>CP124708.1:43120000-45620000 GCA_031232105.1 Capsicum rhomboideum | reverse complement strand
GTCTTGTTCTTGCCTCACTATCCACCTGAAGGGGAGTGTTCCAATATAAACACTAAGAAGTTTCTTTCTCCCACTAATGTGGGAGAACTTAACTTTCTTAAAATGAATTTTTAATTCATTCACTTTTCCTCCATTTTTCTTCCCTCCATTTTCTATTCACAATACACTTAGAACCCAATAGAAAATACCTTAGCTGATAAACTTAGTAGATTAATATCAAAAACTACTAACTAATCTTTTTTGCAGCATGGCAGACAAAGGCAAAGCAAAAGTTTCAGACTCTAGCGCAGACAATTATTTAAAGACTTTATTAAGCAATACCCATTTTCGGCCACAAACAATGTTAAATACAACTCAGACATCTAGCGATCAGACGATCGAAAGAATACATTTTGTGAGACAAAATTTAATTTATTTTCCAGACTCAAATTTCAGTTTTAAGACAAGACCTGAAGCAAGGGTCGACAGAAATCAAAAGTGCTTATTAGACAACTTATGGATTTCATACAACAAGACTCCAAGGGATGTCAGCTATTTTTTAGCTGTTATGAATGCCCTGGCACAATATTTTACAGACAAAAATTTAACTAATAAGTTTAACTTTTATGTGATCATACAGGGAAGGACTCCAGGAATGTACCAGACATGGATTCAGGTAATAGACGCTACTAAGAACTTTAAAGACCCCTTATACAAAGGATTTAATAATTTTAATGAACCTTTAGACTACGCAAGAGGAAAATTAGGACCAAACTTTTTTATTACCCCATAACTAAGAAACCCTGTAAATTACCCTTAGTACAATATTCAAAAAGACACAACCAAATTATTTTTTGTGATCACCGCAGTTCAATGACCGAAGGTTTTAAAAGACTAAATCATAAAAATGAACTATTAGAGAAAGAACGAGATGAATTAGTAAGAAAAAATTTATTACTACGAGATTATATAAAACATCTTGAATTAAACCAAAGCTCAAATTCAGCACCCTTTCAGACACAAAGACCAGTTCAAATTTTTAAAGATTCTTGTACTCAGACTGATTTTCAGACACCACAAAAAAGTTCTCCATCTTTACTCAAAATGGATGAGATGGGTGTTCATTCCCCACTGAATGTAAATAGACCTACTACATCAGGTAAGGATGTAGCTAGTCCAGTTCAAACGGCAACCGGTAAAGACTTATCAAGTCCGTTAATGGCTGACACTTTGCCAAAAAGTGTAAGAAGACTTCCAGCTAGTTTTTATTTAGAAGGAGCCTCAAGCTCAAAGACTGTAAAAATTAAGAGACAAAATAAAAAGAAAGTGACTACAAAAACTATAGAAGGTATTATTGGAAATACACTGATGAGATTATTGGTAGACTCTACCTCTAACACTCCTCAAGAAGAGACTAAAGACATGATTAAACCAGAGAAAGAAAATTCAAATATTTCAAATTCAGACTCAGATCTACCCAGTTCAGACAGAGAATATGACCCGGCTCTAGATCAATTTGCTCAAGACCCTAACGCGGATGATGATTTCGGTATGAGTTTTGACTCCGAGGCCTTGCACAATTTAGACACTATTTGTTAAACAACATCAGCAATGACATCGGATATTTTGGACATTTTTTAAAGACGTAAGCAGTGACCTAAGCAGACTTAATATTCGTAAGCAATGACATATATATTGATAAGATAGAAAGACGGAAAGAAAGAACAAGCCGTAACATTTGTTACAAGATTTCAAAGGAAATTAATGCGAAAGCGACATAAAGCAGACTTGAAAGCGACATGCAGCAATAATTTTTTGTTAAATTTCATTTTGAAGTCCGCTGACGTTTCTCTATAAATACCTTCATTTGGAAAGAGGAGCAAGATCATCAGGCAATCATAGTATGAAGTAATTAGCTTAGTTTTTACAAATAAGTACTGTGAGAAAAGAGTGTTTGAAAAATAAAAGAGTGTTTTTGTAAAAAGAGTGTTTGTACAAAAGTGAGTGTTTAATTTTCCAGTTCCACTAGGAGCAACTTCGGGGACTCCCGAAAGGGAACCCTCTATCCGCTCTACTCAATGTAAGTAGGTTATAAGATTTACTAGAATTAGGTATTATTCTCCATGTTTGTATGTTTATGTTTATGTTTTATGTTAATATCATGAATATATGTTGATATTTTAATCTATGTTGATATTTCATCATGTCTATCTTTAAAAGTTATGTTTAGTTGTCAAAATTGTAACACCCCGTACCTTACCAACCATATTTGACGACGTTGAATAATGTATACTTAAGTGTCGAAAGCCACAAGAATGTATTTTGTAATGTTATTGACAAGAAAATTGAAATTCGCCCTCGTACATGTGATTAGCCCTTCGTAGGAGGTGTTTTGTGATTTTCGTGGAGAATTTGTGGGGTTCAAAATGAGGCTAGGAGGACCTCCAAACAAAGTATATTAAGGTTAAGAAGTAAGTTAAATAATAGGACTTGAAGTATCTAAACAAACCCGCGAAGAAAAGTCAAAAAATAAAATTTTCAAAAATTCTAAGGGAGGGACGCGCCAGAGGGCGTGCCACGCCGCTCTGGGCTAAAATTTTTAGTCCAGAGGCAGAAAGCTGGTGCGCCCAAGGGCGTACCACGCTGATTTTGGGCGTACCACGCTGGTTTTGCCACTTTTTCAAAGTTGGAAATTTTCTTAAATCTCAAGGGTGCCCAGGGACGTATCGGGCCGATTTTTTCCACGTTTCTTCTACAACCATGAGTATATACATGAAATGAGTAAATTATTATATTGGTATGATAAAATTGCATGAGAACGGATTTGGCATCAAAATGATGATTTTACCCTTTGATCCAAATAAGCCATACGTGGCTAGAATCACTTGTTTTTGGGATTGAGGCTACGGATATGAATGGCGTGAGTGGGAATATTGTTGTAACATGTATGAGATGATTTAAACACGAGAAATTATTGATATTATTGGGTTAAGTGAATTGGGCCCAAAAAGGACCCAAAAGGTGAAAGAAAACATGGGCCAAATGGGTCAAATGACCCATTCTCCCTTTGACCAAGCAATTATTGATCACAAATGGCTAAGGATGACTTTAAGGTCCTATAAAAGGCACCAAAAATCAGCTTTTATTCATTTAAACACACAAGCACTTCTAGTATTTTCCAAGAAACCAATGGAGATATTTCTCATATCTTAAAGACCCTAAGCCAACTCTTTGGACAAGATCATCATTTGGTAAGTCTTGGTAAGTGTATATTATTATGATTTAATATCTTATATGCATGAGAGACTATGTAGATCATGTTGGTTATGCTTGAAAGTGTTGGATATGGAACTTGGGGTTTTTGCAAAAAGATGTGCATCCTTGTGAATTAAACTTGAAATATGACTTGTGGGTTTAATGAAAAGGCATGGTATGGAGGAAATACCAACATGTATGGTGTGATTATGTTATTAAACTTTTTATTTTCATAATTGTGATGTTGTGGTGATGGAGAAGTGTAAAGTACGACCTTGGTGTGACATGAGCTTGGTTGTCATGTATTGGTCAATGTATGGAATATTGTGGAATTATTGGGATAATAAATTCATAAGTGATATTTGGTTAATGTTGGGAATGTTGTGGTATTATTGATATGACCATGCCGTAAATGGTATTGTAGAGAAAGAAATGACATTTTCGAGCCAAACATATGACTTATTATTATTATATTCCATGGTAAGGTAATTGGTGATTAATGTTGGTTCCGTATGCATTTGTGTTGTAGAGTGAAACATAAGGAAGGAGCGGGACATTGTATACACATCTAAGAGTATATATTTGTATTGAGAATACAAGGTATGTAAGGTTACTCTGTCCGTATTTTTCTGCAGTACGTAGTATTCACATTGACATCGCACTTGTCCTATCCCGAAATGTGTTAAGATACCCGATATCCGGTTACCAATTATCAATATAACATGTTTCATACTCATTGATCACTTGTGATATCACATGTTTCATATTCATTGATAATGTTCCAAAAGCCTCATAAGGTTGTGTTCCAAAGTTCCAATAGTGGTTATACTCATGTACCTTGTTCATTGATTATTGTCCGATGGTTCCAATAGTGTTACATTTTCAATAATGTTCATTCATGTGTCTTTCAATCATTGGTTATTGTTCTAAGCTTCCAACAATGTTATGGCTACAAAAGTATCCATCTCCCATAAGTCAAGTGTATCCTATTTTCGGGTATCAATTATGGTTCATCACATGTTCTTTACACATTGATCAATTGTCTTCACATGTCTCATATGCATTGGCTAATGTTCCAAAGATTCCATGGTTCCAATAAGGCTATGTTTCCAACAATGTTAAGTTCAAAAGTTCAAAGTGATGTTATGACTGCCAAAGTACCAATCCCTTATATTTAAAGAAAGGTAATGTGAAGTAAAGGGCAAAGTAATGCATATGTGGTTAATGATTGATTTAAGGGTGACAGCTTTAGAGGCATAAGCCTAGGTCAAGCCGATCCTGGGAATTTTTGTATCAGGGGGCAGCCCTAGAGGTGAAAGCCTAGCTCGGGTCGAACCTGACAGGGGGCAACTCTAGAGGTAAGAACCTAGATCGAGCTGAACCTGCTATATTGATTTATGGGTGGCAGCTCTAGAGGCATAAGCCTAGCTTGAGTCGATCCCAGGGCGGCAGCTCTAGAGGCATAAGCCTAACTCGAGCCGATCCCAACATAACGATATGTTATGTAAAGACCCACTGATCAGTTGGGGCCCGGGTACAGTATAGCATAGACAAAGATGAATAAGTACAGAAGTAAAAAAGCAATGAACGTAATGAACGCAATGAATGCAATGAACCTAATATACATGGTTCCAAATGCAATGGTTTATTTTCATTGATTACTATTGTGTTTAACTCCAATGAAGTCTTATGTTATACACAGTTTCTATGGCTTTGCATACTCAGTACATTCTTTGTACTGACCCCTTTGGGGGCCTTACTTTACTTGCTGCAGGCACAG
The DNA here is from genome assembly GCA_031232105.1 of Capsicum rhomboideum. NCBI lineage: Eukaryota > Viridiplantae > Streptophyta > Magnoliopsida > Solanales > Solanaceae > Capsicum > Capsicum rhomboideum. The sequence goes on along the minus strand of CP124708.1, from coordinate 45,614,986 downwards.
GTGTTAGTAGACCCTCACCGTGGTCTACGCTATTTCAACAGATCATTGGTGAGCTCCGGTTGTTTCGGGGCTTCCTAAGTCACTATGTACATTTGTTTGGTGTTGTCTTGATACTGTATGTATGTATAGAGCGGGGGCTTGTCCGGACTCTAAGATTGATTTTGGTTATGCATCTGTAGAGGCTTTGTAGATGTTGTGGAACACGTGAAGGGTATATACGAGACATATGTTTTGTCATGATGGCCCCAACGACCAAGTTTCATAATTATTATATATGTTTCATGAATTCCGCTATTGAAATTTTATATTCATTTGAGATAGTGCTGTGTATTGAGTAGCATGCATATGAGTGTACATGAGCAAAGATTGGTTCTCTCGGGCCTCAACGGCTCCGGGTGCCAGTCCTGCCCGAATGGGATTCGGGTTGTGACACAAATCTACCTTTAGTATATGGTTAGTCTCTTAAATGTCTAAGCAACTCCAATGGATTAACCCATAAATTCCTAGGATTTGAGTCCGTTAATGGCCAAGAGAGCCGCAGGACATGTGTCATCCAGGGTGAGGTTAAAGAAGCAAGTACTTAGAAAATAAGTTTAAGAGAAAGATATGAAAGAGGTAGATATACCGACAAACTAAATAAAAAGTAGAAATAGACAACCTTATAAAAAAAATAAAAATCAAAACGTTTGATCATTAAAAAAAAAAAGATTAATTAAATTTGGGGAATATACTTAGCATTCTAGTAATTACCGTGACCTATTAACATAGTAGAAACAGGAAGAGGAAGTACCGAGTAGGATTTTACAACCATAAGAAAACAAACCAATCACTCCGACAATTAATGATTATTGAAACATTTCCATCTAAGTGCTATTAATATTGATATCAGAGCAAGGAGTTTCTAGGCCTTAGTTTATGAAAAGAACAAGATTAGCTAAATATATAAAGGCTCTTAGATCTTTCCTATTAGATAATAAATTAATTTTACAAGATTTAGAAAGACAGTACGCAAATTTAGACGACCAACGTTAGAACTTTTTCTTCAAATTACATATAGACAAAAGGCAATAACAAGAATAACAAACAAACTCAATCACTACCCTTTAGGATAGTTAGTTATATGAAACAAACTAGGTTAGCCAAATATTTAAAATATCTCAGAAATCTAGAAGCAACTAACAGACTAAGCTTAATAGATTTAGAAAAAGAATTAGATAAAATAGAAAAACGATATAGATAATACGCAAACAATTTTGAAGAAGAATTTGCACAAAAAGACCCTACTATTGTTCGACAAGTAAAACAATTCATAGATAGAACATTATTATATAGCGATCACATAGAAATATTAAGAAAAAGAGCTAAAAGAATAAAGAGAACAGTTAACTATTACCCTTTAGGCTAGAAATTATACCATTAATTATATACGAAGACCTATTAGAAATAATAGAGATTATAGAGAATCAATAAGAAACATAAAAAATTTATGTCTAGAACTTCAAAGATTATATTATCATCCAGACGTAGAAAATGGTATAATTCAGAATGGTAGGATTCCTTATTGTATACTAGAAATTAGAAAAAACAAGAAAAAATTACTTAATCATATTATTTCAAGACTTATATATAGTAATCCCCACACTGTAAGAAATTCGTATCATAGAATTATAAGAAGTTTCAATATATGAGACAATTAGTATATTCACAAATAGTATCCTTTTATTATAAAGAAATATATGATTTTGAATAGGATTTAAGACAAGCTAGGATAATTCAAGAATCTTTACCATATAATCAGAAAAGTGATTTAAGACGCATAGAAAAAGAAATTAAAAATATCAAAGATTATATAAAATTTCTACGAAGTAGAGTTAGATATTTTCCCTTAGGATAGGTTTATGACCAGACAGAATAGATTAGTGAAATATTCGAACCGCAAATAGTATAATTAGACTAAGCTATCAATTAATTAAGAAACAAGACTTTTTCAAAAAGCATTAAATATTAGACTAAATCAACTCAAAGAAGAAGAAGAAATACTACAAGAAAATATACTAGAATATTTAGAATTAAAAAATTATATAATTATATAGAACAGATACTACTATACAAGCATATAAAGATAGGATTAATTATTTAGATAAAGAACTAAAAAATATACCTTTGGGTTAAATATTATATGCGAAGAAACGATAATTATCATAAATATATAAATCATTACAATAATCAACTACATAATACTCATATTGAAGAAAGACGACTAAGAAAGGTACGAGACCAACTAATTCAACATTTACAAGACTTTGATAACGCAACCAATAAGAACTATAGCAATATATCGGTTAAAAAACATTGTCGAAGGTGTGGACACCAACTTAGAATAAAATCAAAATTACTTAATATAAATAGAGATATTAGAAGTGCGATACATTATAGGGCAATTTTTAAAGAATATTTAGACAACTGTCCATTAGGATAAAATTACTAATGAAAACACATCCCTTTGCTAAACAAGTACAAGCTAATTATTGGATATATAATATTGAAGTATTAAGACTAACTTATAAGACAAAGCATTATAATAATTTACAAAAATCCCTTAAAAAACTAAAAACTTTAAATTTACCAAAACAAAGCCACATAGAAAGTAAAATTTATTGGGAATTACAAGGTATAGAAAGTGATATTGAAGAACTTAGATAGTGGTTAAAGTGGTATAAAACCCGACCACTCTGGATTCCGTTAGGATAAACGACTTAGCTAATCTAAAGAAATTAGAATATTTAGACTTACAAATCATACCAGAAAAGAAATACAAATGTTTGAAAGACAATTCCTCAATCAAGTGTAATTTTAATAACGGAGAACATATATTACATAGTGAATACGCACATCTAAATAGTATAATAGACTTGTTAATAAATTTAGCAGAAAACATTCAAAAAGACAATTCTCTAATTATTGAAATTTTAGAAAATTTACAACAAAAACAAACAAAAATATTTAGTACTATAGCAGATAACCTAGACTCTATTAGGACTCAACAAGCTGAAATAGCAAAGAAACAAATAAGTAAAACATCTCAAGAAGAGTTCAATCGGATACCCCAAGTAAAGAAAGAACACAGGTAGTAAGAAAGACTAAAACATGGACCTTTTATCAAGTCGGAGAACAGAAGAAACTAGACCCCTCATCCAAAATAGACTCGGAAACAATATGATAAGTAGATTAATGAATAATAATTCAAGACAAAATATAGGACAACAATTAGACGAAGTAATCGATATAGATAAAGATATACAAATCTTTCAATAGAATAGTTTAAGACTTTTAAATCCTAAAATTTTATATAGTGCTGGAATATTCTCTCAAAAAGCTCAGCTTTACAGGCATTATAGAGAAGAACAAATGTGTGTAATAAAAAATAGACATCATGTAAGTTTGATAAGTTCAGATTCCACCAAAGAACTATTGAGAACTAATATGAATTAAATGCACATGGGTTTAATTGTAATAGGAATAAAAGGATTAACCAGAAAAAATTTAGGAACTAAAGTATTAATTACAATCTATGATGATAGATGGTAAGACCCTAAAAGATCTATACTAGGTTTAACAGAAGTAGATATGACTAATAATGACGGGATATTTTATTGTAGTCCAAACTATATGATTAATTCAGCAGAATTTGGAAAATATATTAAGGTAGGATTTTAGACAAAAGTATATGAAGACATGAATGGAGGAAATAATTATTAGTATGTTTAGGATTTATTGGTAAATTATCTAGTAATAACAATACTAGGTTTAAACTAAAAGTAGATGATGTAGTAGAATTAATGGGCAATCAAGGAATTAAAGTAATGAAGCCTTTAAAAATAGACCCAGAGACTTATGCAGGATTAGAATGGAGTTTAGAACCACCCAGGACTCAAGCAATCATTAAACCAACAGATCATTTAATGTATACTAATATATATACATACATATATATATATATATATATATATATATACACACATATATATAGTTTGTGTGGAAAAATAATATATCAAAAAGGTATTTTGCAAACTACGTCACTTAAGAAAATATTTGTGGCCATCATACAAAGACATCATGTAATAACCTCCAGGTCATTTTCTTGATTTTCACATGATTTTCTCATTATGATCTTTTTTATAGTTTCTACAGGGTATTTATGACTTACTGAGACTGGTGGTTCGATTTTCAGGGAGTTTTGTTGGGGTTTAAACCAATTTCTCTATTATGGAGCTTTTGAAGTTAAGAAGTTTGACTTTAGTTAACATTCTTAGTAAACTACCTCAGATAGAAATTCTAATAGTTATTTAGCTCCGAAGCTTGGATTTTGGACTAGGGGATCCTTTGATTTGGATCTCGAGCCTTTCAGACTCATTTTGGGTGCTTGAGAGGATTTTTAGCGAAAACTCAGAAAAGTGTTGACTTCGATCAATGTTTCATCAAGATGACCTCCATTTGTCATTTTAGTGATTTTGTTTTAGTCCAAAATGCCATTTTTAGTTGGGTAGCATATTTGGTTTGTGTTCATGGGATTTTAAACCAATCCAGAGGGTCCATATGGGACTTTAAAATTCCTGGCCAATGATAATGAAGCTGATATCTGGTGCTGTCATATTCGTGAAGCTTGGCTAACTTTAAGTGGATTCTCTCCTATGAAAAAAAGGTAGCAGCTGTGATAGCAGCTAATATAAGTTGGCCATCGCTTAGGCACATATTTACCTACTTTTGTGGTACCGCTTCAGTAGTCCTTGACTCATTTTTGTGGAGGTGGTATTGTGCATCCAGGTCGACTTAAGTAGATACTTTTAGGCTAAAACGAGTCTGCTTTTGTAGACATCCTTCACTTTTGCAAAGGCTCGGGCTTTAAGTGACTTACGGAAGATTTATTGTTTAAGCGATGCTACTTTTGTGGCTAATTCTTCTCTAAAGTAGAGATTGTTGTATATATTTCTTCATCCTATCCAACATTTCCTATTTTCATTCTAAGTGTTTGGGAGCTTGGTTATAGAGGGAAATTGGTTTTTCTTGGCAGATTCATAACTTGGTTACTGTCTTTACTTTTTGTATATTCGGAGATAGACTTGTATATTTATACTTATTAGTACCATTCTGGTATTAGAAACTCTTGTATTAGTGACACCAGGTTGTAGGGATGATTTGTGTGTATATATATATATATATATATACATACTGTTCTCCTTTTTGCTTCTTATTGGCCTTTATTTCTCGCTTATATTATATTTTGACCTGACTTGGTATGTTTTCCTATGTTCATATCATTAGCTACTACTTCTATGTATATGGATAGTGGGGTTGGTTCACATACTAGAGGGTTATAGTAGGTACCATCATGGCCCAATTTTAGGTTGTAACTGATTGGTATCAGAGCCTAGGTTCACGGGTCTTACCAGTACAATAGCAAATTGCCTAGTAGAGTCCTGCAGAATGGTACATTAACATCCGTATCCTATCTTTGAGAGGCTATAGGGAATTCTTAGGAAAATTCCATCTTTTGAATCCTTATCGTGCATTTTTATTCCGAATGATTCCTAATATCTCATTTGGTTCATTTTTTCATAGATGGTTAGGATGAGGTTACAACAGGCAAAAAGTGAAGCCCTTGCGCCTGCAGCTAGGGCTCTAACTAGGATCCGAGGTAGTAGTCGAACCATGGATTGAGTCTAAGCTCGATCTACAACACCAACTCGTTGTCAGGCCAAAGGGTCGTCATCAGATATTAAGGTTGATCCAGAGGGTGTGATAGAGTGCCAACCACCACAAAAACAGGTGGGTCAGGGACTAGCCCTGACTACATCTGGATTAAAGGCTACGCTAGTATTTCAGGAGTCCATGGTTTGTATAGTAAGATTTCTAGAGGGCATGTCACAGGAAGGGGTGTTACCAGGTACTACTAGTGGGCTTCAGGCCATATATGGGGCATAGAATTCAGCTCAAGGAGTGGAACTAGTTGTTTAGGCTCAGCCTTTGGAAACAAAGCAAGTGATGACTTTTCAGGAACACAAGATGCTAGGTTGTTTTATCAAGTTGGACCTTCCAAGTGTTTTGGGTGCTCGAGGGGACAATGATTTTGAGTTCTTACTGAACTGCCAAGAGAGGTTGCATAACATCAGGCTTGTACAGTCGTATGGTGTTAATTATGTTATTTTTTAGCATGATAGATGGGATAAATAGTGAAAGAGCCTATGTTGAACGCATACCAGTTAGATCCTCTCTGATGAATTAGGTGCAGTTTTTTGAGGATTTCTAAGGAAAGTATGTGTCCTGTAGCATGAGGAAGAGATAGAGGGATGCGTTTGTAGATCTCCAATAGGGTTTGATATTATTATCAGAGTATGAGTCTAGATTCTATGAGTTGGACAGACATGCCATTATGATTAAGACGACAGAGCATAAGAGGGCGCATAGATTTTTAAGAGGTTTAAAGTTGCTGATTTGTTAGTCTACTGATCATATAGTATATTCTATACGTATATTTTAAGAGTTAGTTGACCATGTATTCACCATTAAAGGGATACATTATGAGGCCTATAGAGGTAGTGATAAGGGGTCCTATCGTCGGGATGAATTTAGTGGTTCGTAGTCGAGGGGTAGGAGTTTCCCTAGTAAAGGTCAACAACAACTGTAAGCTTAGCCTAATAGGCATGTTTAGGTTGTACTTCAAATTTAGTGGTCATGGTGGTCAGAGCTTCGGTCAGACTTTGCGGGGTTTTCATTATAAAACTTTAGGCTATGTGACTAGGAGGTCACAGGTTCAATCCTTGGAAATAGCCTCTGGTATAAATGAAAGGTAAGGCTGCGTACAATACACCCTTATGGTGGGGCTCTTCCCTGGACACCACGCATAGCAATATCTTTAGTGCACCGGGCTACCCTTTCTTAACTTTAGGCTATGGTCGCCATACTGGTTTAACTGGGTCTTCTCACCAAGGTAAGGCGAGCAAGGGATTTTATTAGTGTGGTGAGCTTTCGTATTTTTATAGAGAATGCCTTAGGTTCGTACTTGGTAGGTAGACGGGTCAGTTGATTCAGGCCCTAGGGCTCTATTGCCACCGGCCAGAGATGGTGCACAAGGTAGCAGGGGCAGTCTGTAGGGTACTAGAGGTGGTGCTCAGTTAGGTAGAGTGGGTGGACATGTGAGTACTTATTCCAAAGGTTGACATAAACATTTATATACCTTTTTGGGTAGGTCAGAGGCTGAGGCTTTAGAAGGTATCATTACAAGAATGATTTCATTTTGTTGTTAGCCAATTTCTGTGTTATTTGAACTAGGTTTACATATTCATATGTGTGTTCCTATTTTGCTACTCTTATGGGTTTTTCTAGTGAGCCTTTGTCTATACCAATGTGTATAGCTAGTCATGCGTGGTGATTGTTTAAGTGTATTACATAGTAGACCTCGTTATCTTAGATATGATTGATTTTGATGTGATTATAGGCATGGACTAGTTATCTCCTTATCATATGATCTTTGATTGCTTTGTCAAGACCGTAACCTTAGCTATACCGGGTGTCCCTCTAATCGCATTGCAGGGCACTGATAGTTATATATCGAGAGGGATTATCTCTTAAATTCAGGTGAGGTGGTTAGTAGAAAAGGGGTGCCTGGCTTATCTTGCATATGTTCATGACACCGGCACTGACACTCCTTTTCTTGAGTTAGTACTTATGGTTTATGAGTTTTTTGATGTATTTTCTACTGATTTTCTTGGTCTCCCACGTGAGCGTGATGTTGACTTTGGTATTAATGTTCAGTTAGGCACCCAACTCATTTCTATTATAATGTATTGTATGGCTCTAGTTGAGTTTAAGGAGCTTAAAGAGCAGTTCAAAGACCTTCTGAGTAGGGTTTATTTTGCCTAGCATCTCTCCATGGGGTGCTCTTGTGCTTTTTGAGAAGAAATACAATGGTTCAATGTGTATGTGTATTGACTACCGATAGCTGAACAAGGTAACAATTACGAACAAGTATGTTATATCACATATTGATGATATGTTTGACAAGCACCAGGGTCAGATATGTTTTTAAAGATTGATTTGAGATCTGGGTACCATAAATTGAAGATCAAGGCAGTGGACATACCTAAACTGCCTTTAAGACTCACTACAGTCATTACGAGTTATTAGACATGTCTTTTGGTTTGACCTATTCCCCAATAGTGCTTAGATTTGATGAGCCGCATGTTTAGGCCTTACTTAGACTCTTTTATGATAGTATTCATTAGTGACATCCTAGTCTATTCGAGGAGTAGGGAGGAGCATGAGTAAAATTTGATAATTGCGCTCCAGCCCTTGCGAGATCAGAAATTGTATGCCAAGTTCAGTATGTGTGGGTTCTGGATCGAGTCTATAGCATTATCGGGGCACGTGCTTTCCATGGATGGGATTATTGTAGACCCAGTGATAATTGAGGCAACTGTAATTGGGATACACCAACTTGTCTTACTGAGGTTTGTTGTTCCATCGGGTTAACGAGTTACTACAAATGGTTCAACAAGGGGTTTTCTTCCATTGCGACACTATTAATCAGATTGACCTCAAAGGATGCTCCTTTCTAATAGTCTTGCGATTTTGAGGTGAGCTTTCTATTTCTCAAACCCTTATTGACTTGAAATCCAATCTTTACTCTTTTTATTGAGGGCTAAGATTTACAGTATAGTATGATACATTTGACATTAATTTGGGTTGTGTATTAATGCTGCAGGGTAGCGTTATAGCTTATGCTTTTAGGCAGCTAAAGGTGCACAAGTAATACTACCCCACCCATGACTTGGAGCTGGAGGCGGTAGTCTTCGCGCTTAAGATTTGAAGGCATTATTTGTAAAGTGTGCATTGTGAGATATTCACCGATAATCGTAGCTTATAGTACATTATTTTCCAAAAGGCTCTTAATTCGAGGAAAGACAAGTGGCTAGAGCAACTTATGGAATATGATATCTCTATTCTATTTTATTCAGGTAGGGCAATCTTGGTAGCTAATTCCTTGTGTCGAAAGACTGTGAGTATGGAGAGTTTGGCTTTCCTTTAAGCTACAGAGTGACCATTAGCCTTACAGATCCACTCCTTAGACAAGTGGTTGGTTCGACTTGATATTTCTTACTCTGGGAGACTTCTTACTCATATTGAGGTCTGGTCTATATTAGTGGAGCTGATACTAGCTTGGATGGTCTGGACGACCCTAGAATGGATGACACGTATGTTGTTCATGAAAAGGGAAGCTTGGGAGTTCATGGGAGTAAAGTAGATAAAGAAAATGGGCCATTTGTGCAGGTGTCTACCTCTTAAATCCAAGAATTGAAAAGGAAGGCAACCAAACAAGACCCTTTACTCATTAAGGGAAATATTGTAAAAAGTCAAAATATTTTTATTTTCTTTAGTATAAATAGGATATTTCCTTATTTTGGAAGGTATACTTTGATGAATAATGAATATTGATCATTGAAGCTTGTAGTTTCTAGGTGAAGACTAGCATTTAGCTTGTAGTTTCTAGGTGAAGCCTGGCATTAGCGTAGTTCATAGTTGTTAATTAGTGAGTAATTTAGTAGTGGACTCTTGGAATTGTTGGTTGAACTTGTTTTGCTTAATTAATCGAAGGTCGTCCATTTGTGCTTATTTTGGTTTCCTTTGATTTCTTAAGTAGAGTTAATATTTGGGTTGTTGAAATCAATTAGGAGGTGAGGGTTTTAACCCATTGTTGCCCATAATTTCATTACCTTGAGTATTGCCCACATATCCTTTTCTTCCTTGTTTTTCCTTCTTGTCTTTGATTCTTGTCATTTTGGTATCAAGAGCCTAGGTTTAGGTTTGTTTTCACAAATCTAATTCTTGGGATTTTGATCTTTTTAAAAATCCAAAAATTCAAAAAAAAAGTAAAAAAAAATCAAAAAATCACAAAATAATTCAGAATTTTTTTTGTTTTGATTTGTTGTTTTTGACACTAGATCTTGATTCCCTAGTGTCATGTGAGTCTAGATCTCGAATTTCATTCAATCAAAGTTGTATAAGTGAAGTTACTATTAAATGATTTTCAAGCTTTTGTGTTTTCAAAACATGGAAAGTGGGTTTGTTGATTAAGGAGAAATTGGGCTTAAAATTCATTGGGGTTTGTTTCCTAAGTTGTGGGGAAGCTACTCCTAAATTTTGAGTTGATTTGGGTGTGCTAGGATTTGGTGTGTGTTTTTGGTGTTTTTGAACATCTTCATCTTGTTTTTGAAGAAGAAGATAGAAAAGGTATACTTTAATCCAAATAAATTTTAAGTCAATGTTGGTCAAGTGTTGGTAGGTACACTTGTGGAAATTGTTTTTTAAAATTATTTGAAAAATAAAATCCAGAAAAGCCACGTGGACAGGCCACATCAGTAGTCAACTGTTAAAGTCAACCATTGACCGCTAATGCAGCAACCAGCATGGCCGACAACACATCACTCAGGAACAGACGCACACCCACTTGCCCCTATTTCAGAGAGCTGAAATCTCTGGGTTTTACACTTTGTTTTTTTTAGGGTCCTAAGTTTTTGGGACCCAAATTTTTTTTAAGTGTCCAAACTTCGTGATTCTTTTTTTAAATTTTTTCTCCTTCGATTTCTCAATTATTTAACGAGTAATTAAGATATTTAATCACTTGTTAACTAGTTTTAAAACATCAAATCATCTCTTTGATTCGTGAAATTAAGCAACACAAATAATTTTTCTACTTTTGTTAGTTTTTTTTGAGTCCATTTTCTTTCGTTCTTCTTTTCTTCGACTTTTCTCATCTTAATTCATAGATAAACTTCTTGATTCAAGTCCTTTTAGCTTTAATTGAGTCGTCTTTCTTTCAAGTGTCACAAAAATCCACTCCACCACAAAGGATAGGTGAACTTGAATTGATCAAGAGAAGCTAGTTCACTACCAATTTTGATACAACGCTATAGGAGGTGAGTTGAGGGTTTACATACGAGTGACATGAGGCTTTTACTACTAATATTGTTTTTTCAGTTTTGTAGGTACCATGATTGATACAAGTCCAAGTGGAGATGGCTCGAATCACATCATGGAGGCTGTTACCGACCTCTCCAAAGAAATAGCGGAAATGAATGCGGACTTGAATAGAATAAGAGTGAAAATGCATGGAAGAATGGGAGGTATGGAGGAAAGGTTGGTACGAGTGGAGAGAGGAAAATCACTTCAATTAGAAAATAATGAGATAAGGAGGGTGTAGGTTATATCCACCACCATTAATCCGGGACAAGCCCACGAATTATGTTACCCTCCACAAAATCAAACCCAAAACTTCCAACAACCTACTTCCCAAACAAACATCGCTCCAAACCATCCAAGAGAATATACACCACATCCCCGTACACAACCATATTATCCTCCATAAGTGAACCATTATTTTGTGGAACAACAAGTTCAATGCCAAACTCAAATCTGAAATGCATCAAGTGCATCCTCGCATGAATCCCACATATCACCTCTACCAAATGCACCACAAATGCCCTACCAAGACTACAAATTCAAAAATCCCCTCTATGATGCAATGGATGATAAGATCAACAATTAAGAGTTTTGGGAGCATGAAGGTAGGGGTGGTTATGGAGTGCCAAGGGAAGGAGTCCGGCCTCGGGACTTGAGGTGCGACCAAAGCATGGGATGTTATGAATATGGGAATAGAGAAGATAAGATGGTAAATAAAGGATATAAGATAAGATATAAAGGTGATAGGATGGGAAATAGAGGAGATAGGTTTGGATAGAGGAATGATCGAAATCGAGGCCTAAACACTAACAAGGTCACACTTCGAAGTAGTGACCCCGATGAGTTCTTGGGCTGGAAAATTCAAAGTGAGCGAATCTTTCTTACAAATAATTTTTCAAAAACATTGAAGGCAAAGTATACTCTCATGCAATTCGAAGGGTATGCATCTACTTGGTGGGAATCCAAGAGACGAGAAAGGGAGAGCCATCACAACTACGAGTTACCTACTTGGCAAAAGTTAATTTTGCTTATGGAGTTGAGGTACTTGACTCCAAACTAATACCAATAAGTTCTCAAGAAGGTGTATATATTGAGGTAATGTTCCAAAAGTGAGGTAGAATATTACGATGAGTTTGAAAATTTATGAATGAAGTCTAAACTTTAAAAAAATATAGAGTGTGCGGTGATTCAATTTGTCTCAAATTTGAGGTATGATATGTTAAAGCCTTTAAAGCTTAAATGTTATAATACTCTTGAAATGACTTTTTATGATGCCTCAAAGGTAGAAGCAGATTTGAAAGAAGAGAAGGCATACAAGGCTAAGAGTTCTTCAATTTCCATATGGGATAAGAGTAGAGATAATTGGAAAATGACATCTTCTAAGAGGCAACCTAAGAGTGGTTGTCAAGATACTCAAGTCAAGGTTGATTACAAATCCAAAGAAAGCAATAATCCACAAGGAGGTAACTATGTTAAACCTAGCTTTCCTCGACCTTCGTCTATTCAATGCTTTAGATGTCAAGGGAGGAGACATATTGTTGTGAGTGTCCTAATAGGAGGACAATTGTGGCTATTAGGTATGGTTATAGAATCAAGGAAGATGATGTTTGTGATGAAAAGAGTGAGGGAGAGGAAAATAAAGGTGAGGATGAGGGAGCAACCTCGAGAGATAAAGTGGAAATAATTAAGGAGAGGGTCAATTTTGCTTACCTTATTAGGAAAGGAGGACTTATACTAGAGGTTATTCCAAAATGATGGTGTATGAAAACCCTTATTATCTTGATTAAAAGGTTGAGGTTGAAAGTGAAGACTCCCTACTCATACCAAAGAAGGATTCGAAGAGAATTTCTCACATTTGTAGAGAGAAAGGCCTAATGGAGCTCATTTCTAAGGATCCCTACCTTAGAGAAGGAAATGGAGAATTGTCTCAAGGGAGGAACTTGAACAAACTTGAATGGGTTGATGGATACTTGATAGAAAAGGGTGAAACATCTAAACCTATGGATCTAAAGGAAGCTCATACAAAAAAGTGGGTGGACCGAGCCTATTGGTCTAAGATTGTGCAAGTGGGAGAAGTTCATTGTGATGTAAGTGAGAAGGACAAGAAAACAAGTTCCAAGACTTGTTCCAAAGGTATGTACCTAGCCCCTCCTATTCCTAGTAATCCATGGAGCCATGATGATATCTTCCTTATGGTAAGTAGGATCTTAGAAATGAGTAATCTCCAACCTTACCATGAGAAGATTGAAGTCTCTAAGTTTTTTTTCATGGTTTTTTATTTTGTGCTTAAATTGTGTGAAGTTCATGTTTTGGATACCAACTATACTTGTTGTTTAGGAATGAATCCATGGTGTATCGGTGATGCCTAATTTAAGTATTCTACTCCTTGTGACACTTATGTGGTTAGACAAGTTGAGGTGTTAGGATGGATTCTTAGGAGCATGCTAAGATTAGTGACCATAGAAAGTGCATTCGATAGTTCCTTCAATCTCTCAAGAAGCATGGATCCACTTGTTGTTCCACTCCTTATAGGAGTTTGTTTGAGAAAGAACAATGAAGTTTACTTAAAATGTATAATCTTATTCCCTTGTGATCCAAATTATGAATACCATCTTGTTAACATTCTAGCCTTAAAGTGTGTATATGCAATTGAGAATTCTTGGGATAAGTTGAATTCACTTCACTCCTTTCTTTATTACTTGTTTGCTTATGATGGCCCTATTTCTGTATGTGGTCACCTTCTTATGAACTCTAAGAAAATGTGTCATTTCCTATCTTGGGAATTGTATATGTACTTGCATCCTTGTTTGACAAACTTATGCTTGAGTTGTGTGGACCCAGCTAGTGGATACTAAGTTACTTGTTCAATTGCGGGAGAGTCCATGGTTAGTGAAAACCTCTTGTCACCTTCAAGGGTTAGGCAAGTCAGATTTTCTATTTGGACTCTAGGAAAGTGTTTGATAGAGATAGTGACTTTGTGTTTACAACTCCTCTTCTTATCTACCGATACTTTTAACTCTTGGAGTATCCTAGATAAGGTTCATGATAGTAGCACCTTTCTCCACTACCTTTTTACTTATGATGATACCCATGCTGGTATGAGATTTGTTCACTATAGAGGTAGAGGTATATGGGTGATTGCACCACTTTTTTGGTGGTCCTCTTGCGAGATAATGAAACAATTGTTTCTTATGGCTCCAAAGTTAAATGTGATACCACTTATTTGAATTCTTGATGCCACAAAACCTTTGTGTTTTCCTTGTCTCTTGACGTTTATCATAATCAAAACCTTTGCACCTTGTATGATGAGTTGATTTTATTGGAACAAAGGATATTTGCGGAGGGTGCATTATGCATTCGGGACAGCTTAAGTGGAGCCTTTCTTGTTGAAGCAAGTTCATTTTTGTGGAAAATCCTCTGCCTTAGCAGTGGCCTGATTTTTAAGTGACATCCATTTTAGCGAAAGATTCATCACCTAACCGATGCTTCGTTTGAGGTAAAATCTCCCCCTAAAGTGGAAATTGTTGTATATATTTCTTCATCCTTTCCGAAATTTCCTATTTTCACTCTAAGTGTTTGGAAGATTGGTTATAGAGGGAAATTGGTGGTTCTTGGCAGATTTATCACTTGATAAGCTCTATCCCTTTGTAATTAGATTTTATTACCTCATCTCCCACTAACACCCTCTTTAATTTTTGATTTGGACTTCAAATTCTTGGATTTTCTCCTTGATTGAAAGTATGCATTTGGATCCAATTGGGGTCCAAATTCAATTCTATCTTTCCCTAACATTAGGGCTTAGATTTCTGACCCTTAGGGAAGGATAATTGTATATTTTTCCTTTGATTTCATTCTTAGGCCTTAAGGGTCAAATTTTGACTCTATGTTCGAACCCATTTTCATATTATTGATATAGGTCTTATTCTTCCTTTCTTGATGTGTAATTTATCTTTTTGATAGCATGGCAACATTCAAAAGCCTTATGGAAAGAAAAGGCTTCCCTTTGATTGCTTGTGACTCATCCACTAGACCTTCAGGTAGGTTATGACTTATCCACTATTAAACTTTGTTCGGGTAGACTATATACTGTATAAAATGCGTATGGTATCGAGAAATTATTCATTTGATTGAGTTGTTCGACATTTCTGAGTTATTGACGGTGTTTTGGGGTCTTACAGTAGACTTCAGTTTGAGCCTTAGTTTAGATTGCTTATTTAGTCGGTGGAGCCTTAGTTTAGGTTTCTTATTTAGTCGGTGGAGCCTTAGTTTAGGTTGCTTATGTAGTTGGTGGAGCCTTAGTTTAGGTTGCTTATGTAGTCGGTGGAGCCTTAGTTTAGGTTTCTTATTTAGTCAGTGGAGCCTCACTTTATGTTTCTTATTTAGTCACTGGAGCCTTTGTTTAGGTTGCTTATACACTCAGTGGAGCCTTAGTTTATGTTGCTTATTTAGTCTGTGGAGCCTTAACCTAGGTTGCTTTCTTAGTTTAGGCATAGATTAGAGATCCTTGGGGTAGGCCTAGGTAGAAGTTTCACAATAGAACAACTATTAGTATTCTTATTACTATTACCCTCAGGTATTTATCCCTTTTGGGGTTACCTTTGTGTTGAAAGATTTTTGGACTTGCGAATCTTGGATAGTATCAATGGAGCTGTCTGCTTGAGCTTGATAGTATAAATGGAAGATTATTACCTAGTTCTAAACATGATCATACTCACATACTTATATTGGGTGTTATACCTTTACTTATTTCTTCATACGCATATTCATACGTACACTTTTATGGTACATGTTTGGAATTAACGGAAAAAGAGGATTTTCAGTTTTAAAAGGAAAGAATGGAAAAAGAGAAATGATTTAACCTTGGTTTAAGTCCAGCCACATGATACAGTGAGTTTTAGTCCTAGTTAGAGACTGGACCATTTATTTTTTAATTATTATTTATGAAAGTCACGGTTAGAGTTTGGGTATTGTATATGGACATCACGAGTCCCACATGGATCCCACTTTTGCGAGCATAGGTTGCTGAAGGGCGTGTATATGGTAGGCATTGACCATTGCATCTATTCCATGCTGAATTATATTCACTCATTTACCTTTACATATTTATATGAACTATGTGTATGCTATTTACTTACATATTTGCAATTTCTGTTAGGAATTAGGCTTCTAGCTTTTATTTAGATTTCATATACTTAGATAGGTTATATTTGCACTTTCTTTTGTAGATTTTTCTTTTGAGCTTAGTTGACCTATGATTCCTACTACGTACCCTGTCTTTTGATACTCATACTACACTTCTGCATATTTTTCTGATGCAAATCCTAATATGAGTCTTCGCTATTGATATCTTACTTGTTTGTATGCCATTTTTGATAGGATTGAGCTATCAGTGTTTAGAGCTGATCCACTTCCTCTTTTGCTTACTACTTTTTTTTGTATATTTGGAGACAGACTTGTATATTTATACTTATTAGTACCATTCCTGTATTAGCAACACTTGTACTTGTGACACCAAGTCGTGGAGATGATTTTTTTTGTGTGTATATATATATATATTGCTCTCTCTTCCACTTCTTATGGGCCTTTATTACTTATTTTATTACATAGTTGGCCCGACTTGGTATGTTGTTCTTAATAAGTGGTAATTTTGCCACTTATTTGTATCTCTTTTCTTATAATTTTGTATTGTTAATCTATAATTTGAGGTTAATTTTTATTTAAAAGGTGTTGATTTGAGGTCCATTCAAGTGTACATGGAATTCTGATAAAAAGAAATGGAAGCAAGGTAAAATAGAGCTGAAACGAAGAAAAGTGAACTTGCAACACATTTACCCTTTGCAAACACAGAGGTCCAGCCGTGAATGCAAAGGTCAAAGTTAACAGACCTTCGCGAACGTGGTCCACTGACCACGAATGCGGAAGTCAAGTTTCATTAAACATCGTGAACGCAATGCCTTGACTACAAACACGAAGAAGAAAAGTACCAGCCATCGGGGGAGGTTTTGGAAATGCACTATTTCAATCCTAATTTATCAAATAATCGATCCCAAGACATTCCAAGGATATCTTTGGCGTATTTCCCAACCATGGAGGCTAGGGTTCTTTACCCAACACCCTTGGAGTGAAGATTGGAAGCTTTGTATTGTCAAATTCTTAACTCTTTCTTTATTTCCATTGTTTTGAATAGAATATTTGGGTGTAGATAAATTCATGCTTGGATATTGTAGTTAGACACAATGCAATGTTTATGTTTTGAATTTGGGTTTTGATTCTATTTTATGCTTTCGTATTAATTGATTCTTCCTTGGTCTATGAATGGGTTTTGCTTGTCTAAAATAATCTCTTGCTTCACTTAATTTCAGAAGGGAGTAGCTAATCCAAGGACTCACCCATTTATTTTGATTAGTATTGAAAGAGTTAATCGATGTTGAAAAAGATTAATTTGGCACAATTTGGTACATATGACCCATCTTATGAATTTTAGATGAATTTCAGCTAGATATAGGAAAATCCTAGCGTAGCCAAAAATTAGTTTTGTGGTTCATGCATCTTAGCTTGGTTTGAAAGAACAAGTGAGGACTAAACCCTCAATGGTCGAAAGACGTTAGTAGGTGATTTCAAATCCAAGGCTAATTTGCTAAATCTGTGATTAAATTTGAGTAGTTAATTGAATTCGATGGATCGTTGATAGAATTGATTCCTTGTATCATTTTCCTTGTCTCCCATTGTTGTGAAATCCATTGATAAACTTGTTCATATTTTATTTGGTTCTATTGTGTTATTTTTTTATTATTGAAAACCCCCAAACACTTGTATATTTTGTCGGATTTTAGTGAGTTGCTTTTATTCTATTCTTTCTCGGTCGCTACTCACATTGTTCCTCGTGGATTCGACCCCATCTCTATGTTCAGTAAATATATTGATAACGACTGCTTACATTTAATTCTAGGATGTATTTGAGAGTAATCAAAAATGGCGCCATTGCCGGAGAACAAATTGGGATATTGACATAGTTTAGAATTTTAGTTTACTCGCTTTGATTCAAACTTGTGAATATATGTTTGTGATTTTGTTTTGTTTCTTGTGCTAGTTAGATTTTTGTCTTTGTTATACTTGTTACTATGGCATCATGGAATGAAAATGAGTTTGGTGGTTTCAAATCTTATCTTGATGATCCATGTCAGTATTGTGGAGGACCCCACTTTTGACAAGATTATAGAGATGCTCCTGGGATAGAGGTGTGTGCACCATCTCAATCCTATAGGGAGTATAACTGTTACTTGTGTGGTGGTCGAGATGGATATTGGAGTGATTTTCCCATTTCTTATACCCCTCCCATAGTTATGCTAACGAAAATGCTAGTTTTTTTTATGAGTTTGATAGGTCTCATAATGTGGCAAAGGAAGAGCAATGTGTTGGACAAAAAGGTATTGAAGCAATGCTTCAAATTATCTTAGACCGAGTGACTACAATTGGTAAGGATATACATCTTTGCACCACTTCATGGAGGCATTTGAAAAAGAATGTGAAAAAAGATGAAGAACCTTGTGAAAATGCCAATCTTTAAAATGTCATGGATTTGCCCAAATCTCAAAACGAAGAGATTGAAGAAGAGGTATCAAGTAACAGGGTTGTGCCAAAATTGAGTGATTACTCAAATGAAAATTACCACAGTGAAGAAATGGCTTAACCTGAAGAAGAAGAGCATAGTTGTGATGACGGATTCTCGGATTTCCCAAGAAAATAAATTAAGGAGATGTTGAAAAGCACATTGGAGAAAAATGAAAAATGTAGGAAAGTCTTGGCTAAATGGTGGAACCTAGTCAAACATGGTGATGATGAAGTGTTCCAAAGCATTGATTTTTCCATGGGTGGACTTTTGCAAGCGATGATTGAGTCCCAAAATGAGGAAAAACTTGACAAGGAAGAAATTATGGGCCAAGAGTGGATACTGAATCAAGCTCAACTACTTGAAGCCCATGAGGATCAATTTGATAGAGTCTTGCTAATGATGGATGAATCCCTCAAAGTGCTTGTTGAGTGATGTCAAGTGTAAGCTCAAATTGAAATTGCTACCCAAAAATTGATAACCGAGTAGAATACAAAAATTGAGGCATCTGAAGTTCAATGCCAAATAGTCATGAATAATTGTGATGTGATGGTTTCCCATGAAGATGTGGGTGAGATTGACATTGAAGACTTCAAGGTGATTTGCCAACCAACCAAGCTAAAAATAATGAAGGATGCCGAAATTAAAGAAGTGATACTAGAGTTGCAAGAAAAAGTAAAACAAATCCTTTGTAAAGACTCTAGTTATTTCAGGGTGAGATTGTCAAGAAAGATTCAAATTCAGAAATAGAGAGGCTCAAACCTCGTTCCAACCATTTTTTAATGTTATGCTTGGTGGATATGATGGAAATCAAAATAACCAGGCAAATGGAGAATTTTGGAGATGGGGGACAAAGTCCGTATATTTTGGATTTTGTCATTCCAAGAGGGTTACATGACGTCCCTCACTTGAAGGTCAAGAAGTGCAAAATGCAGTGTCTAATAATTGGCATTTTGATCTTCTCACCAATGCCTAATGAGCCTAAAAAATATTTTGATGTGAAGTTGGGTAAAAGATTCAAGTCTTTAAATAGCGAGATAGAGTTGGTCTCGTTGCTTCCTTACATTTTCCCCACGATCTTCACCAAAATCTTGATGTGAAGATGGGCTGAAGATTCAAAATCTCAAATAGGAGGCATATATGGTAAGGTTTCTTGCGTCATGCTGCGACATTAAATCAAGCTCTTAATGGGAGGCAACTCATCGTTCCCAAAAAGTTTGCATTTACTTTTGAAATTTAAGTTTTAGAATAGCTTAGGATTTTATTTTTGACTAATCCACAAAATTTTAGAGTTTTTGGAGGAGATTTTCATAGGTTTGAATACAAAAATTTCATTGGAATGGAGTTCAGGGTTGTAGTACCTTGAAAATGGGATTTGGAACACTTTTTAGGAGTGTTCGAATTGTCAAATATGATGGTGTATCACCAAAGATAAAGGACCTATCACAAAAATGGGCAGTAGCTGCCCAGTTTTGGCAAATCAGACCTTTTTAACAAACATGGAGGGAGGTCGCGAATGTGGTAGTCAAAGTTCACAGACCTCCATGAATGCAGTCAATTGAATGTGAACACTTAGGTCAAGTTAGACTAACCATCGTGAACACGGCTAACCAAATGCGAATACGGGTAATCGAATCAGTTTAAAGTAAGTAAAAAGGTAAAAAAAATAAAATGAAACCAGTACCTCATTTTTCTTAAACCAAGAAAAAACACCATATATTAAGGTTGATCTAGATGTTGTGACAGAGTGCCAACCACCACAACAACAGGTGGGTCTGGGACTAGCCCTGACTCCATCTGGATTTAAGTCTACGCTAGTATTTCAGGAGCCCATGGTTTGTCTAGTAAGATTTCTAGAGGGCATGTCACAGGAAGGGGTTTTACCAGGTACTACTAGTGGGCTTCAGGCCATATATGGGGCATAGAATTCAGTTCAAGGAGTGGAACTAGTTGTTTAGGCTCGGCCTTTGGAAACAAAGAAAGTGATGACTTTTTAGGAACACAAGATGCTAGGTTGTTTTATCAAGTTGGGTCTTCCAAGTGTTTTGGGTGCTTCAGGGGACAATGCTTTTGAGTTCTTACTGAGCTGCTAAGAGAGGTTGCATAACATCAGGCTTGTACATTCGCATGGAGTTAATTATGTTATATTTTAGCTTGATAGATGGGATAAATAGTGATAGAGAGCCTATGTTGAACACATACTAGTTAGATCCCCTCTGATGAATTAGGTACAATTTTTTGAGGTTTTCTAAGGAAAGTATGTGTCCTGTAGCATGAGGGAGAGATTGAGGCATGCGTTTACAGATCTCCAATAGGGTTTGATATTATTATCAGAGTATGAGTCTAGATTCTGTGAGTTGGACAGACATGCCATTATGATTAAGCCGACAGAACATAAGAGGGCGCATAGATTTTTAAGAGGTTTAAGGTTGCTGATTTGTTAGTCTACTGATCATATAGTATCTTCTATACGTATATTTTGAGAGTTAGTTGACCATGTATGCACCATTGAAGGAATACATTATGAGGCCTATAGAGGTAGTGATAAGGGGTCCCACCGTCGGGATGAATTTAGTGGTTCGTAGTCGAGGGGTAGGAGTTTCCCTAGTAAAGGTCAACAACAACTGTAAGCTTAGCCTAATAGGCATGTTTAGGTTGTACTTCAAATTTAGTGGTCATGGTGGTTAGAGCTTCGGTCAGACTTTGCGGGGTTTTCATTATGAAACTTTAGGCTATGTGACCAGGAGGTCATGGGTTCAAGCCTTGAAAATAGCCTCTGGTAGAAATGAAAGGTAAGGCTGCGTACAATACACCCTTATGGTGGGGCTCTTCCCCGGACACCGTGCATAGCGATAGCTTTAATGCACCGGGCTACCCTTTTTTAACTTTAGGCTATGGTTGCCATACTGGTTTAACTGGGTCTTCTCACCAAGGTAAGGCGAGAAAGGGTTGTTATGAGTGTGGTGAGATTTTGTATTTTTCTAGAGAATGTAGGTTCGTACTTGGTAGGTAGACGGGTCAGTTGATTCAGGCCCTAAGGCTCTATTGCCACCTGCCAGAGATGGTGGTAAAGGTAGCAGGGGCAGTCCCTAGGTTACTAGAGGTGGTGCTCAGTTAGGTAGAGTGCGTGGACATGTGAGAACTTAGTCCAAAGGTGGACATGAACCTTTTTGGGTAGGTCGGAGGCTGAGGCATCAGATGGTATCATTACAAGAATGATTTCATTTTGTTGTTAGCCAATTTCTGTGTTATTTGAACTAGGTTTACATATTCATATGTGTCTGCCTATTTTGCTACTCATATGGGTTTGTCTAATGAGCCTTTGTCTATACCAATGTGTATAGCTACTCATGCGTCGTGATTGTTTAAGTGTATGACATAGTAGACCTCGTTATCTTAGATATGATTGATTTTGATGCGATTCTAGGCATGGACTAGTTATCTCCTTATCATATGATCTTTGATTGCTTTGTCAAGACCGTAACCTTAGCTATACCTGGTGTCCCTCTAATCGCATTGCAGGGCACTGATAGCTATATATCAAGAGGGATTATCTCTTAAATTCAGGTGAGGTGGTTAGTAGAAAAGGGGTGCCTGGCTTATCTTGCATATATTCATGACACCGGCACTGACACTCCTTTTCTTGAGTTAGTACTTATGGTTTATGAGTTTTTTGATGTATTTTCTACTGATTTTCTTGGTCTCCCACGTGAGCGTGATGTTGACTTTGGTATTAATGTTCAGTTAGGCACCCAACTCATTTCTATTATAATGTATTGTATGGCTCTAGTTGAGTTTAAGGAGCTTAAAGAGCAGTTCAAAGACCTTCTGAGTAGGGTTTATTTTGCCTAGCATCTCTCCATGGGGTGCTCTTGTGCTTTTTGAGAAGAAAGAAAATGGTTCTCTGTGTATGTTTATAGACTACCGATAGTTGAACAAGGTAACAATTAAGAACAAGTATGTTATGTCGCATATTGATGATATGTTTGACAAACACCAGGGTTAGCTGTGTTTTTAAAGATTGGTTTGAGATCTGGGTACCATAAATTGAAGATCAAGGCAGTGGACATACCTAAACTGCCTTTAAGACTCACTAAAGTCATTACGAGTTCTTAGTCATGATTTTTGGTTTGACCTATGCCCCAATAGTGCGCAGATTTGATGAGCCGCATGTTTAGGCCTTACTTAGACTCTTTTATGATAGTATTCATTAATGAAATCCTAGTCTATTTGAGGAGTAGGGAGGAGCATGAGCAAAATTTGATAATTGTGCTCCAGCCCTTGCGAGATCAACAGTTGTATGCCAAGTTCAATATGTGTGGGTTCCGGCTCAAGTCTATAGCATTATTAGGGCACGTGTTTTCCATAGATGGGATTATTATAGACCCAGTGATGATTGAGGCAACTGTAATTAGGCTACACCAACTTCTCTTACTGAGGTTTGTTGTTCCATCGGGTTAACGAGTTACTACAAATGGTTCAACAAGGGGTTTTCTTCCATTGCGACACTATTAATCAGATTGACCTCAAAGGATGCTCCTTTCTAATGGTCTGGCAATTTTGAGGTGAGCTTTCTATTTCTCAAACCTTATTGACTTGAACTCCAATCTTTACTCTTTCTATTGAGGGCTAAGATTTACAGTATAGTATGATACATCTGACATTAATTTGGGTTGTGTATTGATGCTGCAGGGTAGGGTTTAGCTTATGCTTCTAGGCAGCTAAAGGTGCACGAGTAATACTACCCCACCTATGACTTGGAGCTAGAGGTGGTAGTCTTCGCGCTTAAGATTTGTAGGCATTATTTGTAAAGTGTGCATTGTGAGATATTCACCGATAATCGTAGATTATAGTACATTATTTTCCAAAAGGCTCTTAATTCGAGGAAGGGCAAGTGGCTAGAGCAACTTATGGAATATGATACCTCTATTCTATTTTATTTAGGTAGGGCAATCGTGTTAGCTAATTCCTTGTGTCGAAAGACTGTGAGTATGGAGAGTTTGGCTTTTCTTTAAGATACAGAGTGACCGTTAGCCTTGCAAATCCACTCCTTAGCCAAGTGGTTGGTTCGACTTGATATTTCTTACTCCGAGAGACTTCTTACTCATATTAAGGCCTGGTCTATGTTAGTGGAGCTGATATTAGCTTGGATAGTATGGACGACCCTAAAATGGATGACACGTATGTTGTTCATGAAAAGGGGAGCTTGGGAGTTCATGGGAGTGAAGTAGATAAAGAAAAGGGTCCATTTGTGCAAGTGTCTACCTCCTAAAACCAAGAATTGAAAAGGAAGGCAACCAAACAAGACCCTTGTCTCATTAAGGGAAATATTGTAAAAAGTCAAAATATTTTTATTTTCTTTAGTATAAATAGGATATTTCCTTATTTTGGAAGGTAGACTTTGATGAATAATGAATATTGATCATTGAAGCTTGTAGTTTCTAGGTGAAGACTAGAATTTAGCTTGTAGTTTCTAGGTGAAGCCTGGCGTTAGCGTAGTTCATAGTTATTAATTAGTGAGTAATTTAGTAGTGAACTCTTGGAATTGTTGGTTGAACTTGTTTTGCTTAATTAATCGAAGGTCGTACATTTGTGGTTATTTTGGTTTGCTTTGATTTCTTAAGTAGAGTTAATATTTGGGTTGTTGAAATCAATTGGGAGGTGAGGGTTTTAGCCCCTTGTTGCCCATAATTTCATTAGCTTGAGTATTGCCCACATATCTTTTTCTTTCTTGTTTTTCCTTCTTGTCTTTGATTTTTGTCATTTTGGTATCAAGAGCCTAGGTTTAGGTTTGTTTTCACAAATCTAATTCTTGGGGTTTTGATCTTTTTAAAAAGCCAAAAATTCAAAAAAAATAAAATAAAAAAATCACAAAATAATTCAAAATTTTTTTTGTTTTGATTTGTTGTTTTTGACACTAGATCTTGATTCCCTAGTGTCATGTGAGTCTAGATCTCAAATTTCATTCAATCAAAGTTGTAGAAGTGAAGTTACTATTAAAGGATTTTCAAGCTTTTGTGTTTTCAAAACATGGAAAGTGGGTTTGTTGATTAAGGAAAAATTGGGCTTAAAATTTATTGGGGTTTGTTTCCTAAGTTGTGGGGAAGCTACTCCTAAATTTTGAGTTGATTTGGGTGTGTTAGGATTTGGTGTTTTTTATTGGTGTTATTGAACATCTTCTTCTTGTTTTTGAAGAAGAAGATAGAAAAGGTACACTTTAATCCAAAATTTTTTTAAGTCAATGTTGGTCAAGTGTTTGTAGGTACACTTGTGGAAATTTTTTTAAAAAATTACTTGAAAAATAAAATCCAGAAAAGCCACGTGGACAGGCCACATCAGTAGTCAACTGTAAAAGTCAACCATTGACTGCTAACGCAACAACCAGCATGGCCGACAGCACATCACTCAGCAACAAACGCACACCTACTCGCCCCTATTTCAGAGAGCTGAAATCTCTGGTTTTTACACTTTGTTTTTTTTTTAGGGTCTTATGTTTTTGGGACCCATTTTTTTTAAGTGTCCAAACTTCGTGATTCTTTTTTAAATTTTTTCTCCTTCGATTTCTCAATTATTTAACTAGTTTTAAAACATCAAATCATCTCTTTGATTCATCAAATTAAGCAACACAAATAATTTTTCTACTTTTGTTAGTGTTTTTTTGAGTCCATTTTCTTTCGTTCTTCTTTTCTTCGACTTTTCTCATCTTAATTCATAGATAAACTTCTTGATTCAAGTCCTTTTAGCTTTAATTGAGTCGTCTTTCTTTCAAGTGTCACAAAAATCCACTCCACCACAAAGGATAGGTGAACTTGAATTGATCAAGAGAAGCTAGTTCACTACCAATTTTGATACAACGCTATAGGAGGTGAGTTGAGGGTTTACATATGAGTGATGTGAGTCTTTTACTACTAATATTGTTTGTTGAGTTTTGTAGGTACCATGTTTGATACAAGTCCAAGTGGAGAGGGCTCGAATCACATCATGGAGGCTATTACCGACCTCTCCAAAGAAATAGCGGAAATGAATGCGGACTTGAATAGAATAAGAGTGGAAATGAATGGAAGAATGGGAGGTATGGAGGAAAGGTTGGTACGGGTGGAGAGAGGAAAATCACTTCAATTAGAAAATAATGAGATAAGGAGGCTGTAGGTTATATCCACCAGCATTAATCCGGGACAAGCCCATGAATTATGTTACCCTCCACAAAATCAAACCCGAAACTTCCAACAACCTACTTCTCAAACAAACATAGCTCCAAACCATCCAAGAGAATATACACCACATCCCCATCCACAACCCTATTATCCTCCATAAGTGAACCATTATTTTGTGGAACAACAAGTTTAATGCCAAACTCCAATCTAAAATGCGTCAAGTTCATCCTTGCATGAATCCTATATATCACCTCTACCAAATGCACCACAAGTGCCCTACCAAGACTACCAATTCCAAAATCCCCTCTATGATGAAATGCATGATGAGATCAACACTGAAGAGTTTTGGGAGCATGAAGGTAGGGGTCATTATGGAGTGCCAAGGGAAGGAGTCCGGCCTCGGGACATAAGGTGGGACCAAGGCATGGAATGTTATGAATATGGGAATAGAGAAGATAAGATGGAAAATAGAGGATATAAGATAGGATATAAAGGTTATAGGATGGGAAATAGAGGAGATAGGTTTGGAGAGAGGAATGATCAAAATCGAGGCCTAAACACTAACAAGGTCACACTTCTAAGTAGTGACCCCGATGAGTTTTGGAATGGAAAATTCAAAATGAGCGAATCTTTCTTACAAATAATATTTCAAAAACATTGAAGGCAAAGTATACTCTCATACAATTCGAAAGGTATGCATCTACTTGGTGGGAGTCCAATAGACGAGAAAGGGAGAGCCATCACAACTACGAGTTACCTACTTGGCAAAAGTTAATTTTGCTTATGGAGTTGAGGTACTTGACTCCAAAATACTACCAATAAGTTCTCAAGAAGGTGTATATATTAAGGCAATGTTCCAAAAGTGAGGAAGAATATTACGATGAGTTTGAAAATTTACGAATGAAGTCTAACCTTGAAAGAAATATAGAGTGTGCGGTGATTCAATTTGTCTCAAATTTGAGGTATGATATGTTGAAGCCTTTAAAGGTTAAATGCTATGATACTCTTGAAACAAATTTTTATGATGCCTCAAAGGTAGAAACGGATATGAAAGAAGAGAAGGCATACAAGGCTAAGAGTCCTTCAATTTCCATATGGGATAAGAGTAGAGATAATTGGAAGATGACATCTTCTAAGAGGCAACCTAAGAGTGGTTGTCAAGATACTAAAGTCAAGATTGATTACAAATCCAAAGCAAGTGATAATCCACAAGGAGGTAACTATGTTAAACCTAACTTTCCTCGACCTTCGTCTACTCAATGCTTTAGATGTCAAAGGAGGAGACATATTGCTAGTGAGTGTCCTAATAGTAGGAAAATTGTGGCTATGATGGTTATAGAATCAAATACGATGATGTTTGTGATGAAAAGAGTGAGGGAGAGAAACATAAAGGTGAGGATGAGGGAGTAACCTCGGGAGATAAAGTGGAAATAATTAAGGAGAGGGTCAATTTTTCTTACCTTATTAGGAAAGGAGGACTTATACTAGAGGTTATTCCAAAATGATGGTGTATGAAAACCCTTCTTATGTTGAGAAAAAGGTTGATTTTGAAAGTGAAGACTCCCTAATTATACCAAAGAAGGATTCAAAGAGAATTTCTCACACTTGTAGAGAGAAGGGCCTAATGGAGCTCATTTCTAAGGATCCCTACCTTAGAGAAGGAAATGGAGAATTGTCTCAAGGGAGGAACTTGAACAAACTTGCATGGGTTGATGGATACTTGATAGAAAAGGGTGAAACATCTAACCCTATGGATCTAAAGGAAGCTCCTACAAAAAGGTGGGTGGACCGAGCCTATTGGTCTAAGATTGTGTAAGTGGGAGAAGTTCATTGTGATGTAAGTGAGAAGGACAATAAAAAAGTTCCAAGACTTGTTCCAAAGGTATGTACCTACCCCCTCCTATTCCTAGTAATCCATGGAGCCATGATGATATCTTCCTTATGGTATGTAGGATCTTAGAAATGAGTAATCTCCAACCCTACCATGAGAAGATTGAAGTCTCTAAGTTTTCTTCATGATTTTTTCTTTTGTGCTTAAATTATGTTAACTTCATGTTTTGGATGCCAACTATACTTGTTTTTTAGGAATGAATCCATGGTGTATCGATGATGCCTAATTTAAGTATTTTACTCATTGTGACACTTATGTGGTTAGACAAGTTGAGGTGTTAGGATGGATTCTTAGGAGCATGCTAAGATTAGTGACCATAGAAAGTGCATCTTATAGTTCCTTCAATCTCTCAAAAAGTATGGATCAACTTGTTGTTCCACTCCTTATAGGTGTTTGTTTTAGAAAGAACAATGAAGTGTACTTAAAATGTATAATCTTGTTCCCTTGTGATCCAAATTATGAATACCATCTTGTTAAAATTCTAGACTTAAAGTGTGTAAATGCAATTGAGAATTCTTGGGATGAGTTGAATTCACTTCACTCCTTTCTTTATTACTTGTTTGACTATGATGACCCTATTTCTGTATGTGGTCACCTTCTTATGAACTTTAAGAAAATGTTTCATTGCCTATCTTGGGAATTGTATATGTACTTGCATCCTTGTTTGACAAACTTATGCTTGAGTTGTGTGGACCCAACTAGTGGATACTAAGTTACTTGTTCAATTGTGGGAGAGTCCATGGTTAGTGAAAACCTCTTGTCACCTTCAAGGGTAAGGCAAGTCAGATTTTCTATTTGGACTCTTGGAAAGTGTTTGATAAATATGGTGACTTTGTGTTTAGAACTCCTCTTCTTATCTACCGATACTTTTAACTCTTGGATTATCCTAGATAAGGTTCATGATAGTAGCACCTTTCTCCACTACCTCTTTACTTATGATTATACCCATGATGGTATGAGATTTGTTCACTATAGAGGTAGAGGTATATGGGCGATTGCACCACTTTTTTTGTTGTCCTCTTGCGAGATAATGAAACAATTGTGTCTTATGGCTCCAAAGTTAAATGTGATACCACTTTTTGGAATTCTTGATGCCACTAAAACCTTTGTGTTTTCCTTGTCTCTTAACGTTTATCATAATCAATACCTTTGCACCTTGTATGATGAGTTGATTTTATTGGAACAAAGGATATTTGTGGAGGGTGCATTATGCATTCGGGTCCACTTAAGTGGAGCCTTTCTTGTTGAAGCAAGTTCATTTTTGTGGACAATCCTCTACCTTAGCAGTGGCCTAATTTTCAAGTGACTTCCAATTTAGCAAAAGATTCATCACCTAACTGATGCTTCGTTTGAGGTAAAATCTCCCCCTAACGTGAAAATTGTTGTATATATTTCGTCATCCTATCCAAAATTTCCTATTTTCACTCTAAGTGTTTGGGAGATTGGTTATAGAGGGAAATAGGTGGTTCTTGGCAGATTTATCACTTGATAAGCTCTATCCCGTTGTAATTATATTTTATTACCTCATCTCCCTCTAACACCGTCTTTAATTTTTGATTTGGACTTCAAATTCTTGGATTTTCTCCTTGATTTAAAGTATGCATTTGGACCCAATTGGGGTCCAAATTCAATTCTATCTTTGCCCAACATTAGGGCTTGGATTTTTGACCCTTAGGGAAGGATAATTGTAGATTTTTCCTTTGATTTCATTCTTAGGCCTTAAGGATCAAATTTTGACTCTATGTTCGACCCCCATTTTCATATTATTGATATAGGTCTTATTCTTCCTTTCTTGATGTGTAGTTTATCTTTATGATAGCATGACAAAATTCTAAAGCCTTACGGAAAGAAAGGCTTCCCTGTGATTGCTTGTTACTCATCCACTAGACCTCCAGGTAGGTTATGACTTATCCACTGTTAAACTTTGTTCGGGTAGACTATATACTGTATAAAATGTGTATGGTATCAAGAAATTATTCATTCAACTGAGTTGTTCGACATTTCTGAGTTATTGGTTGTGTTTTGGGGTCTTACAGTAGACTTCAGTTTGAGCCTTAGTTTAGGTTGCTTATTTAGTCGGTGGAGCCTTAGTTTAGGTTTCTTATTTAGTCGGTGGAGCCTTAGTTTAGGTTGCTTATGTAGTCGGTGGAGCCTTAGTTTAGGTTTCTTATTTAGTCAGTGGAGCCTCACTTTATGTTTCTTATTTAGTCACTGGAGCCTTTGTTTAGGTTGCTTATATACTTAGTGGAGCCTTAGTTTATGTTGCTTATTTAGTTTGTGGAGCCTTAACCTAGGTTACTTTCTTATTTTAGGCATAGATTAGAGATCGTTGGGGTAGGACTAGGTAGAAGTTTCACAGTAGAACAACTATTAGTATTCGTATTACTATTATCCCTCAGGTACGTCCGTATTTATCCCTTTTGGGGTTACCTTTGTGTTGAGAGATTTTTGGACTTGTGAATCTTGGATAGAATCAATGGAGCTGTCTGCTTGAGCTTGATAGTATAAATGGAAGATTATTACCTAGTTCTGAACATGATCATACTCACAGACTTCTATTGGGTGTTATACCTTTACTTATTTCTGCATACGCATATTCATACGTACACTTTCATGGTACATGTTTTGAATTAACGGAGAAGGAGGATTTTTCAATTTTAAAAGGAAAGAATGGAAAAAGAGAAATGATTTAGCCTTGGTTCGAGTCCAGCCACATGATACAGTGAGTTTTAGTCCCAGTTAGAGGCTGGACCATTTATTTATTAATTATTATTTACGAAAGTCACGGTTAGAGTTCGGGCATTGTATATAGACATCACGAGTCCTAGATGGATCCCACTTTTGCGAGCATAGGTTGCTGAAGGGCGTGTATATGGTAGGCATCGACCATTGCATCTATTCCATGCTGAATCACATTCACTCATTTACCTTTACATATTTATATGAACTATGTGTATGCTATTTACTTACATATTTGCAATTTCTATTAGGAAGTAGGCTTCTAGCTTTTATTTAGATTACATATGCTTAGATAGGTTATATTTGCACTTTCTTTTGTAGATTTTTCTTTTGAGCTTAGTTGACCTATGATTCCTACTACGTACCCTGTCTGTTGATACTCATACTACACTTCTGCATATTTTTCTGATGCAAATCCTAATATGAGTCTTCGCTATTGATCTCCTACTTTTTTGTATGCCATTTTTGATAGGATTTCGGATGAGCTATCAGTGTTTAGAGCTGATCCACCTCCTCTTTTGCTTGCTACTTTTTTTTTTTTTTGTATATTGGGAGACAGACTTGTATATTTATACTTATTAGTACCATTCCTATATTAGCAACACTTGTACTAGTGACACCAGGTCGTGGAGATGATTTTTTTTTGTATATATGTATATATATATATATATATTGCTCTCTCTTCCGCTTCTTATGGGCCTTAATTACTTATTTTATTATATAGTTGGCCCGACTTGGTATGTTGTCCTTAAGAAGTGGTAATTTTACCACTTATTTGTATCTCTTTTCTTATAATTTTGTATTGTTAATCTATAATTTGAGGTTAATTTTTATTTAAAAGGTGTTGATTTGAGGTACATTGAAGTGTACATGGAATTCTGATAAAAAGAAATGGAATCGAGGTAAAATAGAGCTGAAACGAAGAAAAGTGAACTTGCAGCACATTTACCCTTTGCGAACACAGAGGTCCAACCGTGAATGCAAAGGTCAAAGTCAACAGACCTTCACGAATGTGGAAGTCAAGTTTCATTAAATATCGTGAACGCAATGCCTTGACTACAAACACGAAGAAAAAAAGTACCAGCCATCGGGGGAGGTTATGGAAATGCACTATTTCAATCCTAATTTATCAAATAATCGATCCCAAGGATATCTTTGGCGTATTTCCCAACCTTGGAGGCTAGGGTTCTTTACCCAACACCCTTGGAGTGAAGATTGGAAGCTTTGTATTGTCAAATTCTTAACTCTTTCTTCATTTCCATTGTTTTGAATAGAATATTTAGGTGTAGATAAATTCATGCTTGGATATTTTAGTTAGACATAATGCAATGTTTATGTTTTGAATTAGGGTTTTGATTCTATCTTATGCTTTGGTATTAATTGATTCTTCCTTGGTCTATGAATGGGTTTTGCTTGTCTAAAATAATCTCTTGCTTCACTTAATTTCAGAAGGGAGTAGCTAATCCAAGGACTCACCCATTTATTTTGATTAGAAAGAGTTAATCGATGTTGAAAAAGATTAATTTGCCACAATTTGGGACATATTACCCATCTTATGAATTTCAGCTAGATATAGGAAAATCCTAGCGTAGCCAAAAGTTAGTTTTGTGGTTCATGCATCTTATCTTGGTTTGAAATAACAAGTGAGTACTAAAACCTCAATGGTCGAAAGACGTTAGTAGGTGATTTCAAATCCAAGGCAAATTTGCTAAATCTGTGATTAAATTTGAGTAGTTAATTGAATTCGATGGATCGTTGATAGAATTGATTCCTTGTATCATTTTCCTTGTCTCCCATTGTTGTGAAAGCCATTGATAAACTTGTTCATATTTTATTTGGTTCTATTATGTTATTTTTTTATTATTGAAAACCCCCAATCACTTGTATATTTTGTCGGATTTTAGTGAGGTTCTTTTATTGTATTCATTCTCGGTTGCTAGTCACATTGTTCCTCGTGGATTTAACCCCAGCTCTATGTTCAGTAAATATATTGATAACGACTGCTTACATTTAATTCTAGGATGTATTTGAGAGTAATCAAAAATGGTGCCATTGTCGGGGAACAAATTGGCATATTGACATAGTTTGGAATTTTAGTTTACTCGTTTTGATTCGAACTTGTGAATATATGTTTGTGATTTTGTTTTGTTTCTTGTGCTAGTTAGATTTTTGTTTTTGTTATACTTGTTACTATGGCATCATGGAATGAAAATGAGTTTGGTGGTTTCAAATCTTATCTTTATGATCCATGTCAGTATTGTGAAGGACCCCACTTTTGATAAGATTGTAGAGATGCTCCTGGGATAGAGGGGTGTGCACATCTCAATCCTATAGGGAGTATAACTGTTACTTGTGTGGTGGTCGAGATGGACGTTGGAGTGATTGTACCAATTATTATGCCCCTCCCTTAGTTATGGTAACGAAAATGCTAGTTGTTCTTGTGAGTTTGATAGGTCTCATAAAGTGGCAACGGAAGAGCAATGTGTTGGACACAAAGGTATTGAAGCAATGCTTCAAACTATCTTGGACCGAGTGACTACAATTGGTAAGGATATACATCTTTGCACCACTTCATGGAGGCATTTGAAAAAGAATGTGAAAAAAGATGAAGAACCTTGTGAAAATGCCAATCTCTGAAATGTCATGGATTTGCCCAAATCTCGAAATGAAGAGATTGAAGAAGAGGTTTCAAGTAACAAGGTTGAGCCAAAATTGAGTGATGACTCAAATGAAAATTACCACAGTGAAGAAGTGTCTCAACTTGAAGAAGAATAGCAAAGTTGTTCTCCAAGAAAATTGTAACACCCCGTACCTTCCCAACCCTACTTGACGACGTTGAACAATGTATACCTGAGTGTCGAGAGCCACACGAATGTATTTTGTAATGTTATTGACAAGAAAACTGAAATTTGGCCTCGTACATGTGATTAGCCCTTCGTAGGAGGTGTTTTGTGATTTCATGGAGCATTTGTGGGGTCCAAAACGAGGCTAAGAGAACCTTTAAACAAAGGATATTACGGTTAAGAAGTAAGTTAAAGAATAGGATTTGAAGTATCTAACCAAACCCGCGAAGAAAAGTCGAAAAATAAATTTTCGAAAAATTTAAGGGAAGGGCGCATTGGGTAGCATGACACGCTGCTCTGGGCTGAAATTTTCAGTCCAGAGGCAGTAAAGGGGCGCGCCAGGCAGCGTGCCACGCCGCCCCTGCGCACCTTTCAAAAGTTGAAAATTTTGTTTAAGTCCCAAGGGTTCCCGGGGACGTATTGAGCCTATTTTTGCCATGATTCTCCCACAACCATGAGAATATACATGAAATAAATGACATATTATATTTGTATGATAAATTAACTCGAGAACGAAATTGGGGTCAAAATGACGATTTTACCCTTTTGGGAAAAATAGGCCATACGTGGCTAGAATCGCTTGTGTTTGGAATTGAGGTTACGGATATGAATGACATGAGTAGGAATATTGTCGTAACATGTATGATATGATGAAACCACGAGAAATTATTGATTTTATTGGGTTAAGTAAATTGGGCCCAAAAAGGACCCAAAAATGAAAAGAAAACATGGCCCAATGGGTCACAAGACCCATTCTTCCAATTGACTAAGTCATACCCATCAATTATTGAATCAAAGTGGATAAGCATAGACTTGAGAGCCTATAAAAAGGGCAAGAAATCTGATTTTTATTTCTTACAAAGGCTCATGCCTTTTAGACAAATGTCCAAGGTATTTTCTCTCAAACCCTAAGAGTTCAAAGCCAAACTTTGGAGCAAGATCAACATCTTCCAAGCCTAGGTAAGTGATTATTGTCATGGATTAATATATTATATGCATGGGAGAGTATGTGAATCTTGTTGATTATGCTTGAAAGAGTTGAACATAGTACTTTGGGTTTTTGTACAAGATGTGCCATCCATGAGATTTGAACTTGAATTATGGCTTGTGCCTTTGATGAAAGATCATGGTATGGATAAAATATGAACATGTATGGTGTTATTTTTGGTATTAAACTTGTTATTGTCTATAAGTGGA
Source organism: Capsicum rhomboideum (assembly GCA_031232105.1). NCBI lineage: Eukaryota > Viridiplantae > Streptophyta > Magnoliopsida > Solanales > Solanaceae > Capsicum > Capsicum rhomboideum. The sequence goes on along the minus strand of CP124708.1, from coordinate 45,580,537 downwards.
AATTGTGGGATTTTGGCCGATTTGTTGTGTGAGGTGTATTGAAGTAATTTGGTGGTATAATTGTGATGTTGGGGTGATGGAGTAGTGTAAAGTATGAACTTGGTGTGACATGATCTTGATTATCATGTATTGGTCAATGTATGAAATATTGTGGGAATATTGGGATAATACATTCATAAATGATATTGTGGTCAATGTTGGGCATGTTGTGGTATTATTGATATGACCATGCCGTAAATGGTATTATAGAGAAAGAAATGACATGTTGGAGCCAAACATGCGACTTGTTGTTATTGTATACATTTGTAAGGTAATTGGTGGTTAATGTTGGTTCCATTATGTCCTTGTGATGTAGAGTGAAACGTAAAGAAGGAGCGGAATTGTTGCGCTCACATATTTGATTGCGTACTTACATTGGGAAGATAAGGTATGTAAGGTTACTCTGTCCGTATCTTTTTGCGGCAAATAGTATCCACATTGCTATTTCACTAGTCCTATCCCGAAGTGTGCTAAGGTATCCTATATCCGTTAATCAATAGTCATTGTCATATCTTTCCTACTCATGGATCATTTGTGAGTCTCATGTCTCATTATCATAGTTAATGTTCCGAAAGCTCAAATAAGGTTATGGTCCAATGTTCCAATAGTGGTTATGCTCATGCATCATGTTATGAATGATTGTCCAATGGTTCCAATGGTGTCATGTTTCCAATAATGTTTATTCACATGTCTTCTATTTTGATTATTGTTCTAAGTTTCCAAACATGCTATGTCACATGAATATGTCAATCTCTCACAAGTGATGTTAGTACCAATCTCATATGTCTCTCACTCATTGGCTAGTGATCCAAAGTTTCAAGTGATGTTATGACTATCAAAATACCAATCTCAAAGTAAAGATCAAAGTAATGCAAATGTGGTCAATGATCAAGTATGGGTGGCAAGTCTAGGGGCATAAGCCTAGCTCGACTCGATCCCGATGTATTGATTTATGGGTGGCAAGTCTAGGGGCATAAGCCTAGCTCGACTTGATCCCGATATATGATTTATGGGTGGCAGGTCTAGGGGCATAAGCCTAGCTCGACCCGATCCCTGGGTGGCAGGTCTAGGGGCACAAGCCTAGCTCGACCTGATCCCAACATGACGATAAGTCATGTAAAGACCCACTGATCAGTAGGGGCCCGGGTACATTGTGACATATGTAATGACATTGAAGTAAAGAAGCAGGAAAGCAATGAAATCAATGAAAATAATACACAAGGTTTCCAAAGTGCAAAATGGTTACTTATTCATCGGATTATGCATATGCATTTGAGTTCCATTGAGTTCATTGAACTATTCATGTGTTGTATAGTTTCATTTGAGCCTTACATACTCAGTACATTCTTTGTACTGACCCCTTTCGGGGAACTTACCTTACATGTTGCAGGTGCAGGCACTAGTAGACCTACACCGTAGGATGACAATAACTGCAGATCATTGGTGAGCTCCAGTTAGTTCGGGGCTTCTCCGAGTCACAGTTGTTCATATGTTTTGGTATTATGCATAGTGTATAAATCGGGGACTTGTCCCGACTTTCAGTTGGTTTTGGTCAATGCATCTGTTAGAGGCTTTTGTAGACGTACGTGGGTATACAAATGTAAGATGGTATATGACATTTTGACTTGATGGCCTCAACGGTCGAGTTTCTCATATGTATATACGTCACATGTTCTATGATTTCTGATTTTAGCATTTCCTGTTCCTATGGGATAGTAGTGTTTCGTGAAACATGTATATGAAGGAACAAAAGCAAAGCTTGGTTCTCTCGGGCCTTATCGGCTTCGGGTACCAATCACGCCTCGTGGGGATTCGGGGTGTGACAAAAGTGGTATCAGAGCGGATCGTTCTAAGGGTGTCTACAAAGCCGTGTCTGAGTAGAGTCTTGCTTATGGATGTGTTGCGCGCCACATTGATAAGCAGGAGGCTACGGGACATTTAGGAGTTGTTTCTTTTCTTCACTTCTAGATCGTGCAGTAGAGCCAAAGTTGTAGGTGGACACATATGTACGTATTGACATTGTTTTTTGTATAGTCAACTGCTGAGTCTCAGACAAGATAAAGACAAAGGTGAGCAGGTTGATATGCCTGCCGAAGTAGAAATGAGTAAATCACCACTTGACCAAGTAAGTCAAGGTAGAGCTGATATGGAAATTGTTATACAGGTCTCTCGTAGCCGAAAGATAGAGGAGTACCTGCAGAACCATCTATAAATGTCACTGAACAGGATTTAAGAAATGTAGTGCATCTATTAACTTAGATAGTTGTTGTACAATTTCTCGGGAGAGATGGACTGATGACGAGTAATGATGGTGCGGCTAGGGTAGTAAGTCTTCAAACACAGGATTTTCAGAAATCATACCCTCCCACGTTCACCGGGTCGGATTTGAATGAAGACCCATAGGACATTGTGAACTAAGTTAAAAAGGGTTCTAGATGTTATGCATATGACTGATCTACTAATGTATTTTCAGATAGTTGGGAGGAATGTAAAATGGCATTCTGTGACTGTACCTCCCAAATGAGGTCAGAAGAGCTTATGTGGACACCAATTGTTAAAAAAAAATAAAAATTGCCAAAGGGTTATCAGTGTCAGGAAGTACAATTTTTAGTGTCATAATTTGACTATTATGACCGATAGAGTGCATCAATATAGAGAAAGATGGATTGAACAATGGATATAGGCATTTTGCACACAATAATGAAAGACCAGAGGCAACAGAAAGGGACACAACTATTTGACAAAGGGTCGTTACAGATGGCTAGATCTATGGGGACAGTTCATGGCGTCCCAAGGAGAATTGAGGTCTTGGATGATTAGCAGACCGCCTAAATCATTATTTCTTTAATCTATAGTAAATGTTCTACCTCGATCCCAAGGGTTTAGAGACAGTCGGTTTGGCAAATAAGTGAGATTCATGATTCATGGGCAATGGGGTATCAAGCATAAGAACGGAGAAGGTAGAGACCAAATGTCGGTTGGGGCCAAATATTGTTATTGGTGTGATATGTCGGGCCACAAAATGAGTCTTCTCCTGGTGAAGCTACATGTACCGTACACGTATTGATTGACCCATAGAGCAGATGGTATTTTGTTAATTGCTGAAAAGTTAAAAGAACACCAAAATGACCAGTTATGTCACAGGAGGCCTACACATCAGTTGGTGAACCTATTGTAAGTAAAAGAGTATATCATAAGTGCATAGTCATTAATTGTGGTCATGAGATACTGGTTGATCTTATTGAGTTATAAAGGTGTTATGCCATAGTTGATGGCTGAACTAAGAAGTTATATTGTCATTATCCCCAAAGGAATATTTTGAATGGCCAGGAAAATGTATTCCCCATCTCACGGCAAAGAAAAGAATACTCTAAGGGATACATATGTCACTTAGTAAGAGTGAACGATATTAATGCGAAGCCCCCACCTCTTTAATTAGTCCGGGTGGTAAATGAATTCCCAGATGTATGAGTTGGTATGAATGTGACGTCAGGTACTCGGCCTATTTTTATTTTCATCATATAGCATGGACTTTTCATATCGCATGGCCTGGTAGAGTTACGAGAATGACAGGAGAAAGTAAAAGACGTGTTGAATAAGGGATTCATTAGGCCTAGTACTACCCCTTGGGGTGCAGCAGTGTCACTAGTACAAAAAAAATAACATGGCCTATTGAGAATGTGTGTTTACTATTGGCAACTGGATAAGAATAGTTTCCCCCCCAGAGTTGACGATTTGTTTGATCAGTTACGGGATAAATGATAATGAATGATGATGAAATAAAAAGGAAAATATATATGAACAATGACGATATACCCAAGGCAGCATTACAAACATGGTATGCTTATAAGTCTTAGTATGTCAATTGGGCTAGAGAATGCACCTGTAGTTTTATAGATTAATGAATAGGGCATTCAGGACACTTGTAAATGTGTGAGTGACCATATTCGGTGATGATATTTAAAAATAAAAAATAAAAAAATCACAAGAGGACTATGCATTGTATAGGATGAAGAGATGAAAGTTGTCACACAAAAGATAGAAATGGTGAACAATTGGCTAAGGCCTACGATGCTTACAGAGATCCATCGATTTCTTGGGTTGATTGATCATTATATGAGAATTGTGGAAGGATCTCCTTCTATCCCTACACCCTTAACAAAGCCTAGGCACAAGGCAATCAAGTTCCAGTAGAATGATGCCTTGGAGAAAAGTTTTCAAGAGTTGAAAGATAAAGTAACTTCCACATCCGTTGTAACTGCCTTCTGAAGGCATAAGAATGTTATGCAATGTATGGTAATGCTTACGGGGTTGGCCTCGAATGTATATTGATGTAGCATGATAAGGTAATAGCATATGCGTCATGACAGTTGCGGCCACATGAGAATATAAATTATTACTAAACACATGATCCTAAAGTAGCAGCAGTGATATTTGCTTTAACGTTATGGTGTCACTATTTGTAAGGGATTCATGTTGATATATATTCTGGATGTGAGACAATGTAATAGATTGTTAAGCCAAAAGACTTAATCTGAGGTAGCGAAGGTGGCTTGAAATCTTAAAAGGTGAGGACATTGGTATCCTATATCATTTGGGACAAGCAAATGGGGTAGTTGATACATTAAGCTGCAAGGCAGTAGGAAGTATGAATGGCCAGCCCACAGAAAAGAAAGATATAGTCAAGACATCTCCATTAATGAGGCAATATGGGGTTTTATTTCTTGAAACTCTAGAGGAAAGAATTATAGTGTCAAATGTGGTAGGATGTTCATTGATATTGGAGGTAAAGGGAAAAGCAATATGTAAATTCCATTTTTAGTTCAATTGAAAAAGATATGTACAGCAAAGTCGACGAGAGTACTTGAGCTATCACAAGGGGGAAGTACTTTAGCACCAATATAGATTGTGTGTACCGGGTATAGATGAGTTAAGACACGGGAATGTGACAGAAGAACATCATTCACGGTAGTTTGTTTGGTTGAAAACAACCAAAATACACCATGGTGTAGCAGAGATGTGTTGGTAAGAATATATGAGAAGCACATTGTAGAACTTGTAGTTCAATGTCCAAGCGGTCACTGACGAACAGTATGGCATCAGAAGTCTGTATGTTTTATGCAATATATTACCCTCCCAGTTTGGGAGTGGAACATGAACAACATGGAATTAATTAAAGGGTTGTCTCGTACATTGCGAAGGTTGATTCCATATAAGTATTCATGAACTGGCTTACCAAGTCAACATATTTCCTACAAGTTAGGACCACCGATACAGATGAACTGTACGCAAAAAAAATTGTATGTTACAGAGATAGTATGATTACATGAGACTCCACTCACTATTATATCACACAGGGGGGCTCACTTTATTGCACAGTGTGGGTAAGTCTTTCCAGTAAAGCATGAGTACACAGATACATGTAAGTATGGCTGGTCATCCTTAAATGGATGGACAAACAGAATGTATGATAAGAACATGTGAAGATATGTCACGAGTTTGTACATTGGACATTAAAGGTAGTGGGGATGAATATCGATCGTCTAATGAAATTGCTTACAATAAAGATATCAAAAGGTACCTTACGAAGGTTTATATAAAAGGACATATAGATCATCCATTGGATGGGTTACGGCTGATGAAATTTTGCGTTGCCCAGGTCAAATTTTGTTCATCAAGCTATAGAGAAAGTGAAGGTGATATGACAGTAGCTACAAATAGCCCAAAGTCGGTATAAATCATATGCCGATATTAGAAGTTGATAGTGTCACCAATGAAAAAAGATAATGAGATTCGGAAAGAAAAAGGAGTTGGCCAAAGATTTGGGCAACTTGCGTATCTATTAGCACTAGTCCAGGAATTCTTCACAGTCCATTTAGAATTCTATATTTGATGCTCCGAAAGTGTATCGGAGGGTATACAATATTGTTGCAAGTGGAAATGTACATATTACAGAGGATCTCACACGTAAAAAGGTACATCGAGAAGTGAAAAAATCAAGAAATGCAAAAGTAGCTTCCGTAGGGGAACTCTTGGAGAACTTAGTACATCGAAGAAATCACAAGGGAAATCGAAGCATTAATGAAATCTAAAGTACTTGTAATTGTGGTACATGGAAGGAATAGTTCAAGATACAGATTTGGAGTTATAAGTCTTTACAAGTGTTAAGTGTGAATATTATGCTATGGAGAATTCACTTTGACTTAAGTGTTGCAATGAGACAGTGTTACTAACATTCGAGGAAGAATGTACCTAAGGGGGGAAGAATGTAATACCCCGTACCTTCCCAACCCTACTTGACGACGTTGAACAATGTATACCTGAGTGTCGAGAGCCACACGAATGTATTTTGTAATGTTATTGACAAGAAAACTGAAATTTGGCCTCGTACATGTGATTAGCCCTTCGTAGGAGGTGTTTTGTGATTTTCATGGAGCATTTGTGGGGTCCAAAACGAGGCTAAGAGAACCTTTAAACAAAGGATATTAAGGTTAAGAAGTAAGTTAAAGAATAGGATTTGAAGTATCTAACCAAACCCGCGAAGAAAAGTCAAAAAATAATTTTTCGAAAAATTTAAGGGAAGGGCGCGTTGAGTAGCAACCACGCCGCTCTGGGCTGAAATTTTCAGTCCAGAGGCAGTAAAGGGGCGCACCAGGCAGCGTGCCACGCCGCCCCTGTGCACTTTTCAAAAGTTGAAAATTTTGTTTAAGTCCCAAGGGTTTCCGGGGACGTATTGAGCCAATTTTTGCCATGATTATTCCACAACCATGAGAATATACATGAAATAAATGACATATTATATTTGTATGATAAATTAACTCGAGAATGAAATTGGGGTCAAAATGACGATTTTACCCTTTTGGGCAAAATAGGCCATACATGGCTAGAATCGCTTGTGTTTGGAATTGAGGTTACGGATATGAATGACATGAGTAGGAATATTGTCGTAACACGTATGAGATGATGAAACCACGAGAAATTATTGATTTTATTGGGTTAAGTAAATTGGGCCCAAAAAGGACCCAAAAATGAAAAGAAAACATGGCCCAATGGGTCACAAGACCCATTCTTCCAATTGACTAAGTCATACCCATCAATTATTGAATCAAAGTGGATAAGCATAGACTTGAGAGCCTATAAAAAGGGCAAGAAATCTGATTTTTATTTCTTACAAAGGCTCATGCCTTTTAGACAAATATCCAAGGTATTTTCTCTCAAACCCTAAGAGTTCAAAGCCAAACTTTGGAGCAAGATCAACATCTTCCAAGCCTAGGTAAGTGATTATTGTCATGGATTAATATATTATATTCATGGGAGAGTATGTGAATCTTGTTGATTATGCTTGAAAGAGTTGAACATAGTACTTTGGGTTTTTGTACAAGATGTGCCATCCATGAGATTTGAACTTGAATTATGGCTTGTGCCTTTGATGAAAGATCATGGTATGGATAAAATATGAACATGTATGGTGTTATTTTTGGTATTAAACTTGTTATTGTCTATAAGTGGAAATTGTGGGATTTTGGCTGATTTGTTGTGTGAGGTGTATTGAAGTAATTTGGTGGTATAATTGTGATGTTGGGGTGATGGAGAAGTGTAAAGTATGAACTTGGTGTGACATGATCTTGATTATCATGTATTGGTCAATGTATGAAATATTGTGGGAATATTGGGATAATACATTCATAAATGATATTGTGGTCAATGTTGGGCATGTTGTGGTATTATTGATATGACCATGCCGTAAATGGTATTATAGAGAAAGAAATGACATGTTGGAGCCAAACATGGGACTTGTTGTTATTGTATACATTTGTAAGGTAATTGGTGGTTAATGTTGGTTCCATTATGTCCTTGTGATGTAGAGTGAAACGTAAAGAAGGAGCGGAATTGTTGCGCTCACATATTTGATTGCGTACTTACATTGGGAAGATAAGGTATGTAAGGTTACTCCGTCCGTATCTTTTTGCGGCAAATAGTATCCACATTGCTATTTCACTAGTCCTATCCCGAAGTGTGCTAAGGTATCCTATATCCGTTTATCAATAGTCATTGTCATATCTTTCCTACTCATGGATCATTTGTGAGTCTCATGTCTCATTATCATGGTTAATGTTCCGAAAGCTCAAATAAGGTTATGGTCCAATGTTCCAATAATGGTTATGCTCATGCATCATGTTATGAATGATTGTCCAATGGTTCCAATGGTGTCATGTTTCCAATAATGTTTATTCACATGTCTTCTATTTTGATTATGGTTCTAAGTTTCCAAACATGCTATGTCACATGAATATGTCAATCTCTCACAAGTGATGTTAGTACCAATCTCATATGTCTCTCACTCATTGGCTAATGATCCAAAGTTTCAAGTGATGTTATGACTATCAAAATACCAATCTCAAAGTAAAGATCAAAGTAATGCAAATGTGGTCAATGATCAAGTATGGGTGGCAAGTCTAGGGGCATAAGCCTAGCTCGACTCGATCCCGATGTATTGATTTATGGGTGGCAAGTCTAGGGGCATAAGCCTAGCTCGACTCGATCCCGATGTATGATTTATGGGTGGCAGGTCTAGGGGCATAAGCCTAGCTCGACCCGATCCCTGGGTGGCAGGTCTAGGGGCACAAGCCTAGCTCGACCCGATCCCAACATGACGATAAGTCATGTAAAGACCCACTGATCAGTAGGGGCCCGGGTACATTGTGACATATGTAATGACATTGAAGTAAAGAAGCAGGAAAGCAATGAAATCAATGAAAATAATACACATGGTTTTCAAAGTGCAAAATGGTTACTTATTCATCGGATTATGCATATGCATTTGAGTTCCATTGAGTTCATTGAACTATTCATGTGTTGTATAGTTTCATTTGAGCCTTACATACTCAGTACATTCTTTGTACTGACCCCTTTCGGGGAACTTACCTTACATGTTGCAGGTGCAGGCACTAGTAGACCTACACCGTAGGGTGACAATAACTGCAGATCATTGGTGAGCTCCAGTTAGTTCGGGGCTTCTCCGAGTCACAGTTGTTCATATGTTTTGGTATTATGCATAGTGTAGAAATCGGGGACTTGTCCCGACTTTCAGTTGGTTTTGGTCAATGCATCTGTTAGAGGCTTTTGTAGATGTACGTGGGTATACAAATGTAAGATGGTATATGACATTTTGACTTGATGGCCTCAACGGTCGAGTTTCTCATATGTATATACGTCACATGTTCTATGATTTCTGATTTTAGCATTTTCTGTTCCTATGGGATAGTAGTGTTTCGTGAGACATGTATATGAAGGAACAAAAGCAAAGCTTGGTTCTCTCGGGCCTTATCGGCTTCGGGTGCCAATCACGCCTCGTGGGGATTCGGGGTGTGACAAAAATAAATTAAGGAGATGTTGAAAAGCACATTGGAGAAAAATGAAAAATGTAGGAAAGTCTTGGCTAAATGGTGGAACCTAGTCAAACATGGTGATGATGAAGTGTTCCAAAGCATTGATTTTTCCATGGGTGGACTTTTGCAAGCGATGATTGAGTCCCAAAATGAGGAAAAACTTGACAAGGAAGAAATTTTGGGCCAAGAGTGGATACTGAATCAAGCTCAACTACTTGAAGCCCATGAGGATCAATTTGATAGAGTCTTGCTAATGATGGATGAATCCCTCAAAGTTCATGTTGAGTGATGTCAAGTGTAAGCTCAAATTGAAATTGCTACCCAAAAATGGATAACCGAGTAGAATACAAAAATTGAGGCATCTGAAGTTCAATGCCAAATAGTCATGAATAATTGTGATGTGATGGTTTCCCATGAAGATGTGGGTGAGATTGACATTGAAGACTTCAAGGTGATTTGCCAACCAACCAAGCCAAAAATAATGAAGGATGTCGAAATTAATGAAGTGATACTAGAGTTGCAAGAAAAAGTAAAGCAAATCCTTTGTAAAGACTCTAGTCCATTTTAGGGTGAGATTGTCAAGAAAGATTCAAATTCAGAAATAGACAGGCTCAAACCTCATTCCAACCATTTTTTAACATTAAGCTTGGTAGATATGATGGAAATCAAAATAACCAGGCAAATGGAGAATTTTGGAGATGGGGAACAAAGTCCGTATATTTTGGATTTTGTCATTCCAAGAGGGTTACATGACGTCCCTCACTTGAAGGTCAAGAAATGCAAAATGCAGTGTCTAATAAGTGGCATCTTGATCTTCTCACCAATGCCTAATGAGCCTAAAAAAATTTTTGATGTGAAGTTGGGTAAAAGATTCAAGTCTTTAAATAGCGAGATAGAGTTGGTCTCGTTGCTTCCTTACATTTGTCCCACGAGCTTCACCAAAATCTTGATGTGAAGATGGGCCGAAGATTCAAATTCTCAAACAGGAGGCATAAATGGTAAGGTCGACATTAAATCAAACTCTTAATGGGAGGTAACTCATCGTTCCTAAAAAGTTTGCATTTACTTTTGAAATTTTAAGTTTTAGAATAGCTTAGGATTTTATTTTTGACTAATCCACAAAATTTTAGAGTTTTTGGAGGAGATTTTAATAGGTTTGAATACAAAAATTTCATTGGAATGGAGTTCAGGGTTATACTACCTTGAAAATGGGACTTGGAACACTTTTAGTAGTGTTTGAATTGCCAAATGTGATGGCGTATCGCCAAAGTGAAAGGACCTATCACAAAAATGGGCAGTAGCTGCCCAGTTTTGGCAAATCAGACCTTTTTCACAAATATGGAGGGAGGCCGCGAATGTGGTAGTCAAAGTTCATAGACCTCCATGAATGCAGTCAATTGACCGTGAACACAGAGGTCAAGTTAGACTAACCATCGTTAACGCGGCTAACCGAATGCGAATGTGGGTAATTGAATCAGTTTAAAGTAAGTAAAAAGGCAAAAAAAAAATTAAACCAGTACCTCATTTTTCTTAAACCAAGCAAAAACCTTCAAGCTAAAATTCGCTTAAAACTTCTTGTGGGTTCGATTTCATAGCATCTTCCAAAATTTTATCGTCAATGTATGACTCTTCATTTTGTTCTTATTTTCTTTATGTTTCAATGGTCAGTAAAGCTTGTGTTGATAGTTTAGGGCTTAAGTTTGTTATTATAAACTGTCATTTATGTGGTTAATGGGTGTTTCCGGGTGAGATTATGGTATGAGAGTGTGAGTCATCATTAGTGTTAACAACTTGGGGTAGAATGGGGTCATAAATGGCATTTTGAATCGGATAAAAAGCATGCCCCCAATGTGTTTGTAAAAATTTCTTTGAGAATTCTGGACTAGATGATGCAGATGTTCTTCACTTCATGGACGCGGTACCTCAACTGCGAACATGAAGAACATTATTTTTTTCAGAAAATTGTTAAGACTCTACGAACATGATTTGTTGACTGTGAATGTGAAGATAAAGTTGTTATACCTTCGTAAACATGGTCACTAGACTGCGAATGCAAAGAGGAACTTCTGAGACCTTCATGAACGCCGACAATAAGACACAAATGCGAAGGCCAAAACCTGGCAGTCCCAAATATATTAGCTTCGCACAGCTTAGCTCGGACCTTTTTCACCCATTTATTTCGCTTAAATGCTTCCTAATATATTATCTTAAGTGTACATAAGAACTTTTAACATGTTGGCTTATTTAGGTGTTTGAGGGCATAAAATCACTGTGAATGACATGGAAGTTGAGCACGAAATTACCCCAGAGATCGACGATAAAGAATATTTTGATGGAGATAGGTTCTTATCTGCATCTGGTAAGCGAAAATATGATGAACTCCTAACAAGGACAATTGTCAGAGAAAAGGCATCAACATGGAAAAGATTAAAAGCAAGATACTGGATTTCTATGGGTGGTTAGTGGATAATAAGTGGATTTTCTTTGCCGACAAGCCAATGATGGCCAAAAACAAAGTGGTTATGGAGTTATATGCCAATTCTTCAATAATAGACTTTGGAGGTGAATTGGTTACTACCATTTGGGGTATGCAAGTCAATTTCAGCCCTGAGAAAAACTATAATGTTTATGTCCTTCCTAATGCAGAAAATCAGGTGTATAAAGACAGAGCAAGAGCGGAAGGAAAGCAATGGTTGGTTGACAAGTTGCATGATTGTATCACTCTGGATTGGCTAAATTTGCAAAAGAGGGTTGTCTCGTATGATTTCACAACTAAAGCAAAGACATGGCTTTCTAGCATATATGCTAGAGTTATACCCTCCACACATGATGCAGATGTTACATTGGATATAGCATTGATGATTGTAGCAATCATGGACCGCATAGATGTGAATGTGGTGAAACACATTACCTATATAATTTAAGAAGTAGCTTGTGGGAGGTTTAAAAGCCTATTGTTTCGATCATTAATTACTTGGCTATGTTAGGATGTTGGGGTGCTGAAGAGCCCAACCAATGTTGAGAGGGGTTCGATTACTCTAGTTTATCTATTGAAGAAAAGAGGGCCAAAGGAAAATAGCAAGAAGAAAAAGATAGATGTTGCTTCCGCTACCTTTGGGAAATTCACACGGTCTACTTCTGGGACAATAAATTCCTTTACTTCTATTGCTAGGACAAGATTCCATAGGACCACTTGAGTATGGCCCTTATCTTATGCACCACCTTTCTAGTCATATTTATGGCGTAAGTATACATATCCAGCAGCTGATAGCTGGCCTTCCTACCCTATATAGGGATAACACCACAGAGACTGCCCTACACACAGGTACTGGTTCTCAACCTTCCCTGGTGAAGGTAGTTACTGATAAAAGAGCCATAAGTAACAGGCTAGAACAAATGAGTCACAGGCAAGGAAAGATTGAGAAGCTCCAAAGAAAGTTCAAGAACCATGAGAAGAAAAAGACTAAGTTCCTGAATAAGATGATGAGCAAGTTGAGGTCATTCTGTGGATTGAGCTTTTCAGATGAAGATGATGTTACTCAACTGAACTTTTCCTCCACCTCTGGTTCAAATTGATCTACCTCAGGAAGCCCCTCAAACTATTTTGGTGACTTCTTTGTTATATTATTTTTATATCATTCTGTGAGAACACTGCACTATTTCAGTTAGGGGTACGATATTATATTTTGATGCATGATGTGTACCCTTGTCAGGCTTTACTTATTTAGTTTGTATTTTGTTCCATTTTGAGACATTTGTGCCCTTGTCGAGCTTTATTATCTTTTTATGTGCCCTTGCCCGGCATGACTTTGATTGTGCCTTTGTCGGGCTATATTTTGGTGGTTATGGATTTTACGCGCCCTTGTCGGGCTTGAGCTTAATTTTAATTTTGTTGGATTAGTCGTTTTTCTTATTTTCATTTTTTGTTAGATTAGTTCCTTTATTGTATTGCTTTTTTTTAGTTTTTCTTCATGTAGTGATTTTGGGAGACCTTTTCCCAATGATAGATTGAGTGACGACATTCTTAAGGGAAAATTGTCATTTTTTGATGTTGATGTCATATGTGCAGGGGAAGTCTGAGTACCGGTAGCCATTGAGAATTGGGGTTATGATTGTGTTATGGTGAAGTATAAGTAACCAAATGTTATGGTGAAGTCTGAGTAGCCATGGCATTATTGCCCTTGTTGGAGTCGAAATGTGGGATTGTGGCTTGGTTGGTACTAATAGAGTTACTCATGCATTCTAAATTATTGAAATAAGCATACCCCTCCTAAAATTATTGAGAAAAAAAGTTCATGGAAGCGAATGATGTTTGTGTCAACAATTTAACTCTTTTTGTGACTCCTTACACATTAGGTAGTGATAATGTGGAAAATGACTACTTTTGTTCTTGTTTAGGAAATGAAATTCATCCATCTTGAATAATTTGCATGCCATGTGTTGTGAGTTTTTGTTGAATAATTTGTGTGCTTACTTGTGTCATCTAGAACTTGCCATGTTGGTCTTTCAATACTATTCTTGATTGTGTTTGGTTGGAGAAATTATCTTAGTCCTTCTTTGTGATGTTTGGAAACCTCTTTAGCCTTAAAATCCTACCCGTGCATAAATGATATCACTAGTTACCCTATTTAGCCTAATTCAAGACCGCATGATAGGGGGAGAACCAGCCCATGCCCAGAATCACATCAACATCCACCATATCTAGGATAATAAGGTCAGCCCAAGTATCAACTCTCAAACAGTCAAAACACATGACTTATAAATCAGATCCACTGCTAAAGAATCACCCATGAGAGTAGATACACACAATAGCAAAGATAAAAGCTCCCAAGACAACTCTAACCGCAGTGCATAATAACAAGAAACATATGAATAAGTGGATCCTGGATCAAATAAGGCAATAGCTGGCTGATGACATACTGAAATTGTACATATAATAGAAGTATCCAAAGACTCCGCCTCCGACAAACCAGGTACAGTATATGACTGAACTTGTCCGCCTCCATACTGGGTACCTAACCGACCTTCTGTCCTACCTGCTTGAGGACCTCCTCAAGAACCCTAGGGATAACCCCTGCAACCCTACATACCTCCTCTAGTTGGGGGCGACACTACTCTAATCAGCTGAATATTCTGTGCTGCAAGATGAATCATCCCACGCCAGGAACAATCTCAGGAGTAATGACTAACAACCCTACAATCATAACAAACCCAGAATATCTAGCTTACCCAGAATAGCCACCTCAGCTAGAAGACCCAAAATGTGTACCTCTCAAAGACTGGCTAATGATCGGGCCACGGTAATTGCTATAGCTGGACTAGCCTTCATCAGTAATCTGAAGTGCTGCCTGAACGGGTCTACTAGACTGACCGTGGTGCTGATAAAACTGACGTTGAGGGTACCTACCCTGAAAAGCTCTGCCCCTGAACTGTGAGCTGCTCTAGATCCCACTGAAACTACCCTGCTGATATAGCCTCTTATTTCTATCCCATTGGGCCTCGCGATCCATTTCCACTATAGAATAGATATGCGCAATAATATCAGAAAATGACTTCACTAAAGTCACTAAACTCGGAGTAGCCCAGCAGAGCGGTAGACTTAACCCTCTGACGAAGCTCCGAATCCTTTCGTACTCTGTAGGTAAAATCATAGTGGCATGTCTATCTATCTCATGAAATCTCGCCTCATACTCGGCCACCATCATAGAACCCTGTCTCAAAGCAGAAAACTCATCCCTCAAGTTCTCACGCATAGTAAGAGGCATGTACTTCTCCAAGAAAGCCTCGGAGAAGTGAGCCTAAGTCATAATTGGAGATCCAGCTGGCGTGGAATCAAGACAACATCTCCACCACTGTCGCGCCTCCCTGTTAAGATGATAAGCCATATAGTCCACTCCACGCACTAGCGCCAAATTATAGAGATTCTCATCGCAACAAGTTAGAAACTTGTAAGCATCCTCCCTTGAGCCACTACGAATATAGGTGGAGTCAATCTCAGAATCGGCTGAATATCTTCTGCTCCTTGGTAGACATAACACGTTCAGCAATTGTCAGCTGTAAAGCTATCAGTGATGGAGAAATCTCAACTCTAGGGGCCACCACTACAAGCTACGCCCCTAAATCATTACCACTCTGGTCTGCTGACTAAGAACTATCAGACAGTGCACCACCTACCAATCCCAACAACTGATACAAGGCATCTCTAAGAACTAAAAAAGAAATAAACCCTGGTAGGGCCTGGGCTACCCCTTGCCCACCAATGGCTGGGGTGGTGGAATATCTAACTCGAGAGCCATAACAGGGTCTAGTGAAGGATCCCTACCTTGACCCCTAACTAAGGCTACATCTCTAGCCTGGCCGAGACCTCTGGGTTGACCACAGCCTTTAGCGGGCACTCTAGTTGCAGACGCAGGGTCCTTGTCTTCTATTATTGTAACTCACATCCTTACCATATATGAAAGAATCAAAAAATGAGAAAGTTAGAAAGAAGTATAGACTCGACACATGACATGAATAAAAAAGATGAGGTTTTTCTAAGAATGTCCTGTAGCCTCCCGAAGATAGGATATGAACGTCGTTATTTCAATCCGTGGGACTCTACTAGAAACTTGCTCTTGTACCAACAATACCAGTGAACCTAGGCTCTGATACCAATTTGTCACAACTCGATTTCTCAAGTTATGATGGCACCTATTTTAGCCCACCAGTAGGTAAGCCATACAGTAGCCCGGAATGACAAGTAATGGGCTAGATTGTGGAAGGTATGATAAATACCAAAATTAAGCATATAGTAGAATTATGGGTAGAATAAATATAAGAGAAACAAGGAAAATACCGAGGAGAGAGACAGAAAGTGCACAAAAGAATATCCCATGACCTAGTGAGGTCGGTACAAGAAAAACTAAATCCAAAAGAATAAAAATACTAATTAGTATCCACTATATAGGTAGTCTCGAAAGTAAAGACTATCCAAAAGTGATAGAAGGAGAGAGGATCTGCTCCGGCTCTGAAAGCTCACCCTATCTCCGAATCTCAAAAGCAAGCTGGATCTAACGTCAGTGGCAGTGACTTGTACTTGGATCTGCAGCAGAAAAAGATGCAGAAGTGTAGTATGAGTACCAAAATAATGGGTACTCAAGAGAGATCATTAGCCGGCTGAGATAAATAATTATAAAAGTCTAATAAAATGCGAGAAAGTAAGTTAAGTCATGGATAAGTCTAAATCTGTAATAAATACTCCAATTCGGATAAATTGATAAATGTACAAAATAAATAAATTGAGATAAAGACAGAATAACTACAACCTAACTGGACCCTATAAGCCTAGAAGGTACAGGAAAATGAGGAAATAATCCAATCGATCCCCCATAAGCCCGGTGGATGCAAACAAGGAAGATAGTACCGATAACCATTACTTTAAATGACCAATAGTGTAACCATACCTGAGATTTCCTTCAAACCATAACGTTGGACTTGAACTAGAACTGAAGAATGATATCACCATATAATGCTATAAACAAATCATAATTGTCGGATTCGAACCAGAGCTAGTAAATAAATCTCAAGTACTAATAAACCGAAGCCATAACCTCCTTAAAGCCCATTTTTAATATCAAATTATCAACTTCAACTAAAAGTTTACAAGATTAGCAAGGTCTAATCAGTAGATCAAATAAACAAGCTTAGAGGCCAACCACATTCTAGTTCGAGTATTTCAGCTAACCAAAAACCGATGTGAAGCCTAAGTCAGCTTAAGTTTCAAGAACATCCTATGAAAGTTCAAGAAGAGTTGCTACATCTACAAGGAGCTAATTTAATTACTCGACCTCTAAGGAGGGCCAACAGGGCTCGCTACTAGTCTCGAAAACTCACATTAAGGCAAACACCTTTCCAAACTTAGACTACGACCTTACAATTTTACCCTAAGAAGTGAGGTAAGTCAAGACTAGAACAAAAAGGGTATTATAATCATTAAGAGGAGTGACGAGGTCAAATTCCACTAAAAGGGACAAAAATGGCTAACTTTGAACCATGAAATACTAAAATAATAACCAAGTCATAAAACCCTACCCATCTCTAGCATAATACTACACTAATACCATAATAAAGCTCAATCTAAGAAAGAAGTATGCCTAGCCTATCTAGATGCCGTAGAAGGCTCGTTAAATTCCACTAGATTGGAGAATTTCCCATTCGAGAAGCCTCCGCACGATGCCGTGCTATCAAAATAATAATCTATGCATTAACACGAGAATAACAATGCCCATGTTGCATCTAAATACTCGGGGTACAAAATTGAGCTTAAAATCCCATATGGGGCCTGCTTGCGGAATCACAACATTTAAATCCTCAACACATCCCTCTAAGCTCAAGGATCATTTACCCTCTAAACTGGGTAAAGTCTGAGCACAAACGGACCCTAAATCAACCGGTCAAGTAACCTGGGGATTTGAATTTAAATCGGAGAATTAACTAAGAAAGTAAAGGAAACTTACAAAAATATTGATGAGAAAACGACCCAAATGAATTCTCTAACTCACCCTCAGCTCCCAGTGATTGATTTCCTCTCTCTCTAAGCTCCCTAGGGTTTTATTAAAAGTTGAAGTTGAATTAAATGGAGAAAAAATAGGTTACAAGGACTTGACTACAAATGACCTATGCTACCCTACAAAATTTGACATTCCAGGCTCAACGACGCCATCAAATTTCCATCTGAGGTCGTTTCGATCAAATATGGGTCCCACACCCATAGGGCCATTTTAATCAAAATCCACCCAATAGCCCAAAATGAGTCTGGAAGCCTCGATACCAAAACCAAGGGTCCCGCTAGCCTAAAATCAATGTTTTAGAAATAACAAAACTATCAAAATTGGCATATGAGGCTGTTTACCTGAAGTTTTACCCCGATACCCAATTCTTAACAGCGAGGACTTCAAAATAGGGAATTGGCTCTACAAACCAAATGAACTATGCAGTAACCAAAATATTAGCTCCAGCAAGTTATAAAAATGACTTGGGACAACTATAGGAAAGCCAACGTCGAAATAGAGCAAAAATGTAGTAAAACACCTGGAGGGTCATTACGACATGATATAAGCCCTCTCATGGAAACACAATAGTAAATAATCATAAAAGACATCAGTGATATCAATTAAAGCCCCCAAACTAGCATCATCATAATAATAAAGAACAATTAATGCTCAAAGAAGACCAACACTAGACTCACATGGGCATCTCAATGATAATAATCTCCCAAGTTAACAAAAAGATTCACACAAGCCCTCACTTGGGAAACACAATAGTAATAATGATTTCAAAAGATGAAATAATGATAAAGTCCCCAACCCATAGCATACTTTACATGAGTGGTTATCTACCTAGCTTGGTTTGAAAAAAATTAAGCCATAACCTACCTCGAAACCTGAAGCCACGAGCCTGAAGCCCTCAACAAGAATCATTTCCATTTCGCGTGACTTTAGAATGCTTCCAATCTATTAAAAGTGGTTTCTATACGTAATTAGGAGTCTATTGCTACCCATATTGGCATACTTTGGTTTAGAGTCAAAAATCAGTTCAAAAATCGACCCCAAAAATGAAAGGATAAAACTAGAATTTTAATAAAGAATTATATCACCCATATTGTAAGGGTTATAAATATGAAATCCCATCAAAAACCGAGTTGAAATCAGGTTAGAAACCATCATAATACTCATTTTTCACTTTACAAGATAAAACACAATGTTTTAAGTTTAGAATCCAAGTTTTGAAGATGATTTTGCAATATAATTAATGGATAACAATTCCAAATAGGTTTAGAAGCTTACCCAAAACAAGTTTGATGAAAAACCCTCTTGAAATCGCCCAAAATCGTGTTTCCCTAGCTTGAAAATAGCGTTAAATTGCAAATAGGGGTTTAAATACTGTTTGGGTAAACGGTACTTTTCTCGTGAACACGGTCAACCCCTAGCATTCACGAAGGCTACTGACCTAGAACAACCGTGAATGCAGTGGAGCGATCGCAAATGCGTAGAAGGGAAAACCCAATACGAACTAGGTATCTTTTTGTGAAATTTTATCCCATCGTCATATTCGTGATGGATAATAAATTCCTTCTTTGCGAACGTGATGGCATGGTCGCGAACGCGAAGAAGGACTGAGGCTTACACCAGTGGCCTTACACCAACAATGGTTTAAGCCCATAAATCCCTCTGAATGGACCCTCAAGATTTATTCATGGACCCTCATAATTAAACTAATAATGCTAATAGGCTAATTTCAATGTTCCAGACTCAAAGGAACTATCGTCTTTACCAAAAGATGTCTTTACCAACAAGATTTACCCCTGAAACCCCTCTAGGCCAAATAAACTAGTTTCTCGCTCAAGCACTCAAAAATTGTAATAGATCCCCGAAACACGAACCAACCATGCTACTAACCTAAACTTGACATTCTAGATCTATTGGAATCAACAGAATCACCATCCAACGCTTGGATCACAAAATGTTGGCCAAAGTCAACTATATCACTTTAAGGCTACTCAAAACCTCAAACTCATATAAATTACTCTCAAATACTTCGAGGACCGTGTCAACCATCTCCACAACTTATAAATGATATAAAACAAAAATGAGGAAGGAAAAATTAGTCAAAACATAGAAAAAAGCTAAAAATCACCATGAGGGTTGTTACATACATGTAAGGTGCAAAAAATAACAAACTAAGTACCAACCCTATGTGATCCGTAGCGTCATCAACTGACCTTAATTCAATGCGATGGTGGGAACCATCTAATTTTATAAAATTCAACTAAAACCAAATACACCTGCATTTAGGAAAGCCACACCCAATCTAACATTCCAACAATGATAGAATACTCTATTATCTCAAATAAAATGGCAAGGAACAATAAAATAACTCAAAGGGGGAAACATCTCAAATACGGAAGTGAATATCACTGTACCATTAATCAACTAGTCATCACACCAAAACAAACATTCAAATGGATATGATGAGTATGATGTATGTCATGCCATCCAATTGGGAATTGATGATGATGAATATGATACATGTCTATCCAACCTTAAACTCGCTACTCTATCTAGCTTTCTGAGACCCATGGGGCACTTGCAAGGTCCATATACAACTTTCGTATTAACCTCTAGGGACACGAAGTAAATAATCAATATTAGATCAATCCAGATTCTCACATTGGGACACAAAGAGAATTCCAATAATCCTAGTACCTCAAACGAATAACAACCTCTAGATCCGTATGAAGCCACAGAGAAATATCCAATAAAACCATGATAATATACATATAAAGGGAGAGGGAAATGGGAACATAATAAAACAACATTATTAGTCAAATATAATGACTATCAACAATAGATCCTCAAATCACAGTATGTACGCAATAATATCTTATCAAAATTTCATATTTCCAGCATGGTAGTAAGTAAATCAGGGCACCAACAACTCAATTACTGGGAAAATATAGTACAAAAGTAAAAAATCTCAAAACCCAGTCCAAACAATCAGTTAGTTAATTTTAGTCCCTTTAGAATATGCCGGTACCTATATAAATGCTCGCTATCTTAGCTATACGGGACACCGTATCTCTATTACTCCCCTTATACTTAACTAACACATGAACACATCAAAAAAGAGTCTAAGAAAGTATCAATTTGCCCTAAAGAAAACTAGTCAAATCAAAGCACTGACCTTTCAAAGAGCCTCTGAGCAAGCCCAGTCTGGTCAAATACATATTCTACATAAGAAAATTAAACTATAGACACTCATAATTCTATACTTCTAATCTGTGTCTAATAATCAATTCAAAAGTCAATCAGGGTACCACGAGGGAAAAAGTGGAACTATATTGAAAAATCACGTTACCCATAACTTAAGGCTTTCAAATCTGAAATTTCATCAAAACAGAGTTAAAATCAAACATGAAATCACCCAAAATATTATTTCTTAACTTTAACGGTAAACTCCAAAACTTTCAAGCTCATACAAGATTTAAAATAAAATAATTAATAAATCAGTAAATTTATGTCAAAATTAGTTTACCCATAATATAAAGATTCACTATGAAATTTCATCAAAAACTGAGTTGAATCAACAAAACCCCAATTTCAGTCAAAACTCAATTTTGTGCTTGTTTGCCTAGTCAGATATATTTTTTGATCATTAAAGAATTACCTCACATTCTATGATAAAAATCCGATCTCAAATTATTGAAATTATACCAAACTTTTCAAATCAATCCTATAATTCATGATTAAAATTTTTGATATCTCGAAATAATTTTTCAATCTTTAAAACTAATAACAGAACATTTGATCGACATATTTTTGGTTAAACAATATGAAAGCAACCAAAATATTTAAAAACTCACCCTAAAATCATCTGTAACCTTCTGAATACAAACAAAACATGCTACTAGTATGGAAATAGTATTTTGGACTCAATGGGATCATCAAAACACCCAAACAAGGTCATCTTGACAAGATGTTGACTGAAGTAAACTCTTAACTTAGAAATCTCTAAATTTCCAAATAATGACCACAACTCATCCAAAAGCCTCGAGAACTGAACCAAACCTTCAAATAGACTAATAATCACCCTTGGGACCTAATTGAATCATTGAAATTTAGAAACAATCTTTCTAACCTTGATTGTTTATTTTGATAAACTCTCTTAAGTGTCTAACTTCCAAAACTAAAAGACTCTTTCAAAACCCACATGAATGTCTTAAAACCCAAACCAATAGTCCTACTAACTCAAAAATCACATTCTGGATGGATGGCACAAACAAAATTTTGATACGAGATCAACTTCTATGGATGCTGACTAAAGTCAATCATTCCAAGTCCAAATCCTTCCAAATTGAAAATATATCAAAATACTCAACCAACCACATCGGGAGCCATGCCACCTATGTCACATCCCAAATCCCATCTAGACGTGATTGGCACCCGTAGCTGATAAGACCCGAGAGAACCAAACTGTACTTATGTTCATTCATATGCATGCCATCAGAAACACCCTTATCACGTAGGAGCTTATAATTCTAACAACGAAATTCATGGAACATGTGACATATATACATATATGAAACTTGGCCATTTAGGCCATCAAGTCAAAAAAAACATGTACCTTTTCATTTGTACACCCACATCCGTCTACAAAAGCCTCTAATAGATACATTTACCAAAACTAACTGAAAGTCGGGACAAGGCCCCGCTTTATAAAACATGTCCAACACCAAAACATATATATGTACAACTATGACGCGGAGAAGCCCCGAACTAACTGGAGCTCACCAATGATCCACAACAACTGGCAACTTACTGTGGAGGCCTACTAGTACCTGCGCCTGCAGCAAGTAAGGTAAATGCCCTAGATGGGGTCAGTACGAAAAATGTACTAAGTACGTAAGGCTCAAATGAAACTATAGGAACCATAATCACGTCAATGAACTCAATTACAAATGAATAACCAATATAGATAAATCATCATTCTGTATTTTGGGAACCAAGTACATTGCTTTCATTACTTTCTTTGCTTCTTTGCTTCTATGATTATTCATCTTTACCTGTGAACTGTGATACCCGGGCCCCGACTGAACAATGGGTTTTTAACATAACATAATGTTATGTTGGGATTGGCTCGAGCTAGGCTTATGCCCCTAGAGTTGCCATTCTATGAATCAATATATATCGGGATCGGCTTGAGCTAGGTTATTACCTCTAGAGCTGCCACCCATCAATCAACTTATCAGGTTCGGCTCGAGCTAGGTTTCTACCTCTAGAGCTACCCCCTGTCAGGATCGGTCCGAGCTAGGCATATGCCTCTAGGACTGCCCCCTGATCCAACAATATTGGGATCGCCTTGAGCTAGGAATTTCGTCCCTCAAAGCTACCACCCATGCTCAATCATTAACCACATATGCATTACTTCGTTCTTTACTTTGAGATTGAAACAATGATAGCCATAACTTTACTGGAAGCTTTGGATCAATAATCAATGAGTGAGATACATGAGTATAACCACTATTGGAACTTTGGAACACAACCTTATTGAGATTTTGGAACATTATCAATGAGTATAAGACATGTGATTCACGATTGATCAATGAGTAGGAAACATATGATATTGATAATTGATAATCGGGTATAGGATACCTTAGCACATTTCGGGATAGGACAAGTGCTATGTCAATGTGAATACTATGTGCTGCAGAAAGATAAGAATAGAGTAACCTTACATACCTTCGCTTCCAAGTATGAATACACAAGCCTATGTATGAACACAATAGTCCAGCTTCTTCCGTACGCCTTACTCTACAATACAAGTACATATTGGAGCTTACATTAATATCTAGTTACTATACAGGTGTACAAGACGACCATGAATTATATGACTGTTGTATAACATCATGTCATCCCTTACAATATGATTCACTACATTTTCATATCAACAACACCATAACATTACGCACATTGACCAAGAGATCATACATCAATAGCATTTCACACCACACTTACCCTTTATGATTTTTCATCATCATTCTGTCACAATTACTCCTTCATAACAACATATGAACAACAATACATACTTAATATAGTCCAACATACCTCCATACGACATTTTAAATTCATTAAAACGACATCACAAGTTGATAATTACATCCAAAAAGGGTATAGGGGCCTTCGGGGACCAAGACAATGCGAAAACATCCAAAACAAAACCTGGGGATGACCTGAGAAGCCACCTAATCCCGTAGGTGGATGAGGTGTTCCCTCATGTGGTTGGTGGAAGATGCCAGTGGCATCTGCGCCCGCAGGTGCCCTCGTTTGGGGGGTGGATGCCCGTTTTGGTCCGAAATGGTTTCTTTTGGGTATTTTAATGCAATGAATGGTACATGATCATAAAAAAACTTATTTTGACATATTTTTTATCATCTTGAATGCCAACATTCACCCATGGTCTCACAACACCCAAAACTACACTTTACGGTCAATATGTCACCAAAACCATAACCAATTTCACAATAGCAATTCCAAAAATTATACTCAAGGATAAAACAAAGTAAGACTATAATAATATATTACATTTCAATATTTAATCCATCATGTTCACTTACTTCAAGATCACAAGTCCATATTCAAGTTCACAAGACAAAACCATTCTGCTATTGCAAAAATAGACAGTTTTACGCATAGCACACTGTCCAACACTTTGCCAACACAACCAACATGATTTATAAACCATATTAAACATATTATATACTGAACCATGAGAATAAATACTTACCAAAGAGATGAGAGCTTAGGGTTTGTATTTTGAGAGAAAAATGTGGAAAATGCTAAAAAAGGCATGTGTGTTGTTATGGAATAAAAATCTGATTTGTTGGATTATATAGTCCATTTATAATGATCCTTATCCACACACTTGGTGGGTTTACTTGGTCAATGGATGACGTAGGCAAGAATGGGTCAAATTCCCACTTGGGCCATGTCTTTCTATGGTTTTTAGGCTTTATTTAAGGCCCAATTGTACAAGATTTTTGAATTCCCACAATTTAATACATAATTCATCAAATCTCTCATGTTTCCATTTTTTCATAAATATTACGGTAGTCAGCTAGACTCAAAAACGTACGAGGTGTTACATTCTTCCCCCCTTAGGAACATTCGTCCTCGAATGTTAGTGTTATCATTTCAAAGTAAAAAATTACAAGTTTAGGAATATTCTTCATTTCATCATATAAAGATATACTCAAAGCTTATAAATATTTACTTGTCATCCTTCCCTTTGGAACAAATGAGGGTACTTGGATTTCATCATTTCTTCAGTTTCCCATGTGACCTCTTCTATTTACTGATTTCTCCAAAGTATCTTTACGGATGCTATATATTTATTCCTCAACCTCTTCACTTGTCTATCCAGAATAGATATAGATATCTCTTCATAGGTAAGATCCTTTGTAACTTGTCATCGTCGATAGGAGTAAAATGAGATGGATCCCCTATGCACTTTCGAAACATTGACACATGAAATACCGGATGAACTGTGGAGAGTTCCTGGGGTAGTGCCAACTCATATGCAAACTTCCCAAATTTTCTAACAATCTCATATGGGCCTATATAATGTGGACTCAATTTTCCTTCTTTCTGAACCGCATTACCCCTTTCATCGGTGACACCTTCAGAAATACCCAATCACCTATGGCGAACTCAAGTCCTCTTCTTCTAACATCGGAATATGACTTGTGTCGACTCTGGGCCATTTGTAACCGTTGTTGAATCACTTTAACTTTCCCCATAGCCTAATGAACCAGATTTGGCCAAAGTAAAGAAGTTTCACCCACTTCAAACCATCCAATTGGTGATCTACATTTCCTTCTGTACAAAGCTTCATAAGGTGCCATTTTAATACTTGAGTGATAGCTATTGTTGTAAGCAAATTCAATAAGAGGAAAATGGTCATCCCAACTGCCTTGAAAATCTAACGTGCATGCTCGTAGCATATCTTCAAGTGTCTGAATAGTACGTTCTGCTTGCCCATCTGTCTAAGGATGGAAAGCCGTACTCAAATTCACCTGTGTGCCCAAACTCTGCTGAAAAGATCTCCAAAAGTGCATTGTGAACTGTGCTCCTCTGTCTGATCTAATGGAAAGTGGAATACCATGCAATCGTACTATCTCTTTCACATACAATTTCGCATACTCTTCAGCTGTATAGGTGGTCCTGACTGGTAGGAAGTACGCTGACTTAGTAAGCCTATCCACTATAACCCATATAGAATCGAATTTTCGCAGTATGCGAGGCAAACCTGTGATAAAATCCATTTAATCATATCCCTTTTCCATGCTGGAAGATTGATACATTGCATGTAACCTCCTGGTTTCTAATGCTCTACCCTTACTTGTTGACAATTCGAGCATTGTACGACGAATTCTGCAATGTTCTTTTTCATATTTCCCCACAAATACACTTTTTTTAAATCATGATACATTTTAGTAGCACCCGGATGAATAGAATAGCATGAATGATGCGCCTCTGTCATAATTCGTTTCCGCAGTTCATCTACATCTGGTACATATAACCTACCCTGGCATTGAAGTACCCCTTCCTGTGTAAGATCATATGCCTTTGTCAAATTCTGTTGTACATTTTCCTTTAGCTGGAACAACACGGGATCTGCAAACTGCTTCTCTTTCACCTCAGCTATTAGTAAAGATTCATCCGCATTTTGTACAATAACTCCTTCATCTGAGGATTCAAGAAGATGAACCCCCAAGCTGGCTAATTGATATAGGTCTTTGATTACCTCTTTCTTTTCTATCAATTGGCCACTAGTGCTTTCTATTACCTTGCGGCTCAATGCATCCGCTACTATATTTGCTTTTCCTAGATGATAAAGAATGTCAATATCATAGTCTTTTAAGAGCTCTAACCACCTCCGTTGCCTCAAATTGAGTTCCTTCTGCTTAAAGAGATATTGCAAACTTTTGTGATCCGTATAGATATCAACATAAACTCCATACAAATAATGACACCATATCTTTAAAGCAAAAACCATCGCTGCTAATTCAAGATCATGTGTGGGATAGTTTCTCTCTTGTGGCCGTAACTGTCGTGAGGCATATGCTATGAAATTACCGTGTTGCATCAATACACATCCGATACCAACCCCGTAAGCATCACAATACACTGCATAACCTTCAGTACCTTCAGGAAGCACTAAAACTGGTGTGGAGGTTAATTTATCTTTCAACTTTTGGAATCTTTTCTCACACGCATCATTCCACTGAAATTTAACTGCTTTATGTGTAAGCTTTGTTAACGGTGCAACAATAGAGGAAAAACCTTCCACAAATTTTCGGTAATAACCTGCCAGTCCAAGAAAACTATGAATTTTTGTGGGTGTCGTAGGTCTTAGCCAATTTTTCACTGCTTCAATCTTCTGTGTATCAACCTGTATCCTTTCATCTGATACAATGTGACCCAAGAATGCGACGGAGTTTAACCAAAACTCACACTTAGAGAACTTTGCATACAATTTACGTTCGCGGAGAATCTGTAACACCTGCCGTAAATGATTAGCATGGTCCTCTGGTGATCTTGAATAAAGCAGAATATCGTCTATAAATATTGTGACGAACACGTCCATAAATGGCTTAAACACCTTATTTATCAAATCCATAAACACAACTGGTGCATTTATTAGTCCAAATAACATAACTAAAAATTCATAATGGCCATACCATGTTCGGAAAGCCGTCTTGGGTACATCTCCTTCTTTAACTCGGACTTGATGGTAACCCAACCTCAAGTCGATCTTTGAAAAACACTTAACACCCTATAACTGATCAAACAAATCATCTTTTTTTCGTATAAATAGTACCGGTGTACCCCACGGGGACATACTAGGCCTGAAGAAGCCCTTGTCCATCAAATCCTTCAATTGCTCCTTTAATTCATGCAATTTTGCTAGAGACATTCTATATGGAGGAATGGAAATAGGCTGAGTGCCTGGAATCACATTAATGCCAAATTCCACTTCCCGTTCTGGGGGTAAGCTTGGAAGATCCTCTGGAAATACATTCAGAAATTCATTGACCATTGGAACCGACTGCGGAGTTAGTGGTTCCACTTCAGTATCTTTCACCCATACTAAATGACATATGTAACCCTTAGCAATCATTTTCCTAGATTTAAGATAGGAAATAAATCTTCCTCGTGGTGCCCCTACATCACCCTTCCATTCAAGAACATTCATTTATGGGAAATGAAAATGTACCTTCTTGGCCCGGCAATCTACTGTGGCATAACAAGGGGCCAACCAATCCATCCCCATTATGACATCGAAATCCACCATGTCTAGCTCAATGAGATCGGCCAATGTATCATGACCACACACAGTTACCACACAATTTTGATATACTCTTTTGCAACAATACATTCACCTACCGATGTAGACACTTCAATTGATTTAATTAATAATTTTGGTGTCTTTGCAAATTTTGCAGCAATCAACGGAGTAACATAAGACAATGTAGAACCGGGGTCAATCAATGCATATACATTATATAGAATATGGATAATGTACCTGTGACAACATCAGGAGAAACCTCTGAATTTTGTCTATCCACCAAAGCATAAGTGCGATTCTGGACACCACTAGTACTGGCTGCTCCTCTGGCACCTCTACCCCTACCAACAGACTGCACACCTCGGCCCAAAGAAGGAGCCGGTGCTGATGATGCAACGGCCGATCCTTCCGGTCGTGCTATACCACCTATGCTCCTCTGGGGAACTTTTTCATCATGTGTCCCATCATACCGCACCAAAAACAAGCATTTGTCCCCACTCTGCATGTACCTGCATGAATACGTCAGCAGTGCTGACACTGCTGACGAGGAAAACCTGTCGCCTGTGATCCGTGAACTCCACTACTCTGCCTAGATGAACCACCTATAAACCCTCAAAACTGAGAGTGAGCACCAGCTGTGGAATGAGAGAATGATGGTCTAGGTGGTCTAGTAAATATACGAGGCCTAGATCTTCCTTGAGACATCAAAGACTGTCCCATAGGTCTAGCCCTTTTGGACTTTCCTCTGTCAGATTAATGTGCCCTTCTTCTCTGTCGTTGATCTTCCATTTTCTGGGCGAAGGCTTGTATTCTAGTAATGTCCATATCTTTATTCAAGGTAGCAATGGTGCAATCCCTTACCAAATATGGTTCTAACTTGTCCACGTATCGATGGACTCTGTCTGTCATTGTAGCTACCACATTTGGAGCATATCGGGCCAAGAAATTAAATTGCAAGCTGTATTCTCTAACGCTCAAATTTCCTTGACGGAGATTTAGGAACTAATCCACACGTGCCTCCTGAATCTCATATGGAAGGTAATGATCCAGGAATGTTGCTTTAAATTCTTCCCAATTAGGCGGATTTGCACCAATATCATGAGATTTCTTCCAATCCTCATACCACAATATCGCTTCACCTTTAAATCTATAGGCCGCGAGTTCAACTGTCTCAACCCCAACCACGTGCATAACTTTCAAGGCCCTCTGAATTTGATCCACGAAGTCCTGTGGATCTGCTTTCGGATCTGACCCTGTGAATATAGGAGGGTCCAGTTTTAGAAAATCCTGTGTTCTGCGACTCGCCACTCTAGCCGCATCATCTTCATTTGTCATTGGACCAGTTCGTCCTTGACTTTGTGCCGCCACTAACTGCGTCAACATATGTACTGCATTTTTAAGGTCCTGATCTGTGGTGTTCAATGGTAGTTCTATGGGTACTTCTCTACCTACTGGCTCTTCCGGAGCTGGATAAGTAGAAGAAGACCGCGATGAAATTTCAGCATTTGCTCCACCTTGACTAGCTTGGTCGGGTGGTAATCTACTCATTCCTTCTTCAGCAGGCATATCCACTTGCTTACCTTTACCTCTACCTCTTCTCATGATCGGCATGATTACTATATCAAAGAGAAACATTTACCATGGTCAGATACAATTCAACTTTCAACACTGGCTCTATTGCACGATCTAGAATTGAAGAAAAGAAACAACATCCTAAATGTCCCGTAGCCTCCTACTTATAAATGTGGTGCACAACACATTGATAAGTAAGACCCTACTCAGACACGGCTTTGTAGACACCCTTAGAACGACCTGCTCTGATACCACTTTTTTCACGCCCAGAATTCCAACGAGCCATGATTGGCACCCGTAGTCGATAAGGCCCGAGAGAATCAACATGTACTTATGTTCATTCATATGCATGCCATCAGAAACGCCTTTATCACGTAGGAACTTATAATGCGAACAACATAATTCATGGAACATGTGACATATATACATATATGAAACTTGGCCGTTGAGGCCATCAAGTCAAAAACATCATGCACCTTTTCATTTGTACGCCCACATCCGTCTACAAAATCCTCTAATAGATACATTTACCAAAACTAACTGAAAGTCGGGACAAGGCTCCGCTTTATAAAACATGTACAACACCAAAACATATGTACAACTGTGACGCGGAGAAGCCCCGAACTAACTGGAGCTCACCAATGATCCACAACAACTGGCAACCTACTGTGGAGGCCTACTAGTACCTGCGCCTGCAGCAAGTAAGGTAAATGCCCTAGAGGGGGTCAGTACAAAGAATGTACTAAGTACGTAAGGCTCAAATGAAACTGTAGGAACCATACTCACGTCAATGAATTCAATTACAAATGAATAACCAATATAGATAAATCATCATTCTGTATTTTGGGAACCAAGTACATTGCTTTCATTACTTTCTTTGCTTCTTTGCTTCTATGATTATTCATCTTTACCTGTGAACTGTGATACCCGGGCCCCGACTGAACAATGGGTTTTTAACATAACATAACATTATATTGGGATTGGCTAGAGCTAGGCTTATGACCCTAGAGCTGCCACCCTATGAATCAATATATATCGGGATCGGCTTGAGCTAGGTTATTACCTCTAGAGCTACCACCCATTAATCAACTTATCAGGTTTAGCTCAAGTTAGGTTTCTACCTCTAGAGCTACCCCCTGTCAGGATCAGTCCGAGCTAGGCTTATGCCTCTAGGACTGCCCCCTGATCCAACAATATCGGGATCAGCTTGAGCTAGGCATTTCGTCCCCAAAGCTACCACCCATACTTAATCATTAACCACATATGCATTACTTCGTTCTTTACTTTGAGATTGAAACAATGATAGCCATAACTTTACTGGAAGCTTTGGATCAATAATCAATGAGTGAGATACATAAGTATAACCACTATTGGAACTTTGGAACACAACCTTATTGAGCTTTTGGAACATTATCAATGAATATAAGACATGTGATTCACGATTGATCAATGAGTAGGAAACATATGATATTGATAATTGATAACCGGGTATAGGATACCTTAGCACATTTCGGGATAGGACAAGTGCTATGTCAATGTGAATACTATGTGCTGCAGAAAGATACGGACAGAGTAAGCTTACATACCTTCACTTCCAAGTATGAATACACAAGCCTATATATGAACACAATAGTCCAGTTTCTTCCTTACGCCTTACTCTACAATACCAGTACATATCAGAGCTTATATTAGCATCTTGTTACTATACAGGTGTACAAGACGACCATGAAATATATGAATGCCGTATAATGTCATGTCATCCCTTACAATACGATCCACTGCATTTTCATATCAACAACACCATAACATTACGCACATTGACTAAGAGATCATACATCAATAGCATTTCACACCACACTTACCCTTTACGCTTTTTCATCATCATTCCATCACAATTACTCCTTCATAACAACATATGAACAACAATACATACTTAATATAGTCCAACATACCTCCATATGACACTTTAAAGTCATTAAAATGACATCACAAGTTGATAATTACATCCAAAAAGGGTATAGGGGCCTTCGGGGACCAAGATGATGCGAAAACATCCAAAACCAAACCTGGGGCTGACTTACAAAGACACCTGTGCCCACAGGTGGCTGAGGTACACCCGCAGGTGACTGGTGGCAGATGCCAGTGGCACCTGCGTTGGCATCTGCGCCCGCAGGTGCCCTCGTCTGCAGGGGCGGATGCCCATTTTGGTCCGAAATGGTTTCTTTTTGGTCTTTTAATGCATTGAATGGTCCATGATCATAACCAAAATTATTTTGACATATTTTTGATCATATTTAATACCAAAATTCAGCCATGGTCTCACAACACACATAACAACACCCAAAACTACACTTTACGGTCAATATGTCACCAAAACCATAACCAATTTCACAATAGAAATTCCAAACATTATACTCAAGGATAAAAAAAAGTAAGACTATAATAATATCTCACATGTCAATATTTAATCCATTAAATTCACTTCCGTCAAGATCACAAGTCCATATTCAAGTTCACAAGACAAAACCATTCTCCGATTGAAAAAATAGACAGTTTTACGCATAGCACACTGTCCAACACTTTGCCAACACAACCAACATGATTTATAAACCATATTAAACATATTATATACTGAACCATGAGAATAAATACTTACCAAAGAGTGATCTTGTTCCAAAGAGATGAGAGCTTAGGGTTTGTATTTTGAGAGAAAAATGTGGAAAATGCTAAAAAGGGCATGTGTGTTGTTATGGAATAAAAATCTGATTTGTTGGATTATATAGTCCATTTATAATGATCCTTATCCACACACTTGGTGGGTTTACTTGGTCAATGGATGACGTAGGCAAGAATGGGTCAAATTCCCACTTGGGCCATGTCTTTCTATGGTTTTTAGGCTTTATTTAAGGCCCAATTGTACAAGATTTTTGAATTCCCACAATTTAATACATAATTCATCAAATCTCTCATGTTTCCATTTTTTCATAAATATTACGGTAGTCAGCTAGACTCAAAAACGTACGAGGTGTTACAACCTATTCCTACAGACTACAAATACCATAGAGCAACTATGTAAAAGGATAAAATGGTCAAAATACAATAAAAATATAGAAACAACCATGAGGATTGTTACATAAGTGATTGTCATGCCCCAAACCCATCGTGAGTGGCACTTATAGTAACCCTCCGGTGGGAGAACCATCTAATCCGAATTAACAACACCAATACCTAACCATTTTAAATAAGAAAAAGACCAATGCTATTAATAGAACCAATATCTTTAACAGTTTAACAAAATACAAAAAATATCATCAAATCTAAATGTTCCTAGAAACTGCATGTCACTGTGCTAGAACTTTAACTAGAACATGTCTATGGGTACAACCTAGAAAATATCAATAATGAAAATAAAAATTGTCTTTGCCCGAAAAAAGTGGAAAGATCGAAATGAGATAGATCCATGGATGCCCAGAAGCACTCCCTTGGATCTGATGTCGCTCTATCATCTATAAGTGAGGTCTCGTAGAAGCCGCTAGAATATGCTCTGTACTCAATAAAAAGAAGAGTCAATGGTAGTATCAATATAAAACCACTATGTACGGGTAGGATCATAGGCCAACTCAACTTAATTCAATGTGAACACTTGACCAAAAGTTTGTAATCATGTCACCTTAACAATATGCATTCGCGTCAGTCTTCCCACCACAATTCCACTTTATACCAACCAAGCCAACTAGTTCCTTGCCACCCTTATCCCAAACCAAGTATTATGGCACCCTTATTCCAACTTTTCTATCCTTGTCCTCCCTTCAATCCACCAATTCAATCATAAACAACCTTTATCAAATCAACTCACAAAAAATAAATAGTTTCACTTAGAAGTACAATCATATAGTGAATTCAAATCAACAACACTTGCATAACCACAAGGTCCTTTTATCAATAATATTACAAGTTATCCATTTACACATTTGTATTTAAGATTCAACAAGTACATCTATGTATTGCAACATAATAAACAAATAATCAGTTAAATATGTACACATATAATAAACTTGAGTCTTAACTCCAATTCAACCATAACCTACCTCAATCCAAACCTTGCAATGCTTTGAATTACTTGAGCCTTGCCCTTTCTTGTATCCTTGACTTGATATCAGTCTAAAATTAACAAATATAGAATGATTCAAATAATTTTCTACCAATTCTAGATATTATAACCTAAATTCATAACTTTAAGGTCAAGTTCATGCACCCAAATTCTCCATTAAGAAAGATTACAAGGATGAATTCTAGTCTAGTAATTTTAATTCAATAATTCTAGACAATAATCAAGTGAATTTAACCCATCCATAACCGAATCATATCAAGTTATTAACCAAGGGTTAAATCAACTATCCCTACCACAATCAATCCTAAGAACTCTAAAGATTTAAAAATTGAATTTATGTTAGAAGGTAGGAAACTCACTTACCTTAAGAGTGAGAGTTGAAGAAAATCACCAAAAATTGTCCTAAATTACCATTACTCAACTTTTCCAACTTTTGGAATGAAATATATATATTTTAACACCAAAAAATGATATTTTCTACGTCAAGCCCTCAATAGCATCCAAATTCCTGCTATAGCGGCATCCCTATAGCGGGATCTTTCGAGCCTTCTTTCTAGTCATTTTTGCATATCCATCCTTTTTAAATCCCTCCACCTTTTTCACAAAGTCTACCACCTTTTTAAAGGTTTTACCTGAGGAAGTCATCCAAGTGTTGAAAGCTATAGATTGGTATTCAAACCCTTTACATAGTAGTGAATCCGATCTTCCTCCTTATCATGTAACTAGATAGCAAACCTAGACAAGGCATGAAACCTAACCTCATCAGCTTCAACAATCATATTGCCCTTATAAAAGGCGATAAACTCATCTCTCTTGTTATCAAGCAAGTTGTGTGGCACATATTTCTCCAAGAACAAAGTGTGAAATCTACAAGTCAGCGGAGGTAACAATAAAGATCAACACTCAAAGTCAGCCCTCTACCACTGCTTAGCATCTTCTTTTAGCTGGAAAGTCACAAACTCCACCCCGTGTTACTCCTCTAAGAAACAAGAAATATTGGGTGTTTAATCTTTAGGAACTTACACAACAATTCATGCTCATTTCTATTCATAAAATGACCTAGCACTAGATTAGGAAACACATTTGTCCCCAAAAGCTCATCGATCCTAGGGGATACCATGGTATCATGTTATACGCATGGATGCTGGTAAATTGGCACTGTAGGAATGGCCTTAGTACCGGTTAGCCAACTCAAGAAACCTAACACTTTCTAAATTAGCTCTGAAGAAAGGTGCATAGGGGCTGCACCTTCCTAAACTGGTGTGGCGTCCTCATGTTCTGGAATCTCATTATTTAATACCTCATCATAATGATCCTAGTACGGGGGAGGCAACTCAAATCTCTACCTAGCTATATTAGTTGTAGCTCGAGCTCCACACCTTGGGGGCAATGCCTTACCTCTCCCTTTCCTCTTCTACTTACCCGTCATCGGCCACTAACTATGGGTTGAGCAACTAGAGTAGCTGGTGCGGGAACCATTGATCTAGCTCCATTAGCTCTTATGTTTACCATCTGAATAAATAGAATGAAGAGGTTAGATACAAATTCAAATCTCTATATACAAATTAGAACCAAGTCATACCACAAAAGAAAGAAGAAAGTGTAGTTTTTCTAAAGTCCTGTAGCCTCTCAAAGGAAATTATATACATCTCCGTACCATTCCATATGAATCTTCTAGACTTATTCTGGTACGATAAGGTCAAAGAACCTATGGCTCTGACACCAACTTTGTCACGCTCCAATCCCATCATAAGTGGCACCCACACTAACCCTCCGATGGGAGAGCCATCTAACCTGAATCACTAACACTAATACTTAACCATTATAATTAAGAACAAAACTAATTATATTAATAAAACCAATATCTCAAACAGTTAAATAAAATGCAAAAAATATAATCAAATCTAAATGTTTCTAGAAACTGAATGTCACCATGCAAGAACTCTAACTAGAATATGTCTATGGGTATAACCCATAAAATACCAATAATGAAACTAAAAATTATCTTTTCCCTAAACAAGTGGACAAGATTGAAATGAGATAGATCCATGTCTGTCGGACAATGAGTGCTTACCCTTGGATATGATGTCGCTCTATCATCTACAAGTGAGGTCTTGTAGATGTTTCTGGAATATGCTTGGCACTCGACAAAAAAAGAGTACTTGGTAGTATCTGTACAAAACCACTATGTAAGGGTAGGATCATATGCCAACTCAACTTAATCAATATGAATACTTAACTAAAAGTTTGTAAACAAGTAGAAAACACATCACCTTAACAATATGCATTCAAGTCAGTCTTCCCACCATAATTCCATTTTATACCAACCAATCCAAGTAAATAAATAAAATCATATTTATGTATGCATATAATATTCAATTCAAGGTCAAAACCATAATAAGACTCATAAGACCAATTCAGTTAATCATTACCATAGAAGCTTCTTATTATAGTAAATCATCAAGTACTAGATCATTTTAAGTACAATATCAATAATCAATTGTCCACACAAGGAAGCCAAAATATAAACAACAATGTATAGCCCAATTCACTTAAGAAACCATCAAACTATCTGAAATCAAGGTGTATACATATGCTAAGGGTCTTATGATTGCCTACTAGCCATGACTTGAAGGGGATGAGCTCTGTCCTTCTACCGAATATAGCAAACAACTAGTGACTTGCCACCTTTATCCCAAACCAAGTGTTATACCATCCTTATTCTAACGTACCCACCCATCAATTAAGTCATAAGCAACCTTTATCAAATAAACTCACAATATAGTACAATCACATAGTGTGTTCAAATTAACAACACTTGCATCATAACAAGGTCCTTTTATCAATCACATTACAAGTTATCCATTTACACACTTGTATTCATGATTCAAAAAGTACATCATATTACTAGAATGTATTGAAACTAAATAACCAAACAACAAGATAAACAT
The DNA here is from genome assembly GCA_031232105.1 of Capsicum rhomboideum. Classification (NCBI taxonomy): domain Eukaryota; kingdom Viridiplantae; phylum Streptophyta; class Magnoliopsida; order Solanales; family Solanaceae; genus Capsicum; species Capsicum rhomboideum. Next base: position 45,543,590 of record CP124708.1, on the reverse strand, counting down.
GCACACATATAATTAACATGAGTCTTAACTCCAATTCAACCACAACCTAGCTCAATCGAAACCTTGCAATACTTTGAATGACTTGAGCCATGCTTTTTCTTGTATGCTTGACTTGATCTTAGTCTAAAATTAACAAATAAAGAATGATTCAAATAATGTTCTACCAATTCTAGGTATTATAACCTAAAATCATAAATTTAAGGTCAAGTTTATGCACAATTCCCCAATTCTAGGGTTTTCTATGATTTATCCTACTCAAATTCTCCATAAAGAAAGATTACAAGGATGACCTTTGGTTTAGTAATATAATTCAATTAGTCTAGACTATAAACAAGTGAATTTAACCCATCCATAACCGAATCATATCAAGTTCTTAACCTAGGGTTAAACTAGCCATCCCTACCATAATCAATCCTATGAACTCTAAGGATTTAGGAATTGAATTTACGTTAGAAGGAAGAAAACTCACTTACCTTAAGAGCGAGAGTTGAAGAAAATCGTGAAAATTGTCCTAAATTTCCATTATTCTACTTCTGAAACTTTTGGAATGAAACATACATTTTAATACCGAAAAATGATATTTACTATGTCAAGCCCACTATAGCATCCAAATTCCTGCTATAGCGGCATCGCTATAGTGGGATCCTCTCGCTATCGTGAGAGTAACCAATGTTGGCTTCTGCTATACCAGAATAATTTCCAATATAGTGGGACCATTATGGTGGCCTTACTCATTGTTATAGTAGGGTAGGTAAGGCAAAAGGTAGGGATTAGTTCCCCGCTTTGCCATTTTTATAACATACTCTTAGATTTCAATCTTATGAACTAACCCTTTTATGTCAAATGCTATATCCATAATTCTACTAACTCAAATTTTGTTCCAAAAGCTTCTACAGATTACTAAACCTCTTGGAAAATAAATTATGATATTAAATCTATGAATCTACACCCCATCAATTATCGAATTTACCTAGACCACGCATTACCTGAAATTAATCCAAAACTAGCCTATCCTGAAATTTAAAAAACTTCATCCGAGGAGAAATTCAACCCAAATTTTTTTTTGCTAGGAAATACCATAACAACGAAAAGGGTCATTACAATAAATACCAATCTACCCATTATTCATCTCCTGAATGATAATCAAATGTAGTAGAAGGGAAAAAGTATCAAAGGAACTACCTGAATCCTTAAACGAGTGAGGGTAATTATTGCACATGTGTTATTCAGTCTCCCAAGTGGCCTGCTCAATAAGATGGTGCTTCCACCAGACTTTTATGGACCTAATCTTTTTGGTCCTCAACTTCCAAATATCTCAATCAAGTTATGCCACTAGTTCCTCCTTATAGGAGAGATTATTATCTAAAAACATTGAGTTATAATGTATAATGTAGTTACCATCATCATGGTACTTCTTAAGTATTGAGACATGAAATACCGAATTAACTCCTAACAAACTAATAGGCAATACAAGTTTATAAGCTACCAGACCCACATCCTTAAGAATTTTGAATGGACTAATCTACCTGGGGCTAACCTTGCCCCTCTTTCCAAACGACATCACCCCTTCATGGAAGTGACCTTGAGTAGCATATGTTCACCTTTCTTGAATAATATTTCCCTAACCTTATGATTTACATACTCTTTTTATCGAGTTTGGTCTTCTAACAACTTTTCTTGAATGAACCATACCTTCTCTTGAGACTCTCTTACCAAATTAGTGCGTAAGGGCTTCACATGTTCACCCTTATTGAAGAACATTTCCCTAACCTTATGATTTGCCTACTCTTTTGGTCGAGTTTGGGCTTCTAACAACTTTTCTTAAATGAACCATACCTTCTCTTAAGACTCTCTTGCAAAATTAGTGCCTAAGGGCTTTACATCACATACCTCAAACCAGCCTAAGGGTGATCTACATCCCCTTCAATATAGAACCTCAAATGGTGCTATGTCAATACTGGAGTGATACCGATTGTTATAAAAAAACTTGTACAATGTCATAAAATAATCCTAATAACCCTAAAGTCAGCCATAAATGCTTGAAGGATGCCTTCTAACTCCTGAATAGTTCTCCCAGATATCCCATCATTTGAGGATAAAAGATAGTACTAAGATCTATCTTAGTGACAAACTACTTATGTAACTTGTCACAGAACTTGGAGGTAAATTGCATACCTCTATCATAAATGATGTAGACTGGGATCCTATGTAGCCGCAAAAATCTTCATAACATAGATCAGACAAAATAAACTCTCTAGAAATTTCAATTAGGAAACCAATGGTCATCATCTAGCTCTCCATCTTCCTTGATGCTGCCCATCAATGGTGCTCAATATTGATGATGATCTCAGCAAAATCAGGCAAAGGATCCAACCACACCTCATTCTTGCATAGTCTCACTCAAAGTTAGGCCTGAGTAGATATCATTTTGGACACTAAAAATTCTTACTTGTGTCTTGAATCAGACCCGTTGAAGACTTCTTCAGCTTAGCTTCCTTGAATTTTAGCAATAGTAGAGGTTGGTAAGCTCAATCACTCGAATTTTGTATCATTGTTATAGATGTGAAACTCACTATTTTAACTCGTCACTTAGCAGGATGAGTTCTAAATGGAACTAATACCACTGCTTAAGGACTAGATCCAATAGATCTATTAACATCTACCACCGCTAGACGACTAGTGAGCCTTGATTTTACTTTCTCAACATTGTAAGAGCTACTTTATCTTCTTGTCTTATGCTTTTTGTTCTCCCAATCCTTGTTGTTATTCTTACATTATAACCATTGTGTTGTTGTACTACTGTTGTTGTTATTGTTGCTGTCCTTGAGTTGTTATTATGGTATTATTGTTGTATTGTTGTTGTTGATGTTGCTGATTCATACTTGCTGTTCGAAGCCCATGACCCATATTTTGGTACTTTCTAATATACAAATTAGGAATTAGGTTCTTCTCCATTGTTAATATTATTTTTCTTGGAATCGGTACCTCTTGAATATTATTAAAATTTAATCTATTTGTACCTGCGAAAGAGAAAATTAAGTTAGCAAAATAATCCTCTAGTGAGATCCCTTCCATCATCCTATGAACCACCTTCATGGCTCCAGGAACATTTTTCCTTATATGAATTATCCTTTTTATCTCCACAAATATGTTCAAAGGGACTTTCCAGCTGTTGTCCAGAATTTTCTTCAATGCAAGAGAATTAGAATCAAGGATAACAGAAAGGAAATTATGTTCCTCACAATGCTCAAGTCCACATCTCATGGACACAACTTTTGCTTCTAACACAGTCCCTTCATATATCAATCTTACTTCAGCTTATCGTAAGTCCCCTTCACCATCTCTAATGCAAAAAGAACTTGAGCTAGGTCCTGGGTTGCCCTTACAAGCTCCATTTGAGTTACATTTGAAAAATCCAACACCAGAGGGATGCCATCTGATCACCTTGCACATAACAAAAGGGGTATAATCTTCAAAAAATTTAACCATCATAGGCCAATTCTCAGGGATGCTCTTTAACCATGGGTAGATAGATTTAGTAAAAAGATATAGATTTATATTAATTTACATAACCATGCTGAAAAAAGACATTTTTACCCATGATATATTGTGTTTCTCCTTTTCCAAATTTGCCACACCACTATAGCTAGAACAACCTTAAACAAAGGCTTTAGTTTTGGAGCACAATCATCCTTCCACTATTTGAAAATGGTTTTCTTTAATTAAATGAAAGGACCATCCACTCCTACTTCATTAGCAAACATTTGCCACACCTTTTTAGAATCAGAATAATTGCTAAAAAGATGTTCAAATGTCTGTTCCACATTATTATTTCAACAACAATACTCAGTAGTGTCTACCATTTCATCATAATCAAAACCTCACCAATAGGAATCCTCTTTTTTCACACTCTCTAGAGAAGCAAGAAAATCTTGAAAGGTAGCCCTTTAACCCATATATTTGTAAAATGTTCTTGTTTAGCTCTTTCCTCTCTCAATAGATTCCATGCACTCCTAATAGTAAACTTTCCATTGCTATTCATCCTCCACCATGATTTATCCTATTTTGTTGACTCTTCCACTACCCTTAGCTTATTTACTACATGTGAGCAAACATCCTCATGAAATAATTGGTGTAACAACGGTTTATTCCACCCATTTTATAGCATCAGGTTACTAACATCTTCAACTCCACTCTGCAAATTATTAGTAAGAGGCAAAACATAATATAAATAACCCAACTGAGTCTAGTTATCATGCCATGTCCTAGCATAACCACACCTTGTCTCCCACCATATCTCATGATTAAAGAAATCTCTAGCTTCAAGCATATGCCTCCAAGTTTGTGAACCCCCTCTCCATTATACAATCTGAGGCCTGTGTCTCTTATAGTACTTTATCCACATGAAATTTGCCTACATGGACTTATTTGTCATGAAATTCCCCTACAATTTGGCAAACAATGCTTTTTCCACATCAAATAGGGACCTAAAAACAAGTCCCCCTTCTTTGTTAGGAAGCCAAACCTTAGCCTATGATACCCAATGTTTATTTCTCCTTTCCTCCTTAAATTTCCATAAGAATCTTGCAAAAACTCAATGAATATTATTGTTGACTTGAGAGATTATTAGGTTGTGATGCCGGTGTGGGGTCTTAACTTGATATTATAGAACTTATTTGTACATTTATTTTCCTTATTATTATCGTGATGCCCAAGCGAGGGTCTTAGATTTATATTGTAGGCATTATTTAAGCATTATATGCCTCTATCATTATAGTGATGCTTGAGAGAGGGGCTTGAATCGATATTATTGATGTCTTACATGACTAGTTATTCCAGTGGTGCCATCTGAGGCTTATATTAAGAAATATTAACATATTGAGTAAATTTTGAGCTCATTTATATCATTATTGAAATGATTATATCTTCATACTGATTTGGTTATGAGCATACATCCTCATTTCATTCAGTCTTATTCATGAGATTGGCAGCATTGAGGAACACTAATTTTGAAAGAGCATGAAACACTTTGTAAATCTCTTGGCCGAGTTCTTTGTCGTTAAGGTTGATTGCGACATTTTATAAATCCATTAACCAAGGTCTTTTCCAGTAAGATTGATTGTGATTGTGAAAGAATATGGGTTGTGAACACCCATGGGTCTTGTTCTGGAAGCTTTAGCTTGGAACGTGTACACAGGGTCATGCGATGGCCGCCATGAGATGACTTACAATATTATCATCCCACCATCATCCCATTGCATTTCATTATTTGTACTCTATTTACTTGTATTGTTTTCGTGCGTTTAGTTATTCTTATATATTCGTGTGTAGTTATTCTTATACAGTTATTATACTTGTAGAATTATTAGAAGATACAGTGTGTGCTACCATTTAGGAATTTTTTTTTATACAGGTGGAAGCATGCTCATAGTATTCTTTATATATTTTATTTTCTGCTTTGCTCAGTTGGCTTATGATACCTACTGAGTACAAGTGGACCATACTCACTCCTACTTTTATGCCCTTTTGGTGTAGATCCTAGTACGAGTATGACCCACGGTGGGTGATTTGTGCTGTTAGAGACTGATTTGGAGTACTGGGGTTCTCCAACATTTGGGGCATATTCTAGACTCTCTCCTATATTATTTTGTATTTATTTGCTTATTAGATATAAATTCATGTATTTAGGATATCTATGTTTGTATTGGTGCTCTTCACAGATGACACTATATTCTCAGGTAAATTGTATTATTCCAGTTTTGAATTCTATTTTATCTTTATATATATATATATATATAGCTTGACTTTATTGTAAAGTCTCATTTTTAGGATTCTTTTATTTCTTTTTCTACATTTCTATTTTTGTTTGTGTTGGTCTTACCTACCCAGGGTTGGGATGTGGTAGGTTCCATCATGACCTTAATTTTTGGGATGTGACAAATTGGTATTAAAGTACTAGCTTCACCAATCTTATGAGTAAAAGAGTTGGATGTCTAATAGAGTCTCACGGATCGATACATTAACATTTGTATCAATCTTCTAGAGGCTATAGTATAACTTTAAGAAAACTTCGCTAATTCGATTCCTTATCATTCATGTTGTTCATCACCTATATTTAAACTTGAATCCCATTCTTTTCTACATAGATGGTGAGGACTAGATCCAAAGTTATTGAGATGATGAGCCTTTCAGGAGGCGAGTCAGAGGTCATAGTCAAGCAAGAGGTAGAGGTCAGGCATGAGGCATTGCTCTAGATAGAGGATAAGTTATAGAAGCCATACCCTGGCCTAAGATTTATTATGATAAGGAGAATTATCAGAAAGAGGATAAGTGATCAGCTCAGGCCCTTTAGGGTTATGTTACTACCCGATATTAGAGTATTTATTGATTTATCAATTGGGCTATCTAGATGGCATTCCTCAGTTAGGTATTTTATCAGGTGCATTGAGTGGTTCTCAAACATCAGGAGGTATTCATCCGATAGGCCAGGCTCCTACTTCTAGTTTTTAGACTCTAGGGGTATAACCAACTGTTTTAGTACCCCCACTTGTTTAGACTTATGCCTACTAGACTTGCTATTCCTCATGATATTTCTACTCCATTTATATCTTTTGATGATCAAAAGAAAATTGAGAGATTTATGCGGTTAGATCCTGCTAAGTTCAGTGGTGCTCTTGGTGAGAAAACTTATGAGTTTCTACTTGACTGCCATGAGAGGTTACATAACCTCGGATCCTTTGAGTCCCATTGTATTACTTACACTACCTACCCATTGATTGACATATATAGGCAGTGGTGGAGGTATTTTGCTAGTTGTAGACCATTGGGTTCTCCTACTATAACATGGAACCAATTTTTTGAGGCTTTTCTGGAGAGGTTCATTTCCTACAATTTGAGGGATCAGATGAGAGATAAGTTCAATCACTTGGAGCAGGTCTATATGACTATTTTAGAGTATAAGGCATATTTTTATACACTATCTAGATATGCCACTGCCATTATCTCTATCAAGCTTAAGAGGATCAAGATGTTTGTTAAGGGTTTGACAACTTATTATTAGTTAGTGACATCTCATCTTATGGTTTTATATGGTTCTTTCCATAGTATCGTAGAGCATGCTAAGTTCATTGAGTCTATTCACCAGGGCACTCAGAGTGGTAGTTCTAGGAGGATCCATTGACAGGGTGAGTTCAGTGGCCATGTGTCTCGAGGTAGGGATTTTGCTGGCAAAGGTTCTCATAGTTACCATGCCTGACTAATTCAGGTAGCTTTGTAGAGGCCGGGTAGTAGGTTTGTGCTTTCTAAGACTTTAGGTGGCCAAACGTGAGGTCATGTGGGTAGATGTTCCCATTTTGGTTATTTGGGGTATGGACCATATTTTTGTACTTTTTGGCCCTTTTAGTGTGATTCAGGCAGTAGGGAGTGTTTAAATGTCATAATCCTAGATATTACATGAGGGATTGCTCTCGGTGTGTATTGGGTCCTATCCAATTGGGTTCTCAGCTTCAGCTTTGTCCTGCTCCTATATCTGCAGTTAAAAGTGGTTCATTGGGCAACAAGGATGGTTCTAGAGGTACCTAAAATGGAGCTTAAAGAGCTCATGGTACTATACATGGGGTTGCTCGGTCTGGTAGTTGGCATGGTTAGTGTTATTCTACTCTTGGGGGACCTGAGGCAGAAGTTTCTGATAAAATTATCATAGGTATCATCCCAGTTGGCCATCGTCCTGCTTTTGTGTTATTTGACCGTGGGTCTACATTCTCCTATATTGCTACATATTTTTCTAGTTTTTATGCTACATGTGAGTCCCTTGCTATATAGCTATTAGTGTTTATACTCTCGTAGGAAATTATGGTGGGTCGGAAGTACCGATCATGTGTAGTGACCTTTGCGGGGTGTGAGACTTGGGTAGACTTGATTATCCTAGATATGGTTGATTAGACTTGATTATCCTAGATATGGTTGATTTTTATGTTAACTTATGTATGGATTGGCTAGCTCCTTATCATGCAATTTTGGACTATTTTGCCAAGACGGGGACTTTAGCTACTCCAGATGTGCTAAGATTAGCACGGAAGGGTACTCCTAGTTCATGTCCAAAGGGGTTTATATCTTTTCTATATGCTCATTGCATGGTAGAAAAAGGGTGTCTTCTCTATTTTACCTATGTTTGCGATACTAGTGTTACTTCACCGCCTCCTTTGGATTTTGTTTGAGTTGTTAGCGAGTTCAAGGGTGAGTTTTCTATGGAACTTTCCTAGTATGCCTCTAGACCGAGATATTAATTTTGCCATTGATATTGAGCTGGGAACCAAGCCTATTTCTATCTCTCCTTATAGGATGGCCTTAACTGAGGTGAAGAAATTAAAGGAGCAATTGTAAGATATGTTGAGTAAGGGTTTTATTAGACTGAGTGTGTCTCCTTGGGGTTCTTTTGTCTTATTTGTTAATAAGAAGGATGGATCTATGCACATGCATATTGACTATCGACAATTGAACAAAGTGTCGGTCAAGAACAAGTATCCACTTTCTCGCATTGATGGTTTATTTGATCTGCTTCAAGGTGCCTCAATTTTTTCCATTATTGACTTGAGATGCGAGTACCATCAGTTAAGGATTAGAGCTTCGGATGTTCCAAATATAGCTTTTTGGATGTTGCATGGCAATTATGAGTCATTGGTCATGTCTTTTAGGCTGACCAATGCCCCAACAGTATTCATGGAGTTAATGAATAAAGTATTTTGGACTTATCTTGATTCTTTTGTGATTGTATTCATTGATGATATCTTGGTTTATTCAAATAATGAGGATGACCATGTGAGGTATTTGAGGACTGTACTTTAGAGATTACGGATAAGAAGTTGTATGCCAAGTTCTCCAAGTGTGAGTTTTTGTTAGATTCTATTTCTTTCTTGGGTCATGTCGTGAAAGTTGATGGTATTATGGTTGATCCAGCCAAGATAGCAGTTGTTCGTGATTGGGCTACCCTAACTTATCCTATCGAGATTTAGAGTTTTGTTGAGTTATAGGGCTATTGTCGGTGCTTTGTGCAGGATTTCTTATCTATTATGGATCCTTTGACTAAGTTTACCTAGAAAAAGATTGTTTTGCAATTGTCGGATGCTTGTAGGGAGAGCTTTCAAAACCTCAAGGAGTTATTGACCTTGGTTCCTATCGTGAGCTTTCCTAAGGAGGGCATGTGTTTCACCGTGCTTTGTAAGGCTTCAGGAGTTGGTTTGGGTGGTGTGTTGATGAATGGGGCTAAGATTATTTAATATGCTTCTTGACAGTTAAAGCCTCATGAGAAGAATTACCCTACCCATGACTTAGAGTTGGCCACAGTTGTGTTTGTGTTGAAGTTGTTATGCTACTATTCATATGGAGTCCGTTGTGAGATTTTCTCCGATCATCATAGCCTTCAGTACTTCTTCACCATAAGAGATCTTAATATGAGGAAGCATCGATGGCTTGAGTTTCTTAAGTATTATAATCTCACTATTCTATATCATATGAGAAAGGCTAATATAGTGGCAGATACCTTGATCTAGAAGCCGGTGAATATGGCTAGTTTGGTTCATCTTTTGACTCAAGAGCAACCTTTGGCCTTAGAGGTTTAGCCCTTATCTAACCAGTTGGTTAGGCTTGATATTTTGGCACCCGAGTATGTTTTGGCCTTTGTTGAGGCTAGGTCTTCATTGATGGAGTAGATTCAAGGTCATCAGTTTGATTATGAGAGATTGAGGATGATTCATGATTAAGTGTTAAGTGGCGAGGCTAAGGTGGCATCTCTTGATCCAAAGGGTATGTTAGGCATTAATGGTTACATTTGTGTGTTGAGAGTTGGTGGTTGGACTAGGCTGATCTTGGAGGAGGGTCATTGTTTGAGTTGTTCTATTCATCTAGGAGCAACAAATATGTACCAGAAGTAAGGCAACACTATTGGTGGGGTGGCATGATTAAAGACATAGTGGAGTTTGTGGCCATGTGTTTGAATTGCCAGCAAGTGAAGCATGAGAATTAGCGATCGGGTGGTATGATGCAGAGGATCACCATGGATTTTGAAGTTGGCCTACCCTCGACTTTAGAAAGTTTGATTCTATTTGGGTGATTGTGGATAGATTGACCAAATCAGTGTATTTTGTACCTGTAAAGGAGAATTATAATGCCGAGAAGTTGGTCAAATCTACATTCGAGAGGTTATTCAATTGCATGGTATGCCTATCTCCAATGTTTTTTTATAGGGGTACTTAGTTTACCTCAAACTTTTAGAGTTAAGCTCAGAGTGAGTTAGGTACTTAGCTTGATTTGAGCACAACTTTTAATCCTCAACAAGATGGTTAGTCTAAGACGACTATTCAGGTGCTAGAGGACATACTTCAAGCATGTTTTATGGATTTTGGTGGTCATTAGGACTAGGACTTGCCCTTAGCAGAGTTTGCCTACAACAACAGTTACCATTCCAGCATTCAGATAACACCTTTTGAGGCTTTGACTGAGCAGAGGTATAGATCCCCTATGGGATGCTTTGATTTATTTGGGGTGAGACCTTGTTGCATCTATTTGTTACGATATTTGACGGGTCAGATGAGACTGATACAGCAAAGGCTAGTGACTACCTTGAGTAGGCAGAATGTTTATACTGGCCATCTAGTTTGTGATGTTTCATTTACTGATGGAGAGCAGGTATTGTTGAAGGTTTTGCCAATAAAGGGTGAGATGAGATTTGGGAAAAAAGGGAAGCTTAGTCCAAGATTTATTGGCCCTTTTTAGACTCTTGAGAAATATGGTGATGTGGCGTATAAGTTAGCTTTGACTCCACATCTTTCATCAATCCATATGATATTCCATGTTTCCTTGTTCAAGAGATACCGTTCTAAAGATTTACATGTGATATGGTGGAATTCTGTTGTATTAGACCATGACTTGTAATTTGAGGAGGAGCCCATTGCAATCCTAGATAGGCAGACTAGGCAGTTGAGATCCAAGCATATTCATTCAGTAAAGGTCCTGCGGAGATATCACCTGATTGAGAAGGATACGTGGGAGGTTGATTTGGATATGAGGCGTAGATACCACCATCTTTTTACTGCTTCAGGTACTTTATTTGCTTTTTAGTTTGAGGTCAAACTTGTGTTTTAGTGGTGGATAATGTAACAACTACAGTTGTAATTTTTAGCTTTTGCTCTGTTTGGACCATTTTCCCTTTCATGTAGTTGCTATATTCTATTTATGAGTTATGGGTTTGGTTGGCACAGTCCCCAATACATTTGGAAGTGATTTGAGTGAGTTTGAGGTCCTTAAAAACTTCAAAGATGGTTATTTTTATTTCGGTCAACATTTTATGATTTGAGATTGGGATTGGGATTCAGTCAGTTTCATTAGATTCATTATGATGATTTTCTTTTAGTGGTGTAGTTAGTTTGGGTCCCGAGTGCTTATATTTTTTTTGAGTATATAGAGAAAAACTTGTAAAATATTAAAAAGGGGTCATATGGGATCATTCATTGCCAACGATATCTTTTTGAAAATCTGATTGTTCTATTGAGTCCGGAACATCAAAATTAGCCTAGTTGCATAATCGAATTATTTTTGTGGGGTCCCAAATGAATCTCGAGGGTCTGTTCAAAAACATTCAACCTAGTGCAAATACTATTTTTTTGCTAGCTAGTGCAAACAAAATGCTTCTTTGCATTTGTAGTCCCCTGGTCGCGTTCATAGATAAGAAAAATATTGTGCATCGCAAATGCAAAGGTGGGACCGCATTTACAAAGGGTAGCTCTGATTATTCATCATGATCACAGGGTTTCGATCACATTCACGGAGGGTTAAATGGCCCGAGTCTTAGTTTTCTTACTGGTCTGGTGATATTTTAGGTGACTACTCTTCATCAGACTTGATGATTTATTATATGATCTATTGTCACTGGATCCCTATTTGTCAACTTTTAGTAATTCTCCTAATGCCTCTTCAGTAAGGGTGCAAAGGACCCTTAGTTTCTCATAGTGGCTGATACTGAGAGTCGTCATCCCTGAAGTGCCTTTGTCAACTTTATGTTCTTTCTTCTTTTACTGCTCGGGACGGGTCATGTAACGACTCATCATCACTCACGATGACTTATTTTGAAGATTCGTTGCCACTTACTTGATTTACACATTTTCAGGACTTTCAGAATGGGTCAGGTGATGACTCATTGGGAGACCTGACTAGTCGTTGCCAACCACTTTGTCTCTGCAGTTAGACCAAATTTAGCTTCTTTTTACTCATTCATTACCAAATCCTACTTTCCTGTAAAACACACAACAAACACAACATATCCACAAATACACATATATTTGCATATTTTATTTGTTTTAAGTGTCAAAAGTGTCGTGAAACCACGACACATCAACACCCACAATTTAGAATGTTTGCATTCCTCAGTAAAGAAAATAAAACAAACACATACCATGCTTCACTAGGAGAAACCTAGGATATTTACGACAATCATATCATCAGTTGGCACACAGGCACTATAAGTATTTTCAACCCCCTCCTATACAATCAAAGTCAAAACCCCTATATGTATATACAAAGATACTTACAATGACACAAAGGGATCAAGAGTTTTCATTACATTATCAACAGAAAACCAAGCATGTGTACTAATGACATTACCTAAACAGCCAGTAACTAACAATGCAACCTATGCACCCTTGCAAAAAAGAAGTCCCATACACTCAAAACACAATGATGCATATCAAAATAGGAACTGAATAGAAGCACTCAATCTCCTAGAGAAGTTCAAACAGTGTGCGTGAAATACCATAGGCTTTCCCTTATTTTTTATGCTTTAGTTTATCAGACAGTCAAATTAGGGTCACTAAAGTACGTTTATTATCTTGTATTGTAGGCTTGGAGACGGGTATGGTAGATATGGATAAAGTGAATCAACCCTCTTTGGAGCTATACTATTTTGGATCCACTTTTTAAACTCTTTTTAATCTTTTCTTCCCCGTATTCTTCTTTATTTTTCTTTTCAAATTTCGGGTGTGGTTTCTTTTTGAAACTTTTTTTTTCTCTTTTTTTGTCAAGCTTTGTTCATTAATGCCACACCCAAATCTTTTTTCTATTACTAACTTCTTCTTCATACCCAATTTTACTTATGCACCCCTGCGATAGCCACCCTCAACTCAGGCAATTTGCCTGAGGTGAGGTACATAATGTCCATGGAGGGAGTTGAGCCAAAGCAGACTCATTGTAATTGAAATGGGAAGGTGAATTGATTAGTAAAAAAAAGGTCTGTTTATGCTCAAAATAAGGATCAAGGGATATCTATTCCATTTTGTTGGACATTTAGGCTAAAAGTGGACTATTAAAGAATTACCTATGATCCTTTACTAACCAACTATTCTACAATTGAGGCAAGACTAACTGAGAAAGTTCTAGATTGCACACACAAAGCCGAACTAGGTAAGTACCTCACACACGCATGGCTCAGGGCTAAATTATCAACTACTAACTATTCGGTTTATACATGGTTATGTAACGATTATCATGCCCATAATTATAATTCCACAAAATGATTCACGGTGATCACAATTCACAACAAGCATACAACATAATCTAAAAATTTTCAGAAGGGGTATCATCAAAATATTAAAACCAAAAAACATATTGCATGTGCCCTATTTATTTGACTATGTTAAGTTCCCTTATTTCTCTCCTTATTAAATATACAAACATACCACAAACAAGACTAAAATAGAAATAAGATCCTAAACATGTCGATTCTACTAGATAGACCATCTAAGGGAAAAAAACACAACAACAAAAACCCTCAGATAATGGTATGCCCCCACACCCAATTAAAATCTCATGCAATGTCCTTATGCATGATTATAAATACTAGAATGTAAGAACGGAGGGTAAGGACATACCTATAGTGCCCTAAGCACCTGATGTAGACTCATGTGTGGAGGCCGCAACTGCAACCCCTCCTGTCTCCTCAACTGCTGAGGTCTTGGCAGTCATCCAAGTCTCTAATCTAGTGACACCAATAGTGGCATGTACACTCACTGATAATTTAGCACTGGTGATGGATAGTGCACTCAAAGAAACATTGGCAAATCTCAAGGTGGTGGTTGTGGTGTCTGACTTAATGATGCTCCTTTTATTCTCTGATCCTCCTCAATCTTCCCTATATGATACTTTTTCTTGGAGGCTTTTGATTCCCTCCACAAATATTTACCCAAAACTCCCTCGATGTCACCATGCTCTTCAAAATTCTATTCCTTCTTAATATTTTCTTGAACAATAGGCTACTCAATGATGAAGTCAATCATTATTTGGTCCTTACCCTCAGACTCTATCTTAAAAATTGACATACCTAGCACAGGTGGTAGAGTGGTGAATGATCAGGCAATAAGGTCTTTCACCTTGGTCCTCAAGTTTACTAGCTCTTCAAACTATTTTTTCAACTTTGAGGACCATAAGTCATTCAATCTTTCATTCATTTGGGCCTCAAAACCATCTAACCTGTAATTTATGGACCTAACCGTGCTCTCTAGCTCTTGGGTAACCCAAGCCTTCATCTTCTTTAACAATATTTGCACCTACTTGTTAGTGTGGGCCTACTTTTTCTCATGTGTAGCTATTCTCTGAGTCATATCCTGTAAAAACTCTTGGGAAACTACAACATATACACTAATAGGTGGCAGAGATATGGATGATATTAGAGTAGGGGTCTATAAAACTGGGACTGAAGTAGGATTCAAAGTGGAGGATGTGGTGGTAGCAGCAGTAGCAGTAGTCTCGGTCCTTGAGGCCTCACCCAATGAATCAGTATTTGCACCCCATATATCAGCAAAATCTATGTTTATCAATCTTCATGCCTATAACCGGCTAAAATACCTCAACTAATAAGGCTGCCCTAGTTGTTGTAATGATCCTCCAGGTCATTTTTGGCACTTTTGCACTATTTCAACATTTAGAGCTTTCACATAGCTACCCAAGACATTTACGACTTCCTGGAGTAGAAAGTTTGATAACCGGACAGTTTGTTTGGTTTTTAGAGCTAATTTCCTATTTTGAAGTCTTTACTATTAAGAATTATGTACCCGGCCAAAACTTTAGTTAAACAACCTTGTATGTTGATTCTGATAGATTTTTTAGCTCTGGGATGTCGACTTTAGGCAAGGCGAACCCTTGGTTTATATCTCGATACTTTCGAACTCATTCTGGGCTATTGGGTGAATTTTGGTTAAAATGGACCATTTGTGTGTGGGACCTACATTTAATCAAAATGACCTCAGATGGAAATTTTAATGGCGTTGTAGAGTTCAAAATATCAAATTTAGGGTTGTAGCATAGTTCATTTGTGCTCATAGGATTCTGAACGAGTGCCGAGGGGTCGATCAGAGACTTGGCATCATTGTCAAGTGCTGGTGCATGCAGATGCTGATATCGTCAACTGGATGCTGCCTTGGCTACCTAGGCGATGCCTAGGGCGTATTAGTGATGCCTTGGGCGCCGTGGTGAGCTGTGCAATCATCCAAGTAAGGCCCTTGGCCGCCTTAGCGATAGGCTGCCATGGTAAGTCATCGCCTTAGCGTGGCCCTTGGCTGCCTAGGTGAGGCTGCCATGGCATAGCCTAGTTCTGCCTAGGTGATGGGGATGGTTTTTTTAAGACATAAGCCCCATAATTTTCAGGGCATTCTCTTGAAGAGAAAACCCCATTAAACGCCTTGGGAGCTCTTTTATTGTGAGGGTTTGGTTGGCTACTATCGGGAGTGTTCTAATGGTGAGATTGTGACTATTTCTTTGACTTTACTTTGATAAGTCTCCATCGATTTCTTGATTAATTTTTTGATTTAAATTCAAATCCCTAGTTTGCTTTATGGATTGATTTTGGGTTTGTTTCTGCTTGGGATTTACCCATTTTTGTAGGTAAATTATCCTTGAATTTAGAGGGACGTGTTGATGATTTCAAAGTCTTGATTCCACAAACAGGCCCCAAATGGGAATTTTAGTTTGATTTTGGACCTGGGGCATTTATACGCAATATGGGTATTGTTATTCTTGTATTGATGCATAGATTAATGTTTTGATAGCATGGCATCGTGTTGAGGTTCTTCAAATGGGAAAGGCTCCTGTCTAGTGTACTTTATCAACCTTTCGGCGGCATCCAGGTTGGCTAGGCTTACTTATCTCTTTGATTGAGCTTTAATATGGTATTAATGTTGTATTATGCTAGCGATGGATAGGGTTTTATGACTCAACTATTATTTTAATATTTCAAAGGTTTAAATTAGCCGTTTTGAGGTCCTTTTAGTGAAATTTGACCTTGTCACTCCTCTTAATGATTATTATACCCTTTTAGGGCTACTCATGGCTTGCCTCGCACCTCAGGAAAAAATTGTAAGGTCTTAGTCTAGGTTTGGGAAGGTGTTCGCCTTAGTATGGATTTTCGGGACTAGTAGCTAGCCCCGCCGCCCTTCCTTATAGGTCGAGTAATTAAATTAGCTCCTTGTAGATGTAGGAGACATTCTTAGGAAATTCTTGAACCTTAAGGTAACTTAGGCTTCACATGGAGGTCCGCTTAGTTGAAATGCCCGAATTGAAATGCGGTTGGCCTTTAAGCTTATTTATTAAACTTTTTGACTAGAACTTGCATTTCTTGTAACCCTTTTCTTTGATGTATGTAATTTGGTATCAAAATGTACTCTAAGAAGGTTATGTCTTTTGTTTATAATTATTTGAGATTTACTTACTAGTTTCGGTTCGAGTCCGATAATTATGATCTGTTTATAGCATTGTTACTATGATATCATTCTTTAGTTCTGGTTCAAGTCCGATATTATGGTTGAAGGAAATCTCAGGTATGGTCTTACAGTTGGTTATTTAAAGTTATGGTTGTCGGTACTCTCTTCCTAGGGTGCATACATCGGGCTTATGGGGTCTCGATTGGATTATTTCCTCGTCTGCTTGTACCTACTGGGCTTATAGGGGTCCAGTCAGCTTGTTATTTGTCTGTTCTTATCTTAATTTATACTGGGCTTATAGGGGTCCAGTCAGCTTATTGTTTGTCTGTTCTTATCTTAATTTATACTCGGCTTATAGGGGTCCAGTCAACTTATTGTTTGTCTATTCTTATCTTAATTTATTTGTTCTGCATATTTATCATTTTATCCTAATTTGGAGTATTTATTTTTGATTTAGACTTATCCACGAGCTAGTTTACTTTATCGCTTTTATTATACTGTTATTATGATTTAGCTCAGTCGGTCGATGATGTCTACTGAGTACCCACTATTTTGGTACTCATACTACACTTTTACAGCTTATTATGATGCAGATCTAAGTACGATCCATCTCTACTGATGTTCTATCCAGCTTGCTCTAAGGATTTGGAGATAGGGTGAGCTTTCCGAGCCAAAGATAATTCTCTTTCTTTTTTAATCACTTTTGGACAATCTTTATTTTTGAGATTATCTATATATTGGATACTATTTATTACTCTTATTCTTTTGGATTCAGTGTCTTTTGTACCGACCTTACTAGGTCATGGGATATTATTTTATTCACTTTCTCTCTCTCTCTCCCCTTTATATTTATTTTGTTGCTCTTATATTTTTTCTGTGTACAATTCTATTATATGCTTACCGTCGGTATTTATCTTACCTCCACCAATAAGCCCATTAGTAATGTTTCGGCCTATGGTTTGGCTTACCTACTGGAGGGTTAAAGTAGGTGCCATCATGATTCAAGAAATTGGGTCGTGACAAATTAGTTTCAGAGCCTAGGCTTACTGGTATTTTTGGTACAAGAGCAAGTGTCTAGTACAGTCTCACAGATTGAAACGATGATGTCCATATCTTATCTTTAGAAGGCTACAGGACATTCTTAGGAAAACCTCATCTTCTTTATTCATATCGTGCGTCGAGTCTATGCTGGTTTCAAACTTTCTCATTATTTCAATCTTTTATTGATGGTTAGGATATGAGCTATGATGATCGGAGATAAGGATCATGAGACTGCATCCAGAGTGCTGGCTAGTGGTCGTGGTCGGCCTAGAGGTCCCAGCCAGGCTAGAGCTGTAGCCCCATCTAGGGATTAGGGTAGGTAGCATTCACCAGATCCTATTATTACTCATGAACCAGAGATTTTTAAACCCTAGCCATTAGTGGGCTAGGGGGTAGCGCAGGCCCTACCGGGGTTTATTTAATCTTTAGTGCTCAGAGATGTCTTGCTTCCGTTGTTGGGAGTCGTAGGTGGCGCACCGTATGATAATGCTTAGTCAACATACCAGAGAGGTACTGATTTAGGGCTATAACCTTCAGTTATGGTCCCCAGAGTTATGATTCCTCTAGCACCGATAACTCTACATCTGGTAGTTGCTCAGCTTATTATATCTGTAGAGGAGCAAAAGATGTTGGGCCAATTTTTGAGATTGACTCAACCTAGGAATTCAGGGGCCACATAGGAGGATGGTTATGAGTTTCTGACTAGTTGTGAGGAGAAGCTTCATAATTTGGGTATAGTTGAGTCGCTCGGAGTGGACTATACGAATTATCAGCGTGATAGGGCAGCGCGACATTGCTGGAAGGGTTATCTTAATTCTAGGCCAGCTAGATATCCACCTATAACTTGGAGTCACTTCTCAGAGGTTTTCTTAGAGAAGTACATGCCTCTTACTATGCATGAGTGCCTATTAGTTTTCTGCTTTGAGATAAGGTTCTATGACAGTGGCTGAGTATGAGGTAAGATTTTAAGAGTTAGCTAGACATGCCACCATGATTTTTCCTACAGAGTACAAGAAGATTCAGTGTTTTGTCAGAGAGTTGAGTCTACCCCTCCGCAGGGCTACTCAGAGTTTGGTGACTTCAGGGAAGTCTTTTTCTTATATTGCCACTCAAATCTATTTTATAGAGGATATGGATCGCGAGGCCCAAGGGGGAAGAGATAAGAGGCCACGTCAGCAGCGTAATTTCAGTGGGAGTCAGAATGGCTCATAGTTTAGGGGCATAGGTTTTTGGGGTAGGTACCCTAAGCGTCAGTCTTATCAGCACCACGTAGGCCGAAGGTAGAGTCTGCAAATGTTGTTAGTACAGGTACAATTTTGATATGCTGTCTCCCAGCTATTGCTTTATTTAATCTAGGATCGACATATTCATATGTTTCTGCTTATTATGCACCATGGTTAGAGTTGTCTTGGGAGCCTTTATCTGTACCATTGTGTGTGTCTAATCCCATGGGTGATTTTTTTGTAGTTCATCGGGTTTATACATCAAGTTTGGTGACTGTTCAAGTGTTGGATACTCAGGCCAACCTTATTCTGCTAGCTTTGGTAGATTTTAATGTGATTCTGGGCTTGAACTGGTTATCCCTCTATCATGCGGTCTTGGATTGCTTCGCCAAGACCATTACCTTATCCATGCCTGGCATACCCTCAGTTGTATGGCATGGTTCTTTTAGTCGCGCATCGTTTTAGTCGCGCATCGACGGGGATTATATCTTATGTTCGGGATAGGAGACTGGTGTCGAGGGGCTGTGAGTCTTATCTTACTGATATTCATGCTATTAGTGCGGAGAGTCCTTCACTTGATTTTGTTCCTATTGTTTATGAGTTTGTTTATGTTTTCCCTACCGTCCTACCTGACCTTCTTCTTAACCGTGATATTGAGTTTGCTATTGATCTTGAGTTGAGCACCCAACATATTTCTATGGCACCTTATCGTATGGCTCATGCTGAGCATAAGCAACTAAATTCTAAGCTTTATGATTTTTTGGGTAAGGGTTTTACTAGGCTGAATGTATAGCCTTGGGGTGCTCCTATCTTGTTCATGAATAAAAATGATAGTTATATGTGTATGTGCCTCAACTACAGGCAGGTTAATAAGGTGACAGTGAAGAATAAGTATATGATACCTCACATTGATGATTTATTTGACTAGCTTCAGGGTGCAACAGTGTTTTCTAAGTTGACTTGAGATCATGCTACCATCAGTTGAGGATTCGCACTGTGGATATCCGTAATACAGCCTTCAGGACTCATTATGGCCATTATGATGTTGACCAATGCCCTACAAACATTTATGGATTTGATGAATCGTGTTTTTAGGCCCTGTTTAGACTCCTTTGTGATCATTTTTATTGATGATATCCTTTTGTACTTGAGGAGTAGGGAGGAGCACGTACAATATTTGAGGATTGTGCTACAGACTTTGAGATATCATAGGCTTTTTGCAAAATTCTCAAAGTGTGAGTTTTGGTTAGAATCTATGACATTACTAGGACACGTTGTGTCTAAGGATAGGATTATGGTGGATCCGATGAAGATTGAGGCTATTCATGATTGGTCCAGACCTATATCTTTGACTGAGGTTTACAACTTTATTGGTTTGGCAGGCTACTACAGGCGGTTCATCGAGATTTTTGCTACTATTGCAGAGCCTATGACTAGATTATCCAGGAAGGAGTTCCTTTTGAGTTGTCCATTGAGTGCGAGATAAGCTTTGAGAAACTCAAGGACTTGCTCACTTCTGCTCCTATTTTGACTCTTCCAGTTGAGGGCGAAGGGTTTATAGTTTATTATGATACTTTTGGTGTTGGTTTGGGTTGTGTTTGGTTTTATTGCTTATGTGTCGAGGAAACTAAATGTACACGAGAAAAACTACCCCAACTCATGATTTAGAATTAGCGCCAGTAGTTTTTATGCTAATGATTTTTAGGCATACTTGTATGGTGTTCGTTGCGAGATATATACGGACCATCATTGTCTTTGGTACATTTTGACTCGAAAAAAGCTTAGCTCGAGGCAGCGCAGGTGGATCGAGATGCTGAAGGACTATGACATTTCTATTATATACCATTCGGTCAAGGCAAATGAGGTAGCAAACACCTTGAGCATGAAGATGGTGAGTATGGGTAGCTTGGCCTTTATTTTGGTCTCAGAGCGGCCGTTGGCTTTGGATATTCAGTTCTTAGCAAACTTGAGGGTGCGACTTGATATTTCAGACCCCAGGAGGACTCTTTCTAGTGTCGAGGCTAGGTCTACCTTGATGGAGCAGATTCAAGATCGTCAGTTTGAGGATAGTAGGCTTTGTGGCATTCATGATCAAGTGCTGAAGGGTGAGTCCAGTAGGGCTACCTTAGATTCCAAGCGTATTCTGAGATTTAATGGCATTATTTGTGTTTTGAGGGTTGGAAATCTAATTCAGTTGATATTGTTGGAGGATCATAGCTCTAAATATTCTATTCACCCTGGAAAAGCTAAGATACATAAAGATTTGAGGCAACATTACTAGTGGAGTGGTATGAAGAAGGATGTAGCGGACTTTGTAGCTCGGTGTTTGTGTTGTCAGCAGGTAAAGGCCGAGCATTAGAGACCAGGTGGATTGCTTTAAAGGCTACCCATTCTTGAGTTAAAGTGGGAGCGGATTACTATGGATTTCATTAGTGGTTTGGCTCGTACCTCTCGTGGTTTTGATAGTATTTTGGTCATTGTAGATGGATTGACCAAATCATCTCATTTCATCCCCATTAATATTTCCTTCAATACCGAGAGGTTAGACCATATCTATGTCCGTGAGATAGTTTGCCTTAATAGAGTACCTATATCTATTATTTTAGATAGAGGCTCAATATTCACTTCTAGCTTCTAGATGATATTTCAAGAGAAGGTGGGTACTTAGGTTGATATTAACCCCATATTCTACCCCCAAACCAAAAATCTGTTGGAGCCGACTATTTAGGTTTTGGAGGATATGCTCCAAGCGTGTGCTATGGACTTTGGCGGTCAGTAGGAGCAACATTTGGCCTTAGCAGAGTTTGCTTATAATAATAGTTTCCATTCAAGTATTGAGATGGAACCATTTAAGGCATTGTATGGTAGGCATTGTCGATCTATGATTTGTTAGTTTGAGACATCTGAGGTTAGTTCCAGTGGTACCTACTTGCTTCGTGAGTCTTTGGATAGGGTGCGAGTGATTCGGGATAGGCTACAGGAAGTTCAGAGTAGGCAAAAGAGTTGTGCTAACTGTAGGCTTTGGGCGTTGAAGTTTGGGATTGGCGACCAAGTCTTCCTTCGAGTATTGCCCGTGAAGGGCATGATGAGTTTCTGTAAGAGGGGCAAGCTCAGCCCCAGATATATTTGGCCACTTGAGATACTTTGAACCGTTGGTGAGATGGCTTATGAGTTAGCCTTACCTACAGATATTTTAGTAGTTCACCCAATTTTCCATGTATCCATGATGCAGTGATATATTTTGGATGAGTCTCACGTGCTCGGTTGAGACTCAGTTTAGTTGGATGAGAGGTTGAACTTCATCGAGGAGCTGTTTCTATACTGGCTAGGGGTATTAGGAGGTTGGTCTTTAGAGAGATTCTAGTGGTTAAAGTCCAGTGGAGACACCATCTACTTTAGGAGGCTACCTGGGTTTTCGAGAGTGAGATGCGGACCCAATATCCCCACTAGTTCGAAAGTATACCTTTACTTTCGCATACGAAAGTCCTTTTAGTAGTGGATATTGCAATGACCCTCCAGGTTATTTCAACATTTTCACACTCTTTCAGAGTTTAGAGCTTTCGCATAGCTACCTCAAGTCATTTATTACTTACTGGAGCTAACAGTTCGATTACTGGGTAGTTCGTTTGGTTTTTAGAGCCAATTCCGTATTTTTAAGTCTTCGATATAAAGAATTGGGTACCAAGCCAAAACTTCAAGTTAACTACCTTGTATACCAATTTTGAAAGTTCCATTAGCTCTAAAATGTCGACTTTAGGCTAGGGGGACCCTTGATTTGGGTCCTGAGGCTACCAGACTCGTTTTGGGCTATAGGGGGTATTTTGATTAAAATTACCCTTTGGGTGTGGGACCCATATTTGATCGAAACGAACACAAATGGAAATATTGATGGCACCGCTATGTTTGAAACATTGAATTTGGGGTGGTAGCCTAGTTGGTTTGCGCTCACAGGATTCAAAATGAGTCTCAAGGGGTCGACCGGAGACTTGGTATCAAGGCCAAGAGCAGGTGCATGTTGATGTTGGTGCTGTCTCCTTGGTGATTCCTTGGCCGCCTAGGCGATGTCGCCTTGGCTAACCGACTGCCTTGGCATGCCATCTCCCAAGTGAGGACCTTAGCTGCCTAGGCGAGGCTGCCTTGGCCATGCCCAGTGCGCCTTGGTGATAGGCTGTCTCGGCATGCCATCGCCTTAGCGAGTCCCTTGGCCGCCTAGGCGAGGACACCATGGCGATGCCTAGTGCCGCCTATGCAATAGGGCTGGTCTTTTTAAGACTTAAGCCCCATAATTTTTAGGGCATTCTCTTAAAGAGAACACCCCATTAAAGGCCTTGGGAGCTCTTTTATTGTGAGGGTTCAGTTGGCTAGTGTCAGGAGTGTTTTAATGGAGAGATTGTTACCGTTTCCTTGAATTTATTTCCGTAAGTTTCCGTAGATTTCTTGATTAATTTTCCGATTTAAATTCAAATCCCTAGTTTACTTTGTGGATTGATTTTGGGTTTGTTTGTGCTCTGAATTTACCCATTTTTAGGGTAAGTAATCCATGAGCTTAGAGGGATGTGTTGACAGTTTAAAAATCGTGATTCCACGAGCGGGCCCCACATGGGATTTTTAGCTTGATTTTGGATCCGAGGCATTTATATGCAATATGGGTATTGTTATTCTCATATTGATGCATAGATTAATATTTTGATAGAGTGGCATCATACGGAGGCTTCTCTGAAGGGAAAGGCTCCGGTCTAGTGGACTTTATCGATTTTTCGATGGTGTCTAGGTAGGCTAGGATTACTTATCTCTTAGATTGAGCGTTATTATGATAGTAGTGTTATATTATGCAAGCGATGGGTAAGGTTTTATTACTCAGCTATTATTTTAGTATTTCATAGGTTAAATTTAGACGTTTAGGGGTCCTTTTATTGGAATTTGACCTCATCACTCCTCTAAATTATTATAATACACTTTTAGGGCTAGTCTCGGCTTACCTCGCACTTTAGGATTAAATTGTAATGCCTTATTCTAGGTTTGGGTAGGTGTTCGCCTTAATATGGATTTTTGATACTAGTAGAGAGCCCCACCAACCCTTCTTATAGGTCGACTAATTAAATTAACTCCTTGTAGATGTAGGAGACCTTCTTAGGAAATTCTTGAACACTAAGGCGACTTAGGTTTCCCTTTGAGGTCCGGTTAGTTGAAATGCCCGAATTGGAATGTGGTTGGCCGTTAAGCCTATTTATTAGACTTTTTGACTAGACCTTACTTCTCTTGTAACCCTTTTTGTTGAAGTGGGTAATTTGGTATCAAAGTGAACTCTAAGAACGTTATGGCTTCGGTTTATTATTATTTGATATTTACTTACTAGTTTCGGTTTGAGTTCGGAAATTATGATTTGTATATGGGATTGTTACTACGATATCATTCTTCAGTTTCGATTTACGTCCGACATTATGGTTGAAGGAAATCTCAGGTACCATCTTACGATTGGTTATTTAAAGTAATGATTATAGGTACTCTCTTCCTTTTGTGCATCCCGCTGAGCTTATGGGGGCTCGATTAGATTATTTCCATCACGACGTACTTTTTGAGTCATGATGGCGCCTACCAAAAACCACCAATAGGCAAGCCAAGACCTAGCCCGGGGCAAAAAGGAAGTATACATACCGGGACAAAAAGGAAGAGGACAGTATGTAACTCTAAAACCCCTACAAAGACCCGGTGAGTTCAGTACACGAGCCACTACTAGACATAACTAGAATACAAAACAAAAACCAAATATACACAACATAGATACAACAGTCTCGGATCCAAAAGAATATATATCAGAGATGGAGTGGGATCTGCCTCGAAAGTAAGTAAGCTTTCCCTGCTCCAAAACCTGTACTGAGAAGAGTCACGTCACGGCCACCGGCTAGTGCCTGAATCTGCATTGCAAAATGATGCAGAAATGTAGTATGATTACCATGGCAACAGGTACTCAGTAGGCATCATCGGTTGACTGAGCTCAATGTAACATAAACAAGCTAAACTTTGGGGGTGCATGCTAAGTCCGTATAACTGATAAGCAAATGCGATACTGAATGATAAGTAAGTAACCACGCACAGAGCATATAAGTCAAATATAACCCAACTGGGCCCCCATAAGCCCACTGGGAACATGGAAGAATACAATACCCAACCTGGCCCCCATAAGCCGGTGGGACATACAAGAATAGCAAATGCAGTACCATCGACAAACCTGTACCTAATCCCATATCCAGTAGCACCATAACAATACCAGAACCAACGTCAGATTCAAACCAATCACTGTGGGTAATAACAATAGGTAAAATATAATATATCTCCAAGGCCGAATTTAAGTTGGGCCCCCCAACATCAGTATCTAGAACCATCATACGTGTTGTGGTCGGACTCGAAGAGGAACTTATATTGACCAGTATCTCAAAGAATCATACTTGTAGTAGCCATACTCGAACCAAAACTCATAGTTACCAGTGTATCAATGCTGAAGTAGTGCCAGAATCCACACCCAAAAAGAGATAAACCAGCACACTAGCCCAAATCGGACCCAAAATATATATGGGGAAACTAGCTCATAATATTCTATAAAGTTGTCTCGGGTTCCTCAAGTCACTAGCCTATATTCAGGCAAGATATACATATGCGCCTGAGTATCTAAAACAAGTCCTGGCAAGGCGGGTCCCAACTGTACGGCGCGGCTAGTCACATAGGAAAAATTAAGCTCTATCAGGGACTAATAAGGTCAACTAGGCTAAATCAGCATAACTGGAGCAAGTTTACTTCATATCAACACCAATGGGACATCTCAGGCTTAACTAGGTCTAACAATCTCGAAGACTAAATATACCGACTAAGAATGATAGCGGGGCCCACTATGGGTCCCAAAAATAAGTCTGGCTACATCCGTCCAAATCTAACTAAGTCTGGCCAAGTTTGAACCCTAATCTCATAATTCCCCAGGCAATAATAGTATACTACCTACTGATGCCAAATGGGTCACCTGTGGCGTACTGCGAGGATACCGTACTGGGAATATGTCTGTGCGACATTATCTGGCTCAAAATCCTAAATACAATAAGCCAACACCATAATTATAATACCAGCTCAATACAAGAACAACAAAATGCATATATCATATATAAACCCAATCTATATGCATGGTAAGGTAAGTCTAGCCAACCTGGATGCCGCCGTAAGACTGCTAAAGAACTCGCTAAGCTGGATCCTTACCCTTTCGAGAGGCCTCCAATTGCTATGCTCATGGGATTTAATCATGTCAAAAGGTTTAAATCATGCTAAAATCATGTAATGACTTATAACTCGTAGGATTTCAAGTCAAAACTAAAAAATGGTAAAGTGTGAGTTCAGACAAATAAACAGTCATAATTAAACCATAAAGTTCATGAATTTAGTAAGATTATATAAACTATTTCATAAGGTAGCATAAAATTCGAGTTTATGAGAAATTGTGTTTTGAACCCTAGTTGCAAGATTTGTAAACTGTTCAATAAAACTATATTTTTGGGCACATGGATGAAAGAAAGTCCTTATTGAAACCCCACATACCTTGTCATGTTGATTTCTTGAAATAAAGTTTGAGTTTAGATCCATGGAGGTTGACTTTTGGGAGAAACCCTTGCCTTGGTGTTCTTGAGTGTTTGGGAGGAGAATGAACGATGAAAATTTGATTAGTGTTGATGAAATAACGTTTATTGGGTGATTTAATTCGTGGAGAGAGATTTTGGGGTATGCTAAGGACCAAGCTACCCCTAACAAAACTGTTAAAAAGTGTAGTAAAAAAATTATTTGAGGGTCTTGGTGATGCCCCTTCAACCCCATGATGTCCCATCACCCACTTTATGCTTAAGGTTCCTTATGACCTTAATTCATATCCAAAGCTTTTTTCACACTATGAAACTGATCTTAACACCTATGAAAATTTTTAAATCATCGAATTTGTATCTATACGCATTCGAGGAATGGCTTGAATTATAGTTCAGAAATGTAGGGTGTTACAATATCTCTCCCTTGGGATTATTCGTCCTCAAATAAAGATTAAGATTGAGCCAAAAAGAATGAAGTGACTAACATGAAACTAAATTATAAAACTGATAGTGTATCATAAGTGGATTCTCTTTTTTGTAGATAACTAACTTAGATAAGACGTATGGAACGTGAACACATCCATAGGAATCGTATAGAACAATGTAGATAGGAAATTAAAAGAGAGCTATGCTAGGAGGGAAATCTATACCTCCTACTGAATCAATGTTAGGATTGAACAAATAATGGAACATGTCCATCATGTCTGTGAATGAAGGATATAGCTGGGCTAAAAAGATAAAATTCACTAACATGAAACTAATTTCTGAAATTGAGTATCTATCATGGTTGGGTCTGGTTTAGACTATGAGTAATGATTCAACTGAATTACACATAGTACGATTGCACGTAGGGATTACATGGAATGGTCATAGACATAAATTTTAGAAGAGAAAGACTTAGAGTAAAGTTGGGGATCTGCTGGAACTATCTTTCTGATTCTCTGAACTGAAATGCTGGCTATAAGGACTGATTCATACTGAGAGTTTATAACTCAACTCAAGCATTCATGACACAAACGCACACATATAATTATGAAGAAATAGATGAAGGAATGAAAGTTTTTAAGAGTCATTGAGAAAGGAATATATGACTCCCCCAACGCTCCTTGTTTGAAGTTCAATTAACATTAGGGGGAATGACATGCAGCCATGATTTGAGTTAGATATTTGAACAAAGATTCTAACATGGTCTGAGCATCCTAGTATGCTGACCTAATCTCAAAGAATAGGAATGGCTTAGAGTTGAACATGAGACACCTTTGGTCTGAAAGTAAGCATAGGACTACTATGCTTTAAGAAATGTGACTGATAACCTTCCAACTAAGCAACATTTCTCAACCATGCTTCTTTTAATGAGAATGCTACCCTTGATTAGTTAAAACTTAGGGTTACAGTACATATGGGTGCCAAAGGCTAGGTCTAGTTGCATGCACTTATTTTGTTCAATCATAACTCGTAGATACAAAGCTCTACTACTAAAATGACAATACTAGTCTCAAACATGGAAATCTATATTCTATTTCCACTAGGAGCTATCACACTCTAAATACGCTTCTTTTTACCATCTTAAACATCCAACCTTAAGTTCTATTGAAAGGGTCACTAACCACCAAAAGTCACTATCCACAGGTATATCAACAAATTATTCAGGCTTATCACTCAACTTCCATCAACATCACCATCAAAGCATAAGAAGGGTCACTGACGAACTAAAACATGAGGATATGGTATAAGAGGGATATTAGGAAATCTTGACTCAAGGATTATCATATCCTTAACACCCAAATGAGGCCTGAGGAGTAAAGTATAATATGAATAAACTTGTTCAAGAGATTTGCTCATAAAGAATACATGACGTAGCATGATCTCACTATCCATTAAGGGTGTATCCGAAGTTCATGGGGCCAAATACACTTAGAAATCACGGGTGCATGAGTCATGAGTTCTATGACGTGAGACTATAATTCATGGATTAATAGAGTATGACTAGGACTACTTAGTGAGACTTCTACATCTCATGCTAGGAACAATGGATCTGAGAATATGTATAAATTTGTATGAAGTGCATGAGAAAGAAGTATGATCATGGCGCTAACATGTAAGACATTAGTACAGTGTCAAATTGACAGGAGCACGCTGAAGATTTACGATAGGAATAGGTCTATGCATTCCCTTAACTCTGCTTTAGAATTCACTAATCTTATAACTTCAATCTCAAACCTGACTAGTTATACTTTTTATCATCACCTCCTCAAATTAATGTCGCCTTTCTAAGTTTACAGATATTCCCAATACACTCTAAATTGAGCCACCTCATCCTACTCTAACGGTTGGAGTGCCTCTATACACATAGATACTAAGCCCCCACTTCTGAATGACTACATCAAAAGAAACAAAACCTGTGTTGGGGCTTCCTTCTAATGTACTACACAATAACTAACTACTCTATATAACGATCACATAAATATCAAACTTGTACCACCACAATCACTAGCAATATAACCAGCTTAGATTCATGTATATTCTAGGTCAGCCTACTAGATCCATTCTATAAAATGAGTACTATCATCCTCACATAGTTTTCATCTTTATCTAATTTAGCATCCATAATTTAAACTTAGAGTCTAACCGTCATTATAGAAAACCACTCAACTTCCCAAACACTACATCAACTACTAGATATGGATCAAGGAAACACTAGTCCACCAAAACTCATAACAAAGTATAATTAACTTAAACCAAACCTTCTTCTAACTTCGATCTACATGCACATTCTTCTTTTATGGACTTTCTAATCTTTCTTACCAACACATAATAAATAATACACCAATTCACTCATATGATACTGTCTAAATGTACCAATTTTCTAACAACTATATACACGCTACACTTCTACACTCACATTTCTAACATTAGGATTATTTTGCCATAAGATTCTGAGAATGGGTTTGAGAACATATCATACTTTTTCTCAGATGTATAATTTACATAGACAAGAGTGAGTTATTTTGAATCACTGAACTTAAAAGCACTAGTGGGCTCCTCTCAAGCCCTTGTAGAGTCTCATAACTGTTTATAGGCTCTATATGAGAAAACTTTACCAGTAGAGATTTTTAAGTGTGACTATTTCTATTACCTCAAAAATAAGGCGTAGTCAGCGAAAATAGAGCAATGCTAGAAACTATATATGTTTGGTAAAGAATAGCTCTATGGCAAGATCTGGAATATGAAAGAAAGGAAACATTTCCTAAATGCTCGATAGCCTGTTGAAGAAAAGTACAAACGTCTTTGTACTGTTTCGTAAGACTCTGATAGACACGACTTTATAGACACCCTAGGACACTTGAACTCTGTTCTTTGATATTTCATGAGCTAAGACTGCACTCTAGATGTAACACGGTGCTTAAAACCATATGTGGTCCTAAGCTAACCCATAGTACTGATATGATTCATAACAACTAAATAAACATATAAAAATTGGAAAGACTAAGCGAAAGAAGTATCACAACTAAACTTGTTCAATACAATGCTGAATAAAAACATTTACAACTCTGGATTATAAAAAAAGAAATTGGAACTAAATACATAAACTCTGACTGACTGTCTATGAAGCCTCTACTAACACTAATTATAGTTAGTCGGGACATGATCCCAACTACCTCTACTCTCTGTATAACTAAAATTAACTGATGTGACTACTAATTAAATGGAGTTCTCAAAATAGTAGGACTTATCACCTGCTGACTGGAGGTTTAAATTTGAACTGGCTACAAGTATGTGAATGAGCACCTAAAGCACATCACATGAAAAATGTAAGCAGAAGAGGTATGCGATCAGTACTTTTGAATGTACTGAGCGTGTGAGATACATAAATATGAAATATTCTAATAAATAAAAAATTCTATACTAAGATATAAAACTGGACTGAAGTACAATGATCCTGTCTGAAAAGTATAGTTATACATATAATATGAGAAGTCATGGCATATATAACTGAACTAAAGGTCATGTACAATACTGTAACACCCCGTACCTTCCTAACCCTACTTGATGAAATTGAATAATGTTTACTTAAGTGTCGAGATCTATAAGTATGTATTTGGTAATGTTAACGATGAAAAAAATTGAAATTTGGCCTCAAACATGTGATTAGTCTTTCATAGGAGGTGTTTTGTGATTTTCATGGAGCATTTGTGGGGTTCAAAATGAGTCTAAGAGGACCTCCAAACAAAGGATATTAAGTGTAAGAATTAAGTTAAAGAATAGGACTTGAAGTATCGAACAAAACCCGCGAAGAAAAGTCGAAAAACAGATTTTTTTGAAAAACTAAGGGTGGGGGGCGCCAGAGGGCGTGCTAGGCCGCTCTGGGAAAATTGTTTTAGCCCAGAGGCAGCAATATGGTGCGCCCAAGGGCGTTACAGGCTGGTTTTGCCCACTTTTCAAAGTTGGAAATTTTCTTATGTCCCAAGGGTGCCCGGGGACGTACCGAATCGATTTTTGCCACGTTTATTCTACAACCACATGTATATACATGGAATGAGTAAAGTATTATATTGGTGTTGAAAAATTACTCTTGAACAAATTTGGCATCAAAATGACAGTGTTGTCCTTATGGTCAAATGAGCCATACGTGGCTAGAATCACTTGTTTTTGGAATTGAGGCTAAAAATATAAATCCCGTGAGTAGGAATATCGTTGCAACATGTATGAAATTATTTAAACATGAGAAATTATTGATTTTATTGGATTAAGTGAATTGGGCTCAAAAAAAGGCCCAAAATGTGAAAAAAGACATAGGCCAAAAATGGGTCAAATGACCCATTCTTGCCTTGACCTTATAGAACATAACATTAAATGCCATAGAGTGGATAAGGATGGAATTAAAGTCTTATATAAAGGGGAAAAAATCTGATTTTATTCATCACAAAGTGTCATGCCTTTTAGACCAAAAAGATAAGATATTTTCCATCAAACCCTAAGAACTCAAAGCCAACTTTTGGAGCAAGATCATCATTTTTTCAATCTTGGGTAACTGATTATTGTTATGATTTAATATATTATATGCATGGGAGAGTATGTAAATCATGTTGGTTATGCTTGGAAGTGTTGAACATGGTACTTTGTGTTTTTGGTAAAAGATATGATAACCATGGAATTGTTACTTGAAATATGACTTGTGATTTTGATAAAAGATCATGGTATGAATGAAATATCAACATGTATGGTGTGATTATGTTATTAAACTTCTTATTTTCATATAAGTGTAAATTATGGGATTTTGGCCGATATGTGCTATGAGGTGTATTAAGGTGACTTGATGGATTATTTGTGATGTGGTGTGGATGAGAAAGTGTAAAGGAGAAGTTTTGTGGTGAAATGTTATTGATTATCATGTATTGGTCAATGTATGTAATACTGGGGGATTATTGATATGACAATTTCATCAATGGTTTTGTCAAGGGGGAAATGGCATGTTTAAAGGCAAACATGAACCTCATTATCGTTATATGCATTTGTAAGGTAGTTGGTGGTTAATGTAAACCCCGTTATATATTTGTGTTGTAGAGTGACACATAAAGAAGGAGCGGGACGATTGTATGCATATCTAAGATTGTATATTCGTATTGAGAATATAAGGTATGTAAGGTTACTCTGTCCGTATCTTTCTGCAGCAAATAGTATTCACATTGACATTTAACTTGTCCTATCCCGAAATGTTCTAGGGTATCCTATATCCGATTATCAATGGTCATTATCACATAGTCCTACTCATTGATCAATTGTGAACCACATGTCTCATATTCATGGTTAATGTCCCAAAAGCCCAATAAGGTTATGTTCCAATGTTCCAATAGTGATTATACTCAGGTCTCTTGTTCATTGATTATTGTCCAATGGTTCAAATGGTATTATGGTTCTAATAATGTTATGTTTCTCACAATGTTTATTCACATGTCTCTCACTCATTGGTTAATGATCCAAAGCTTCAAATAAAGTTGGGACTATCATTGTACCAATCTCAAAGTAATGACTAAAGTAATGCATATGTGGTTAATTATCAAGTATGGGTGGTAGCTTTGGGGGCGAAATGCCTAGCTCAAGCCGATCCCGATATTGTGGGATCAGGGGGAAGTCCTAGGGGAATAAACCTAGCTCGGACCGATCCTGATAGTGGGCAGCTATAGAGGTAATAACCTAGCTCGATCTGAACCTGATATATTGGTATGGGTGGCAGCTCTAGAGGTAATAACCTTGCTTGAGCCGATACCGATATATATTAATTCATGGGTGGAAGCTCTAGAGGCATAAGCCTAGCTTGAGTCGATTCCAACATAAGGTCATGTTATGTTGAAACCCACTGTTCAGTCGGGGCTCGGGTATCCCAGGTCACAGGCAAAGATGAATAATCATAAAATCAAAGAAGCAAAGAAAGTAATGAAAGCAATATTCATGGTTCCCAAAACACAGAATGATGACTTAACTATTTTGTGACTTATTTTTATTGGTTATGCATTTGATTTGAGTTCATTGACATATTTACATATCATACAAGTTTCATATGGCCTTACATACTCAGTACATTCTTCGTACTGACCCCTCTTGGGGGATTTACCTTACTTGCTGCAGGCGCAGGTACTAGTAGGCCTCCACAGTAGGTTGCCAGTTGTTGCGGATCTTTAGTGAGCTCCAGTTAGTTCGGGGCTTCTCCGAGTCACAGTTGTACATATGTTTTGGTGTTGTACATGTTGTATAAAGCGGGGACTTGTCCCGAATTTTAGTTCGTTTTGGTCAATGCATCTGTTAGAGGCTTTTGTAGATGTTTGTGGATGTATGGATGTAAGATGGTACATGTCATTTTGAATCGATGGCCTCAACGACCAAGTTTTGCATATGTATATATATATCACATGTTCCATAAATTTTGTTGTTGGTATTTAAAGCTCTTACGTGATCATGGGTTTCTTATAGCTTGCATATGATTGAATAGAAGCAAAGCTTGGTTCTCTCGGGCCTTGTCGGCTACGATTGCCAATCCGTCCCGATGGGATTCGGGGCGGCAGGTCATTCTAAGGGTGTCTACAAAGCCGTGTTTGAGTAGAGTCTTACTTATCGATGTGTTGTGCATCACATTTATAAGTAGGAGGCTATGGGACATTTAGGATGTTATTTCTTTTCTTCACTTCTAGATCGTGCAATAGAGCGAGTGTTGTAAGTTGAATTGTATCTGATCATGGTAATTGTTTTTCTTTGGTATAGTCAAAATGCTAATCACGAGAAGAGGTAGAGGTAAAGGGAAGCATGTAGATATGCCTGCTGAAGAAGGAATGAGTAGACTACCACCTGACCAAGCTAGTCAAGGTGGAGCAAATGCTAAAATTTCATCATGGTCTTCATCTACTTTTCCAGCTCCAGAAGAGTCAATTGGTAGAGAAGTACCCGCAGAACCACCAATGAATGCCACAGATCAGGATCTTAGAAATGCAGTACATATGTTGACATAGTTAGTGGCAGCCCAAAGTCAAGGACGAGCTGGTCCAATAACACATGAGGATGATGCGGCTAGAGTGGCGAGTCCCAGAACATAGGATTTTCTAAAACAAAATCCTCCTATATTCACTGGGTCAGATTCGAAAGCAGATCCATAGGACTTCGTGGATCAAATTCAGAGGGCCTTGGAAGTTATGCATGTGACGGGGGTAGAAAAAGTTGAACTTGTTGCGTACAGATTGAAAGGAGAGGCGATATTGTGGTATGAGGATTTGAAGAAATCCCATGATATTGGTGTAAATCCACCTAATTGGGAAGAATTTAAATCAACTTTCCTTGATCATTACTTGCCCTATGAGATCTGTGAGGCACGTGCGGATCAGTTTCTAAATCTCCGTCAGGTAAATTTGAGCGTGAGAGAATATAGTTTAAAATTTAATTCCTTGGCTAGATATGCTCCAAATGTGGTGGCTACAATGACAGACAGAGTCCATCGCTACGTGGACAAATTAGAGCCATATTTGGTAAGGGATTGCACCATTGCTGCCTTGAACAAAGATATGGACATAGCGAGAATACAATCCTTCGCCCAAAAAATGGAAGATCAAACACAGAGAAGAAGGGTACATGAATTTTACAGAGGATAGTCCAAAAGGGCTAGACCTATGGGATCATCTGCGATGTCCCAAGGGGGATCTAGGCCTCGTATGTTTCCTAGACCACCTAGACTATCATTCTCGCATTCCACAGCAGGTGCTCACTCTTAGTTCAGAGGGTTTAGAGGTGGTCCAGCTGGGCAAAGTAGTGGAGGTCACGAATCACAGGCAGCGGGTTTTTCTCGTCAGCAGTGCCAGTACTGCGGGCGTATTCATGTAGGTGCATGTCGTGTGGGGACAAATGCTTGTTTCTGGTGCTGTATGATGGGACACATGATGAAAGAATGTCCCCAGAGGAGCATGGGTGGTATAGCACGATCGACAGGATCGGTCGTTGCAGCATCAGCATCGGTTCCTTCACTGGGCCGAGGTGTGCAGTCTGTTGGACGTGGTAGAGGTTCCAGAGGAGCAGCCAGTACTAGTGGGGTCCAGAATTGAACTTATACTTTCGTGGACCGACAGAATTCAGAGGCTTCCCCTGATGTTATCACAGGTACATTATCCATATTCTCATATAATCTATATGCATTGATTGACCCGGGTTCTACATTTTCCTATGTTACTCTATTGGTTGCTGCGAAATTTGCATAGGCACCAGAATTATTAATTAAATCAATTGAAGTGTCTACACCGGTCGGTGTGCGGGTATGATACATTGGTCAATCTTATTGAACTAGACATGGTGGATTTTGGTGTGATCATGGGAATGGATTGGTTGGCCTCTTGTTATGCCACGATAGATTGCCAGGCTAAGAAGTTGCAATTTTGTTTTCCGCAAGAAAATGTTCTTGAATGGCAGGGTAATGTAGGGGCACCACGAGGAAGATTTATTTCCTATATGAAAGCCAGGAAAATGATTGCTAAGGGTTACATATGTCATTTAGTACGGGTGAAAAATACTGAAGTGGAACCACTAACTCCGAAGTCGGTTCCAGTGGTCAATGAATTTCTTGATGTCTTCCTAGAGGATCTTTCAGTCTTGCCCCCAGAACGGGAAGTAGAATTTGGCATTGATGTGATTCCGGGCACTCAGCCTATCTTTATTCCTCCATATAGAATGGCTCCAGCAGAATTACGTGAATTGAATGATCAATTGAATGATTTGCTGGACAAGGGCTTCATTAGGACTAGTGTGTCCCCATGGGATGCACCAGTATTATTTGTACGAAATTAAGATGGCACGTTGAGAATGTGCATTGACTATCGGCAATTGAATAAGGTAAAAATCAAGAACAAATATCCCCTCCCTCGAATTGATGATTTGTTTGATCAGTTACACGGTGCCAAGTGTTTTTCAAAGATTGAATTGAGGTCGGGTTACCATCAAGTCAGAGTTAAAGAAGAAGATGTACCCAAGATAGCTTTACGAACACGGTATGGCCATTATGAATTTTTAGTTATGTCATTTGGATTAACAAATGCACCGGCTGTGTTCATGGATTTGATGAATAGGGTGTTTAAGCCATTTCTGGACGTATTCATCACAGTATTTATAGATGACATCCTGGTTTATTCAAGATCACCAGAGGACCATGCTAATCACTTATGACAAGTGTTGCGAATTCTCCGTGAGCGTAAGTTGTATGCAAGTTCTCTAAGTGTGAGTTTTGGTTAAAATCAGTCGCATTCTTGGATCACATTGTGTCAGATGAAGGATACAGGTTGATACACAGAAGATTGAAGCAGTGAAAAATTGGCCAAGACCTACGACACCCACAGAGATTCGTAGGTTTCTTGGACTAACAGGTTATTACAGAAGAGTTGTGGAAGGTTTTTCCTCCATTGCTGCACTGTTAACAAAGCTTACACATAAGGCAGTAAGATTTTAGTGGAATGATGCATGTGAGAAAAGTTTCCAAAAGTTGAAAGATAAATTAACCTCCACTCCAGTTTTAGTACTTCCCGAAGGCACCGAAGGTTATGCAGTGTATTTTGATGCTTTCGGGGTTGGCCTCGAATATGTATTGATGCAACACGGTAATGTCATAGCATATGCCTCATGACAGTTGCGGCCACATGAGAAAAATTATCCCACGCATGATCTTGAATTGGCAGCGGTAGTCTTTGCTTTAAAGATATGGCGTCATTATTTATATGGAGTTCATGTTGATATCTATACGGATCACAAAAGTTTGCAATATCTTTTTAAGCAGAAGGAACTCAATTTGAGGCAACGAAGGTGGTTAGAGATATTAAAAGACTATGATATTGATATTCTTTATCATCCAAGCAAAGCAAATGTGGTAGCAGATGCATTAAGCCGCAAAACAGTAGAATGCACTAGTGGCCAGTTGAATGAAAGGCAAAAGATAATCAAATATATACATCAACTATCCAGCTTGGGAGTTCGTCTTATTGAATCTCCAGATGAAGGGGTTATTGTGAAAAATGCAGCGGAATCCTCCTTAATAGCTGAAGTAAAAGAGGAGCAGTTTACGGATTCTATGTTACTGCAGCTATAAGAGAATGTGCAACAGGGTCTAACTACGGCCTTTGATCTTACACAAGAAGGGGTACTTCAATGTCAAGGAAGATTATGTGTACCCGATGTAGATGAGCTGAGGAAACAAATTATGACAGAGGCGCATCACTCACGCTATTCTATTCATTCGGGTGCTACTATGTACCATGACTTGAAAGAAGTGTATTGGTGGGGAAATATGAAAAATAACATTGCAGAATTTGTCGCTCAATGCCCAAATTGTCAACAAGTGAAAGTAGATCATCAGAAATCGGGAGGTTATATGCAATGTATCAATCTTCCAGTCTAGAAATGCGATATGATTAATATGGACTTCATTACAGGTTTGCCTCGTACGTTACAAAAATTTGATTCTATATGGGTTATAGTGGACAAGCTTACCAAGTCAGCGCATTTCCTACCAATCAAGACCACCTATATAGCTGAAGAGTATGCGAAGTTGTATGTGAAAGAAATAGTGCGGTTACATGGTATTCCACTTTCCATTATATCAGACAGAGGAGCACAGTTTATAGGGCACTTTTGGAGATCTTTTCAGAAGAGCTTGGGTACACAGGAGCCTCTGAGTACGGCTTTCCATCCTCAAACAGATGGACAAGTGGAGCGTACAATCCAAACACTTGAAGATATGCTATGTGCTTGCGCGTTAGATTTTCAAGGCAGTTGGGATGACAATTTGCATTATATCAGACAGAGGAGCACAGTTCACAGTGCACTTTTGGAGATCTTTTCAGCAGAGTTTGGGCACACAGGTGAACTTGAGTACGGCTTTCCATCCTCAGACTGATGGACAAGCAGACCATACTATTCAGACACTTGAATATATGCTACGGGCATGCACATTAGATTTTCAAGACAGTTGGGATGACAATTTGACTCTTATTGAATTTGCTTACAACAATAGCTATCATTCAAGTATTAAAATGGCACCTTATAAAGCTTTGTACGGAACGAAATGTAGATCACAAATTGGATGGTTTGAAGCGGGTGAAACTGCTTTACTTGGGCCAGATCTTGTTCATCAGGCTATGGAGAAAGTTAAAGTGATTCAACAGCGGTTACAAACGGCCCAAAGTCGCCACAAGTCATATGCTGATGTTAGAAGAAGAGGGCTTGAATTCGCCATAGGTGATTGGGTATTTTTAAAGGTGTCACCGATGAAAGGGGTAATGCGGTTTTGAAAGAAAGAGCAATTGAGTCCACGTTACATAGGCCCATATGAAATTACTAGGAGATTTGGGCAAGTTGCGTATGAGTTGGCACTACCCCAAGAACTTTCCTCAGTCCATCTGGTATTTCATGTTTCGATGCTTCGAAAGTACATAGGGGATCCATCTCGTATTGTTCCCGTTAAAGATTTTCAAGTTACAGAGGATCTTACTTATGAAGAGGTACCCATTGCTATTCTAGATCAACCAGTAAAGAGGTTGAGGAACAAAGACATAGCTTCCGTAAAAGTCCTTTGGAGAAATCAACAAGTAGAGGAGATCACATGGGAAGCGGAAGAAATGATGAAATCCAAATATCCCCATCTATTTAAAATGGATGAAGAAGTTCAAAGTGAGGAAGTGGAGTCATAACAAGTAAGTCTCCATGAGCCTTAAGTGTTTATGTATATGTATGCTAATATAGAGATGCATTTGTTGTAATTGAAATGACATTTTTAACATTTGAGGACGAATGTTCCTAAGGGGGGCAGAATGTAACACCCCGTACCTTCCTAACCCTACTTGGCGACATTGAATAATGATTACTTAAGTGTCGAGAGCTATAAGTATGTATTTGGTAATGTTAACGATGAAAAAAATTAAAATTTGGCCTTGTATATGCGATTAGTCTTTCATAGGAGGTGTTTTCTGATTTTTGTGGAGCATTAGTGGTGTTGAAAATGAGGCTAAGAGGACCTACAAACAAAGGATATTAAGGGTAATAAGTAAGTTAAAGAATAGGACTTGAAGTATCGAATCAAACCCGCGAAGAAAAGTCAAAAACTGGAATTTTTTGAAAAACTAAGGGTGGGGCGCGCCAGAGGGTGTGCCAGGCCACTCTGGGTGAAAATTTTTAGCCCAGAGGAAGCAAGCTGGCTTTCCAGGCTGGTTTTGCCCACTTTTCAAAGTTGGAAATTTTCTTAAGTCCCAAGGGTTCCCGGGGATGTACCGAGCCGATTTTTTCCACGTTTCTTCTACAACCACAAGTATATACATGGAATGAGTGAAGTATTATATTGGTGTGGAAAAATTACTCATGAACGAATTTGGCATCAACATGACAGTTTTGCCCTTATGGTCAAAATGAGCCATACGTGGCTAGAATCACTTATTTTTGGAATTGAGGCTACAAATATAAATCCCGTGAGTAGGAATATTGTTGTAAGTGATTATTTTTTCAAGATTGGGTAAGTGATTATTGTTAGGGATTAATATATTATATGCATGGGAGAGTATGTAAATCATGTTGGTTATGCTTGGAAGTGTTGAACATGGTACTTTGTGTTTTTGGTAAAAGATGTGATATCCATGGAATTGTAACTTGAAATATGACTTGTGATTTTGATAAAAGAGCATGGTATGAATTAAATATCAACATGTATGGTGTGATTATGTTATTAAACTTGTTATTTTCATATAAGTGTAAATTATGGGATTTTGGCTGATATGTGCTACGAGGTGTATGAAGGTGACTTGATGGATTATTTGTGATGTGGTGTGGATGAGAAAGTGTAAAGGAGAAGTTTTGTGGTGAAATGTTATTGATTATCATGTATTGGTCAATGTATGTAATATTGGGGGATTATTCGTATGATAATTTCATCAATGGTTTTCTCAAGGGGGAAATGGCATGTTTAAAGGCAAACATGAACCTCATTATCGTTATATGCATTTGTAAGGTAGTTGGTGGTTAATGTAAACCCCGTTATATATTTGTTTTGTAGGGTCACACATAAATAAGGAGCGAGATGATTGTATTCATATCTAAGATTGTATATTCGTATTGAGAATACAAGGTATGTAAGGTTACTCTGTCCGTATCTTTCTGCAGCAAATAGTATTCACATTGACATTTAACTTATCCTATCCCGAAATGTTCTAGGGTATCCTATATCCGATTATCAATGGTCATTATCACATAGTCCTACTCATTGATCAATTGTGAACCACATGTCTCATATTCATGGTTAATGTCCCAAAAGGCCAATAAGGTTATGTTCCAATGTTCCAATAGTGATTATACTCATGTCTCTTGTTCATGGATTATTGTCCAATGGTTCCAATGGTATTATGGTTTTAATAATGTTATGTTTCTCACAATGTTTATTCACATATCTCTCACTCATTGGTTAATGATCCAAAGCTTTAAATAAAGTTGTGACTATCATTGTACCAATCTCAAAGTAATGACTAAAGTAATGCATATGTGGTTAATGATCAAGTATGGGTGGTAGCTTTGGGGGCGAAATGCCTAGCTCAAGCCGATCTCGAGATTGTGGGATCAGGGGGCAGGCTTAGGGGTATAAGCCTAGCTCAGACCGATCCTGACAGGGGGCAGCTCTAGAGGTAATAACCTAGCTCAATCCGAACCTGATATGTTGGTATGGGGGGCAGCTCTAGAGGTAATAACCTATCTCGAGCCGATCCCGATATATATTGATTCATGGGTGGAAGCTCTAGAGGAATAAGCCTAGCTCAAGCCGATCCCAACATAACGTCATGTTATGTTAAAACCCACTGTTTAGTCAGGGCCCGGGTATCACAGGTCACAGGCAAAGATGAATAATCATAGAATCAAAGAAGCAAAGAAAGTAATGAAAGCAATATTCATGGTTCCCAAAACACAGAATGATGACTCATCTATCTTGTGACTAATTTTTATTGGTTATGCTTTTTAATTT
Source organism: Capsicum rhomboideum (assembly GCA_031232105.1). Taxonomy (NCBI): domain Eukaryota; kingdom Viridiplantae; phylum Streptophyta; class Magnoliopsida; order Solanales; family Solanaceae; genus Capsicum; species Capsicum rhomboideum. Next base: position 45,502,456 of record CP124708.1, on the reverse strand, counting down.
GAGTTCATTGACCTATTTACATATCATACAAGTTTCATATGGCCTTACATACTCAGTACATTCTTCGTACTGACCCCTCTTGGGGGATTTACCTTACTTGCTGCAGGTGCAGGTACTAGTAGGCCTCCACAGTAGGTTGCCAGTTGTTGCGGATCATTGGTGAGCTCTAGTTAGTTCGGGCCTTCTCCGAGTCACAGTTGTACATATGTTTTGGTGTTGTACATGTTGTATAAAGCAGGGACTTTTCCTGACTTTTAGTTCGTTTTGGTCAATGCATCTGTTAGAGGCTTTTGTAGACGTTTGTGGGTGTATGGATGTAAGATGGTACATGTCGTTTTGACTTGATGGCCTCAACGGCCAAGTTTCACATATGTGTATATATATCACATGTTCCATGAATTCTGTTGTTGGTATTTAAAGCTCTTACGTGATCATGGGTTTCTTATAGCTTGCATATGATTGAATAGAAGCAAAGCTTGGTTCTCTCGGGCCTTGTCGGCTACGATTGCCAATCCGTCCCGATGGGATTCGGGGCGTGACAAATACTGAGTCTTAAACTATGGGGATAAAACTGAATAGATGTTGAAAGTGTAAATAACTCATTATAAATCATAAGTAAAATTGATTATTCTGAGATGGGTGCTGAGATCACAATAATTCATAAAATATTCTTTTAGTGAGCCAGATGCACTTGTTTTCCAAATATGTTTTATGGTGGGAGATTCTCTTAATCGATATAAACCACGTGAGCTAAACATGGAGTTTGATGTATACGCCCCATAGAGAGGGTCCAATATACCTTACCATGGTATAGAGGCATGACTAAACTAGCATCCAATGTATATGTCCATTGGAAGGACCCAATATACCTTGCCAGGGTATAAAGGCATGACTAAAGCAGAATCCAATGTATATGCCCCATTGCTAGAACACAATATATTACTTTTCCAAGGTTATATAGGCATGATTTTTATGGATCCATTAACATAAAGACAAAAGGCTAGGTGAACCTACGGTGGTACGTAGTTCTAAGACTTGAGTTAGCTAAACCCATATCCGCTCGTTGCTCAATACTGCTCCCAATTAATAAAGATCCTACAGTAAAAACTTTATCATGAAATAAGCATAACCAATTTGTAAGTATGAAAGTCAATTATGCTTCTGTTTCTGTTCATGTCTGTAAACTAACTCATGTCATTAGTACAAGTCTGTGATCATGTGATTTAATCATGTCAAATTGTTTAAATCATGCTAAAATCGTGTAATGACTGCTAACTTATAGGATTTCATGTCAAAACTAACAAACTATGATTTCAAACAAATAAATAGAGTCATAATTAAACCATAAATTTCATGAATTTAATAAGATTGTATGACCTATTTCATAAGGAAGCATATAATTCGAGTTCATGAGAAATTGGGTTTTGAACCCTAGTTGCTAGATTTGTAAACCGTTCAAGAAAAACTATATTTTTTAAACAAGGAAGTAAGAAAGTCCATGTTGAAACCCTATATACCTAGTTTTGTTGATTTCTTAAAGTAAAGTTTGAGTTTGGAGCCTTGGAGGTTTAATTTTGAGAGAAACTCTTGCCTTGGTGTTCTTGAGAGTTTGGGAGGACAATGAACGATCAATATTTGATGAGCGTTGAGGAAATAATATTTTTTGGGTTATTTAAGTCGCTGGGAGAGGTTTTGGGGTAAAAGAAGGATCAAACTACCCCTAAGGAAACTATTAAAAAGTACAGAAAAATCCTATCAGATAGTGTAGGTGACGTCCCGTCACCCATCCCATCATTTTTGTGTAATTTTTTTAACTTACTGGATAAGGTTGATGACCACACTTGACTGGTTGACACCCAATTAAGGAGTCATCACTCAAGTGACGGGTTGCCAATTTGATCGTCAGTCTATGGCAGACAGACACCCCCTGATAAAATAAGCATAACTTTTTACTCCAATATTGGTTTGACAAACGGTTGGAAATGTTCGAATTAAGACTCAAAGATCTTAAATTTAGTTGGTCTTTATTTGCAAAACTCTTCATATTCAAGGAGTTATTATAATTTAAAGTTTACCCTAGGTAATCCTCATACGGATATTTAATCGGTAAAGAAGCTTTCAACTTTACTTTGTGCTAGAGGTTTCTTATGACCTTAATTCCTATCAAAAATTCTTTTCACACTAAGAAATTGATCGTAACACCTATGTAACATTTGAAATCATCAAGTTTATGTTTATACGCATTCGAAGAATGGCTCTGATCATAGTTAAGAAATTTAGGGTGTTACAATATCTACCCCTTGGGATCACAATCCTCGAATAAAAATTAAGATTTAGTCGAAAAGAATAGAGTTACTAACATGAAACTAAATTCTAAAACTGATCGTGTATCATAACTGGATTTAATTTTTTGTATATTATTGGCTTAGCTGAGACTTATGGAACATGAACACATCTATAGGAATCGTATGGAATAATGTAGACATGAAATTAGAAGAGAGCTATGCTAGGAGGGAATCCTACACCTCTTGCTAGATTGATGTTAGGATTGAACAAATAAGGGTACTTGGCCATCATGTCTATGAAAGAAGGATATAACTGGGCAAAAAAGATAAAATCCACTAACATGAAACTAATTACTGAAATTAAGTATCTATCATGGTTGGGGCTGGTTTAGATAGTGAGTAATGATTCAATTGAATTACACATAGCACGATTGCATTTAGGGATTACATGGAATGGGCATATACATGAAATTTAGTAGAGTAAAACTTAGAGGAAAGAGGAGGATCTATTGGAACTCTCTTTCTAATTCTCTAAACTGAATTGTTGTCTATAAAGACTGATTCATACAGAGAGTTTATAACTCAACTGAAGTATTCATGACATGAAAGTACACATATGATTGTGAAGTGATATATGACAGAGCAAAGGTTTTAAAAAGTCACTGAAAAAGGAAGATTTGATTCCCCAATGCTCCTTGTCAGAAGTTCAATAAACATTAGGGGGAATGACTTGCAGTCATGATTTGAGTGAGCTATCTGAATAAATATTCTAACATGGTCTGAACATCCGACTATGCTGATCTAAGCTCATAGAATCGGAACGGCTTAGAGTTGAATATGAGATACCTTTGGTCTTAATATAAGAGTAGGACTACTATTCTTTAAGCAACGTTACTGATAACCTTCCAACTTAGCAACTATTCTCACCCATTCTTATTCTTACGAGAATGCTACCCTTAACTAGTTGAAACTTCTAACTCTCTTTGGGGTACACTACATATGGGTGCCAAAGTCTTAAGTCTAGTTGCATGCACTTATTCTATTAATGCATAACTCTAAGATAGAAAACTTTACTTCTAAAATGATAATACTGGTCTTAACCATAGGAATCTATATTCTATTTCCACTAGGGGCTATCACCCTTTAAATATGCTTCTTCTTGCCGCCTTAAATATTCAACCTTAAGTTCTAATAAAAGGGTCACTAACCACCAAAAGTCACTATCCACAGGTATATCAACAAATCATTGTAGCCTATCACTCAAATGCCATCAATATCACCATCAAAGCATTAGAAGGGTCCCTGAAAAATTAAAACATGAGGATATGGTATAAGAGGGATATTATAAAATCTTGACTAGAGGATTTTCATATCCTTAACATCAACTGAGGATTGAGGATTAAAGTATAATATGAATGAACTTGTTCAAGAGATTTGATCTGAGAGAATACATGATGTAGTGTTATCTCACTAGTCATTAAAGATGTATCATTAGTTGATGGAGCTAAACATACTCAAAAACCATGGGTTCATGAATCATGAGTTCTATGATGGGAGACATAAATTCATGAATTAATAGAATATGACTAGGATTGCTAATTTACACTTCTACTTCTCATGCTAGGATTAATGGAATTGAGAATATGCATAAATCTACATGAAGTGCATGTGTAAGAAGTATGATCATGGCGCTAACATGAAAGACATGAGTACAGTGTCGAATTGACATCATCACGCCGAAGATGTTAAGATGGGAATAGGTCTATGCATTCCCTTAACTCTGCTTTAGAACTCACTAACCTTATTACTTGAATCTCAAATCTGATTGGTTATAAGCTCTATCATCTCCTTCTCAAATTAATGTTGCCTTTCTAAGTTTGCAAATATTCTTAATACACTCTAAACTGTGCCACCTCCTCCTACTCTAATAGTTGGGGTGCCTCTATACACATTAATACTAAACCCCTCTTCTGAATGACTGCATCAAATAATAAAAAACTTATGTTGGGGCTCCCTTCTAAGATAGTGCACCATAACTAACTTCTCTATATAGCAATCATATAAACCTCAAACTTGTACTACCAGAATCACAAGCAATATAATTAGCTTAGATTTATGTATTTGCTAGGTCAACCTACTACATCCATTCTACAAAATGAGCACCATCATCCCCAAATAGTCATTATCTTTATCTAATTTAGCAACCACAATTCAAACATAGAGTCTTAACATTCATCATGAAAAGCCACTCAACTTTCATGCACTATACCAACCTTCAACTATTAGATAGGGATCAAGGATACACTAGTCCACCAAAATTCATCAAAAAGTATAATCAACTTAAAACAAACCTTCTTCTAACTTCAGTTTACATGCACATTCTTCTTTCTTGGACTTACTAATATTTCTAACCACTACATAATGCACTACACTCCTATTCACTCATATGATACCGTCTAAACGTGCCAATCTTCTAACAACTCTATAAATGATACACTTTTAAACTCACACTTCTAACATTAGGGTCATTCTACTATAAGATTCTGAGAATGGGTCTGAGAACATATCTTACTTTGGCTCAGATGCATAATTTACATAGACAAGAGTGAATTCTTTTGAATCACTCTGCCATAAGATTCTAAGAATGGGTCTGATAACATATCTTACTTTTGCTTAGATGTATAATTTACCTAGACAAGAGTGAATTCTTTTGAATCACTAAACTCAAAAGTACTAGTGGGATCCTCTCAATCCCTTGTGCAGTCTCAGAGCTGTTTGTAGTTTCTATCTGAGAAAACTTTACCAGTAGATATTTTTAAGTGTGACTATTTCTATTAATTAAAAATGAGGTGCAGTCAGTGAAAATAGGGCAATGCCTTGAGCTGCATATATTTTGTAGAGAATAGCACTATGGCATGATCTATAATACGAAATAAAGAAAGCATTTCCTAAATGCGTTGTAGCCTCTTGAAGAAAAGTACGGATGTCTCCGTACTATTCCACAAGACTCTACTAGAAATGGCTTTTTAGACACCCTAGGAAACTTGAACTCTATGCTCTGATACCAAGTTTGTCAAGAACTGAGACTACACCCTGGAAGTAATATGGTGCTTAGAACCATAAGTGATCCCCAGCTAACCCATAATACCGACATGATACATGAGAAACTAAACAACATACAAAAACTAGAAAGACTAAGAAAAAGCAATATCATAACTAAACTTGTTCTTTACAATGTCATTTAAAAAGGTTTACAACTCTGGATTATAAAAAAATAAATTGGAACTAAATATACCAACTCTAACTGACTGTCTATGAAGACTCTACTAACACTAACTACAGTTAGTTGGGGCATGACCCCAGCTATCTCTAATCTCTGTATAAGTAAAATAAACTAATATGACTACGAATTCACTGGAGTTCTCGAAATAGGAGTACTTATCACCTGCTGACCGGAGGTTTAAATTTTAACTGGACACAAGTTTGTAAATGAGCACCTGAATCTATATCACATGAAAAATATAAGCTGAAGAGGTATGCGATCAGTACTTTTAAATGTACTGAGCATGTGAGATAGATAAATATAAAATATTCTAGTAAATACGAAAATTCTAAACTGAGATATAAAATATGATTGAAGTACTATAACCCTGTCTGAAATGCATAGGTCTACATATAAACACCAATAAGAAAAGATAATCTGAAATATCATGAGTTTAGGCATATATATAACTTAACTAAGGGTCATGTACAATACTAAGTCTAAATATATCGGGATAAATTTGAAAACATGTTGAAAGTTTAAATGACTCACTCTAAATCATAAGTTAAATTGATGAACCTGAGATGGGTGCTAAGATCATAATAAATCATGAAATAATCATGAAATAATCTTTTATTGAGCCAGATGCCCTTGTTTTCCAAACATGTTTTATTGTGGGAGATTCTCTTAACCAATATAAACCACGCAAGCTAAACGTGGAGTCTGATGTATACTTCCCATCGAGAGGACCCAATATACCTTGCTAGGGTATAGAGGCATTACTAAAGTGGTATTCAATATATACGCCCTATTGGGAGGACCCAATATACCTTGCTAGGGTATAAAGGCATAAGTAAAGAGGAATCTAATGTATACTCCCCATTTGGAGGATCCAATATACCATTTCAAAGGTTATAAAGGCATGATTGTGATGGATCAATTAATATAAAGCCAAAAGGCTAGGTGAACCTATGGTAGCACGTAGTTCTAAGTCTTGGGTAAGCTAAACCCATGTCTTCTCGGTGCTCAATACTACACTAAAATTGCTAAAGATAATACCATATAAACTTTATCATGAAATAAGCATAACCAATTTTTAAGTCTAAAAGTAAATTATTCTTCTATTTTTGTCCATGTTTGTAAACTAACTCTTTTCATTCGTACATGTTTGTGATCCTTGGATTTCATCTTATCAAATGGCTTAAATCATGTTAATATCATGTAATGACTGATAACTCATCTGATTTCATATCAAAACAAACAAATGGTAAATATGAGTTCAATCAAATAGATAGAGTCATAATTAAACCATAAAGTTCATGAATTTAGTAAGATTGTATAAACTATTAGAGTCATAATTAAACCATAAAGTTCATGAATTTAGTAAGATTGTATAAACTATTTCATAAGGAAGTATTTAAATTGAGTTCATGAGAAATTGGGTTTTGAACCCTAGATGCTAGATTTGTAAATTGTTCAAGAAAACTATATTTTTGGGCACAACGAAGAAAGAAAGTCCTTTTTGAAACCCCACATACCTGGTCTTGTTGATATCTTGAAGTAAAGTTTGAGTTTGGAGCCTTGAAGGTATAATTTTGAGAGAAATTCTTGCCTAGGTGTTCTTGAGAGTTTGGGAGGAGAATGAACGATGAAAATTTGATGAACGTTGAGGAAATAATGTTTTTTGGGTGATTTAAGTGATGGGGAGAGGATTTGGGGTAAGTAAAGGATCAAACTACCCCTAAGGAAACTATTAAAAATTGTAGAAAAATCTTGTTAGACGGTCTAGGTGACGTCCCGTCAACCCTGTGACGACCTCTCACCCATCCCTTCACCTCTGGGAAAATTTTTGAACGTATTGGAAAAGTTGATGACCACACTTGATGGGTCATCACTTAAGTGACGCGTCATCACTCAAGTGACGGGTCATCACTTCAGTCGTCAGTCTCTAACAGATGGACACCCTCTGGTAAAATGAGCATAACTATTTACTCCTAGTTTGGTTTCACAAACGATTGGCAGTGTTTGGAAGAAGACTCTAAAAACTTTAATTTAGTGGGTCTTGATCTGCCAAACTCTTCATATTCAAGGATTTATGATCGTTTGAAGTTGACCCTAGTAAAATCTCATACGAAAATTCAATCGGTAAAGAAGCTTACAACTTTGCTTTGTGCTAAAGGTTACTTATGACCTTAATTCATATCCAAATCTCTTTTCACACTATGAAATTGACCTTAACACCTATGTAAAATTTGAAATCATCAGATTTGGGTCTATACGAATTCGAAGAATGGATCGGATCATAGTTCAAAAATTTAGGGTGTTATAATATCTTTCCATTAGGATCATCGTCCTCGAATAAAGATTAAGTTTAAGTCAAAAAGAATAGAGTTACTAACATGAAACTAAATTCTAAAACATAGCGTGTATCATAACTGGATTATCTTTTTGGTAGATTACTGACTTAGCTGAGACTTATAGAACATGAACACATCCATAGGAATCGTATGGAGCAATACAGACATGAAATTAGAAGAGAGCCACACTTTGATGGAAATCTATACCTCCTTTAGAATCAATGATAGGATTGAACAAATAAGGGTTCTTGGCTATCAAGTCTATGAATGAAGGATATAACTGGGTTGAAAAGATAAAATCCACTAACATGAGATTGATTTCTGAAATTGAGTATCTATTATGGTAGGGGATGGTTTAGAATGTGAGTAATGATTCAACTGATTTACGCATAGCACAATTACACATAGGGATTACATGGAATCAGAATATACATAAAATTTAGGAGAGTAAGAATTATAGGAAAGAGAGGGTTCTACTGGAACTGTCTTTCTGATTCTCTAACCTGAATTGCTGGCTATAAGGACTGATTCATACTGAGAGTTTATAACTCAATAGAAGAATTCATGAAAATAATGCACACATATGATTGTAAAGAGATAGATGATGCAGTCAATGTTTTTATGAGTCACACACATATGGTTGTGAAGTGATAGATGACGTAATGAAAGTTTTTAAAAGTCATTGAGAATGGAATATCTGATTCCCCCAATGTTCTTTGTCAGAAGTTCAATTATAATTAGGGGAAATAACTTGCAGGCATAATTTGAATGAGATAATTGAACAAAGATTCTAACATGGTCTAAGCATCCTAGTATGCTGATTTAGGCTCATAGAATATAAACGGCTTAAAGTTGAACATGAAACACCTTTGGTCTGAAAGTATGAATAGGACTACTATGCTATAAGCGATGCTACTGATAACCTTCCAATTTAGAAACATTTCTAAACCATGCTTTTTCTTTTAATACTGCTACCCTTAACTAGTTAAAACTTCTAACCCTCTTATGGGTACACTACATATGGGTGCCAAAGGCTAAGTCTAGTTGCATGCACTTATTCTGTTAAAGCCTAACTAAGAGATATAAAGTTCTACTACTAAAATGAAAATACTATTCTCAACAATGGGAATCTATATTCTATTTCCATTAGGAGCTATCACTATGTAAATACACTTCTTCTTGCCGCCTTAAACATTCAACCATAAGTTCTAATGAAAGGGTCACTAACCACCAAAAGTCACTATCCACAGGGATATAAATAAATCATTCAAGCCAATCAATCAAATTCCATTAACATCAACATCAAAGTAAAAGAAGGGTTACTAAAGAACTAAAACATAAGGATATGGTATAAGAGGGATAATATGAAATCTTGACTTAAGGATTTTCATATCATTTACACTCAATTAAGGCCTGAGGAGTAAGGTATAATATGAATAAGCTTATTTAAGAGATCTCATCTGAGAGCATGCATAACGTAGTGTGATATCACTAGTCATTAAGGATATATCAAGGGTTCATGGAGCTAAACATACTTAGAAATCATGGGTGCATGAGTAATGAGTTATATGATATGAGACTAAAATTCATGGATAAATGGAGTATGACTAAGACTGTAGAGTGAGACTTCTACTTCTTATGCAAGGAATAATAGAACTTAGAATATGCATAAATCTACATGAAGTGCATAAGTAAGAATCATGATCATAGCGCTAACATTTAAGACATGAGTATAGTGTCAAATTGATAGGAGCACGATGAAGAAGTTAAGATCGGAATAGGTCTCTGCATTCACTTTACTTAAGAACTCACTAACCTTATTACTTAAATCTCAAACCTGACTGGTTATACCTTCTATCATCTCATCCTCCGAAATATGCCGCCTACCTAAGTTTACAGATATTCTCAATACACTCTAAACTGTGCCACCTCATCCTACTCTAATGATTGGGGTGCCTCTATACACATGGATACTAAGCCCTTCTTCTGAATGACTATATCAAAAGACACAAAACCTATGTTGGAGCGCCCTTCTAAGATACTGCACCATAACTAACTACTCCATATAACGATCACATAAACATTAAAATTGTACCACCACAATCATTAGCAATATAACTAGCTTCGATTCATGTATATTCTAGGTAAACTTGCTAGATCCATTCCATGAAATGAGCACCATCATCCCCCCATAGTCATCATCATTATCTAATTTAGAAACCACACTTAAAACTTAGTGTCTAACGTTCATCATGGATAACCACTCAACTTCTAATACACTATACCAACCTTTAACTACTACATAGGGATCAAGGAAACACAAGTCCACCAAAATTCATAACAAAGTATAATCAACTTAAACCAAACCTTCTTCTAACTTCAATCTACAAGCATATTCTTCTTTAATGGACTTACTAATCTTTCTAACCACCACATAATACACTATACATCTATTCACTTATATGATACTATCTAAACATGCCAATCTTCTAACAACTCTATAAAATGCTACACTTCTAGACTCACATTTCTAACATTAGGGTCGTTCTACTATAAAATTTTAATAATGGGTCTGAGAACATATCTTACTTTGGCTCAGATGCATAATTTACATAGACAAGATTGAATTCTTTTGAATCACTGAACTTAAAAGCACTACAGGGCTCCTCTCAAGCCCTTGTACAGTCTCATAACTGTCCAAAGGCTCTATTTGAGAAAACTTTGCCAGTAGAGATTTTTAAGTGTGACTATTTCTATTACCTCCAAAAATAGGCATAGTGAGTGGATATGGAGCAATGCTCGGAACTACATTTGTTTGTTAGAGAATATATCTATGGCATTATTTGGAATGCAAAAGAAGGGAAATATTTCCTAAATGCCTTGTACCCTCTTTAAGAAAAGTACAGACGTCTTCGTACCATTCTGCAAGACTCTACTATACACGACTTTGTAGACACCCTAGGACACTTGAACTATGTGCTCTGATAATAAGTTTTTCACGACCCGAGACTATACCCTAAGTGTAGCATGGTGCTTAGAATCATAAGTGATCCCAAGCTAACCTATAACACTGATATGATTTATGAGCAACTAAACAAACATATAAAAACTAGAAAAACTAATCCCAAGAAATATCATAACTAAACTTGTTCAATACAATGCAGTTTAAAAATGTTTACAACTCAGGTTATAAAAATAGAAATTGGAACTAAATATATAAACTCTGATTGATTTTTTATAAAGCCTCTACTAACACTACCTATAGTTAGTCAGGATATGACTCGAGCTATCTTTAATCCTTGTATAACCAAAATTAACTGATATGACTACTAATTTACTAGAGTTCTCAAAATAGGAGAACTTATCCCTTGCTTACTGGAGATTTAAATTTGAACTGGCCACAAGTATATGAATGAGCACCTAAATATACATCACATGAAAAATATAGGCAGAAGAGGTATGCGATCAGTACTTTTGAGTGTTCTGAAAATGTGAGATACATAAATATAAATTATGTTAGTAAATACTGAAATTCTATACTGAGATAAAATAGGACTAAAGTACTATGACCCTGTCTAAAATGCATAGGTCAACATATAATTTGAAAAGTCATAAGTTTAGGTATATATATAACTAAGCTAATGGTCATGCACAATACTGCAGGGATAAAATTGAAAACATGTAGAAAGTGTAAATGACTCACTCTAAATCATAAGTAAAATTAATGAAACTGAGGTGGGTGCTAAGATCATAATAAATCATGAAATAATCTTCTAGTGAGCCAGATGCACTTGTTTTCCAAGTATGCTATATTATGGTATATTCTCTTAACTGATATAAACCACACAAGCTAAACATGGAGTCCAATGTGTACTGTCACAACCTGAAATCCCATTCGAACCGGACTGGCACCCGAAGCCGGTATGGCTCGAGAGAACCAATCTTTGCTCATAAACCTTCGTATACGTATCCTCGTATGAATCTTATTATACCTCATGCAACTATGCGGAAGACATGAATCATGGAAACATATGCTATGAATATATATAAAAAACTTGGTCGTTGGAGCCATCACGTCGAAATGAACGTACATCTTACATCCATATACCCACATATGTCTACAAAAGCCTCTAACTAATGCATTTACAAGACTATCTAAAAGTCGGGACAAGTCCCCGCTTTATCTTTACAACATCAAAACAAATATACAACTTTGATAAGTCCCGAAGAAACTGGGGCTCACCAAAGATCTGTAACTAACTGCCAACCTACTGTCTTTTTACAAATCTACTAGTGGCTGCACCTGCAACATGTAAGGTAAGTCCCCCGAGGGGGTCAGTATGAGAAATGTACTTAGTATGTAAGGCTCATAAGAATTGCATTAAACATCATAACAACAATGGAATCAATATAAGCAAAATAGACAAAGTGAATAAACTCTCTTCCTGTATGTAATGAACCATGTACTTATATTCCTTCTGTCATTGCCACTTATGAGTATTATCTCATGTCCTTATGATTCATATACTATCCCTTGCATACCCCTTTAGTCCAGAGAGTTATCTCCACTCAAAAGACTTGCTTCTCAGAGATTCTTCTATTTAAGAAATCCTTCTACTCAAGAGATTTTAGAGATGCTTCTATTCAAGAGGTTCTAGAGACTTGGGTTAATAATATAACATACCTCCACTCTATTGGTGGGTTAATGACATACATGCATCCACTCTATTGGTGGGTTAACATACACATGAACATCAATGGAAAATAACTATAATAAAATAGTAAATATGGATAAACCATTAATCTGTGCTTTTGGAATCATGTTTGTTGCTTTCATTACTTTCTTTGCTTCTTTGCTGCTATAATGATTCATCTTTGCCTGTGAACTGTGATACCCAGGCCCCAACTGATCAGTGGGTTTACATAACATCACGTTATGTTGGGATCGGCTCGAGCTAGGCTTATGCCTCCAGAGCTGCCACCCTATGAATCAATATATTGGGATCGGCTCGAGCTAGGCTTTTACCTCTAGAGCTGCCACCCATAAATCAATGTGTCAGGTTTTGTTCAAGCTAGGTTCATACCTCTAGAGCTGCCCCCCTCCGAGCTAGGCTTATGACCCCAGGACTGCCCCCTGATCCTGGGAACGGCTTGAGCTAGGCTTTTACCCCCAAAGCTGCCACCCATACTTGATCATTAACCACATATGCATTACTTCACTTCTTTACTTTAGAGAGATTGATATCTTTGCTTGTGAGAGATTGGTACATTCACTTGTGAGAGATTGATACGTTCCTTTGGCATAACATTTTTGGAATCTTTGGAACCAAAACCAATAATAGAAGACATGTAAATAAACATTAGTGGAAACATAGCCTTATTGAAACATAACACCATTGGAACCATTGGACAATAATCAATAAACAAGATACCTTAATATAACCACTATTGGAACTTGGAATGTAACCTTATTGGGCATTTAGAACACTACTCATGAATATGAGACATGAGATTCACAATTGATCAATGAGTAGGAAACATTTGGTAATGACCATTGATAACCGGATATAGGATACCTTAGCACATTTTGGGATGGAACAAGCGTAATGTCAAGGTGAATACTATTGGAACATGACATGATTGGAACGACTATTCAAGACTTAATAGACTCTCCTTACATCTTTACTTTCTTTGATATATCTTCCTTAGAATTTACCACATTATGACAACTTTGGAACTTCAGTCAATGAATAGGAGATATGTAAATCATAATTCGTCTAAGAGTCGGACACATGTGATGGACAATATGTCTCAACCTTAACTGATATACCTTTGGACATTTCGGACTGGAATAGATACAATGTCAATATGCTGCAGAAGGATACAAAAAGAGTAACCTTACATATCTTTACATCCAAGTATGAATACACCAGTCTATATATAAACACAACAGTCCAACTCCTTCCTTATGTTTCACTCTACAACACAAGTTCATAATGGAACTCTCGTTAACAACTATTTACCGTACAAGTGTACAAAATGACAATGATCTATAAGACTGCCGTATAAGGTCATATCACCCCTTATAATACAATCCACTGCATTCTCATACCAATGAAACCATAACATTTCACACATTGACCAAGTTATCATACATCAATAGCATTTCACATTACTCTTACCCTTTATGCTTCCTTATTATCGTTCTGTCACAATTTCTCCTATCAAATTTCCCCATAACAACTTATAAAAAACAATACATACTTAATACATTCCAACATACCTCCATACGACACTTTAAAGTCATTAAAATGACATCACAAGTTTCTAATTATATCCATAAAGGGTATCGGGGCTTTCGGTGATCAACTAGATACGAAAACATACAAACCGGACCTGGAGGATGACCTGCGCTGCCACCTGCACCCGCAGGTGGCTCAGGTACGCGTACAGATTCCCTTTGGCAGTAGCCAGAGGCATCTGCACCCGCAGGTGCCTCCATCTGCCGGGGCAGATGCCCGTTTTGGTCCGAAATGGTCTTTTTGGGCTCTTTTTATGCAATGAATGGTCCATAATCATAAACAAACTTATTTTGACATACTTTTGATCATATTTAATACCCAAAATCATCCATGGTCTCACAACACACTATAACATCACCAAAATGGCACTTTACGGTCAATACTTCACCAAAGCCATAACCAATTTCACAATAGAAATTCCAAACATTATACACCATGAAAAAACAAGGAAATACTATAATCACATCTCACATTTCAATATTAACTCCATAATGTTCACTTCCTTCAAGACCACAAGTCTATGTTCAAGTTTACAAGACAAAACCATCCTCTGATTTAACAAACACAAATTGTCTTAAACATAGTGACCTTCTCACACTTCACAAACATTACCAACATGATATAAACCATATTACATGCATAAAATATATTAAACCATAATAATATACACTTACCAATACACACCAAGTGATGATCTTTGGCCAAAAGGATGAAGGCCAAGGGTTTGTATGAGATAAGGCAATGTTAAGAAAATTCTATCTAAAGGCATGGTGTCCAAAATGAATTAAAATCTGATTTTCCCTCATTATATAGTCTACTCATGGTTCCTATTAGCCACACACTTGGTCCAATCCTCTTATATTGACTTGGTCTTGCAAGAATGGGTCAAGAATGGGTCATTATGCCCTTTTTGGGCCATGCCTTCTTGCTACTTTTTGGGCCTCATTTAGCTCATTACAAATTATTAATTGAGCCCACCAATTGAATGAATAATTCCTATTATATATATAGGTCCCTCAAGTCACTCTTATCCATCTCTTGGCATTAAATGCATGGTTGATTAGTCAAATGGAATATTTGATCATGTTTTGCCCTATCGGGCCAAGTCTTTCTTATGATCTTTGGGCCTCATTTGACCCAATGGCTCAAGACTCATATAAGCCCAAACAAATAATTGCATAGTTCTTTAAATCTCTCATGTTTAATTAATTCCATAAATGTACACGTAGTCGTATAGGTTCGACAACATATGGGGTGTAACACTTCCCACGAGGGTCTAATCCCTTGTACTAGGCCCAATATCAATTACCTCATCAATAACATTACATAATACATAATTTTGGATCTCGACACTTAAGTAAACATTGTTCAACGTTGTCAAGTAGGGTTCGGTAGGTACGGGGTGTTACATGTACGACCTATCGAGAGGACCCAATGTACCTTGCTAGGGTATAGAGGCATGACTAAAATGGTATCCAATGTATACACCCCATTGGGAAGACCCAATATACCTTGTTATGATATAATGGCATGACTAAAGTGGAATCCAATGTGTACGCCCCATTGGGAGGACCCAATATATCATTTCTAAGGGTATAAAGGCATGATTGTTATGGATTCATTACCATAAAGCCAAAAGGCTAGGTAAACCTATGGTGGCACGTAGTTTTAGGAATTGGGTATGCTAAACTCATGTCTACTCAGTGCTTAATTCTACTCTCACATTACTAAAGCTCGTACTGCATAAACTTTATCATGATATATGCATAACCAATTTGTAAGTCTAAAAGTAAACTATGCTTTTATTTTTTTTCATGTCTGTAAACTAACTCATGTCATTCGTACAAGTCTGTGATTATGGGATTTAATTATGTCAAATGGTTTAAATCATGATAAAATCATGTAATAACTAATAACTCATAGGATTTCATGTCAAAACTAACAAATGGTAATGTATGAGTTCAAACAAATAAATAGAGTCATAATTAAACCATAAAGTTCATGAATTTAGTAAGATAATATAAATTATTTCATAAGGAAGCATATAATTCGAGGTCATAAGAAATTGGGTTTTGAACCCTAGTTGCTAGATTTGTAAATCGTTCAAGAAAACTATATTTTTAGGCACAAAGAAGAAAGGAAGTCCTTGTGGAAACCCTAGAGATTTGTAAACCGTTCAAGAAACTATATTTTTGGGCACAAATAAGAAAGGAAGTCCTTGTGGAAACCCCACATACCTGGTCTTATTGATTTCTTGAAGTAAAGTTTGAATTTGGAGCCTTGGAGGTTTAATTTTGAGAGAAACTCTTGCCTAGGTGATCTTTAGAGTTTGGGAGGACAAAGAGCAATGAAAATTTAATGAGCGTTAAGGAAATAAAATTTTTTGGGTGATTTAAGTCGGTGGGAGAGGTTTTGGGGAAAGGAAAGGATCAAACTACCCGTAAGGAAACTATTAAAAAGTGCAGAAAAATTTTGTTTGACGGTTCAAGTGATGTCCCTTCAACCCTGTTATATCCCGTCACCCATCCCATCACTTCTGGTTAAATTTTTTAAAATAGTGGATAAGGTTTACTACTATACTTGACTGTTTATCACCCAAGTGATGAGTCGTCACTTCGATCATCACTCAAGTGATGGGTCGTCACTCTCTGGCAGACGGACACCCTCTGGTAAAATGAACATAAACTTTTACTCCAAAATTGGTTTGATGAATGGTCTGCGACATTGGAAAAAAGACTCGAATACCTTAAATTTTGTAGGTCGTGAGCTGAAAAACTCTTCATCTTCCAGGAGTTATATTCGTTTGAATTTTACTTTAGTGAAATGTCATACTAAAATCCAATCGGTAACGAAGCATTCAACTTAACGTTGTGCTAGATGTTCCTTATGACAATAATTCATAGCCAAAGCTCTTTCCACACTATGGAATTGATATTAACACCTTTTTCAAATTTGATATCATCGAATTTAGGTCTATATGCATTCGATAAACAGCTTAGATCATAGTTCAGAAATTTGGGGTGTTAAAACAACTCCCCTTGGGATCATTCATCCTCGAATAAAGATTAAGATTGAGATTGAAAGAATGGAGTTACTAATATGAAACTAAATTGTAAAATTTATCATGTATCATAACTTGATTTGCTTTTTGGTAGATTACTTAGTTGAGACTTATAGAGTATGAGCACATCCATAGGAATCGTAGGGAACAATGTACACAAGAAATTAGAAGAGATCTATGCTAGGAGGGTAATATATACCTCATGCTGAATTGATGTTAGAAGTGAACAAATAAGGGTACTTTGCCATTATGTCTGTGAATGAAGGATATAGCTGGGCTGAAAAGGTAAAATCCACTAATATGTAACTAATTTCTGAAATTGAGTATCTATCATGGTTGGGGCTGGTTTAGATTGTGAGTAATGATTCCACTAAATTAAACATAGCACGATTGCACATAGGGATTTTATGGAATGGGTATAGACATGAAATTTAGGAGAGTAAGAATTGGAGGAACGGGTGGAATCTATTGGAACTGTCTGTTTGGTTCTCTGAACTAAATTGATGACTATAAAGACTGATTCATACTGAGAGCTTATCACTCAACTGAAGCATTCATTACGCAAACGCACACATATGACTAAAGTGATAGATGATGGAGTAAAAGTTTTTAAGAGACACTAAGAGAGGAATATTTTATTCCCCCAATGCTTCTTGTCAGAAGTTCAATTAACATTAGGGGGAGTGACTCACATGCATGATCTGAGTGAGATGTCTAAATAAAGATTTTAACATGGTTTGAGCATACAAGTATGCTAATCTAAGCTCATAGAATTAGAATGGCCTAAAGTTGAACATGAGATATCTTTGGTCTGAAAGTAAGAATAGGGCTACTATGCTTTAAGCAATGTGACTGATAACCAACCAACATAGAAGCATTTCTCAACCATGATTCTTCTTATGAGAATGCTACCCCTAACTAGTTGAAACTTCTAACCCTCTTAGGGGTACACTACATATGGGTGGCAAAGGCTAAGTCTAGTTGCATGCACTTATTTTGTTCAAGCCTAACTCAGAGATATAAAGCTCTACTACTAAAATGACATTATTGGTCTTAATCATGGTAATCTATATTCTATTTCCACTAGGAGCTATCACCCTCTAAATATGCTTCTTCTTGCTCCCTAAAAAAATCAACCTTAAGTTCTAACGAAAGAGTCACAAACCACCAAAAATCACTATCCACAGGTATATCAATAAATCATTCAAGCCTATCACTCAATTGCCATCAACATCACTTTCAAAGCATAAGAAAGGTCACTAAGAACTAAAACATGAGTATATAATATAAGAGGGATACTATGAAATCTTGACTTAAGGATTTTTATATCTTTGAGACTTAACTGATGCCTGAAGAATAAAGTATAATATGAATGAACTTGTTCAAGAGATGTGATCTGAGAGCATACATGACGTAGTATGATCTCACTAGTCATTAAGGACGCATCATGTGTTCATAGAACTAAACATAATGAGAAATCGTGGGTGCACGAGTCATAAGTTGTATACCATGAGACTGAAATTCATGGATTCATGGAGTATGACTAGGACTGCTGAGTGAGACATCTACTTCTCAAGCTTGGAATAATGGAACTGGGAATATGCATAAATCTGCATGAAGTGCATTAGAAAGAAGTATGATCATAGCGTAGACATGTAAGACATGAGAAGAGTGTCGAATTGAAAGGAGCACGTTGGAGATGTTAAGATAGGTATAAGTCTATTTATTCCTTTAACTCTACTTTAGAACTCACTAACCTTATTACTTGAATCTCAAACCTGACTATTTCTAACTCTTATCATCTCCCCCTCATATTAATGTCACCTTTCTAAGTTTGCTGATATTCTCAATACATTCTAAACTGAACCACCTCATCCAACTCTAATAGTTGGGGTGCCTCTATACACAAGGATACAAAGCCCCTCTTCTGATTGACTGCATCTAATCATACAAAACCTATGTTAGGTCTCCTTTCTAAGATACTACAACATAACTAAGAACTACTTATAGCTATCATATAAACCTCAAACATGCACCATCACAATCACTAGAAATATAATCAACTTAGATTCATGTTGATAATAGGTCAACTTACTAGATCAATTCCATAAAATAAGTACCATCATCCCCACATAGTCATCATCTTTATCTAATTTAGCAACCACAATTTAAACTTAGTGTTTAACATTCAACATGGACATCCACTCAACTTCTCATACACTATACCAACCTTCAACAACTAGATATGGAAAGTGTAATCAACTTAAACCAAACCTTCTTCTATCTTCAGTCTACATGCACATTCTTCTTTCATGGACTTAATAATCATTTTTACCACCACATAATACACTATACAACAATTCACTCATATGATATTTCTAAAAGAGCCAATCTTCTAACAACTCTATAAATGCTACAGTTCAAGACTCACATTTCTAACATTAGGGTAGTTCTATGATAAGATTATGAGAATGGCTTTGAGTACATATCTTACCTTGACTCAGATGCACGAATTATATAGACAAGAGTGAATTCTTTTAAATCTTTGAACATAAAAACACTAGTGGGATCCTCTCAATCCCTTGTGTAGTCTCATAACTATTTATAGGATCTATCAGAGAAAACTTAATCGGTAGAGATTTTTAGCATGACTATTTCTATTGTTTAAAATATATGGCGTAATAAATGGAAATTAAGCAATGATCTGATCTACATATATTTGGTAGAGAATAGCTCTATTACATGATCTCAAATATGAAAGAAGGGAAACATTTTATCATGCCCCGAATCCCATTCGGGCCGGACTGGCACCCGAAGCCGATGAGGCTCGAGAGAACTAATCTTTGCTCATGTCTATTCTCATATGTATGTTAGTGTATGAATATCATTTTATCTCATGTAATTAAATATCGATGGAAGAAGTCATGGCAACATATGCAATATTTAACACTTTGGCCGTTAGGGACATTGCGTCAAAGTGAACGTACATAACTTATATTCAGCTACCCACATAAGTCTACAAAGCCTCTACAGATACATGACTATCACAAACTAGAGTCGGGACACACCCCGCTCTATACTCATATAGAATCTCAAAAAAATATGCATAATGACTCGAAAGAGCCCCGGATCAACTGGAGCTCACCAACAATCTGCGAATATCTCTTCGCCTACTGTGGAGATCTTCTAACACCTGTTCCTGCAGCATGTAAGGTAAGTCCCCCAAGAGGGGTCAGTACGAAGAAAGTACTGAGTATGTAAGGCCATATGAAACTGTATAATAATACATAAGTGCTTCCAAGAAATTAAGTGTAAGAGAATAATCAATATGGATATACCTCTGAATATGTGGAACCATGTTCATTACCCCTATTATTTCCATCACTTGGTCATTTACTCTTATCATCATAATTCTCATAATAACCTCCATATTTGTATTCATGCATGGGATATAACGTTCATCACCATATAGGTGGATAATAATATATACCACTCATCACCTTATAGATGAATAATCATATATACTGCTCATCACCTTATAGGTGGATAATAATATATACCGCTCATCACCTTATAGGTGGATAATAATATATACCGCTCATCACCTTATAGGTGGATAATAATATATACACCGTTCATCACCCTATAGGAGGATAATAATATATACACCGTTCATCACCTTATAGGTGGATAATAATATATACCGTAATAATACCATCTTGGACTTATAGACTTTTGATTGTGATCCATACTCAATAAAACATAAAGTAACCAAATGCACATTACTTCTTTACAATCTTATTTCCTTAACATAGTTATGAGAGTGTCACATTAGATATCATGACATTAATTAAGAACACACTTATATACACATTTCACTTCACTCCTTTACTTCATGAGATTGACACCTTCACTTATGAGAAATAGTTATATTAACTTGCACATCACCTCCCTTGTTACTCGTATGAGATTGGTACTTTTACATGTGAAAGATTGGTACAAACACAATCATGATATTCTTAGACTTTGGAACACAAATATACATTACCTTACGTCTTTACTCTTGTAAGATCGACATCTCTACTTGTGAGGGATAGACACATTCACTTGTGAGAGATTGTTATATGCACTTGTCATAACATTATTTGAAACACAACATCTTTGGAACCATTGGAACAATAGTCAATGAATAAGAGACATGTGTATAAACACTATTGGAACTTTGGAATATAACATGATTGGGGTAATGCTATACCAACTAAACAAGCCCTCTTTACCCCACTACTCTCGTTGAGATAATTCTCTTAGAATCTACAACATCATGACAGCTTAGAAACTTGAGTCAATAAATAAGAGATATGTGAATCATCATACATCTAAGAGTAGGACACATGTGAATAACAATATATGCCAACCCTAGTTAGAATACTATAGAACCCCTTTGAACTATAACACTTTGAAACTTTCAACATATTAGCCAATGAGCATGAGTCAACCAATGGACGTGAGTCATATGATTCACCATTGACCAATGCAATAGGAACATGTGAGTAACACTAATTTATAACTGGAAATGGGATACCTTTTAGCATTTCGGAATATAATAAGTACTATGACAGTGTGAACACCATATGCTGCAGAAGGATATAGAAGACTAGCCTTACATACCTTCACTGCCAAGTATGAGTACACAAGTCTATATATGAACACAATAGTCCAGCTCCTTCCTTATGTTTCACTCTACAATCCAAGTTCATAACAAAGTTCATGTTAACAACCAACTCTCTTACAAACGTATAAGTATCACAATGAGTTACGTGACTTCTATATAGAATCATTTCGTCCTTCACAGTACAATCCATTGCATTATCATACCAACAACATCATAACATTCCACACATTAACCAAAATATCACACATCAATAGCATTTCACACCACACTTACCCTTTATGCTTCCTCATTAGCATTCCATCACAATTACTCCTTTATAACAACACATGAACAACCATACATACTTAATATAGTCCAACACACCTCCATACGACACTTTAAAGTCATTAAAACGACATCACAAGTTGATAAATACATCCAAAAAGGGTATAGGGGCATTCGGGGGTCGACTAAGTACAAAAACATACAAAACCGAATATGGAGGTGACCTGAGCTGCCACATGCGCCCATAGGTGGATGAGGTACGTGCGCATATTCCCTATGGCTGCATCTTCATTGGCATCTGCGCCCGCAGGTGCCTCCGTCTGCGGGGGCGGATGCCCGTTTTGGTCTGAAACGTCATCTTTTGGGTCTTTTAATGCAATGAATGGTCCATGATCACAACCAAACTTATTTCAACATATTTTTGATCAACTTAGATGACAAAAATCAGCCATGGTCTCACAACGCACAATAACATCACCAAAATGACACTTTACGGTCAATACGTCACCAAAACCATAACCAATTTAACAATAGAAATTACAAACATTATACACGATGAAAAAACTAGGAAATACTATAATCACATCTCACATGTCAATATTAAATCCATAAAGTTCATTTCCTTCAAGATCACCAACCCATGTTCAAGTTTACAAGACAAAACCATCCTCCGATTTAGCAAACACAAATTGTCTTACACATAGTGACCTTCTCACACTTCACCAACATAACCAACATGATATACACAATATATCATGCTTAAAATATATTAAATCATAATAATAAATACTTACCAAAGTTTGCAAAGAGTGATCTTGGCCCAAAAGATGACAACTTAGGGTTTGGTTGAAGAGAGAAATGTTGTGGAAAATTCTAGACAAAGCATGGGTGTCCAAATGAATAAAAAATCTGAATTTAATGCTTTATATAGGCCCTCAATTCTCTTATTATCCAATACTCAACATTAAATACCATGTTTGAAAGGGTCAAATGGAAGAATGGATCTTTTTTTTTCTCCATTTGGGCCATGCATTTGGGCTTAAATTGAGCCCATTTGCATATATTAATTTGTCCCAACAATTTCATGTACAAATCCTTTAAAATCTCATGAATGTTTAATTAATTCTATGTATATCACGGGAACCAATTTGGTTCGGAAATCTACGGGGTATTACACCTCCCACGAAGGTCTAATCCCATGTACTAGGCCCAATATTCATTACGTCATCAATAACATTACAAAATACATACTTTTGGCTCTCGACACTTAAATAAACATTGTTCAACGTCGTCAAGTAGGGTTTGGTAGGTACGGGGTGCTACATTCGTCCTCGAATGTTAACAACGTCGTCTCATGTGTAACAAATGCATCTCTATACATATCCATTGTAACATTAAAATCTATCATTTCCATCTCAATAAGATTAGTCAATGTAACGTGATCACAACATTTATGATACAATTGCGACATACTCTTTTAGCTATAAGAAATTCACCAACTGGTGTGGACACCTCAAATGACTTGACTATAATTCTAGTGCTCCTTCAAATTTTTCCACAGTCAATGGATTAACATATGATAGGGTAGAACCCCGGATCAATTGATGCATATTCATTAGGTAAAACTATAGATAACATACCTATAACTATATCAAGGAGAGCCTCCACATTCTGCTGACCCCGTAGGTCGTGTCATGCTACCCGTGGCCCTCTGTTGACATTCTCTCTTCATATGCCCTGACTTACCACACCAGAAGCAAACATTTGTTTCAAGCCAACATTCTCCTGAATGAAACTTTCCACAGTGTTGGCACAGCTGACGAGAAGACCTCGATTGGCCCATACTTCCTTGTTCTCTATGCTCTACTGTCTGTGAACCCCGAGTCTTACTACTTTGCCTGGCTTGACCGCCTCTAAACCTGCGCAATTGATATGGATTACCTGCCGTCTGATAATAAACTGATGGTCTGGGCGGTGTAGGAAAAATTTGGGGCCTAAATCCTCCTTGGGACGCCATGAACTGTCCCACAGATCTCGCCCTCTTTGATGGCCCTTCTTCAAATTCTTGTATCCTTCTCCTTTTCCTTTGATCGTCCATCTTTTGTACGAAGGCTTGTATTCTAGATATATCCATATCTTTATTTAATGCAGCAATGGTACAGTCTCTTACCAAGTAGGGCTCCAATCTTTCTACATACCGATGAACTCTATCGGCCATAGTCGCTACCATATGAGGAGCTTATCTATCCAACAAATTAAACCAAAGACTGTACTCACTGACGCTCATATTTTCTTGACAAAGATTTAAAAACTGATTCACATGAGCCTCGTGGACCTCATATGGAAGATAATGATCAAGGAATGACACCTTGAATTCCTCCCAACTAGCTGGATTTTCACCGATACGTCTGGATCGTTTCTAATATTCATACCATAGTATAGCCTCTCCTTTTAGTCTATATGCTACAAGCTCCACTGTTTCTGCACCAGTCATATGCATAACATCTAAAGCTCTTTGAATTTGATCGATAAAGTCTTGCGGATCTTCATTAAGATAGGACCCGGTAAATGTGGGAGGATCCAATTTCAGGAAATCCTGGGTCCGTCAACTAGCTATCCTAGCCGCACCATCATCACTTGTCACTGGACCAACTCGTCCTTAACTCTGGGAAACAACTATCTAAGTCAACATTTGCACCTCATTTTTCAAGTCCTGCAACTCCTGCCTAGTAACATTAACAGGCGATTCTGGGGATACTTCCCTCCTTTGTGGCCCCCCTGGAGAAGGGGGAGGAGAAGGTGCCCGTGATGTAAACTCAGTTTCAACCCCATATTGACTGGATGGGTTAGGTGGTGATTTACTAATTCCTTCTCCCGCATGCATATCTACCTGCTTATCTTTGCCCATACCTTGTCTTGTAATCGACACTGTACTATATAAAAGAAAAACCAATTACAATGGTCAGATATAATACCACCTATGCTAATGGCTCTATTGCACGATCTGGAATGAAGAAATGAAACAACTCCTAAATGTCCCATAGCCTCCTACTTATAAATGTGGCGCGCAACACATCCATAAGCAAGACTCTACTCAGACACGGCTTTGTAGACATCCTTAAAACGACCTGCTCTGATACCACTTTTGTCACGCCCCGAATCCCATTCGGGCCGGACTGGCACCCGAAGTCGATGAGGCTCGAGAGAACCAATCTTTTCTCATGTCTATTCTCATATGTATGTTCATGTATGAATATAATTTTATCTCATGTAATTAAATATCGATGGCGGAAGTCATGGCAACATATGCAATATCTAACACCTTGGCCTTTAGGGCCATTGCGTCAAAGTGAACGTACATATCTTATATTCAGCTACCCACATAAGTCTACAAAGCCTCTACAGATACATGACTATGACAAACAAGAGTTGGGACACACCCTGCTCTATTCTCTTATACAATCTCAAACCAATATGCATAATGACTCGGAAGAGCCCCGGATCAACTGGAGCTCACCAATAATCTGCGGATATCTCGTCGCCTAATGCGGAGATCTTCTAACACCTGTTCCTGCAGCATGTAAGGTAAGTCCACATAGAGGGGTCAGTACGAAGAAAGTACTGAGTATGTAAGGCCATATGAAACTGTATAATAATACATAAGTGCTTCCAAGAAATTAAGCATAAGAGAATAATCAATATGGATATACCGTTGTCCTGAATATGTGGAACCATGTTCATTACCTCTGTTATTTCCATCACTTGATCATTTACTCTTATCATCATAATTTTTATAATAACCTCCATATTTGTATTCATGCATGGGATATACTCTAATTTCTTTTACAACTATCTTCATTACGCGGATCTCAATATAATACCGATCATCACCTTCTGGGTGGATTATAATATAATACCATTCATCACCTTATAGGTGGATAATAATATATACCGCTCATCACCTTATAGGTGGATAATCATATATACCGCTCATCACCTTATAGGTGGATAATAATATATACCGCTCATCACCTTATAGGTGGATAATAATATATGCACCGTTCATCACCCTATAGGTGGATAATAATATATACACCGTTTATCACCTTATAGGTGGATAATAATATATACCGTAATAATACCATCTTGGACTAATACCCTTTTGATTGTGATCCATACTCAATAAAACATAAAGTAACCAAATGCACATTAGTTCTTTACAATCTTATTTCCTTAACATAGTTATGAGAGTGACACATTAGACATCATGACATTAATTAAGCACACACTTATATACATATTTCACTTCACTCCTTTACTTCATGAGATTGACACTTTCACTTATGAGAAATAGTTATATTAACTTGCACATCACCTCCCTTGTTACTCTTATGAGATTGGTACTTTTACATGTGAAAGATTGGTACAAACACAATCATGATATTCTTAGACTTTGGAACACAAATATATATTACTTACGTCTTTACTCTTGTAAGATCGACATCTCTACTTGTGAGGGATAGATACATTCACTAGTGAAAGATTGTTATATTCACTTGTCATAACATTATTTGAAACACAACATCTTTGGAACCATTGGAACAATAGTCAATGAATAAGAGACATGTGTATAAACACTATTGGAACTTTGGAACATAACATGATTGGGGTAATGTTATACCAACTAAACAAGCCCTCTTTACCCCACTACTCTCGTTGAGATAATTTTCTTAGAATCTACAACATCATGACAGCTTAGAAACTTCAGTCAATAAATAAGAGATATGTGAATCATCATACATCTAAGAGTAGGACACATGTGAATAACAATATATGTCAACCCTAGTTAGAATACTATAGAACCCCTTTGAACTATAACACTTTGAAACTTTCAACATATTAGCCAATGAGCATGAGTAAACCAATGGACGTGAGTCATATGATTCACCATTGACCAATGCAATAGGAACATGTGAGTAACACTAATTTATAACTGGAAATGGGATACCTTTGAGCATTTCCAAATAGAATAAGTACTATGACAGTGTGAACACCATATGCTGCAGAAGGATATAGAAGAGTAGACTTACATACCTTCACTGCCAAGTATGAGTACACAAGTCTATATATGAACACAACAGTCCAGCTCCTTCCTTATGTTTCACTTTACAATCCAAGTTCATAACAAAGTTCATGTTAACAACCAACTCTCTTACAAACGTATAAGTATCACAATGAGTTACGTGACTTCTATATAGAATCATTTCGTCCTTCACAGTACAATCCATTGCATTATCATACCAACAACATCATAACATTCCACACATTAACCAAAATATCACACATCAATAGCATTTCACACCACACTTACCCTTTATGCTTCCTCATTAGCATTCCATCACAATTACTCCTTTATAACAACACATGAACAACCATACATACTTAATATAGTCCAACACACCTCCATACGACACTTTAAAGTCATTAAAACGACATCACAAGTTGATAAATACATCCAAAAAGGGTATAGGGGCCTTCGGGGGTCGACTAGGTACAAAAACATACAAAACCGAATATGGAGGTGACCTGCACTGCCACCTGCACCTGTAGGTTGATGAGGTTCGTGCGCAGATTCCCTATTGCTGCATCGGCGTTGGCATCTGGGCCCGCAGGTGCCTCCGTCTGCGGGGGCGGATACCCGTTTTGGTCTGAAACGTCATCTTTTGGGTCTTTTAATGCAATGAATGGTCCATGATCATAAATAAACTTATTTCAACATATTTTTGATCATATTAGATGCCAAGAATCAGCCATGGTCTCACAACGCACAATAACATCACCAAAACGACACTTTACGGTCAAAACGTCACCAAAACCATAACCAATTTCACAATAGAAATTCCAAACATTATACACCATGACAAAGCTAGGAAATACTATAATCACATATCACATGTCAATATTAAATCCATCAAGTTCATGTCCTTCAAGATCACCAGCCCATGTTCAAGTTTACAAGACAAAACCATCCTCCGATTTAGCAAACACAAATTGTCTTACACATAGTTACCTTCTCACACTTCACCAACATAACCAACATTATATACACCATTTATCATGCTTAAAATATATTAAATCATAATAATAACTACTTACCAAAGTTTGCAAAGAGTGATCTCGGCCCAAAAGATGAAAGCTTCGGGTTTGGTTGAAGAGAGAAATGTTGTGGAAAATTCTAGACAAAGCATGGGTGTCCAAATGAATAGAAAATATGACTTTCATGTTTTATATAGGCCCTCAAGCCTCTTATTATCCAATACTCAACATTAAATATCATGTTTGAAAGGGCCAAATGGAAGAATGGATCTTTTTTTTCTCCATTTGGGCCATGCATTTGGGCTTAAATTGAGCCCATTTGCATATATTAATTTGTCCCAAAAATTTCATGTTCAAATCCTCTAAAATATTATGCATGTTTAATTAATTCCATGTATATCACGGGAACCATTTTGGTTCAGAAATCTACGGGGTATTACACCTCCTACGAAGGTCTAATCCCATGTACTAGGCCTAATATCCATTACCTCATCAATAACATTACAAAATACATACTTTTGGCTCTCGACACTTAAATAAACATTGTTCAACATCGTCAAGTAGGGTTTGGTAGGTACCTGGTGTTACATTCTTCCCCCCTTAGGAACATTCATCCTCGAATGTTAACAACGTCGTCTCATGTGTAACAAATGCATCTCTATGCATATCCATTGTAACCTTAAAATCTATCATGTCCATCTCAATAAGATTAGTCAATGTAACGTGATCACAACATTTACGATACAATTGCGACATACTCTTTTAGCTATAAGAAATTCACCAACTGGTGTGGACACCTCAAATGACTTGACTATAATTCTAGTGTTCCTTCAAATTTTTCCACAGTCAATGGATTAACATATGATAGGGTAGAACCCCGGATCAATTGATGCATATTCATTAGGTAAAACTATAGATAACATACCTGTAACTATATCAAGGAGAGCCTCCACATTCTACTGACCCCGTAGGTCGTGTCATGCTACCCGTGTCCCTCTATGGACATTCTCTCTTCAGATGCCTTGACTTACCACACTAGAAGCAAACATTCGTTTCAAGCCAACATTCTCCTGAATGAAACTTTCAATAGCGCTGGCACAGCTGACGAGAAGACCTCGATTGGCCCATACTTCCTTGTTCTCTATACCCTACTGTCTGTGAACCCCGAGTCTTACTACTTTGCCTGGCTTGACCGCCTCTAAACCTGCGCAATTGATATGGATTACCTACCGTCTGATAAGAAACTGATGGTCTGGGTGGTGTAGGAAAAATTTGGGGCCTAAATCCTCCTTGGGACGCCATGAACTGTCCCACAGATCTCGCCCTCTTTGATGACCCTTCTTCAAATTCTTGTATCCTTCTCCTTTGCCTTTGATCCTCCATCTTTTGTGCGAAGGCTTGTATTCTAGATATATCCATATCTTTATTTAATGCAGCAATGGTACAGTCTCTTACCAAGTAGGGCTCCAATCTGTCTACATACCGATGAACTCTATCGGCCATAGTCGCTACCATATGAGAAGCGTATCTAGACAACGAATTAAATCGAAGACTGTACTCCCTAACGCTCATATTTTCTTGACAAAGATTTAAAAACTGATCCGCATGAGCCTCGCGGACCTCATATGGAAGATAATGATCAAGGAATGACACCTTGAATTCCTCCCAACTAGCTGGATTTGCACTGATACCTCTAGATCGTTGTAAAACTGGACTGAAGTATAATGACCTTGTCTTAAATACAAAGGTCCATAAATAAACACTGATATGAAAACATAATCTGAAAAGTCCTGAGTTTAGGCATATATATAACTAAACTAAGGGTCATGTACAATACTGAGTCTAAATCTGAAAAAATACTAAAAGTGTGAATGACTCACTATAAATCATAAGTAAAATTGATGAACTTGAGATAGGTGCTAATATCAGAGTAAATCATAAAATAATATTTTAGTGAGCCAGATGCACTTGTTTTCCAAATATGTTTTATTATGGGAGATTCTCTTAACTGTCATAAGCCACGGAGCTAAACATGGAGTCCAATGTATACACCCCACCGAGAGGACCCAATATACCTTGCTAGGGTATAGTGGCATGACTGAAGTGGTATCCAGTGTATATGCCCTATTGGGAGGACCCAATGTACCTTTCCAGGGTATAAAGGCTTGACTAAGGTGGAATCTAATCTATACGCCCTATTGAACAGACCCAATATACCTTTTTCAAGGGTATAAAGGCATGATTGTTAGAGATCCATTAACAAAAATCCAAAAGGCTAGGTAAACCTACGATGACATGTATCTCTAGGACTTGGGTACACTAAACCCTTGTCAGCTCGGTGCTCAATACTACAATCAAATTACTAAGGCTTATACTGATAACTCATAGGATTTCATGTCAAACTAACAAATGGTAAAGTATGAGTTCAAAAAAATAAATTTAGTCATAATTAACCTATAAAGTTCATTAATTTAGTAAGATTGTATAAAATATTGCATAAGGAAGCATAAAATTTAAGTTTATGAGAAATAGGGTTTTGAACCCTAGTTGCTAGATTTGTAAACCATTCAAGAAAACTACATTTTTGGACACAAGGATGAAAGAAAGTCCTTGTTGAAACCCCACATACCTGATCTTGTTGATTTCTTGAAGGAAAGTAAGAGTTTGGACCCTTGGAGGTTTAGTTTTGAGAGAAACCCTTGCCTTGGTGTTCTTGAGAGTTTGGTAGGAGAATGAATGACAAAAATTTGATGAGTGTTGAGATAATAAAGCTCATTGGGTGATTTATGTCTTGGGGAGAGGTTTTGGGGTAAGTAAAGGACCAATATACTTCTAAGGAAGCTATTAAAAGATGCATAAAAATCTCATCTGACAGTCCAGGTGACATCCCATCAACCCTGTGACGTCCCGTCACTTTTGGGAACCTTTTCAAATTTACTGGACAAGGTTGATAACCAAACTTGATGGGTTATCCCCAAGTGACAAGTTGTCACTTTGGTTGTCAATCAAGTGACGTGTCGTCACTTCGGTCGTTGCACTCTTGCAGACGAACACCCTCTAGTAAAATGAGTATAACGTTTTACTCCGATATTAGTTTGATGAACGATTGGTGGAATTGGAAAAAAGACTTGAAGACCTTTAATATAGTGGGTGTTTACCAAAAAAAATATTTATTTTCAAGGAGTTATGAATGTTTGAAGTTGACCTTAGTAAAATCTCATACGAAAGTTCAATCGGTAAAGAAGCTTTCAACGTAACTTTGTGCTAGAGGTTCCTTATGACCTTAATTCATATCCAAATATATTTTCATACTATGTAATTGATGTTAACACCTATATCAAATTTGAAATCATTGTATTTAGGTTTATATGAATTCAAAGTACGGCTCGTATCATAGTTTAGAAATTTGGGGTGTTACATGTCACGACTTGTCATCACTCATGAAGACTCATTTTAAAGGGTCATTCGACTAACTTAATTTCCACATTTTTTAGGACATTAGCCAATATTCTCAGAACGGGTCCCGTGATGAGTCATTGGGAGACCAGACGAGTTATATCCAACCACTTTGTCCTTTCACATAGCCCAAATTTAGTTTATTTTTACTCATTCACTACCAAAACCCATTTTCCTACAAAATGCTCAAGAAACGCATTATTTACATAAATACACACCTGCGTGCTTGCATATTTTTTTAATTGTAAGTGTCAAAATAGTCGTGAAATCATAGCACATCATCAACCTGCATGATAACCAACATGCCCACCCTAGGGATAATCTCTAACATTTTCTCTACCCATTTATCTGCAGCAACCAAAGCTCTGGATTGTGGTTTCTCTTAAAATTTCCAATCCCACCATAGGTAAAGCATGATCATTCCTATAAAGGACAATGAGTAGAAATATATGAAGCCACCTCACTACCCATATCGAAAGACTGTTGAGTGGTCCCTGATGGACCCTCTGTAGAAACTGGCAAGGCTGACTAGATAGGAAAAGTAGGGTAGGCTTGAGAACTATGGCCTCTGGATTATGATCTACTAAATTTTCCTATTGTAACATCCCGTACCTTCCCAACCCTACTTGATGACATTGAATAATGTTTACTTAGGTGTCGAGAGCTATAAGTATGAATTTGGTAATATTAAAGATGAGAAAAATTAAAATTTGGCTTCATACATGTGATTACCCTTTCATAAGAATTGTTTTGTGATTTTTATGGCGCAGTTGTGGGGTTCAAAATAAGGCTAAGAGGACTTCTAAACAAAGGATGTTAAGGGTAATAAGTAAGTTAAAGAATAGGACTTGAAGTCTCCAACCAAATCCGCGAAGAAAAGTCGAAGAAACAAAAAATTTGAAAAAAAAAGAGGTGGGGAGCGCCCAGGGGAGGGCCGGTCCACTCTGGGATAAAATTTTTAGCCCACAGGAAGTAAGGTAGTGCGCCCAAGGGCGTGCCGGGCTGCTTGTGCGCACCTTTCAAAAATTGGAATTTTTCTTAAGTCCAAAGGGTGCCCGGGGACGTATTGAGCCGATTTTTGCCACGTTTATTCTAAAACCATGAGAATATACATGAAATGAGTAAGATATTATATTGGTATGATAAAATTATTCGAGAACGAATTTGGCATCAAAATGACGATTTTACCCTTTTGGTCCAAATGAGCCATACATGGCTAGAATCACTTGTTTTTGGGATTGAGGCCATGGATATGAATAGAGTGAGTGGGAATATTGTTGTAACACATATAAAATGAATTAAACATGAGGAATTATTGATTTTATTATATTAAGTAAATTGGGCTCAATAGAGGCCAAAAATAAGGCAAAAGACATGGGCCAAGAATGGGTCAAATGACCCATTCTTTCTTTGACTAATCAATAATTGAGAAAGGTGGATAAAGAGGACTTCAAGGATCTATAAAATGGGAAAAAATCAGATTTTTAATCCACAAAATACACATGCTTTTCTATCTTTTTCTCTAGAACTATCAAGAACACCCTTTTGGGCTCTCAAACCCTAAGTCATTTTTGTAGCAAGATCACCATTTTTCAAGCTTGGGTAAGTGATTATTCTTGTACTTTAACATATTATGAGCATGATATATTATTTATATCATGTTGTCTATGCTTGGAAGTGTTGAATATGGTGTTTTGTGTTTTGGTAAAAGATGTGAAATCCATGGGATTGTAACTTGGATTATGACTTGTGGTCTTGATGAAAAAGCATGGTATGGATAAAATAACAACATGTATAGTGTTATTATGGTCCTAAACTTATTATTTTTCTATAAGTGTAAATTATGGGATTTAGGCCGATTTGTTGTTGTGAGGTGTATTGAAGTAAATTGATGGCATAATTGTGATGTTGTGGTGATGGAGAAGTGTAAAATATGAGCTTGGTGTGACATGATATTGGTTATCATGTGTTGGTCAATGTATGGAACATTGTGGTATTATTGGTATGATGATTTCATAAATGGTATTGTCAAGGGGGAATGATGAGTTAAAGCTAAACATGTGCCGTATTGTTATTGTATGCCATTATAAGGTAATTGGTGGTTAATGTTGATTTCATTATGAACTTGTGTTGTAGAGAGAAACACAAGGACAGAGAGGGACTATTATATGCACACTTAAGATTGTAGAATCGTATTGAGAATACAAGGTATGTAAGGTTACTTCTCTATATCTTTCTGCAACATATGGTGTTCACATGGTCATAGTATTCATTCGATTCCGAAATACTCTAAGGTATTCCGTATCCGATAGTTGGCTAGAGTTACTCATATGTTCCTTACTCATTGGTCAATGGTGAATTATATGACTCATGTTCATTGGTTGACTCATGCCCATTGGTTGACTCATGGTCATTGGCTAACATGTCCAATGTTCCAAATATTCTAAGGTATTGCACCTTAGGTTGGTGAATAGTTGATTTCCACATGTATCGTATTTAGTGATCATTATCCTAAGGTTCCGAAAGTGTTACATTCCAGAGGGGTCCTATAATATTTTGATTAAGGTAGACATATATTGTTATTCACAAGTGTCCTACTTCTAGATGAATTATGACTCACTTACCTCTTATTCATTGACCGAAGTTCCTAAACTGTCATAATGTTGTAAATTCTAAGAGAACTATTTCAACGAGGGTAATGAGGTAAAGAGGGCTTGTTTAGTTTGTATAGCATTATTCCAATCATGTCATGATCTAAAGTTCCAATGTCTCATATTCATGAGTAATGTTCCAAAAGTCCAATAAGGGTATGATCAAATGTTCCAATAGTGGTTATATTCATGTATCTGATTCATTGATCATTGTCCCAATGGTTCCAACAGTGTTATGTATCCATGAAGGCTATGTTCTCCAATAATGCTTATTCATATGTTTCACACGAATTGATTTTTGATCCAAAGCTTCAAGGAAATTTGTGACTCTCATTGTATTAATCTCTCATAAGCAAAAGTACCAAATCTCTCACAAGTTAAAGTATCAATATCAAAAGTAAAGTAAAGTCAAGATACCAATCTTACAAGAGTAAAGATGTGAAGTAATGTATATTTGTGTTTCAAGTTTCAAGAATGTTTCTATCATCAAGGTATCACTCATAGTATAAAAGAAAGGGAAATGAAGTAATGTATAATGAAATAAAAGGAAGCAATGTTATGTTATGTTATGTTAACCCTAACCATGGAGTAGATATATGTTATTAACCCACCATAGAGTCGATGTATGTTGACCTACCCATGGAGTAGATGTATGTTATTGCCCACCAAAGAGTTGATGTATGTCATTGCCCACCATAGAGTGGATGTATGTTATTGCCCACCAAAGAGTGGATGTATGTCATTGCTCACCATAGAGTGGATGTATGTCATTGACCACCATAGAGTGGATGTATATTATTTCCCCACCAAAGAGTGGATGTATGTTATTACCCACCATAAAGTGGATGTATGTTAACCTACCGAAAGAGTGGATGTATGTTGAATGACTAACAATTGATAATGAGCGTTAATCTAAGGAGGAATCCATTGAACAAAGGTATCACGTGTGAGTGATCAAATATAGTACTGCTAATAAAAGAAAGGTACATGGTTTCACATATGGAGGTTTCTCTTATAAGTATTTCCATTAAAGTTCTTATGTATTGATGACATTTTCTTAAGAGCCTTACATACTCAGTACATTCTTCGTACTGACCCCCTCGGGGGACTTACCTTACATGTTGCAGGTGCAGGTATTAGTAGACCTCCTCAGTAGACTGTGGAACATTTGCTGAGTTTTGGTAACCTCCAGTTGGTTCGGAGCCTCCTGAGTCATAGTTATATAATTGTTTTGATATTGTAAATATTTTATAAAGCGGGGACTTGTCCCGACTGTTAGTTAGTCTTGTAAATGCATCTGTTAGAGGCTTTTGTAGACATGTGTGGGTTATGAATGTACGAGATAAAAGTCTGTTTGGCTTAATGTCCCCAACAGCCAGGTTTCATAAATCTATATGTATATAGCATATGTTCCATGTTCATGTTTTACACATAGTTGCTTAAGGCTTAACAATATTCATACAAGGATATGCGTTTGAAGGTTCATGAGCAAAGATTGGGTCTCTCGGGCCATGTCGGCTTCGGGTGCCAATCACGCCTCGTTGGAAGTCGGGGCGTGACAAAAGTGGTATCAGAGCAGGTCGTTCTAAGGGTGTCTACAAAGCCGTGTCCGAGTAGAGTCTTGTTCATGGATGTGTTGTGCACCACATTTATGAGCAGGAGGCTATAGGGCATTTAGGATGTTGTTTCTTTTCTTCATTCTAGATCGTGCAATAGGGCCAGTGTTGTAAAGTGAATTGATCTGACCATGGTGATTGTTTTTATTTGGTATAGTCAAAATGCCAAACACGAGGAGAGGTGAAGGTAAAGGTAAGCAGGTAGATATGTATTGATTAATTGAAAGGGCACATCATCATGGTATAGTAGATGTTTTGATCATGTTATTATGGTCGATCTTATGGAGATGGAAATGAAGGATTTTTAATGTTTTAATGGGTATACAAAGGTAGTTGGTATGATCATCTACCCCTTATTGGATGTGCTTACAATAGTATCCCTTATTCAAGTATCCCAAAAATGGTACCTTACAAAGGTTTATATGGACGAAAGTTGAAAGAAAATAGAACTACCTTGCTTGGGGGTTAGATTTTGGTCACTAGGTTATAGAGAAGATTAAGGTGGTACAATAGTAGCTACAAGCTAATACAAGTCATATGCCGAGATCCATTGCTTTTATTAAAAATGTGCAAATTATGGAGAGTCTTACTTATTAAGAGATATATATTGCTATGCTAGAGGGGTAAGTGAAAAGATGAGGAAAGGTACGGCATAGGAATTGACAAATAGAAGAAAGCACGTGGAGATCCAAAGAAATGATAAAGTCGGAGTACCCATAATGGTTTCAAATGGAAGATAAAATTCAAAGTGCAGAATTTGAGCAATAACAAGGAAGTATCGGGAAGTAGCATGTGTATATGTATATATATATGAATATAGAGATGCATGGGATGTACATGCGACGATGTTACTAACATTCGAGGACGAATGTTTCTATGGGGGAAAGAATGTAACATCCCGTACCTTCCCAACCCTACTTGATGACATTGAATAATGTTTACTTAGGTGTCGAGAGCTATAAGTATGAATTTGGTAATGTTAAAGATGAGAAAAATTGAAATTTGGCTTCATACATGTGATTAGCCTTTCATAAGAATTGTTTTGTGATTTTTATGGCGCAGTTGTGGGGTTAAAAATAAGTCTAATAGGACTTCTAAACAAAGTATGTAAAGTTTAAGAAGTAATTTAAAGAATAGGACTTGAAGTGTCCAACCAAATCCGCGAAGAAAAGTCGAAGAAACAAAAATTTTGAAAAAAAAAGAGGTGGGGTTCGCCCAGGGGCTTGACGGGCCGCTCTGGGCTAAAATTTTTAGCCCACAGGTAGTAAGGTAGTGGGACCAAGGGCGTGCCGGGCTTCTTGTGCACACCTTTTAAAAGTTGGAATTTTTCTTAAGTCCATAGGGTGCCCGGGGACGTATTGAGCCAATTTTTTGCCACGTTTATTCTAAAACCATGAGAATATACATGAAATGAGTAATTTATTATGTTGGTATGATAAAATTACTTGAGAACGAATTTGGCGTCAAAATGACGGTTTTAACCTTTTGGTCCAAATGAGCCATACGTGGCTAGAATCACTTGTTTTTGGGATTGAGGCCTTGGATATGAATAGCGTGAGTGGGAATATTGTTGTAACACATATGAAATGAATTAAACATGAGGAATTATTGATTTTATTGTATTAAGTAAATTGGGCTCAATAGAGGCCAAAAATAAGGCAAAAGACATGGGCCAAGAATGGGTCAAATGACCCATTCTTTCTTTGACTAATCAATAATTGAGAAAGGTGGATAAATAGGACTTCAAGGATCTATAAAAGGGGAAAAATCAGATTTTTAATCCACAAAATACACATGCTTTTCTATCTTTTTCTCTAGAACTATCAAGAACACCCTTTTGGGCTCTCAAACCCTAAGTCATTTTTGGAGCAAGATCACCATTTTCCAAGCTTGGTTAAGTGATTATTCTTGTACTTTAAAATATTATGAGCATGATATATTATATATATCATGTTGGTTATGCTTGGAAGTGTTGAATATGGTGTTTTGTGTTTTGGTAAAAGATGTGAAATCCATGGGATTGTAACTTGGATTATGACTTGTGGTCTTGATGAAAAAGCATGGTATGGATAAAATAACAACATGTATGGTGTTATTATGGTCCTAAACTTATTATTTTTCTATAAGTGTAAATTATGGGATTTAGGCCGATTTGTTGTTATGAGGTGTATTGATGTAAATTGATGGCATAATTGTGATGTTGTGGTGATGGAGAAGTGTAAAATATGAGCTTGGTGTGACATGCTATTGGTTATCATGTGTTGGTAAATGTATGGAACATTGTGGGATTATTGGTATGATGATTTCATAAATAGTATTGTCAAGGGGGAATGACGTGTTAAAGCTAAACATGTGTCGTATTGTTATTGTATGTCATTATAAGGTAATTGGTGGTTAATGTTGGTTTCATTATGAACTTGTGTTGTAGAGAGAAACACAAGGATGGAGCGGGACTATTATATGCACACTCAAGATTGTAGAATCGTATTGAGAATACAAGGTATGTAAGGTTACTTCTCTATATCTTTCTGCAACATATGGTGTTCACATGGTCATAGTACTCATTCGATTCCGAAATACTCTAAGGTATTCCGTATCCGATAGTTGGCTAGAGTTAATCATACGTTCCCTACTCATTGGTCAATGGTGAATTATATGACTCATGTTCATTGGTTGACTCATGCCCATTGGTTGACTCATGGTCATTGGCTAACATGTCCAATGTTCCAAATATTCTAAGGTATTGCACCTTAGGTTGGTGAATAGTTGATATCCACATGTATCGTATTTAGTGATCATTATCCTAAGGTTCCAAAAGTATTACATTCCAAAGGGGTCCTATAATATTTTGATTAAGGTAGACATATATTGTTATTCATAAGTGTCCTACTTCTAGATGAATTATGACTCACTTACCTCTTATTCATTGACCGAAGTTCCTAAACTGTCATAATGTTGTAAATTCTAAGAGAATTATTTCAACGAGGGTAATGAGGTAAAGAGGGCTTGTATAGTTTGTATAACATTATGCCAATCATTTCATGATCCAAAGTTCCAATGTCTTATATTCATGAGTAATTTTCCAAAAGTCCAATAAGGGTATGTTCAAATGTTCCAATAGTGGTTATATTCATGTATCTGGTTCATTGATCATTGCCCCAATGGTTCCAATAGTGTTATGTGTCCATGAAGGCTATGTTCTCCAATAATTCTTATTCACATGTTTCTCACTCATTGATTTTTGATCCAAAGTTTCAAGGAAATTTGTGACTCTCATTGTATTAATCTCTCATAAGCAAAAGTACCAAATCTCTCACAAGTTAAAGTATCAATCTCAAAAGTAAAGTAAAATCAAGATACCAATCTTTCAAGAGTAAAGATGTGAAGTAATGTATATTTGTGTTTCAAGTTTCAAGAATGTTACTATCATCAAGGTATCACTCATAGTATGAAAGGAAGGGAAATGAAGTAATGTATAATGAAATAAAAGGAAGCAATGTTATTATATGTTATGTTAACCCTACCCATGGAGTAGATGTATGTTATTAACCCACCATAGAGTCAATGTATGTTGACCTACCCATGGAGTAGATGTATGTTATTGCCCACCAAAGAGTGGATGTATGTCATTGCCCACCATAGAGTGGATGTATGTTATTGCCCACCAAAGAGCGGATGTATGTTATTGCCCACCAAAGAGTGGATGTATGTCATTGCTCACCATAGAGTGGATGTATGTCATTGACCACCATAGAGTGGATGTATATTATTTCCCCAGCAAAGAGTGGATGTATGTTATTACCCACCATAAAGTGGATGTATGTTAACCCACCGAAAGAGTGGATGTATGTTGAATGACTAATAATGGATAATGATCGTTAATCAAAGGAAGAATCCATTGAACAAAGGTATCACGTGTGAGTGATCAAAAATAGTACTGCTAATAAAAGAAAGGTACATGGTTTCACATATGGAGTTTTCTCTTATAAGTATTTCCATTAAAGTTCTTATGTATTGATGACATTTTCTTAAGAGCCTTACATACTCAGTACATTCTTCGTACTGACCCCCTCGGGGGACTTACCTTACATGTTGCAGGTGCAGGCATTCGTAGACCTCCTCAGTAGACTGTGGAATATTTGCTGAGTTTTGGTAAGCTCCAGTTGGTTCGGAGCCTCCTGAGTCATAGTTATATAATTGTTTTGATATTGTAAATATTGTATAAAGCGGGGACTTGTCCCGACTGTTAGTTGGTCTTGTAAATTCATCTGTTAGAGGCGTTTGTAGACATGTGTGGGTTATGAATGTACGAGATAAAAGTTCGTTTGACTTGATGACCCCAACGGCCAGGTTTCATAAATCTATATATATAACATATGTTCCATGTTCAAGTTTTACACATAGTTGCTTAAGGCTTAACAATATTCATAAAAGGATATGCGTTCGAAGGTTCATGAGCAAAGATTGGTTCTCTCGGGCCATGTCGGCTTCGGGTGCCAATCACGCCTCGTTGGAAGTTGGGGCGTGACACCTGTACTTCGAGTTTTCTTTCTATCTATTTTTTCATGTACATCCTATTTAACTCCCTCCACTTTTTTCATATAGTCTACCACCTTATTAAGGGTCTAACCTGAGGAAGTCATCTAAAGTGCTAAAATCTATAGATTGGTATTCAAACCCTTTACAAAGAAGCAAATCCATTTTTCCTCCAAACCAAGTAACTGGATAACAAACTTGGACAAGGCATGGAACTTAACCTCATAAGCTACAACAATCATAGTGCCCTGATATAGAGTGAGGAACTCATCTCTCTTCTTATCAAGCAAGCTATGCGGCACATATTTCTCAAAGAACAAAGTGTGAAACTGAGTACAAGTCAGTGGAGGCAACAATGAAGATCCACACTCAAAATCCTCCCTCCACCACTGCTTAGAATCTTATTTCAGCAGGAAAGTCACAAACCTTGTACTGTGTTGCTCTTCTATACCCATCTTGTGCAACCTTTCATTACAATCCATAATAAATTCACAAGAATCTTCCGTCTCAGAAATAAGGAAGGTCGGGGGTTTAATCTTTAAGAATTTACACAACAATTCATTCTCATTCCTATTCATAATAGGACAAGACCTAGCACCCGATGAAGAAACAATTATGTCCCCAAAAGCTCATCCATCCTAGGGACTACCATTGTAGTATGTTGTACCCTCGAATACTGGTAAATAGACACTGTATGAATGGCTGCAGTATCGTCCAGCCCACTTAGGAAACCTAAGATTTACTAAATTAGCTCTAAAGCCATTTGTATAGGGGTTGCACCTCCTAACCTGTGTGCCATCCTCATGCTCTGGAATCTCATCATTCACTACCTTATCATGATGATCCTAGTATAGGGGGGTGATTTAGATATCTTCCTGGCTGGATTAGCTGGAGCCTGGGCTCCATACCTGGCGGTCACTTCCTTACCTCCTCCCCTTTCTCTTCCATTTACCCATCCTGGGCCACTAACTATGGGCTCGGCAACTAGAGCAACTGGTGTGGGAAACTCTACTTTAGCTCTATTATCTCTCGTGTTCACCATCTGAAAAAATAGAATGAAGAGGTTAAATACCAATTCACATCTCCAGATACCAATTGGAACCAAGTCATACCACACACACAAAAAAAAGAAATTGAAGTTTTCCTAAAGTCGTGTAGCCTCTCAAAGATTATTATATACATCTCCGTACCATTCCACATGACTCTTCTAGACTCATTTTGGTATGATGAGATCAAAAAACCTAGGACTCTGGTACCAACTTTGTCACGATCCAAACCCATGATAAGTGACACCCACACTAACCTTTTAATGGGCGAACTATCTAACCTGAATCACTAACAATAATACTTAACCATTTTAGTTAAGAACAAAATCAATTTTATTAATAAAACCAATATCTCTAATGGTTAAATAAAATGCAAAAAATATTATCAAATCTAAACGTCCCAAGAAACTGAATGTCACTGTGATAGAACTCTAACTAGACCATGTCTATGGGTACAACCCTTAAAATTCAAACAATGAAACTAAAAATTATCTTTACCCAATACAAGTGGACAAGATCGAAATGAGATTCATCCATGGCTATCGAAAGATGAGTGCTTACCCTTGTATATGATGTCTCTCTATAATCTACAAGTGAGGTCTCGTAGAAGTCGCTGGAATATACTTTGCACTCAACAAAAAAAGAGTTCATGGTAGTAGCTATACAAAACCACTACGTATGGGTAGGATCATAGGCCAACTCAACGTAATTAATGTGAAAAATAAAAGTTTGTAAACAAGTAGCAAACATATCACATTAACAATATGCATTCAAGCCAGTCTTCCCACCACAATTCCACTTTATATCAACCAATACAAGTGAATAAATAAAATCACATTTATGTATGCATATAATATTCAATTCAAGGTCAAAACCACAATAAGACTCATAAGACTCATAAGACCAATTTAGTTCATCACTACCACAAAATTTTCTTATTATTGTACATCACCAAGTACTAGATCATTTAAAGTACAATATCAATAATCAATTATCCATACAAGGAAGCTAAAATATGAACCACAATGTATAACCCAGTTCAATCAAGTAACCATCAAACTCTCTGAAATCAAGGTGTACACATATGTTAAGGGTATTATGATTGCCCTCTAGCCATGACCTGCCGGGGAAGAGCTCAGTCAATGTATCAAATATACAAGACAACTTGTGCCTTGCCACCCTTATCCCAAACCAAGTGTTATGCCACCCTTATTCAAACATACCCACCCGCCAATTAAACCATAAACAACCTTTATCAAATCAACTTACAGCAGATAAACAGTACCGCTTATAAGTACAATCACAAAGTCAAATAAAAAATACTTTCACAATAACAAGGTCCATTTATCAATGACATTATAAGTTATCCATTTACATACTTGTATTCAAAATTCAACAAGTACATAATATTACTAGCTTGTATTGCAAATAAATAATCAAAAAATTAGATAAACATGCACACATAAAATTAACATGTTTGAATGACTTGAACCTTGCCCTTTCTTGTATCCTCGACTTGATCTCAGTCTAAAATTAACAAATAAAGAATGA
This sequence comes from Capsicum rhomboideum, assembly GCA_031232105.1. Taxonomy (NCBI): domain Eukaryota; kingdom Viridiplantae; phylum Streptophyta; class Magnoliopsida; order Solanales; family Solanaceae; genus Capsicum; species Capsicum rhomboideum. The sequence goes on along the minus strand of CP124708.1, from coordinate 45,459,301 downwards.
TTCAAATAATGTTCTACCAATTCTAGGTAGTATAACCTAAATTTATAACTTTAAGGTCAAGTTCATGCACAATTCCCCTATTCTAGGGTTTTCTAAGATTTATCCCACTCAATTCTCCATAAAGAAAGATTACAAGGATGAATTCTAGTCTAGTAATTTTAATCGATCCTTCTAGACTATAATCAAGTGAATTTAACCCCTCCATAACCGAATCATATCAAGTTCTTAAATTAGGGTTAAACCAACCATCCCCTCCTCAATCAATCCTATGAACTCTAAGGATTTGGGAATTGAATTTACATTAGAAGAAAGGAAACTCACTTAACTTAAGATTGGGAGTAGAAGAAAATTGCCAGAAATCACCCTTACTCAAGTTTTGCAACTTTTGGAATGAAAAATACATTTAACACTAAAAACTGCTATTTACTACGTCGAGAATGCTATAGAAGAATCACAATAGCGGGATCCTCCCTCTTTCGTGGGGATGACCAAAGTTGACGACTGCTATAAAAGAATAATTCCAGCTATGGCAGCAGAATAATTCCAGCTATGGCGGCCTACCACCCACTATAGTGGGGTAGGCGAGGTAAAATTTTGGGACTAGTTTCCAGCTTTTCAATTTTTACAACACTCTCTCAAATTTACAACCTTACGAACTATCCTCTTTACGTCAAACTCTATATCTGGAGTTTTACTAACCCAAATTCTATTTTGAAAGTTTTTATGGATTTCTAAACCTCTATACTAACACATTATGATCTTAAATCCATGAACTACCACCCTATCAATTACTTACCTAGACCACACAACACCTGAAATTCATTTAAAACTACCCTAGCCTGAGATTTTAAAAACTTCATCCGAGGAGATACTTAGCTCAAATTTTTACATGCTAGGAAATATTATTATGATGTAAAGGGTCATTAAAGTAATCTCATATCCATTGGGATACTCAATGAAATTACTTTAAAACCTTTTAAATCCTTCAAGGATTATCATAGAACCTTTATCATCTAACTAGTTATGACAACCATTCATTTTATGTATTCAAGCTTTTCAGTATTGCCAAACTGAAAGAAATTTATTGCATCCACCACAGTAAAATATATCTCCATATAATAATGTTGGGAATTAATGCTAAGAACCTTTATGCCGCAAGACACAAACCATACTTTATATCTTATAGTTTTACTTTTTGCACAATAATTTAATTGTATCCCCACAAACATTATTCCTTGGTCTTAACTAAAAGCTCAAAAATATTTACTACTTCAAATGAAATAAAATACCTAAATTACATAATTTTAATTGGCTAATCATTTACTTTTTCATACTTTTTGACAGATTCGAATTGAAGATTCTTGATACCATTTATAATGTTGAGCTATACATTATATGAAGATATCATCACTAGTAATTTGATATCGATTCCAATACGACATAACTTATAGAGATATCTTCTTTTCCATCATTTTTAGGTACCTAAACCTTTCTCAAGGTTTTATGAAGTAATATGGGATAGTGCTTTTTTAAAGCACTCGGCTTATTATGATGGCCATCATGATTATTTACTCCTCTCCTTCTTCAAGTAGTTTAACATTTGAAATTGATTGATCTATCACGCTTCTAGAGCATGGAAGCATTTACATTTGAATTATAACATAGGGTCAGCAAACATACCTAACAATCATTTTGTAACATTTTGCAAATGAATTATCTCTTGAATTGAGTTCACATTATTTACAAGGATCTAGATAATTCATTTCATGCATAATTTTTCAGTTGTTAATCATGTCCCCCATAATTTTAGGACATCTAACATTTTCCTCCAACTTAACTTGGGGACCCATCTTTGTGCGTAGTGCTGGAGAAACTGAATCTTATATACACATTCAAAGTTTCTGATGGGAATTATTTGGCTCCTACCCCTGAACCAATTATGATAGGAAACCTTGTTGGCTTTATGCATACAAGTGTTGCTATATTTTAAATATCACATATTTACCAAATTTTTTTTGAAAGAATTATTATCAAAACCAATGGTTTAGCTATAATTAGAGTCATACAATTTCTACTAAACCAACCAACATTAATTCATAGTTTGAAAAAATGCTCTTAATTTAACAATTCAAGTAACTAACTTTTCAAAAATAAAATTTCACGTTGATAAAAAAGCATATGTGACCATTTCATAGATGCATATATTAAACCATATAATAGTACGCGGTCCATATGGCTGGTGAATAGGCCCATATTCACCTTTATATGCATTTCAAAAATTTAGGGAATGCAATCCCAACCTTAGTTGGTACAATGATAAATTATCATGAGAACAAGCAACACAAGAGAATTTGTGAAGAACCTTTTTGTTTCTAGAATATATAACCACATAATTCTCAATTATTTTGGATCATATTTGAATCGAGATGGTCAACTTGTCATACTGACTAATATTTGTTTCAGTAAATGTCTAGTTTACTATAGCATGTGATTCTATCATTATTGCCATAATTGTGTACTACAAATAGGAAAAAAAATGGGTAACCTTTTATATAAATATTTATAACCCGCTTCGATTGTAGTAATATGATGATATAAAATCTTCTCATAATTTATAGGCTCAATCAAATAATTTTCTTCTTATCATCTGCTTTTGAAACTTAAAGAGTTTCATTTGAGATTTATTAAAACCTCAATATTATGAACAATTTCATTTCTTTGGGTATTAACACATCAACTATTCTAGAGCTCTTAATTAAATTTGTGTACTACCACATATGTCAAACTCCATCCATATGGTAAACATCTCCTTCAAAGAAAAACTTATATGATTACTATCATGGTGATTAAAATTTTATAGGCAAGACTTGGTTCTTGCTTTTATCCTTTGGTAATTCATGATAAGGAATGCTATATTTTTTTGATGTACTAAAAGTGTGTGATCAATGACTTTTGTACCAATATAAAATTTTTGTTATCTCTCAAACCTTCCATAGAGGCGAGATGTGGTATTTATCTAATCATACATGAGCATGTCCTTATCAATGATTTTTATCATATCACGACACATTCACTTTCAAGAATGGTCAAGCATATGTAATGCTTATCACAAGTCTCATTTTCTTAAATAAATGGACTATAACTATGTTGATCTGCCAGCATTTTGATGGCACAATAACGCTTTCCACTAGCAATAAGTGTAAGTTCTTAAGAAACTTTTGTTGTTTTTAATTGTGTTTCACTTCTTTGGGTATAAAAAGGTAACAAGTTGCTAAATAGGAGAAACTGAACAAATTGGCCTAGTCACGACCTAAGGTGATAGGCTGCCAGCTAAGTGACGAGTCATTACTCACCTCGTTAGGCGTAAGCAGAATATGGAGTTGGCAACAATCGAGTGACAATCTGAGGTAATGAATTGTCAACTGGGTGATGAGCCGTCACTCAAGTTCGTCAACCTAAAACAAAATCCAACTCATCAAGGAATCAAGTGACCACCTGGGTGACGAGCTGTCAACTTTGTGACGATCCATAACTCAAGGTGGTCAATGTTGGGAAAGCAGGCTCAGACTTGTATTTCAAATCAAAGTTTTCTTGTACTATAAATAGCTGCTCCTAGAGCTTTTTGAGACATTAGTTTTTACATAGTTCAAAAACACTCTATGTTTTGAATCTCCTTTGGGGTTTTTAACATTTTGTTCATTTTGGGAAAACATGATCATTAAACTCATATTTTGCAAGATTAAATCTTCCTCTATTAATATTTTTATCTATATTTTCTTCTACAGTAACGAGTAGCTAAAACCCTACAACTAGGGTTGTGGGATCCATGGAAAAATAACAATTCTAGGTGTAACACCCCGTACGTTTCGAAGTCTAGCTGACAGTCGTAACATTTATGGAAATATGGAAACATGAGAGAATTGATGAATTATGTATCAATATGTGGGCATTTAAAAGTCTTGCACAATTGGGCCCAAAAGAAGCCCAAAATCATAAGGAAGACATGGCCCAAAAGAATTTTTGACCCATTCTTGCATTGCTCATCTATTGACCAAGTAAACCCACCAAGCGTGTGGATAAGAATAATTCAAAAGGGACTATATAAACCCATAAATCATATTTTTATTCATTAGATACACACATGCCTTTTTAACATTTTTCTTAAACATTATCTCTCACACAAAAACCCTAAGGCAACTACTTGTTGGGAAAATATCACTCTTTGGTAAGTATTTATTCTCATGGTTAAGTATATAATATGTTTAATAAGGTGTATAAATCATGTTGGTTGTGTTGGCAAAGTGTTGGACAGTGTGCTATGTGTAAAACTGTCTATTTTTGCAATCGGAGAATGGTTTTTGTCTTGTGAACTTGAACATGGACTTATGGTCATGAAGGAATTGAACTTGATGGATTAAATATTTACATATGATATGTTATTATAGTCTTACCTTGTTTCGTTTTTGTGTATAATGTTTGGAGTTGCTATTGTAAAATTGGTTATGGTTTTGGGTGACGTATTGGTCGTAAAGTGCAGTTTTGGGTGTTATTATGTGTGTTGTGAGACCATGGCTGAATTTTGGTGTTTAATATGATAAAAAAATATAACAAAATAAGTTTCGTTATGATCATGGACCATTCATGGCATTAAAAGACCCAAAAGAGGCCATTTCGGACCAAAACGGGCATCCGCCCCCGCAAATGAGGGCATCTGTGGGCGCAGATACCAATGCAGATGCCCCTGGAATTTTCCAAATTCCATCTAAGAACGCACCTCATCCAACTTCGGGTGCATGTGGTAACGCAGGTCAGCCCAGTTTTCCGTTTTGAGTGGTTTCGTTTCTAGTTGATCCCCGAAGGCCCCTATACCCTTTTTGGATGTAATTATCAACTTGTGATGTCGTTTTAATGACTTTAAAGTATCGTATGGAGGGATGTTGAACTGTATTAAGTATGTATAGTCGTTCATATGTTGTTATAAAGGAGTAATTGCGACGGAATGATAAAGAGAAAAGCGTAAAGGGTAAGTGTGGTGTGAAATGCTATCAATGTATGATCTCTTGGTCAATGTGCGTAATGGTGTGGTGTTGTTGATATGATAATGCCTTGGAGTGTATTTTAATGGGATGACATGATGTAATACGGTAGTCATACAGTTCATTGTTGTCTTGTACGCCTGTATAATAACTAGTTGCTAATGTAAGTTCCGGTATGAACTTGTATTGTAGAGTAAGACGTAAAGAACAAGCTGGACTATTGTGTTCATACATAGACTTGTGTATTCATACTTGGAAGTGCAGGTATTTAAGGTTACTTTGTCCGTATCTTTCTTCAGCATATAGAATTCACATTGACGTTACACTTGTCCTATTCCGAAATGTGTTAAGATATACTAGTTCCAATATTGTTTATGCTCATGCATCTCGTTCATTGATCGTTGTCCAATGGTTCCAATAGTATTATGTTTCCCAAAAGGCTATATTTCCAAATAATATTATTCTCATCTCTTACTCATTGGTTAATGATCCAAAGCTTCACATAATGTTATGACTATCATTGTATAAATCTCAAAGTAATGAATAAAGTAATGCATATGTGGTTAATGATCAATCATGGGTGGCAGCTTTGGGGGAGAAATGCATAGCTCAAGCCAATCCCAAGATTTTTGGATCAGGGGGGCAGTCCTAGAGGCCTAAGCCTAGCTCGGACCAAACCTGACAGGGGGAAGCTCTAGAGGTATAATCCTAGCTCGAGCCGAACCTGATATGTTGGTTTATGGGTGGCATCTCTAGAGGTAATAACCTAGCTTGAGCCGAACCCAATGCTTTGATTCTTAGGGTGGCAGATCTAGAGGCATAAGCCTAGCTCGAGCCGATCCCAACATAATGTTATGTTATGTTAAACCCACTGTTCAGTCAGGGCCCGGGTATCACAGTTCACAGGCAAAGATGAATAACCATAGAATCAAAGAAACAAAGAAAGTAAAGAAAGTAATATACATGGTTCCAAAGTACAGTATTGATTTATCCATATTGATCATTTATTGTATTTGAGTTCATTGACATGTCTACATATCATACAAGTTTCATATGGCCTTACATATTCAGTACATTCTTCGTACTGACCCCTCTTGGGGAATTTACCTTACTTGCTGCAGGCGCAGGTTCTAGTAGGCCTCCACAGTAGGTTGCCAGTCGTTGCCAATCATTTGTGAGCTCCAGTTAGTGTGGGGCTTCTTCGAGTCACATTTGCACATATGTTTTGGTGTTGTACATGTAGTATAAAGTGGGGACTTGTCCCGACTTTTAGTTCATCTTGGTCAATGCACTTGTTAGAGGCTTTTGTAGACAGATGTGGGTGTATAAATGTTAAAGGTGTAACACCCCATACCTTCCCAACCCTAACTGACGACGTTGAACAATGTATACTTAGGTGTCGAGAGCTATAAGTATGCATTTGGTAATGTTAATGTTGAGGAAATTGAAATTTGGCCTCGTACATGTGGTTAACCCTTCGTAGAAGGTGTTTTAGAATTTTTGTGGAGAATTTGTGAGTTTCAAAATGAGGCTAAGAGGACCTCTAAACAAAGGATATTAAAGGTAATAAGTAAGTTAAAGAATAGGACTTGAAGTATCTAACCAAACCCACGAAGAAAAGTCGAAAAATGGAATTTTTAAAAAATTTAAGGCTGGGGCGCACTAGGGGGTGTGCCAGGAAGCTCTGGACTAACTTTTTAGCCCAGAGTAATAAATATGGTGCGCCCAAAGGCGTGCCAGGGTGGTTTTGCCCATTTTTTAAAAATTGGAAATTTTCTTAAGTCCCAAGGGTGCCCGGGGACGTACTGAGCTGATTTTTGCCACCTTTCTTCTACAACCATGAGAATATACATGAAATGAGTGAAGTATTATTTTGGTGTGGTAAAATTACTCGTCAACGAATTTGGCGTGAAAATGACGATTTTGCCCTTATGATCAAAATACGCCATACGTGGCTAGAATTGCTTGTTTTTGGGATTGAGGCTACGGATATGAATTCTGAGAGTGGGAATATTGTCATAATACGTATGAAATGAATTAAACATGAGAAATTATTGATTTTATTGGATTAAGTAATTTGGGCTTAAGAAAGCCCAAAAATGAAGGAGAAAAACATGGGCCAAGAATGGGTCAAATGACCCATTCTTCTTTTGACCAAGCAATAATTGAGCAAAGGACTTAAAGGCCTATAAAAGGGGAATAAATCTGATTTTTAATACACAAAAACACACATGCTTTCCTTGAATTTTCTAGACTTCTCAAGAACACCTCTTTTGGGCTCTCAAAGCCTAAGTCATCTTTGGAGCAAGATCATCATTTTTGAAGCTTAGGTAAGTGTTTATGCTTATGGATTAACATATTATATGCATGGGAGATTATGTAGATCATGTTGGTTATTCTTGGAAGTGTTGATTATGGCACTTTGTGTTTTTGTAAAAGATGTGCCATCTATGGAATTTAAACTTCGAATATGACTTGTGGTTTTGATAAAAGAGCATGATATGGATAAAATATCAACATGTTTGGTGTTATTATGGTCCTAAACTTGTTATTTTTCCATAAGTGTAAATTATGGGATTTTGGCCGATTTGTTGTTGTGAGGTGTATTAAAGTGAGTTGATGGAACCATTGTGATGTTGTGGTGATGTAGAAGTGTAAAGTATGAATTTGGTGTGACATGCTAGTGGTTTATGATATTGGTCAATGTTGAGAATATTGGGGGATTCTTGGTATGATAGCTTTGTAAATGGTATTGTTAGTGTGTTAGTTTCACACATGGTATAATCAAGAGGGAAATGACATGTTAAAGCCAAACATGTAACTCATTGTCGTTGTATGCATTTGTAAGGTAGTTGGTGGTTAATGTAAACTCCATTGTATATTTGTGTTGTAAAGTGAAACATAAGGAAGGAGCGGGACGATTGTATTCACGTATAGAATTTAATGTTCATATTGAGACGATAAGATATGTAAGGTTACTCTGTCTGTATTCTTCTGCAGCACATATTGTTCATGTTGTCATTGTCCTTGTTCCATTCCAAAATGTTAAAAGGTATCTCATTTCAAGTTGTCATATGTTATTATTCTCATGTATCACATAATTATGGACATGATTCCAAGTTCCAATAATATTATGTTCCAAGGCTTCCAATAATGTTACACCTTCAAAAGTATCGATCTCATGAACATAAAAGATTGAAGTAATGCACTTATGTGTTTCCAAAAAGGTTATGTTCCCCCAATGTATCAATCTCATAAAAGTAAATGAGAGAAGTAATCTAATGAATTAATGAAAGAAGTAATTCCCGTATGGTGACTTTATAATTTTCCTTATGGTTACTTTATATTTTCTCTCATGGTTACTTTATAATTTTCTTTAGGGTTACTTTATAATTACTTTCTAATTACTTCATAATTACTTTGTCATTAATTTATGGTTACTTTATGGTTCTTTGAGTGCGGGTGATAGCTTTGGGGGAAAAAGCCAAACTTGATGCAAAACCTGCTTCCTTGTTTTCCGAGTGGTAGCAGGGGGAAAGCTCAGTGGGGCAAAATCCAAGCTTGACGCTGAACTTTATTATATTTACTGGATCAAGGGGGAAGCTCAGTGAGGTAAAAGCCAAACTTGATGCCGAACCTGCTTCCTTGTTTTTCGGGTGGTAGCAGGGGGGAAGCTCAGTGGGGTAAAAGCCTAGCTTGATGCTGAACTTGAGACGGTTATATATATTTATATATATTGAAAGAAGCATTACATATTAACGGTTGCATATTAACGGATGCATTGCATATTGACGGTTGCATATTAACGGTTATACATTATTGACGGTTCTAACTGACAACATTTGGGGAAAAGCAAATGTGATAATTTGTTCATTAAGCCGCAACGCAATAGGAAATACTAAGGGTCAGTTTACGGCAAAATAAGGTATAGCCAAGATAGATAGTTCATCTTCATGAGACTCTAGATGAAAACAAATATTAGTGTATAATGCGGCAGAGTCTTCATGTGTAACTGAGAGAAAGGAAGACAACATGTAAATCCTAGTTCCTTTGAATTGAAAAAGAAACATGGTATGCGGATTCTATGACAAACGCATTTGATCCTACGCAAGAGGGAACCAAAAGAACTATGGGTTGAAGGAGATGTATTGATAAGGTTACGTGCAAAGAACATTTCTGAAATTGTAACTCATGATCCAAATTGTCAACAAGTAAAATGTAGAGCATCAAGAATCTAGAGGGTATATACAATATAGCAATCTCCTAGTGTGGAAAAAAAGCTATGATCAACATAGGCTTCATCACAAGTTTCCATGTTATATAGGTCATATGAAAGTATCAAAAGGATTCTAGATCGACAAGTAAAGAAGTTGAGGAATAAAAATGTAGCGTCCGAAAAAATCCGTCGGATAAATCAACAAGTAGAGGATGTGATAAGCTAGAAAAATGATGAAATCGACGTACCCATATTTGTTTCAAATGGATGACAAAAAAATTTCAATATGTGGAAGTGGACCAATAACAAGTAAGTATCTATGAGTATTAAGGGTCTATGTCTACGTATGCTAATATCGGGATGCGTTTGTTGTAATTGAAGTGACATAGTTAACATTCGAGGACGAATGTTCTTAAGGGGGGGGAGAATGTAACACCCCATACCTTACCAACCCTACTTGACAACGTTGAACAATGTATACTTAGGTGTCGAGAGCTATAAGTATGCATTGGGTAATGTTAATGTTGAGGAAATTGAAATTTGGCCTCGTACATGTGGTTAACCCTTCGTAGGAGGTGTTTTGGGATTTTTGTGGAGAATTTGTGAGGTTCAAAATGAGGCTAAGAGGAACTCTAAACAAAGGATATTAAAGGTAATAAGTAAGTTAAAGAATAGGACTTGAAGTATCTAACCAAACCCGCGAAGAAAAGTTGAAAAATGGAATTTTAAAAAAATTTAAGGCTGGGGCGCACTAGGGGGTGTGCCAGGCAGCTCTGGACTAACTTTTTAGCCCAGAGGAAGAAATATGGTGCGCCCAAAGGAGTGCCAGGGTGGTTTTGCCCATTTTTAAAAATTAGAAATTTTCTTAAGTCCCAAGGGTGCCCGAGGACGTACTGGGCCGATTTTTGCCACCTTTCTTCTACAACCATGAGAATATACATGAAATGAGTGAAGTATTATATTGGTGTGGTAAAATTATTCTTCAACGAATTTGGCGTGAAAATGACGATTTTGCCCTTATGATTAAAATAAGCCATACGTGGCTAGAATTGCTTGTTTTTGGGATTGAGGCTACGGATAAGAATTCCGAGAGTGGGAATATTGTCATAATACGTATGAAATGAATTAAACATGAGAAATTATTGATTTTATTGGATTAAGTAATTTGGGCTTAAGAAAGCCCAAAAATGAAGGAGAAAAACATGGGCCAAGAATGGGTCAAATGACCCATTCTTCTTTTGACCAAGCAATAATTGAGCAAAGGACTTAAAGGCCTATAAAAGGGGAATAAATCTGATTTTTAATACACAAAAACACACATGCTTTCCTTGAATTTTCTAGACTTCTCAAGAACACCTCTTTTGGGCTCTCAAAGCCTAAGTCATCTTTGGAGCAAGATCATCATTTTTGAAGCTTAGGTAAGTGTTTATGCTTATGGATTAACATATTATATGCATGGGAGATTATGTAGATCATGTTGGTTATTCTTGGAAGTGTTGATTATGGCACTTTGTGTTTTTGTAAAAGATGTGCCATCTATGGAATTTAAACTTCGAATATGACTTGTGGTTTTGATAAAAGAGCATGATATGGATAAAATATCAACATGTATGGTGTGATTATGGTCCTAAACTTGTTATTTTTCCATAAGTGTAAATTATGGGATTCTGGCCGATTTGTTGTTGTGAGGTGTATTGAAGTGAGTTGATGGAACCATTGTGATGTTGTGGTGATGTAGAATTGTAAAGTATGAATTTGGTGTGACATGCTAGTGGTTTATGATATTGGTCAATGTTGAGAATATTGGGGGATTCTTGGTATGATAGCTTTGTAAATGGTATTGTTAGTGTGTTAGTTTCACACATGGTATAATCAAGAGGGAAATGACATGTTAAAACCAAACATGTAACTCATTGTCGTTGTATGCATTTGTAAGGTAGTTGGTGGTTAATGTAAACTCCATAGTATATTTTTGTTGTAGAGTGAAACATAAGGAAGGAGCGGGATGATTGTATTCACGTATAGAATTGAGTGTTCATATTGAGACGATAAGGTATGTAAGGTTACTCTGTCCGTATTCTTCTGCAGTACATATTGTTCATGTTGTCATTATCCTTGTTCCATTCCAAAATGTTAATAGGTAACTCATTTCAAGTTGTCATATGTTATTATTCTCATGTATCACATAATTATGGACATGATTCCAAGTTCCAATAATATTATGTTCCAAGGCTTCCAATAATGTTACACCTTCAAAAGTATCGATCTCATGAACGTAAAAGATTGAAGTAATGCACTTATGTGTTTCCAAAAAGGTTATGTTCCCCCAATGTATCAATCTCATAAAAGTAAATGAGAGAAGTAATCCAATGAAGTAATGAAAGAAGTAATTCCCGTATGGTGACTTTATAATTTTCCTTATGGTTACTTTATATTTTCCCTCATGGTTACTTTATAATTTTCTTTATGGTTAATTTATAATTACTTTCTAATTACTTCATAATTACTTTGTCATTAATTTATGGTTACTTTATGGTTCTTTGAGTGCGGGCGATAGCTTTGGGGGAAAAAACCAAACTTGATGCCAAACCTGCTTCCTTGTTTTCCGGGTGGTAGCAGGGGAAAAGCCTAGTGGGGCAAAATCCAAGCTTGACGCCGAACTTTATTATATTTACTGGATAAAGGGGGAAGCTCAGTGAGGTTAAAGCCAAACTTGATGCCGAACCTGCTTCCTTGTTTTCCGGGTGGTAGTAGGGGGGAAGCTCAGTGGGGTAAAAGCCTAGCTTGATGCTGAACTTGAGACGGTTATATATATATATATATATATATATTGACGGATGCATTGCATATTGATGGTTTTATATTGACGGATGCGTTGCATATTGACGGTTGCATATTGACGGATGCATTGCATATTGACGGTTGCATATTAACGGTTATACATTATTAGCGGTTCTAACTGTTAACGAAAACGGGCATAAAGGCAAATGGAGTAATGAACATAAAGTAACTATTTCCACACATACTAAATGATGATTGATCCACATTGACTATTCTCTTGAAATCAAGTTCATTGAGGTGTTTAAGTTTCATGAAGTTCTTATAGCCTTGCATACTCAGTACATTCTTCGTACTGACCCCTTTTGGGGAACTTACTTTGTTTGCTGCAGGGACATGTGTTAGTAGACCTCAACAATAGGCTACGGGTTATCCGCGGATCATTGGTGAGCTCCCAGTTGGTTCGGGGCTTTCCGATTCACATGTGTATATTATTTTGGTTTTGTAATTATTGTATAAAGCGGGGACTTATCCCGACTACAGGTTGTTGTGTTCATGTATCGGTTAGAGGCTTTGTAGACATAGGTGGGAAGTTTCATGTAGGAGATGTGTATTCTGTTGGACTTGACGGCCCTAACGGCCAAGTTTCATATATTTTTAAGTTTTCCATGACTTCCGCCTAGTTGTACCAAGTATAATAAGATTCATACTAAAATATGCTTGCGAGTGAATAGGAGCAAAGATTGGTTCTCTTGGGCCATATCGGCTTCGAGAGCCATTGCGACCCAAATGGGATTTTGGGTCATGATAAAAGGTACATGTCGTTTTTGACTTGATGGCCTCAACGACCAAGTTTCATTTATGTATATATGTCATGTGTTCCATAAATTTTGTTGTTAGCATTATAAGCCCTTACGTGATAATGGTGTTTCTGATGGCATGCATATGAATGAACATAAGTACAGTTTGGTTCTCTCGGGACTTATCCGATACGGGTGCCAATCACGCCTCGTTGGAATTTGGGGTGTGAAAAAAGTGGTATCAGAGCAGGTCGTTCTAAGGGTGTCTACAAAGCCGTGTCTGAGTAGAGTCTTACTTATCAATGTGTTGTGCACCACATTAATAAGTAGGAGGCTACGGGACATTTAGGATGTTGTTTCTCTTCTTCGATTCTGGATCGTCCAATAGAGCCAGTGTTGTCAGTTGAATTGAAATCTTACCATGGTAAATGTTTCTCTTGATATAGTTACCATGCCAATCACGAGAAGAGGTAGAGGTAAAGGTAAGCAGGTGGACATGCCTGCTGAAGAAGGAATGAGTAGATTACAACCTGACCAAGCAAGTCAAGGTGGAGCGAATGCTGAAATTTCATCGTGGTCTTCGTCTACTTTTCCAGCTCCAGAAGAGCCGATTGGTAGGGAAGTACCCGCAGAACCACCAATGAATGCCACAGATCAGGATCTTAGAAATGTAGTACATATGTTGACACAATTAGTGGCAGCCCATAGTCAGGGACGAGCTGGTCCAATGACACATGATGATGATGCGGCTAGAATGGCGAGTCGCAGAACACAGGATTTTCTGAAACTGGACCCTCCTATATTCACTGGGTCAGATCCAAAAGCAGACCCACAGGACTTTGTGGATCAAATTCAGTGGTCTCTGGAAGTTATGCATGTGACAGGGGTAGAAATAGTTGAACTTGTTGCGTATAGATTGAAAGGGGAAGCGATATTGTGGTACGAGGATTGGAAGAAATCCTGTGATATTGGTGTGAATCCACCTACTTGGGAAGAGTTTAAAGTGGCTTTCCTTGATCATTATCTTCCTTATGAGATCCGCGAGGCACGTGCGGATCAGTTTCTAAATCTCCGTCAGGGAAATTTGAGCGTGAGAGAGTATAGTTTGCAATTTAATTCCTTGACTCGATATGCACCAAATGTTGTGGCTACGATGACAGATAGAGTCCATAAATATGTGGACAGATTAGAGCCATATTTGGTTCGTGATTGCACTATTGCTGCCTTGAACAAAGACATGGACATAGCGAGAATACAAGCCTTCGCCCAAAAAATGGAAGATCAAATACAGAGAAGAAGGGCACATGAATTTGACAGGGGACAATCAAAAAGGTCTAGACCTATGGGACCATTTATGATGTCTCAAGGAGGATCTAGGCCTCGTATGTTTCCTAGACCACCTAGACCGTCGTTCTCAAATTCTACAGTAGGTGCTCACTCTCAATTTCAAGGGTCTAGGGGTGGTCTATCTGGATAGAGTAGTGGGGTTCCCGGATCACAGGCAGCAGGTTTTCCCTGTCAGTAGTGTCAGCACTGCCGACGTATTCATTCAGGTACATGTAGAGTGGGGACAAACACTTGTTTCAGGTGCGGCATGACAGAACACATGATGAGGGAGTGTCCCCAGAGGAGTATGGGCGGTATAACACGATCGACAGGATTGGCCGTTGCATCATCAGCATCGGCTCCTTTATTGGGCCAAGGTGTGCAGCCTGTGGGCTGTGGTAGGGGTGCCAGAGGAGCAGCCAGTACTAGTGGGGTCCAGAATCGCACTTATGCTTTGGTGGACCGATAAAATTCAGAGGCTTCTCCTGATGTCGTCACAGGTACATTATCCATATTCTCAAATAATGTATATGCATTGATTGACCCTGGTTCTAAATTTTCCTATGTTACTCCATTGGTTGCTGCGAAATTTGCAAGGGCACCAGAATTATTAATTAAATCAATTGAAGTGTCTACACCGGTTGGTGTATGTATTATTGCAAAAAGAGTATATCGAAATTGTGTGATAACTATGTGTGGTCATGATACATTGGCTGATCTCATTGAACAAGACATGGTGGATTTTGATGTGATAATGGGGATGGATTGGCTGGCCTCTTGTTATGCCACGGTAGATTGCCGGGCCAAGAACATAGGAAAATGATTGCTAAAGGTTACATATGTCATTTAGTACGGGTGAAAGATACTGAAGTGGAACCACTAACTCCGCAGTCAGTTCCAGTGGTCAATGAATTTCTAGATGTGTTCCCAGAGAATCTTCCAGGCTTACCCCCAGAACGGGAAGTAGAATTTGGCATTGATGTGATTCCAGGCACTCAGCCTATTTCTATTACTCCATATATAATGGCTCCAGCAGAATTGCGTGAATTGAAGGAGCAATTGAAAGATTTGCTGGACAAGGGCTTCATTAGACCTAGTGTGTCCCCGTGGGGTGCATCGGTATTATTTGTACAGAAGAAAGATGGCACGTTGAGAATGTGCATCGACTATCGGCAATTGAATAAGGTAACGATCAAGAACAAATATCCCCTCCCTCAAATTGATGATTTGTTTGATCAGTTACAGGGTGCCAGGTGTTTTTCAAAGATCGACTTGAGGTCGGGTTACCATAAGTCAGAGTCAGAGAAGAGGATGTACCCAAGACAGCTTTCCGAACATGGTATGGCCATTATGAATTTCTAGTTATGTCATTTGGACTAACAAATGCACCAGCTGTGTTCATGGATTTGATGAATAGGGTGTTTAAGCCATTTCTGGATGTGTTCATTACGGTATTTATATATGACATCCTAGTTTATTCAAGATCATCGGAGGACCATGCTAATCACTTACGGCAGGTGCTACAGATTCTCCATGAGTGTAAGTTGTATGCAAAGTTCTCCAAGTGTGAGTTTTGGTTAAAATCAGTTGCATTCTTGGGTAACATTGTGTCAGATGAAGGGATACAGGTTGATACACAGAAGATTGAAGCAGTGAAAAATTGGCCAAGACCTACGACACCCACAGAAATTCATAGTTTTCTTGGACTAGCAGGTTATTACCGAAGATTTGTGGAAGGTGTTTCCTCTATTGTTGCACCGTTAACAAAGCTTACACACAAAGAAGTTAAATTTCAGTGGAATGATGCGTGTGAGAAAAGCTTCCAAAAGTTGAAAGATAAATTAACCTCCACATCAGTTTTAGTACTTCCTGAAGGTACTGGAGGTTATGCAGTGTATTGTGATGCTTCCGAGATTGGCCTCGGATTTGTATTGATGCAGCACGGTAATGTCATAGCATATGCCTCACGACAGTTGCGACCACATGAAAGAAACTATCCCACACATGATCTTGAATTAGCAGCGGTGGTCTTTGCTTTAAAGATATGGCGTCACTATTTGTATGGAGTTCATGTTGATATCTATACGGATCACAAGAGTTTACAATATATATTTAAGCAGAAGGAACTCAATTTGAGGTAACGAAGGTGGTTAGAGCTTTTAAAAGACTACAATATTGATATCCTTTATCATCCAGGCAGAGCAAATATGGTAGCTGACGCATTGAGTCGCAAGACAGTAGAAAGCACTAGTGGTCAAGGGACGTAAAAGAAGGAGATACTCAAAGATATAAATCAATTAGCCAGCTTGGGGGTTCGTCTTCTTGAATTCTCGGATGAAGGAGTTATTGTACGAAATGTGGCTGAATCTTTGCTAATAGCTGAGGTGAAAGAAAAGCAGTTGACAGATCCTATGTTAATGCAGTTAAAGGAGAATGTAGAAAAGAATTTGACAAAGGCATTTGATCTAACATAAGAAGGGGTGCTAAAATACCAAGGTAGATTATGCGTACCAGATGTAGATGAACTGCGAAAATAAATTATGACGGAGGTGCATCATTCTCTCTATTCTATCCATTCGGTGCTACAAAAATGTATCATGATTTAAAAGAAGTGTATTAGTGGGGAAATATGAAGAAGAATATTGCAGAATTTGTCGCTCAGTGCCCGAATTGTCAACAAGTAAAGGTAGAGCATCAAAAACCAGGAGGTTACATGCAATGTATTAATCTTCCAGTATGGAATGGGATATGATTAATATGGACTTCATCACAGGTTTGCCCCGTACATTGCGGAAATTTGATTCTATATGGGTTTTAGTGAACAGGCTTACCAAGTCAGCGCATTTTCTACCAGTCAAGACCACCTATACAGCTGAGGATTATGCAAACTTATATGTGAAAAATATAGTACGATTACATGGTATTCCACTTTCCATTAAATAAGACAGAGGAGCACAGTTCACAGTGTACTTTTGGAGATCTTTTCAGCAGAGTTTGGGCACACAGGTGAATTTGAGTACGGCAGAACGTACTATCTAAACACTTAAAGATATGCTACGAGCTTGTGTGTTAGATTTTCAAGGTAGTTGGGATGACCATCTACCTCTTATTGAATTTGCTTACAACAATAACTATCATTCAAGTATTAAAATGGCACATTATGAAGTGTTATATAGACGAAAATGTCGATCACCAATTGGGTGGTTTGAAGCAGGTAAGACTGCTTTACTTGGGACAGACCTTGTTCATCAGTCTATGGAGAAGGTTAGAGTGATTCAACAACAATTACAGATGGCCCAGAGTCGACACAAGTCATATACCGATGTTAGAAGAAGAGGACTTGAGTTCGCCATAGGTGATTAGGTATTTCTGAAGGTGTCACCAATGAAAGAGGTAATGCGATTTGGGAAGAAAGGGAAATTGAGTCCACGGTATATAGGCCCATATGAAATTATTAAAATATTTAGGCAAGTTGCATATGAGTTTGCGCTACCCCAAGAACTCTCCACAGTTCATCCAGTATTTCATGTGTCAATGCTTCAAAAATGAATAGGAGATCCATCTCGTTTTACTCCTATTGATGATGTACAGGTTACAGAGGATCTTACCTATGAGGAAATACCTATTTCCATTCTGGATAGACAAGTGAAGAGGCTGAGGAATAAAGATATAGCATCCGTAAAGGTACTTTGGAGAAATCAGCACATAGAAGAGGTCACATGGGAAACTGAAGAAATGATGAAATCCAAGTACCCTCATTTGTTCCAAGGGGAAGAATGACAAGTAAGAATTTATGAGCTTTGAGTATATCTTTATATGGTGACATCAAGAATGTTCCTAAACTTGTAATTGTTTACTTTGAAATGATAATACTAACATTCGAGGACGAATGTTCCTAAGGGGGGAGAATATAACACCCCGTACGTTTCAAAGTCTATCTTACAATCGTAACATTTATGGAAATATGGAAACATGAGAGAATTGATGAATTATGTATCAATATGTGGGGATTTAAAAGTCTTGAACAATTGGGCCCAAAAAGAAGCCCAAAATCATAAGGAAGACATGGCCCAAAAGAATTTTTGACCCATTCTTGCATTGCTCATCCATTGACCAAGTAAACCCACCAAGTGTGTGGATAAGAATCATTCAAAAGGGACTATATAAACCCATAAATCAGATTTTTATTCATTAGATACACACATGCCTTTTTAGCATTTTTTTTAACATTATCTCTCACACAAAAACCCTAAGGCACCTACTTGTTGGGCAAAGATCACTCTTTGGTAAGTATTTATTATCATGTTTCAGTATATAATATGTTTAATAAGGTGTATAAATCATGTTGGTTGTGTTGGCAAAGTTTTGGACAGTGTGCTATGTGTAAAACTGTCTATTTTTGCAATCGGAGAATGGTTTTTGTCTTGTGAACTTGAACATGGACTTATGGTCATGAAGGAATTGAACTTTATGGATTAAATATTTACATATGATATGTTATTATAGTCTTACCTAGTTTTGTTCTTGTGTATAATGTTTGGAGTTGCTATTGTAAAATTGGTTATGGTTTTGGGTGACGTATTGGTCGTAAAGTGCAGTTTTGGGTGTTGTTATGTGTGGTGTGAGACCATGGATTAATGTTGGTGTTTAATATGATAAAAAATATATCAAAATAAGTTTGGTTATGATCATGGACCATTCATGGCATTAAAAGACCAAAAAGAGGCCATTTCGGAACAAAACGGGCATCCGCCCCCGCAGACGAGGGCATCTGCGGGCGCAGATGCCCCTGGAATTTTCCATAGTCCATATACACGTGCACCTCAGCCACTTACGGGGATAAGTGTCAATGCAGGTCAGCCCAGTTTTCCATTTTGAGTGGTTTCGTTTCTAGTTGATCCCCGAAGGCCCCTATACCCTTTTTGGATGTAATTATCAACTTGTGATGCCGTTTTAATGACTTTAAAGTATCGTATGGAGGGATTTTGGACTGTATTAAGCATGTATGGTTGTTCATATTTTGTTATGAAGGAGTAATTGCGAAGGAATGATAAAGTGAAAAGCGTAAAGGGTAAGTGTGGTGTGAAATGCTATCGATGTATGATCTCTTGGTCAATGTGCGTAATGTTGTGGTATTGTTGATATTATAATTACTTGGAGTGTATTGTAAGGGGGTGACATGATGTTATACGATAGTCATACAGTTCATTGTTTTCTTGTATGCCTGCATAGTAACTAGTTGCTAATGTAAGTTTCGGTATGAACTTGTATTGTAGAGTAAGACGTAAAGAAGAAGCTGGACTATTGTGTTCATACATAGACTTGTGTATTCATACTTGGAAGTGCAGGTATGTAAGGTTACTTTTTCCGTATCTTTCTGCAGCATATAGAATTCACATTGACGTTACACTTGTCCTATTCCGAAATGTGTTAAGGTATAATAGTTCCAATATTGTTTATGCTCATGCATCTCATTCATTGATCATTGTCCAATGGTTCCAATAGTATTCTGTTTCCCAAAAAGCTATATTTCCAAATAATGTTATTCTCACATCTCTTACTCATTGGTTAATGATCCAAAGCTTCACATAATGTTATGACTATCATTGTATCAATCTCAAAGTAATGAATAAAGTAATGCATATGTGGTTAATGATCAAGCATGGGTGGCAGCTTTGGGGGAGAAACGTATAGCTCAAGCCAATCCCAAGATTGTTGGATCAGGGGGGCAGTCCTAGAGGCCTAAGCCTAGCTCGGACCAAACCTGACAGGGGGAAGCTCTAGAGGTATAATCCTAGCTCGAGTCGAACCTGATATGTTTGTTTATGGGTGGCATCTCTAGAGGTAATAACCTAGCTCGAGCTAAACCCAATGCTTTGATTCTTAGGTTGGCAGCTCTAGAGGCATAAGCCTAGCTCGAGCTGAGCCCAACATAACGTTATGTTATGTTAAACCCACTGTTCAGTCGGGGCCCGGGTATCACAGTTCATAGGCAAAGATGAATAACCATAGAATCAAAGAAACAAAGAAAGTAAAGAAAGCAATATACATGGTTTCCAAAGTACAGTATTGATTTATCCATATTGATCATTTAATGTATTTGAGTTCATTGACATGTCCACATATAATACAAGTTTCATATGGCCTTATATACTCAGTACATTCTTCATACTGACCCCTCTTGGGGAATTTACCTTACTTGCTGCAGGTACAGATTCTAGTAGGCCTCCACAGTAGGTTGCCAGTCATTGCCGATCATTGGTGGGCTCCAGTTAGTGCGGGGCTTCTTCGAGTCACAGTTGCACATATGTTTTGGTGTTGTACATGTAGTATAAAGCGGGGACTTGTGCCGACTTTTAGTTCATCTTGGTCAATACACTTGTTAGAGGCTTTTGTAGATAGCTGTGGGTGTATAAATATTAAAGGTACATGTCGTTTTTGACTTGATGGCCTCAACGGCCAAGTTTCATATATGTATATATGTCATGTGTTCCATGAATTTTGTTGTTAGCATTATAATCCCTTACGTTATAAGGGTGTTTCTGATGGCATGAATATGAATGAACATAAGTACAGTTTGGTTCTCTCGGGCCTTATCGGCTACGGGTGCCAATCACGCCTCGTTGGAATTCGGGGTGTGACACTAGGGTTAGGTTTGATATGGATTTAAATAATATATGTGAATGTATTGTCATTCTTTTCATTTTAACAAATTTCTAATGGTTGCAAACATTCGAACTAGGACTAGGTTTAATTTGCTTGAAATAAGAGGTTAAAACCACGAAAAAGGAGAAACAACGAGGATTCAGAGTTTCTAACCTATGTCTAATGGGTAATGCTCTACCGATTAATCAACTTGAAGCTAAAATTGAGCTTGCTAATCTCTTCTCTTTATGTTTTAAAGTATAAAAGGGGAAATTGTCTAATTAGGTTGAGAAACATTTGAACGTACATTTGAATTCAATTTCCTTGAATTACTTGTATTAAAAGAATCTATTATTGATAATAACCGAAAATATTATAGAGCCATGGTGAACGCAATCCTAGTTTGCCTTCTTTACCGATTCATATTTCTTAAATTTAATGCTTGTTACTTAAAATGAGTTAGATATTAATTCACAATCACTCATTACAAACCCCTATTTTCACAAAAATTATAGACTTAAAGTCATTTCACTCACAAACGACTTAGTGTTTGCCATATTCCCTATGGGATTTGACCCCCAACCTTTGTTGGGTTATATATTTGACAAATACCGCTTATACTTCATAAGGGAGCTGTAATTTAGGCCTATCAAATTTTGGCACCATTGTCGGGGAATACGATTGTCTATTAAGTCTTTTGTGCTTATTTAACTCTTCGTCATATTTCCTAATTTTACTTTTATTTGTTGTTTCTGTGACTATAGGGTACAGATTTGTGCATGCCAAATACCTAAAGCTCAGGTGAACCATTATTGCCTTATGATCTCGAGCTTGCTAGGACTTTGAGATTGAATATAAATGCACGAGAGTGTGAAGCAGCAAGGCTGCAACAGATTGTTACTGATCAACTTAAATCAATAGAACCTAAATGATCAGAACAATGAAGATGATGAGGCTTTGGGTGCTGATGTTAATGCGCAACATGTTGACAATGTTTCCCTAGCCAACCAAAGGTAGTGACAATGGGAGAGAGGTCAACAACAACCTATTCCCTTTGAGATGGATGATAAAAATATGCTGATTTGGATGGGGTTAGTGCTACTAGTGCTATTATTCTTCTCCCACTAGCTCTAGGTGCAAAGTTCAATATTGCCAACACCATGATTCAACTACTAAACCTCAATGTTCTTTTCAAGGGGTGGCTGGCATGATCCAAACGTGCATCTGATGAATTTTGTTAGAATCTCTATGTCCTTCAAATTGTTAGGATTTAGTAAACATGTCATTCGACAGAGGCTATTTACATTGTCTCTGTCTAGGGAGGAAGCATTGTGATTGAGTGAGCTGCCACCTAATTTTATTACAAAATGAGGGTCAGCTGAAATGAGCTTTCCTAGAAAGGTTCTTCCGCTCTACAAGATGTTACAATTGAGGGATGAAATCAGTAATTTCATGCAACAATTGAATAAAGCATTACATGCAATGTGGTTGAGGTTCAAGAAAAAGCTGACCGAATGCCCAGATCATAAGCTGATAGATAAGAACTTGATGGAAACATTTTTTAGGTCCCTAAATTCGGTTACCAAACCAATAGTTGATAATAATACAAGAGGAGCTTTTATGTGACTTACATTTGCAGATGTGACAGTGATATTGGATAGGCTTACAGAGAAAAATAGAGCTTAGCATACTAGGGACTCTGAGGTTGCAAGCGGTAATTATATTATGGGTATGTCGGTTGAATAACACCAAAAAAAAAGAAGAGCGTGATCAAAATATGGCTCACCTAAAGACGCAGATGGACATGCTTATAAAGAATTTATTAGCTGGTGGTATTAAAAAGGTGAAAGTTGTTCGTTCTCAAGGTAAGGCAATGGAGTCTGACTCTAAAAAAGAGGCGAATTACTTGAATAAACAGATGGGGGGTTTTCGGGCTGATGGCTAAGAAAACTATTGTTGGAACTATCAAAGGGAAAATTACTATGACAAGGCTGGTTACAAAGATCATGATCAAAGAAATTGGAAGAGTAAGAATGATAAAGGTGGTTTGTATTTACCACCTGGAAGTCATGATAGAGCCAACAATGATGCAAGAAATTCAAAGATGGAAGACATGTGTCTAAGGTGCTACAAAGAGTGGAATACACTGACTCAGGAGTAAAAGAAAAGAAGATCAAACTATTATCAATGAGTAAGTTGGTGGATTCACACTCTACTTCCATTAAAGAATTAGAACACCAGATGTGGCAGTTATCTGCAACTTTCAATCAGTGGAAGAGTGGTACTTTGCCTACATAAAATCCTAGGAATAATGGAAGTTGCATGGCTATTACCAAGAGGAGGTGTAAGGTTTTACCTAAACCACATCCTACAGTTCATACACAGGTGAAGGATGTTACCTCTGATTACGAGATGGTAAGTTATGCTGTTTGTGTTGATGAGACTTCGCTCGAGCCAGTAAAGTTGGAAAAGAGTAATGATCTTGAGGTAGACGCTGAAAAATCTACCATCACAAAAAATGTTATGCTTTTGGTTAAAAGGAAAGGCAAAGAGGTTTAAAAGCCTCTAACTCAGATACATAGGGATCCCCCTTCATTTCCACACCAAGCGAAGAAGATGGTAAAGAATGGTAAGTTCCACAAGTTCATATCTATGCTAAAATAACTATTAGTGAATATCCCATTAGTGGATGCCCTCCGTTAAGTTCATGAAGGACTTAGTCACCCAGAAGAGGACTGTGAATTTCAAGATGGAAGATAATCTTCATCGTTGCAGTTTGATCTATTTGAGATCACTTTTTTCAAAAAAAGGATGATCCGGGTGCTTTTACTATTCCCTATATAATTGGTGAATTCAACTTTGAAAAGGTGTTATGTGATATGGGCGCTAGCATCAACTTGATGCAGCTAGTTATTTATCGATAGTTGTGCTTGGGAGCCCCTATATCGATAACTATACAACTATTGATTGTTGAACGTCTAATCAAACAACCAATGGGGATATTATATGATATGCTAGTAAAAGTAGAGAAGTTTATATTTCCAGCTGACTTTGGAAGTGGACTTCGAAGTACCCATAATCTTGGGTAGACTGTTCTTAGCCAATGGAAGAGTGTTGGTGGACATGGAGAGTAACAAGTTAAAGTTGAGGATAGATAATGAATAGGTGAAGTTTAATGTGTGTCAATCAATGAAGCAATCGAGAGACCTGAGTGTTGTCTCGATCATTGATCTTGTTGATGAGGTTGATATTGAGGTTCCTATTGAAGAAAGGTTTGTTGTTTAAACCATAGCTATTATGATAATGGATTTTGATGGGGAAGACATTTAAGATTTTATTGAGACGGTTAATGCATCTGTTGTAATGGGGTCGTATTATTATGCCCCAACGAAGTTGGACCTGGATCTGAAAATAGGCCAACTCCTTAAGTAAAACCATCAATAGAGGAATCACCTATGTTAGAGCTTAATAAATTGCCTGTCCATCTTCAATATGCATTTTTAGGTGAGCATAACCCCTTGCCCATGATTATAGCTGCTGATTTGGTAGAATGGAAAGTGAAAGAACCTATTTCTGTGTTGCAAAGTTTAAACGAGCTATTAGATAAACAATTATAGATATTATCATAATCCCACTGGGCATTTATACACACAAGATTCAGTTGGAAGAAGAATGGATTCCTACCATTAAACACCAGCGAAGGCTTAATCCACCAATGCAAGAGATGGTGAAGAAACAAATAATCAAATGGCTTGATGCAGGTGTTGTGTACCCAATATTAGATAGTAAATAGGTAAGTTTTGTGCAGTGTGTCCCAAAGAAGCGAGGTATGACAGTGGTAGCTAAAGATAAAAATGAGTCAATTCCACTAAGGTTGGTCACTGGTTAGTGGGCTTGCATGGACTATAGGATGCTCAATTCATAGACTCTTCGGGGTCACTTCCTAATGCCATTCATGTACCAAATGCTTGATAGGTTGGCAAGGAGCGGTTGGCACTATTTTTTGGATGGATATTCGGGTTATAACCAAATCTCCATTACACCCAAAGATCAGGAGAAAACTAATTTTGCATGCCCATATGGGACATTCGCCTTCAAGTGTATGCCTTTTGTCTTATGCAATGCTACCGCAATATTCCAAAGGTGTATGATGTCTATTTTTTCTGACATGGTGGAGAACACTTCGGAAGTGTTTTTGGATGACTTTTTAGTTAATGGTTATGCTTTTCATGGCTGCTTGGAAAATCTCAACAATGCCTTGCAAAGATGTGAGGAATTTAATCTTGTGCTCAACTGGAAAAAATACCACTTTATGGTTAAGTAGGACATCATTTTTGGGCACAAAATTTCAGTGAAAGGTATTGAAATGGATAGCACAAAGACTGAGGTGATCGAAAAACTACCTCCACCTATATCAGTGAAAGGGGTTAGAAGCTTTCTAGGTCAGGTAGTGTTCTACAGGAATTTCATTAAGGAATTATCCAAAATTGCTAATCCATTGTCCAAGTTGTTGGAGAAGAAAGCGAAGTTCATATTCGATGGTGAATGCTTGAAGGAATTTGAGTTCCTTAAAAAGAAATTTGTGGCTGCACCATTATTGTTGCTCTGGATTGGTCCTAACCATTCAATGTGATGTGTGATACGAGTGGGATCATAATTGGGGCTGTTCTTGCGTAAAAGAGAGAGAAGCTCTTTCATCCCATTTATTATGCTAGGAAAGTATTAAATGAGGCATAGAAGAACTACACAATTACTGAAGAGGAACTACTTGCAGTCATCTATGCCTTTGAGAAGTATTACACTGATCATGCTGCCTTAAGATATCCTATGGCAAAGAAAGATGTCAAACCCTGGTTGATTAGATAGGTATTACTACTGCAAGAGTTTGACTTTGAAGTAAAAGATCATAAGGGTTATGAGAATCAGGTAGCAGACGGAAAAGTGAAAGATGAGTTGGAGATTGATGACTCATTTACAGATTAACATGAATTAGCTGCATCTCTCGATCTTGTGCCTTAGAATGCTTATTTTGCTAATTACCTTGTTAGTGTATGATGCCAGAAGAACTAACCTTTTATCAGCGAAAAAAAATTTCTCCATGATGTAAGCAACTACTTTTGGGATGACCCATACCTATTCCATTTATATGCTGACAATATAATTAGGAGATGTGTACCAGAAGTGGAGATGTTGAGTATTATGCAAGATTGTCATTCTTCCCAATGGGGGGGAAATCATGCGGGTGATCATATGGCCCAAAATGTACTACATTATAGGTACTACTAGCCTACCATCCACAAAGACACCCAAGACTTTGTCAAGGCATGTGACCAATGCCAAAGACAAAGATGTATTTCACAGAGGCAGGAATTGCCTATTACCACAGTTCTAGAAATTGAGTTATTTGATGTGTGTGGCATCGACTTGATGGTCCCATTTGTGAGGTATTCTATCCACAAGTACATCTTTGTGGCGGTGGATTATGTATCAAAATTGGTGAAAGTCGTGGCCTTGGTAGACAAAGAAGGTGAGAGTGTGGTTGCATTTTTGGAAAAGAACATTTTCTCTCAGTTTGGGACTTCACGCTTGATCATAAGCTATGAGGGTAGTACTTTTGTAACAAGGTGTTCCATACAACTCCTGCTAAGTACGAAGTAAATCAACCCAAGGTATCTACTCCCTATCACCTGCCAACTAGTGGGCAAGTAGAAGTATTTAATCAAGAAATCAAGATGATATTCGAAAAGTTGGTAAATACATACCAAAGTGATTGGTCTTGAATACTTGACAATGCACTGTGGGCTTATCACACAGCTTTCAAAACACTGATATGTATATCTCCTTACAAACTTATTTTTGGTAAATCTTATCATCTACCTACAAAGCTTGAGCATAAGGCCGTTGGGCTCCCAAAAAGATAAATCTGAGTTTAAGTGATGCTGTGGATTTAAGGATGGAACAATCGAATGAGATGGATGAATTCCATCTACGAGCTTATGAGAGGGTTGCCCTCTATAAGGAGAAAATGAAATTGTAAAATGATAAGAGAATTAAGAAGAGAAATTTCAAGGTCGGAGACGTAGTGTTGTTGTTCAATTCAAGGTTCAAGTTATTTCCAGGTAAGCTCAAATCTAAACGGTATGGACCACTAAAAGTTACTCAAGTGTTTCCATTTAGAGTTGTTGAATTAGAAGACAAGGACGGAAAGCATTTCAAAGTAAATGGCCAACGAGTGAAACAATACATTAGAATTCCAAAAGAAGTAGAGGTAAAAACTTATTGCAACCCAGCTATACACGCAAGTGCACGTGATCGTTCAAGTAATAAAGTGTCCCTTTCGAGCCGGATGTCAAACCCACAGAGACTTGTCGTTTAACTATTCACTAGACTAAACTAGTTCTTGATTATTTATTTAAGCGGTGGAATATAGATATATGATGGTTATAAAGTATAAAATAACTATGAACTAAACTAACATAATTAACTTGGGGTATAAACAATGGTAAGTTGAATTCCCAGGGTCAAGGCATCCCGAAAGTCATCTCGAGCGCATGAATATTACTGGTTTAAGCAAATTGAGTTGTCTATCGTGGTTATTGATCACGAGTTTAATATTATGATTATATTAGTCTCAAACTATATCCTTCTATTAGAAATTGGAAACCTAACTACATCGTTGAGCAGGGATAGATTTAACCAATTCTAACGCCTGTAAGCTATCTTCCCGTATTTGAACAAGCGCGGCGAATTAGGTACTTCTCGGCCATAACCGCATATCAATCTCTTGGAATCGCTTCCTATAATAAAGATCACACTCCTTATATTCCATGTTCTAGCTCTTAGTTTCTCTCTCGAGCTCACCTCAAGATAATGGATTTATTTCAATGGTAATTAAGCATTAAAATAGTAAAATCAAGAATATAAGAATAAGCAATAATTGATAAACTTCAGCAAAAACCTAATAATATTCAACTCATGAGATTCATGTTCGTAGCCTCAACCCCAAGAATGAGTGATTTTAGCCACTCATGGCTTAATTTAACATAAATTGATAAACAATTATAAAAAAGAAATAAAAATAAAAAGGAAGAAGAATTAACCCTAATTTAGATGCCAAAATCTCCCAAGACTAGTCCTCCCAAGATGGAATTATTATACAATAACCCAAAATCCCTATTTATAGACCAAAACTCGGGGCAAAAATTTGCCAAAAAGCGGCCCGGCACGCCCTTGGGCGCGCCTGGGAATTAGGCAAATTTTTGCCTCTGAAAAGGTGCGTCCAAGCTGCCCGGCACCCCCTTGGGGGTGCCCCTCTTCTGCCCAGCTGAACAAAATTTTCATCAAAAGCGGCCCGGCACACCTGACCCTTAGATTCCAATTTTCTTCCTTTCTTCGACTTTTCTTTGTGGATTTGGTTGAATTCTTCAAGTTCAAATCATTGGCTAGCCTCTTATCTTCAATATCCTTCGCTCGTAACTCCGCCAAGTCTTAATTTCCACGCCAAAAATGCTCCAAATAGTCGCAAATTCCACCTACAAGGGCCTAATCACATTTGTTAGCACAATATCAAATATTCCATCAAAACTATACTAAATACACACTTATTGCTTTCAAAACTAATGTAAACATGGGTCAAAGTCGGAAATAATGCATATAAATACGCCTTATATCACCACCCCACACTTAAACCTTTGTTCATCCTCGAACAACAACCACAGTCAACTCAAGGCGACTCTATAATTACTACTACAACTAAGACACTCAAGCTAGCACTACAACGACCACATGAATAGCAAGCTCTACATTTGGCATGTTATATTACAACTTGAAACACATGAATACTACCTCAAAACTTCCTAGCCTCAAGAATTGACTCTACCATGTTTGCGAACTCATGCACATTACTCAACAAAGTGATCATATAAGTCACCTATCTATCATCAAACATGTTCCCTCACCACAGGAGTGTCACCCTCATTCACTCACAGATATGCAATTTATCACAATAATGGGTGTAAGAATCAAATTCCGCTCACTCTCACAAAGAATTCACATGTCACATAAGATGAACCATAAGCTTTACCTTAATGTAGTACTCCACTAGTATCAGAATGTCAAAGCTCAAGATGGGTAGGAACTATTTGGTCAAGAATAGTGACTATCTTCCCTAAGCGCTTTAATACACTACAATTTACATTAAGATCACCTCTAACCAACCTATTTTACACCACTTTTATCTTCCCAACTCTCTTTTGTTTTGCCCCATCTCTCTAAGCTAGCTTACATATATTAGGCAAGGAGTATTTGCTATCAACACATGATTCACTTTGTTTGGTCAATTTTTCTTTTCATTACATTACTCCCTACCAACAACACATAAACTTTTTAACACACCAAAAGCTATTTACTTGGGGCTTCAACTTCACTTTTTCCTTCTTCAATTTTTATACTCCTTAACATCTCAATTTCTCAACTAAAGCACTTAGGAGTTTTGGTTCAAATTAAGGTTAATTGAAAGAAAAGGATTAAGCTACATATAAGGCTACCGAAGAATAGGCTACAGGCTCAATGGGGCTAACTAAGATCATGCAAAAATGGTAGATAAAGATGGTATAAGACATGTCTATCAAAGAAATGCCTATATCATCTCCTAAGCTCAAAACCCTTTATTTCGCTTTGCAAAAACACTAGGCAAGTTCTAGACATAAATATGCACATGGAATACATAAAAACCTCACTCACACATGGCACCTGTCTAAATCAAGATGGATCCCTATAGAATCTCAACCAAGCAATAGCAAGAATTCAGCATTAAGCCAACATCACAAAAGAGTCAAACAAATGAGCCTAGGTGTCTCAACAATAGTCATTCAATTCACTACACATGCTTCAACATTCAAAACCAACTTGCATCATGCAATCATGCGTAGCATCTGATTAGAGCATCTCTAAAATTTTAAAATTACTCCTAAAAATAAAATGGATACTGGGTTCAAAGGGCTTTCCCTCGAAAAAGAACCGAAAAGAAAAACCGAGGGGTGGATGAAGTGTGCTCCTAAATAACACTAAAAATTACTAAAAGAAAATCTTTTTTCATTTTTCAAATTTTCAGCAACATAAGCAAAAAAAAACAAAAACCAAAAGACTCCTATGGAACACTCCACCCTAACCAAATCGGAAGATTTCCCACCCCACACTTAAAATCATACTTTGTACCCAAAGTATAATTCAAAGAATAAAGAAAGAGAAATACTCCCTGAGGCCTTTAGGCCTAGCTAGTAGCATCTTATCCATCAAAGAGGTCCGGAGGACCCACACTTAGTTTTTGCAATGCTCCTTAGCTTAGATTTTGGGTACTCAGACTTTCTCTAATCTGCAAAAAAAAAAACCAAAACAAAAACAAAGGTGACACTAATAAAAAAAATAAAAATAAAAACAAACTACTTACTAAACATTGGGCTGCCTCCCACAAGCGCCTAATTTAACGTCGCGGCATGACCCATCAACTTTTTCCTCCACCTTGAGGATATAAATTTCACCCCCAATATCGCATCCATCTTTTTGCTTCACTCATAGGGTGGTGGTGCACATATAAAGGGACCAAGTGATGGATGGTGCATGTTAAATCGCTTAGCCCTGAGGTGAGGCATGTTGTTTTATTGCTTGTCTGGTGCAAAGTTAAGAATGTAGGATTCTTTTGTATCATCTACACAATACTTCACTAGTTCAGATGACTCAAAATATATGTCATCATCTAAACATAATGTAGAAAAATGCTTTGAATGAGATCCAATATGTCCCACTTTCCCCCTTGCACTTGCTCACATTTATACTCCCTCTCAATGTCAGCCTCAATCAAAGAATGATAGTCGAATTATTGATATTCTTCTTCTTTATCTAAAGAATGGCTAGTCTCCGCAACTATTAGTGATTGGAAATCAGACAACTCAATCTTTTTCATCAACTGAACATTAAAGTCACAGATATCTAAGACAAATTGAGCTATCTCTAAAATAAGCTCATCTCTCCCCCTTTTTAATTGGGTTGCCATGGTTGTGATAACATCCCGGAGACACTCATGAATTTTTAATTGTTGTGCTTGATCCATTAGCCATTCCTGGCTCACTACGTCTTCTTTATCACAACTTTCTTCTACTAGTGCCTCTCTTTCTTCATTAATTCGGGGTTTCTCTTGAGTGTTGGATAAGACTGTAACTTACTGATCAACACAAGTTTTAGCCCTAGCCTATAACTTTGTGACTTAGGACTGCATCTTCTCTATGGGTTCCCTCATTCTCTATATGTCTTCCCTTTTTTATGTCTGTATCTCCATTATTCGCTTCAGCATATCCATAAAGTAAGCCTCATATTCTGCCTCATTAGCTCCATTAGACCTGTCAACATCACAAACAATAGACTGATCATAATAGGGGTTCAGGGGAGGGGAATAATAGTTTGGACAGTCACTCCAATGGCTATCCTGACCACCACACATCTGACATCTATTCAATTCAAAAGATTGGGTAGGTGCACACAACCCTCTCTCTTGAACATCCTGACAATTACCATCCAAGTGTGGTCCTCCACAAAAATAACACGAATTGTCATCATTCAATGACCATCTATCCCAGGCTAACATATCAACACGAGTGGTAGAAAAGTAAAACAAAACTTTATACAAAAATAAATTATATACAACTCAAAAAAATAAAAATAAAAAGTCCAATATAGATAAAAAATTAAAACTGAAGTACCCGGCAACGGTGCCAAAAACTTGTTGTGACCCAGCTATACACGCAAGTGCACGTGATCGTTCAAGTAATAAAGTGACCCTTTCAACCCGGATGTCGAACCCATAGGGACTTGTCGTTTAACTATTCACTAGACTAAACTAGTTCTTGATTATTTATTTAAGCGGTGGAATATAGAGATATGATGGTTATAAAGTATAAAATAACTATGAACTAAACTAACATAATTAACTTGGGATATAAAAAATGGTAAGTTGAATTCCCAGGGTCAAGGCATCCCGAACGTCATCTCGAGCGCATGAATATTACTGGTTTAAGCAAATTGAGTTGTCTATCGTGGTTATTGATCACGAGGTTAATATTATGATTATATTCGTCTCAAACTATATCCTTCTATTAGAAATTGGAAACCTAACTACATCGTTGAGCAGGGATAGATTTAACCAATTCTAACGCCTTTAAGCTATTTTCCCGTATTTGAACAAGTGCGGCGAATTAGGTACCTCTCAGTCCTAACCGCATATCAATCTCTTGGAATCGCTTCCTCGAATAAAGATCACGCCCCTTATATTCCACGTTCTCTCTTGAGCTCACCTCAAGATAATGGATTTATTTCAATGGTAATTAAGAATTAAAATAGTAAAATCAAGAATATAAGAATAACCAATAATTGATAAACTTCAGCAAAAACCTAATAATATTCAACTCACGAGATTCATGTTCGTAGCCTCAACCCCAAGAATGAGTGATTTTAGCTACTCATGGCTTAATTTAACATAAATTGATAAACAATTATAAAAAAGAAATAAAAATAAAAAGGAAGAAGAATTAACCCTAATTTAGATGCCAAAATCTCCCAAGAGTAGTCCTCCCAAGATGGAATTATTATACAATAACCCAAAATCCCTATTTATAGACCAAAACTCGGGGAAAAAATTTGCCAAAAAACGGCCAGGTACCCCCTTGGGCGCGGCCCTCTTCTGCCCAGCTAAACAAAATTTTCATCAAAAATAGCTCAGCACGCCCCTGGGTGCGCCTGACCCTTAGATTCCGACTTTCTTCCTTTCTTCGACTTTTCTTTGCGGATTTGGTTGAATTCTTCAAGTTCAAATCTTTGGCTAGCCTCTTATCTTCAATATCCTTCGCTCGTAGCTCCTCCAAGCCTTAATTTCCATGCCAAAAATGCTCCAAATAGTCGCAAATTTCACCTACAAGGGTCTAATCACATTTGTTAGCACAATATCAAATATTCCATCAAAACTATACTAAATACGCACTTATTGCTCTCAAAACTAATGTAAACATGGGTCAAAGTCGGCAATAAGGCATATAAATACGCCTTAGATCAGTTATCATCGGTGTATCTTCATAAAGTTTGAGTAGTCAAGACACCCAAGCTGTGCTGCGATGTTAAATCAGGCACTAATGGGAGGCAACCCATGTTTTTTTATAGTACCATAATTTTTAGAGTAATTTCCATTCTTGAACATGGTTAATGTGTATGCTAAATTTTGCATGTTGAAAGGAAAAAAGAGTTGGAGACAACTATTGGAATTAATGACGAGAGTGATGAGTCATCACACAAGTGGCGAGCCATCACCTCAACTCCTTAACTTGTTGAGTGAATGTTGGCATTCTAGATAAGAGTGACGACATACTTGATGTCTCGTCAAGCAAGTGATGGGTCATCACCCTTGGTCATGACTTGCTGAATCAAAAGGAGTCAAACTATCTGAGGCTGATGGCAAAATTAATGAGTCGTCAGCCAAGTGATGAGACGTTACACCTGATCGTCACTTGGTAACTCAAAATGAGTAAATCTGGATAAGACTGATGGTCTCACTGATGAGATGTCACACAACCTAGGTAAGTATTTCTCTTTTACAAATTAATCGATCCCACTTCCTCTACCCAATAATCACTCAACCCATGAATATTACCCACTAAATTCCAACCCGACCAAATTGATCCAAACTAACCCAATCCAAACCCTAAACCCAATTTACCCAATAAATTATTAAAGAAACAGTTTAAACTTCCCCCTTCTAAATTCATAACCCCCTAGTTACTCTCTCCCATATTCATCTTCCATAACACTTTCTTGTTCATCCCCTCTATTGAAACCAATAATTTCATATTCTTCTACTTATAAATCACCCACAACTCCTATGAATCATCTATACCAACAAGTTACCATCCAGCCTGTGCAAACCCTGCAAAAGAAGGAGTTTAGAAAGTAGTTTTATTTTTATTGATTATCTATCAGTGCATCTTGACCAAGGTATGTTAAGTTTATTAACCTTCTATGATTCAATTAAGCTTGGGATGACTCTTATTTGGTTGGTCTTGAATTAGTGAGAATATATTAGAATTGGAGGGCAACGTATTCTCTATTGAATTTCAAAATCTTTGAAAAAATATGATTGCCCACCATATTTGTAGTGGTTAAGTTTGAAGTAACCCGTTTGTCCCCCTTAAAATCAAAAGCACTCTATTTTACTAAGAGATTTACACCTCATTTGAGATTGTAACCTTAATGATATAATGTAGGGTTAATAATATTAAAGAGGTCTCCTCACTCAGGTGTGGTTTGTTATTTATTAGAGTTGACAATGAGAGTGAAGAGTCGTTAACCCTATAAAAAGCTGGCATCTTAGGTCGTCAACTACATAAAAATTAGAGAATAAACTATCTTAGGCTGACGATGAGTACTGATTAGTCATCACACCTGTGAGGAGCCTCACCACATGTCGACAGCTATAAATTGTTTGGGGAATATTCTTTTTGATGTTGACGATGGATACGGATGAGTTGTTATACATATGTTAAGCTGTCAACTCTAATCATAACCTATTTGTTAGAAACTACTAAGCCTGACGATGGGTATTGATGAGATGTCACACCTATGATGAGTCATCACCCCATGTCATTAGGCATTTGTGTACAATATTAAGTTATGAACTTTGTTTGTTTTTTCTCTTGTCTTACCAAGTTAACATTATTCTTACATAGGTACAAATAGCTCTAAAGTTCCAGCCTAAGCATGGTGGTGAGAGTAAGAGATCGGGTAAGGCTACCTCAACCTGTAATCTACTTGATGAATCAAAATATGAGGCTAAGGAGACTGAGGCCCAAGGATAAAAGAAAAGGCAGAGTACCAGACAAGAAGCACTAGTTCTCCAGTCAAATGAGAGAGATGAGTAGGTAGAAAGTGATTCTAACTCCCAAAGTGTGATTTATAAGGATGATGTTGAAGGTGGCATTAATATAGCCACCAGTCCAGAAAAAGACCAAAAATTAATTTGGGGTGATGTGATTAAAAGTAAAAATTCGAGCATCAGAGATATTATCTAGTGGCAAGTGAAAAGAGTAGATAAAATCTATCAGGATGGTCTCTCCTCCTTCGAAAATCATAGTACTAAGAGACCTTTGGCTGACAAGGTGAAGATTATTACTTCGGGGATAATAGAGTATCCTGAGATTGAGGGATAATTCAATCACTTTGACTTGGGATGGACTAGCATAGACCCTAGAAAATATTATCTGGACATGGTGAGGGAGTTTTATGCAAATTATACTGCTACATTGGAAATCAGTTCCAAGAAAGGGAAGAAGGTCACCGAGTTACCAAACCTGAACAAAGTTCCAATTTGGGGATCTTTAGTGAATATCTTGGATCAAAATTTTAATTGGTTTTTGCATGGGGCTGATTTTGGACCACCTACTAGCTCCCAAGACTTTGATCATAAGATGAATGGCAGAGCTTATCAACTTCTATGATTAGCAGAATTATTGAGTGAAGGAGAACCGAAATGGATATCAAATCACAGCATAAGGATTAGCAAGGCTACTTTATCTTTCATATCCAAGTTTTGATGGGTGCTAGTGAAGTTCAGGTTCATACCTATTGAAGGGGATAACACCTTGCGTGAGAATTGGCAGTGTTAGTCACAAGCTTAATGTCTAGTTTCAAGATAAAATTTTGAGAGATTAGGGTATATGAGTTGAGAATCCGAGCTACAAAGCAGGAAACCTCTTACCTATTTCCCTACCTTATCACATGACTATGCGAGGATGCTCATGTTCCAGTGCTAATAGGTATTAATATTGGAACAACTACAACTAAGACCTATAACTTTGAGAGAACTAAAGATTAAAAAAGACCAGGATTGCGACTGGGCAAGTCTACTGATTTGGGGGTTTATACCCAGACTACTGGAGACCTACTTGCTACTTTCAGAGGCTGCAGGTATAACCTCAGGTATGTAGCTAGCGGTCTCTGCTGCTCTCCGACTACTCCCACAACTAGTACTATTTCAACAACTAAGACTATGGACACTACGACTGCTAAAACCTAGCTATCAAAGTATGCTATTACTCTACATAATTTTAAGAAATTAGTGAAGCAGGGTCAATGGTTTGATAGGCAACTGAAACTTTTTACGGAGCAGTTTGAACCATTTGTAAATCGAGAAATAAAATCTACCTTGATGTCATATGCTATCCTTCATGGTCATATTGATTATATGGAAAGCCATATTAATGAGAGACTGAAGGCCATAACCATACTAGATCTAGCCATGTTTGAAGTGGAATTGGAGAAAGCTCGAGCAGACATCACAGCATTGCAAAATAGATCGGCCTTAGCATTCCCAACTAAGAATGACTAGGAGTCAGATAAGGAGGAAGAAACCTTGTGTGATCTAACAAGTAAGCCTCTCAAAGCCAAGGGCAAGAGTAAGAGGAAAAGAAGAGACAAAGATGACCCAAGAAAAGTTGAGAAAAGAAGGAAAAAGTAGGAACAAAGAGTCTTAAAAGAAGTAATGAGGAGAGCAAAAGTATCCCAAGAACCGCAAAAAGAAGCATTGTGGGATCGAGTTATGGGAACCTCCTTTAGTGTCTCACCTGTGACATCTAGTGTTGTTGAATTGAGTATGGAGTCTTCTACTCCACCAACTACTACTTTTAGTGCACCGATCATTCCTGGCGCCACTACTAATGATGTTGCGGATGATGCTGAATCACACTCCATGTCGCATGGCACAAACGCCTAGGGCGACACAGTTACATCCTCACTGTAGTATGTTATCATTTCATTACTAATACATTGGGGACAATGCATAGTTTTTTTAAGGGGGTGGGGATACCTATGTCCACGTGAGGGTTTTTATTTTCATATTTTTTTCCCTCGTGTGCTATCTAGTAGAAATGACATATTTAGGTTATTTCTAAGTGTTGTTCTGTATTGTGTAGGTAAAAAGAGGATAGGGAATGCATAGCAACTGTTTGTTGTGATTTGTTTTGAAATGAGGACATATTAAAAATTTAGTGTATATGTATTGTTCAATTTTGATAAATTGATTGTTATGGATCTGTTCTTGGTATTAGTTGTATATGAATTTGGTTACTGTTGCTTATGCTTGAGTAAATATTTGATAGCTAGCAGTTTATTGTGTTGTTCTATGCCAAGAGTGTGTCAGCCATTTTATACCTTTCCTTAATTTGTGCATGCATGTAGAACTTGCCCAGTCTATCGTATTAGGTTGTAAGTTGGTCTGTTAGGAAAGGACCATAGGCCTTGTTTGAATCTAGTCCACTTAGCCCAAAAATATTGTCCAAATAATTCGAATAAATCCCTAGATCCCTATTTTGAGATGATTTAACTTTCTTTTATTCTTCAACCATTCACCTTCCCACTTTTATCTTCTAACCTCTATTTTAGCCGTGGTTGTTTCTTGGACATTGTACACCTCAACTCAAGAAAGTCACCTAAGTTAAAGGTTGCTACTATAGAGGCATATGATAGATGAAATGGGGTATGAAAAGATCGGGGGTATCTAAAGAAACAAACTGATGGGAGTGAACTCTTATAAGAAAAAGAAAAAGAAAAAAAAAAGAAAAAAATAGAGTTGTATCAAAAGATCTGTTCCACCCCTGAATGAAAATAGAAGGGTAGAAAAAGATGAATAAGGACGGAATGATGGGCCATAATTGGAAATAATAGTACGTAGATGTCACGGAAGGTTGGGTCACTAATCCCCAAATGTATCCTACCTGCACTCAAGCCTTCAATACAAGCCTATAAAAGTGTTGTAGTGATCCTGGTCAACCTTTTGAAGAACCAAAGTAGAATAGTAAGGGCAAGTCTATAGGATCGTGTGTACATTTTTTGAAATTCATTGTGAGAGTGAGAGATTTGATTTTCGTCCCAGTTTAATTTGATGTCTTATGTGTGGTACTTCTTTGTGGTAAGGGCATGTGGATAGAACTATTACCTATTAGTTTTTAAGTTGACTACTATTTGTGTATGCAATGCTACCACTTTGTATCGTAATGCCAATCATGGATCCTTGTTGTTTAGTTGAAAAATAACCCATGAATGTTGAGTTTGATTAAAATTAATGGGGTCCATTTTGATGACTTTGACTGCAATGTTGTTGCTTAGAATCTTATTGTGTACATAATGTGTTGTTGTTTAGTTGCTTGAGGACAAGCAAATGTTCTAAGTTAATAGTGTTGATGTTCCGGCATTTTGACGACACATTTAAGGCTTTTGACTAGGAATAATTGTAAGTTCTTAAGAAACTTTTGTTGTTTATAATCGTGTTTCACTTCTTTGTGCAGAAAAAGGTAACAAGTAGCTAAGTAGGAGAAACTGAGCTAATAGGCAGACCCAAAGTGATGGGCTGCCAGCTAGATGATGAGTTGTCACTCATCTCGTCAGGTGTAAGCAGAATATGGAGTAGGCAACAATCGAGTGACGACCTAAGGTGACAATCTGTCAACTGGGTGATGAGATGTTACTTGAGGTCGTCAACCTAAAACAAAATCGAACTCATCAGGGAATCGTGTGATGACCTGGGTGACGAGCTGTCAACCTTGTGATGAGCCATCACTCAAGTTCATCAATGCTAGGTGAGAAGGCTCTGACTTTTATTTCAAATCCAAGTTTTCTTGTATTATAAATAGCTACTCCTAGGGCTTTTTGAGACATCAGTCGTTACATAGTTCAAAAATACTCTTGTACTATAATAGGGCATTACATGTATTAAAAAAATCTATTATCAAATTTAATGCTTCATACTTAGAATGAGTTAGATATTAATTCTCAATCACTCATTAGAAATTCCTATTTTCATGGAAATTATAGACTAAAAGTCATTTCACTCACAAACGACTTAGTGTTTGCCATATTCCCTGTGGGATTTGACCCCAGCCTTTATTGGGCTATATATTTGACAACGACTACTTATACTTCTTGAGGGAACTGTAATTTGGGACATGAACCGAATGGATTATCCTTATGTTTTACCATAGCTGGTGGGATTTGAACCCAACTATCATAATGATGATTATTTTTATTTGTCCCTTTATGCCTGTATTTATACATTCGATCTCATGTATTCTTTCAAATCTATTATGAGCTGCTCGTAGGTACTGTCATCAGTGCAAATTTCTAGACAAAATAAAAACCCTACCCTACTTCCAACTCCCTAGCCTACTTTTTACGCCGGCGTGGCTAGACTTGACACCGGTCAGCCTACTATGACTAACCAAATCTTTTCTATTACTTCTGGTGGATACCTAGGCATCCAGATATGAGGAAGGGCGTAGTTATCGATGAAATGCTTCGGGGAGTTGAAAATAATTGACTTTTCCTTAATTGTACCATTCAAACTCACCCAAAAAACCAAACCTTAGTTTGCCTATCCATCTTAAAGATTTGCCTATCGAGAAACTTGAGGATAAGGAGCAATGTTACATGATGGTAAAAGGCACTACAAAATTGAATTACGCTGATATAGTTAACCCAAATATTACAATGCAATCAAATAAACAAAATCAGATACAATCTATTGAGATGAAATTGGTTGATTTCAATAATGGTGTTCCCAGGGTCACATGGACAGAAAAGGAGGTTCAAAATATAAATATCATAGAGGAGCTACATCTTGATGTAATTGGGAAGTCCTCATATGTGTGGACGGAGAGTGAGGACCTCAGAGTCCAAATTCCCAAGCAATGTAAAGTTAAAGGAGATTGTAAAATTGGTCTATTAAAAAACAAGCACATATTGATGAGATTCTCTTTAATGGAAGGCTTTGTGAACATTTTGTCTAAAAATGTTTATTATATCACTACTAAAGATAGGATTTCTTATAAAATTCAGCCATTTATATATGATACCAAGTTTAAGCCTGATAAGGAAACCACGCAAGCCATGGCATGGATATCCTTCCCTAATTTGTTACCTACATTTTTGTGAAAGAGTCACTCTGTTCTTTGGCTTCAGCTGTTGGAAAGCCAATCCACCTAGATATGGCTAGTATAAATAAAACATGTCTGAGTTGTGCAAAAGTGAAAGTTATAGTTGATTTGTCCAGGAAACGACCAGAACAAATAGAAATTGAAGTGGTGAATAGTAAGCTAATAAAGTAAGGATACAATCCATCCGAATTCAATACGACATATTGCCCAAGTATCATTTCACTTGCAAGCTTCAAGGTCATGGATAAGTAGAATGCAGAAGTCTTCATCATGAGTTGATATCGCATATTGAGGAGGATCAGAAGAATAGTGATCGGGATAACCAGGAAGATTCCAATGTTACACCTGTGCAAAGAAGACTTATCAATGGTAAGGTAGTTTGATCCAAATGGAATCCTACAAAGAAGACATTTAGGATAGAAAAAGGTACCAATAAACTCATACCTTCAATAAATGAGGGATCCATGGAGGACAAGGTGAAAAACACATCTCAGGCTCATAAAAGAGTATTTACACTCAATCCATTTTACATCCTGCAAAAAGATGAAGAGCTCACTAAGGAATCGTATCAATAGAATATAACAGACAAAGGTAATGGGGGTGAAGGACTATAATACTAACAAGGAAGATATATCTAGAACCAATGTGAGTGAAGTAGAGAAGAAGAATACACAAAATCTGAAAAGTCAATCAAAACAACAAAATAAAGGAAACATGTCTCACAATTACAAAAAAGATGCATATTACAATCAACTGCCATAAACTAAGAGAAATCTGGAATACCAAGGTCTTTAGGAAGATGGGAAAAAGAGTTGTAGCAGTTCTGGAGACAACAACTCATCAACTATTCCTGGTAATGAAGTAGATGGCGAATAGGAAAAGGCAATAGTGCAGAGTAGCTTAACTACTAATATGGAGAATGTAATGGAACACCAAAGATACAATATGGATAGAAACAAGGAAGAATCTGAAAGTAACAAATTAACACTAACATCAGCAGGAATACCTCAAAACACTAAAAAAGAATTTGAGATTCGGGATATACCAAATGAAGGTAAGGAAGTAGTACAAATTGTGATACCTGATGTACTAGATGCTGAAGATTTGCAGATAGCATTGGCACAAGCTACATGTCATGAACCTTTACAAGCTTATGATTTAAGGACCAAAAGTGAGTGTGAATTAATGAGAATAGCAGAGGCTAATGCACTTGAAAAAGATGAAGAGATAGTCAATAAGACTGTAGCATCAACATTAATAAGAGGTCAATATTCAAAATCTCCAATCAAAGTACTGCATGATATAGTATCTTACAAAATACAAGAGGAAACAGAACAAGTGGATACTGATAAAATAGAAGTCATGATATAATACAAAGAAGAAGGTGATAATCAGTTAAACATTAACCAAGTTATAAATGATGCAGGCATATCTCCACAAACAATTACAAAGTGGAAAAGAGGAAAGATTAAGGCTGATAAGCCTACTAGAGTCAGTGCTAGAAGAGGTGGTAAAGTCAATAATCAATAAATTTGAAGGCATTATTTTGGAATATCAAATTAGTCAAATCTCAACATTCATTTTATAGAGTGAAAATGTTACATAGATATCACAATATTTTTGTAATTGCATTAAGGGAGACATTTCTAGATAGAAGGCATTTATAAATATATAAGAGGAGGTTAGGGATACAGTATGCAAACTACAACATAAATTGTAAAATATGGATTTTTGTACAAGAGCATATTCAGGTAGTGGTGTTGGTATATTCTGAGCAACAAATTTCCATTCAATTGTCATTTCAAGATAGAAGTCACATGGTTGTTACAGCTGTATATGCAAAATATGATGCAAATGAAAGACTTGAATTATGGGACAACATTTATTTATTGAGTGACAATATTAGAGTGTCATGGATGGTTGGGGGAGACTTCAATGTTATAATGTCTGAGGATGAGAAAATTGGTGGT
Source organism: Capsicum rhomboideum (assembly GCA_031232105.1). Classification (NCBI taxonomy): domain Eukaryota; kingdom Viridiplantae; phylum Streptophyta; class Magnoliopsida; order Solanales; family Solanaceae; genus Capsicum; species Capsicum rhomboideum. The sequence continues at coordinate 45,417,511 of CP124708.1, read as the reverse complement.
CTACTAGTGTATCTTAATGAATTTGAGAACTTTGCTTTTTGTATTAATTCTTGTGAATTGTTTAATATAAACTATAAAGGTAGTCCATTTACTTGGTGGAATGTTAGGGCTAATGAACAGTGCATTTTTAAAAGATTGGATAGAATTGTCATTAATCAAGCCATTCTTGGAGCAAAGGGGAGAGTTAAAGTGGAACACTTAGCTAGAATTAGGTATGATCATGCTCCATTATTGTTATCTTATAGAAGCAAAACTCAACAGGTTCATAATCTGTCACGCCTCGAATCCCATTGGGGTGGACTGGCACCCGAAGCTATTAGGGCCCGAGAGAACAACCCTATACATTCGCGTACATTCATATGCATGTCACCAAAAGAACACTATTCTGCCACATATAGATACAAGATGTCAAAGACGGAAGTCATGGAAAAACATTCAATTAGATATGAAACTTGTCTGTTAGGGCCACCACATCAAAAGAGTCATACATTATTTCGTTCGTCTTACAACATCTACAAAGCTTCTAACAGATACATAACCAAGCCTAAAGTCAGGATAAGTCCCCATTTTATACAACTGTTACACAGTACCAAAACCAATATATACAAGCAACTCAAAAAGCACCGACTCAATCTGGAGCTCACCAACAGTCTGCAGATGACCCATATCCTACTATGAAGGTCTACTAGCTCATGTGCCTGTAGCAAGTAAGGTAAGTCCCCCAAGGGACGTCAGTACAAAAGAATGTACTGAGTATGTAAGGCTATGAACATATGCATGAAACATAAGAACTTCAATGGAATCAAATACAACTGAGTGGACAATATTAATAAACCACCATTCTGTATGTGTGGAACCATGTACATTGCCTTTATTACTTCCTTTGTTTTTAAGTTCACATTATAATTATCATTCATATAATGCCCAGGCCCCAACTGATCAGTGGGAAATCATAACATTGGGATCGTCTATAGCTAGGCTTATGCCCCTTTGAGCTACCACCCATAAATCAATAAAGCAGGTTCGTCTCTAGCTAGCATTTTGACCCTTTGAGCTACCCCCTGTCAGGTTCGGTTCGAGCTAGGCTTTCGCCCCATTGAGCTACCCCCTGATCCAATAATCTCGGGATCGTCTCTAGCTAGGCTTTCGCCCCTTTGAGCTACCACCAGTACGTAAAGAACCATATAATAACCATATATGCATTACTTCATTCCTTTTCTTTTGTGAGATTGATACATTGGTGGTCATAACATTATTGGAACTTTAGAATAATAGGCAATAAATAAGAGACATATGGATAACGCTTTATAACAAACCTGCTATGAGACACTTTAGAACATTTTGGAATGGAAACCAGTTCGGTAACAATGAGAACAATAAGAGCTGCCAAAGAATACAGAAAAGAGAAACCTTACATACCTTATCCTTCCAACGTATGACTATAACAGTTTAGTTCTTCCTTAAAGCGCTACTCTATAATACAAGTACATAACGGAGCTCACATTAACAACTAACCATATCACAGGTGCACCAAACAATAATGAGATACGTGACTGCCATAATATGTCATTTCACCCTGCTACAATACAAGTTACTTTATCACCATACCAACAACACCAAAACATTCTGCACATCAACCTAGCTATCACAAACCAATGGAATTTCATACCAAGTTTATACCTTACACTTCCTCCTTAACATAACGTCACATTTACTCCATCAAGTTACCCAAAAAGCTTTCACAATAACACATTAACAACAATCCATAATTGATACAATTCAAAATGCCTCCGGACTACCCCATTATAGCTATCGAATAGGTACCATGAGTTTGTGATTGCATCCAAGAAGGGTAGAGGGGCCTTAGGTGGTCTAAGATAAACAAAAACAAGCCAAACGAGGTCTTGGAAGGATCTACGAAGCTACCTGTGCCCGCAGGTGCCCCCTTGGCCCTATCCAGGGCCACCTGCGGTGCCACCTTCGTCGATAATCAATACATATTCTCAACGTACCATCTTTCTTGCATATAAATAATACTGGTGCACCCCAAGGGGACATACTAGGCCTTATGAATCCCTTGTCCAGCAAGTCTTTTAACTGCTCCTTCAACTACCGTAACTCTGTTGGTGCCATTCTATATGGAGGAATAGAGATAGACTGAGTGCCTGGAATCACATCAATACCAAACTCTATTTCCCTTTTTGGAGGCAAATCTGGAAGATCTTCAGGAAAGACATCAAGGAATTCATTTACCACTGGAACCGATTGAAGAGTTGGTGGCTTCACATCGGTATCTTGTACTCTTACTAAGTGACATATGTACCCCTTGGATATCATTTTCCTTGCCTTAAGATAGGAAATAAATTTACCTCTCGGTGCTCCAACATTACCCCTCCATTCAAGGACGGTCTTTTGTGGGAAATGGAAATATACCTTTTTAGATCGGCAATCTACCGTAACATAACAAGAAGCCAACCAGTCCATACCCATTATAACATCAAAATCTACCATTTCCAGCCCAATAAGATCAGCCAACGTATCATGGTCACAAATAGTTACTATACAATTACAATAAACTCTCTTAGTTATAATAGACTCACCAACAGGTGTAGATACTTCAAATGGCTTAGCTAATAATTTTGGTGTTCTATTAAACTTTTTAGCAACCAATGGAGTAACATATGATAGTGTGGAGCCCGGATCAATTAATACATATACATTAATAGGAAAGACGGTTAAGGTACCTGTACCCACATCAGGAGAAGCCTCCAAATTCTTTCGGTCTACTAAAGCATAAGTACGGTTCTGGACTCCACTAGAACTGGTTGCTCCTCTAGCACCTCTACCACGAACAGTAGGCTGTACACCTGACGATGATGATGCAACGGCTGACCCAGTAGGTCGCTCCATACTACTCATGCCCCTTCTTGGGCAGTCTCTCACTATGTACCCAGACATATCACACCAAAAGCAAATATTCATTCCAAATCAGCATTCACCTAAATGAAGCTTCCCGTAGTGCTCATACAGCTGGTTAGAAAACCTCTATTAGTTCATACTTCCTTGTTCCCGATACCCAACTATCTGTGAAACTCGAATCCCACTACTTTGCCCAATGTGACTGCCTCTAAACCCTTGGAATTGGGATGGGGTACCTATCGTAGGATAAGAAAATGATGGTCTAGGCTGTCTATTAAAAATTCGAGGCCGAAATTCTCCTTGGGATGCCATGATCTGTCCCGTAGGTCTAGCCCTCGTTGACGGTCCTCTTTCAAATTCTTGTGTCCTTCTTCTTTGTCTCTGGTCCTCCATTTTCTGTGCAAAAGCTTGTACCCTGGCTATATCCATATCTCTATTCAAGGCAGTAATAGTATAATCCCTTACCAAATAAGGATCCAATCGATCCACATACCGGTGAACTCTATCAGCCATAGTAGCTACCATATTAGGAGCGTACCTAGCCAAAGAGTTAAACCAAAGACTACTCCCTAACGCTCATATTCCCTTAACGAAGATTTAATAACTGATCTGCACGAGCCTCTGGGACCTCATATGAAAGATAATGATCAAGGAATGCCACTTTGAATTCCTCCCAACTAGTTGGAGGTGCTCCAATACCCCTCGATCGTTTCCAATCTTCATACTATAATATAACCTCTCCTTTTAGTCTATATGTTGCAAGCTCAACTGTTTCTATACTAGACACATGCATAACATCTAAAGCCCTTTGAATTTGGTCCATGAAGTCTTGTGGGTCCTCATTAAGATCCGACTAGGTGAATGTGGGAGGGTCTAATTTAAGGAAATCCTGTGTCCATCGACTAGCTGCCCTATCCACACTGTCATTACTTGTAGTTAGACCTTCTTGTCCTTGGCCTCTTACAACAACTATACGGGTCAACATCTGCACCGTATTCCTTAAATATTGCTCAGTAGCATTAGCAGGAGGTTCTGCAGGTACTTCTCTTTTTTTTGGCTCTTCTGGAGCTGAAAAAGTAGAAGAAGCCCGCGATGCAAAGTCATTTTCAGGCTCACCCTGATTTACTCGTTCCTTATCCGACAATATGGTCTATATTTTTACTTTTACCCTTGTTTCTCCTTGTAAACGACATTTTACTATAACAAAAGAAAATAATTTCAATGGTCAGATATGATTCCACCTACAACTTTAGCTCTATTGCACGATCTAGGAAATGAAGAAAAACAACAACTCTTAAATGCCTCATAGCCTCCTGCTTAAAAATATGGTGCACAACACATACATAAGCAAGACTCTACTTGGACACGGCTTTGTAGATACCCTAGGATGACCTGCTCTGATACCACTTTTGTCACACCTCAAATCCTATTGGGGCGGACTGGCACCCGAAGCCATTAAGGCCCGAGAGAACCAACTTATACATTCGCGTACATTCATATGCATGTCACCAAATGAACACCATTCTGCCATATATAGATACAAGATGTCAAAGACGAAAGTCATGGAAATACATTCAACTAGATATGAAACTTGGCCGTTAGGGCCACCAAATCAAAAAAAGTCATACATTTTTTTGTTCGTCTTACAATAGCTACAAAGCCTCTAACAAATACATAACCAAGCCTAAAGTCAGGACAAGTCCCCGCTTTATACAACTGGTACATATTACCAAAACCAATAAGTACAAGAGACTCGGAAAGCCCCGAATCAATCTAGAGCTCACCAATAGTCTGTAGATGACCTGTATCCTACTATGAAGGTATACTAGCTCTTGTGCCTGGAGCAAGTAAGGTAAGTCCCCCAAGGGACGTTAGTACGAAAGAATGTACTAAGTATGTAAGGCTATAAGCATATGCATGAAACATAAGAACTTCAATGGAATCAAATACAAGTGAGTGGACAATATTGATAAACCACCATTCTGTATGTGTGGAACCATGTACATTGCCTTCATTACTTTCTTTGCTTTTATGTTTATATCATTATAATTATCATTCATATAATGCCCGGGCCCCAACTGATCAGTGGGAAATCATAACATTGGGATCGTCTATAGCTAGGCTTATGCCCCTTTGAGCTACCACCCATAAATCAATAAAGCAGGTTTGTCTCTAGCTAGGATTTTAACCCTTTGAGCTACCCCCTGTCAGGTTCGGTTCGAGCTAGGCTTTCGCCCCATTGAGCTACCCCCTGATCCAATAATCTCGGGATCGTCTCTAGCTAGGCTTTCGCCCCTTTGAGCTACCACCAGTACGTAAAGAACCATATAATAACCATATATGCATTACTTCATTCCTTTTCTTTTGTGAGATTGATACATTGGTGGTCATAACATTATTGGAACTTTAGAATAATAGGCAATAAATAAGAGACACATGAATAACGCTTTATAACAAACCTGCTATAAGACACTTTAGAACATTTTGGAATGGAAACCAGTTCGGTAACAATGAGATCAATAAGAGCTGCCAAAGAATACAGAAAAGAGAAACCTTACATACCTTATCCTTCCAACGTATGACTATAACAGTTTAGTTCTTCCTTAAAGCGCTACTCTATAATACAAGTACATAACGGAGCTCACATTAACAACTAACCATATCACAGGTGCACCAAACAATAATGAGATACGTGACTGCCATAATATGTCATTTCACCCTTCTACAATACAAGTTACTGCATCACCATACCAACAACACCAAAAAATTCCACACATAAACCTAGCTATCACAAACCGATGGAATTTCATACCAAGTTTATACCTTACACTTCCTCTTTAATATAACGTCACATTTACTCCATCAAGTTACCCAAATACCTTTCAAAACAACATATTAACAAAAATCAATTGATACAATTCAAAAGGCCTCTGAACTACCCCATTAGAGCTATCCAATAGGTACCATGAGTTGATGATTGCATCCAAGAATGGTAGAGGGGCCTTGGGGGTCAAAGAGAAACAAAAACGAGCCAAATGAGGTCTTGGAAGGACATGCGAAGCCACCTGCACCCGCAGGTGCCTCACCTGCGAGGGCGGGTGCCTATTTCGGCTGCCAGGGGTCCCTTTTGGGTCCTTTTTTGCAATAAATGGTCAATGGCCATAAGTGAGATTCCCTTTTCATATTTTAGGTCAATTTTGATGCAAATGAACAATCATGGTTTCAATATGCACATGAACATCATCAAAACTATATTCTCCTTTCACTATACCACAAGTTCCATGCACAATTTCATAACATTTCTAAAAATCATACACAAGAAGGAAACAAGTTAGGGACATAACCATATCCTAAAATGTTGACATATCATCAATCTAGTTCACTTCCTTCAAGACTTCAAATCTCCTTTCAAGTTTAAGTCACAAAGCTGCTAAAGCATCAACCGCTTAAGCTGTCAGCAAGCTGCTTAAAAGGCTGCACTATGTAATTGGGCACCAACAATTTTTTCTAACTTTCAAAAACTCTAACTGAATGTTTGAAATTCGTTCAGAATCCTATACATGCAAACAAAATATGCTACCCTACTAGAAATGACATTCTGGACTCAATGGAACTATCAAAATTCCCAACTAAGGTTTTTTTTTAAAAATATGGCCCCCACACCCACTATTCTATTTTTACCAATTTCCAACCAATACCCCAAAACTTGACTAGAAGCCTAGAGACCCAGGGATAGTTATCTGAGATCCAGGACAACGGTTAGTAGTGCAACATTCGAACACTGAGAGGAGAAGAGTGAAATTCATCTAACCATGGTTGAGAGACGTTTAGATGAACATATCTTGTTAGATTTTGCATGTAGTTCAACGAGACAGTTTTACCAACACAAGCAACCGGTGGAGTTAAGGAATCATTGGGAATCACAGTCCTAGTGTATTTCTCATATTGATAACAAATCCAATAATCAACAATCATTACTGTTACTACTTGCTTACAAAAATCCCCTAATTTTACTTACTTGTCAATTACTCAGACTAGCATTCAACATAATTTCATCCTATTCCATGTGGGAATGACCCCAACCTAGTTGGGTTCTATATGTTATACAGCAACCCCATTATACATTTCTGGAGGTATATTTTGGGCGACATCAAATTTTGGCGTCGTTGTGTAGCCACCTGTCTCTGTGAGAAAGTTATGGAATACTGAACACCAGTGCCCAAAATAGATGTTGTCTCATTAACCTCACCACTACCAGTGGACTCAGAATCATTTGCACCCTCAGCAATCTCATCGGTCCTAAGAGCATCAGCCTCGTCTTCAGTATCACGTGTTGCAGAAGCATCCACCCCATCTTCATACCTTAATAGGAGTCACAAATAAAGGATGAGTCGTGGCCAATGCTGCAGTCTGTACATTAGCTCATTTTTTTGTGGTGTGAGGTACAAGAGCAGAATCATCCCTAGCGATCTCATAAACCTCTTCGGACCCACTTTTCTCCGGCTCCGAAGGCTTATCTCACAGCTTTGTCGTGACTTCTGGGTTCTTGGTGTTGATTCACGAAAAAGAACTTATATCTCTGTGTTTAGGGTTACCTTTAGGCGACATTATTCGAAATGGTCGGGTCTTTAGTGAGGTTTGGTCAGGTCGGGTATGGGTTTTGGGTTAGGATTCGGTGGTGTATGGTCGGATCGAGTTTGGGTATTTTGGGGTGATGGGACTCAAAATTTCTTGTAATTGTAGTGGTAGGGGTATAAATTTGTGTGTTTTGTACTTGGCAGTTTTAGTGATTATAGGATTGGAGGTTTTAATTTGGATGAATTTAGGGAAAAAATAGGCTATTAGGAGGCTTGGAAAGTCGGGTTTAGGGTTTTTTAATGGGTAGAGTCGGGTTTTATTGAGAGTAGGCTGAATTTTGGGTTGGGTCAGGTCGGATTTTAAATTTTATTATGGGTCTAATTTTCACGGTACCAACCCATGTCACCTGGGTTGACCCACGTAACGTGGGTCCCTATTGTAGGTCAGATTTTACACCAAAAAAACCCTCGGATTCCTATGATACCAACCCACGTCATGTGGGTTGACCTACGTCACATGGGTCCCTTATAGTGGGTTGGATTCTGCAATCAAAAATTGTCCTCTGATTCTCATGATACCAACCTACGTCACGTAGGTTAACCTACATCATGTGGATCACCACCGTGGTTTAAGCTGCACACATTTCAGTTCATATCTTTATTTTCAACTCACGACCAGTACCAATCCTTGGGTTAGCTCCCAAGCAGCACTTGATTTAACGTCACGGTACGATGTAGCTAGGTTGGTTACTCATACTTCACCAACTAGCCCATGGGTTGCCTCCCATGAAGAGCCAGGTTTAATGTCGTGGTACAACCCAACTTACTTGACTACTCAGACTTTGTAAACACTAAGCTCCTCAAATGTCCTTATTTCTTCCATGGTTCCCACATAGTGCTTTACACGTTGCCCATTGACCTTGAATAGAACATTGTCATCGCCTTTTAGCTCAGTTGCTCCATGCGGGAATACCCTAACCCCTGTGAATGGTTCAGACTATTTGGACTTTAACTTTCCAGGAAACAAGTGAAGGCTGGAGCTATAAAGTAGTACCGAATCTCCCGGGTGAAACTCCCATCATTTAATCATCCGATCATGATATAATTTCATTTTCTGTTTATACAGTACTGAACTTTCATAAGCTCGGAGATCAAATTCATCCATCTTATTCATCTTCTCTAGTATCAATTTAGCTGCATCACTCCATTCCAGATTCAATCTCTTCAATGCACATAATGCCTTGTGTTCATGTTTGACAGGTAAATGGCATGATTTACTAAACACCAGCTGATATGGAGATGCACCAATCAGTGTCTTGAATGCAGTTCGATATTCTCATAATGCATCATCCAATCTTCTTACCCAATAAGTCCTATTGGCATTCACTACCTTAGACAAAATAGACTTAATCTCATGATATGACATCTCAACTTGCACGCTCGCTTGAGGATGGTAAGGTGTTTCCACCTTATGTTTGACACCATATTTTTCAAGCAAGGCTTTGAACATCTGATTACAGAAACGGGATCCTCCATCACTAATGATGATTCGGGGTGTACCGAATTATGAAAAGATGTTCTTTTTCAAGAATGTGACACTTCTTCCTTCATTACTGGGAAGCGATATGGCCTCCACCCACTTAGAAACATAGTTAACAGCTACCAAAATGTATTTCATCCCATGTAAGCTCATAAATGGGCCCATAAAATCAATTCCCCATACGTCAAACAATTCGATCTCAAGAATAGTTGTCATAGTGGTCACAAGCCCGAGCATAGTCATGAGCATATTTTTAGATAGTGCGCTAATAATACCCACATTGTAAGATCTTATGAGCAGTCTGCGAACCTCCATGATGACCCCCAACTAGAGATGAATGACATGCTTCCAAAATACTCATCATCTCGACTTCCGGAATACAACTTCAAATTATGTCATCCGCACACAACCTAAACAAATAAGGCTCATCCCAGAAGAACTTTCTCACTTCATTCATGAATCTATTCCTCTGCTGATACTATATATCTTCTGGGACTAGATCACTTGCCAAAAAGTTGGCAAAATTTGCAAACCAAGGGATTAATTCTTGTGATGCTGCCAACACTTGTTCGTCTAGAAAAGTATCATCAATATCAACATCATCCCTAAATCTAAGCATGGACTCCTCCTCAAGGCGTGATAGATGGTTTGCAACCTGATTCTTAGTCCCCTTCCAGTCCTTGACCTTACAATCAAATCCTTGCAATAGAAGTACCCACCAAATTAGTCTTGGCTTGGCGTCCTTCTTTGACATAAGATATCTAAGTTCTACGTGGTATGTATGCATAATCACTTTTGTACCAATCAAGTAAGATTAAAATTTCTCGAAAGCGAGACCACTGCCAACAATTCTTGCTCGATTACAGTAAAAAAATTTTGAGCTGGATTAAATGCTTTGCTAGAGTAATAAATCAGATGTAGAACCTTCTCACGTCTTTGTCCAAGTAATGCACCCAAGGCCACACTGCTAGCATTACACATAACCTCAAATGGCATAGTCTAATCTAGTGAAACAATGATAGGGGCTGAAATCAACTTCTCTTTCAGACACTCGAACGCTTTTAGACATGCCTCATCAAACACAAACTTCACCTCCTTCTCTAAAATCTTGTATAATGGTTGTGCAATTTTAGAGAAATCCTTGATGAATCTTCTATAGAAACCTACATATCCCAAAAAACATTGAATTCCTTTAACCAAAAAAAGGTGGAGGTAACTTTTCAATCACCTCTATCTTGGATTTGTCAACTTCAATACCTTTCTTGGAGATCTGATGCCCCAATACTATAGCCTCATTAACCATAAAGTGACATTTTTCCCAATTTAGTTCTAAGTTGCACTCCTCGCATCTTTTCAACACATTAGCAAGGTGGGCCAATCAATCATCAAATGAGTCTCCTACAACAGCGAAATCATCCATAAAAACCTCAATAGTGTCTTTCACCATGTTCGATAAGATGGACATCATGCAACGCTGGAAAGTGGTTGGTGCATTACATAAAACGAAGGGCATCCTTTTGAATGCAAACGTCCCATATGGACAAGTGAAAATAGTCTTCTCTTGATCCTCGAGCGCAGTGAAAATCTGATTATACCACGAATAACCATTAAGAAAACAATACCATCCTCTACCAGCAAGACGATCTAACATCTGATCCATGAAGGGCATAGGGAAGTAATTTTTTTTGGTCCAAGAATTCAGCTTTCGATAATCCATGCAAACTCTCCATCTAGTAAATGGTTTAATTGGGATTAACTCATTTTTGTCCTTTGGAACCACAGTGATTCCTCCATTCTTTGGCACATACTGAACTAGGCTCACCCACTTACTATCAACAATGGGGTAAACCACACCCGCATCTAACCACTTGATGATTTCTTTCTTCACAACCTCTTACATAGGTGGGTTCAAACGACGTTGGTGCTCGATGCTTGGTATGAACTCAGGATCAAGCTAGATTTTATGAGTGCAAATACTAGGTGAAATCCCGATAATGTCAGTGACGGACCAACCAATGGTCCTTTTAAACCTTTTTAACACCAAAACAAGATCCTCTACTTGCCATTCCACCAACTAAGTAGAGATAATCACGGGTAAGGTTTTGTTGGCTACCAAGAATGCATAGCTAAGGTGAGACGGGAGAGCCTTAAGCTCCAAAACTAGAGTCTCCTTAATAGAAGGTCGAGTCGGTGGGGTCACCCTATTCTTTAAATAGAGATCAAGTTTCTTAGGAGCATAAGTGTATGATCCCCTACCAACGAGTACACCAAACATCTGATTGTATTCCTCAATACCATCACTATCAAAATTCAGAATCACGGCTGCAAGAGCTTCTACCCCCAACCTTTCTTCAATAGGCAAGACAATATCACTCTCATATACTGTATCTAATACAGAAATCACCCACATATCTATCGGTTGCTTTATGGAACGACAAGCATTGAAAGTGACATGTTCATCATTCAACCTGAATTTTGTTTATCCAGTTTCTATGTCAACCAATGCATGACCAATGGCAAGGAATGGTCTTCCCAAGATGATGTGAACCTCGAAATCAATTTCACAATCTAGAATCACAAAGTCAACTAGGAAGATGAAAGATGCAACCTTCACCAAAACATCATAAAAAATACCCACTGGCTTTTTCACAGTTCTATCTTCCATAAGGATTCTCATAGAAGTCATTTTTGGTGTTCCTAATCCTAATTGCTTGAAAATGACTAGCGGCATTAAGTTAATGCTAGCACCCAAATCATACATAGCTTTTGCAAAATTATAGGACCCAATAGTACAAGGAATTATGAAGGCTCCCAGATCATTTTTTTTCTCGACAAGTGAGCAAGAAGCAATTGCACTACAATGGTGTAAATTATCTGCTGGCTCAAAACTGAGAGTTCTCTTCTTTGTCACCAAATCTTTCATGAATTTTGCGTAACCTGGCATCTGTTTTAAAGCCTCAACAAGAGGAATATTTATCGATAAGTACTTTAACATTGAGATAAATTGTTGATATTTATGCTCTTCATCTTTTTTTTTCAACCTTTGAGAAAAGAGAAGAGGAGGCCTAGGAATTTGTTTATAAACTTGAGGGACCTCCTTTTACTTCTCGTTATCAGACTTCACCTTTTTGTCAGCATCATAAGGCTTTTGAACTGTATCGCCCTTTGAATTCTATGACTCTATCTCAGTTTCTACATCAACTATCATCGGTTCATCTTTCTAACCACTATCCACCAATATGGATGGGTCAGCCGTGCACTTCTCGCCTCTAGTAGTAATGGCTAAACAATGACTATCATTCTTTAGATTTTGGACGGTGTTGCTCGGAAGGGTACCTGGCTGACACTGGTCCAATCGCACCGTTATCTTCTCGAACTATTGCTTTAACTATTTAATGGCAGTCGAATAAGATTCTACTTTCTGACTTATTCCCAAAATGTCTGACCTAATCTACTTCAAGCAACTCTCCTGACCCTTTAACCAGTTTATTGACAAGGGCTTCCATTGTTGAATTTCCATAGTCAGTATTGCGGTTCCCCGATGGAACATATGCGCCACTCTTCTCATTATAATCATCTCTTCATCTCCAATCACTGTCACGATATCTTTCTATTTCTCTATATCCTTGCTTGTTATAATTTTCTCCATAGTAGTTTCGACCTTGATTCCCATTCCTTGAGTTCCAAGAGTCTTGAGTAGACCTTGACCCTTGGTTCGAAAACCCACCACCTCTCAATCCAAGTACTTAGCCTCCTCATCAGATTTATAATCATCATACCTAGGTGTTATTCCTTGTGTACCTACGACATACACCTTTTCAGCACCTCCACCCATAATTTTTATGGCTAGCAAGCTAATTTCTATCCTCAACTATGCGACCTTTTGAGCTATAGATTCATCCAAAGCCCATTTTTCTACCGAGGCTCTAATATCGTACATCCCAGGAGGTGTATCTGCCTCCCGAATATGCCATCCTTGGTTGGTCTTAGTGATACAATCTAAAGTCTCTGAAGCTTATTCCTACCTCAGACTCGTAAATGGTCCACCAGTGATAGTATCTGCTACGGCCTTGGTATTGGCATTTAAAGCCCTACAGAAGATTCCAAGTAAACTCCTACCACTCGTTCTATGATTTGGAACATTCTACAACTTCTTTTTAAACCTTAGCCATATCTCGTAAAGTGCTTCAGAATGTCGTTATCTGAAGTTGTAAATCTCATCCTTCAACTGTAGCATCTTGGTGGGTGGGAAAAATCTCTCTAGAAATTAATTTCTCAACTCTTTCTAAGTAGTGATGGCACCTTGTGGTAACTCGGCTAACCATAAAGTCGCTTCTCCTGTTAGAGAAAATGGAAAAAATCTCAAACAAATAGACTTTTGGTCAACTCCAGGCAAGTTATATGAAGTGCAGACCCCCACAAAGTTCATCACATACATGTTCGTCTAATCTGTAGGAAGATCGGCGAACATATCTTTCAAGTTTAGCAGGTGGATCATGGCACTTCTAATGTCAAACTTAGTCCCCTGAGGTAAATCTAGTTGAATAATAGGTCCACTCTCAATCGGCTCAAAATAATCCACATCCTCTTCTTCGAGATCATCACAAATCAGTACATATGGTCGTTGAGGGGGTTATTGTACCCTCAGTCTTTTTTGTCTCTCTTCAAGTGTAGTAAGACATTATGTTCCTTCTTGCATTCCTTGATGATCTCTATCTGCTTGTGTAAGAGATGATTGTCTTGCATTTGCCTCAGTCGTCAATCAACCAGTGATTTGTTCTGTAGTTTTATGACCAACTGGCTGAATTAGCTGGTTATGAATATCTCCCGCGACTGCGGGATTCTGAACTCCGTCGGTATTCACCATTTTTTGATTTACTATCAGTGTTCGTTCTATCTAAATATAAAGTCGAATCAGGGGATTGCCTTGACTCCTAGTATTGGGAAGACACCGGCGTGTGCCCATAAAAGTATAGAAAAATAAAACCAATCAACTCCAACAAGCAAACTAATCAACTCCGTAATAGTACTCCCCGACAACGGCGCCAAAATTTGATGTCACCCAAAATATACCTCCATAAAATTATAATGCGGTCAATGTATCAAATATAGAACACAACTAGATTGAGGTCAATCCCATAAGGAATAGGACAAAATTATGTTGAATGCGAGTCTGAGTAATTGACAAGTAAGTAAAATTGGGGGGGGGGGGGTTGTAGTAACAGTAATAATTGTTGATTTTCAAATTTATAATCAATATGAGAAATACACTAGGACTATTATCCCCAATGATTCCTTAACTCCACCGATTACTTGTGCTGGCAGAACTGTCCCATTGTGTTGCATGTAAAATCTAACAAGTTAGGTTCATCTAAACGTTGCTCGGCCTTGGTTAGACGAATTTCACTCTTCTCCTCTCGATCTCTGAATGTCGCATTACTAAACCTTGTCCTGGATCACAGATAACTATCCCTGTTACGGCTCAAGTTATTAGGTGAAGGTTGACAGCTTCAAATCTCGGTTGTTATTCCTTTTTACTAATCTCTACCTCTCTTTCGAGCAAGTCTGGAATATAGGCGAGTTTCTAACATTTCCAATTGTTTAAAGATCAATTATATTGAAGGTAATAACAATACATGTATTCACATCGATTTAGAATTACTTTGTACTTAACCCATTTCGTTAATTCATCATGGTTCACAAACCCTAGTTGATGGGTTTAGCTACTCATGATTGCAAGAACACAACAAGAATTCAATGATGAAAACATAATTGCAAACTCACAATAAGAAGAAATCTCTGAAATCTCAATATGATTAAAAACCTTAAAATCAAAGTTCCAAAATTACAAAATCAATAATGTGTTTATGAACTCAAAATAATTAAAATATCTCTCAAACCAATGTAATGTCCAACCTCTAAACATAGGACAATATAGCGGTATTTATAGATACAAGGTGAATCCTATCCTAAACAAAATAGGAAAACAGAGTCGGCACTTTTCCACGCTATCGTAACTTGGTGTCGTGGAACCAAGTCATGCCACAGGGGTCCTGCTATGGAAATCAGGCTGCTTCACATAATTGAAGGAGTCAAACTACGGCATTGACCTACGTCACGTAGGCTGACTCAAGTGACGTGGGTCCTATCGTGAGTCACTCTTCTATTCTGGACTCTGCTCTTTTGTCTTTAAATACTTTATTCTTATGCAAGATTCTTCTTGTAGGTCCATTTTGCCTCGAAAAACTTATTCTCCTATAATATAGAATAGAAAAAACATCATACCAATCAAACATACTCAAGTTATTGCATATTTTCTTTGTTTTAAGCATCAAATTTCCATGTAACCATGGCACATCAATCATAATTCACAATTCTACCAAAAAAAAGCCTATTTAGATAAGGTGTCAGCTGAGTACATCAAATTTTTGAAGTTGGAACAGTATATCCTAAGATGAAAATCCCAAATAAAATGGTTCAAAGATAGAGATACTAACTCCAAATATTTTCATGCCTTAATTAGAGGGAAAAGAAGAAGACTCTTTATTCATCAAATTAGTGACAAACTGGGTGAATGCATCTAAGGAGATGAAAACATTGCTAAGGGTACCTCTGATCACTTTTAAAAAAATTCCCTGGAAAAGAGAAAGCGATAGATGAAACAGTATTGAGTTATATTCCTAGACTTAATACTGAGGAACAAAATCATATTCTACAAGCAATGCCCACCTTGGAGAAGCTTAAGTTGGTGGTTGATTCCATAAATCCAAATTCTACTGCAGGTCCTTATGGAATGAATGGCATGTTTTTTCAAACTTGTTGGAATATTATATGTAAGGATTTGTTGGAAATGGTGCAGTACTTCTTCTATTGGAATTTCATGCCTATATACTTCTCACATGCTTATTTGATTCTACTACCTAAAGTGGTTCATCCTACCCAGTTGTCTGAATATAGGCCTATCAGCCTTAGTAACTTCACTAATAAAGTGATGTCAAAACTGATTTATATAAGGTTGTCTCCTATACTACCTTCACTAATATATGACAATCAATTAGGATTCATTAAGGGGAGAAGCATATATGAAAACATTATGTTGGCTCATGAAATTATTCATGGTGTAAAGAAACCCCAGCTAGGAGATAATGTTGTTATCAAGTTGGATATAGCAAAAGTCTATGATAGAGTGTCATGGTCCTATACTCGTTTGGTAATGAGAAGATTGGGTTTAGAGAGATGCTTATAGATATGGTTTGGAGAATTATGTCTAACAACTGGTATTCTCTGATTGTGAATAGATCAAGGCATGGATTTTTACATTCTATAAGGGGACTTAAGTAAGGAGATCCTCTATCCCCAGCCTTTTTTATTATTGGTATAGAGTTTTTGACCATATTGCTTAATAGGTTACATATTCATTATCTATATCAAGGCTTTCATTTGGAAAAAATGGACCACAAGTTAATCATCTCAGCTTTGCTGCTAATGTTGTTATATTTTCCTCCACCTCTAAATATTTCTTACAACTGATTATGAAAGTGTTTCATATGCATGAGGATTGTTCCGGACAGTTGATAAATAAGGACAAAAGTCAATTTATGATTCCTGATAAAACACCTCCTGATGTTATCACAAGGGTGATAAGGCATACAAGTTTCTCACTTAAAGAGAGGCCAACTACTTATCTTGGTTTCCCTTTATTCATTGGTGGTAGAAGAGTAGTATATTTTTTAGGAATGGTGTCCAAAGCTTAGCTTTGGTGGTAAAGTTACACTCATCAAGTCAGTTTTTAATCCCTGCCTATCCATATACTAGCAGTTATCTCACCTCTAAAGATTACCCTGAAACACATTAAATGCCTTACAACTTATTTCTTATGAGGATGAAATAGTGACAAGAAAAAGTACCATTGGGCCTCATGGGACACACTCAATTTCCCTTATAAAGAAGGTGGTAAAGGTGTAAGAAGGGTAGAGGATGTTTACCTTTCCATGCAATATAAGCAGTGGTGGTAATTCAGATCAAAGAAATCCTTATGAGGGGAATTCTTAAAGGTTAAGTATTGTCAAAGGGCTAATCCTATTTCCAAGAAATGGCAAAATGGTAACTCCCTAACATGGAAAATATGTTGAAGAACATAATGACTGTTGAACAGCATATATAGTGGAGAATACACTCTGGTACTAGTTGGTTTTAGTTGGATGATTAGTTGGGTATAGGGCCTCTTGCTCACTACAGGACCACTATCTCTAGACCCAATAATATTACTATTGATAAGCTTTTGTTAAATGACCAATGGGATGAATTTAAAGTTATAAAAATTACACCAGCTGTACTGGTGCATCAGATCTTGAATACTTCATTCAAATACCAAGTTAATGTCCCAGACCAGCCTGTTTGGAAATTGAATACTAGTGGTAATTTTTCTTGTTCTTCAGCCTGGGAGTCACTGATATGCAAGAAAAATAACACTATGACCAATACTTTAATTTGGCATAAGAATGTTCCTTTTAAAGTATCATTCCTTCTATGGAGAACACTCAGACACAAGTTGCCTATAAATGACAAAATTGTTATTTTTTGTAAAGAACTTACTGCTTGTTTATGTTGCTATCAGCTTGGTCTAGATACCATTGATCATATCTTTGTATCTGGATTTTTTTATTGTTATGTTTGGAAATTTTTTGCTAACAGTTTGGGCATTAACCATGAGTCCATACCATTTTCAAATTTGTTGATGAAATGGTGGTGTAACAAGAACCACAATGCCACGCATAAACTAATGTTGTAGGCTCTAACTATTTTCTTGTGCTGGAATCTATGGAATAATAAATGTGCTTGAAAATATGGGGGGAAACAATCAAGCAGTGTGTGAATCAAGATCAACATTGTTAAGGATATGAGTAGATTATTGCATACTGTATATCCTCATATCAAATGGTAAATTTTTTGGAATGAACTGATGATTCAGGTGCTTAAATGCTAACATGAAGTGCAGGTTATTAAGGTCCATTGGTCTAAACCTCCCTGTCATATGGTGAAGCTCAACACTGATAAAAGTGCATTGACTAACCCTGGAAGTATTGGAACTGGGGGTATATTAAGAGACCATAAAGGTCAACTTCTCTATGCTTTTGTTGCTTCTTTAGGTATTGGAACTACTAACCAAGATGAACTACAAGCAATAATTATTGGTCTCACCTGGTGCATCCAATAAGGTTATACTAGTGTGATCTTGGAAGTAGATTCTGAATTACTAGTTAAACGTCTCAAATCAGAAATTCAACCCCCCTGGAGCATATACAATTATGTGTTTGAGATTCAGGATTCGATAATACTTCTTGGTTGTTTTCACTGTTATCATGTCTATAGGGAAGCTAATTTCCTTGTAGATTTCCTATCCAAATTTAGTCATTCTATTTAGTAGATGCAGCAGTTTTATATTTTTCAACATTTACCTAAGGAGGCTAGAGGCTATTTCAAGATGGATCAAGTAGGTCTAACATGTTTTAGGAGAAGAAAACTGAAGCAAACCAGAGTACCATCTTAGAATACAATTGAATCAGTGTTATCCCAATTCTTTATAAATTATTTGTTTTCTTATTTCTTACCAAAATTGTAGAGGGAGAGTCTCCCTCCTTTCCTTATCTAGTTTCTTTGTTATACTTAGAGTCTAGAATGAGCTCAAATAGGAATGAATTAGGTGCTCTTAGTAGAGCACCTGACTCATACACAATCTTTAGGTTGGAGGTAAGGTTTATTTCCCCCTCAATGTACTTTGTTTGATTGTTTGATAAATAAAGAAAAAATTTTACTAAAAAAAAATTATAAAGTATTCAAAATTTGTTACAACCCCCCCCCCCCTATTTACTTTTATTTCATTTTAATTATACAAGTAAGCATTTAGTGAATTATTACAGCATAAGGTGAACCTTTCATGTTCTTTCCCTATAGGATCTACTCCAACTCATTGAGTTGGGTAAAATATTATTAGCGACTGTGTACATCTATTTTGGGTATAATTGAGCATTGTCAAAAATGGCGTCGTTGCAGGGGAATAATAGTGTAGTGTTCCTTTATTGAAGTGTTTTAAATCACTTTTTGTTAGCCTTAGTTTAAATTTACTTATTTTTCATTATTGTTTTGTTTAGGTGAAAATATGAGCCAACACGATAATAAGAGCCAAAAAGGTAGTGATACCATGACTTATGATGGGAAATTCGAGAATTATTACCATTTAGGAGATACCCAAAGGTGATACGGGTGGGACAAGCTCCACAAGTACACGACCTTTCACACGAAGCCAAGCTCGGGAATTACAAAAAATCCAAGCCTTGTTCATGCAGATGGCCGTGTGTGAGTTGGTGATTGAGCCTCCAAAGGATCTAAATGTTTTTAAGTGTGAAGAGGGACCTTGAAGTGTAATAAACTTACACTCCAAGGGGAGGCAGCCTAGACAAACGGCAAGCTAGTCATTTTGCTTCATTTTGCCTTGTAATATAAATAGAACATATTAGGGTTATTTGGGGTAGTCTTCCATTATTATTTTTTAATCACAAGACTTGTAACATTTTGGGTTCTCTCTCTCTCTCAAAACAGCCCACAAAGAAGAGAGACACTTGTGTTGTATCTTGGCTAGAAACAAGGATCTTGAGGTCATTGAGTTCCTTTTGGTCTAAGTAAGAACTTGGTGTTTATATTCATTAGTCTTAGGGTCCTTTCTTGATGTTAGGGTTCTTAGTCTCTTGAATATTATATGTCAAGTTAACTATCTTTTTATTATCTTCTTGTTGTTGTGTTTGAGATCTTGAAGTCTAGTGAAGCCGTGTGGGGCTCTTTCGATTCACTAGCATTGTTGTTTAACTTGTTAATCTTGTGTTTGTTGGGTCTTCTTGTTGTTGTTTTTGAAATCTTCATATTGTGGACTTGATCTTGTATCATTTGGTATCAAAGCAAGACCGGTTGTGTTCCAACACCACCCATCTTGGGCTTGCTCTCGGCCAAAAGAAAAAGAGATAAGAGAAAATCAGTCCATTGTTGTCTTGGCCGAAAATGATGTTGTGTGTATAGATCTAGGTGTTATTTTACTTGTTTAGTGTGTTTCTAGTGTTGGTTTATTTCTCACCAACACTAAAGTGTCTAGATCTAAAAGTTGAGCAAATAAAAATGGCCGTTGTTGTGGTGACTTGAAAAGTGGACCGTAGGTTGTATGTTGTTGATGACAATTGGTGGTTTTGTGTTATGTGCTTGAAGAAGTTGATGTTGTGTTCATGAAGGTGTTGAGATTGTTGAGATGTTCATCTTATAAACTTGTTCATCTTGTTGAAAGTTGAGTTCATGTTGTAAGACAAAAGTCATAAAGTTGTTGGTGAAAGAAGACTTGCACACATATCTTCCTAGACTTGACAACCACTTTTCCTTAAAAAACGAAACCTTGTTTTGTGGGATTAGTATAGTAAAATCTTACCTTTTTGAGTTTGAATGGTTGAAAGACTACAAGACTTTTACTTTCCCTCCAAAACACCTTGTCATCCATAACAAGTTGTGTGAGTATTGAAAATTTCAGATTTGAGAAAAAAAAAAGAAAAAGAAAGGGCGTGTGGGCCCACTTACATGCTGCCACATCACTATAAGCTCAACTTTGGATATTCTTCTAGTTGCTAATTGTTGATTCTTGGTTTCCTTACTTGGTTCTAGAACTAATTTACAAACTAGTACATTCCTACTAGGTTGTCAATTAGTCCTTTGAATCCGTTTGTTCGTGTCAACGATTACTTGAGTGCCTTTTATCTTTTGAATGCGTTGCTGATTTTTGGTTCTAGTCCGACAAGAATTTTTTGACTCTTCAAACAAGAATCCACTCCAGATAAGAGCTTACTCATACCTTAAAGGATTCACGGTTACTAGCCAATCTACAACACTTGTGGAACTCAAGCGTGGGCTGATCCAAAGAGTGTAAGACCTTGACAATGGAAGGGACCACGTCCCATAAAGTGGATACTAATGCACTTGACTCTATGAGGGTCACTCTTGAGGCTGTTACCCGGACACTTGAAAGGTTGAATACGGAATTTGGAGCTGTGAGGGGGGACTTGGCAGTGATAAAGGGAGAAGTGTCGACTATTAGTGGGAGATTAGAACAAGTGGAGAGTCAAAGGAACTCTCGTCCTTCTACTCCTCTACATGTTTCTACCAATGGGCATGATAGGACTTCCTCCGCAACCATCACCCCCGAAACATTCCACCAAATGGTAAATGCACCTCAAGCTCCACTAAGTGCCGCAAGCCAAACCACATTTTTCCCTCCAAACCGTTACCTCACTAGACCAATACATTTCCAAGCTCCTCAAGTTCCACAAGAGGGATTTGGACGTCAAGTACCTCCACTAAATCTGAACCCTCCATTCCAAGCTCCATTAAACCAAAGGCCACAAAATCCAATTCCTCCGAATAAAGTCCAAAATGCCCAAGACCGGCCAGCCCCCTTTGAAGGATATGGTAGAGAGGAGTATGAAGGATATGGAGCCTTTGATGATGCTTACATGAGGGAGGAGGATATAAGAGGGGGTCGTGGAGATCCAAGGAGATATCGAGGGTATGGAGATAGGGGAAACCGACACCAAGAGAGAGATGTAGGCATCAACACCATCAAGTTGAACCTACCCATCTTTAAGGGTGAAAGTGATCCCGAGGCCTACTTAGCTTAGGAATCGGCTTGTGACAAAGTTTTCCAAGTTAATGATATCTCGGAAGAAAAGAAGGGTTGATATGCTACAGATCATTTCTAGGGTTATGCTAACACTTGGTGGGAGTATGTCAAGCGGTTTGGTAATGAACTCATTGATGGGCAGCCACCACCTTGGTATCGGTTGAGGTATTTGATGAGGCAAAGATACCTTCCCGAGAGATATCGCCATGAGTTGTTTGCTAGATTGTATGGCTTGCGTCAAGGTAACAAGAGTGTGATGAAATATTTTGATGAGTTTCAAAAACTCATGTTGAAACTTGATCATCGTGGGGAGAAAATCAGTCACGACATCATCCGGTTAAAGTGTGGGTTGAACAAAGAGATTTCCACTCATTTAACGCTTCACAAGTTTGAAACCATTGAAGGTATTTTCCAACCGGCTCTTGAGATTGAAAGGGAACTTAAATAGAGATCATTTTTCTAGGCCAGGGGACAAGACCCCTCGGGTTGGACCAAAAACAAGGACCCACCCGCCACTACAAGGCTGCCCGAGCCCAAAACAGTCCACAAAATTCCTCCAAAACCGGAGGCTCACAAGTATCCTAACCCAAAGGGATTCCAATGTTTCAAGTGCCAAGGTTGGGTGCATAAGGCCAATGAATGTCCAAACCGACGCAATGTGATCCTACGGGAAGGGAGATTGTATTACCTTGGTGAGGAGGTGGGCCCTTAAAGGGGAGAAGATGAGGCCGAGCCTCAAGATAGAGAGAAAACCGATGATGGACCACATGATGACGATGGTGATGATGGTGAAGATGTTTATCCGCAAGAAGGGGAGTGTGTGGTTCCAAATTTTGTGGTTAGGCGCGTCATGATTAGTAAGGCAATAGATGACCCAAGCTAAAGGAAAAATCTATTCCATACTAAATATCTTGTAAAGGGGAGTGTGTGTACCTTGGTGATCGATAGTGGTAGTTGTACGAATGTTCTAAGTAATGCTATGGTAAATTTCTTGAAGTTACCAATTACCCCGCACACTAGTCTTTACAAGTTACAATAGTTGAATGATTGTGGTGAATTAAGGGTCGCAAGGCAATGTGTAATACGGTTTAAGGTGGGAAACTACCACGATGAAGTTCTTTGTGATGTGATACCAATGCAAGCATGTCACTTGTTGCTAGGTAGTCCTTGGCAATATGATAGGTATACCAAACACGATGGTAGGTCCAATCGATATACACTTGAGAAGGATGGCTGAAAGGTTACACTTCATCCTCTTTCGCCTTCCCAAGTAAATGAGTGGCATCAAAGGATGAGAGAATTGAAGGAAAAGGGAATGGAATCCGAAAAGAGAGAGAAGGGAGGGAATTCCGTAGGTGGGGCAGTGGGGTCATCCAAGGTTGCCTCAATGGCAAAGGGGACGGAAAACATGGTGATGTTTGTTAGGAAGAAGGAACTGTTCGTGGATCATGATGAGGACACGCCTATGTTACTTTTGGCTCATTGTTTTAATACTAACCCCACTAATTCTTCTATTTACCCTTTGATTTCTTGTGTGTTGCAGGATTATGAGGATGTATTTCCTAAGGAACTTCCGCAAGGATTGCCCCCGCTTCGGGGAATTGAGCACCAAATTGATTTTGTGCCAGGATCACAATTGCCAAACAAGTCGGCTTATAGGAGAAACCCTACGGACACCAAGGAATTGCAACGTCAAGTTGAGGATCTCCTCAACAAAGGGTATGTCAAGGAGAGCATGAGTCCGTGTGCGGTTCCGGTGATATTAGTGCCCAAAAAGGACAGAATGTGGCGCATATGTATGGACTGCCGAGCCATCAACAAAATTATGATAAAATATCGCCACCCTATTCCTCGGTTAGATGACATGCTAGATAAGTTGAATGGTTCATGTTTGTTTTCCAAGATTGATTTAAGGAGTGGCTATCACCAAATAAGAATGCAACCCGGTAATGAATGGAAAATCGCCTTCAAGACCAAGTTTGGTCTCTATGAATGGATGGTTATGCCTTTCGGCCTAACAACGCTCCAAGTACTTTTATGAGGCTAATGAATCATGTGATGAGGCCATTTATTGGAAAGTTTGTTGTTGTCTATTTTGATGATGTCTTGGTGTATAGTAAATCTTTAGAAGAGCATGTGATGCATTTACAATGTGTGCTTGATGTCCTTAGAAATGAAAAATTATATGCAAATCTAGAAAAATGCTCTTTTGGCGTTAATGAAGTTGTTTTCTTGGGCTTTGTTGTTAGTTCAAGAGGGGTCGAAGTGGATGAATCCAAGATAAATGCTATCAAAAATTGGCCAACCCCACAAACCGTTGGAGAAGAAAGAAGCTTCCACGGGTTGGCTAGTTTTTATAGAAGGTTTGTCAAAGGATTTAGCACCATAGCCGCCCCCTTGATCGAGGTCATTCGGAAAGAACAACCCTTCAAGTGGGTGTCGAGCAAACTAAGGCATTTGAAGACTTGAAATCTATGCTCATCTCCGCACCCTTGTTACAATTGCCCAACTTTGATAAGACCTTCGAAGTCGAGTGCGATGCGAGTAAAGTAGGTATAGGGGCTGTTTTGATGCAAGATTTGAAACCCATTGCTTACTTTAGCGAAAAGCTTAAAGGAGAAACTCTAAACTACTCCACGTATGATTTAGAGTTGTATGCCTTGATTAGAGCCTTGGCCACTTGGCAACACTACTTATGGCCTAAGGAGTTCGTGATCCGAATGGACCATAAATCCTTAAAGCATCTTCGGGCCCAAGACAAGCTTAACAAACGGCATGCCAAATTGATTGAGTTCCTTGAGACCTTCCCTTATGTTATCCAATACAAAAAGGGTAAGGACAATGTAGTAGCCGATGCTTTGTCTAGAAAACATGCTCTTATGTCCACTTTGTCAACAAAATTTATGGGTTTGGAGAGTTTAAGAGAGTTGTATCCCAAGTACCCTCACTTTGCTCATATCTTTAGGGAATGCGATGACTTGGGTAGGGACAAGTGGAATTCGGATAGGGTTCAAATCCCTATGCCAAGTTTGATGGATACTTATTTAAAGGTAGACGATTGTGTGTGCCCTCTAGCTCTTGGAGAGAATTGTTTGTGAGGGAAGCACACGATGGAGGTCTAATGGATCATTTTGGGGTCGAAAAGACCTTCAGAATATTGGAGGAGCAATTTTATTGGCCCAAATGCGCAAGGATGTGGCTAGGATTTGCGGACAATGTGTAGAATGCAAGAGAGCCAAATCTCAGCTCCTACCTCACGGTTTGTACACCCTGCTGCCCAATCTTCTACGCCCTTGTCTTGATATATCTATGGATTTTGTGTTGGGGCTGCCAAGGACTCGACAAGGTCGGGATAGTATTTTTGTTGTAGTCGACCGGTTTTCTAAAATGGCGCACTTTATTCCTTGCTCTAAATATGATGACGCCCATAGCGTGGCCTCGTTATTTGTTGATAATGTTGTTAGATTGCATGGTGTCCCGAGGACCATTGTGAGTGATAGGGACTCTATGTTCCTAAGCCACTTTTGGAAGTCCATGTGGGGTAGGCTTGGTACCAAGTTGTTGTTCTCTACGTCCTTCCACCCACAAACCGATGGCCAAACGGAAGTAGTAAATAGGACTTTGGGTGCTATGCTACGTTCCATGGTTAAGGGAAAAATGACTTCTTGGGAAGAGCACTTACCATTGATTGAGTTTTCCTATAACCGTGTCATACACTCAAGTACGGGAATGACTCCCTTTGAGTGTGTATACGGCCTCAACCCCCTCACCCCTTTGGATTTAACGCCTTTGCCAAGTGATCTCATGATTAGCTTAGATGGAAGCAAGAGGGCAGATTCTATGAAGAAGTTACATAAGAAGGTGCGGCTTCAACTTGAGAAGAAAAACCAAGACATGGCAAGGAGGGCCAACAAGGGAAGAAAGAAATTCATTCTTGAATAGGGAGATTAGGTGTGGGTGCATCTTCGGAAGGATCGGTTTCCATCTCAAAGAAAGTCCGAATTGATGCCTAGGGGTGATGGTCCCTTCCAAGTAATTGAGAGAATCAATGACAACGCCTACAAGATTGACCTTTCACCGGAATATCAAGTGCACAACACTTTCAACGTTTGTGATCTCTCTCTCTCGTGGGTGCGATTGACGATGACCAAATGCTGAATTTGAGGTCAAATTCCTCTCAAGATGGAGAGGAAGATACGGGTCGGACAAGCTCCATAAGTACACGACCTTTCACACAAAGCCAAGCTCGGGAATTACAAAAACTCCAAGCCTTGTTCATGCAAATGGCCGTGTGTCAGTTGGTGATTGAGCCTCCACAGGATCTAAATGTTTTTAAGTGTGAAGAGGGACCTTGAAGTGTAATAAACTTACACTCCAAGGGGCGGAAGCCTAGACAAAGGGCAAGCTAGTCATTTTGCTTCATTTTGCCTTGTAATATAAATAGAACATATTAGGGTTATTTGGGATAGTCTTCCATTATTATTTTTGAATCACAAGACTTGTAACATTTTGGGCTCTCTCTCTCTCTCAAAACAGCCCACAAAGAAGAGAGACACTTGTGTTGTATCCTGGCTAGAAACAAGGATCTTGAGGTCATTGAGTTCCTCTTGGTCTAAGTAAGAACTTGGTGTTTATATTCATTAGTCTTAGGGTCCTTTCTTGATGTTAGGGTTCTTAGTCTCTTGAATATTATATGTCAAGTTAACTATCTTTTTATTATCTTCTTGTTGTTGTGTTTGAGATCTTGAAGTCTAGTGAAGCCGTGTGGCGCTCTTTCGATTCACTAGCATTGTTGTTTAACTTGTTAATCTTGTGTTTGTTGGGTCTTCTTGTTGTTGTTACTGAAATCTTCATATTGTGGACTTGATCTTGTATCAAAAGGGCTAGTGCTATTGGCCTACCACCCATGGTGGTAATGTGGCTTTCCATGTTGCTAGCACCATGCTTCACTTGCTTCAAATGAAGGGATGTTTGGTGGTAAATCTTATTAAGACACAAACATGCATTTTCATAATTTCATTGATGTTTGCATCCCTTTTGACATAGCAAACATCTCCCAAATATCCATATGATTGCAATTATTCCCTTTCTCATTGAGGGGAGAGGCGGTTACTTGGCTAAGGGAGTTGCCCGAAGGATTCGTTACTTCATGGGTTGAGCTAACGAATGTTTTTCTCGATAGGTTTTTTCTTCTATCTCATATACTTCAACTTTGAGACAAATTCAAAGACTTCCACCAATCGAGTGGTGAACCTTTACATGAAGCTTGGATAAGGTTTAAGACAAAGTTGCCTTATTGCCAAACACATGAACTACTTGATAAGTTATTGCTCTAAATCTTCTATCTTTCTTTGGATTCTTTGAATAAGACCATAGAGTACAACTTAGTCGGTGGTTCTATAATGAATCAAACATTTATAGTTTCTATGCTCGACCAAATGACAAAGCAAAATCAAATGTTGAGGTGGTCGTGGGGGCTCCCTCCTTGCATTTTGTGAGCCAAGAGTAAAAGAAAAAGAATGAAGAGAGAGATGAAAACACGGACAATATTATGACACAAATGTATCTCTTGACAAAACATTTTATCGGATCCAACTCAAAAATAGTTAACGTAGTAGCTACAAGAGAAAATAGAGCCAATACGGATGATGATGTTGATTCACTTGATGAGAAGATTCACTTCATGTCTAATCAAACGGTGGTTTCCCAACCTACTTATCAACTCCAAGTCAACAATCAAGGGTGGAAGGATAGAGATCGAGATTGGCGGGACAAGGATCAAGATTAGAGATATCATGACCATGCTTGTGATTAAAGGGATAAGGATTGTCAGATTGATCATGAATGGAAGGAAATGTATTGTGAAAAGGATCATGATCATGATAGATATGTCCCACCTCATGATATAAAAAAGGTCAAAGAGTCCACCTCCATAGATATGGAGATCTACAAAATGGAAGATCTACTTATGAGAAATTTCAACAAAGTTGAAGGTAGTGACAAGATCCTTAAAGAAATGAAGAGTAAATTCTCTTTGTTGAACCAAATGGTCACTTCCTATGCATCCTCTATCCAGCAACTTGAGACCCAATTAAACCAAATCTCTTCCCATTCAAATTAAAGGACGAAAGGTGGACTCCCGGGTGACACAGTAATCAATCCTCAAGAATGACAATGCTCATTGTATCGTGATTGTCACTAGGAGTGGGAGAATACTTGTTGAAGAACTAGTTGATGTTGATGAAGCTCCAAGAGAAAATGAGAATAGGAGAAAATAAAGTGACTTGATGAAGAAACTAGTTGGGCCAAATCGTGATGAGGTAAACTCCAAAGATGTGAATGTTGAAGAACCAATAGTGGTTGATGATTCAAATTCCAATGAGGTATAGAAAAAGGGGATTGATGAAGATACTTCAAAGCCAGAGGCAAGCCCATCTATTCCTACACAAAATATAAAAATTCATCCTCCATTCCCACAAAGGCTCAAGAAGAAAGAAGAGGATTTTAAATTCAAGAAATACCTCTCTATGTTCAATAATTTGTCAATCAACATCCCATTGGTGGATGACTTTCTATATATGCCAGGTTATGACAAATTTTTGAAGGAATTGGTAACATAAAAAAGAATGATGGACTTTGAAATGGTCGAAGTGTCGCACCATTATAGTACGATCATGACTAGTAATGTGATGGTGAAGAAAGAGGACACTGAAGCATTCACTATTCCTTGCACCATTGGGGTATACAAATTTGGAAAGGCATTGTGTGATTTAGAAGTGAACATAAATTTGATGCCATTGGGCATTTTCAAAAAGTTAGGCTTGGGGACTCCCAAGGCGACCAAGATGGGGCTATTGATGATGGATCGATCTATCAAGAGATCAATGGGAATACTTTATGATGTGCTTGTTCGAGTTGATCGATTTCTATTCCCCATTTATTTTCTAATTCTTGATTGTCAAATAGATTATGAAGTCCCTATTATTCTTAGTAGGCCCTTCTTAGCTACCAAAAGAGATCTAGTTGATGTGGAGTGTGGAGAATTGAAATTTAGGGTCAATGGTGATGAAGTCACATTTAACATGTGCAAATCCATGAAACAACCGAGAGATTTTCAAGTGTTCTTAGTTATTGATGTAATAGATGATGAGGTGGCCAATGCATTGGATGTTGATTTGAAAAATGAGCCATTAGCGATTGTCTTATGGAACTACAGCAACAAAGATGTTGAATAAAATGATAAAGTTGTAGCTTCTTTGACCGGGTTTGGTTTATACACCAAGAACCCACACAGGCTTGACCTTTACTTGAAGAATTGGGAGATTCCTCCCTCTAAGCAATCCATAAAATATCCCTTGCTTGAACTTAAGCCACTTCCTCCTCATCTTCAATATGTCTTTTTAGGTCATGATAGTACTTTGCCTATGATTGTTGCATCAGACTTGCTAGCATGGCAGGTTGAGGCATTGGTGTCTGTATTGAGAAGGTTTATAAGAGCTATTGGTTGGTCTATCATTGATTTCTTCAAAATTCCCTCAGGAATTTGCAATCATAAAATACAATTGGATTCTAAATGTGTACCGAGTGTTGAACTCCAAATGATGTTAAACCTACCTATGCAAGAACTAGTAAAGAAAGAAATCATTAAGTGACTTGACACAGGGGTCATTTCCCCAATCTTCGATAGTACATGGGTTATCCCAGTACAATGTGTGCCAAAGAAAGGAGGAATCACCATCGTGCTGAATGAGAAAAATGAACTCATCCCCTTAAGGTCTGTCAAGGAATGGAGGGTGTGTTTGGATTACAAAATACTAAATTTATGAACTGAAAAAGACCACTTCCCCGTGTAATTTATGGATCAAGTGTTGGATGGACTAGCGGGAAGAGGTTGGTGATGTTTTCTCGATGGCTATTCCTGGCAAAATCAAATATCTATAGCACTCTAGGATCAAGAAAAGATGACCTTTACATGTCCTTGTGGAATATTTTCTTTCAAGAGAATGCCTTTTGGGTTATGCAATGGCCCAACCACATTCCAAAGGTGCATGATATCAATCTTATTAGATATGATAGAGGACACGATGGAGGTTTTCAAAGATTGTTTTTTGGTTGTAGGTGACTCCCTTGAAGCATGCCTTAAGCATTTGAGCAAAGTCCTCCAAAGGTGTGTTGAAAAAAACCTTGTTCTAAATTTGCATAAATGCCACTTTAGGTGAAGGAAGGTATTGTACATGGAATCTCAGGGGAAGGTATTCAAGTTGACTAAGCCAAAATTATAATTATTGCCAAATTTCCTCCACCAATATCCATAAAGGGTGTGCAAATCATCTTAGGGAATATTGTTTTCTACTAGAGATTTATCAAAGACTTCTCAAAGATAGCCTATCTGATGTGTAAGCTTCTTGAAAAGGAATCCAAGTTTGACTTTGATGGAGATTGTGTGAGGGCATTCAATTTTCTCAAAGAGAAGCTTGTAACGACTTTGATTATTAGGGCCCCAAATTGGTTACTTCATTTTGAGATCATATGTGATACAAGTGGATTAGCATTAGGCGCGACTCTTGGCCAAAGAAAGTACAAGCTCTTTCACCTGGTGTATTATGCAAATAAGTCCTTGAATAATGCACAAAGGAACTACACAATTACGGAAAAAGAGTTGTTAGCCATAGTATATGCTTTTGAAAAGTTTTGTGCTTACTTGTTCGGTACCAAAGTCATTATTCACACTGACTATGTCATTATTCAGTATTTTATGGAAAGAAGAAAACTAAACCATGGCTAATTCAGTGGATATTGTTACTTCAATAATTTGACTTTTAAGGTCAAAGATAGAAAGTGATGTGAAAACCAAGTGGAGGATCACTTATCTCGCCTTGAAATGAAAGATGAGAAGTTGGGTAAAATTGACATTAATGAGGCTTTTCCCAATGAGCTTGTTATGGCTCTTTCTGGGAGGTGGAACCACGGTATGCGGACTATTAAAATTATATTACTTGTGGTATACTCCCAAAGACCTTAATCATTATCAAAGAAAGTGCTTCCTCCATGATGTTAAGAAGTACTTCTGGGATGAGCCCTATCATTTTAGAGAGTGCGCCAATAATATGGTTTGGACGTGTGTGGCCAAAAATTATATAAGGCCTATTCTTAAGGAATGTCATTTTGTATCGGTAGGTGGTCATCATGGTGGGGTTTGAACAACTATAAAGGTGCTTCAAAGTTGATTATATTAGCCATCCTTATATCATAATGCTCATGAGTTGGTTAGTGCTTATGAACAATGCTAAAGACAAGGAGGAATTTCTAGATGGCATGAAATGCCATTGCATCTAAGTGTGGATGTGGATTTCTTTGTTGTATGGATAATTGATTTCATGGGACCCTTTATGATCTCATTTGAGAACCTCTACATCTTATGTGGCGGTAGATTATATTTCTAGATAGGTCAAAGTTGTGGCGTTGCATAATAATAAAGCTCGGAGTGTCACTCAATTTTTTTAAAAATACATCTTCACTCTGTTTGGGACACCCCATGCTATTATTAGTGATAGAGGTACTCAGTTTTGCAACCTCTCATCTGTATTTTTGCTTGCAAAGTATGGAGTGAAACATAAGGTGGCCTCACCTTACCATCCTCAAGCAAATGGAAAAGTGAAAGTCTCTAATGGAAAAATTAAACAAATTTTGGCCAAGATCATAAATTCTAATCATATGGATTGGGCCCAAAAACATGATGATGCATTGTAGGCATATAGGACTATTTTTAAAACTCTAATTAGCATGTCTTCATATAAATTAGTGTTTGACAAGGCTTGCTATTTGCCTATTGAATTGGAATACAAAGAGTTGTGGGCCTTACATCAATTGAACATGAAATGGGAGGATGTATCCAAGACAAGAGTGAAACAACTTTAAGAGATTGATGAATTCCGGCTGAGAGATTATAAGATCTGAACTCCTTGCAAGGAGCGGATGAAAAGATGACACAACACTAAAATCTTAAAAAGGGAGTTTAAAAGTGGTGATAATGTCCTATTGTTTAATTAGAAACTTAAGCTATTTCTAGAAAACCTCAAGTCAAGGTGGTCAAGACCATTTAAGGTGGTGCTAAGCTTCCCAAGTGGAGGTATTAAATCGGAAGGTGGAAAGGGGTTCCAATCCAGGGTGAATGGTCAATGAGTAAAGCATTACTTTGGAATGATACTGAAGGTAGACTTCTTCGAGGTTTTCTATCTTGATGGAGCTTGAAGGCTCCTACTCGCGTCACGTCATGACACAATATTAAATAAGGCACTTCTTGGGAGGCAACCAAAATTTTACTTTTTGTTGTTTTGAGTAACATTTGTTGCATGGTGCAGGTGTATAATAGGGTTGGAATATGGAAAACATATCATAAAACAAGTTAGAGTAAAGAAATTTTGGAGACTGTGCACTGAGCTCCAGGGAAATGACTTTGGAAATTCTATAAACATGTTAGCAAATCACCAAATTCCTTCGCCTAACTCGATCTCCAAAGTTATGAAATCTATTAAATTCGGTGATACCTCTCAAAGGTCGGTGCCTCGCCAAAAACATAGGTAATGCCCTTGTCTATCACCAACGTAGTTCTTTAAATCTAGCCTCCAAGATGTAGAAATAGTTATATTTAATGATATATTGTGTTTGGCGCATCGCCAAACAATTTGTACATATGTCTGGTACTTCACCAAACTCAGTTCTATTTAATGAGCTGATTGTTTGACATTTCAACCCTTGACTTTCCAGCCTGATGAATACTTTGTCCAGCAAATCTTTCAATTGCTCCTTCAATTCACGCAATTCTGTTGGAGCCATTCTATATGGAGGGATAGAAATAGGTTGAGTGCCTGGAATCACATCAATGCCAAATTCTACTTCCCTTTCTGGGGGTAAGCCTGAAAAGCCTTCTAGAAATACATCCAGAAATTCACTAACCACTGGAACGGACTGACGAGTTAGTGGTTCCACTTCAGTATCTTTCACCCGTACCATATGACATATGTAACCCTTAGCAATCATTTTCCTGGATTTTTGATAAGAAATAAATCTTCCTCTAGGTGCCCCTACATCACCCTTTCATTCAAAAACATCCATTTGTGGAAAATGAAAATGCACCTTCTTGGCCCGGCAATCACCCGTGGCGTAACAAGAAGCTAACCAATCCATTCCTATTATCACATCAAAATCCACCATGTCAAGTTCAATGAGATCGGCCAGTGTATCATGACCACACACCGTTACCACACAATTACGATATACTCTTTTTGCAATAATACATTTACCAACCGGTGTAGACACTTCAATTGATTTAATTAATAATTCTGGTGCCTTTACGATTTTCGCAGCAATCAACGGAGTAACATGGGAAAATGTAGAACCTAGATCAATCAGTGCATATACATTATATGAGAATATGGATAATGTACCTGTGACAACATCAGGAGAAGCCTCTGAATTTTGTCGGTCCACCAAAGCATAAGTGCTATTCTGGACCCCACTAGTATTAGCTGCTCCTCTGGCACCCCTACCCCGGCCAACAGACTGCACACCTCGGCCCAAAGAAGGAACCAATGCTGATGACGCAACGGCCGATCCTGCCGGTCGTGCTATACCACCCATGCTCCTCTGGGTACACTCTCTCATAATGTGTCCTGTCATACCGCACCAAAAGCAAGCATTTGTCCCCACTCTGCATGTACCTTAATGAATACGTCCGTAATGCTGACACTACAGACGGGGAAAACCTATTGCCTGTGATCCGAGAACCCCACTACTCTGTCCAGATAGACTACCAATAGACCCTCAAAATTGAGAGTGAGCACCTGCTGTAGAATATGAGAACGATGGTCTAGGTGGTCTAGGAAATATACGAGGCCTAGATCCTCCTTGAGACATCATAGACGATCCCATAGGTCTAGGCCTTTTTTATTGTCCCCTGTCAAATTCATGTGCCCTTCTTCTCTGTCTTTGATCTTCCATTTTCTGGGCGAAGGCTTGTATTCTAGCTATGTCCATGTCCTTGTTCAAGGCAGCAATGGTGCAATCCCTTACCAAATATGGTTCTAATTTGTCCACGTATCGATGGACTCTATCTGTCATAGTCGCAACCACATTTGGAGCATATCAAGCCAAGGAATTAAATTGCAGACTATATTCTCTGACACTCAAATTTCCTTGATGAAGATTCAAGAATTGATCCGTACATGCCTCACGGATCTCATAGGGAAGATAATGATCAAGAAAAGCCGCTTTAAATTCTTCCCAATTTATTGTCATTGCACCGATACCACGTGACTTCTTCTAATCCTCATACCTTAATATCGCTTCTCCTTTCAATTTGTACGTAGCAAGTTCAGCTGTTTCTACCCCCGACACATGCATAACTTCCAAAGTTCTCTGAATCTGATCCACGAAGTCCTGTGGATCTACTTTTGGATCTGACCCAGTGAATATAGGAGGGTCCAGTTTCAGGAAATCCTGTGTTTTACGACTCGCCACTCTAGCCGCATCATCTTCATTTGTCATTGGACCAGTTCGTCCTTGACTTTGTGCCGCCACTAACTGCGTCAACATATGTACTTTATTTCTAAGGTCCTGATCTGTGGTGTTCAATGGTGGTTCTGTGGGTACTTCTCTACCTACTGGCTTTTCCGGAGCTGGATAAGTAGAAGAAGACCGCGATGAAATTTCAGCATTTGCTCAACCTTGAATAGCTTGGTCAGGTGGTAATCTACTCATTCCTTCTTCAGCAGGCATATCCACCTGCTTACCTTTACCTCTACCTCTTCTCATGATCGGCATGATTACTATATCAAAGAGAAACATTTACCATGGTCAGATACAAATCAACTTACAACAATGGCTCTATTGCACGATCTAGAATTGAAGAAAAGAAACAACATCCTAAATGTCCCGTAGCCTCCTACTTATAAATGTGGTGCACAACACATTGATAAGTAAGACTCTACTCAGACACGGCTTCGTAGACACCCTTAGAACGACCTGCTCTGATACCACTTTTGTCATGCCCAGAATTCCAACGAGGCGTGATTGGCACCTGTAGTCGATAAGGCCCGAGAGAACCAACCTGTACTTATGTTCATTCAAATGAATGCCATCAGAAACACCCTTATCACGTAGGAATTTATAATTCTAACAACAAAATTCATGGAACATATGACATATATACATATATGAAACTTGGCCGTTGAGGCCATCAAGTCAAAAACGACATGTACCTTTTATATTTATACACCCACATCTGTCTACAAAAGCCTCTAACAAGTGCATTTACCAAAAATAACTAAAAGTCGGGACAAGTCCTCGCTTTATACAACATGTACAACACCAAAACATATGTACAACTGTGAATCGAAGAAGCCCCAAACTAACTGGAGCTCACCAATGATCGGCAACAACTGGCAACCTACTGTGGAGGTCTACTAGAACCTGCGCCTGCAATAAGTAAGGTAAATCCCCCAAGAGGGGTCAGTACGAAGAATGTACTGAGTATGCAAGGCTCAAATGAAACTATAAGATATGTGGGCATGCCAATTAAATCAAATTCAAATGCATAACCAATATGGATAATTCACTATACTGAACTTTGGAAACCATGTATATTGTTTTCTTTACTTTCTTTGTTTCTTTGATTCTATGGTTATTCATCTTTTCCTGTGAACTGTGATACCCGGGCTCCGACTGAACAGTGGGTTTATCATAACATAACGTTATGTTGGGATCGGCTTGATCTAGGCTTATGCCTCTAGAGCTTCCACCCTAAGAATCAAAGCATTGGGTTCGGATCTAGCTAGGTTATTACCTCTAGAGCTGCCACCCATAAACCAACATATCAGGTTCGGCTCGAGCTAGGTTTATACCTCTAGAGCTTCCCCTTGTCAGGTTCGGTCCAAGCTAGGCTTATGCCTCTAGGACTGCCCCCTGATTCAACAATCTTGGGAGCGGCTTGAGCTAGGCATTTCACCCACAAAGCTGCCACCCATACTTGATCATTAACCACATATGCATTACTTTATTCTTTACTTTGAGATTGATACAATGATAGTCATAACCTTATGGGAATCTTTGGATCAATAATCAATGAGTGAGAGACATGTGAATAAACATTATTGGAAACATAACACCATTGGAACCATTGGACAATAAGCAATGCACAGGATACATGAATATAACCACTATTGGAACTTTGGAATGTAACCTTATTGGGATTTGGAACATTAGTCATGAATATGAGACATGAGATTCACAATTGATCAATGAGTAGGAACTATATGATAGTGACCATTGATAACCGGATATAGGATACCTTAGCACATTTCGGGATGGGACAAGTGTATCGTAAATGTGAGTACTATATGCTACAGTAAGATATGGACAGAGTAAACTTACATACCTTTACTCCCAAGTACAAATACACAAGCCTATGTATGAACACAATAGTCCAGCTTCTTCTTTACGTCTTACTCTATAATACAAGTACATATCGAAGCTTACATTACCAAATAGTTACTATACAGGCGTACAAGACGACAACGAACTATATGACTGCCGTATAATGTCATGTCACCCCTTACAATACAATCCAATGCATTATCATATCAACAAAACCA
This sequence comes from Capsicum rhomboideum, assembly GCA_031232105.1. Lineage (NCBI taxonomy): Eukaryota > Viridiplantae > Streptophyta > Magnoliopsida > Solanales > Solanaceae > Capsicum > Capsicum rhomboideum. Next base: position 45,381,115 of record CP124708.1, on the reverse strand, counting down.
TAACATTACACACATTGACCAAGAGATCATACATCGATAGCATTTCACACCACCCTTACCCTTTACACTTTTCTCTTTATCATTCCGTCACAATTACCCCATCATACCAACATATGAACAACAATACATACTTAATACAGTCCAAAATACCTCCATACGACACTTTAAAGTCATTAAAACGACATCGCAAGCTGATAATTACATCCAAAAAGGGTATAGGGGCCTTCGCGGATCAACTAGGGATGAAAACACACAAAACGGAAACCTGGGATGACCTGCGCTGCCACCTGTGCCCGAAGGTGGCTGAGGTGCATGCGCAGGTGACCTTTGGAAGCAGCCATATCCACCTGCGTTGGCATCTGCGCCCGCAGGTGCCGTCGTTTGCGGGGGCAGATGCCCGTTTTGGTCCGAAATGGTTTCTTTTGGGTATTTTTATGCAATGAATGGTCCATGATCATAACCAAACTCCTTTTAAAATATATTTGATCATTTTAATTCCAAAAATCAGCCATGGTCTCACCACACCCATAAACAACACCCAAAACGACACTTCTTGGTCAATACGTCACCAAATCCTTAACCAATTTCACAATAGCAATTCCAAACATTATACACAAGGAAAAAAAAAGGTAAGACTATAATAACATCTCACATGTAAATATTTAATCCATCAATTTCAATTCCTTCATGACTGTAAGTCCATATTCAAGTTCACAAGACAAAACCATTCTCCGATTGTAAAAATAGACAGTTTTACACATAGCACACTGTCCAACACTTTGCCAACAAAACCAACATGATTTATACACCATATTAAACATATTATATACTTAACCATGAGAATAAATACTTACCAAAGTTTACCAAAGAATGATCTTGGCCCAATAAGTAGTTGCCTTAGGGTTTTTGTGTGAGAGATAATGTTTAAGAACAATGTTAAAAAGGCATGTGTGTATCTAATGAATAAAAATCTGATTTATGGGTTTATATAGTCCCTTTTGAATGATCCTTATCCACACACTTGGTGGGTTTACTTGGTCAATGGATGAGCAATGCAAGAATGGGTCAAAACCTCTTTTGGGCCATGTCTTTCTCATGATATTTGGGCCTCATTTAGGGCCCAATTGTACAAGACTTTTAAATGCCCACAATTCAATACATAATTCATCAAATCTCTCATGTTTTCATATTTCCATAAATGTTACGGTATTCAACTATACCCCGAGACGTACGGGGTGTTACAATTTAAGGAAAACAGAAATACATAAGAATAAACATATGCAAGGGTTTGAATAGTGTGCACCTGATGTAAATCATTTTTCTACTTGGTTCCTCTTGAATGTTCCTGCAACCTCATGAAATTCAAATAACTTAAACCCATGCTTAGTCTCGATCAGAATTGACCTCCATTCTGGTGGCAGGTTTGTGAAACTTGTGTATTCACTAGATATCCTACAAAAATTGCAATTCATTAGTCATCCTATTTTGAGGAAAATGATATGTCTCTTCCAAAACATACATCCTTCAAACACATAATACATGAGGGGTATGATTATTTTTTAGGATCGGGGACCCTTTCGACACAAAGTGATCTTGATAATGGGCTCGATACCCCATATGTACCGGGTCTCCTAGGTTGACTTGCCTAAAAAGGATTTTTGCTTTGATATCTCCTAGGTGTCTAGAGTGGGCTTTTGAAAAGGGTTGTGTCCAACGCAGACAACTTAGGTTGGAAATGCAATAGCCATTGGACGTTAATGTATCATGGTCTCATGGCACTTTCGATGCTTAAAACAAGGAAAATACATAAAAACTTGGGTATGTATGGTTGGTATGATGTGTTTTATGTCTTACTTTGCAGAGAAATAGGTTATGGAGGCAAACTGGAGAAAAAGGGAGAAGCATGCATTAGAATAGAGCATTTGTGGAAGAAAAGAGCAAAGTCAAAGTTGGGAAGTGTCCCATGGTAGGGACTCATGCCACGTGAGTGGACCCACTCCACATGGGTGGGCACCACAGGTAAACTCCTGCATACTTGAAGGAAGCCTGCTTTCCATGTCAGGGACTCATGGAACGTGAGTCGACCCACGCCACGTGGATTGATGTCGTGTGTCAACTCCCAAAGAGGGAAAGGAACCGTGTTTCTATAGCAGGAACCCACGTGATGTGACTTGGTTCCACAACACCAAGTCACGGTACCATGGAAAATTGCCGACTTTGTTCTCCTACTTTGTTTAGGATAGGATTCACCTTGTATCTATAAATACCCCTTTATTTTCCTACGTTCGAGAGTTGGTCAGTACATTTTTTCGAGAGATATTTTCCATTATTTTTGATTTCATATTATTGATTTTGTAATCTTGGAACATAGATTCTAGGGTTTTATTGATATTGAGATTTCAGAGTTTTCTCCTTATTGTGAGAGTGTAATTATGTTTTCTTCATTGAATTCTTCTTGTGTTCTTGCAACCATGAAAAGCTAAATCTGTCAACTAGGGTTGTGTGAACCATGAGGAATTAACGAAACTGGTTAAGTACAAAGCAATTCTGAACCATTTTGAATGCATGTATTTTTATTACCTTCATTATAATTGATCTTCTAACGGTTACAAATGTTAGAAACTCGTCTGTATTCTAGACTTGCTCGAGAGAGAGGTAGAGATTGGGAAAAGGGAATAACAATAGATATTTGAAGCTATCAACCTTCATCTTAATAACTTGTGCCATAACAGGGATAGTTATATGAGATCCAGGACAAGGGTTAGTAGTGTGACACTCGGAGACCGATAGAAGAAGAGTGAAATTTGTCTAACTAAGGTCTAGAGACGTTTAGATAAACATATCTTGTTAGATTTTACATGCAACGCATCAGGACAGTTTTGCCAGCACAAGTAACTGGTGAAGTTAAGGAATCATTACGGATCACAGTCGTAGTGTATTTCTCATATTGATAACGAATCCAATAATCAACAATCATTACAGTTACTACTTGCTTACAAAAATCCCCCCAGTTTACTGACTTTCCAATTACTCAGACTAACATTCGACAGACTTTCATCCTATTCCCTATGGGATCGACCTCAACCTAGTTGGGTTCTATATTTGATACATCGACCATATTATACTTTTTTGGAGGTATATTTTGGGCGATATCAAATTTTGGAGCCGTTGTCGGGGAATTACGATTATGAAATTTGATTAGTTTGCTTGTTGGAGTTGATTGGTTTTATTTTTTGATAATTTTAAGGGCACACACTGGGGTATGCCAAATACTAGGAGTCAAGGCAATCCCCTGATTCCACTTGATCCTGAAATAGAAAGAACTCTGAGAGCTAATCAAAAAATGGTGAATACCGATGGAGTTCAGGATCCCGCAGTCGCGGGAGACATTCATAGACAACCAATTTAGCCAGTTGGTCGTGAAACAGTGGACCAAACTACCGCTCGATTGACACAGGAAGATCAAACTAGGCAAGATACTCCTAGGCAAGAAGATAGATATAATCGAGCTATACAAGAAGCAGCACAACATCTGGCTGATGCTGAAAAGAGACAAAGAAGACTGAGGACTCACTGAACACCTCAAAGACCATATGTCCTGGTTTTTGATGATCCAGAAGAAGAGGATCTGGCTTATTTTGAGCCGATAGAGACTAGTACCATTATCCCACCAGAATTACCTTAGGGAACTAAGTTCGACATTATAAGTGCCATGATCCACCTGCTTCACTTGAAAGGCGTATTCGTCGGTCTTCCTATGGATGATCCGAACATGCATGTGATGAACGTTGTGGGGGTCTATACTTCATATAATTTGCCTGGAGTGGACCAAGAGGCTATTCGATTAATATTATTTACGTTCTCTTTAACAGGAGAAACGACTTTGTGGTTGATTGAATTACCACGAGGCTCCATCACTCTTGGCAAGAATTGAGAAATCAATTTCTGGAGAGTTTTTTTCCACCCTCCAAGATGCTACAGTTGAAGGATGAGATTTACAACTTCAGACAACTACATTCTGAAACACTTTATGAGACATGGCTAAGGTTTAAGAAAAAACTGCAGAATGTTCCAAATCATAGAATGAGTGGCAGGAGTTCACATGAAATCTTCTACAGGGCTTTAAATGTAAATACTAAGGCTGTAGTAGATACTATCACTGGCGGAGCATTTATGAGTCTGAGGTGGGAACAAGCTTCAGAGATTTTAGATCGTATCACTAAGACCAATAGAGAATGTCATACTCAGAAGGCAGATACACCTGCTAGTACATACACTATTGGAGAATCAACAACATATTGGGTGTTGGATGAGTCTGTAGCTCAAAAGGTCGCACAACTGAGGACATAAATTGGTTTTCTAGCCAAACATATTTCATCTAGAGGTTTTGAGAAGGTGCTTGGCGTAGGCCTACAAGGAAAAACACCTAAGCATGACTATTATGAATCTGATGAGGAAGCTAAGTACTTAGATTGAGAAGTGGCAGATTTTTGAGCCAAGGTCCAAGGGTCTAATCAAGACTCTTGGAACTCGAGGCAAGGGAATCAAGGTCAAAACTATTATGGAGACAATTACAACAGGTCAGGATATTGAGACAGAGAACGAGATCGTGATGGAGACTGAAGAAGAAAAGATGATTACAAGGAGAAGAGCAGTGCTTATGTTCCACCAGAGAATCGTGATAATGATTACGAAAATTCATGAATGGAAACCCTTCTTACCAAATTGGTTAAAGTATCAAAAAACCAAGAAAATTGCTTGAAGGAAATTAGGGCCGACATTTTGGGAATAAGTCAAAAAATTAAATCTCACTCAACTGCCATAAAACAGTTGGAGTAACAGTTCAGGCAGATATCGATGGCATTAAACCATTGTAAACTAGGCACTCTTCCAAGCAACGCCATCCAAAATCCAAAAAAATGACGGTCATTGTTTAGCCATTACTACAAGAAGCGGAAAGAACAAAACCAACCCCTCTATTCCTGCAGATAATAATAAGAAAGATGAGCCAATGGTAGGTGATGAGGAGGTTGAGATGGAGCCAGAAAATTTAACAACTGACAATAATGCAGCTCACAAACCCTACAGTATTAATAAGAAAGTTGAATCTGAAAAAAGGAAGGAGAAGGAGGTTCCACAAATGTTGAAAACTATCCCACGACCTCCTCCTCCGTTTTCTCAAAGGTTGAAAAGAAAGGTTGAGAAAGGTAACTACCAGAATTTTATTACAATGTTGAAAAAGTTACTGGTAAATATCCCTCTTGTTGAGGAATTGGAGCAGATGCCAGGTTGCACAATGTTCATGAAAGACTTGGTGACAAAGAAGAGAACTGTCAGTTTTCAGTCGGAATATAACTTGCATCATTGTAGTGAAGTTGCTTCACATTCCCTAGTAGAAAAGAAGGAGGATCTAGGAGCTTTCACAATTTGTTGTGTTATCGAGTCTTACAACTTTGCAATGGCACTGTGTGATTTGGGTGCTAGCATTAACTTAATGCCGCTAGCCATTTTCAAGCAGTTGTTGTTAGGACCACCAAAACTGACTTCTATGAGGCTTCTTATGGTAAATAAAACTGTGAAAAAGTCGATGGGCATTATGTATGATGTTTTGGTGAAAGTTGCATCTTTCATCTTTCCATCTGACTTTGTGATTCTAGATTGTGAAGTTGATTTCGAGGTTTCTATCATCCTAGGGAGACCATTCCTTGCCACTGGTCATGTGTTGGTTTACATGGAAATTGGGAAGATGAAGTTCAGGTTAAATAATGAACATGTTACTTTCAATACTTTTCATTCCATGAAGCAACTGAATGATATGTGGGTGATTTCTGTAATTGATACACTTGATGAGAGTGCCATAGTCGTTCCAATTGAAGAAAGGTTGGGGGTAGAAGCTCTTGCGGCTGTGATCATGAATTTTGATAGTGATGGTATTGAGGAATATGATGAGATGGTTGGAGCACTTTCGGCTAGGGGATCCTACACTTATACTCTGAAGAAACTTGATCTCAATTTAAAGAATAGGGTGACCCCACTGGCTCGCCCTTCTATTGAGAAGCCTCCAGTCTTGGAGCTTATGGCTCTTCCTTCTCACCTTCGCTATGCATTTTTGGGAGCCAATAACACCTTGCCCGTAATTTCTGTTGAGTTAGAAGAATGGCAGGTAGAAGCTCTGGTTTTGGTATTGAAAAAATTTAAGAGGGCCATTGATTTGTCTATTGCTGATATTATAGGAATTCCACCCAGCATTTGCACTCATAAAATTCAGCTTGATCCTGAGTGTATGCCGAGCATTGAGCACCAACGTCGTCTGAACCCACCGATGCAGGAAGTTATGAAGAAAGAAATCATTAAGTGGTTAGATGCAGGTGTAGTTTACCCCATTGCTGATAGCAAGTGGGTATGCCCAGTGCAGTGTGTGCCAAAGAAGGGAGGAATCACTGTGGTTCCAAATAACAAGAATAAGTTAACCCAATGAGGACAGTCACTAGATGAAGAGTTTGCATGGACTATCGAAAGCCAAATTCTTGGACCCAAAAGGATCATTTTCCTATGTCTTTCATGGACCAGATGTTAGACTGTCTTACTAGAAGGGGGTGGTATTGCTTTCTTGACAGTTATTCGGGATATAACCATATTTTCATTGCTCTCGAGGACCAAGAGAAGACCATGTTCACCTGCCCATATGGGACTTTCACGTTCAAAAGGATGCCATTCGGGTTATGTAATACGCCAGCCACTTTTCAGCGTTGCATGATGTCTATTTTCTCTGACATGATGGAAGACACTATTGAGGTATTTATGGATGATTTTTCTATAGTGGGAGATTCTTTTGACGACTGTCTAGCCCACCTCGCTAATGTGTTACAAAGATGTGAAGAGTGCAACTTAGTGCTAAATTGGAAAAATGTCACTTTATGGTTAAAGAATGTATCGTATTGGGACATCGAATCTCAAAGAAGGGTATCGAAGTAGACAAAGAAAATATTAAGGTGATTAAAAAATTACCCCCACCGATTTCTATCAAAGGGATTCGAACTTTTTTAGGTCATGCTAGGCTTTATAGATGATTCATCAAGGATTTATCTAAGATTGCACATCCGTTATGCAAGCTTTTGGAGAAAGAGGTGAAGTTCATTTTCTATGGAGAGTTCCTAAAAGCTTACGAATGTCTGAAAGAGAAGTTGATTTTAGCTCCTATCATTGTCACACCAGACGGGATAATGCCATTTGAGGTTATGTGTGATGCTAGTGGAGTAGATTTGGGTGGAGTCCTTGGACAAAGGTATGAAAAGATTCTACATCCTATTTACTACGCTAGCAAGGCACTTAATCCAACCCAGAATAATTACACTATGATTGAGCAAGAGCTGTTGGCTGTGGTTTTTATTTTTGAAAAAATTTGATCTTACTTGATTGGTATGAAGGTGATTGTACATACAGACCACGCCGCACTTAGACATCTTATGTCGAAGAAGGAAGCCAAGCCAAGGCTGATTCCATGGGTATTTCTACTACAAGAATTTGATTTTGAGGTCAAGGACCGAAAGGGCACTGAGAATCAGGTTGCAGACCACCTATCACACCTTGAGGAGGAAGCCATGCTCAAATTAAGGGATGATCTTGATATTGAAGATACTTTTCCATATGAGCAAGTGTTAGCAGCATCACAAGACTTAATCCCATGGTTTATTGATTTTGCCAACTTTCTGGCAAGTGATATAGTCCCGAAAGATATGTCGTACCAGCAACGGAGGAGATTCATGCATGAGGTGAGAAAATTCTTCTGAGATGAGCTTTACTTGTTTAGGGTATGTGCAGATGGTATGATTTGAAGGTGTATCCCAAAGGTTGAAATCATGAGTATTTTGGAAGCATGTCATTCATCTCCAGTCGGGGGTCATCATGGCGGTACGAGGATTGCGCACAAGATCTTACAATACGGGTATTATTGGACCACTATCTATGAAGATTCTCATGACTATGCTTGGGCCTATGACCAATGTCAAAGACAAGGGAATATCTCACGCAGACACGAACTTCCTATGACAACTATCCTTGAGCTTGAATTATTTGATGTATGGGGAATTGATTTTATGGGCCTCTTTGTGAGCTCACATGGGATGAAATACATTTTGGTAGCTGTTGACTATGTTTCTAAGTGGGTGGAGGCGATTGTGCTTCCCAATAATGAAGGACGAAGTGTCACGACATTCTTGAAAAAGAACATATTTTCACGATTTGGTACATCCCGATTAATCATTAGTGATGGAGGATCCCACTTCTGCAATCAGTTGTTCAAAACCTTGCTTGACAAATATAGTGTCAAATATAAGGTGGCCACACCTTACCACCCTCAGACAAGTGGGCAAGTTGAGGTGTCAAATCATGAGATTAATTCTATTTTGGCAAAAACGGTGAATGCTAATAGAACCGATTAGGCGAGACGATTGGATGATGCATTATGGGCATATCGAACTACATTTAAAACACTGATTAGTGCCATACCATATCAGTTAGTGTTTGGAAAATCCTGCCATTTGCCTGTCGAACTTGAATATAAGGCATTATGGGCATTGAAGAGGTTAAATCTAAACTGGAGTGAAGCAGCTAAATTGAGGTTAGACCAGATGAATGAGATGGATGAATTTCGTCTACGGGCTTATGAAAGTTCAGCACTGTATAAAGAAAAAATGAAATTATATCATGATCGAAAGATTGAATGACGAGAGTTTCACCCGGGAGAGTTGGTACTACTTTATAACTCCAGGCTTTGCTTGTTTCCTGGCAAGCTAAAGTCCAAATGGTCTAGACCATTCATGGTGGTTAGGGTGTTCCCGGATGGAGAAATCGAGCTAAAAGGTGATGATAATGTTCTATTCAAGGTCAATGGACAGCGTGTAAAGCACTATATGGAAATCACGAAAGAAATTAGGACATGTGAGGAGCTTAGTCTTGATGAAGTCTGAGTAGTAAAGTTAGCCATGTCGTGTCGCAATGTTAAATCAGGTGCTGCTTGGGAGGCAACCTATGGGCTGGTTGGTGAATTCTGAATATCCAATTTATCCATGTCGTGCCGTGACATTAAATCAGGCGCTGCTTGGGAGGCAACCCAAGGTCTGAGTTGGTTGTGATTCAATTATGGGAGGATGTGGAGGATAAGTTAGCTGGAATTTAAAATATTGAACTGAAAATGTTCAATACATCCCACGACAGTGATTCACGTGTCGTAAGTTCATCCATATGATGCGGGTTTGTACCGTGGAAGTTAGAGAAAATTATTCATATACAGAACCCGACCCATGCCAGGGACCCATGTGGCGTGGGTTGGTGTCGTAGTAACTGAACCAGGTTTTAAATTTGAGATCCGACCCGACCCATCCCTATTTATTTCGGTACAACAGAACCCGACCACAAATCCGCCTAAACCTTTTCAACTCCGAATCCTAACATCATCCCCATTTACGAAAACTTCATTAATTTATCCACTTTATATCACTCATCTCTCAAATTCCCACATACTAACTCCGAAATTCATAAATTCCCTACCACCATTTAGCTGAAAATCATCCACCCTATAACCCTAAAATTTTTGAAAAAATAAAACCCCAAACCCAAACCAACTCTGACCCAAATTAGCCCCAAACCCGACCCATTTAATTCGAAATGCTTCCAAAAATTTAACCCCAAACACGAAGATATGGGTTCATATTCGAGAATCCAAACTAAAACCCCCAAATTTATGACTACGTTACATGATAAACTTTTAGGGTCCTAGAAAAGTGGGTCTGAGGAAGTGTTTGAGATTTCTCATGATGATTCTGCACTTGTACCTTGCACAACGAGGTTACAAACTAGGGCGCAAGCTGCTACCTGATATCGCCCAAAATATACCTCCAAAAAAGTATAATGCGGTCACTATATAAAATATAAAACCCAACTAGGTTGGGGTCGATCCCACAGGGAATAGGACAAAATTATGTAGAATGCTTGTCTGAGCAATTGCGAAGTAAGTAAAACAGGGGGGGGGTTGTGAATAAGTGGTAATAGTAACGATTGCTGGTTTTCGGATTTTGCAAACAATATGAGAAATACACTAGGACTGTGATCCCCAGTGATTCCTTAACTGCACCAGTTACTTTTGCTAGCAAAACTATCCCGCTGTGTTGTATGCAAAATCTAACAATATATGTTCATCTAAACATCTCTCAACCTTGGTTAGATGAATTTCACTCTTCTCCTCTTGGTCTTCGAGTGTCACACTACTAACCCTTGTCCTAGATATCAGATAACTATTCCTGTTATGGCTCAAGTCATTTGATGAAGGTTGATAGCTTCAAATCTCTGTTGTTATTCCTTGATCACAATCTCTACCTCTCTCTCGAGCAAGTCTAGAATACAGGAGAGTTTCTAACAATGGAAACCGTTAGAAGATAAATTATAATAAAGGTAATAACAATACATGCATTCCCAACGGTTCAGAATTGCTTCGCACTTAACCTGTTTTATTAATCCCTCATGGTTCACACAACCCAGTTGATGGGTTTAGCTACTCATGATTGCAAGAACATAAGAAGAATTCAATAATGAAAACTTAATTGTAAACTCACAATAAGAAGAAAACTCTGAAATCTCAATATGAATATAACCCTAGAATCGATGTTCCAAGATTACAAAATCAATAATACGTTTATGAACTTAAAAACAATAGAAAATATTTCTCAAAACAATGTACTGACCAACCTCTGAACATAGGACAATATAGGGGTATTTATAGATACAAGGTGAATCCTATCCTAAACAAAACAGGAAAACAGAGTTGGCACTTTTCCACAGTATCGTGACTTGGTGTCGTGGAACCAAGTCACGCCATGTGGATCCTGCCGTGGAAATCAGGCCACTTCACCAACTCTAAGGAGTTGACTCACGACACCAACCTACGTCACGTAGGTCGATTCAAGTGACGTGGGTCCTGCCGTGAGTCACTCCTCTGGTATGGACTTGGCTTTTTTGTCTTCAAATACTTCGCTCTCGTGCATGATTCTTCTTTTTTGTCCATTCTGCCTCCAAAAACCTATTCTACTATAATATAGAATAGAAAACACATCATACCAACCAATTACACCCAAGTTATTGCATATTTTCCTTGTTTTAGGAATCAAAAGTGCCATGAAACCATGGCACGTCAACATCCTCAACTTAGAACGCTTAGATGTCCTCAGGCAGACAAAATAAAATAAGCACAATCGATGCTTAACTATGAGAAACCTGAGAGACCTACGGCAGTCGACTTATCTCTTTTGGCACCAAAACTTTTCCTACCCCTTATTCTCCTTCAGTTATTTTCAGATTTTGGGTGTGATTTTCTTCATACTTTCAAAACACAATTTTTTTTTCTTTCTTTCTCTTTTTTTTTTCTTTGCAATTTCTATTTATTTCACTCATCTTTTTTTTTTCTTCACATCAAAATTTGTTCTCTTTTTCTTTTACTAGCCCCTTCTTCATACCCAAGTTAAGCTACGCACCCCTATAATAGCCACCCTCAACTTAGGCGATTTGCCGGAGTTGAGGTACACAATGTCCAAGAAGGGACTAGGGCTAAGACATGTTTATTGTAAGTCAAATGGGAAGGTGACTAGGCTAATGAAAAAATAGGACAATTAAGGCTCAAAATTGGGATCAAGAGATATTTAATTCATTTGGTCGGGCATTTAGGCTAAAAGTGGACTTATTCAAAAATGGCCTATGATCCTTTCCTAACCACTATCCTATAACTTAGGCAAGACTAACCGTGAAAGTTATGGATCACACACACAAAATGAACTAGGTAATGACCTCACACACACATAACATAGGGTTACACTATCAACTACTACCTATCCAGTTCATGCATTGCTAGCTACAGTCATGTTGCCTATAATACTAATGCCATAACAAGATCCAACAGCTATCACAAACTACAATGCTACACACACATTTTAAAACAAATTTTTTTGTAGGGGTTCCATTAAACAATCAAAAATCACAACTTGTTCAAAATTGGACAACACTAAGGTTCCTCTATTTTTCTCCTATTTAATCATGAGAACACATAGATACTATGAATAATGACCTAAACATGTCGGTTCTACTATGATAGCACACTTGGGGGGAAAGAAAACATAGAAACAAAAAACCCCAAGTGGTGGTATACCCCCACCCCCAACTAAAAAATGGTGCACTGCTCCTAGTACACAACTATTAATAGAGTAAGTGTAAGGGAGTGAAGACATACCTGCGGTGACCTAGGCATTGGATGTGGGCCCATCCACTGCAGGATCATCTATATGCTCTTTGGGCTCACTGCTAGGTGCGTCTTGTGTAGTGGGTTCCTGACTAGAGGATGCACCTCGTGCCCTATGCTTCTGAGCAATCTGACTGGCATGGTACTCTACTCTGGAGGCCTTAATCGCTCTCCAAAAATAATCCTAGAACTCGTCACCACTATCATCCTGATCCTCTGGACTACGTGGTCGCTTGCCTCTATCAATAGGATACTCCTCGTCAGCACACAAATCCATCTCAAAAGCCGGCATCATCAGGGCCAGAACGGGCATAGGTGGAATGACAGGAGTACTGCTCGTTGCCAAAGATCTAACCTTATCTCTCAATACATCCACCTCATGTGTCAATCCTGCCATATCAAGAATCTGTGTCGAACTCATCCGGGTAGCCATCCATGGCTCAAAACTATCAATCCGCCCATGCAGCTCTCTCATAAATCTATCCATAGCCGCAATCATATGGGCCTCCACTCTAGCTTCTGAAGCCTCTACTGTGGTCCAAACACATAGCTTAAGCTGGGATACCAACTTAGCCATTTGATCCTCTGTGTGTGCCTGCCTCTCAAATATCTGCGTCTACCTATCAACCAACTGTTGTAGAAAGTCACTCGAAACTATAACCAAACCAAAGGGGGGAAGTGGTGCTGTAGTGGCTGGTACCACATCGTTAATCACCTGGCCTATTCCCTAAGTAGGTACACAAATAGTCTCAGGTACACTCACCAGTGCTGGAGTACTAATCGACTCCTCTTTATCTCTAGGCCCTTCAAAAAGGGCTACTCCCGATGACACGGAAGGTTGAGACCTCCGCGGAACAACCGGGTGAGCTCTCCGCTGCTGCATTAACCCTATATCAGCAATGCAGGTCACCTTAATATGATGATCTACTACAGGCATCGTGACTACACCAGTACTAACACATAAGCCATGAATCAGACAGGGAAGGGATGTTGGTAAAACCTCTAAAGGCGTGCTCATGAAATTCTCTAATAATGTAGCGGGTGATATTGATGTCATATCCGACGTTGATGCTCGCTACCAGAACATCCCAGTCATGAGTAAGTGAATTATCAGTATTTGTGGGACCCAGACGGTGCCTCACAACAGACCACCAAAATCATCCAACAAAGTGAAGCAAGGACTTCTTAATGTCCAGCTTCCCAGATACCCAATAAGCATCCATACCAACCTCCACTATATATCCCATAATCCACCATAGTAACTCCAACCACTGATTGACGTCCCTCATTTTAGCCCTATTTCTCTCAGTCTCCATACGGTGATCAAATTCTGCAGTGCTAGCTAGAAATGAACGTTCAACACCAAACAAAAACCTGTGGATAGTATGCTCAGAGATATATAATCTGGTCTCCCAAACCAAAGTGTGATTCAATGGTGGTTGGTCCTGATATCACTTCTCATTGGGTTTGATCAATTTAATACAAGCAGTATAGGAAGCATAAAATTTACGGACCAACTCTGGGCTATAGTTCCCAGGAGGCTCCATCATCCACCCAAATCCATAATGATCAAATACTGCCTTAATCTCGAGCAGTGCCTTTAACTCATCTAGCGGATATCGAGGCTCCTCAATGATAATTCATCTACACATGCCCCTCTCAGTAAGTTCGGCAATCGTTGTCGTAAATGGCCCTCATACCCTGAACACACCATTGTTTATTTTCCTTTTAAACCCCAGTTGTAGACCGCTATGTAGTCACCTATCTCTGTGAGAAAGTCATGGAGTTTTGACCACCAGTGCCAGAAATAGATGTTGTCGCCTCAACCGCAGAATTATTCTGACATTCAGCATGTTCCTCAAACCTAGATACATCAACCTCGACATCATATGTACCCTCAGCATTCTCCTCAGACCCATATACATAAACCTCCTATTCATCATAGGTTGCCGAAGCATCCTCCCCCTCTTCAGACTGGGGAGAGGAATCAGAAGACTGAACAGAAGCAACCGGTTTGGCAGGTGTCAGAGGCTGTGAAGTAGGATGATGTGTAGCCCGGGCAGTAGCTTGTGCCCTATTTTGTAGCTTCGTTGTATGATGTACCAGTGTAGAATCAGTGATAGAAAGCTCTTATACTTTTTTGGACCCACTTTTATTTGACCCTGAAGGTTCATCGCACAACCTAGTCATAAATTCAGGGTTTTTAGTGTGGATTCTCAAAGAGCAACCCATTTCTCCTTGTCTAGTGTTTGATTTGGGTGGCATGTTGGAATAATTGGGTCGGTTTTGGGTCGGGTGGGTCAGATTTGGGTTCGGGTGGGTTTGATTTGGGTGGCATGTTCGAATAAATGGTGGTTAGGATTTGATGAATTTCGAATTTGGTATATGGAATTTGGGAGGAGCGTGATTCCAAGTGGGTGATTTGATGAATTCTTGAAAATAAGGTTTATGTTAGGATGTGGATTTGAGAGGATTTAAGTTTGAATGTGAGGGTGTTTAGTTTGGATTTGAGGTCGGGTCAATTTTGAGGGGATATACTGAAATAAATAAAGTTGGGTCAGTTTGGGTGGGATCTTAGGTTTAAAGTGGTCTCTAATTTTCATGGTACAAACCCACGTGACATGGGTTGACCTACGTCACGTAAGTCCCTAGCGTGGGTTGGGTTCTGCAGGTGTAAAATTTGCTCTGATTTCCACGATATCAACCCACATTATGTGGATGAACTTACGTCTCGTGAATATATGTCGTGGGTTGTACTGAACATATTCAGTTCCATATTGTAAATTCTAGCTAACTTATCCTCCAATGATCAGATCACAACCAAATCAGAACTTAGGTTGCCTTCCAAACAACATTTGATTTAATGTTGCAACACGACATGGCTAAATTGGATACTCAGACTTCACCAACCAGCCCATGGGTTGCCTCCCATAAAGCGCTTGATTTAACGTTGCGGTATGTCATGGCTATCTTGACTACTCAGACTTCATCAAGACTAAGCTCCTCACAAGTCCTTATCTCTTCCGTGATTCCCACATATTGCTTTACACGCTGCCTATTGACCTTCAATAAAACATTATCTTCACCTTTTAGCTCGATTGCTCCATACGGGAATACCCTAAAAACAGTGAATGTTCCAGACCATTTAGACCTCAGTTTTACAGGAAAAAGGCGAAGCCTGGAGTTATAAAGCAGCACCAAATCTCTCGGGTGAAATTTTCATCGTTCAATCTTTCGGTCATGATGCAATTTCATATTTTCTTTGTAAAGTGCTGAACTTTCATAAGCCTGTAGATGAAATTCATCCATCTCATTCATTTGGTCTAACCTCAACTTAGCCGCTTTACTCTAGTTTAGATTTAACCTCTTCAATGCCCATAATGCCTTATGTTCCAGTTTGACAGGAAAATGGCAGTATTTTTCAAACACTAACTGATATGGTGAGGCACCAATCGGTGTTTTAAATGCAGTTTGATATGCCCATAAAGCATCATCCAATCTTCTCGCCCAATTAGTTCTATTAGCGTTCACCGTCTTTGCCAAAATAGACTTAATCTCATGATTTAACACCTCAACTTGTCCCCTTATCTGAGGGTGGTAAGGTGTTGCCACCTTATGTTTGACACCATATTTTTCAAGTAGGGTTTTGAACAGCCGATTGCAGAAGTGGGATCCTCTATCATTAATGAATACTCGGGATGTACCAAATTGTGAAAATATGTTCTTTTTTAAGAATGTCATGACACTTCTTCCTTCATTATCTGGAAGCGCAATCGCCTCCACCCACTTAGAAACATAATCAGCAGCTACCAAAATGAATTTTATCCCATGTGAGCTCACAAAGGGGCCCATAAAATCAATTCCCCTTGCATCAAACAGTTCGAGCTCAAGTATAGTTGTCAAAGGAAGTTCGTGTCTGCGTGAGATGTTCCTTTGTCTTTGACATTGGTCACAAGCTCGAGCTTAGTCATGAGGATCTTTATAGATAGTGGGCCAATTATACCTGCATAAAAATATATTGTGTGTTGTCCACGTACCATCATGATGACCCCCAACTGGAGAGGAATGACATGCTTCCAAAATACTCATAATTTCGGCCTCTGGGATACACCTTTAAATCATTCCATCTGCACATACCCTAAACAGGTAAGGCTCATCCCAGAAGAATTTTCTCACCTCATGCGTGAATCTGCTCCGTTGTTGGTAGGACATATCTTCCAGGACTACATCGTTTGCCAGAAAGTTGGAAAAATCTGTAAACCATTGGATTAAGTCTTGTGATGCAGCTAACACTTGCTCATATGAAAACGTATCATCAATCTCACGATTATCCCTTATTTTGAGCATGGCTTCCTCCTCAAGGCGTGATAGGTGATGTGCAACCTCATTCTCAGTCCCCTTTTGGTCCTTGACCTCAAAATCAAACTCTTGGAGTAGAAGTACCAACCAAATCAGCCTTGGCTTGGAGTCCTTCTTTGACATAAGATATCTAAGTGCAGCGTGGTCTGTATGTACAATCACCTTTGTACCAATCAAGTAAGATCAAAATTTTTCGAAAGCAAAAACCACCTCCAACAGCTCTTGTTCAGTCACAGTATAATTCTTCTGGGATGGATTAAGTGTCTTGCTAGCATAGTAAATAGGATGTAAAATATTTTCATATCTTGGGCCAAGGACTTCACCCAAAGCTACTCCACTAGTATCACACATAACCTAAAATGGCATCATCCAGTCTGGTGTGACAATGATAGGAGATGAAATCAACTTCTTTTTCAGATATTCAACTGCTTTTAGGCACTCTCGATCGAACATGAACTTCACCTCTTTCTCCAAAAGTTTACATAACGGATGTACAATCTTAGAGAAATCCTTGATGAATCTTCTATAAAAGCATGACCTAAAAAACTTCAAATCCCTTTCATACAAATAGGTGGGGGTAATGATTCAATCACCTCAATCTTTGCTTTTTCTACTTCGATACCCTTCTTTGAGATTCGATGACCCAACACAATACCTTCTTTAACCATAAAGTGACATTTCTCCTAATTTAGCACTATATTGCACTCTTCACATCTTTGTAATACATTATCCAGATGGGCCAGGCAATTGTCAAAAGAATCTTCCACTACAGAAAAATCGTCCATGAATACCTCAATAGTGTCTTCCACCATGTCGGAGAAAATAGATATCATGCAATGCTGAAAAGTGGTTGGTGCATTGCATAACCCAAACAACATCCTTTTGAATGCGAAAGTACCATATGGGCAGGTGAACTTGGTCTTCTCTTGGTCCTCGGGAGCAATAAAAATCTGATTATATCTCGAATAACCATCAAGAAAGCAGTACCACCCCCTTCCAGTAAGATGATCCAACATCTGGTCCATGAAAGGCATGTGAAAGTGATCATTTTTGGTCCAAGAATTTAACTTTTGATAGTCCATTCAAACTCTCCATCTGGTGACTGGCCTCATTGGGATTAACTCATTCTTGTAATTTAGAACCACAGTGATTCCTCCTTTTGTTGGCACACACTAAACTGGGCTTACCCACTTGCTATCAGTAATGGGGTAAACCATACTAGCATCTAACCACTTAATGATTTCTTTATTTTTTGCATAGGTTGGTTCAGATGACATTGGTGCTCAATGATCGGTATACACTCAGGAACAAGCTCAATCTTATGAGTGCAAATGATGGGTGGAATCCCTATAATATCAGCAATGGACCAACCAATGGCCCTCTTAAATTTCTTCAATATCAAAACCAGAGCTTCTACCTGTCATACAAAAATGATTACAGGTAAGGTGTTATTGGCTCCCAAAAATGTATAACGAAGGTGAGAAGGAAGAGCCGTAAGCTCTAAGACTGAAGGCTCCTCAATTTAAGGGCGAGCCGGTGGGGTCACCCTATTCTTTAAATTGAGATCAAGTTTCTTCGGAGTATAAGTATAGGATCCCCTACCAGTAAGCGCTCCTACCATCTCATCGTATTCTTCAATACCATCACTATCTAAATTCATAACCACAGCTGCAAGAGCTTCTATCCCCAACCTTTCTTCAATTGGAACGACTATGGCACTCTCATCAAGCGTATTAATTACAAAAATCACCCGCATATCTTTCGATTGCTTCATGGAATGACAAATATTGAAAGTAATATGCTCATTGTTTAACTTGAATTTTATCTGCCAGTTTCCATGACAGCCAACGCACAGCCATTGGTAAGGAATGGTCTCTCTAGAATGATAGAAACCTCTAAATCAACTTTACAATCTAGAATCACAAAGTCAGCTGGAAAGATAAAAGATGCAACTTTCACCAAAAAATCATACAGAATGCGCATCAGCCTTTTCATAGTTCTATCTGCCATAAGAAGCCTCATAGAAGCCGATTTTGGTGCTCCGAACCCCAATTGCTTGAAAATGGCTAGTGGCATTAAGTTAATGCTAGCACCCAAATCAAAGAGTGCCTTTGCAAAGTTGTACGACCCAATAGTACAAGGAATTGTGAAAGCTCCTAGATCCTTCTTCTTTTCTACTAGGGAACGTGAAGCGACTGCACTACAATGATGCAAGTTACCTGCCAGCTCAAAACTGGCAGTTCTCTTCCTCGTCACCAGGTCTTTCATGAACTTCACGTAACCAGGCATCTGCTTCAACGCCTCAACAAGAAGGATATTTATCAATAGCTCTTTCAACATCATAATAAACTTCTGTTATTTACCTTTCTCAGCCTTCCTTTTCAACATTTGATGAAAGGGAGAAAGAGGTCGTGGGATAGTATTCAACATTTGTGGAACCTCCTTCTCCTTTCTCTTTTCAAATTCTACTTTCTTATTTATACTGTGGGGTTTGTGAGTTGTATTATTGTCTGCTGCTAAATTTTTGGCTCCATCTCAACCTCTTCATCACCCACCACTTGCTCATCTTTCTTATCATTATTCGTAGGAATAGATGGGTTGGTCGTGCTCTTTCCACTTCTTGTAGTAATGACTAAATAATAACCATCATTTTTAGGATTTTAGATGGTGTTACTTAGAAGAGTGCCTGGTTGATGTTGGTTCAATGCCACCGATAACTGTCTGAACTGTTGCTCCAACTGTTTTATGGTAGCTGAGTGAGATTCAATTTTCTGACTTATTCTCGAAATGTCCGCCCTAATTTCCTTGAAGCAATTTTCTTGGTTTTCTGATCCTTTAACCAATTTGGTAAGAAGGGTTTCCATTCATGAATTTTCGTAGTCAGTATCATGGTTTCCTGGTGGAACATAAACACCACTCTTCTCCTTTTAATCCTCTTTTCATCTCCAGTCTCCATCACGATCTCATTCTCTATATCCTGACCTGTTGTAATTGTCTCCATAATAGTTTCTACCTTGATTCCCTTGTCTCGAGTTTCAAGAGTCTTGATTAGACCCTTGGCTCTTGGCTCGAAAACCCGCCACTTCTCGATCCAAGTACTTGGCTTCCTCATCAAATTCATACTCGTTATGCCTAGGTGTTTTACCTTGTGGACCTATGGAATGCACCTTCTCAGCATCTCTGGCCGTAATCTGTTTAGCTAGCAGCCTAATTTTTATCCTCAATTATGCGACCTCTTGAGCTACAGAATCATCCAATGCTCGTTGTGCTGCTGATGCTCTAATAGTGTATGTACCAGCAGGTGTATCTGCCTCCCGAGTATGCCATCCTCGGTTGGTCTTACTGATACGATATAAAATTTTTGAAGCTTGTTCCCACCTCAGACTCATAAATGCTCCGCAAGTGATAGTATCTACTACAGCCTTAGTATTAGCATTTATAGCCCTGTAGAAGATTTCAAGTAAACTCCTGCCACTAATTCTATGATTTGTAACATTCTGCAGCTTTTTCTTAAACCTTAGCCATGCCTCGTAAAGTGCTTCAGAATATAGTTGTCTGAAGTTGTAAATATCATCCTTCTACTGTAGCATCTTTGAGGGTGGAAAAAATCTCTCCAGAAATTGATTTCTCCACTCTTGCCAACTAGTAATAGGGCCTCATGATAATTCGACCAACCATAAAGTTGTTTATCCTGCTAAAGATAACGAAAACAGTCTTAACCGAATAGCCTCTTGGTCCACTCAAGGCAAATTATATGAAGTACATACCCCCACGAAGTTCATCACATGCATGTTCGGATAATCCATCGGAAGTCCAACGAATACGCCTTTCAAGTTAAACAGGTGGATCATGGCACTTGTAATGTCAAACTTAGTGCCCTGAGGTAATTCTGGTGGGATAATGGCACTAGTCTCTACTGGCTCAAAATAATCCACATCCTCTTCTTCTGGATCATCAAAAACTAGCACATATGGTCTTTTTTGTCTTTCTTCAACATCAGCCAGACGTTGTGCTGCTTCTTGCATAACTCGATTATCTCAATCTGCTTGCCTAAGAGCAGCTTTCCTAGCTTGCTTTTCCCTTGTCAATCGAGCGGTAGTTTGGTCTGTTGTTTCATGACCAACTGGCTGAATTGGTTGGTTATGAATGTATCCTGAACTCCGTCGGTATTCACCATTCTTTGATTAGCTCTCAGAGTTCTTTCTATTTCAGGATCAAGTGGAATCAAGGCCTTGACTCTTAGTATTGGGCATACAATAGAGTGTGCCCTTAAAAGTATAGTAAAATAAAACCAATCAACTCCAACAAGCAAAATACTCAACTCCGTAATCGTAGTTCCCCAGCAATGGTGCCAAAATTTGATATCGCCCAAAATATACCACCAGAAAAGTATAATGTGGTCGTTGTATCAAATATAGAACCCAACTAGGCTGGGGTCGATCCCACAGGAAATAGGACAAAATTATGCAGAATGATTGTCTGAGGAATTGGCAAGTAAGTAAAACTGGGGTGTGTGTGTGTAAATGAGTGGTAACAGTAACGATTGCTGGTTTTTGGAATTTGCCAACAATATGAGAAATACACTAGGACTGTGATTCCCAATGATTCCTTAACTCCACTGGTTACTTGTGCTATCAAAACTATCCCGCTGTGTTGCATGCGAAATCTAACGAGATATGTTCATCTAAACATCTCTCGACCTTGGTTAGATGAATTTCACTCTTCTTCTCTTGGTCTCGGAGTGTCGCACTACTAACCCTTTTCCTGGATCTGAAATAACTATTCCTGTTATGGCTCAAGTCATTAGATGAAGGTTTATAGCTTCAAATCTCTATTGTTATTCCTTGATCCCAATCTCTACCTCTCTCTCGAGTAAGTCTAGAGTACAGGTGAGTTTCTAACATTTGCAACCGTAACAAGATAAATTATAATAAAGGTAATAACAATACATGCATTCCCAATGGTTCATAATTGCTTCGCACTTAACCCATTTCGTTAATTCCTCATTGTTCACACAACCCTAGTTGATGGGTTTAGCTACTCATGATTGCAAGAACACAAAAAGAATTAAATAATGAAAACAAAGAAGAAAACTCTGAAATCTCAATATTAATAAAACCCTAGAATCGATGTTCCAAGATTACAAAATCAATAATATGTTTCTGAACTTAAAAACAATAGAAAATATTTCTCAAAACAATGTACTGACAAACCCTTGAACATAGGACAATATAGGGGTATTTATAGATACACGGTGAATCCTATCCTAAACAAAACAAGAAAATAGAGTCGGCACTTTTCCACGGTATTGTGACTTGGTGTCGTGGAACCAAGTTACGCCACTTGGATCCTGTCGTGGAAATCAGGCCACTTTACCAACTCTCAGGAGTTGACTCACCACACCGACCTACGTCACGTAGGTCAACTCACGTGACGTGGGTCCTGTCGTGAGTCACTCCTCTGGTATGGACTTGGCTTTTTCTTCTTTAAATACTTTGCACTCGTGCATGAGTCTTTATTTTTGTCCATTTTGCCTCAAAAAACCTATTCTGTTGCAATATAGAATAGAAAACACATCATAACAACCAAACACACCCAAGTTATTGCATATTTTCCTTGTTTTAGGCATCAAAAGTGCCATGAAACCATGGCACATCACTGCCCGGGCTGCACTTCAGCTTATTCCACATCCCTCGCAATATGCCAAACCATTTGCTCCTGATCAGTCTTCTGATTCTGCACCCCAGTCTGATGAGAGGATGGATGCTTCTGCAACTGGTGATGACCACGAGGATGATGTATCTGGGTCTGACTGAGGAACATATTGAGGGTACAGATGAGTCTGCGTCCTATGAGAGTATTGCGTCTACTGGGATAGCTTCTGTCTCTGGTACTGGTGTCCAGGATTCAACTACCTCCTCACAAAGAGCTTTGAATGCACGTTAGGTCGCAGCTATGGTCCAAAGGGATGATAGAAGATGGTGTGTTGAAGGTATGAAAAACATTTATGATAGGGATGCTAAACCAACTGAGAGAGGTACGTGGAGAAAAAATATCACAGAGGAGGCTCGGTATCGGATAGATGAGGTGAATTCACTACCTAAGATAAAGGCATTGTTTGATCGCTATAGATTTAGGTGGGTCAAGGAGCCTTTGGACAGCTATAGTCGTGAGTTGGTCTGTGATTTTTATGCTTCATATGCTGCATCGATAGCGTTGACTACACCTAATGAGCAAAAATATTGGGACCAGCCACCACTTACTCATATTTTGGTTCGTGGCACCAGAGTTGACATATCCGAGTGAACGATCCACAAGTTCTTATTTGTAGCAGAAAGAGAGATTTTGGTCATGACTGCTGAGTTTGATCACCACATGGAGATGGTGAGAAATAGGACTAAGATGAGAGACGCCGATAAACGGTTGGAGTTACTGTGGTGGATTGCAGGCTACATAGCGGAGGATAGTGCAGATGCTAGTTTGGTTGCTGGGAAGCTGGACATTAAGAAGTCCTCGCTTCACTATGTAGGACCTTTTTGGTTTTTTGTTCTAAGGCACCATTTGGGTCCCACTAATGCTGATAATTTACACATGCTTGATCGAGCAGTTTTGGTAGCGAGCATTCTGGGAGGTTATGACATTAACTTTGTTCGCTACATCATTGAGGAGATCCATGAGCATGCTTTTCGTGACTTCACCAGCATTCCTTTTCCATGTTTGATCCAGGGCTTATGTAATACTACTGGTGTGGCCTCAATACCTACAGTTGATCATGATGTTGAGGTGACCCGAATTGCTGATATAGGGTTAAAGTAGTAGCGGGGGGCTATCCTAGTTTTTCTGAGGAGGTCTCAACCATCAAAATCATCTGGAGTGGCCCTTTTAGAAGGGCTTGGAGATAGAGAGGAGCCGGTTAGTACTCCAGTATCGGTGAGTATGCCTGAGCCGATACGTGTACCTGCTGAGGGCACAGGCCTGGTGATTGATGAGGTTGCAGGAACTACAGAACCACCTCCCCTATCTAGTATGGTCTTAGTTCTGAGGGACTTCCTGCATTAGTTGGTTGATAGGCAGACGCAGATGTTTGTAAGGAAGGCGCACATAGAGCAATAGATGGCTAAGTTAGTATCCCATGTTAAGCCATGGGTCAGGTCCACGATAGAGGCTTTAGAGGAGAGAGTTAAGGTCCGTATGACTGCGGCCATAGATAGGTTTATGAGAGAGTTTCATGGGCTGATTGATAGTTTTGAGACACGGATGGCAAACCGGATAAGTTCGGCACAGATTCCTAATATGGCAGGGTTGACATAGGAGGTGGTTGCATTGAGGGAGGAGATTAGAGCTATGGCACCGAGCAGAACCTCTGTCATTCCACCTATGCCCATGCCATCTCCGATGAGGCTAGCTTTTGAGGTGGATTTGTTTGTGGATGAGGAGCCACTGATTGAGAGGGCCAAACGGCCACGTAGCCTGGAGGGTTAGTAAATGAGTGATGATGATTTTGAAAGGGATCTGAGGAGAGCTATAAAAGCCTCCTGAGTTGAATATCACCTCAGTTAGATTGTAGATGAGTAGAGAAACTTGGGAGCATCTTCTGGTCAGCCACCTCCCCCACTGCCAGCACCTAGTGTGGAGCATAGAGAGCATACAAATGATCCCACTGTAGATGGGCCCATATCCAGTGCTTAGGGCACCACAGGTATGTCTTCACTCCCTTACACTTATGATATTGATAGCTGTGTACTGGGGACAATGCACCATTCTTTAGTTGAGGGTGGGGGTATACCACCACCTGGAGGTTTTTGTTGCCGTGTTTTCTTTTCCCCCAAGTGTGCTATCATAGTAGAACCTGCATATTTAGGTTGTTAATTATATTATTAATGAGTTTTCTTGTTTAATTAGGAGAAAATCAGGGGAACCTTAGTGCAGTCCAGTTTTGAACAAGTTTTTCAACATGATGCTTTTTGATTGTTTAAAGGACACCCCTACTGAAAATTTTGTTTTGAACTCTGTGTGTTGTATATTAGTCTATGACAGTTGTTGGATCTTGTTATGGCATTAGTGTTATATTCAGAATGATTGTAGCTAGTAATGCATTAACTGGATAGGTAGTGGTTGATAGTATAACCCTGTGCTATGTGTGTGTGTGAGGTCATTAGCTAGTTTACTTTTTGTGTGCGATCTAGGACTTGCCCGGTTAGTCTTGCCTAGGTTATAGGATAGTGGTTAGGGAAGGATCATAGGCCATTTTTTAATAAGTCCACTTTTAGCCTACTTTTAACCTAAATGCCCGACCAAATGAATTAAGTATCCCTTGATCCCGAGCTTGAGCCTTAATTGACCAATTTATTTCATTAGATTATTCAACTTCATATTTAGACTTACAATGAACTTGTCTTGGCCCTGGTCCCTCTTTGGACATTGTGTACCTCAACTCAGGCAAATCGCATAAGTTGAGGGTTGCTATTATAGGGGTGCGTAGTTTAACTTGGGTATGAAGAAGGGGTTAGTAAAACAATAAAGAGAACAAATTTGGGTGTAAAAAAAAAATTGTGTTTTGAAAGTATGAAGAAAATCACATCCAAAAAAAAATCTGAAAATAAATGAAGGATAATAAGAGAAAATAAAAGGAGAATGGTTGGAATGTGGAGCCAAAAATAGTATAGTGTCAAGGAGGGTTGAGTCATTATATCCATATGTACCATACCCATCCCCAAGCCTACATTTCAATCCCATGAAATTTCTATAGTGATCCTAGTCCAACTGTCCAAAAAACTAAGGCATAGAAAATAAGTGCAAACCTATGGTATTTCACGCACACTGTTTGAACTTTTTTGTGAGAGAGAGTGTTTTGACCTAGTCCCTACTTTGATATTCATTAGTATACTATGCGTGTATAGGATTTATTTGTTGTGAGAGTACATAGGTTACATTGATAGCTGCTAGTTGTTCGGATAATGTCATTTGCATATGTGCTTAGTTATATGTTCATAATCTGATGTCATTACTTGATCCCTTCTGTGACATGATAATATGTTTCATGTATACACACTATGGTTTTGATTTGCAAGTTGGAGGGGTCAGAAAAGTTTTGATGCCAAAAGAAATGAGTCGACTTCCATAGGTCTCTTAGGTTTCTCTTAGTTAAGCATTGTACGTGTTTATTTAGTTTTGTTTGCCTGAGGACATGCAAATGTTCTAAGTTGAGGGTGTTGATGTGTCATGGTCTCATGGCACTTTCGATGCTTAAAATAAGGAAAATATGCAATAACTTGGGTAGGTCTCGTTGGTATGATGTGTTTTCTGTCTTACTTTATAGAGAAATAGGTTATTGAGGCAAACTGGAGAAAAAGGGAAGAAGCATGTTTT
Organism: Capsicum rhomboideum; assembly: GCA_031232105.1. NCBI lineage: Eukaryota > Viridiplantae > Streptophyta > Magnoliopsida > Solanales > Solanaceae > Capsicum > Capsicum rhomboideum. The sequence continues at coordinate 45,355,104 of CP124708.1, read as the reverse complement.
AGAATAGAGCATTTGAGGAAGAAAAGAGCCAAGTCAAAGTTGGGGAGTTTCCCATGGCAGTGACTCACGTCACGTGAGTGGACCCATGACACGTGGGTGGGCACTACAGGTGTAACACCCCGTACCTTCCCGACCCTACTTGAAAACTCTGAACAATGTTTACTTAGGTGTCGAGAGCCATAAGTATGAATTTTGTAGTGTCATTGAGGAAACATTTGATATTGGGTCTAGTACATGTGATTAGCCCTTTGTCGGAGGTGTTTGTGACTTTGTAGAGCATTTGTAGGGTGAAAAATGAGGCTTGGAGGAGTTCCAAGCAATGGATATTAAGGTTAGGAGGTAAGCAAAAGACTTGAACTTGAAGGATCTAACCAAATCCGCAAAGAAAAGTCGAAGAAAGGGGAAAAAATCACATTTTGGGTGTGGGGCGCGCCCAGGGGCGTGCCGCACTGCTTCTGGCCAAAACGTTTTTTGGCACAGGTAGACCTGGAGCGCGCCAGGTAGCATGCCAGGCCACTCTGGGCTGTTTTTTTTTGTGCCACAGGCAGCAAAGGGGCGCGCTAAGCGGCGTGCCGGGGTGGTTTTCGCCAAAATATTTCTTCGACTATTATGATGTATATAAGACCTTTGAGTCATGGTATCATTACTCAATCATAGTAGGACTATTCTTAAGCATGTTTAGCATCTGAGTTGGGGTTAATCCTTCGTCACAAGTATTTTAACAAATTATGTTCAAATAAGCCATGAGTGGCTAGAATTCCTTATTTTTGAGAATGAGGCTACGAACATGAATTACGTGAGTCGAACATTGTTGTAACATTTATGAAAGTATTTAAATACGAGAGAATTGGAGATTACACATCGAAAAGCTACTATGTGCAATTGGGCTCAATTCAAGGCCCTAAAAGGATTAAAATACATGGGCCCAAAGGGCAAATGACCCATTATTCTATATTTGACCAAGTAAACATTATATTAAATGCCAAGTGTATATAAGGATGACTTGAGTACTATATAAAAGCCCCAAAATCAGATTTTTTTATTCCAAAAGACACACATCACATTTCTAGAATTTTCAAGACAATTCCCTTTTGGCTCTTCAAACCCTAAGTCACCTCTTGGGCAAGATCATCATTTCTCAATTTTAGGTAAGTGATTATTCTTGTACTTTAGTATATTATATGCATGAGATATGGTTTAGAGCATGATGGTTATGTTGGCAAGTGTTGAATAGTGACCTTTTGCTTTTTGGTAAAGATGTGCCATTCTTGTTATTTAAACTTGAAAAAGGAATTGAAAAAGGACTTGAGGTTTGAATAAAAGCGAATGGTATGGATGAGATATCGACATGTATGGTGTGATTATGATCCTAAACTTGTTATTTTTCTATAAGTGTAAATTATGGGATTTTGGCCGATATGATGTTGTGAGGTGTATTGAGGTGATTTGATGGAGTAATTGTGACGTCGTGTTAATGAAGAAATGCAAAGAACGAACTTGGTATGATATGCTATTGGATTGTGATATTTTGGTCAATGTTGGGTATATTGTGGTAATGTTGGTATGACAATGCCGTAAAGGGTATTGTAAAGGGTGAAATGACATTATACGGTGGTCATATAGCTCATTGTCGTCTTGTACACTTGTATGGTAACTAGTTGATAATGTAAGCTTCGGTTTGTATTTGTGTTGTAGAGTAAGACATAAGGAAGGAGCTGGACTATTGTGTTCACGTATAGAATTGAGTGTTCATATTGAGAAGATATGGTATGTAAGGTTACTCTTTCCGTATCTTTCTGCAGCATATAGTGAACCCCTTGTTATGGTACTTACTCATTTCCGAAATGTCCTAAGGCATCTCATTTCGGGTTATCATCTATTGTTAATCATATATATCTTATTCTTGATCTATTGTTATTCATGTATCACATAATTATGAACATGGTTCCAAGTTCCAATAATGTTACATTCAAAAGTTCCCATAATGACATAATCATCGAATGAACTATTTCTAAGATTGAGGAAGTGGGGTAATGAAGTCTCTATTCTTGGGTGGTATCCCAGGGGTTAAATACCTAGCATGGGTCGATCCCAATATCAACGAGTGGTATCCCATGGGTGAAAAGAACACCTAGCATGGGTCAATCCCGCTACTGCGGGTGTTATCCCAGGGGTAAAAGAAAAGCCTAGCATGGGTCGATCCCGAAAATTGTTGAATACCCACTGATCAGCTTGGGGCCTTGGCATTGTAATAATGGAAGGATGAGTAGTGAATGAAGAACTGAGTGATGAAGGAACGAATGAGCGTAAAAGTAAAAGAAGTAATCCATCTAATGTACATATTTACATACATATAGAGTGATGACTTATCCATATTGGTTCTTTACTTATATTTGATTCCATTGAAGTATTGACGTATCATATAGTTTCTTATGGCCTTACATACTCAGTACATTCTTCGTACTGACGTCCCTTGTGGGACTTACCTTACTTGCTGCAGGCACAGGTGCTAGTAGACCTCCATAGTAGGTTGCGGATCTTTTGCCGATCTTTGGTGAGCTCCAGTTGTTTCGGGGCTTTCCGGGTCTCATATGTACATTTGTTTTGGTACTGTAATGTTGTGTAAAGCGGGGACTTGTCCCGAATTTAAGATGGTTATGTATGTGCTTCTATTAGAGGCTTTTGTAGACATATGTGGGTATATGAACGAAGAGATGTATGTCCAACTTGACTTGATGGCCCTAACGGCCAAGTTTATTATATGTATATATATCATGTTCCATGATTTCAACTATTAGCATTTTATGTCCTTACGTGGTGGTGACATTTCTTATGGCATGCATATGATTGGGTATGAGTAAAGATTGGTTCTCTCGGGCCTTATCTGCTTCGAATGCCAGTCCGCCTCATTGGAACTCGGGGCGTGACAAAAGTGGTATCAGAGAAGGTCATTCTAAGGGTGTCTACAAAGCTGTGTACGAGTAGAGTATTACTTATGGATGTGTTGTGCACCACATTTATAAGTAGGAGGCTACGAGAAATTTAGGAGTCATTTCATTCCTTCATTTCTAGATCGTGCATTAGAGCCGAAGTTCTCGGTGGAATCGTTTCTGACCTTAAAAATTGTTGTTCTTGTATATTATAGCAAAATATCGATGACAAGAAGAGGTAGAGGTAAAAGTAAGAGGATAGACAGAATTGCTGGAGAAGGAACTAGTAGAGCCCCACCTGAGCCAGTTAATCAAGGTGGCACTGAACTAGAGATGGCATCACAGGCTTCTTCTACTCTTCCAGTTTCAGAAGAGTCAAGAGGAAGAGAAGTACGTGTAGAACCACCAGTAAATACTACTGACCAGAACTTAAAGAATGCAGTGCAGATGTTGACCCGAATAGTTGTTGCACAGGTTCAGGGACAAGGTGTTCCAATGACAAGTGATGATAGTGCAGCGAGAGCAGCTAGCCGAAGGACGCAGGATTTTTTGAAACTAGATCCTCCCACATTCACTGGATCAGATCCAAATGAAGACCGACAAGATTTTATAGATTAAATCCAAAGGGCTCTAGAAGTTATGCATGTGTCGGGTGTAGAAACGGTGGAGCTTGAAGCTTATAGATTGAAGGGCGAGGCTATATTGTGTTATAAAGATTGGAAGAAAGCTCGTGGTATTGGTGCAAACCCATCTAATTGGGAAGAATTTAAAACGGCTTTCCTTGACCACTACCTTCCTTATGAGATCCGAGAGACTCGTGCGGATCAATTCTTGAATCTCCGTCAAGGGAATCTGAGTGTTAGAGAATACAGTTTGAAGTTTAATTCCTTGGCTCGATATGCGCCGAATGTAGTGGCCACAATGACAGACAGAGTTCATCGATATGTGGATAGGTTAGAGCCATATTTGGTAAGGGACTGCACCATTGCTGCCTTGAATAAAGATATGGATATAGCGAGAATTTAGGCCTTTGCCCAGAAAATGGAGGACCAAAGACAGAGAAGAAGGGTACATGAATCTGAACGAGGACAGTCCAAAAGAGCTAGACCTATGGGATAGTCTATGGTGTCCCAAGGAGAACCTAGACCTCAAATGTTTCCTAGACCGCCGAGACCGTCATTCACTTATTCCACAGCAGGCACTCAAGCTCAATTCTGAGGGTTTAGAGGTAGTAATGTTGGGCAGAGTAGTGGGATTCGAGGGTCGCAGACTGCGGGATTTTCTCGTCAGCCATGTTAGCAATGTGGGCAGTTTCACTTAGGTGAATGCCGGCGTGGGTCAAATGTTTTCTTTTGGTGCGGTATGACGGGGCATATGATAAGAGACTGCCCACGAAGAGGCTTGGGTAATGTGGCGCGACCTACGGGATCAACTGTTGTATCATCATCATCGGTTCCTTTCCTAGGCAGAGGTGTACAGCCTGCGGGTCGTGGTAGAGGTGCCAGAGGAGCAGCTAGTTCCAGTGGAGCTCAGAATTGTACTTATGCTCTAGTAGACCAGAAGAATTCGAAGGCTTCTCCTGATGTCGTCACAGGTACATTATCCATATTTTCGTATGATGTATATGTACTGATTGACCCAGGTTCTACATTGTCCTATGTTACTCCATTGATTGCTGCAAAATTTGCGAAGGCACCAGAATTATTAATTAAGCCAATTGAAGTGTCTACATCGGTTGGTGAATATATTGTTGCAAAAAGAGTATATCGTAATTGTGTGATAACTGTGTGTGGTCATGATACACTGGCTGACCTCATCGAACTAGACATAGTGGATTTTGATGTTATAATGGGGATGGATTGGTTGGCTTCTTGTTATGCCACAGTATATTGGCGGGCCAAGAAGGTGCAATTTTGTTTCCCGCAAGAAAATGTTCTTGAATGGCAGGGTAATGTAGGGGCACCAAGAGGGAAATTTATTTCCTATTTGAAAGAAAGGAAAATGAGTGCCAAGGGATACATATGTCACTTAGTACGGGTGAAAGATAATGATGTGGAACCACTAACTCCGCAGTTGGTTCCAGTGGTCAACAAATTTCTTGATGTATTTCCAGAGGATCTTTCAGGTTTACCCCCAGAACTGGAAGTAGAGTTTGGCATTGATGTGATTCCAGGCACTCAACCTATCTCTATTCCTCCGTATAGAATGTCTCCAATAGAATTGCATGAATTGAAGGAGCAGTTGAAAGATTTGCTGGACAAGGGGTTTATCAGGACTAGTATATCCCCGTTGGGTGCACCGGTATTATTTGTATGAAAGAAAGATGGCACGTTGAGAATGTGCATCGACTATCGGCAATTGAATAAGGTAACGATCAAGAACAAATATCCCCTCCCTCGAATTAATGATTTGTTTGATCAGTTACAGGGGGCCAAGTGTTTTCCAAAGATTGACTTGAGGTCGGGTTACCATTAAGTCAGAGTTAGAAAAGAAGATGTACCCACCAGCTTTTCGAACATGGTATGGCCATTATAAATTTTGGTTATGTAATTTGGACTAACAAATGCACCGGCTGTGTTCATGGATTTGATGAATGGGTTGTTTAAGCCATTTCTTGACGTGTTCGTGATGGTATTTATAAATGACATCCTGTTTTATTCAAGATCACCAGAGGGCCATGCTAATCACTTACGGCAGGTGTTACAGATTCTCCGTGAGCGTAAGTTGTATGCAAAGTTCTCTAAGTGTGAGTTTTGGTTAAAATCAGTCGTATTCTTGGGTCACATTGTGTCAGATGAAGGGATACAGGTTGATACACAAAAGATTGAAGCAGTGAAAAATTGGCCAAGACCTACGACACCTACAGAGATTCGTAGTTTTCTTGCATTAACAAGTTATTATCGAAGATTTATGGAAGGTTTTTCCTCAATTGTTGCACCGTTAAAAAATCTTACACATAAGGCAGTTAAATTTCAGTGGAATGATGCATGTGAGAAAAGCTTCCAAGAGTTGAAAGATAAATTAACCTCCACACCAGTTTTAGTACTTCCCGAAGGCACCGAAGGTTATGTAGTGTATTGTGATGCTTCCGGGGTTGGCCTCGGATGTGTATTGATGCAGTACGGTAATGTGATAGCATATGCCTTATGACACTTGCGGCCACATGAGAAAAATTATCCCACACATGATCTTGAATTAGCAGCGGTGGTTTTTGCTTTAAAGATATGGCGTCATTATTTGTATGGAGTTCATGTTGATATCTATAATGATCACAAAAGTTTGCAATATATCTTTAAGCAGAAGGAACTCAATTTGAGGCAACGAAAGTGGTTGGAGCTCCTAAAAGACTATGATATTGATATTCTCTATCATCCATGCAAAGCAAATGTGGTAGCTGATGCATTGAGCCACAAGGCAATAGGAGGCACTAGTGGCCAATTGATAGAAAAGCAGGACTTAGTCAAAGATTTACATCAATTAGCCAGTTTGGGGGTTCGTCTTCTTGAATCCTCAGATGATGGAGTTATTGTGCAAAATGCAGCGGAGTCCTCCTTAATAGCTGAAGTAAAAGAGAAGCAGTTTGCGTATTCTATGTTATTACAGCTGAAAGAGAATGTACAATAGGGTCTGATTGCGACCTTTGATCTTACACAAGAAGGGGTACTTCAATGTCAAGGAAGATTATGTGTACTGGATGTAGATGAGCTGAGGAAACGAATTATGACAGAGGCGCATCATTCGCGCTATTCTATTCATCCGGGTGCTACTAAAATGTACCATGATTTAAGAGAAGTGTATTGGTGGGAAAATATGAAGAAGGACATTGCAGAATTTTTCGCGCAATGCCCGAATTGTCAACAAGTGAAAGTAGAGCATCAGAAACCAGGAGGTTACATGCAATGTAACAATCTTCCAGTATGGAAATGGGATATGATTAACATGGATTTTATTACAGGTTTGCCTCGTACACTGCAGAAATTTGATTCTATATGGGTCATAGTTGACAGGCTGACCAAGTCCGCACTTTTCCTACCAGTCAGGACCACCTATACAGCTGAGGATTATGCAAAATTGCATGTTAATAAAATAGTGCAGTTACATGGAATTCCAATCTCCATTATATCAGACAGGGGAGCTCAGTTTACTGCGCATTTTCGGAGATCTTTTCAGCGGAGTTTGGGCACACAGGTGAATCTGAGTACGGCTTTCCATCCTCAAACTGATGGACAAGCAAAATGTATTATTTAAACACTTGAAGATATGCTACGAGCATGCACATTAAATTTTCAAGACAGTTGGGATGACCATTTTCCTCTTATTGAATTTGCTTACAACAATAGCTATCATTCAAGTATTTAAATGGCACCTTATGAATCTTTGTACGGAAAGAAATGTAGATCACCAATAGGGTGGTTTGAAGTGGGTGAAACTGCTTTACTTGGCCCAAATCTCTTTCATCAGGCTATGGAGAAATTTAAAGTGATCCAACAGCGGCTTCAAATGGCACAAAGTCGACACAAGTCATATGCTGATGTTAGTACAAGAGGGCTTGAATTCGCCATAGATGATTGGGTTTTTTAAAGGTGTCACCGATGAAATGGGTAATGTGATTCAGAAAGAAAGGAAAATTGAGTCCATGTTATATAGGCCCATATGAAATTATTAGAAGATTTGGGCAAGTTGCATATGAGTTGGCACTACCCCAAGAACTCTCCTCAGTCCATCCAGTTTTTTATGTTTCGATGCTTTGAAAATGCATAGGAGATCCATCTCGTATTTTTCCCGTTGAGGATGTAAAAGTTACGGAGGACCTTACTTATAAAGAGGTACCTATTGCTATTCTAGATCAACAACTAAAGAGGTTGAGGAATAAAGACATAGCTTCTGTAAAGGTACTATGGTGAAATTAACAAGTAGAAGAGATCACATGGGAAGCTGAGGAAATGATGAAATCCAAGTACCCTCATCTATTTCAAATGGAAGAAAAAGTTCAAAATGCGGAAGTGGACCTATAACAAGTAATTATATATAAGCATTAAGTGTCTATGTATATATATGCTAATATAGAGATGCATTTGTTGTAATTAAAACGATGTTGTTAACATTCGAGGATGAATGTTTTTAAGGGGGGAAGAATGTAACACCCCGTACCTTCCCGACCCTACTTTACTACTTTGAACAATGTTTACTTAGGTGTCGAGAGCCATAAGTATGAACTTTGTAGTGTCATTGAGGAAACATTTGATATTGGGTCTAGTACATGTGATTAGCCCTTTGTCGGAGATGTTTGTGACTTTGTAGAGCATTTGTGGGGTGAAAAACGAGGCTTGGAGGACTTCCAAGCAATGGATATTAAGGTTAGGAGGTAAGCAAAAGACTTGAACCTGAAGGATCTAACCAAATCCGCAAAGAAAAGTCGAAGAAAGGAAAAAAATCACATTTTGGGTATGGGGCGTGCCCAGGGGCGTACCGGGCCACTTCTGGCCAAAATGTTTTGGCACAGGTAGCCTTGGGTCATGCCAGTTAGCGTGCCAGGCCGCTCTGGGCTGTTTATTTTGTGCCACAGGCAGCAAAGGGGCGCGCTAAGTGGCGTGCCGGGGTGGTTTTTGCCAAAATTTTTCTTCGACTATTATGATGTATATAAGACCTTTGAGTTATGGTATCATTACTCAATCATATTAGGACTATTCTTAAGCACGTTTAGCATCCGAGTTGGGGTTAATCCTTCGTCACAATTATTTTAACAAATTATGTTCAACTAAGCCATGAGCGGCTAGAATTCCTTATTTTTGAGAATGAGGCTACGAACATGAATTGCGTGAGTCAAACATTGTTGTAACATTTATGGAAGTATTCAAATAGGAGAGAATTGGAGATTACACATCGAAAAGCTACTATGTGCAATTGGGCTCAATTCAAGGCCCTAAATGGATAAAAATACATAGGCCCAAAGGGCAAATGACCCATTCTTCTATATTTGACCAAGTAAACATTATATTAAATTACAAGTGTGGATAATTATGACTTGAGTACTATGTAAAGGCACCAAAATCAGATTTTTTTTAATCCAAAAGACACACATCACATTTCTAGAATTTTCAAGACCAATTCCCTTTTGGCTCTTCAAACCCTAAGTCACCTCTTGGGCAAGATCATCATTTCTCAAGTTTGGGTAAGTGATTATTCTTGTACTTTAGTATATTATATGCATGATATATGGTGTAGAGCATGATGGTTATGTTGGCAAGTGTTGAATAGTGAACTTTTGCTTTTTGCTAAAGATGTGCCATTCTTGTTATTTAAACTTGAAAAAGGAATTGAAAAAGGACTTGAGGTTTGAATAAAAGCGAATGGTATGGATGAGATATCGACATGTATGGTGTGATTATGATCCTAAACTTGTTATTTTTCTATAAGTATAAATTATGGGATTTTGGCCGATATGATGTTGTGAGGTGTATTGAGGTGATTTGATGGAGTAATTGTGACGTCATGTTAATGAAGAAATGTAAAGATCGAACTTGGTATGATATGCTATTGGATTGTGATATTTTGGTCAATGTTGGGCATGTTGTGGTAATGTTGGTATGACAATTCCGTAAATGGTATTGTAAAGGGTAAAATGACATTATACGGCAGTCATATATCTCATTGTCGTCTTGTACACTTGTATGGTAACTAGTTGATAATCTAAGCTCCGGTATGTATTTGTGTTGTAGAGTAAGACATAAGGAAGGAGATGGAATATTGTGTTCACGTATAGGATTGAGTGTTCATATTGAGAAGATAAGGTATGTAAGGTTACTCTTTCCGTATCTTTCTGCAGCATATAGTGAACCCCTTGTTATGGTACTTACTCATTTTCGAAATGTCCTAAGGCATCTCATTTCGGGTTATCATCTATTGTTAATCATATATATCTTATTCTTGATCTATTGTTATTCATGTGTCACATAATTATGAACATGGTTCCAAGTTCCAATAATGTTACATTCAAAAGTTCCCATAATGACATAATCATCGAATGAACTATTTCTACGATTGAGGAAGTGGGGTAATGAAGTCTCTATTCTTGGGTGGTGTCCCAGGGGTTAAATACCTAGCATGGGTCGATCCCAATATCCACGGGTGGTATCCCACGGGTGAAAGAACACCTAGCATGGGTCAATCTCGCTACTATAGGTGGTATCCCAGGGGCAAAATAAAATCCTAGCATGGGTCGATCCCAAAAAATATTGAATACCCACTGATAAGCTTGGGGCCCGGGCATTGTAAGAATGGAAGGATGAGTAGTGACTGAAGAAGTGAGTTATGAAGGAACGAATGAGCATAAAAGTAAAAGAAGTAATCCATCTAATGTACATATTTCCATACATATAGAGTGATGACTTATCCATATTTGTTCTTTACTTATATTTGATTCCATTAAAGTATTGATGTATCATATAGTTTCTTATGGCCTTACATACTCAATACATTCTTCGTACTGACGCCCCTTGTGGGACTTACCTTACTTGTTGCAGGCATAGGTGCTAGTAGACCTCCATAGTAGATTGCGGATCTTTTGCCGATCTTTGGTGAGCTCCAGTTGGTTCGGGGCTTTTCGGGTCTCATATGTACATTTTTTTTGGTACTGTAATGTTGTGTAAAGCGGAGACTTGTCCCTAATTTAAGATGGTTATGTATGTGCTTCTATTAAAGGCTTTTGTAGACATATGTGGGTATATGAACAAAGAGATGTATGTCTAACTTGACTTGATGGCCCTAACGGCCAAGTTTATTATATGTAAATATATCATGTTCCATGATTTTCACTATTAGCATTTTATGTCCTTACGTGGTGGTGACATTTCTTATGGATTGCATATGATTGGGCATGAGTAAAGATTGGTTCTCTCGGGCCTTATCGGCTTCAAATGCCAGTCCGCCTCGTTGGAACTCGGGGCGTGACAACAGGTCAACTCCTGCTGACTGGAAGGAAGCCTGCTTTCCACGTCAGGGACTCACGATATGTGAGTCGACCCACGCTACGTGGATTAATGTCATGAGTCAACTCCCAAAGAGTGAAAGGAACCCTATTTTCTATGACAGGAACCCACATGACGTGACTTGGTTCCACGACACCATGTCACGGTACCGTGGAAAATTGCCGACTTTGTTCTCCTCTGTATAAGATTTGTGATCCATGGGATTTGAACTTGAATTAGGACTTGTGCCTTTGATGAAAGATCATGGTGTGGATAAAATATAAACGTGTATGGTGTTATTTTGTTATTTAACTTGTTATTTTTCTATTAGTGCAAATTGTGGGATTTTGGCCGATTTGTGTTATGAGATGTATTAAGGTGAATTGATGGATTGTTTGTGATGTGGTGTGGATAAGAAAGTGTAAAGGGAAAGTGTTGTGGTGGAATGTATTGATTATCATGTATTGGTCAATGTTTTGAATATTAGAGGATTTTTGGAATAATGATTCTATCAATGGTTTTGTCAAGGGGAAATGACATGTTTCAAGGCAAACATGTACCCCATTGATGTTATATGCAATTGTAAAGTAGTTGTTGGTTAATGTGAATTCCGTTATGTATTTGTGTTGTAGAGTGACACATAAAGAAGGAGTGGGAATATTGTATGCACATCTAGGATTGTATATCCGTATCGAGAGTACAAGGTATGTAAGGTTACTCTATCCATATCTTTCTACGGCAAGTAGTATCCACATTGCTATTTCACTAGTCCTATCCCAAAATGTGCTAAGGTATCCGATATTCATTTATCAATAGTCATTGTCATATATTTCCTACTCATGGATCAATTGTGAGTCTCATGTCTCATGATCATGGTTAATGTTCCAAAAGCTCAAACAAGGTTATGTTCCAATGTTCCAATAGTGATGATACTTATGTCTCTTATTCATAGATTATTGTCCAATAGTTCCCATGGTGTTATGATTCTAATAATGTTATGTTGCCAAATTATTCATATGTCTCTTACTCATTGGTTAATGGTTCAAAGTTTCCAATAATGTTATGTTCCAAAGTTCAAAGTGATGTTATGACTATCCTAGTATCAATCTCAAAGTAATGAATAAAGTAATACAAATGTGGTCAATGATCAAGTATGGGTGGCAAGTCTAGGGGCATAAGCCTAGCTTGACTCGATCCCAATGTATTAATTTATGGGTGGCAAATCTAGGGGCACAAGCCTCGCTCGACTCGATCCCGATGTATTGATTTATGGGTGGCAGGTCTAGGGGCATAAGCCTAGCTCGACCCGATCCCGATGCATTGATTTATGGGTGATTCAGATTTCAATGGTGAGCGGCTTATTCAGATACCATGGTATCTTTCCTTTATAATATAGTCCCTTGTTTGGACATTATGCACTTTTTTAAAATTTTGGGGTTGTATCCCCTTCTTGACAATGTTGGATGTTTTGGTATGGAAGACTTTCAGGTCTTGTTGATGGTTTTGTTAAGTACAATGTTCCGCAACTAGTTGTACTTATGTTTTTGCTTTAGATTTAAATATCTTTTAATGGATTAGTTCCTTGACTCTTTTAAGTATTAAATCTAAGATGGTTATTTTTTGGGTAGTTGGTTCTCCCACTAGGTGAGTAGTGTGGATGTCACTCACGATGGGTTTAGGTTGTGACATATAGTTTCCCATTGGGAGTTTTGAGACATTAAATAGATTCATAGAACTTCGGTTATGGAGGTTTCTATGTCGGAGTTATTTTATGTTGTCTTATGTGTGAGATATGTGTTGTGAAATGGGATTAGAATTTAATTTATCTCAAGTTACTGCATTAGGATCGCTGCAGCAGTGGGATTACTGTTGTAGTGAGAACGCTATAGCAGTTTATATCCCTCTGAAATAGGGGTAGTAATATAGTATGGACCACTGTAGCAAGCCTAATTCCACTATTGTTGAGTTGTTGTAGCTAAAAAATGGTCGCTGCAGTATATGATGCGCATTTCATATCACCTTAAGTCAGTTTTCTCTGAGTTTTATTCCATAATCTCAAAAGTTTTATTCTAAACTACTAAGAGGTTATTTCCTTAAGGGCTTGGGTGATTTCCTTATGGAGGTAAGTGATTCCATCCATATTTTTGCATTGTAATCTTCTATTACCCTAGAATTATTAGGGAAATTATTAGGATGAGATTTTGGTTAAAAGCCCTAGGTTAATGAAATTGTGGGAAAAAAAGCCTAGGTTGGATATAACACATATAGAATTGTTCTAGGGTGTAAGATAGCACTTTCTAGAGTAAGATTATTGTTACTAATATTGAATTATGGTACTTGGGACCTTGAGTTTCATAAAGGTGAAACCTTTAGCATGAAAACTACTTAAAAGGGGATAATTGGTGCAGGAACTACATGATGTTGGACAACATTAATTTTGTGAAACTAGTGAATAGTAAATTGACCCTTGGGTAGCTTTATAGGCCACGAATAAGGGTAGAGTTGGTGGGTTTGAAATCCCAAAGAGGATATTTGAAGAGTAAATGATTGGTTACTGTTGTGTTTACTTATTTTAGAATGTGACAATTTGACGCATTGAGGAGAGGAAAAGCTCTTACAAATTAGCTTGGATTTTGGGTTCATTTGTTGAGGTAGGTTATGGTATATGAGTAGTAAACTTTGATTAGTATATCGTATATACTATGTAGAATTGATGGGAGAAAACATGGTTAGTACTTTGAGCATGGTGTTCGAATGGATAATATGTGAAATGACATGTGAATAATTATGTGTGATACTAAGTACATTTAGTTGGCTTTATGTATTTCAATGCTGATAAATTTAATGTGAATTATGGTGGATGTGGTAGGTACTATGTAACTATGAACCCCCTTTAATAACATAATGTGTTAGAAGGAATTGTGATGTTGATAAAATGTCTGTTGTGTGCTTCATAATAGTGTGTTGCTTGAGATGAGTTACTTGGTGGTCCAAACATAATGTGTGAAATAGAGTCAGGAGTAAAAGTCGTGAGGGGAAAACATGACTAATGATAAAGTGTAACCATAATAAAAATTGAATGAACTATGGTTGTTGCTAGATGTTGAATGTTAATAAATTATCCGACTAACATATAATGAAATGGTATTTGTAAATGTGATAACCATAATTAATGGTGGGTCCTCATTCTTAGAAATTAGAGTTAGGGTCCTTGGTATAGTACACATTGTGGAGTAATTAATAGGAACCTATTAGTGTTTATGTGGAGTTAGACTTAGCTTAGTCGCTTGTATGTTATGAGTTGAATAGCATGTTAATTGATCTTCAGACATAACTTGTGATTTTTTGGTTGATGGCTTGACAAGGCTTGTATACATACAATATAAATTTTACATACTTGTTGAATGGTTTTTTATGATTGAAGTACACTTGTAAGGTTTGTATACTTTTTTTACTATCTTAATGAAATTGCAAAAAGTGAAATCTTGTTATTATATGTTGAGAAATGTAAGGGTATATTCATAACCTTCCTGTTGTTGAGTGGTTTAGTGGTTATTTGTAAACATCATATGTTTTACTATGCCGATGGGAAATGGTTTCGGTGAGTGTTATTATGCCGATGGAAAATGGTTTCAGCAAGTGTTATTATAATAGTGGGTAATTGTTCCGATGAGTGTTATTATATTGATGGGAAATGGTTTCGGTAAGTGTCATTGTGTCGATGGGAAAGGGTTCTGGTGGGTATTATTGTGCCGATGGGAAATAGTTTTAGCAAGTTTTATTGTGCCAATGAGAAATAGTTTCAGCAAGTATTATTGTGACAATGGGAAATAGTTTCGGCGAGTGTTACATGGACTCTAGTGTGTCCCCTACAGGTCTCCACAGTAGGTTGTCAGTTGTTGCGGATCATTGGTGAGCTCCAGTTAGTTCGGAACTTCTCCGAGTCACAGTTGTACATATGTTTTAGTGTTGTACATATTGTATAAAGCGGGGACTTGTCCCAACTTTTAGTTCATTTTGGTCAATGCATTTGTTAGAGGCTTTTCTAGACGTATGTAGGTGTATGAATGTAAGGTGGTATATGACGTTTTTGTCTTGATGGCCTCAACGGCCAAGTTTCACATATGTATATATATGTCCCATGTTCTATGTTTTCTGTTATTCGTCTTTCATGTTCGTACGTGATGGTGGTGTTGCTTATGACATGCATATGAATGAATGAAAGCAAAGCTTGGTTCTCTCAGTCCATGTCGACTACGAGTGCCAATCCGTTCCGATGGGATTCGGGGCGTGACAAATGTGGTATCAGAGCAGGTTGTTCTAAGGCTGTCTACAAAGCCGTGTCTGAGTAGAGTCTTACTTATCGATGTGTTGTGCACCACATTTATAAGTAGGAGGCTACGGGACATTTAGGATGTTGTTTCTTTTCTTCACTTCTAGATCGTGCAATAGAGCCAGTGTTCTAAGTTGAATTGTATCTGACCATGGTACTTGTTTTTTCTTTGGTATAGTCAAAATGCCAATCACGAGAAGAGGTAGAGGTAAAGGGAAGCAGGTGGATGTGCCTGCTGAAGAAGGGATGAGTAGACTACCACCTGACCAAGCTAGTCAAGGTGGAGCAAATGCTGAAATTTCATCGCAGTCTTCTTCTACTTTTCCAGCTCCAGAAGAGCCAATTGGTAGAGAAGTACCCGCAGAACCACCAATAATGCCACAGATCAGGATCTTAGAAATGCAGTACATATTTTGACACAGTTAGTGGCAGCCCAAAGTCAAGGACTAGCTGGTCTAATGACACATGAGGATGATGCGCCTAGAGTGGAGAGTCGCAGAACATAAGATTTTCTGAAACTGGACCCTCCTATATTCACTGGGTCAGATTCGAAAGCAGATCCACAAGACTTTGTGGATCAAATTCAGAGGGCTTTGGAAGTTATGCACGTGATGGGGGTAGAGAAAGTTGAACTTGCTACGTATAGATTGAAAGGAGAGGCGATATTGTGGTACGAGGATTGGAAGAAATCCCGTGATATTGGTGAAAATCCACCTAATTGGGAAAATTTAAAACAGCTTTCCTTGATCATTAACTGCCCTATGAGATCCGTGAGGCACGTGCGGATCCGTTTTTAAATCTCCATCAAGGAAATCTGAGTGTCAGAGAATACAACTTGCAATTTAATTCCTTGGCTCGATATGCTCCAAATGTGGTGGCTACGATGACAGATAGAGTCCATCGATACGTGGACAGATTAGAGGCATATTTGGTCAGGGATTGCACCATTGCTGCCTTGAACAAAGACATGGACATAGCGAGAATACAAGCCTTCGCCCAGAAAATGGAAGATCAAAGACAGAAAACAAGGGTACATGAGTTTGACAGAGGACAGTCCAAAAGGGCTAGACCTATGGGACTATCTATGATGTCCCAAGGAGGATCTAGGCCTTGTATGTTTCCTAGACCACCTAGACCATCGTTCTCCCATTCCACATCAGGTACTCACTCTCAGTTCCGAGGTTTTAGAGGTGTCTCAGCTGGGCAGAGTAGTGGAGGTCACGGATCACAAGTAGCGGGTTTTCCTCGTCAGCAGTGTTAGCACTGCGGGTAAATTCATGCAGGTACATGCCGAGTGGGGACAAATGCTTATTTTTGGTGAGGTATGATGGGACACATGATGAAAGAGTGTCCCCAGAGGAGCATGGGTGGTATATCATGACTGGCAGGATCGGCCGTTGCGACATCAACATCGGTTCCTTCACTGGGCCGAGGTGTGCAGTCTGTTGGCCGTGGTAGAGGTGCCAGAGGAGCAACCAGTACTAGTGGGGTCCATAATCGCACTTACGCTTTAGTGGACCGACAGAATTCAGAGGCTTCTCTTGATGTCGTCACAGGTACAATATCCATATTCTCATATGATATATAGGCACTGATTGACCCAGGTTCTACATTTTTCTATGTTACTCCATTGGTTGCTGCGAAATTTGCAAAGGCACCAGAATTATTAATTAAATCAATTGAAGTGTCTTCACCGGTCGGTGAATATATTGTTGCAAAGATAGTATATCGTCACTGTGTGGTAACTGTGTGCGGTCATGATACATTGGCCGACCTTATCGAACTAGACATTGTGGATTTTTATGTGATAATGGGAATGGATTGGTTGGCCTCTTGTTATGCTACAGTAGATTGCCGGGCCAAGAAGGTGCATTTTTGTTTCCCGCAAGAAAATGTTCTTGAATGGCAGGGTAATGTAGGGGCACCACAAGGAAGATTTATTTCCTATCTGAAAGATAGGAAAATAATTGCTAAGGGTTATATATGTCACTTAGTACGAGTGAAAGATAATGATGTGGAACCACGAACTCCGCAGTCGGTTCCAGTGGTCAATGAATTTCTAGATGTATTTCCAGAGGTTCTTCCAGGCTTACCCCCAGAACGGGAAGTAGAGTTTGGCATTGATGTGATTCCAGGCACTCAGCCTATCTCTATTCCTCCATATAGAATGGCTCCAGCAGAATTACGAGAATTGAAGGAGCAATTGAAAGATTTGCTGGACAAGGGCTTCATTAAGCCTAGTGTGTCCCCGTGGGGTGCACCTGTCTTATTTGTATGGAAGAAAGATGGCACATTGAGAATGTTCATTGACTATCGGCAATTGAATAAGGTAACGATCAAGAACAAATATCCCCTCCCTGGAATTGATGATTTGTTTGATCAGTTACAGGGTGCCAAGTGTTTTTCAAAAATTGACTTGAGGTTGGGTTACCATCAAGTCAGAGTTAGAGAAAAAGATATACCCAAGACAACTTTCCGAACACGGTATGGCCATT
Source organism: Capsicum rhomboideum (assembly GCA_031232105.1). Taxonomy (NCBI): domain Eukaryota; kingdom Viridiplantae; phylum Streptophyta; class Magnoliopsida; order Solanales; family Solanaceae; genus Capsicum; species Capsicum rhomboideum. Next base: position 45,337,379 of record CP124708.1, on the reverse strand, counting down.
ATGAATTTTTAGTTATGTCATTTGGACTAACAAATGCCCCAGCTGTGTTCATGGATTTGATGAATAGGGTGTTTAAGCCATTTCTGGATGTGTTCGTCACGGTGTTTATAGATGACATCCTAGTTTATTCAACATCACCGGAGGACCATGCTAATCAATTACGGCAGGTGCAACAGATTCTCCGTGAGCGTAAGTTGTATGCAAAGTTCTCCAAATGTGAGTTTTGGTTAAAATCAGTTGCATTCTTGGGTCATATTGTGTCTGATGAAGGGATACATGTTGATACACAAAAGATTTAATCCATGCTCAAAACTAACATACACTTAGCAGATCAAGTATCAAATAAGTAGTTTAGGATCACAATCAACAAGTCAATATATTATAACCAAGTTGAGTTCAGTCAAGCCAAGTCAAGTAAAATAAAACGAATTAAACAAGTTACAACCATATAAGTATATTCCCCGATTTACACATTGAACCGTCAAACTCATTTGAACCTCATGTATACACGCTATGGGCATCACATCCACCCTCTAGTCATGACCAACAGGGAATAATTTCTGTCTATGTACTGAAACCCCAGACATAAGTATCTGCCAACCTTATTTCACCAATAACTCGTGAGAACGTCCCAAATACCGAAACATTCCACATTTAGTAATAAGGTAGGTCAAAATCATATAACAACGTAAAATCATTTGGATTGACCACACCAAACAACATACACTAACAAGCCACACTACAAAGTAGTTAACATGCACATATAGTACAACTTGGATTAAACTATAACACCATCATCTATCTCGAAACAAGCTTGCATAACTCCTTTAAGCCGGAGCTTTGCCCTTCCGTGTAATTTCCAAGAAATACATACAAGTGTATAATTGGGAATTACAACTCACACAGTTCATGATCATTCCCTTCCCATTCTACGGCTTTTCTACCGTAATTAACATAAACTACCAATTCCATGGATTTATTAGTGAACAAGATAATGCAAGGGTCAATTAACCATTAATAAACTTAACCCATTAACTTATTAGTTAATTTACTCCCTTGCACTAGAAAACAACTAAAATTAGCCCTAAAACCCTCCCCAAACTTCATAAATTAGCAATTCTAAGGCTTAATTATCAATTACTAGTTAACAAGGATGAAATCCTTACCTAAACAAAGCCAAATGATGAAAATCACCCAAAATCGCCTCTCCCTTGCCCCCAAAATGTGTTTTAGAAAAATACACTATTTTGGGGGAAAATTAAAATAAAATTGTGACTTTCACCGCTATAGCAGTATGCATTGCAATAGAGGCATCGCTATAGCGACACATGTCACTATAGTGGCCGTTGACCAGGTTGACTGTCGCTATAACGAGAAATTTTGTTCTAGAGGAACATGTCGCTATAGCGACACGCATGTCGGCATAGCGGTGTCGACAAGCCAGAATGTCCAGTTTCACCCAAAAATCCCAATTTTTACAACACACCTTAAATCTGGGGCATTCAAAACAATGTCTGTTTACGCAAAGATTGAGAGTTCTACTTTCCCAAATTCTATTCTGTAAATTCCTACGGGTTCCTTATCATCTTAGCTAACTAGAAATAAAACCAAAAACCACCCAACTTGTCTAATTCATTGTCATATTTCCCTAGACCATACCTCTCTTTGATTTTATCCAAAACTAGCCTAGCCTGAAATTTATAACTTCAAATTTGGGTTTTAACATGGAATTTCAAACAAAAGGTTTGTACATAACGACAGAAATGGTCATTACAATAGATACAATTTATCCATCATTCAATCCCGAATGATTAAACACAAAAAATTAGGCTAAAATAAGAAAAGGAAAGAGTACCTGTATCCCAAAACAATTGTGGGTACTTGTCCTGCATGTCCTTTTTGATTTCCCAAGTGGCTTTTGCAACCGAACGATGCTTCCATTAAACCCTAACTGAAAGAATTTCCTTGATCCTCAACTTCTGAACACTCAATGTAGAATGGCTACAGGTTCCTTCTCGTAAGCTAAATCCTTATCGAATAGAACCAAGTCCCATTTGATAATATAATCTCCATCTCCATGATACCTTTTGACCATAGAGATGTGGAGGCCTACTAGTACCTGCGCCTGCAGCAAGTAAGGTAAGTCCCACAAGGGATGTTAGTACGAAGAATGTACTGAGTATGTAAGGCTCAAATGAAACTGTATGATACGTAAATATGTCAATGAAATCAAATTCAAATGCATAACCAATATGGATAAGTCACTGTTCTGTACTTTGGAAACCATGTATATTGATTTCATTACTTTCTTTGTATCTTTGCTTTTATGATTATTCATCTTTGCCTGTGACCTGTGATACCCGGGCCCCGACTGAACAGTGGGTTTTTAACATAACATAACGTTATGTTGGGATCAGCTCGAGCTAGGCTTATGCCTCTAGAGCTACCACCCATGAATCCATATATATAGGGATTGGCTCGAGCTAGGTTAGTACCCCTAGAGCTGCCACCCATACCAACACATCAGGTTGGGCTCGAGCTAGGTTATTACCTCTAGAGCTGCCCCCTGTTAGGATCGGTCCGAGCAAGGCTTATGCCTTTAGGACTGCCCCCTGATCCAACAATCTCGGGATCGGCTTGAGCTAGGAATTTTGCCCCCAAATCTACCACCCATACTTGATCATTAACCACATATGCATTACTTTAGTCATTACTTTGAGATTGGTACAATGATAGTTATAACTTTACTTGAAGCTTTGGATCATTAACCATTGAGTGAGAGACATGTGAACAAACATTGTTGGAAACATAGCCTTATTGGAAACATAACACCATTGGAACCATTGGTCAAAAAATCAATGAACAAGATACATGAATACAACCACTATTGGAGGTTATGTGGTCCTTGAATTGGTGATTTGACTAGTAATGTACTTTTGGAGGCCCATGGTTCCCGCTATTCTCTTCATTTGTGTACGATCAAGATGTACCATGACTTAAGGCAACTTTATTGGTGGCCCGGGATAAAGAGAAACATAGTGGATTATGTGTCCAAGTGTCACAATTGTCAGCAAGTGAAGTATGAACATCAAAGGCCTATAGGGTCACTTTAGAGGATGCCTATACCTATGTGGAAAAAAGAGCATATTGCTATTGATTTTGTGGCGGGTCTACATAAGACTTTGGGAAAATATGACTAAATTTGGGTGATAGTGGATCGGTTGACAAAACCAGCTCACTTCTTGTCGCTTAGGGTAAACTTCAGCTCTCAACAGTTAGTTAAATTCTATGTCAAGGAGATAGTGAGATTTTATGGGCTGCCACTTACCATTATTTCCGATAGAGATACAAAGTACACTTCAAAATTTTGGGATAGGTTGCATGAGGAGTTGGGCACCAAGCTCACATTTAGCATGAATTTTCATCCTCAAATTGATGGGCAGTTAGAAAGGATGATTCAAGTGCTAGAGGACATATCGAGGGCCTGCGTGATTGACTTTGGTGGTCTTTGGGACCAGTTTCTTTTGTTGTGTGAGTTTTCATACAATAAGAGCTATCACTCCAGCATTAATATGGCACCATTCAAGGTACTCTATGGAAGGAAGCGTAGGTTACCTATTGGGTGGTTTTAGACTAGAGATGTTAAACCTTTGGGCACTGACTTGAAGAAGGAGTCTGAAATTCAGCTCATTTTTCTACACAATACACTTACAAAAATCAGATTTTCAATCAAATATTTTCTCCTCTCTCAAACCCTACCCACCCTAATTTTCTCTAAGGATTTTTGGACAAATCTTCCACTTGCAAGCCTTGGTAAGTGTTTACCCTTATATATTAATATATTATATGCATAATAGATTATGTATATCATGTTGGTTATGTTTAAAAAGTGTTGAGCAGTCCACTTATTGTGAAACAGTCCACTTTTTCTAAATCGCTAAAGGATTTACCTTCTATGTGGTTTAAACTTGAAAGGGGACTTAAGGTCTTGAAGGAATTGAATTATATGGATGAAATTTCAGTATATTTAAGTGTTGTGATGTACCTAATTCGTTACTCCTTGTGTATGACTTGTGAAAATGTTTATACGTAATTGTGCATGGAACATTTGGCGTAGTGAAAGAAGATTCTAAATGAAATTCAAAACGGGGAATAGGATGTCTTAAAGGTAAATAATAAAGATCCTAAATACAAAAAGAAATCAAGCATTTCTAATGAAATGTGATCTATCTAAGGCTAGTTGAACTAAGCCTCATAAGGGATAGGATTCACCTTGTATCTATAAATACCAATTTATTGTCATATGTTCGGGAGTTGGTCAGTACATTATTTTGAGAGATATTTTCCATTATTTTTGAGTTCAGATTATTGATTTTGTAATCTTGGAACATTGATTCTAGGGTTTTATTGATATTGAGATTTTAGAGTTTTCTCCTTATTGTGAGAGTGCAATTATGTTTTCTTCATTGAAGTCTTCTTGTGTTCTTATAACCATGAGTAGCTAAATCTGTCAACTAGGGTTGTGTGAACCATGAGGAATTAACGAAATTGGTTAAGTGCAAAGCAATTTTAAACCATTGTGAATGCATGTATTGTTATTACCTTCATTATAATTGATCTTCTAACGGTTGCAAATGTTAGAAACTCGCATGTATTCTAGACTTGCTCGAGAGAGTGGTAGAGATTGTGAAAAAGGAATAAAAATAGAGATTTGAAGCTATCAACCTTCATCTAATAACTTGAGCTATAACAGGGATAGTTATCTGAGATCCAAGACAAGGGTTAGTAGTGCGACACTCGGAGACCGAGAGGAGAAGAGTGAAATTTGTCTAACCAAGGTTGAGAGACGTTTATATAAACATATCTTGTTAGATTTTGTATGCAATGTATCAGGAAAATTTTGTCAGCACAAGTAATTAGTGCAGTTGAGGAATCATTAGGGATCACAGTCCTAGAGTATTTCTCATATTGATAACGAATCCAATAATCAACAATCATTACAGTTACTACTTTCTTACAAACCCCCCCCCCAGTTTACTTACTTGCTAATTACTCAAACCAACATTCGACAGAGTTTTGTCCTATTCCCTGTGGGATCGGCCCCAACCTAGTTGGGTTCTATATTTGATACATCGACCGCATTATACTTTTCTGGAGGTATAGTTTGGGCGACACCAGACGTCAAACATACAAATAAACTATCAAATTTTCAAAAAATTATTTGAAGTTGATCAATAGAGGCCACGATATTTACGAATCTGAAGCAGTTTAATATCATGAGGTAGTATGCCATGAATGCAAATGACATATAAAAACACATAATCACAAGATTTTATAACTTTTAAACAAAGTCAAACAAGTCAATCAAAAAGTCCAATTTTTTGTTAGAATCTTAATAAATCTACAACAGAGTCACCATTTATGTTTTATCCCTTTTCATTTTAAGGGGGGGGGAGGGGGGGAATGGTTTTTGGGTTTTTAGACTATTTTGAAACTTCTAAAAAAAAATCAAAATAATTTTGGAAAAGACATAGCATTGCCACTTAATTATTTAAGGAAAATTATGAAAACCTTAAAGCATTTTAAAGACTTGAAAACAAAAACAAATCTTTAAACTTATAGAGGATTAAAGTAACGTCTTGAGAAGGTTTTTAAAGCACTCAAGAACATCTGTTTAAATCAGTTGATAAACAGACAAATTGACTAACTTTGCAAAAATGACTAACTTTGAAAAAACTTGCAATTATACAAAGTACTCTATAAAAATGACATTTGTTCAATTTATATGAAAAGTAGTCTATAAAAATTTAAGGCAAATTAACTTAAATGAGCTGTCAAAAATATTTAAAGTTAAAGTGAAACAGTTTCATATCTTTGCATGAAGAAGAAAGATTGCTTCAAGGTGGAAAAATTAATTATGCTAGAAGTAGCACTTTTCAAGGATTTTTTAAACAAGATAACAATTCAACAAAATCATGAGTTTTTTAACTAATGATGAAAAAGCTATCTGGATGATGTGACAATTTATTATGTGTTGAGATACATGATTACTTGCCTTTTCTTATTTGTGGGATATTGTAACGCCCCGAGACTACCCCCTGGACATAACTTGGTGCTTAGAACCACAAATGATCCTAAGCTAACCCATGGTATTGGCATAATGCATGAGCAACTGATTAAACATGTATAAGAGTTAAAATGGCTGACCAGAAGCATAATCATGAAATAACCTATTTCAATACATTACTGTTAAAAGTTTACAACACTTTTTTCTGCAAGAAAGAGAAACAGAAACTACATATGATAATTCTGACTGACTATCTATGAAGCCTCTACTAATACTGACTATACGTAGTCGGTACATGACCCCCAGCTATCGCTAATCAATACATACAAATCAAAATAAAATACTTTAACTACAATTGACTTGAGTCCTCGAATAAACAGAACTCATCGCCTGCTGGCTGGACGTTGCGTTCTGTCTAATAATGATTTTGTGAGCTAGAACTGATAACTACATTATGAAACAATATAGCCACACAGACATATATGTGGTCAGTACTCTCATGCCCTATTTTTTACCAAGGTTAAAACAAGCACGACTTATGGACTCTAAAAGAATTGATTTTATACAGAGTCGCCAACTAATTTTTAAGGAAAATAAGGAAACCTATTTAATTATTGACATGTATGACTTGTGTTTTAATCTGGGAAAATCAGTTTAGATTCTAGGTAAGGGTTCAAATTATTCCGAAGGAAAGGGATTATGCATCCTTCAGAATCCACAAAAGGTGGTATCCGACTAGACTAAATTTATCAAGGTGGGAGGAAGTAAAATCATTTTGAAAGTAAAAATATTTAAGATATATACCAAAAATAATGTTAAAAAAAAATTTAAAAAATAATATATATATATATATGAAAAGTGGACCAATCACATGGACAAAGCCCATTGTTGTAAAAATATATGTATAAAAATATATATAGATATATAAGCAATATAAAAATGTATGAAAGAAAAGTTATAGAAAGCACTTTATGTAATAAAAGAAAAGTATTTTTTGTATTATGCAGAAAGAAAAGTATTTCAAATAATACTTTTTACTTTACAAAAATTATGAGAAGAACATATTAAATAAAGATTTATTTTAAGAGAAAAGACTACACAATATTTTTAATGCAAAAGATGCGAATTAACGAATTAAATAATTGAATCAATTTAATCGTTTATCTTAGTATTTACGGCCTAAATTTTTCCTAAGCGTGTGTTAATGCAATATAAGTAACTTGGGGTTATGTTATGATTGAGTAGTGAATATTGCAAGGGTAGTGTTTATTTGCCTTCCTTATTGGTTAATTGTTATGGGTTTGGACATTACTCAATGTTATCAACCTTAAATTAGAGGTTGCAAACTCTAATGGAGCTTAGATTCCTTATCAACCTTGACAACGAGGATAAGGGTGAAGAGTAATGGTTGACAATGACTTGATTACTATCATTTGATGGTAGATCTTAGACATATGGCTATCAATTTGTGGTATTAGATGGGTTATGAAGAAACACATGTGACATGTTTGAAAGAACCCACATGTGAAATTTAATGTTTTAGTGAAAGATTAGCATTAAGATTCAAAATCTAGCCTACCCATGACTATTAGTTGAATTTAGGCAAATAATCACTTACCCATGCATGCACTCACACTCATGTTGGAATAACCCCAAGTAACCTTAACCTTTGATTGCAAATTTATAGTAATCGTTCTTGCAAACCAAGTTTACAATTGATAAATTAAACACAAAAGCATTCAAAACAAACCCCCATTTTATTTTTATTGCATGTTACATATTACGGGAAAATATTTAGTGGCTTACTACACTCGAAGGTGAACCTATCTACTTAATTCCCTATGGGATCGACCTTGACTCAAGAGTTGGGTTAATATATTGCATGACAACCGCGTATATCCTTTCTAAAGTGTATTTGTGCGTCTTCAAATATGGTGCCCTTATCGGGGAATGAAATTTAGTGTTTAATTTTTATAGTGTTTTGAATCACTTGTGTTAGCTGTAGTGTGAATTTACTTTATTTTTTGTTTTTGTCTTAGGTAGGTGAAAATATGAGCCAACACGATAATTCTAGCCAATATAGTAGTGATACCACAATTTATGAGGGACAATTTGAAGATAAGGATCATTTTGGAGATGTCGGAAGGGCTAGTGCTATTCGCCTACCCCCTATGGCAGGTAATGCATCCTGCCACATCACTAGTGTCATGCTTCAATTACTTCAAATGAAAATAATTTTTGGTGATTAACCACACGAAGATGCAAACATGCACCTAAAGAATTTCAATGATGTTTGCACTCCTTTTGATACTGCAAACGTCTCCCAAGAATCAATTAGGCTATGATTGTTATCTTTTTCATTAACGAGAGAAGCAGTGACTTGATTAAGAGAGTTGACCGAAGGTTCCATCACTTCATGGGTTGATTTAATGGAAGCCTTTCAAGATAGGTTCTTCCCACTATCTCGTATGCTTCAACTCTAAGATAAGATAACAAACTTTCACCAAGAAAGCGGTGAAGCCATACATGAGACATGGTTAAGATTTAAGAAGAACTTGATTCATTGCCCCAACCATGAAATTAGAGACAAAATGTTACTCCAAATCTTCTATCAGTCTTTAGACTCTTTGAATAAGACCGTAGAAGATAACTTAGCTGGTGGGTCTATAATGAACCAAACATTTAAAGTTGTTATAGGTTTGCTAGACCAAATGACAAAACAAAGTATAGCTTGGAACACACAATATGCCGAAGTAGATGATGTGTATACTTGGTCCATTTTTAAATGGATCATCTCCTTTTGGGCCTATGTCTTATTTACTTAATTTTGGGCCTCAATTCAGCCCATAAACATAATATTGATTCAGAAAAATAAATCTAGTGGGTAATACACCAACTATCTCAAGTTTAAATAATTCCATAAATGTTAAGGTAGACAAATAAGTTCAGAAATGTATGGGGAATTACATCCTTCCACCTTAGGAACATTCATACTCGAATGTTAGTAACATTATCCAATCTAAGCAAGTTCAAGTATAAGTTCATTCTTCATATTATCACATACACATAATACTTATCTATACTTACTTTTTATTGCTCCAATTCCGCATCTTGAACTTTCTCTTCAGTTTGAAATAAATGCGGGTACTTAGACTTCATCATTTCCTCGGCTTCCCATGTGATTTCTTCTACTTGCTGATTTTTCCAAAGCACTTTTACGGAAGTTACTTCTTTATTTCTTAACCTCTTAACTTGTCAATCCAGAATAGCAATAGGCATTTCTTCATAGGTGAGATCTTCCGTAACTTGTACATCATCAGTGGGAGCAATACGAGATGGATATCCTATGCACTTTAGAAACATTGAAATATGAAACATTGGATGAACTGTGGAGAGTTCTTGGGGTAGTTCTAATTCATACGCAACTTGACCAAATCTTTGGATAATCTTATATGGACATATATAACGCAGACTTAGCTTTCCTTTCTTTTCAAATCTCATCACCCCTTTTATTGGTGACACTTTCAAGAATACCCAATCACCTATGGAAAATTCTAGTCCCCTTCTTCTAACATCGGCATATGATTTGTGTCAACTTTGGGCTGTTTGTAACCGTTGTTGTATCACCATAACCTTCTCCATAGCTTGATGAAAAAGATCTGGCCCAAATAAGGCAGTTTCACCCCCTTCAAACCATCTAATTGGTGATCTACACTTTCTTCCATATAAAGCTTCGTAAGGCACCATTTTGATACTTGAATGATAGCTATTACTGTAGGCAAATTTAATAAGAGATAAATGATCATCCCAACTACCTTTGAAGTCCAATGTGCAAGCTCGTAGCATATCTTCCAATGTTTGTATAGTACGTTCTGCTTGTCCATCTGTTTGAGTATGAAAAGTCATACTTAAATTCACTTGGGTTCCCAAACTCTTTTGAAAAGACTTCCAAAGTGTGTAGTAAATTGAGCTCCCCTGTCTGATATAATAGAGATTGGAATTCTGTGTAGTCGAACTATCTCTTTAATATACAACCGCGTATAATCTTCAGTTGTGTAGGTGGTCTTGACCGGTAGGAAGTGTGCTGACTTGTTAAGCCTGTCAAATGCCTTTGCTAAACCTTGTTGTACATTATCTTACAGCTGCAATAAAATAGGATCCGCATACTATTTTTCCTTCACTTCAGCTACTAATGAAGATTCTGCTGCATTTTGCACAATAATTTCTTCATTTGGAGTTTCAAGAAGATGAACCCCCAAGCTGGCTAGTTGATGTAGATCCTTGACTATACCTTGCTTTTCTGTGAGGTCGCCATCAGTGCTTCCTATTTCTTTGCGGCTTAATGCATCGGATACCACATTTGCTTTTCCTGGATGGTATAAGATATCGATATCATAATCTTTTAGTAGTTCCAGCCACCTCCACTGCCTCAAATTTAGGTCCTTCTGCTTGAAAATATACTGCAAAATCTTATGATCGGTATATATGTCAACGTGAACCCTATACAAGTAGTGGCGTCATATCTTTAAAGCAAATATCACAGCTGCTAGCTCAAGATCATGTGTCAGATAATTTCTCTCATGTGGCTACAACTGTCTTGAGGAATAAGCTATTACATTACCGTGCTGCATCAATACACATCCCAAGCCAATTCCTGAAGCATCACAATACACCGCATACGCGTCTGTGCCTTATGGAAGTACCAATACGGGTGTAGAAGTCAATTTATTCTTCAGATCTTGGAAACTCTTCTCACAGGCATCATTCCACTAAAACTTGGTTGCCTTGTGTGTTAGCTTTGTTAAAGGTGCAGCAAAAGAAGAAAATCCTTCAACAAACCTTCTATAAAAACCTGCCAACCCAAGGAAACTACGAATCTCTATAGGTGTTATAGTTCTTGGCCAGTTCTTCACAGCTTCTATCTTTTGAGTATCAACCTTTATTCCTTCGTCCAACACAATATGACCCAAGAATGCTACAGATTTTAACCAAAATTCACATTTAGAGAACTTTGCATATAACTTACGATCACGAAGAATCTATAACACCTGCCATAAGTGATTAGCATGGTCTTCTTTTGATCTTGAATAAACCAAAATATCATCTATAAACACTGTCACGAATACATCTAAGAATGGATTGAACACCCTATGCATTAAATCCATAAAAACTGCTGGTGCATTTGTTATCCCAAATGCCATAACTAAAAACTCATAATGACCATACCATGTTCGGAAAGCTATCTTAGGTATATCTGTTTCTCTAACCCTTACTTGATGATAACCCGATCTCAAGTCAATCTTTGAGAAGTATTTGGCACCCTGCAATTGATCAAACAAATCGTCAATTCTGGGGAGGGGATATTTGTTCTTGACTGTTACCTTATTCAGTTGCCGATAATCAATACACATTCTCAACGTGCCATCTTTCTTTCGTACAAATAACACTGGTGCACCCCAAGGGGACATACTAGGCCTTATGAATCCTTTGTCCAGTAAGTCTTTTAATTGCTCATTCAATTCCCGTAACTCTGTCGGGGCCATTCTATATGGAGGAATAGAGATAGGCTGAGTACCTAGAATCACATCAATACCAAACTCTACTTCCCGTTATGGAGGAAAACCTGGAAGATCTTCAGTAAATACATCAAGGAATTCATTTACCACCAGAACCGATTGAAGAGTTGGTGGCTTCACATCGATATCTTGCACTCTTACTAGATGGAACATGTACCCCTTGGATATCATTTTCTTTACCTTAATATAAGAAATAAATTTACCTCTCGGTGCTCCAACATTACCCCTCCATTCAAGGACGGTCTTTTGTGGAAAATGGAAATGTACCCTCTTGGCTCGGTAATCTACCGTGGCATAACAAGAAGCTAACCAATCCATTCCCATTATAACATCAAAATCTACCATTTTCAGCTCAAAACTAAGTAGTTTCAACGTGTATATTGTAATCCATTCCCATATTGTACTGTATATTCGTATTGGGAAGATAAGGTATGTAAGGTTACTCTTTCCGTATCTTTCTGCAGCACATAGTATTCACATTGACATTGTGCTTGTTCTATTCCGAAATGCTCTAAGGTATTCCATATACGGTTATAAATTACTGTTAATCACATGTCTCATGTTCATTGACTAATATTTTCAAGTTTCAAATAATGTTGTGTTCCAAGATTCCAATAATGTACAATCACCAATGTATCAAAAGTAAGAAAATGAAGTAACGTATAACTGTTGAGTGTTCTTGGGTGGTATCCCAGGGGTTAAATACCTAGCATGGGTCGATCCCAATATCTCGGGTGGTATCCCAGGGGTGAAAAGAACACCTAGCATGGGTCGATCCCACAACTACGGGTGGTATCCCAGGGGCACAAGAAAAGCCTAGCATGGGTCGATCCCGATTAACTATTGATTATTACCCACTGATCAGCTTGGGGCCCGGGCATTGTATGAATAGAAGGATGAGTAGTTAATGAAGAAGTGAGTGATGAACGAATGAATGAGCGTATAATTAAAGAAAGTAATCCACGTAATGTACATATTTCCATACATATAGAATGGTGACTTATCCATATTGGTTATTCACTTATTTTTGTTTCCATTGAAGTATATATGTATCATATTGTTTCTTATGGCATTACATACTCAGTACATTCTTCGTACTGACGTCCCTTATGGGACTTACCTTACTTGCTACAGGAACAGGTACTAGTAAACCTCTACAGTAAGCTGCGGGTCATCTACTGATCTTTGGTGAGCTCCAGTTGATTCGGGGCTTTCCGAGTCACAGTTGTACATTGGTTTTGGTATTTTAAATATTGTGTAAAGCGGGGACTTGTCCCGAATTTAGGTTGGTTATGTATGTGCTTCTGTTAGAGGCTTTTGTAGACATATGTGGGTATATAAATGTAAGAGATGTATGTTCATTTTGACTTGATGGCCCTAACGGCCAAGTTTCACGTATGTATGTATCACATGTTCCATGATTTCCGCTATTAGCATTTTATGTATTTACGTTGTGGTGATGTTTCTTATGGCATGTATATGAATGGACATGAGTAAAGATTGGTTCTCTCGGGCCTTATCAGCTTCGGGTGTCAGTCCACCCCGTTGGAATTTGGGTCGTGTCAAAAGTGGTATCAGAGCAGGTCGTCTGAAGGGTGTCTACAAAGCTGTGTCTAAGTAGAGTCTTGCTTATGGATGTGTTGTACACCACATTTATAAGTAGGAGGCTACGGGACATTTAGGAGTTGTTTATGTTCTTCAATTCTTAGATCGTGCATTAGAGCCAATATTGTAGTGGAATCATATCTAACCATAGGACTTTGGTTTTCTTTTGTATAGTAAAATGCCGATTACAAGATGATGTAAAGGTAAAGGCAAGCAAGTAGATATACTTTTTGGAGAAGGAACCAGTAGATCACCACCTGACCAAGCTAGTCAAGGTGGGGCTGACGCTGAGGTTGCATCGCCGGCTTCTTCTAATTTTCCAGCTCCAGAAGAGCCGAGAAGGAGAGAAGAACATGCAGAAGCACCTGTTAATGCTACTGAGCAAGATCTCAGAAATACAGTGCAAATGTTGACTCAGATAGTTTCTGTACAAAGTCAGGGACGAGTTGGTCCAACAACAAGTAATGATGGTACGGCTAGGGCAGCTAGTCGACAGACATAGGATTTTCTGAAATTATACCCTCCCATATTCACTGAGTCAGATCTGAATGAAGGTCAGCAAGACTTTATAGATCAGATTCAAAGGGCTTTAGATGTTATGCATGTAACTGGGGTAGAAACAGTTGAACTTGCTGCATATAGATTGAAAGGAGAGGCGATATTGTGGTATGAGGATTGGAAGAAATCTCGTGGTATTGGTGCAAATCCACCTAATTGGGAAGAATTTAAAGCGGCATTCCTTGATCACTACCTTCCTTATGAGAGCCTCGCAGGCTCGTGCGGATCAATTCTTGAATCTTCATCAAGGGAATCTGAGTGTCAGAGAATACAAGCTGCAATTTAATTCTTTGGCTCGATATGCTCCGAATGTAGTGGCCACAATGACAGACAGAATACATCGATATGTGGACAGATTGGAGCCATATTTGGTAACAGACTGCACTATTGCTGCTTTAAATTGAGATATGGATATAGCTAGAATTCATGCCTTCGCGTAAAAGATAGAGGACAAAAGGCAAAGAAGAAGAGTACATGAATTTGAACGAGGACAGTCCAAAAGAGCTAGACCTATGGGACAGTCTATGGTGTCCCAAGGAGACTCTAGACCTCGGATGTTTCCTAGACCGCCTAGACAGTCATTCTCTTATTCCACAGTAGGCACTCAAGCTCAATTTCGAGGGTTTAGAGGTAGTAATATTGGGCAGAGTAGTGGGATTCGAGGTTCGCACACTGTTGGATTTTCTCATCAGCCATGTCAGCACTATGGACAGTTTCATTCAGGTGAATGCCGGCTTGGGACAAATGTTTGCTTTTGGTGCGGTATGACGGGGCATATGATGAGAGACTGCCCACGAAGAGGCTTGGGTAATGTGGCGCGACCTGCAGAATCAACCGTTGCATCATCATCATCGATTCCTCCCCTAGGCAAAGGTGTATAGCCTGCGGGTCGTTGTAGAGGTACCAGAGGAGCAGCCAGTTCCAGTGGAACTCAGAATCGTACTTATACTCTAGTGGACTGACAGAATTTGGAGGCTTCTCCTGATGTCGTCACAGGTACATTGTCCATATTTTCATATAATGTATATGCATTGATTGATCCAAGTTCTATATTGTCATATGTTACTCCATTGATTGCTGCAAAATTTGAAAGAACACCGGAACTATTAACTAAGTCAATTGAAGTATTTACACCAGTTGGCGACTATATTGTTGCAAAAAGAGTATATCAAAATTATGTGGTAACTGTGTGTGGTTATGATACACTGGCCAATCTTATTGAACTGGACATGGTGGATTTCGATGTCATAATGGGCACGGATTGGTTGGCTTGTTGTTATGCCACAATAGATTGCCTAGCTAAGAAAGTACATTTTCATTTTCCACAAACGAATGTTCTTGAACGGAAGGGTGATGTAGGGGCATCAAGAGACAAATTTATTTCCTATCTTAAGGCTAGGAAAATGATATCCAAGGGGTATATATGCCACTTAGTGAGATTGCATGATATTGATGCGGAACGACCAACTCCTCAATCAGTTCCAGTGGTCAATGAGTATCTTGATGTATTTCCAGAAGATCTTACAGGTTTGCCCCAAGAGCGGGAAATAGAATTTGGTATTGATGTGATTCCAGGCACTCAACCTATCTCTATTCTCCCATATAGAATGGCTCTAGCAGAATTGCGTGAATTGAAGGAGCAATTGAAAGATTTGCTGGAAAAGGGCTTCATCAGGCCTAGTATGTCCTCGTGGGGTGCACCGGTATTATTTTTATGAAAGAAAGACGGCACATTGAGAATGTGCATTGACTATCGGCAATTGAATAAGGTAACGATTAAGAACAAATATCCCCTCCCTCAAATTGGTGATTTGTTTGATCAGTTACAAGGTGCCAAGTGTTTTTCAAAGATTGACTTGAGGTCGGGTTACCATCAAGTCAGAGTTAGAGAAAAAGATGTACCCAAGACAGCTTTCCGAACACGGTATGGCCATTACGAATTTTTAGTTATTTTATTTGGACTAACAAATGCCCCAGCTATGTTCATGGATTTGATGAATAGGGTGTTTAAGCCATTTCTAGACGTGTTCATGATGGTATTTATAGATGACATCCTGGTTTATTCAAAGTTACAAGAGGACCATGCTAAGAACTTACGACAAGTGTTACAGATTTTTTGAGAGCATAAGTTGTATACGAAGTTCTCTAAGTGTGAATTTTGGTTGAAATCCGTAGCATTCTTTGGTCACATTGTGTCAGATGAAGGGATTCGGGTTGATACACAAAAGATTGAGGCGGTGAAAAATTGGCCAAGGCCTACGACACCCATAGAAATTTGTAGCTTTCTGGGGTTGGAAGGTTATTATCGAAGATTTGTTGAAGTGTTTTCTTCCATTGCTGCACCTTTAACGAAGCTTACAAACAAGGCAGTCAAATTTAAATGGAATGATGCATGTGAGAAAAGTTTTCAAGAGCTAAAAGATAAATTGACTTCTACACCGGTGTTAGTACTTTAGGAAGGCACCGAAGGTTACGCAGTATATTGTGATGCTTTCGAAATTGGTCTAGGGTGTGTATTGATGTAGCACGGTAATTTTATAGCATATGCCTCACGACAGTTGCGGTCACACGAGAGAAACTATCCCACTCACGATCTTGAATTAGCAGCGGTGGTATTTGCTTTAAAGATATGGCGTCATTATTTGTATGGAGTTCATGTTGACATCTATACTGATCACAAAAGTTTACAGTATATCTTTAAGCAAAAGGAACTCAATTTGAGGCAACGAAGGTGGCTCGAGCTATTGAAAGATTATGATATTGATATCCTATATCATCTAGGAAAAGCAAATGTAGTAGTTGATGCATTGAGCCGCAAGGCAATAGGAGGCACTAGTGGCCAATTGACAGGAAAACAAGAGTTAGTCAAAGATCTACATCAATTAGCTAGTTAACTCATATAGAACTTTTGATTCACACCTAGAATTTCTACCAACAATGATTGAATAATAATATGTGTAAGAATTGTGAAAATGTCAAGCCATTTTTTCAATCAAACATACTCACATGTCAAATAGAGCACAACAAACAACAACTATTGTCGTCTAACTTTAAGTTCTAAGAAATCACAGATAGTACATTGCAAAATCAACTACACTCAAAAAGAATAAAAATAAAGTTCATCTCTAATTCATTTTCCTTACAAAAAGGTAGCTTTTATTCTCAAATCCTTATCCAAATTATAAAACATTTTTCAGACAAGACCAAACCATGTAACGAGTCGATTTACTCGTTATGTCCAATAACCATTTGAAATAAAATCATAAATCTATTTATGATTATCCAGTGATTTCAACAAAGAAAATATTATAAATAAACTACGACATCCTTACTATTTTTTGGTGTAGCGACTGGGATCAACGAACTCGTAGCGACAGAGTTTGTCGGAGTAAGAATTGTTCTAGCCAGAATTCAAAATATTTCAATGGACTTGAGTGAGTTTATCAAGAATTTTTTAGTTACGTGAGATTAGAGGAATTCTCCTCCACAATCTCCAATTTTCCCCCAAAAAATTGACTTCTCCCTTGAACCCAAAGAGGGGTTTATATAAAGAAAAATTGGGGTCGTTTTGGGGGGGGGGGGAGGGGGAGAGTGGAACAGAGGTGTAATGGGGGTAATTTGGTGAGTTATTTTCAAAATTTGAAATTAGGATATGAATTAGGATTTCCTGTATGGAATTAACACAAATCTGGATGCTAATAGAGTAAAATTCATTAGGGGTTTTGGGAGGGGGGAAATGAATTCCCTCACACCAGTGAGATCCTCATATTTTTGTACCTTCATGGAACAAATTGGATGAATTCCCACTGCATTTGAAGTGATTCAAATGTTGGAGAGTCGATGAGGTGGATTTAACTGAATCAAAAGGGGTTTTGATGGATTTTCTAGGGAATTCACATCGTTTTGCATTTGATGTTGATTTTGGGTTTGCTAATTTACATAGGGGTGTACTGGTTTGGGGTTGTTGTTGTTGTTTTGTTTGTTAGAAAGAAAGAAAGTGGGGAGAGAGAAAGAGATACGGTAAGGGGAGATGAGGTGCATGGGGTCATATGTGGAGTGTATATGAATATATGTAGGTGAGTGTGTATATTGTATGTGTAATTTGGGAGAAATTGAGGTGTTGGGCTAGGTTATTAAAGAAATTGGGCTTGGGGCAGGTCTGATTTGGGAGAGGATAGAAATCCAATTAGTTATCTAGCCACAATTAATAATCTAGCTAAAATTTAAGCTAATTGGGATTAAAATTGAGACTAAATTAACTTACGATTAATTTAATGAGCTT
Source organism: Capsicum rhomboideum (assembly GCA_031232105.1). Taxonomy (NCBI): domain Eukaryota; kingdom Viridiplantae; phylum Streptophyta; class Magnoliopsida; order Solanales; family Solanaceae; genus Capsicum; species Capsicum rhomboideum. The sequence goes on along the minus strand of CP124708.1, from coordinate 45,319,291 downwards.
CTTGAATTCAAAAATTTCAAAATAAATATTTAGCAAAGCATGATTATTGTATTTGAAAATTAAGAAATCAATTATGCCATCAATTCCTTATTTTCAATCAATATTTGAGAAAAGTGGAGTATTTGAGAATTAAACAAACTTTTCACTCAAAATAAATTGTAACATATTTTCTTTAAGTGAAAATTCCAGGATTCAACATAATTAAACATAGAATATGTTAATTTCACTTAAAATTCAAAGGGTAGACCAGAAATCATTTTCAAAATAACTTAAATTAATACAACAACAACAATATACCCAATGTATACCCACAAAGTGGGGTCTGGGGAGGGTAGAGTGTACGCAAACCGTACCACTACCTCAGATGAAGTAAAGAGGTTGTTTCCGATAAACCCCCTACTTAGTAAAAAAAATAGTATAAAAATACATAATGAAAACAAAAACAAGATGGAATAACACACCAATAGAGAAAAATAGAAACAAGACACCCACCGAGTAATACTATAAACTATCTATTTGTAACAAGAAACTATAAAACAAGCGCATAGCACTATGACTACAACGTAACAACCCTATCTACTAGCAAGGAATCCCTCTAACCTTTTAAACCTCTACCCTAATTTGCATCCCCCATACCTTCCTAGCTAGTGTCATGTCCGCAGTAAGCTGTAACTGCCCCATGTCATATCTAAGCACCTCCCTTCAATACTTCTTCAGCCTACCTCTACCCCGCCTGAAACCATCCATAGCCAACCTCTTACACTTCTTAACTGGGGCATCTATGCCCCTCCTCATCACATACCCAAATCATCTCAACCTCACTTCTCTCTTCTTGTCTTCCACCAAATCTACTCACACCTTGAATAATATTATTTCTAACCCTATCTCCCCTAGTAAGTCCACACATCCAACCTCACAATGGGGTAAACCACACCCGCATCTAACCACTTGATGATTTCTTTCTTCACAACCTCTTACATAGGTGGGTTCAAACGACGTTGGTGCTCGATGCTTGGTATGAACTCAGGATCAAGCTAGATTTTATGAGTGCAAATACTAGGTGAAATCCCGATAATGTCAGTGACGGACCAACCAATGGTCCTTTTAAACCTTTTTAACACCGAAACAAGATCCTCTACTTGCCATTCCACCAACTAAGTAGAGATAATCACCGGTAAGGTTTTGTTGGCTACCAAGAATGCATAGCTAAGGTGAGACGGGAGAGCCTTAAGCTCCAAAACTAGAGTCTCCTTAATAGAAGGTCGAGTCGGTGGGGTCACCCTATTCTTTAAATAGAGATCAAGTTTCTTAGGAGCATAAGTGTATGATCCCCTACCAACGAGTACACCAAACATCTGATTGTATTCCTCAATACCATCACTATCAAAATTCAGAATCACGGCTGCAAGAGCTTCTACCCCCAACCTTTCTTCAATAGGCAAGACAATATCACTCTCATATACTGTATCTAATACAGAAATCACCCACATATCTATCGGTTGCTTTATGGAACGACAAGCATTGAAAGTGACATGTTCATCATTCAACCTTAATTTTATTTATCCAGTTTCTATGTCAACCAATGCATGACCAATGGCAAGGAATGGTCTTCCCAAGATGATGTGAACCTCGAAATCAATTTCACAATCTAGAATCACAAAGTCAACTAGGAAGATGAAAGATGCAACCTTCACCAAAACATCATAAAAAATACCCACTGGCTTTTTCACAGTTCTATCTTCCATAAGGATTCTCATAGAAGTCATTTTTGGTGTTCCTAATCCTAATTGCTTGAAAATGACTAGCGGCATTAAGTTAATGCTAGCACCCAAATCATACATAACTTTTGCAAAATTATAGGACCCAATAGTACAAGGAATTATGAAGGCTCCCAGATCATTTTTTTTCTCGACAAGTGAGCAAGAAGCAATTGCACTACAATGGTGTAAATTATCTGCTGGCTCAAAACTGAGAGTTCTCTTCTTTGTCACCAAATCTTTCATGAATTTTGCGTAACCTGGCATCTGTTTTAAAGCCTCAACAAGAGGAATATTTATCGATAAGTACTTTAACATTGAGATAAATTGTTGATATTTATGCTCTTCATCTTTCTTTTTCAACCTTTGAGAAAAGAGAAGAGGAGGCCTAGGAATTTGTTTATAAACTTGAGGGACCTCCTTTTACTTCTCGTTATCAGACTTCACCTTTTTGTCAGCATCATAAGGCTTTTGAACTGTATCGCCCTTTGAATTCTATGACTCTATCTCAGTTTTTACATCAACTATCATCGGTTCATCTTTCTAACCACTATCCACCGATATGGATGGGTCAGCCGTGCACTTCTCGACTCTAGTAGTAATGGATAAACAATGACTATCATTTTTTAGATTTTGGACGGTGTTACTCGGAAGGGTACCTGGTTGACACTGGTCCAATCACACAGTTATCTTCTCGAACTATTGCTCCAACTATTTAATGGCAGTCGAATAAGATTCTACTTTCTGACTTATTCCCAAAATGTCTGACCTAATCTACTTCAAGCAACTCTCCTGACCCTTTAACCAGTTTATTGACAAGGGCTTCCATTGTTGAATTTCCATAGTCAGTATTGCGGTTCCCCGATGGAACATATGCGCCACTCTTCTTATTATAATCATCTCTTCACCTCCAATCACTGTCACGATCTCTTTCTATTTCTCTATATCCTTGCTTTTTATAATTTTCTCCATAGTAGTTTCGACCTTGATTCCCATTCCTTGAGTTCCAAGAGTCTTGAGTAGACCCTTGACCCTTGGTTCGAAAACCCACCACCTCTCGATCCAAGTACTTAGCCTCCTCATCAGATTGATAATCATCATACCTAGGTGTTTTTCCTTGTGTACCTACGACATACACCTTTTCAGCACCTCCAGCCATAATTTTTATGGCTAGCAAGCTAATTTCTATCCTCAACTATGCGACCTTTTGAGCTATAGATTCATCCAAAGCCCGTTTTTCTACCGAGGCTCTAATATCATACATCCCAGGAGGTGTATCTGCCTCCCGAATATGCCATCCTTGGTTGGTCTTAGTGATACAATCTAAAGTCTCTGAAGCTTATTCCTACCTCAGACTCGTAAATGGTCCACCAGTGATAGTATCTGCTACGGCCTTGGTATTGGCATTTAAAGCCCTACAGAAGATTCCAAGTAAACTCCTACCACTCGTTCTATGATTTGGAACATTCTACAACTTCTTTTTAAACCTTAGCCATATCTCGTAAAGTGCTTCAGAATGTCGTTATCTGAAGTTGTAAATCTCATCCTTCAACTGTAGCATCTTGGTGGGTGGGAAAAATCTCCCTAGAAATTAATTTCTCAACTCTTTCTAAGTAGTGATGGCACCTTGTGGTAACTCGGCTAACCACAAAGTCGCTTCTCCTGTTAGAGAAAATGGAAAAAATCTCAAACAAATAGACTCTTGGTCAACTCCTGGCAAGTTATATGAAGTGCAGACCCCCACAAAGTTCATCACATACATGTTCGTCTCATCTGTAGGAAGATCAGCGAACACATCTTTCAAGTTTAGCAGGTGGATCATGGCACTTCTAATGTCAAACTTAGTCCCCTGAGGTAAATCTAGTTGAATAATAGGTCCACTCTCAATCGGCTCAAAATAATCCACATCCTCTTCTTTGAGATCATCACAAATCAGTACATATGGTCGTTGAGGGGGTTATTGTACCCTCAGTCTTTTTTGTCTCTCTTCAAGTGTAGTAAGACATTATGTTCCTTCTTGCATTCCTTGATGATCTCTATCTGCTTGTGTAAGAGATGATTGTCTTGTATTTGCCTCAGTCGTCAATCAACCAGTGATTTGTTCTGTAGTTTTATGACCAACTGGCTGAATTAGCTGGTTATGAATATCTCCCGCGACTGCGGGATTCTGAACTCCGTCGGTATTCACCATTTTTTGATTTGCTCTCAGTGTTCGTTCTATCTAAATATAAAGTTGAATCAGGGGATTGCCTTGACTCCTAGTATTGGGAAGACACCGGTGTGTGCCCATAAAAGTATAGAAAAATAAAACCAATCAACTCCAACAAGCAAACTAATCAACTCCGTAATAGTACTCCCCGACAACGGCGCCAAAATTTGATGTCACCCAAAATATACCTCCATAAAATTATAATGCGGTCAATGTATCAAATATAGAACACAACTAGATTGGGGTCAATCCCATAAGGAATAGGACAAAATTATGTTGAATGCGAGTCTGAGTAATTGACAAGTAAGTAAAATTGGGGGGGGGGGGGGGAGGGGTTGTAGTAACAGTAATAATTGTTGATTTTCAAATTTATAATCAATATGAGAAATACACTAGGACTATTATCCCCAATGATTCCTTAACTCCACCGATTACTTGTGCTGGTAGAACTGTCCCATTGTGTTGCATGTAAAATCTAACAAGTTAGGTTCATCTAAACGTTGCTCGGCCTTGGTTAGACGAATTTCACTCTTCTCCTCTCGATCTCCGAATGTCGCATTACTAAACCTTGTCCTGGATCACAGATAACTATCCCTGTTACGGCTCAAGTTATTAGGTGAAGGTTGACAGCTTCAAATCTCGGTTGTTATTCCTTTTTCCTAATCTCTACCTCTCTTTCGAGCAAGTCTGGAATATAGGCGAGTTTCTAACATTTCCAATTGTTTAAAGATCAATTATATTGAAGGTAATAACAATACATGTATTCACATCGGTTTAGAATTACTTTGTACTTAACCCATTTCGTTAATTCATCATGGTTCACAAACCCTAGTTGATGGGTTTAGCTACTCATGATTGTAAGAACACAACAAGAATTCAATGATGAAAACATAATTGCAAACTCACAATAAGAAGAAATCTCTGAAATCTCAATATGATTAAAAACCTTAAAATCAAAGTTCCAAAATTACAAAATCAATAATGTGTTTATGAACTCAAAATAATTAAAATATCTCTCAAACCAATGTAATGTCCAACCTCTAAACATAGGACAATATAGCGGTATTTATAGATACAAGGTGAATCCTATCCTAAACAAAATAGGAAAACAGAGTCGACACTTTTCCACGCTATCATAACTTGGTGTCGTGGAACCAAGTCATGCCACAGGGGTCCTGCTATGGAAATCAGGCTGCTTCACATAATTGTAGGAGTCAAACTATGGCATTGACCTACGTCACGTAGGCTGACTCAAGTGACGTGGGTCCTATCGTGAGTCACTTTTCTATTCTGGACTCTGCTCTTTTGTCTTTAAATACTTTGTTCTTATGCAAGATTCTTCCTGTTGGTCCATTTTGCCTCGAAAAACTTATTCTCCTATAATATAGAATAGAAAAAACATCATACCAATCAAACATACTCAAGTTATTGCATATTTTCTTTGTTTTAAGCATCAAATTTCCATGTAACCATGGCACATCAATCATAATTCACAATTCTACCAAAAAAAAGCCTATTTAGATAAGGTGTCAGCTGAGTACATCAAATTTTTGAAGTTGGAACAGTATATCCTAAGATGAAAATCCCAAATAAAATGGTTCAAAGATGGAGATACTAACTCCAAATATTTTCATGCCTTAATTAGAGGGAAAAGAAGAAGACTCTTTATTCATCAAATTAGTGACAAACTGGGTGAATGCATCTAAGGAGATGAAAACATTGCTAAGGGTACCTCTGATCACTTTTAAAAAAAATTCCCTGGAAAAGAGAAAGCGATAGATGAAACAGTATTGAGTTATATTCCTAGACTTAATACTGAGGAACAAAATCATATTCTACAAGCAATGCCCACCTTGGAGAAGCTTAAGTTGGTGGTTGATTCCATAAATCCAAATTCTACTGCAGGTCCTTATGGAATGAATGGCATGTTTTTTCAAACTTGTTGGAATATTATATGTAAGGATTTGTTGGAAATGGTGCAGTACTTCTTCTATTGGAATTTCATGCCTATATACTTCTCACATGCTTATTTGATTCTACTACCTAAAGTGGTTCATCCTACCCAGTTGTCTGAATATAGGCCTATCAGCCTTAGTAACTTCACTAATAAAGTGATGTCAAAACTGATTTATATAAGGTTGTCTCCTATACTACCTTCACTAATATATGACAATCAATTAGGATTCATTAAGGGGAGAAGCATATATGAAAACATTATGTTGGCTCATGAAATTATTCATGGTGTAAAGAAACCCCAGCTAGGAGATAATGTTGTTATCAAGTTGGATATAGCAAAAGTCTATGATAGAGTGTCATGGTCCTATACTCGTTTGGTAATGAGAAGATTGGGTTTAGAGAGATGCTTATAGATATGGTTTGGAGAATTATGTCTAACAACTGGTATTCTCTGATTGTGAATAGATCAGGGCATGGATTTTTACATTCTATAAGGGGACTTAAGTAAGGAGATCCTCTATCCCCAGCCTTTTTTATTATTGGTACAGAGTTTTGGACCATATTGCTTAATAGGTTACATATTCATTATCTATATCAAGGCTTTCATTTGGAAAAAATGGACCACAAGTTAATCATCTCAGCTTTGCTGCTAATGTTGTTATATTTTCCTCCACCTCTAAATATTTCTTACAACTGATTATGAAAGTGTTTCATATGCATGAGGATTGTTCCGGACAGTTGATAAATAAGGACAAAAGTCAATTTATGATTCCTGATAAAACACCTCCTGATGTTATCACAAGGGTGATAAGGCATACAAGTTTCTCACTTAAAGAGAGGCCAACTACTTATCTTGGTTTCCCTTTATTCATTGGTGGTAGAAGAGTAGTATATTTTTTAGGAATGGTGTCCAAAGCTTAGCTTTGGTGGTAAAGTTACACTCATCAAGTCAGTTTTTAATCCCTGCCTATCCATATACTAGCAGTTATCTCACCTCTAAAGATTACCCTGAAACACATTAAATGCCTTACAGCTTATTTCTTATGAGGATGAAATAGTGACAAGAAAAAGTACCATTGGGCCTCATGGGACACACTCAATTTCCCTTATAAAGAAGGTGGTAAAGGTGTAAGAAGGGTAGAGGATGTTTACCTTTCCATGCAATATAAGCAGTGGTGGTAATTCAGATCAAAGAAATCCTTATGAGGGGAATTCTTAAAGGTTAAGTATTGTCAAAGGGCTAATCCTATTTCCAAGAAATGGCAAAATGGTAACTCCCTAACATGGAAAATATGTTGAAGAACATAATGACTGTTGAACAGCATATATAGTGGAGAATACACTCTGGTACTAGTTGGTTTTAGTTGGATGATTAGTTGGGTATAGGGCCTCTTGCTCACTACAGGACCACTATCTCTAGACCCAACAATATTACTATTGATAAGCTTTTGTTAAATGACCAATGGGATGAATTTAAAGTTATAAAAATTACACCAGCTGTACTGGTGCATCAGATCTTGAATGCTTCATTCAAATACCAAGTTAATGTCCCAGACCAGCCTGTTTGAAAATTGAATACTAGTGGTAATTTTTCTTGTTCTTCAGCCTGGGAGTCACTGATATGCAAGAAAAATAACACTATGACCAATACTTTAATTTGGCATAAGAATGTTCCTTTTAAAGTATCATTCCTTCTATGGAGAACACTCAGACACAAGTTGCCTATAAATGACAAAATTGTTATTTTTTGTAAAGAACTTACTGCTTGTTTATGTTGCTATCAGCCTGGTCTAGATACCATTGATCATATCTTTGTATCTGGATTTTTTTATTGTTATGTTTGGAAATTTTTTGCTAACAGTTTGGGCATTAACCATGAGTCCATACCATTTTCAAATTTGTTGATGAAATGGTGGTGTAACAAGAACCACAATGCCACGCATAAACTAATGTTGTAGGCTCTAACTATTTTCTTGTGCTGGAATCTATGGAATAATAAATGTGCTTGAAAATATGGGGGGAAACAATCAACCAGTGTATGAATCAAGATCAACATTGTTAAGGATATGAGTAGATTATTGCATACTGTATATCCTCATATCAAATGGTAAATTTTTTGGAATGAACTGATGATGCAGGTGCTTAAATGCTAACATGAAGTGCAGGTTATTAAGGTCCATTGGTCTAAACCTCCCTGTCATATGGTGAAGCTCAACACTGATAAAAGTGCATTGACTAACCCTGGAAGTATTGGAACTGGGGGTATATTAAGAGACCATAAAGGTCAACTTATCTATGCTTTTGTTGCTTCTTTAGGTGTTGGAACTACTAACCAAGATGAACTACAAGCAATAATTGTTGGTCTCACCTGGTGCATCCAATAAGGTTATACTAGTGTGATCTTGGAAGTAGATTCTGAATTACTAGTTAAACGTCTCAAATCAGAAATTCAACCCCCCTGGAGAATATACAATTATGTGTTTGAGATTCAGGATTCGATAATACTTCTTGGTTGTTTTCACTGTTATCATGTCTACAGGGAAGCTAATTTCCTTGTAGATTTCCTATCCAAATTTAGTCATTCTATTTAGTAGATGCAGCAGTTTTATATTTTTCAACATTTACCTAAGGAGGCTAGAGGCTATTTCAAGATGGATCAAGTAGGTTTAACATGTTTTAGGAGAAGAAAACTGAAGCAAACCAGAGTACCATCTTAGAATACAATTGAATCAGTGTTATCCCAATTCTTTATAAATTATTTGTTTTCTTATTTCTTACCAAAATTGTAGAGGGAGAGTCTCCCTCCTTTCCTTATCTAGTTTCTTTGTTATACTTAGAGTCTAGAATGAGCTTAAATAGGAATGAATTAGGTGCTCTTAGTAGAGCACCTGACTCATACACAATCTTTAGGTTGGAGGTAAGGTTTATTTCCCCCTCAATGTACTTTGTTTGATTGTTTGATAAATAAAGAAAAAATTTTACTAAAAAAAAATTATAAAGTATTCAAAATTTGTTACAACCCCCCCCCCCCCCCATTTACTTTTATTTCATTTTAATTATACAAGTAAGCATTTAGTGAATTATTACAGCATAAGGTGAACCTTTCATGTTCTTTCCCTATAGGATCTACTCCAACTCATTGAGTTGGGTAAAATATTGTTAGCGACTGTGTACATCTATTTTGGGTATAATTGAGCATTGTCAAAAATGGCGTCGTTGCAGGGGAATAATAGTGTAGTGTTCCTTTATTGAAGTGTTTTAAATCACTTTTTGTTAGCCTTAGTTTAAATTTACTTATTTTTCATTATTGTTTTGTTTAGGTGAAAATATGAGCCAACACGATAATACGAGCCAAAAAGGTAGTGATACCATGACTTATGATGGGAAATTCGAGAATTATTACCATTTAGGAGATACCCAAAGGTGATACGGGTGGGACAAGCTCCACAAGTACACGACCTTTCACACGAAGCCAAGCTCGGGAATTACAAAAAATCCAAGCCTTGTTCATGCAGATGGCCGTGTGTGAGTTGGTGATTGAGCCTCCAAAGGATCTAAATGTTTTTAAGTGTGAAGAGGGACCTTGAAGTGTAATAAACTTACACTCCAAGGGGCGGCAGCCTAGACAAAGGGCAAGCTAGTCATTTTGCTTCATTTTGCCTTGTAATATAAATAGAACATATTAGGGTTATTTGGGGTAGTCTTCCATTATTATTTTTTAATCACAAGACTTGTAACATTTTGGGTTCTCTCTCTCTCTCAAAACAGCCCACAAAGAAGAGAGACACTTGTGTTGTATCTTGGCTAGAAACAAGGATCTTGAGGTCATTGAGTTCCTCTTGGTCTAAGTAAGAACTTGGTGTTTATATTCATTAGTCTTAGGGTCCTTTCTTGATGTTAGTGTTCTTAGTCTCTTGAATATTATATGTCAAGTTAACTATCTTTTTATTATCTTCTTGTTGTTGTGTTTGAGATCTTGAAGTCTAGTGAAGCCGTGTGGGGCTCTTTCGATTCACTAGCATTGTTGTTTAACTTGTTAATCTTGTGTTTGTTGGGTCTTCTTGTTGTTGTTTCTGAAATCTTCATATTGTGGACTTGATCTTGTATCATTTGGTATCAAAGCAAGACCGGTTGTGTTCCAACACCACCCATCTTGGGCTTGCTCTCGGCCAAAAGAAAAAGAGATAAGAGAAAATCAGTCCATTGTTGTCTTGGCCGAAAATGATGTTGTGTGTATAGATCTAGGTGTTATTTTACTTGTTTAGTGTGTTTCTAGTGTTGGTTTCTTTCTCACCAACACTAAAGTGTCTAGATCTAAAAGTTGAGCAAATAAAAATGGTCGTTGTTGTGGTGACTTGAAAAGTGGACCGTAGGTTGTATGTTGTTGATGACAATTGGTGGTTTTGTGTTATGTGCTTGAAGAAGTTGATGTTGTGTTCATGAAGGTGTTGAGATTGTTGAGATGTTCATCTTATAAACTTGTTCATCTTGTTGAAAGTTGAGTTCATGTTGTAAGACAAAAGTCATAAAGTTGTTGGTGAAAGAAGACTTGCACACATCTCTTCCTAGACTTGACAACCACTTTTCCTTAAAAAACGGAACCTTGTTTTGTGGGATTAGTATAGTAAAATCTTACCTTTTTGAGTTTGAATGGTTGAAAGACTACAAGACTTTTACTTTCCCTCCAAAACACCTTGTCATCCATAACAAGTTGTGTGAGTATTGAAAATTTCAGATTTGAGAAAAAAAAAAAGAAAAAGAAAGGGCGTGTGGGCCCACTTACATGCTGCCACATCACTATAAGCTCAACTTTGGATATTCTTCTAGTTGCTAATTGTTGATTCTTGGTTTCCTTACTTGGTTCTAGAACTAATTTACAAACTAGTACATTCCTACTAGGTTGTCAATTAGTCCTTTGAATCCGTTTGTTCGTGTCAACGATTACTTGAGTGCCTTTTATCTTTTGAATGCGTTTCTGATTTTTGGTTCTAGTCCGACAAGAATTTTTTGACTCTTCAAACAAGAATCCACTCCAGATAAGAGCTTACTCATACCTTAAAGGATTCACGGTTACTAGCCAATCTACAACACTTGTAGAACTCAAGCGTGGGCTGATCCAAAGAGTGTAAGACCTTGACAATGGAAGGGACCACGTCCCATAAATTGGATGCTAATGCACTTGACTCTATGAGGGTCACTCTTGAGGCCATTACCCGGACACTTGAAAGGTTGAATACGGAATTTGGAGCTGTGAGGAGGGACTTGGCAGTGATAAAGGGAGAAGTGTCGACTATTAGTGGGAGATTAGAACAAGTGGAGAGTCAAAGGAACTCTCGTCCTTCTACTCCTCTACATGTTTCTACCAATGGGCATGATAGGAATTCCTCCGCAACCATCACCCCCGAAACATTCCACCAAATGGTAAATGCACCTCAAGCTCCACTAAATGCCGCAAGCCAAACCACATTTTTCCCTCCAAACCGTTACCTCACTAGACCAATACATTTCCAAGATCCTCAAGTTCCACAAGAGGGATTTGGACGTCAAGTACCTCTACTAAATCTGAACCCTCCATTCCAAGCTCCATTAAACCAAAGGCCACAAAATCCAATTCCTCCGAATAAAGTCCAAAATGCCCAAGACCGGCCAGCCCCCTTTGAAGGATATGGTAGAGAGGAGTATGAAGGATATGGAGCCTTTGATGATGCTTACATGAGGGAGGAGGAGATAAGAGGGGGTCGTGGAGATCCAAGGAGATACCGAGGGTATGGAGATAGGGGAAACCAACACCAAGAGAGAGATGTAGGCATCAACACCATCAAGTTGAACCTACCCATCTTTAAGGGTGAAAGTGATCCCGAGGCCTACTTAGCTTGGGAATCGGCTTGTGACAAAGTTTTCCAAGTTAATGATATCTCGGAAGAAAAGAAGGGTTGATATGCTGCAGATCATTTCTAGGGTTGTGCTAACACTTGGTGGGAGTATGTCAAGCGGTTTGGTAATGAACTCATTGATGGGCAGCCACCACATTGGTATCGGTTGAGGTATTTGATGAGGCAAAGATACCTTCCCGAGAGATATCGCCATGAGTTGTTTGCTAGATTGTATGGCTTGCGTCAAGGTAACAAGAGTGTGATGGAATATTTTGATGAGTTTCAACAACTCATGTTGAAACTTGATCATCGTGGGGAGAAAATCAGTCACGACATCATCCGGTTAAAGTGTGGGTTGAACAAAGAGATTTCCACTCATTTAACGCTTCACAAGTTTGAAACCATTGACGGTATTTTCCAACCGGCTCTTGAGATTGAAAGGGAACTTAAATAGAGATCATTTTTCTAGGCCAGGGGACAAGACCCCTCGGGTTGGATCAAAAACAAGGACCAACTCGCCACTACAAGGCTGCCCGAGCCCAAAACAGTCCACAAAATTCCTCCAAAACCGTAGGCTCACAAGTATCCTAACCCAAAGGGATTCCAATGTTTCAAGTGCCAAGGTTGGGTGCATAAGGCCAATGAATGTCCAAACCGACGCAATGTGATCCTACGGGAAGGGAGATTGTATTACCTTGGTGAGGAGGTGGGCCCTTAAAGGGGAGAAGATGAGGCCGAGCCTCAAGATAGAGAGAAAACCGATGATGGACCACATGATGACGATGGTGATGATGGTGAAGATATTTATCCGCAAGAAGGGGAGTGTGTGGTTCCAAATTTTGTGGTTAGGCGCGTCATGATTAGTAAGGCAATAGATGACCCAAGCTAAAGGAAAAATCTATTCCATACTAAATATCTTGTAAAGGGGAGTGTGTGTACCTTGGTGATCGATAGTGGTAGTTGTACGAATGTTCTAAGTAATGCTATGGTAAATTTCTTGAAGTTACCAATTACCCCGCACACTAGTCTTTACAAGTTACAATGGTTGAATGATTGTGGTGAATTAAGGGTCGCAAGGCAATGTGTAATACGGTTTAAGGTGGGAAACTACCACGATGAAGTTCTTTGTGACGTGATACCAATGCAAGCATGTCACTTGTTGCTAGGTAGGCCTTGGCAATATGATAGGTATACCAAACACGATGGTAGGTCCAATCGATATACACTTGAGAAGGATGGCTGAAAGGTTACACTTCATCCTCTTTCGCCTTTCCAAGTAAATGAGTGGCATCAAAGGATGAGAGAATTGAAGGAAAAAGGAATGGAATCCGAAAAGGGAGAGAAGGGAGGGAATTCCGTAGGTGGGGCAGTGGGGTCATCCAAGGTTGCCTCAATGGCAAAGGGGACGGAAAACATGGTGATGTTTGTTAGGAAGAAGGAACTCTTCGTGGATCATGATGAGGACACGCCTATGTTACTCTTGGCTCATTGTTTTAATACTAACCCCACTAATTATTCCATTTACCCTTTGATTTCTTGTGTGTTGCAGGATTATGAGGATGTATTTCCTAAGGAACTTCCGCAAGGATTGCCCCCGCTTCGGGGAATTGAGCACCAAATTGATTTTGTGCCAGGATCACAATTGCCAAACAAGCCGGCTTATAGGAGAAACCCTACGGACACCAAGGAATTGCAACGTCAAGTTGAGGATCTCCTCAACAAAGGGTATGTCAAGGAGAGCATGAGTCCATGTGCGGTTCCGGTGATATTAGTGCCCAAAAAGGACAGAATGTGGCGCATATGTGTGGACTGCCGAGCCATCAACAAAATTATGATAAAATATCGCCACTCTATTCCTCGGTTAGATGACATGCTAAATAAGTTGAATGGTTCATGTTTGTTTTCCAAGATTGATTTAAGGAGTGGCTATCACCAAATAAGAATGCAACCCGGTGATGAATGGAAAACCGCCTTCAAGACCAAGTTTGGTCTCTATGAATGGATGGTTATGCCTTTCGGCCTAACAATGCTCCAAGTACTTTTATGAGGCTAATGAATCATGTGATGAGGCCATTTATTGGAAAGTTTGTTGTTGTCTATTTTGATGATGTCTTGGTGTATAGTAAATCTTTAGAAGAGCATGTGATGCATTTACAATGTGTGCTTGATGTCCTTAGAAATGAAAAATTATATGCAAATCTAGAAAAATGCTCTTTTGGCGTTAATGAAGTTGTTTTCTTGGGCTTTGTTGTTAGTTCAAGAGGGGTCGAAGTGGATGAATCCAAGATAAATGCTATCAAAAATTGGCCAACCCCACAAACTGTTGGAGAAGAAAGAAGCTTCCACGGGTTGGCTAGTTTTTATAGAAGGTTTGTCAAAGGATTTAGCACCATAGTCGCCCCCTTGATCGAGGTCATTCGGAAAGAACAACCCTTCAAGTGGGTGTCGAGCAAACTAAGGCATTTGAAGACTTGAAATCTATGCTCATCTCCGCACCCTTGTTACAATTGCCCAACTTTGATAAGACCTTCGAAGTCGAGTGCAATGCGAGTAAAGTAGGCATAGGGGCTGTTTTGATGCAAGATTTGAAACCCATTGCTTACTTTAGCGAAAAGCTTAAAGGAGAAACTCTAAACTACTCCACGTATGATTTAGAGTTGTATGCCTTGATTAGAGCCTTGGCCACTTGGCAACACTACTTATGGCCTAAGGAGTTCGTGATCCGAATGGACCATGAATCCTTAAAGCATCTTCGGGCCCAAGACAAGCTTAACAAACGGCATGCCAAATTGATTGAGTTCCTTGAGACCTTCCCTTATGTTATCCAATACAAAAAGGGTAAGGACAATGTAGTAGCCGATGCTTTGTCTAGAAAACATGCTCTTATGTCCACTTTGTCAACAAAATTTATGGGTTTGGAGAGTTTAAGAGAGTTGTATCCCAAGGACCCTCACTTTGCTCATATCTTTAGGGAATGCGAAGACTTGGGTAGGGACAAGTGGAATTCGGATAGGGTTCAAATCCCTATGCCAAGTTTGATGGATACTTATTTAAAGGTAGACGATTGTGTGTGCCCTCTAGCTCTTGGAGAGAATTGTTTGTGAGGGAAGCACACGATGGCGGTCTAATGGATCATTTTGGGGTCGAAAAGACCTTCAGAATATTGGAGGAGCAATTTTATTGGCCCAAAATACGCAAGGATGTGGCTAGGATTTGCGGACAATGTGTAGAATGCAAGAGAGCCAAATCTCGGCTCCTACCTCACGGTTTGTACACCCTGCTGCCCAATCTTCTAAGCCCTTGTCTTGATATATCTATGGATTTTGTGTTGGGGCTGCCAAGGACTCGACAAGGTCGGGATAGTATTTTTGTTGTAGTCGACCGATTTTCTAAAATGGCGCACTTTATTCCTTGCTCTAAATATGATGACGCCCATAGCGTGGCCTCGTTATTTGTTGATAATGTTGTTAGATTGCATGGTGTCCCGAGGACCATTGTGAGTGATAGGGACTCTATGTTCCTAAGCCACTTTTGGAAGTCCATGTGGGGTAGGCTTGGTACCAAGTTGTTGTTCTCTACGTCCTTCCACCCACAAATCGATGGCCAAACGGAAGTAGTAAATAGGACTTTGGGTGCTATGCTACGTTCCATGTTTAAGGGAAAAATGACTTCTTGGGAAGAGCACTTACCATTGATTGAGTTTGCCTATAACCGTGTCATACACTCAAGTACGGGAATGACTCCCTTTGAGTGTGTATACGGCCTCAACCCCCTCACTCCCAAGTGATCTCATGATTAGCTTAGATGGAAGCAAGAGGGCAGATTCTATGAAGAAGTTACATGAGAAGGTGCGGCTTCAACTTGAGAAGAAAAACCAAGACATGGCAAGGAGGGCCAACAAGGGAATAAAGAAATTCATTCTTGAATAGGGAGATTAGGTGTGGGTGCATCTTCGAAAGGATCGGTTTCCATCTCAAAGAAAGTCCGAATTGATGCCTAGGGGTGATGGTCCCTTCCAAGTAATTGAGAGAATCAATGACAACGCCTACAAGATTGACCTTCCACCGGAATATCAAGTGCACAACACTTTCAACGTTTGTGATCTCTCTCTCTCGTGGGTGCGATTGACGATGACCAAATGCTGAATTTGAGGTCAAATTCCTCTCAAGATAGAGAGAAAGATACGGGTCGGACAAGCTCCATAAGTACACGACCTTTCACACGAAGCCAAGCTCGGGAATTATAAAAACTCCAAGCCTTGTTCATGCAAATGGCCGTGTGTCAGTTGGTGATTGAGCCTCCACAGGATCTAAATGTTTTTAAGTGTGAAGAGGGACCTTGAAGTGTAATAAACTTACACTCCAAGGGGCGGAAGCCTAGACAAAGGGCAAGCTAGTCATTTTGCTTCATTTTGCCTTGTAATATAAATAGAACATATTAGGGTTATTTGGGATAGTCTTCCATTATTATTTTTGAATCACAAGACTTGTAACATTTTGGGTTCTCTCTCTCTCTCAAAACAGCCCACAAAGAAGAGAGACACTTGTGTTGTATCCTGGCTAGAAACAAGGATCTTGAGGTCATTGAGTTCCTCTTGGTCTAAGTAAGAACTTGGTGTTTATATTCATTAGTCTTAGGGTCCTTTCTTGATGTTAGGGTTCTTAGTCTCTTGAATATTATATGTCAAGTTAACTATCTTTTTATTATCTTCTTGTTGTTGTGTTTGAGATCTTGAAGTCTAGTGAAGCCGTGTGGGGCTCTTTCGATTCACTAGCATTGTTGTTTAACTTGTTAATCTTATGTTTTTTGGGTCTTCTTGTTGTTGTTACTGAAATCTTCATATTGTGGACTTGATCTTGTATCAAAAGGGCTAGTGCTATTGGCCTACCACCCATGGTGGTAATGTGGCTTTCCATGTTACTAGCACCATGCTTCACTTGCTTCAAATGAGGGGATGTTTGGTGGTAAATCTTATTAAGACACAAACATGCACTTACATAATTTCATTGATGTTTGCATCCCTTTTGACATAGCAAACATCTCCCAAATATCCATATGATTGCAATTATTCCCTTTCTCATTGAGGGGAGAGGCGGTTACTTGGCTAAGGGAGTTGCCCGAAGGATTCGTTACTTCATGGGTTGAGCTAACGAATGTTTTTCTCGATAGGTTTTTTCTTCTATCTCATATACTTCAACTTTGAGACAAATTCAAAGACTTCCACCAATCGAGTGGTGAACCTTTACATGAAGCTTGGATAAGGTTTAAGACAAAGTTGCCTTATTGCCAAACACATGAACTACTTGATAAGTTATTGCTCTAAATCTTCTATCTTTCTTTGGATTCTTTGAATAAGACCATAGAGTACAACTTAGTCGGTGGTTCTATAATGAATCCAACATTTATAGTTTCTATGCTCGACCAAATGACAAAGCAAAATCAAATGTTGAGGTAGTCGTGGGGGCTCCCTCCTTGCATTTTGTGAGCCAAGAGTAAAAGAAAAAGAATGAAGAGAGAGATGAAAACACGGACAATATTATGACACAAATGTATCTCTTGACAAAACATTTTATCGGATCCAACTCAAAAATAGTTAACGTAGTAGCTACAAGAGGAAATAGAGCCAATACGGATGATGATGTTGATTCACTTGATGAGAAGATTCACTTCATGTATAATCAAATGGTGGTTTACCAACCTACTTATCAACTCCAAGTCAACAATCAAGGGTGTAAGGATAGAGATCGAGATTGGCGGGACAAGGATCAAGATTAGAGATATCATGACCATGCTTGTGATTAAAGGGATAAGGATTGTCAGATTGATCATGAATGGAAGGAAATGTATTGTGAAAAGGATCATGATCATGATAGATATGTCCCACCTCATGATATAAAAAAGGTCAAAGAGTCCACCTCCATAGTATGGAGATCTACAAAATGGAAGATCTACTTATGAGAAATTTCAACAAAGTTGAAGGTAGTGACAAGATCCTTAAAGAAATGAAGAGTAAATTCTCTTTGTTGAACCAAATGGTCACTTCCTATGCATCCTCTATCCAGCAACTTGAGACCCAATTAAACCAAATCTCTTCCCATTCAAATTAAAGGACGAAAGGTGGACTCCCGGGTGACACAGTAATCAATCCTCAAGAATGACAATGCTCATTGTATCGTGATTGTCACTAGGAGTGGGAGAATACTTGTTGAAGAACTAGTTGATGTTGATGAAGCTCCAAGAGAAAATGAGAATAGGAAAAAATAAAGTGACTTGATGAAGAAACTAGTTGGGCCAAATCGTGATGAGGTAAACTCCAAAGATGTGAATGTTGAAGAACCAATAGTGGTTGATGATTCAAATTCCAATGAGGTATAGAAAAAGGGGATTGATGAAGATACTTCAAAGCCAGAGGCAAGCCCATCTATTCCTACACAAAATATAAAAATTCATCCTCCATTCCCACAAAGGCTCAAGAAGAAAGAAGAGGATTTTAAATTCAAGAAATACCTCTCTATGTTCAATAATTTGTCAATCAACATCCCATTGGTGGATGCCTTTCTATATATGCCAGGTTATGACAAATTTTTGAAGGAATTGGTAACATAAAAAAGAATGATGGACTTTGAAATGGTCGAAGTGTCGCACCATTATAGTACGATCATGACTAGTAATGTGATGGTGAAGAAAGAGGACACTGAAGCATTCACTATTCCTTGCACCATTGGGGTATACAAATTTGGAAAGGCATTGTGTGATTTAGAAGTGAACATAAATTTGATGCCATTGGGCATTTTCAAAAAGTTAGGCTTGGGGACTCCCAAGGAGACCAAGATGGGGCTATTGATGATGGATCGATCTATCAAGAGATCAATGGGAATACTTTATGATGTGCTTGTTCGAGTTGATCGATTTATATTCCCTATTTATTTTCTAATTCTTGATTGTCAAATAGATTATGAAGTCCCTATTATTCTTAGTAGGCCCTTCTTAGCTACCAAAAGAGATCTAGTTGATGTGGAGTGTGGAGAATTGAAATTTAGGGTCAATGGTGATGAAGTCACATTTAACATGTGCAAATCCATGAAACAACCGAGAGATTTTCAAGTGTTCTTAGTTATTGATGTAATAGATGATGAGGTGGCCAATGCATTGGATGTTGATTTGAAAAATGAGCCATTAGCGATTGTCTTATGGAACTACAGCAACAAAGATGTTGAATAAAATGATAAAGTTGTAGCTTCTTTGACCGGGTTTGGTTCATACACCAAGAACCCACACAGGCTTGACCTTTACTTGAAGAATTGGGAGATTCCTCCCTCTAAGCAATCCATAAAATATCCCTTGCTTGAACTTAAGCCACTTCCTCCTCATCTTCAATATGTCTTTTTAGGTCATGATAGTACTTTGCCTATGATTGTTGCATCAGACTTGCTAGCATGGCAGGTTGAGGCATTGGTGTCTGTATTGAGAAGGTTTATAAGAGCTATTGGTTGGTCTATCATTGATTTCTTCAAAATTCCCTCAGGAATTTGCAATCATAAAATACAATTGGATTCTAAATGTGTACCGAGTGTTGAACTCCAAATGATGTTAAACCTACCTATGCAAGAACTAGTAAAGAAAGAAATCATTAAGTGACTTGACACAGGGGTCATTTCCCCAATCTCCGATAGTACATGGGTTATCCCAGTACAATGTGTGCCAAAGAAAGGAGGAATCACCATCGTGCTGAATGAGAAAAATGAACTCATCCCCTTAAGGTCTGTCAAGGAATGGAGGGTGTGTTTGGATTACAAAATACTAAATTTATGAACTGAAAAAGACCACTTCCCCGTGTAATTTATGGATCAAGTGTTGGATGGACTAGCGGGAAGAGGTTGGTGATGTTTTCTCGATGGCTATTCCTGGCAAAATCAAATATCTATAGCACTCTAGGATCAAGAAAAGATGACCTTTACATGTCCTTGTGGAATATTTTCTTTCAAGAGAATGCCTTTTGGGTTATGCAATGGCCCAACCACATTCCAAAGGTGCATGATATCAATCTTATTAGATATGATAGAGGACACGATAGAGGTTTTCAAAGATTGTTTTTTGGTTGTAGGCGACTCCCTTGAAGCATGCCTTAAGCATTTGAGCAAAGTCCTCCAAAGGTGTGTTGAAAAAAACCTTGTTCTAAATTTGCATAAATGCCACTTTAGGTGAAGAAAGGTATTGTACATGGAATCTCAGGGGAAGGCATTTAAGTTGACTAAGCCAAAATTATAATTATTGCCAAATTTCCTCCACCAATATCCATAAAGGGTGTGCAAATCATCTTAGGGAATATTGTTTTCTACTAGAGATTTATCAAAGACTTCTCAAAGATAGCCTATCTGATGTGTAAGCTTCTTGAAAAGGAATCCAAGTTTGACTTTGATGGAGATTGTGTGAGGGCATTCAATTTTCTCAAAGAGAAGCTTGTAACGACTTTGATTATTAGGGCCCTAAATTGGTTACTTCATTTTGAGATCATATGTGATACAAGTGGATTAGCATTAGGCACGACTCTTGGCCAAAGAAAGTACAAGCTCTTTCACCTGGTGTATTATGCAAATAAGTCCTTGAATAATGCACAAAGGAACTACACAATTATGGAAAAAGAGTTGTTAGCCATAGTATATGCTTTTGAAAAGTTTTGTGCTTACTTGTTCGGTACCAAAGTCATTATTCACACTGACTATGTCATTATTCAGTATTTTATGGAAAGAAGAAAACTAAACCATGGCTAATTCAGTGGATATTGTTACTTCAATAATTTGACTTTTAAGGTCAAAGATAGAAAGTGATGTGAAAACCAAGTGGAGGATCACTTATCTCGCCTTGAAATGAAAGATGAGAAGTTGGGTAAAATTGACATTAATGAGGCTTTTCCCAATGAGCTTGTTATGGCTCTTTCTGGGAGGTGGAACCACGGTATACGGACTATTAAAATTATATTACTTGTGGTATACTCCCAAAGACCTTAATCATTATCAAAGAAAGTGCTTCCTCCATGATGTTAAGAAGTACTTCTGGGATGAGCCCTATCATTTTAGAGAGTGCGCCAATAATATGGTTTGGACGCGTGTGGCCAAAAATTATATAAGGCCTATTCTTAAGGAATGTCATTTTGTATCGGTAGGTGGTCATCATGGTGGGGTTTGAAAAACTATAAAGGTGCTTCAAAGTTGATTATATTAGCCATCCTTATATCATAATGCTCATGAGTTGGTTAGTGCTTATGAACAATGCTAAAGACAAGGAGGAATTTCTAGATGGCATAAAATGCCATTGCATCTAAGTGTGGATGTGGATTTCTTTGTTGTATGGATAATTGATTTCATGGGACCCTTTATGATCTCATTTGAGAACCTCTACATCTTATGTGGCGGTAGATTATATTTCTAGATAGGTCAAAGTTGTGGCGTTGCATAATAATAAAGCTCGGAGTGTCACTCAATTTTTTTAAAAATACATCTTCACTCTGTTTGGGACACCCCATGCTATTATTAGTGATAGAGGTACTCAGTTTTGCAACCTCTCATCTGTATTTTTGCTTGCAAAGTATGGAGTGAAACATAAGGTGGCCTCACCTTACCATCCTCAAGCAAATGGAAAAGTGAAAGTCTCTAATGGAGAAATTAAACAAATTTTGGCCAAGATCATAAATTCTAATCATATGGATTGGGCCCAAAAACATGATGATGCATTGTAGGCATATAGGACTATTTTTAAAACTCTAATTAGCATGTCTTCATATAAATTAGTGTTTGACAAGGCTTGCTATTTGCCTATTGAATTGGAATACAAAGAGTTGTGGGCCTTACATCAATTGAACATGAAATGGGAGAATGTATCCAAGACAAGAGTGAAACAACTTTAAGAGATTGATGAATTCCGGCTGAGAGATTATAAGATCTCAACTCCTTGCAAGGAGCGGATGAAAAGATGACACAACACTAAAATCTTAAAAAGGGAGTTTAAAAGTGGTGATAATGTCATATTGTTTAATTAGAAACTTAAGCTATTTCTAGGAAACCTCAAGTCAAGGTGGTCAAGACCATTTAAGGTGGTGCTAAGCTTCCCAAGTGGAGGTATTAAATCGGAAGGTGGAAAGGGGTTCCAATCCAGGGTGAATGGTCAATGAGTAAAGCATTACTTTGGAATGATACTGAAGGTAAACTTCTTCGAGGTTTTCTATCTTGATGGAGCTTGAAGGCTCCTACTCGCGTCACGTCATGCCACAATATTAAATAAGGCACTTCTTGGGAGGCAACCAAAATTTTACTTTTTGTTGTTTTGAGTAACGTTTGTTGCATGGTGCAGGTGTATAATAGGGTTGGAATATGGAAAACATATCATAAAACAAGTTAGAGTAAAGAAATTTTGGAGACTGTGCACTGAGCTCCAGGGAAATGACTTTGGAAATTCTATAAACATGTTAGCAAATCACCAAAGTCCTTCGCCTAACTCGATCTCCAAAGTTATGAAATCTATTAAATTCGGTGATACCTCTCAAAGTTCGGTGCCTCGCCAAAAACATAGGTAATGCCCTTGTCTATCACCAACGTAGTTCTTTAAATCTAGCCTCCAAGATGTAGAAATAGTTATATTTAATGATATATTGTGTTTGGCGCATCGCCAAACAATTTGTACATATGTCCGGTACTTCACCAAACTCAGTTCTATTTAATGAGCTGATTGTTTGACATTTCAACCCTTGACTTTCCAGCCTGATGAATACTTTGTCCAGCAAATCTTTCAATTGCTCCTTCAATTCATGCAATTCTGCTGGAGCCATTCTATATGGAGGGATAGAAATAGGTTGAGTGCCTGGAATCACATCAATGCCAAATTCTACTTCCCTTTCTGGGGGTAAGCCTGAAACGTCTTCTAGAAATACATCCAGAAATTCACTAACCACTGGAACGGACTGAGGAGTTAGTGGTTCCACTTCAGTATCTTTCACCCGTACCATATGACATATGTAACCCTTAGCAATCATTTTCCTGGATTTTTGATAAGAAATAAATCTTCCTCTAGGTGCCCCTACATCACCCTTTCATTCAAAAACATCCATTTGTGGAAAATGAAAATGCACCTTCTTGGCCCGGCAATCACCCGTGGCGTAACAAGAAGCTAACCAATCCATTCCCATTATCACATCAAAATCCACCATGTCAAGTTCAATGAGATCGGCCAGTGTATCATGACCACACACCGTTACCACACAATTACGATATACTCTTTTTGCAATAATACATTTACCAACCGGTGTAGACACTTCAATTGATTTAATTAATAATTCTGGTGCCTTTACGATTTTCGCAGCAATCAACGGAGTAACATGGGAAAATGTAGAACCTAGATCAATCAGTGCATATACATTATATGAGAATATGGATAATGTACCTGTGACAACATCAGGAGAAGCCTCTGAATTTTGTCGGTCCACCAAACCATAAGTGCTATTCTGGACCCCACTAGTATTAGCTGCTCCTCTGGCACCCCTACCCCGGCCAACAGACTGCACACCTCGGTCCAAAGAAGGAACCGATGTTGATGACGCAACGGCCGATCCTGCCGGTCGTGCTATACCACCCATGCTCCTCTGGGTACACTCTCTCATAATGTGTCCTATCATACCGCACCAAAAGCAAGCATTTGTCCCCACTCTGCATGTACCTTAATGAATACGTCCGCAATGCTGACACTACAGATGGGGAAAACCTATTGCCTGTGATCCGAGAAGCCCACTACTCTGTCCAGATAGACTACCAATAGACCCTCAAAATTGAGAGTGAGCACCTGCTGTAGAATATGAGAACGATGGTCTAGGTGGTCTAGGAAATATACGAGGCCTAGATCCTTCTTGAGACATCATAGACGATCCCATAGGTCTAGGCCTTTTTTATTGTCCCCTGTCAAATTCATGTGCCCTTCTTCTCTGTCTTTGATCTTCCATTTTCTGGGCGAAGGCTTGTATTCTAGCTATGTCCATGTCCTTGTTCAAGGCAGCAATGGTGCAATCCCTTACCAAATATGGTTCTAATTTGTCCATGTATCGATGGACTCTATCTGTCATAGTCGCAACCACATTTGGAGCATATCAAGCCAAGGAATTAAATTGCAGACTATATTCTCTGACACTCAAATTTCCTTGATGAAGATTCAAGAATTGATCCGTACATGCCTCACAGATCTCATAGGGAAGATAATGATCAAGAAAAGCAGCTTTAAATTCTTCCCAACTTATTGTCATTGCACCGATACCACGTGACTTCTTCTAATCCTCATACCTTAATATCGCTTCTCCTTTCAATCTGTACGTAGCAAGTTCAGCTATTTCTACCCCCGACACATGCATAACTTCCAGAGGTCTCTGAATCTGATCCACGAAGTCCTGTGGATCTACTTTTGGATCTGACCCAGTGAATATAGGAGGGTCCAGTTTCAGGAAATCCTGTGTTTTGCGACTCGCCACTCTAGCCGCATCATCTTCATTTGTCATTGGACCAGTTCGTCCTTGACTTTGTGCCGCCACTAACTGCGTCAACATATGTACTTTATTTCTAAGGTCCTGATCTGTGGTGTTCAATGGTGGTTCTGTGGGTACTTCTCTACCTACTGGCTTTTTCGGAGCTGGATAAGTAGAAGAAGACCGCGATGAAATTTCAGCATTTGCTCGACCTTGAATAGCTTGGTCAGGTGGTAATCTACTCATTCCTTCTTCAGCAGGCATATCCACCTGCTTACCTTTACCTCTACCTCTTCTCATGATCGGTATGATTACTATATCAAAGAGAAACATTTACCATGGTCAGATACAAATCAACTTACAACAATGGCTCTATTGCACGATCTAGAATTGAAGAAAAGAAACAACATCCTAAATGTCCCGTAGCCTCCTACTTATAAATGTGGTGCACAACACATTGATAAGTAAGACTCTACTCAGACACGGCTTCGTAGACACCCTTAGAACGACCTGCTCTGATACCACTTTTGTCATGGCCAGAATTCCAACGAGGCGTGATTGGCACCTGTAGTCGATAAGGCCCGAGAGAACCAACCTGTACTTATGTTCATTCAAATGCATGCCATCAGAAACACCCTTATCACGTAGGAATTTATAATTCTAACAACAAAATTCATGGAACATATGACATATATACATATATGAAACTTGGCCGTTGAGGCCATCAAGTCAAAAACGACATGTACCTTTTACATTTATACACCCACATCTGTCTACAAAAGCCTCTAACAAGTGCATTGACCAAAAATAACTAAAATTCGGGACAAGTCCTCGCTTTATACAACATGTACAACACCAAAACATATGTACAACTGTGACTCGAAGAAGCCCCGAACTAACTGGAGCTCACCAATGATCGGCAACAACTGGCAACCTACTGTGGAGGTCTACTAGAACCTGCGCCTGCAATAAGTAAGGTAAATCCCCCAAGAGGGGTCAGTACGAAGAATGTACTGAGTATGCAAGGCTCAAATGAAACTATAAGATATGTGGGCATGCCAATTAAATCAAATTCAAATGCATAACCAATATGGATAATTCACTATACTGAACTTTGGAAACCATGTATATTGTTTTCTTTACTTTCTTTGTTTCTTTGATTCTATGGTTATTCATCTTTTCCTGTGAACTGTGATACCCGGGCTCCGACTGAACAGTGGGTTTATCATAACATAACGTTATGTTGGGATCGGCTTGATCTAGTCTTATGCCTCTAGAGCTTCCACCCTAAGAATCAAAGCATTGGGTTCGGATCGAGCTAGGTTATTACCTCTAGAGCTGCCACCCATAAACCAACATATCAGGTTCGGCTCGAGCTAGGTTTATACCTCTAGAGCTTCCCCTTGTCAGGTTCGGTCTAAGCTAGGCTTATGCCTCTAGGACTTCCCCCTGATTCAACAATCTTGGGAGCGGCTTGAGCTAGGCATTTCACCCACAAAGCTGCCACCCATACTTGATCATTAACCACATATGCATTACTTTATTCTTTACTTTGAGATTGATACAATGATAGTCATAACCTTATGGGAAGCTTTGGATCAATAATCAATGAGTGAGAGACATGTGAATAAACATTATTGGAAACATAACACCATTGGAACCATTGGACAATAAGCAATGCACAGGATACATGAATATAACCACTATTGGAACTTTGGAACGTAACCTTATTGGGATTTGGAACATTAGTCATGAATATGAGACACGAGATTCACAATTGATCAATGATTAGGAACTATATGATAGTGACCATTGATAACCGGATATAGGATACCTTAGCACATTTCGAGATGGGACAAGTGCATCGTAAATGTGAGTACTATATGCTACAGTAAGATATGGACAGAGTAAACTTACATACCTTTACTCCCAAGTACAAATACACAAGCCTATGTATGAACACAATAGTCCAGCTTCTTCTTTACGTCTTACTCTATAATACAGTACATATCGAAGCTTACATTACCAAATAGTTACTATACAGGCGTACAAGACGACAACGAACTATATGACTACCGTATAATGTCATGTCACCCCTTACAATACAATCCAATGCATTATCATATCAACAAAACCATAACATTACACACATTGACCAAGAGATCATACATCGATAGCATTTCACACCACCCTTACCCTTTACACTTTTATCTTTATCATTTCGTCACAATTACCCCATCATACCAACATATGAACAACAATACATACTTAATACAGTCCAAAATACCTCCATACGACACTTTAAAGTCATTAAAACGACATCGCAAGCTGATAATTACATCCAAAAAGGGTATAGGGGCCTTCGCGGATCAACTAGGGATGAAAACACACAAAACGGAAACCTGGGATGACCTGCGCTGCCACCTGTGCCCGAAGGTGGCTGAGGTTCATGCGCAGGTGACCTTTGGAAGCAGCCATATCCACCTGCGTTGGCATCTGCGCCCGCAGGTGCCGTCGTTTGCGGGGGCAGATGCCCGTTTTGGTCCGAAATGGTTTCTTTTGGGTATTTTTATGCAATGAATGGTCCATGATCATAACCAAACTCCTTTTAAAATATTTTTGATCATTTTAATTCCAAAAATCAGCTATGGTCTCACCACACCCATAAACAACACCCAAAACGACACTTCTTGGTCAATACGTCACCAAATCCTTAACCAATTTCACAATAGCAATTCCAAACATTATACACAAGGAAAAAACAAGGTAAGACTATAATAACATCTCACATGTAAATATTTAATCCATCAATTTCAATTCCTTCATGACTGTAAGTCCATATTCAAGTTCACAAGACAAAACCATTCTCCGATTGCAAAAATAGACAGTTTTACACATAGCACACTGTCCAACACTTTGCCAACAAAACCAACATGATTTATACACCATATTAAACATATTATATACTTAACCATGAGAATAAATACTTACCAAAGTTTACCAAAGAATGATCTTGGCCCAATAAGTAGTTGCCTTAGGGTTTTTGTGTGAGAGATAATGTTTAAGAACAATGTTAAAAAGGCATGTGTGTATCTAATGAATAAAAATCTGATTTATGGGTTTATATAGTCCCTTTTGAATGATCCTTATCCACACACTTGGTGGGTTTACTTGGTCAATGGATGAGCAATGCAAGAATGGGTCAAAACCTCTTTTGGGCCATGTCTTTCTCATGATATTTGGGCCTCATTTAGGGCCCAATTGTACAAGACTTTTAAATGCCCACAATTCAATACATAATTCATCAAATCTCTCATGTTTTCATATTTCCATAAATGTTACGGTATTCAACTATACCCCGAGACGTACGGGGTGTTACAATTTAAGGAAAACAGAAATACATAAGAATAAACATATGCAAGGGTTTGAATAGTGTGCACCTGATGTAAATCCTTTTTCTACTTGGTTCCTCTTGAATGTTCCTGCAACCTCATGAAATTCAAATAACTTAAACCCATGCTTAGTCTCGATCAGAACTGACCTCCATTCTGGTGGCAGGTTTGTGAAACTTGTGTATTCACTAGATATCCTACAAAAATTACAATTCATTAGTCATCCTATTTTGAGGACAATGATATGTCTCTTCCAAAACATACATCCTTCAAACACATAATACATGAGGGGTATGATTATTTTTTAGGATCGGGGACCCTTTCGACACAAAGTGATCTTGATAATGGGCTCGATACCCCATATGTACCGGGTCTCCTAGGTTGACTTGCCTAAAAAGGATTTTTGCTTTGATATCTCCTAGGTGTCTAGAGTGGGCTTTTGAAAAGGGTTGTGTCCAACGCAGACAACTTAGGTTGGAAATGCAATAGCCATTGGACGTTGATGTATCATGGTCTCATGGCACTTTCGATGCTTAAAACAAGGAAAATACACAAAAACTTGGGTATGTATGGTTGGTATGATGTGTTTTCTGTCTTACTTTGCAGAGAAATAGGTTATGGAGGCAAACTGGAGAAAAAGGGAGAAGCATGCATTAGAATAGAGCATTTGTGGAAGAAAAGAGCAAAGTCAAAGTTGGGAAGTGTCCCATGGTAGGGACTCATGCCACGTAAGTGGACCCACTCCACATGGGTGGGCACCACAGGTAAACTCCTGCATACTTGAAGGAAGCCTGCTTTCCATGTCAGGGACTCACGGCACGTGAGTCGACCCACGCCACGTGGATTGATGTCGTGAGTCAACTCCCAAAGAGGGAAAGGAACCGTGTTTCTATAGCAGGAACCCACGTGATGTGACTTGGTTCCACAACACCAAGTCACGGTACCATGGAAAATTGCCGACTTTGTTCTCCTACTTTGTTTAGGATAGTATTCACCTTGTATCTATAAATACCCCTTTATTTTCCTACGTTCGAGAGTTGGTCAGTACATTTTTTCGAGAGATATTTTCCATTATTTTTGATTTCATATTATTGATTTTGTAATCTTGTAACATAGATTCTAGGGTTTTATTGATATTGAGATTTCAGAGTTTTCTCCTTATTGTGAGAGTGTAATTATGTTTTCTTCATTGAATTCTTCTTGTGTTCTTGCAACCATGAAAAGCTAAATCTGTCAACTAGGGTTGTGTGAACCATGAGGAATTAACGAAACTGGTTAAGTGCAAAGCAATTCTGAACCATTTTGAATGCATGTATTTTTATTACCTTCATTATAATTGATCTTCTAACAGTTACAAATGTTAGAAACTCGTCTGTATTCTAGACTTGCTCGAGAGAGAGGTAGAGATTGGGAAAAGGGAATAACAATAGAGATTTGAAGCTATCAACCTTCATCTTAATAACTTGTGCCATAACAGGGATAGTTATATGAGATCCAGGACAAGGGTTAGTAGTGTGACACTCGGAGACCGATAGAAGAAGAGTGAAATTTGTCTAACTAAGGTCTAGAGACGTTTAGATAAACATATCTTGTTAGATTTTACATGCAACGCATCAGGACAGTTTTGCCAGCACAAGTAACTGGTGAAGTTAAGGAATCATTACGGATCACAGTCGTAGTATATTTCTCATATTGTTAACGAATCCAATAATCAACAATCATTACAGTTACTACTTGCTTACAAAAATCCCCCCAGTTTACTGACTTTCCAATTACTCAGACTAACATTCGACAGACTTTCATCCTATTCCCTATGGGATCGACCTCAACCTAGTTGGGTTCTATATTTGATACAGTGACCATATTATACTTTTTTGGAGGTATATTTTGGGCGATATCAAATTTTGGAGCCGTTGTCGGGGAATTACGATTATGAAATTTGATTAGTTTGCTTGTTGGAGTTGATTGGTTTTATTTTTTGATAATTTTAAGGGCACACACTGGGGTATGCCAAATACTAGGAGTCAAGGCAATCCCCTGATTCCACTTGATCCTGAAATAGAAAGAACTCTGAGAGCTAATCAAAAAATGGTGAATACCGATGGAGTTCAGGATCCCGCAGTCGCGGGAGACATTCATAGACAACCAATTTAGCCAGTTGGTCGTGAAACAGTGGACCAAACTACCGCTCGATTTACACAGGAAGATCAAACTAGGCAAGATACTCCTAGGCAAGAAGATAGATATAATCGAGCTATACAAGAAGCAGCACAACATCTGGCTGATGCTGAAAAGAGACAAAGAAGACTGAGGACTCACTGAACACCTCAAAGACCATATGTCCTGGTTTTTGATGATCCAGAAGAAGAGGATCTGGCTTATTTTGAGCCGATAGAGACTAGTACCATTATCCCACCAGAATTACCTTAGGGAACTAAGTTCGACATTATAAGTGCCATGATCCACCTGCTTCACTTGAAAGGCGTATTCGTCGGTCTTCCTATGGATGATCCGAACATGCATGTGATGAACGTTGTGGGGGTATATACTTCATATAATTTGCCTGGAGTGGACCAAGAGGCTATTCGATTAATATTATTTACGTTCTCTTTAACAGGAGAAGTGACTTTGTGGTTGATTGAATTACCACGAGGCTCCATCACTCTTGGCAAGAATTGAGAAATCAATTTCTGGAGAGTTTTTTTCCACCCTCCAAGATGCTACAGTTGAAGGATGAGATTTACAACTTCAGACAACTACATTCTGAAACACTTTATGAGACATGGCTAAGGTTTAAGAAAAAGCTGCAGAATGTTCCAAATCATAGAATGAGTGGCAGGAGTTCACATGAAATCTTCTACAGGGCTTTAAATGTAAATACTAAGGCTGTAGTAGATACTATCACTGGCGGAGCATTTATGAGTCTGAGGTGGGAACAAGCTTCAGAGATTTTAGATCGTATCACTAAGACCAATAGAGAATGTCATACTCAGAAGGCAGATACACCTGCTAGTACATACACTATTGGAGAATCAACAACATATTGGGTGTTGGATGAGTCTGTAGCTAAAAAGGTCGCACAACTGAGGACATAAATTGGTTTTCTAGCCAAACATATTTCATCTAGAGGTTTTGAGAAGGTGCTTGGCGTAGGCCTATAAGGAAAAACACCTAAGCATGACTATTATGAATCTGATGAGGAAGCTAAGTACTTAGATTGAGAAGTGCCAGATTTTTGAGCCAAGGGCCAAGGGTCTAATCAAGACTCTTGTAACTCGAGTCAAGGGAATCAAGGTCAAAACTATTATGGAGACAATTACAACAGGTCAGGATATTGAGACAGAGAACGAGATCATGATGGAGACTGAAGAAGAAAAGATGATTACAAGGAGAAGAGCAGTGCTTATGTTCCACCAGAGAATCGTGATAATGATTACGGAAATTCATGAATGGAAACCCTTCTTACCAAATTGGTTAAAGTATCAAAAAACCAAGAAAATTGCTTGAAGGAAATTAGGGCCGACATTTTGGGAATAAGTCAAAAAATTAAATCTCACTCAACTGCCATAAAACAGTTGGAGTAACAGTTCAGGCAGATATCGATGGCATTAAACCATTGTAAACTAGGCACTCTTCCAAGAAACGCCATCCAAAATCCAAAAAAATGATGGTCATTGTTTAGCCATTACTACAAGAAGCGGAAAGAACAAAACCAACCCCTCTATTCCTGCAGATAATAATAAGAAAGATGAGCCAATGGTAGGTGATGAGGAGGTTGAGATGGAGCCAGAAAATTTAACAACTGACAACAATGCAGCTCACAAACCCTACAGTATTAATAAGAAAGTTGAATCTGAAAAAAGGAAGGAGAAGGAGGTTCCACAAATGTTGAAAACTATCCCACGACCTCCTCCTCTGTTTTCTCAAAGGTTGAAAATAAAGGTTGAGAAAGGTAACTACCAGAATTTTATTACAATGTTGAAAAAGCTACTGGTAAATATCCCTCTTGTTGAGGAATTAGAGCAGATGCCAGGTTGCACAAAGTTCATGAAAGACTTGGTGACAAAGAAGAGAACTGTCAGTTTTCAGTCGGAATATAACTTGCATCATTGTAGTGAAGTTGCTTCACATTCCCTAGTAGAAAAGAAGGAGGATCTAGGAGCTTTCACAATTTGTTGTGTTATCGGGTCTTACAACTTTGCAATGGCACTGTGTGATTTGGGTGCTAGCATTAACTTAATGCCGCTAGCCATTTTCAAGCAGTTGTTGTTAGGACCACCAAAACTGACTTCTATGAGGCTTCTTATGGTAAATAAAACTGTGAAAAAGTCGATGGGCATTATGTATGATGTTTTGGTGAAAGTTGC
Source organism: Capsicum rhomboideum (assembly GCA_031232105.1). Classification (NCBI taxonomy): domain Eukaryota; kingdom Viridiplantae; phylum Streptophyta; class Magnoliopsida; order Solanales; family Solanaceae; genus Capsicum; species Capsicum rhomboideum. The sequence continues at coordinate 45,287,238 of CP124708.1, read as the reverse complement.
ATCTTTCATCTTTCCAGCTGACTTTGTGATTCTAGATTGTGAAGTTGATTTCGAGGTTTCTATCATCCTAGGGAGACCATTCCTTGCCACTGGTCATGTGTTGGTTGACATGGAAATTGGGAAGATGAAGTTCAGGTTAAATAATGAACATGTTACTTTCAATACTTTTCATTCCATGAAGCAACTGAATGATATGTGGGTGATTTCTGTAATTGATACACTTGATGAGAGTGCCATAGTCGTTCCAATTGAAGAAAGGTTGGGGGTAGAAGCTCTTGCGGCTATGATCATGAATTTTGATAGTGATGGTATTGAGGAATATGATGAGATGGTTGGAGCACTTTCGGGTAGGGGATCCTACACTTATACTCTGAAGAAACTTGATCTCAATTTAAAGAATAGGGTGACCCCACTGGCTCGCCCTTCTATTGAGAAGCCTCCAGTCTTGGAGCTTATGGCTCTTCCTTCTCACCTTCGCTATGCATTTTTGGGAGCCAATAACACCTTGCCCGTAATTTCTGTCGAGTTAGAAGAATGGCAGGTAGAAGCTCTGGTTTTGGTATTGAAAAAATTTAAGAGGGCCATTGATTTGTCTATTGCTGATATTATAGGAATTCCACCCAGCATTTGCACTCATAAAATTCAGCTTGATCCTGAGTGTATGCCGAGCATTGAGCACCAACGTTGTCTGAACCCACCGATGCAGGAAGTTATGAAGAAAGAAATCATTAAGTGGTTAGATGCAGGTGTAGTTTACCCCATTGCTGATAGCAAGTGGGTAAGCCCAGTGCAGTGTGTGCCAAAGAAGGGAGGAATCACTGTGGTTCCAAATAACAAGAATAAGTTAACCCAATGAAGACAGTCACTAGATGAAGATTTTGCATGGACTATCGAAAGCCAAATTCTTGGACCCAAACGGATCATTTTCCTATGTCTTTCATGGACCAGATGTTAGACTGTCTTACTAGAAGGGGGTGGTATTGCTTTCTTGACAGTTATTCGGGATATAACCAGATTTTCATTGCTCTCGAGGACCAAGAGAAGACCATGTTCACCTGCCCATATGGGACTTTCAAGTTCAAAAGGATGCCATTCGGGTTATGTAATACGCCAGCCACTTTTCAGCGTTGCATGATGTCTATTTTCTCTGACATGATGGAAGACACTATTGAGGTATTCATGGATGATTTTTCTATCGTGGGAGATTCTTTTGACGACTGTCTAGCCCACCTCGCTAATGTGTTACAAAGATGTGAAGAGTGCAACTTAGTGCTAAATTGGAAAAATGTCACTTTATGGTTAAAGAATGTATCGTATTGGGACATCGAATCTCAAAGAAGGGTATCGAAGTAGACAAAGAAAATATTAAGGTGATTAAAAAATTACCCCCACCGATTTCTATCAAAGGGATTCGAACTTTTTTAGGTCATGCTAGGCTTTATAGATGATTCATCAAGGATTTATCTAAGATTGCACATCTGTTATGCAAGCTTTTGGAGAAAGAGGTGAAGTTCATTTTCGATGGAGAGTTCCTAAAAGCTTACGAATGTCTGAAAGAGAAGTTGTTTTTAGCTCTTATCATTGTCACACCAGACGGGATAATGCCATTTGAGGTTATGTGTGATGCTAGTGGAGTAGATTTGGGTGGAGTCCTTGGACAAAGGTATGAAAAGATTCTACATCCTATTTACTACGCTAGCAAGGCACTTAATCCAACCCAGAATAATTACACTATGATTGAGCAAGAGCTGTTGGCTGTGGTTTTTATTTTTGAAAAAATTTGATCTTACTTGATTGGTATGAAGGTGATTGTACATACAGACCACGCCGCACTTAGACATCTTATGTCGAAGAAGGAAGCCAAGCCAAGGCTGATTCGATGGGTATTTCTACTACAAGAATTTGATTTTGAGGTCAAGGACCGAAAGGGCACTGAGAATCAGGTTGCAGACCACCTATCACACCTTGAGGAGGAAGCCATGCTCAAATTAAGGGATGATCTTGATATTGAAGATACTTTTCCATATGAGCAAGTGTTAGCAGCATCACAAGACTTAATCCCATGGTTTATTGATTTTGCCAACTTTCTGGCAAGTGATATAGTCCCGAAAGATATGTCGTACCAGCAACAGAGGAGATTCATGCATGAGGTGAGAAAATTCTTCTGGGATGAGCTTTACTTGTTTAGGGTATGTGCAGATGGTATGATTTGAAGGTGTATCCCAAAGGTTGAAATCATGAGTATTTTGGAAGCATGTCATTCATCTCCAGTCGGGGGTCATCATGGCGGTACGAGGATTGCGCACAAGATCTTACAATGCGGGTATTATTGGACCACCATCTATGAAGATTCTCATGACTATGCTTGGGCCTATGACCAATGTCAAAGACAAGGGAATATCTCACGCAGACACGAACTTCCTATGACAACTATCCTTGAGCTTGAATTATTTGATGTATGGGGAATTGATTTTATGGGCCCCTTTGTGAGCTCACATGGGATGAAATACATTTTGGTAGCTGTTGACTATGTTTCTAAGTGGGTGAAGGCGATTGTGCTTCCCAATAATGAAGGAAGAAGTGTCACGACATTCTTGAAAAAGAACATATTTTCACGATTTGGTACATCCCGATTAATCATTAGTGATGGAGGATCCCACTTCTGCAATCAGCTGTTCAAAACCTTGCTTGACAAATATAGTGTCAAATATAAGGTGGCCACACCTTACCACCCTCAGACAAGTGGGCAAGTTGAGGTGTCAAATCATGAGATTAATTCTATTTTGGCAAAGACGGTGAATGCTAATAGAACCGATTAGGCGAGACGATTGGATGATGCATTATGGGCATATCGAACTACATTTAAAACACCGATTAGTGCCATACCATATCAGTTAGTGTTTGGAAAATCCTGCCATTTGCCTGTCGAACTTGAATATAAGGCATTATGGGCATTGAAGAGGTTAAATCTAAACTGGAGTGAAGCAGCTAAATTAAGGTTAGACCAGATGAATGAGATAGATGAATTTCGTCTACGGGCTTATGAAAGTTCAGCACTGTATAAAGAAAAAATGAAATTATATCATGATCGGAAGATTGAATGACGAGAGTTTCACCCGGGAGAGTTGGTACTACTTTATAACTCCAGGCTTTGCTTGTTTCCTGGCAAGCTAAAGTCCAAATGGTCTAGACCATTCATGGTGGTTAGGGTGTTCCCGGATGGAGAAATCGAGCTAAAAGGTGATGATAATGTTCTATTCAAGGTCAATGGACAGCGTGTAAAGCACTATATGGAAATCACGGAAGAAATTAGGACATGTGAGGAGCTTAGTCTTGATGAAGTCTGAGTAGTAAAGTTAGCCATGTCGTGTCGCGATGTTAAATCAGGTGCTGCTTGGGAGGAAACCTATGGGCTGGTTGGTGAATTCTGAATATCCAATTTATCCATGTCGTGCCGCGACATTAAATCAGGCACTGCTTGGGAGGCAACCCAAGGTCTGAGTTGGTTGTGATTCAATTATGGGAGGATGTGGAGGATAAGTTAGCTGGAATTTAAAATATTGAACTGAAAATGTTCAATACATCCCACGACAGTGATTCACGTGTCGTAAGTTCATCCATGTGATGCGGGTTTGTACCGTGGAAGTTAGAGAAAATTATTCACATACAGAACCCGACCCATGCCAGGGACCCATGTGGCGTGGGTTGGTGTCGTAGTAACTGAACCAGGTTTTAAATTTGAGATCCGACCCGACCCATCCCTATTTATTTCGGTACAACAGAACCCGACCACAAATCCGCCTAAACCTTTTCAACTCCGAATCCTAACATCATCCCCATTTACGAAAACTTCATTAATTTATCCACTTTATATCACTCATCTCTCAAATTCCCACATACTAACTCCGAAATTCATAAATTCCCTACCACCATTTAGCTGAAAATCATCCACCTTATAACCCTAAAATTTTTGAAAAAATAAAACCCCAAACCCAAACCAACTCTAACCCAAATTAGCCCCAAACCCGACCCATTTAATTCGAAATGCTTCCAAAAATTTAACCCCAAACACGAAGATATGGGTTCATATTCGAGAATCCAAACTAAAAACCCCAAATTTATGACTACATTACATGATAAACTTTTAGGGTCCTAGAAAAGTGGGTCCGAGGAAGTGTTTGAGATTTCTCATGATGATTCTGCATTTGTACCTTGCACAACGAGGTTACAAACTAGGGCGCAAGCTGCTACCTGATATAGCCCAAAATATACCTCCAAAAAAGTATAATGCGGTCACTATATAAAATATAAAACCCAACTAGGTTGGGGTCGATCCCACAGGGAATAGGACAAAATTATGTAGAATGCTTGTCTGAGCAATTGCAAAGTAAGTAAAACAGGGGGGGGGTTGTGAATAAGTGGTAATAGTAACGATTGCTGGTTTTCGGATTTTGCAAACAATATGAGAAATACACTAGGACTGTGATCCCCAGTGATTCCTTAACTGCACCAGTTACTTTTGCTAGAAAAACTATCCCGCTGTGTTGTATGCAAAATCTAACAATATATGTTCATCTAAACATCTCTCAACCTTGGTTAGATGAATTTCACTCTTCTCCTCTTGGTCTTCGAGTGTCACACTACTAACCCTTGTCCTGGATATCAGATAACTATTCCTGTTATGGCTCAAGTCATTTGATGAAGGTTGATAGATTCAAATCTCTATTGTTATTCCTTGATCACAATCTCTACCTCTCTCTCGAGCAAGTCTAGAATACAGGAGAGTTTCTAACAATGGCAACCGTTAGAAGATAAATTATAATAAAGGTAATAACAATACATGCATTCCCAAAGGTTCAGAATTGCTTCGCACTTAACCTGTTTTATTAATCCCTCATAGTTCACACAACCCCAGTTGATGGGTTTAGCTACTCATGATTGCAAGAACATAAGAAGAATTCAATAATGAAAACTTAATTGTAAACTCACAATAAGAAGAAAACTCTGAAATCTCAATATGAATATAACCCTAGAATCGATGTTCCAAGATTACAAAATCAATAATATGTTTATGAACTTAAAAACAATAGAAAATATTTCTCAAAACAATGTACTGACCAACCTCTGAACATAGGACAATATAGGGGTATTTATAGATACAAGGTGAATCCTATCCTAAACAAAACAGGAAAACGGAGTTGGCACTTTTCCACAGTATCGTGACTTGGTGTCGTGGAACCAAGTCACGCTATGTGGATCCTGCCGTGGAAATTAGGCCACTTCACCAACTCTAAGGAGTTGACTCACGACACCGACCTACGTCACGTAGGTCGACTCAAGTGACGTGGGTCCTGCCGTGAGTCACTCCTCTAGTATGGACTTGGCTTTTTTGTCTTCAAATACTTCGCTCTCTGCATGATTCTTCTTTTTTGTCCATTCTGCCTCCAAAAACCTATTCTACTATAATATAGAATAGAAAACACATCATACCAACCAATTACACCCAAGTTATTGCATATATTCCTTGTTTTAGGAATCAAAAGTGCCATGAAACCATGGCACGTCAACATCCTCAACTTAGAACGCTTAGATGTCCTCAGGCAGACAAAATAAAATAAGCACAATCGATGCTTAACTATGAGAAACCTGAGAGACCTACGGCAGTCGACTTATCTCTTTTGGCACCAAAACTTTTCCTACCCCTTATTCTCCTTCAGTTATTTTCAGATTTTGGGTGTGATTTTCTTCATACTTTCAAAACACAATTTTTTTTCTTTCTTTCTCTTTTTTTTTTCTTTGCAATTTCTATTTATTTCACTCATCTTTTTTTTTTCTTCACATCCAAATTTGTTCTCTTTTTCTTTTACTAGCCCCTTCTTCATACCCAAGTTAAGCTACGCACCCCTATAATAGCCACCCTCAACTTAGGCGATTTGCCGGAGTTGAGGTACACAATGTCCAAGAAGGGACTAGGGCTAAGACATGCTTATTGTAAGTCAAATGGGAAGGTGACTAGGCTAATGAAAAAATAGGACAATTAAGGCTCAAAATTGGGATCAAGAGATATTTAATTCATTTGGTCGGGCATTTAGGCTAAAAGTGGACTTATTCAAAAATGGCCTATGATCCTTTCCTAACCACTATCCTATAACTTAGGCAAGACTAACCGTGAATGTTATGGATCACACACACAAAATGAACTAGGTAATGACCTCACACACACATAACATAGGGTTACACTATCAACTACTACCTATCCAGTTCATGCATTGCTAGCTACAGTCATGTTGCCTATAATACTAATGCCATAACAAGATCCAACAGCTATCACAAACTACAATGCTACACACACATTTTAAAACAAATTTTTTTGTAGGGGTTCCATTAAACAATCAAAAATCACAACTTGTTCAAAATTGGACAACACTAAGGTTCCTCTATTTTTCTCCTATTTAATCATGAGAACACATAGATACTATGAATAATGACCTAAACATGTCGGTTCTACTATGATAGCACACTTGGGGGAAAAGAAAACATAGAAACAAAAAACCCCAAGTGGTGGTATACCCCCACCCCCAACTAAAAAATGGTGCACTGCTCCTAGTACACAACTATTAATAGAGTAAGTGTAAGGGAGTGAAGACATACCTGCGGTGACCTAGGCATTGGATGTGGGCCCATCCACTGCAGGATCATCTATATGCTCTTTGGGCTTACTGCTAGGTGCGTCTTGTGTAGTGGGTTCCTGACTAGAGGATGCACCTCGTGCCCTATGCTTCTGAGCAATCTGACTGGCATGGTACTCTACTCTGGAGGCCTTAATCGCTCTCCAAAAATAATCCTAGAACTAGTCACCACTATCATCCTGATCCTATGGACTACGTGGTCGCTTGCCTCTATCAATAGGATGCTCCTCGTCAGCACACAAATCCATCTCAAAAGCCGGCCTCATCAGGGACAGAACGGGCATAGGTGGAATGATAGGAGTACTGCTCGTTGCCAAAGATCTAACCTTATCTCTCAATACATCCACCTCATGTGTCAATCCTGCCATATCAGGAATCTGTGTCGAACTCATCCGGGTAGCCATCCATGGCACAAAACTATCAATCCGCCCATGCAGCTCTCTCATAAATCTATCCATAGCCGCAATCATCTGGGCCTCCACTCTAGCTTCTGAAGCCTCTACTGTGGTCCAAACACATAGCTTAAGCTGGGATATCAACTTAGCCATTTGATCCTCTGTGTGTGCCTGCCTCTCAAATATCTGCGTCTACCTATCAACCAACTGTTGTAGAAAGTCACTCGAAACTAAAACCAAACCAAAGGGGGGAAGTGGTGCTGTAGTGGCTGGTACCACATCGTTAATCACCTGGCCTATTCCCTAAGTAGGTACACAAATAGTCTCAGGTACACTCACCAGTGATGGAGTACTAATCAACTCCTCTTTATCTCTAGGCCCTTCAAAAAGGGCTACTCCCGATGACACGGAAGGTTGAGACCTCCGCGGAACAACCGGGTGAGCTCTCCGCTGCTGCATTAACCCTATATCAGCAATGCAGGTCACCTTAATATGATGATCTACTACAGGCATCGTGACTACACCAGTACTAACACATAAGCCATGAATCAGACAGGGAAGGGATGTTGGTAAAACCTCTAAAGGCGTGCTCATGAAATTCTCTAATGATGTAGCGGGTGATATTGATGTCATATCCGATGTTGATGCTCGCTACCAGAACATCCCAGTCATGAGTAAGTGAATTATCAGTATTTGTGGGACCCAGACGGTGCCTCACAACAGACCACCAAAATCATCCAACAAAGTGAAGCAAGGACTTCTTAATGTCCAGCTTCCCAGATACCCAATAAGCATCCATACCAACCTCCACTATATATCCCATAATCCACCATAGTAACTCCAACCACTGATTGACGTCCCTCATTTTAGCCCTATTTCTCTCAGTCTCCATACGGTGATCAAATTCTGCAGTGCTAGCTAGAAATGAACGTTCAACACCAAACAAAAACCTGTGGATAGTATGCTCAGAGATATATAATCTGGTCTCCCAAACCAAAGTGTGATTCAATGGTGGTTGGTCCTGATATCACTTCTCATTGGGTTTGATCAATTTAATACAAGCAGTATAGGAAGCATAAAATTTATGGACCAACTCTGGGCTATAGTTCCCAGGAGGCTCCATCATCCACCCAAATCCATAATGATCAAATACTGCCTTAATCTCGAGCAGTGCCTTTAACTCATCTAGCGGATATCGAGGCTCCTCAATGATAATTCATCTACACATGCCCCTCTCAGTAAGTTCGACAATCGTTGTCATAAATGGCCCTCATACCCTGAACACACCATTGTTTATTTTCCTTTTAAACCCCAGTTGTGGACCGCTATGTAGTCACCTATCTCTGTGAGAAAGTCATGGAGTTTTGACCACCAGTGCCAGAAATAGATGTTGTCGCCTCAACCGCAGAATTATTCTGACATTCAGCATGTTCCTCAAACCTAGATACATCAACCTCGACATCATATGTACCCTCAGCATTCTCCTCAGACCCATATACATCAACCTCCTATTCATCACAGGTTGCCGAAGCATCCTCCCCCTCTTCAGACTGGGGAGAGGAATCAGAAGACTGAACAGAAGCAACCAGTTTGGCAGGTGTCAGAGGCTGTGAAGTAGGATGATGTGTAGCTCGGGCAGTAGCTTGTGCCCTATTTTGTAGCTTCACTGTATGATGTACCAGTGTAGAATCAGTGATAGAAAGCTCTTATACTTTTTTGGACCCACTTTTATTTGACCTTGAAGGTTCATCGCACAACCTAGTCATAAATTCAGGGTTTTTAGTATGGATTCTCAAAGAGCAACCCATTTCTCCTTGTCTGGTGTTTGATTTGGGTGGCATGTTGGAATAATTGGGTCGGTTTTGGGTCGAGTGGGTCAGATTTGGGTTCGGGTGGGTTTGATTTGGGTGGCATGTTGGAATAAATGGTGGTTAGGATTTGATGAATTTCGAATTTGGTATATGGAATTTGGGAGGAGCGTGATTCCAAGTGGGTGATTTGATGAATTCTTGAAAATAATGTTTATGTTAGGATGTGGATTTGAGAGGATTTAAGTTTGAATGTGAGGGTGTTTAGTTTGGATTTGAGGTCGGGTCAATTTTGAGGGGATATACTAAAATAAATAAAGTTGGGTCAGTTTGGGTGGGATCTTAGGTTTAAAGTGGTCTCTAATTTTCATGGTACAAACCCACGTGACATGGGTTGACCTACGTCACGTAAGTCCCTAGCGTGGGTTGGGTTCTGCAGGTGTAAAATTTGCTCTGATTTCCACGATATCAACCCACATTATGTGGATGAACTTACGTCTCGTGAATATATGTCGTGGGTTGTACTGAACATATTCAGTTCCATATTGTAAATTCTAGCTAACTTATCCTCCAATGATCAGATCACAACCAAATCAGAACTTAGGTTGCCTTCCAAACAGCATTTGATTTAATGTTGCAACACGACATGGCTAAATTGGATACTCAGACTTCACCAACCAGCCCATGGGTTGCCTCCCATAAAGCGCTTGATTTAACGTTGCGGTATGTCATGGCTATCTTGACTACTCAGACTTCATCAAGACTAAGCTCCTCACAAGTCCTTATCTCTTCCGTGATTCCCATTTATTGCTTTACACGCTGCCTATTGACCTTCAATAAAACATTATCTTCACCTTTTAGCTCGATTGCTCCATGCGGGAATACCCTAAAAACAGTGAATGTTCCAGACCATTTAGACCTCAGTTTTACAGGAAAAAGGCGAAGCCTGGAGTTATAGAGCAGCACCAAATCTCTCGGGTGAAATTTTCATCGTTCAATATTTCGGTCATGATGCAATTTCATATTTTCTTTGTAAAGTGCTGAACTTTCATAAGCCTGTAGATGAAATTCATCCATCTCATTCATTTGGTCTAACCTCAACTTAGCCGCTTTACTCTAGTTTAGATTTAACCTCTTCAATGCCCATAATGCCTTATGTTCCAGTTTGACAGGAAAATGGCAGGATTTTCCAAACACTAACTGATATGGTGAGGCACCAATCGGTGTTTTAAATGCAGTTTGATATGCCCATAAAGCATCATCCAATCTTCTCGCCCAATTAATTCTATTAGCGTTCACCGTCTTTGCCAAAATAGACTTAATCTCATGATTTAACACCTCAACTTGTCCCCTTATCTGAGGGTGGTAAGGTGTTGCCACCTTATGTTTGACACCGTATTTTTCAAGTAGGGTTTTGAATAGCCGATTGCAGAAGTGGGATCCTCTATCATTAATGAATACTCGGGATGTACCAAATTGTGAAAATATGTTCTTTTTTAAGAATGTCATGACACTTCTTCCTTCATTATCTGGAAGCGCAATCGCCTCCACCCACTTAGAAACATAATCAACAGCTACCAAAATGAATTTTATCCCATGTGAGCTCACAAAGGGGCCCATAAAATTAATTCCCCTTGCATCAAACAGTTCGAGCTCAAGTATAGTTGTCAAAGGAAGTTCGTGTCTGCGTGAGATGTTCCCTTGTCTTTGACATTGGTCACAAGATCGAGCTTAGTCATGAGGATCTTTATAGATAGTGGTCCAATTATACCTGCATAAAAATATATTGTGTGTTGTCCACGTACCATCATGATGACCCCCAACTGGAGAGGAATGACATGCTTCCAAAATACTCATAATTTCGGCCTCTGGGATACACCTTTAAATCATTCCATCTGCACATACCCTAAACAGGTAAGGCTCATCCCAGAAGAATTTTCTCACCTCATGCGTGAATCTCCTCCGTTGTTGGTATGACATATCTTCCAGGACTACATCGTTTGCCAGAAAGTTGGAAAAATCTGTAAACCATTGGATTAAGTCTTGTGATGCAGCTAACACTTGCTCATATGAAAACGTATCATCAATCTCACGATTATCCCTTATTTTGAGCATGGCTTCCTCCTCAAGGCGTGATAGGTGATGTGCAACCTCATTCTCAGTCCCCTTTTGGTCCTTGACCTCAAAATCAAACTCTTGGAGTAGAAGTACCAACCAAATCAGACTTGGCTTGGAGTCCTTCTTTGACATAAGATATCTAAGTGCAGCGTGGTCTGTATGTACAATCACCTTTGTACCAATCAAGTAAGATCAAAATTTTTCGAAAGCAAAAACCACCTCCAACAGCTCTTGTTCAGTCACAGTATAATTCTTCTGGGATGGATTAAGTGTCTTGCTAGCATAGTAAATAGGATGTAAAATATTTTCATATCTTGGGCCAAGGACTTCACCCAAAGCTACTCCACTAGTATCACACATAACCTAAAATGGCATCATCCAGTCTGGTGTGACAATGATAGGAGATGAAATCAACTTCTTTTTCAGATATGCAACTGCTTTTAGGCACTCTCGATCGAACATGAACTTCACCTCTTTCTCCAAAAGTTTACATAACGGATGTACAATCTTAGAGAAATCCTTGATGAATCTTCTATAAAAGCATGACCTAAAAAACTTCAAATCCCTTTCATACAAATAGGTGGGGGTAATGATTCAATCACCTCAATCTTTGCTTTTTCTACTTCGATACCCTTCTTTGAGATTCGATGACCCAACACAATACCTTCTTTAACCATAAAGTGACATTTCTCCTAATTTAGCACTATATTGCACTCTTCACATCTTTGTAATACATTATCCAGATGGGCCAGACAATTGTCAAAAGAATCTTCCACTACAGAAAAATCATCCATGAATACCTCAATAGTGTCTTCCACCATGTCGAAGAAAATAGATATCATGCAATGCTGAAAAGTGGTTGGTGCATTGCATAACCCAAACAACATCCTTTTGAATGCGAAAGTACCATATGGGCAGGTGAACTTGGTCTTCTCTTGGTCCTCGGGAGCAATAAAAATCTGATTATATCTCGAATAACCATCAAGAAAGCAGTACCACCCCCTTCCAGTAAGATGATCCAACATCTGGTCCATGAAAGGCATGTGAAAGTGATCATTTTTGGTCCAAGAATTTAACTTTTGATAGTCCATTCAAACTCTCCATCTGGTGACTGGCCTCATTGGGATTAACTCATTCTTGTAATTTAGAACCACAGTGATTCCTCCTTTTGTTGGCACACACTGAACTGGGCTTACCCACTTGCTATCAGTAATGGGGTAAACCATACTAGCATCTAACCACTTAATGATTTCTTTACTTTTTGCATAGGTTGGTTCAGATGACATTGGTGCTCAATGATCGGTATACACTCAGGAACAAGCTCAATCTTATGAGTGCAAATGATGGGTGGAATCCCTATAATATCAGCAATGGACCAACCAATGGCCCTCTTAAATTTCTTCAATATCAAAACCAGAGCTTCTACCTGTCATAAAAAAATGATTACGGGTAAGGTGTTATTGGCTCCCAAAAATGTATAACGAAGGTGAGAAGGAAGAGCCGTAAGCTCTAAGACTGAAGGCTCCTCAATTTAAGGGCGAGCCGGTGGGGTCACCCTATTCTTTAAATTGAGATCAAGTTTCTTCGGAGTATAAGTGTAGGATCCCCTACCAGTAAGCGCTCCTACCATCTCATCGTATTCTTCAATACCATCACTATCTAAATTCATAACCACAGCTGCAAGAGCTTCTATCCCCAACCTTTTTTCAATTGGAACGACTATGGCACTCTCATCAAGCGTATTAATTACAAAAATCACCCGCATATCTTTCGATTGCTTCATGGAATGACAAATATTGAAAGTAATATGCTCATTGTTTAACTTGAATTTTATCTGCCAGTTTCCATGAAAGCCAACGCACAACCAGTGGTAAGGAATGGTCTCTCCAGAATGATAGAAACCTCTAAATAAACTTTACAATCTAGAATCACAAAGTCAGCTGGAAATATAAAAGATGCAACTTTCACCAAAAAATCATACAGAATGCGCATCAGCCTTTTCATAGTTCTATCTGCCATAAGAAGCCTCATAGAAGCCGATTTTGGTGCTCCGAACCCCAATTGCTTGAAAATGGCTAGTGGCATTAAGTTAATGCTAGCACCCAAATCAAAGAGTGCCTTTGCAAAGTTGTACGACCCAATAGTACAAGGAATTGTGAAAGCTCCTAGATCCTTCTTCTTTTCTACTAGGGAACGTGAAGCGACTGCACTACAATGATGCAAGTTACCTGCCAGCTCAAAACTGGCAGTTCTCTTCCTCGTCACCAGGTCTTTCATGAACTTCACGTAACCAGGCATCTGCTTCAATGCCTCAACAAGAAGGATATTTATCAATAGCTCTTTCAACATCATAATAAACTTCTGTTATTTACCTTTCTCAGCCTTCCTTTTCAACATTTGATGAAAGGGAGAAAGAGGTCGTGGGATAGTATTCAACATTTGTGGAACCTCCTTCTCCTTTCTCTTTTCAAATTCTACTTTCTTATTTATACTGTGGGGTTTGTGAGTTGTATTATTGTCTGCTGCTAAATTTTTGGCTCCATCTCAACCTCTTCATCACCCACCACTTGCTCATCTTTCTTATCATTATTCGTAGGAATAGATGGGTTGGTCGTGCTCTTTCCACTTCTTGTAGTAATGACTAAATAATAACCATCATTTTTAGGATTTTAGATGGTGTTACTTAGAAGAGTGCCTGGTTGATGTTGGTTCAATGCCACCGATAACTGTCTGAACTGTTGCTCCAACTGTTTTATGGTAGCTGAGTGAGATTCAATTTTCTGACTTATTCTCGAAATGTCCGCCCTAATTTCCTTGAAGCAATTTTCTTGGTTTTCTGATCCTTTAACCAATTTGGTAAGAAGGGTTTCCATTCATGAATTTTCGTAGTCAGTATCATGGTTTCCTGGTGGAACATAAACACCACTCTTCTCCTTTTAATCCTCTTTTCATCTCCAGTCTCCATCACGATCTCATTCTCTATATCCTGACCTGTTGTAATTGTCTCCATAATAGTTTCTACCTTGATTCCCTTGTCTCGAGTTTCAAGAGTCTTGATTAGACCCTTGGCTCTTAGCTCGAAAACCCGCCACTTCTCGATCCAAGTACTTGGCTTCCTCATCAAATTCATACTCGTCATGCCTAGGTGTTTTACCTTGTGGACCTATGGCATGCACCTTCTCAGCATCTCTGGCCGTAATCTGTTTAGCTAGCAGCCTAATTTTTATCCTCAATTATGCGACCTCTTGAGCTACAGAATCATCCAATGCTCGTTGTGCTGCTGATGCTCCAATAGTGTATGTACCAGCAGGTGTATCTGCCTCCCGAGTATGCCATCCTCGGTTGGTCTTACTGATACGATATAAAATTTTTGAAGCTTGTTCCCACCTCAGACTCATAAATGCTCCGCAAGTGATAGTATCTACTACAGCCTTAGTATTAGCATTTATAGCCCTGTAGAAGATTTCAAGTAAACTCCTGCCACTAATTCTATGATTTGTAACATTCTGCAGCTTTTTCTTAAACCTTAGCCATGCCTCGTAAAGTGCTTCAGAATATAGTTGTCTGAAGTTGTAAATATCATCCTTCAACTGTAGCATCTTTGAGGGTGGAAAAAATCTCTCCAGAAATTGATTTCTCCACTCTTTCCAACTAGTAATAGGGCCTCGTGATAATTCGACCAACCATAAAGTTGTTTATCCTGCTAAAGAGAACGAAAACAGTCTTAACCGAATAGCCTCTTGGTCCACTCAAGGAAAATTATATGAAGTACATACCCCCATGAAGTTCATCACATGCATGTTCGGATCATCCATCGGAAGTCCGACGAATACGCCTTTCAAGTTAAACAGGTGGATCATGGCACTTGTAATGTCAAACTTAGTGCCCTGAGGTAATTCTGGTGGGATAATGGCACTAGTCTCTATTGGCTCAAAATAATCCACATCCTCTTCTTCTGGATCATCAAAAACTAGCACATATGGTCTTTTTTGTCTTTCTTCAACATCAGCCAGACGCTGTGCTGCTTCTTGCATAACTCGATTATCTCAATCTGCTTGCCTAAGAGCAGCTTTCCTAGCTTGCTTTTCCCTTGTCAATCGAGCGGTAGTTTGGTCTGTTGTTTCATGACCAACTGGCTGAATTGGTTGGTTATGAATGTATCCTGAACTCCGTCGGTATTCACCATTCTTTGATTAGCTCTCAGAGTTCTTTCTATTTCAGGATCAAGTGGAATCAGGGCCTTGACTCTTAGTATTGGGCATACAATAGAGTGTGCCCTTAAAAGTATAGTAAAATAAAACCAATCAACTCCAACAAGCAAAATACTCAACTCCGTAATCGTAGTTCCCCAGCAATGGTGCCAAAATTTGATATCGCCCAAAATATACCACCAGAAAAGTATAATGTGGTCGTTGTATCAAATATAGAACCCAACTAGGCTGGGGTCGATCCCACAGGAAATAGGACAAAATTATGCAGAATGATTGTCTGAGGAATTGGCAAGTAAGTAAAACTGGGTGTGTGTGTGTAAATGAGTGGTAACAGTAACGATTGCTGGTTTTTGGAATTTGCCAACAATATGAGAAATACACTAGGACTGTGATTCCCAATGATTCCTTAACTCCACTGGTTACTTGTGCTATCAAAACTATCCCGCTGTGTTGCATGCGAAATCTAACGAGATATGTTCATCTAAACATCTCTCGACCTTGGTTAGATGAATTTCACTCTTCTTCTCTTGGTCTCGGAGTGTCGCACTACTAACCCTTTTCCTGGATCTGAAATAACTATTCCTGTTATGGCTCAAGTCATTAGATGAAGGTTTATAGCTTCAAATCTCTATTGTTATTCCTTGATCCCAATCTCTACCTCTCTCTCGAGTAAGTCTAGAGTACAGGTGAGTTTCTAACATTTGCAACCGTAACAAGATAAATTATAATAAAGGTAATAACAATACATGCATTCCCAATGGTTCATAATTGCTTCGCACTTAACCCATTTCGTTAATTCCTCATTGTTCACACAACCCTAGTTGATGGGTTTAGCTACTCATGATTGCAAGAACACAAAAAGAATTAAATAATGAAAACAAAGAAGAAAACTCTGAAATCTCAATATTAATAAAACCCTAGAATCGATGTTCCAAGATTACAAAATCAATAATATGTTTCTGAACTTAAAAACAATAGAAAATATTTCTCAAAACAATGTACTGACAAACCCTTGAACATAGGACAATATAGGGGTATTTATAGATACACGGTGAATCCTATCCTAAACAAAACAAGAAAATAGAGTCGGCACTTTTCCACGGTATGGTGACTTGGTGTCGTGGAACCAAGTTACGCCACTTGGATCCTGTCGTGGAAATCAGGCCACTTTACCAACTCTCAGGAGTTGACTCACCACACCGACCTACGTCACGTAGGTCAACTCACGTGACGTGGGTCCTGTCGTGAGTCACTCCTCTGGTATGGACTTGGCTTTTTCTTCTTTAAATACTTTGCACTCGTGCATGAGTCTTTATTTTTGTCCATTTTGCCTCAAAAAACCTATTCTGTTGCAATATAGAATAGAAAACACATCATAACAACCAAACACACCCAAGTTATTGTATATTTTCCTTGTTTTAGGCATCAAAAGTGCCATGAAACCATGGCACATCACTGCCCGGGCTGCACTTCAGCTTATTCCACATCCCTCGCAATATGCCAAACCATTTGCTCCTGATCAGTCTTCTGATTCTGCACCCCAGTCTGATGAGAGGACGGATGCTTCTGCAACTGGTGATGACCACGAGGATGATGTATCTGGGTCTGACTGAGGAACATATTGAGGGTACAGATGAGTCTGCGTCCTATGAGAGTATTGCGTCTACTGGGATAGCTTCTGTCTCTGGTACTGGTGTCCAGGATTCAACTACCTCCTCACAAAGAGCTTTGAATGCACGTTAGGTCGCAGCTATGGTCCAAAGGGATGATAGAAGATGGTGTGTTGAAGGTATGAAAAACATTTATGATAGGGATGCTAAACCAACTGAGAGAGGTACGTGGAGAAAAAATATCACAGAGGAGGCTCGGTATCGGATAGATGAGGTGAATTCACTACCTAAGATAAAGGCATTGTTTGATCGCTATAGATTTAGGTGGGTCAAGGAGCCTTTGGACAGCTATAGTCGTGAGTTGGTCTGTGATTTTTATGCTTCATATGCTGCATCGATAGCGTTGACTACACCTAATGAGCAAAAATATTGGGACCAGCCACCACTTACTCATATTTTGGTTCGTGGCACCAGAGTTGACATATCCGAGTGAACGATCCACAAGTTCTTATTTGTAGCAGAAAGAGAGATTTTGGTCATGACTGCTGAGTTTGATCACCACATGGAGATGGTGAGAAATAGGACTAAGATGAGAGACGCCGATAAACGGTTGGAGTTACTGTGGTGGATTGCAGGCTACATAGCGGAGGATAGTGCAGATGCTAGTTTGGTTGCTGGGAAGCTGGACATTAAGAAGTCCTCGCTTCACTATGTAGGACCTTTTTGGTTTTTTGTTCTAAGGCACCATTTGGGTCCCACTAATGCTGATAATTTACACATGCTTGATCGAGCAGTTTTGGTAGCGAGCATTCTGGGAGGTTATGACATTAACTTTGTTCGCTACATCATTGAGGAGATCCATGAGCATGCTTTTCGTGACTTCACCAGCATTCCTTTTCCATGTTTGATCCAGGGCTTATGTAATACTACTGGTGTGGCCTCAATACCTATAGTTGATCATGATGTTGAGGTGACCCGAATTGCTGATATAGGGTTAAAGTAGTAGCGGGGGGCTATCCTAGTTTTTCTGAGGAGGTCTCAACCATCAAAATCATCTGGAGTGGCCCTTTTAGAAGGGCTTGGAGATAGAGAGGAGCCGGTTAGTACTCCAGTATCGGTGAGTATGCCTGAGCCGATACGTGTACCTGCTGAGGGCACAGGCCTGGTGATTGATGAGGTTGCAGGAACTACAGAACCACCTCCCCTATCTAGTATGGTCTTAGTTCTGAGGGACTTCCTGCATTAGTTGGTTGATAGGCAGACGCAGATGTTTGTAAGGAAGGCGCACATAGAGCAATAGATGGCTAAGTTAGTATCCCATGTTAAGCCATGGGTCAGGTCCACGGTAGAGGCTTTAGAGGAGAGAGTTAAGGTCGGCATGACTGCGGCCATAGATAGGTTTATGAGAGAGTTTCATGGGCTGATTGATAGTTTTGAGACACGGATGGCAAACCGGATAAGTTCGGCACAGATTCCTAATATGGCAGGGTTGACATAGGAGGTGGTTGCATTGAGGGAGGAGATTAGAGCTATGGCACCGAGCAGAACCTCTGTCATTCCACCTATGCCCATGCCATCTCCGATGAGGCTAGCTTTTGAGGTGGATTTGTTTGTGGATGAGGAGCCACTGATTGAGAGGGCCAAACGGCCACGTAGCCTGGAGGGTTAGTAAATGAGTGATGATGATTTTGAAAGGGATCTGAGGAGAGCTATAAAAGCCTCCTGAGTTGAATATCACCTCAGTTAGATTGTAGATGAGTAGAGAAACTTGGGAGCATCTTCTGGTCAGCCACCTCCCCCACTGCCAGCACCTAGTGTGGAGCATAGAGAGCATACAAATGATCCCACTGTAGATGGGCCCATATCCAGTGCTTAGGGCACCACAGGTATGTCTTCACTCCCTTACACTTATGATATTGATAGCTGTGTACTGGGGACAATGCACCATTCTTTAGTTGAGGGTGGGGGTATACCACCACCTGGAGGTTTTTGTTGCCGTGTTTTCTTTTCCCCCAAGTGTGCTATCATAGTAGAACCTGCATATTTAGGTTGTTAATTATATTATTAATGAGTTTTCTTGTTTAATTAGGAGAAAATCAGGGGAACCTTAGTGCAGTCCAGTTTTGAACAAGTTTTTCAACATGATGCTTTTTGATTGTTTAAAGGACACCCCTACTGAAAATTTTGTTTTGAACTCTGTGTGTAGTATATTAGTCTATGACAGTTGTTGGATCTTGTTATGGCATTAGTGTTATATTCAGAATGATTGTAGCTAGTAATGCATTAACTGGATAGGTAGTGGTTGATAGTATAACCCTGTGCTATGTGTGTGTGTGAGGTCATTAGCTAGTTTACTTTTTGTGTGCGATCTAGGACTTGCCCGGTTAGTCTTGCCTAGGTTATAGGATAGTGGTTAGGGAAGGATCATAGGCCATTTTTTAATAAGTCCACTTTTAGCCTACTTTTAACCTAAATGCCCGACCAAATGAATTAAGTATCCCTTGATCCCGAGCTTGAGCCTTAATTGACCAATTTATTTCATTAGATTATTCAACTTCATATTTAGACTTACAATGAACTTGTCTTGGCCCTGGTCCCTCTTTGGACATTGTGTACCTCAACTCAGGCAAATCGCATAAGTTGAGGGTTGCTATTATAGGGGTGCGTAGTTTAACTTGGGTATGAAGAAGGGGTTAGTAAAACAATAAAGAGAACAAATTTGGGTGTAAAAAAAAAATTGTGTTTTGAAAGTATGAAGAAAATCACACCCAAAAAAAAATCTGAAAATAAATGAAGGATAATAAGAGAAAATAAAAGGAGAATGGTTGGAATGTGGAGCCAAAAATAGTATAGTGTCAAGGAGGGTTGAGTCATTATATCCATATGTACCATACCCATCCCCAAGCCTACATTTCAATCCCATGAAATTTCTATAGTGATCCTAGTCCAACTGTCCAAAAAACTAAGGCATAGAAAATAAGTGCAAACCTATGGTATTTCACGCACACTGTTTGAACTTTTTTGTGAGAGAGAGTGTTTTGACCTAGTCCCTACTTTGATATTCATTAGTATACTATGCGTGTATAGGATTTATTTATTGTGAGAGTACATAGGTTACATTGATAGCTGCTAGTTGTTCGGATAATGTCATTTGCATATGTGCTTAGTTATATGTTCATAATCTGATGTCATTACTTGATCCCTTCTGTGACATGATAATATGTTTCATGTATACACACTATGGTTTTGATTTGCAAGTTGGAGGGGTCAGAAAAGTTTTGATGCCAAAAGAAATGAGTCGACTTCCATAGGTCTCTTAGGTTTCTCTTAGTTAAGCATTGTACGTGTTTATTTAGTTTTGTTTGCCTGAGGACATGCAAATGTTCTAAGTTGAGGGTGTTGATGTGTCATGGTCTCATGGCACTTTCGATGCTTAAAATAAGGAAAATATGCAATAACTTGGGTAGGTCTCGTTGGTATGATGTGTTTTCTGTCTTACTTTATAGAGAAATAGGTTATTGAGGCAAACTGGAGAAAAAGGGAAGAAGCATGTTTTAGAATAGAGCATTTGAGGAAGAAAAGAGCCAAGTCAAAGTTGGGGAGTTTCCCATGGCAGTGACTCACGTCACGTGAGTGGACCCATGACACGTGGGTGGGCACTACAGGTGTAACACCCCGTACCTTCCCGACCCTACTTGAAAACTCTGAACAATGTTTACTTAGGTGTCGAGAGCCATAAGTATGAATTTTGTAGTGTCATTGAGGAAACATTTGATATTGGGTCTAGTACATGTGATTAGCCCTTTGTCGGAGGTGTTTGTGACTTTGTAGAGCATTTGTAGGGTGAAAAATGAGGCTTGGAGGAGTTCCAAGCAATGCATATTAAGGTTAGGAGGTAAGCAAAAGACTTGAACTTGAAGGATCTAACCAAATCCGCAAAGAAAAGTCGAAGAAAGGGGAAAAAATCACATTTTGGGTGTGGGGCGCGCCCAGGGGCGTGCCGCACTGCTTCTGGCCAAAACGTTTTTTGGCACAGGTAGACCTGGAGCGCGCCAGGTAGCATGCCAGGCCACTCTGGGCTGTTTTTTTTTGTGCCACAGGCAGCAAAGGGGCGCGCTAAGCGGCGTGCCGGGGTGGTTTTCGCCAAAATATTTCTTCGACTATTATGATGTATATAAGACCTTTGAGTCATGGTATCATTACTCAATCATAGTAGGACTATTCTTAAGCATGTTTAGCATCCGAGTTGGGGTTAATCCTTCGTCACAAGTATTTTAACAAATTATGTTCAAATAAGCCATGAGTGGCTAGAATTCCTTATTTTTGAGAATGAGGCTACGAACATGAATTACGTGAGTCGAACATTGTTGTAACATTTATGAAAGTATTTAAATACGAGAGAATTGGAGATTACACATCGAAAAGCTACTATGTGCAATTGGGCTCAATTCAAGGCCCTAAAAGGATTAAAATACATGGGCCCAAAGGGCAAATGACCCATTATTCTATATTTGACCAAGTAAACATTATATTAAATGCCAAGTGTATATAAGGATGACTTGAGTACTATATAAAAGCCCCAAAATCAGATTTTTTTATTCCAAAAGACACACATCACATTTCTAGAATTTTCAAGACAATTCCCTTTTGGCTCTTCAAACCCTAAGTCACCTCTTGGGCAAGATCATCATTTCTCAATTTTAGGTAAGTGATTATTCTTGTACTTTAGTATATTATATGCATGAGATATGGTTTAGAGTATGATGGTTATGTTGGCAAGTGTTGAATAGTGACCTTTTGCTTTTTGGTAAAGATGTGCCATTCTTGTTATTTAAACTTGAAAAAGGAATTGAAAAAGGACTTGAGGTTTGAATAAAAGCGAATGGTATGGATGAGATATCGACATGTATGGTGTGATTATGATCCTAAACTTGTTATTTTTCTATAAGTGTAAATTATGGGATTTTGGCCGATATGATGTTGTGAGGTGTATTGAGGTGATTTGATGGAGTAATTGTGACGTCGTGTTAATGAAGAAATGCAAAGAACGAACTTGGTATGATATGCTATTGGATTGTGATATTTTGGTCAATGTTGGGTATATTGTGGTAATGTTGGTATGACAATGCCGTAAAGGGTATTGTAAAGGGTGAAATGACATTATACGGTGGTCATATAGCTCATTGTCGTCTTGTACACTTGTATGGTAACTAGTTGATAATGTAAGCTTCGGTATGTATTTGTGTTGTAGAGTAAGACATAAGGAAGGAGCTGGACTATTGTGTTCACGTATAGAATTGAGTGTTCATATTGAGAAGATATGGTATGTAAGGTTACTCTTTCCGTATCTTTCTGCAGCATATAGTGAACCCCTTGTTATGGTACTTACTCATTTCCGAAATGTCCTAAGGCATCTCATTTTGGGTTATCATCTATTGTTAATCATATATATCTTATTCTTGATCTATTGTTATTCATGTGTCACATAATTATGAACATGGTTCCAAGTTCCAATAATGTTACATTCAAAAGTTCCCATAATGACATAATCATCGAATGAACTATTTCTAAGATTGAGGAAGTGGGGTAATGAAGTCTCTATTCTTGGGTGGTATCCCAGGGGTTAAATACCTAGCATGGGTCGATCCCAAAATCCACGAGTGGTATCCCATAGGTGAAAAGAACACCTAGCATGGGTCAATCCCGCTACTACGGGTGTTATCCCAGGGGTAAAAGAAAAGCCTAGCATGGGTCGATCCCGAAAATTGTTGAATACCCACTGATCAGCTTGGGGCCTTGGCATTGTAATAATGGAAGGATGAGTAGTGAATGAAGAACTGAGTGATGAAGGAACGAATGAGCGTAAAAGTAAAAGAAGTAATCCATCTAATGTACATATTTACATACATATAGAGTGATGACTTATCCATATTGTTTCTTTACTTATATTTGATTCCATTGAAGTATTGATGTATCATATAGTTTCTTATGGCCTTACATACTCAGTATATTCTTCGTACTGACGTCCCTTGTGGGACTTACCTTACTTGCTACAGGCACAGGTGCTAGTAGACCTCCATAGTAGGTTGCGGATCTTTTGCCGATCTTTGGTGAGCTCCAGTTGTTTCGGGGCTTTTCGGGTCTCATATGTACATTTGTTTTGGTACTGTAATGTTGTGTAAAGCGGGGACTTGTCCCGAATTTAAGATGGTTATGTATGTGCTTCTATTAGAGGCTTTTGTAGACATATGTGGGTATATGAACGAAGAGATGTATGTCCAACTTGACTTGATGGCCCTAACGGCCAAGTTATTATATGTATATATATCATGTTCCATGATTTCAACTATTAGCATTTTATGTCCTTACGTGGTGGTGACATTTCTTATGGCATGCATATGATTGGGTATGAGTAAAGATTGGTTCTCTCGGGCCTTATCGGCTTCGAATGCCAGTCCGCCTCGTTGGAACTCGGGGCGTGACAAAAGTGGTATCAGAGAAGGTCATTCTAAGGATGTCTACAAAGCTGTGTATGAGTAGAGTATTACTTATGGATGTGTTGTGCACCACATTTATAAGTAGGAGGCTACGAGAAATTTAGGAGTCATTTCATTCCTTCATTTCTAGATCGTGCATTAGAGCCGAAGTTCTCGGTGGAATCGTTTCTGACCATAAAAATTGTTGTTCTTGTATATTATAGCAAAATATCGATGACAAGAAGAGGTAGAGGTAAAAGTAAGAGGATAGACAGAATTGCTGGAGAAGGAACTAGTAGAGCCCCACCTGAGCCAGTTAATCAAGGTGGCACTGAACTAGAGATGGCATCACAGGCTTCTTCTACTCTTCCAGTTTCAGAAGAGTCAAGAGGAAGAGAAGTACCTGTAGAACCACCAGTAAATACTACTGACCAGAATTTAAAGAATGCAGTGCAGATGTTGACCCGAATAGTTGTTGCACAGGTTCAGGGACAAGGTGGTCCAATGACAAGTGATGATAGTGCAGCGAGAGCAGCTAGCCGAAGGATGCAGGATTTTTTGAAACTAGATCCTCCCACATTCACTGGATCAGATCCAAATGAAGACCGACAAGATTTTATAGATTAAATCCAAAGGGCTCTAGAAGTTATGCATGTGTCGGGTGTAGAAACGGTGGAGCTTGCAGCTTATAGATTGAAGGGCGAGGCTATATTGTGTTATAAAGATTGGAAGAAAGCTCGTGGTATTGGTGCAAACCCATCTAATTGGGAAGAATTTAAAACGGCTTTCCTTGACCACTACCTTCCTTATGAGATCCGAGAGACTCGTGCGGATCAATTCTTGAATCTCCGTCAAGGGAATCTGAGTGTTAGAGAATACAGTTTGAAGTTTAATTCCTTGGCTCGATATGCGCCGAATGTAGTGTCCACAATGACAGACAGAGTTCATCGATATGTGGATAGGTTAGAGCCATATTTGGTAAGGGACTGCACCATTGCTGCCTTGAATAAAGATATGGATATAGCGAGAATTCAGGCCTTTGCCCAGAAAATGGAGGACCAAAGACAGAGAAGAAGGGTACATGAATCTGAACGAGGACAGTCCAAAAGAGATAGACCTATGGGATAGTCTATGGTGTCCCAAGGAGAACCTAGACCTCGAATGTTTCCTAGACCGCCGAGACCGTCATTCTCTTATTCCACAGCAGGCACTCAAGCTCAATTCTGAGGGTTTAGAGGTAGTAATGTTGGGCAGAGTAGTGGGATTCGAGGGTCGCAGACTGCGGGATTTTCTCGTCAGCCATGTTAGCAATGTGGGCAGTTTCACTTAGGTGAATGCCGGTGTGGGTCAAATGTTTTCTTTTGGTGCGGTATGACGGGGCATATGATGAGAGACTGCCCACGAAGAGGCTTGGGTAATGTGGCGCGACCTACGGGATCAACTGTTGTATCATCATCATCGGTTCCTTCCCTAGGCAGAGGTGTACAGCCTGCGGGTCATGGTAGAGGTGCCAGAGGAGCAGCTAGTTCCAGTGGAGCTCAGAATTATACTTATGCTCTAGTAGACCAGAAGAATTCAAAGGCTTCTCCTGATGTCGTCACAGGTACATTATCCATATTTTCGTATGATGTATATGTATTGATTGACCCGGGTTCTACATTGTCCTATGTTACTCCATTGATTGCTGCGAAATTTGCGAAGGCACCAGAATTATTAATTAAGCCAATTGAAGTGTCTACATCGGTTGGTGAATATATTGTTGCAAAAAGAGTATATCGTAATTGTGTGATAACTGTGTGTGGTCATGATACACTGGCTGACCTCATCGAACTAGACATAGTGGATTTTGATGTGATAATGGGGATGGATTGGTTGGCTTCTTGTTATGCCACAGTAGATTGGCGGGCCAAGAAGGTGCAATTTTGTTTCCCGCAAGAAAATGTTCTTGAATGGCAGGGTAATGTAGGGGCACCAAGAGGAAAATTTATTTCCTATTTGAAAGAAAGGAAAATGAGTGCCAAGGGATACATATGTCACTTAGTACGGGTGAAAGATAATGATGTGGAACCACTAACTCCGCAGTTGGTTCCAGTGGTCAACAAATTTCTTGATGTATTTCCAAAGGATCTTTCAGGTTTACCCCCAGAACTGGAAGTAGAGTTTGGCATTGATGTGATTCCAGGCACTCAACCTATCTCTATTCCTCCGTATAGAATGGCTCCAATAGAATTGCATGAATTGAAGGAGCAGTTGAAAGATTTGCTGGACAAGGGGTTTATCAGGACTAGTATATCCCCGTTGGGTGCACCGATATTATTTGTATGAAAGAAAGATGGCACGTTGAGAATGTGCATCGACTATCGGCAATTGAATAAGGTAACGATCAAGAACAAATATCCCCTCCCTCGAATTAATGATTTGTTTGATCAGTTACAGGGGGCCAAGTGTTTTCCAAAGATTGACTTGAGGTCGGGTTACCATTAAGTCAGAGTTAGAAAAGAAGATGTACCCACCAGCTTTTCGAACATGGTATGGCCATTATAAATTTTGGTTATGTAATTTGGACTAACAAATGCACCGGCTGTGTTCATGGATTTGATGAATGGGCTGTTTAAGCCATTTCTAGACGTGTTCGTGATGGTATTTATAAATGACATCCTGGTTTATTCAAGATCACCAGAGGGCCATGCTAATCACTTACGGCAGGTGTTACAGATTCTCCGTGAGCGTAAGTTGTATGCAAAGTTCTCTAAGTGTGAGTTTTGGTTAAAATCAGTCGTATTCTTGGGTCACATTGTGTCAGATGAAGGGATACAGGTTAATACACAAAAGATTGAAGCAGTGAAAAATTGGCCAAGACCTACGACACCTATAGAGATTCGTAGTTTTCTTGCATTAACAAGTTATTATCGAAGATTTGTGGAAGGTTTTTCCTCAATTGTTGCACCGTTAACAAATCTTACACATAAGGCAGTTAAATTTCAGTGGAATGATGCATGTGAGAAAAGCTTCCAAGAGTTGAAAGATAAATTAACCTCCACACCAGTTTTAGTACTTCCCGAAGGCACCGAAGGTTATGTAGTGTATTGTGATGCTTACGGGGTTGGCCTCGGATGTGTATTGATGCAGTACGGTAATGTGATAGCATATGCCTTATGAAACTTGCGGCCACATGAGAAAAATTATCCCACACATGATCTTGAATTAGCAGCGGTGGTTTTTGCTTTAAAGATATGGCGTCATTATTTGTATGGAGTTCATGTTGATATCTATAATGATCACAAAAGTTTGCAATATATCTTTAAGCAGAAGGAACTCAATTTGAGGCAACGAAAGTTGTTGGAGCTCCTAAAATACTATGATATTGATATTCTCTATCATCCATGCAAAGCAAATGTGGTAGCTGATGCATTGAGCCACAAGGCAATAGGAGGTACTAGTGGCCAATTGATAGAAAAGCAGGACTTAGTCAAAGATTTACATCAATTAGCCAGTTTGGGGGTTCGTCTTCTTGAATCCTCAGATGATGGAGTTATTGTGCAAAATGCAGCGGAGTCCTCCTTAATAGCTGAAGTAAAAGAGAAGCAGTTTGCGGATTCTATGTTATTACAGCTGAAAGAGAATGTACAATAGGGTCTGACTGCGGCCTTTGATCTTACACAAGAAGGGGTACTTCAATGTCAAGGAAGATTATGTGTACCGGATGTAGATGAGCTGAGGAAACGAATTATGACAGAGGCGCATCATTCGCGCTATTCTATTCATCCGGGTGCTACTAAAATGTAACATGATTTAAGAGAAGTGTATTGGTGGGAAAATATGAGGAAGGACATTGCAGAATTTTTCGCGCAATGCCCGAATTGTCAACAAGTGAAAGTAGAGCATCAGAAACCAGGAGGTTACATGCAATGTAACAATCTTCCAGTATGGAAATGGGATATGATTAACATGGATTTTATTACAGGTTTGCCTCGTACACTGCAGAAATTTGATTCTATATGGGTCATAGTTGACAGGCTGACCAAGTCCGCACTTTTCCTACAAGTCAGGACCACCTATACAGCTGAGGATTATGCAAAATTGCATGTTAAAAAAATAGTGCAGTTACATGGAATTTCAATCTCCATTATATCAGACAGGGGAGCTCAGTTTACTGCGCATTTTCGGAGATCTTTTCAGCGGAGTTTGGGCACACAGGTGAATTTGAGTACGGCTTTCCATCCTCAAATTGATGTACAAGCAGAACGTATTATTTAAACACTTGAAGATATGCTACCAGCATGCACATTAAATTTTCAAGACAGTTGGGATGACCATTTTCCTCTTATTGAATTTGCTTACAACAATAGCTATCATTCAAGTATTTAAATGGCACCTTATGAATCTTTGTACGGAAAGAAATGTAGATCACCAATAGGGTGGTTTGAAGTGGGTGAAACTGCTTTACTTTGCCCAAATCTCTTTCATCAGGCTATGGAGAAAGTTAAAGTGATCCAACAGCGGCTTCAAACGGCACAAAGTCGACACAAGTCATATGCTGATGTTAGAAGAAGAGGGCTTGAATTCGCCATAGATGATTGGGTTTTTTAAAGGTGTCACCGATGAAATGGGTAATGTGATTCAGAAATAAAGGAAAATTGAGTCCATGTTATATAGGCCCATATGAAATTATTAGAAGATTTGGGCAAGTTGCATATGAGTTGGCACTACCCCAAGAACTCTCCTCAGTCCATCCAGTTTTTTATGTTTCGATGCTTTGAAAATGCATAGGAGATCCATCTCGTATTGTTCCCGTTGAGGATGTAAAAGTTACGGAGGACCTTACTTATAAAGAGGTACCTATTGCTATTCTAGATCAACAAGTAAAGAGGTTGAGGAATAAAGACATAGCTTCTGTAAAGGTACTATGGTGAAATTAACAAGTAGAAGAGATCACATGGGAAGCTGAGGAAATGATGAAATCCAAGTACCCTCATCTATTTCAAATGGAAGAAAAAGTTCAAAATGCGGAAGTGGACCAATAACAAGTAATTATATATGAGCATTAAGTGTCTATGTATATATATGCTAATATAGAGATGCATTTGTTGTAATTAAAATGATGTTGTTAACACTCGAGGATGAATGTTTTTAAGGGGGGAAGAATGTAAAACCCCGTACCTTCCCGACCCTACTTTACTACTTTGAACAATGTTTACTTAGGTGTCGAGAGCCATAAGTATGAACTTTGTAGTGTCATTGAGGAAACATTTGATATTGGGTCTAGTACATGTGATTAGCCCTTTGTCGGAGATGTTTGTGACTTTGTAGAGCATTTGTGGGGTGAAAAACGAGGCTTGGAGGACTTCCAAGCAATGGATATTGAGGTTAGGAGGTAAGCAAAAGACTTGAACCTGAAGGATCTAACCAAATCCGCAAAGAAAAGTCGAAGAAAGGAAAAAAATCACATTTTGGGTATGGGGCGTGCCCAGGGGCGTACCGGGCCACTTCTGGCCAAAATGTTTTGGCACAGGTAGCCTTGGGTCCCGCCAGTCAGCGTTCCAGGCCGCTCTGGGCTGTTTATTTTGTGCCACAGGCAGCAAAGGGGTGCGCTAAGCGGCGTGCCGGGGTGGTTTTTGCCAAAATTTTTCTTCGACTATTATGATGTATATAAGACCTTTGAGTTATGGTATCATTACTCAATCATAGTAGGACTATTATTAAGCACGTTTAGCATCCGAGTTGGGGTTAATCCTTCGTCACAATTATTTTAACAAATTATGTTCAACTAAGCCATGAGCGGCTAGAATTCCTTATTTTTGAGAATGAGGCTACGAACATGAATTGCGTGAGTCAAACATTGTTGTAACATTTATGGAAGTATTCAAATAGGAGAGAATTGGATATTACACATCGAAAAGCTACTATGTGCAATTGGGCTCAATTCAAGGCCCTAAATGGATAAAAATACATAGGCCCAAAGGGCAAATGACCCATTCTTCTATATTTGACCAAGTAAACATTATATTAAATTACAAGTGTGGATAAGTATGACTTGAGTACTATGTAAAGGCACCAAAATCAGATTTTTTTTAATCCAAAAGACACACATCACATTTCTAGAATTTTCAAGACCAATTCCCTTTTGGCTCTTCAAACCCTAAGTCACCTCTTGGGCAAGATCATCATTTCTCAAGTTTGGGTAAGTGATTATTCTTGTACTTTAGTATATTATATGCATGATATATGGTGTAGAGCATGATGGTTATGTTGGCAAGTGTTGAATAGTGAACTTTTGCTTTTTGCTAAAGATGTGCCATTCTTGTTATTTAAACTTGAAAAAGGACTTGAGGTTTGAATAAAAGTGAATGTTATGGATGAGATATCGACATGTATGGTGTGATTATGATCCTAAACTTGTTATTTTTCTATAAGTATAAATTATGGGATTTTGGCCGATATGATGTTGTGAGGTGTATTGAGGTGATTTGATGGAGTAATTGTGACGTCATGTTAATGAAGAAATGTAAAGATCGAACTTGGTATGATATGCTATTGGATTGTGATATTTTGGTCAATGTTGGGCGTGTTGTGGTAATGTTGGTATGACAATTCCGTAAATGGTATTGTAAAGGGTAAAATGACATTATACGGCAGTCATATATCTCATTGTCGTCTTGTACACTTGTATGGTAACTAGTTGATAATCTAAGCTCCGGTATGTATTTGTGTTGTAGAGTAAGACGTAAGGAAGGAGCTGGAATATTGTGTTCACGTATAGGATTGAGTGTTCATATTGAGAAGATAAGGTATGTAAGGTTACTCTTTCCGTATCTTTCTGCAGCATATAGTGAACCCCTTGTTATGGTACTTACTCATTTTCGAAATGTCCTAAGGCATCTCATTTCGGGTTATCATCTATTGTTAATCATATATATCTTATTCTTGATCTATTGTTATTCATGTGTCACATAATTATGAACATGGTTCCAAGTTCCAATAATGTTACATTCAAAAGTTCCCATAATGACATAATCATCGAATGAACTATTTCTACGATTGAGGAAGTGGGGTAATGAAGTCTCTATTCTTGGGTGGTGTCCCAGGGGTTAAATACCTAACATGGGTCGATCCCAATATCCACGGGTGGTATCCTACGGGTGAAAGAACACCTAGCATGGGTCAATCTCGCTACTATAGGTGGTATCCCAGGGGCAAAATAAAAGCCTAGCATGGGTCGATCCCGAAAAATATTGAATACCCACTGATCAGCTTGGGGCCCGGGCATTGTAAGAATGGAAGGATGAGTAGTGAATGAAGAAGTGAGTTATGAAGGAACGAATGAGCATAAAAGTAAAAGAAGTAATCCATCTAATGTACATATTTCCATACATATAGAGTGATGACTTATCCATATTGGTTCTTTACTTATATTTGATTCCATTGAAGTATTGATGTATCATATAGTTTCTTATGGCCTTACATACTCAATACATTCTTCGTACTGACGTCCCTTGTGGGACTTACCTTACTTGTTGCAGGCACAGGTGCTAGTAGACCTCCATAGTAGATTGCGGATCTTTTGCCGATCTTTGGTGAGCTCCAGTTGGTTCGGGGCTTTTCGGGTCTCATATGTACATTTTTTTTGTACTGTAATGTTGTGTAAAGCGGGGACTTGTCCCTAATTTAAGATGGTTATGTATGTGCTTCTATTAAAGGCTTTTGTAGACATATGTGGGTATATGAACAAAGAGATGTATGTCTAACTTGACTTGATGGCCCTAACGGCCAAGTTTATTATATGTAAATATATCATGTTCCATGATTTCCACTATTAGCATTTTATGTCCTTACGTGGTGGTGACATTTCTTATGGCTTGCATATGATTGGGCATGAGTAAAGATTGGTTCTCTCGGGCCTTATCGGCTTCAAATGCCAGTCCGCCTCGTTGGAACTCGGGGCGTGACAACAGGTCAACTCCTGCTGACTGGAAGGAAGCCTGCTTTCCACGTCAGGGACTCACGATATGTGAGTCGACCCACGCTACGTGGATTAATGTCATGAGTCAACTCCCAAAGAGTGAAAGGAACCCTATTTTCTATGACAGGAACCCACATGACGTGACTTGGTTCCACGACACCATGTCACGGTACCGTGGAAAATTGCCGACTTTGTTCTCCTCTGTATAAGATTTGTGATCCATGGGATTTGAACTTGAATTAGGACTTGTGCCTTTGATGAAAGATCATGGTGTGGATAAAATATAAACGTGTATGGTGTTATTTTGTTATTTAACTTGTTATTTTTCTATTAGTGCAAATTGTGGGATTTGGGCCGATTTGTGTTATGAGATGTATTAAGGTGAATTGATGGATTGTTTGTGATGTGGTGTGGATAAGAAAGTGTAAAGGGAAAGTGTTGTGGTGGAATGTATTGATTATCATGTATTGGTCAATGTTTTGAATATTAGAGGATTTTTGGAATAATGATTCTATCAATGGTTTTGTCAAGGGGAAATGACATGTTTCAAGGCAAACATGTACCCCATTGATGTTATATGCAATTGTAAAGTAGTTGTTGGTTAATGTGAATTCCGTTATGTATTTGTGTTGTAGAGTGACACATAAAGAAGGAGTGGGAATATTGTGTGCACATCTAGGATTGTATATCCGTATCGAGAGTACAAGGTATGTAAGGTTACTCTGTCCGTATCTTTCTACGGCAAGTAGTATCCACATTGCTATTTCACTAGTCCTATCCCAAAATGTGCTAAGGTATCCGATATTCATTTATCAATAGTCATTGTCATATATTTCCTACTCATGGATCAATTGTGAGTCTCATGTCTCATGATGATGGTTAATGTTCCAAAAGCTCAAACAAGGTTATGTTCCAATGTTCCAATAGTGATGATACTTATGTCTCTTATTCATAGATTATTGTCCAATAGTTCCCATGGTGTTATGATTCTAATAATGTTATGTTGCCAAATTATTCATATGTCTCTTACTCATTGGTTAATGGTTCAAAGTTTCCAATAATGTTATGTTCCAAAGTTCAAAGTGATGTTATGACTATCCTAGTATCAATCTCAAAGAAATGAATAAAGTAATACAAATGTGGTCAATGATCAAGTATGGGTGGCAAGTCTAGGGGCATAAGCCTAGCTTGACTCGATCCCAATGTATTAATTTATGGGTGGCAAATCTAGGGGCACAAGCCTCGCTCGACTCGATCCCGATGTATTGATTTATGGGTGGCAGGTCTAGGGGCATAAGCCTAGCTCGACCCGATCCCGATGCATTGATTTATGGGTGATTCAGATTTCAATGGTGAGCGGCTTATTCAGATACCATGGTATCTTTCCTTTATAATATAGTCCCTTGTTTGGACATTATGCACTTTTTTTAAATTTTGGGGTTGTATCCCCTTCTTGACAATGTTAGATGTTTTGGTACAGAAGACTTTCGGGTCTTGTTGATGGTTTTGTTAAGTACAATGTTCCGCAACTAGTTGTACTTATGTTTTTGCTTTAGATTTAAATTTTTTTTAATGGATTAGTTCCTTGACTCTTTTAAGTATTGAATCTAAGATGGTTATTTTTGGGGTAGTTGGTTCTCCCACTAGGTGAGTAGTGTGGATGTCACTCACGATGGGTTTAGGTTGTGACATATAGTTTCCCATTGGGAGTTTTGAGACATTAAATAGATTCATAGAACTTCGGTTATGGAGGTTTCTATGTCGGAGTTATTTTATGTTGTCTTATGTGTGAGATATGTGTTGTGAAATGGGATTAGAATTTAATTTATCTCAAGTTACTGCATTAGGATCGCTGCAGCAGTGGGATTACTGTTGTAGTGAGAACGCTATAGCAGTTGATATCCCTCTGAAATAGGGGTAGTAATATAGTATGGACCACTGTAGCAAGCCTAATTCCACTATAGTTGAGTTGTTGTAGCTAAAAAATGGTCGCTGCAGTATATGATGCGCATTTCATATCACCTTAAGTCAGTTTTCTCTGAGTTTTATTCCATAATCTCAAAAGTTTTATTCTAAACTACTAAGAGGTTATTTCCTTAAGGGCTTGGGTGATTTCCTTATGGAGGTAAGTGATTCCATCCATATTTTTGCATTGTAATCTTCTATTACCCTAGAATTATTAGGGAAATTATTAGGATGAGATTTTGGTTAAAAGCCCTAGGTTAATGAAATTGTGGGAAAAAAAGCCTAGGTTGGATATAACACATATAGAATTGTTCTAGGGTGTAAGATAGCACTTTCTAGAGTAAGATTATTGTTACTAATATTGAATTATGGTACTTGGGACCTTGAGTTTCATAAAGGTGAAACCTTTAGCATGAAAACTACTTAAAAGGGGATAATTGGTGCAGGAACTACATGATGTTGGACAACATTAATTTTGTGAAACTAGTGAATAGTAAATTGACCCTTGGGTAGCTTTATAGGCCACGAATAAGGGTAGAGTTGGTGGGTTTGAAATCCCAAAGAGGATATTTGAAGAGTAAATGATTGGTTACTGTTGTGTTTACTTATTTTAGAATGTGACAATTTGACGCATTGAGGAGAGGAAAAGCTCTTACAAATTAGCTTGGATTTTGGGTTCATTTGTTGAGGTAGGTTATGGTATATGAGTAGTAAACTTTGATTAGTATATCGTATATACTATGTAGAATTGATGGGAGAAAACATGGTTAGTGCTTTGAGCATGGTGTTCGAATGGATAATATGTGAAATGACATGTGAATAATTATGTGTGATACTAAGTACATTTAGTTGGCTTTATGTATTTCAATGCTGATAAATTTAATGTGAATTATGGTGGATGTGGTAGGTACTATGTAACTATGAACCCCCTTTAATAACATAATGTGTTAGAAGGAATTGTGATGTTGATAAAATGTCTGTTGTGTGCTCCATAATAGTGTGTTGCTTGAGATGAGTTACTTGGTGGTCCAAACATAATGTGTGAAATAGAGTCAAGAGTAAAAGTCGTGAGGGGAAAACATGACTAATGATAAAGTGTAACCATAATAAAAATTGAATGAACTATGATTGTTGCTAGATGTTGAATGTTAATAAATTATCCGACTAACATATAATGAAATGGTATTTGTAAATGTGATAACCATAATTAATGGTGGGTCCTCATTCTTAGAAATTAGAGTTAGGGTCCTTGGTATAGTACACATTGTTGAGTAATTAATAGGAACCTATTAGTGTTTATGTGGAGTTAGACTTAGCTTAGTCGCTTGTATGTTATGAGTTGAATAGCATGTTAATTGATCTTCAGACATAACTTGTGATTTTTTGGTTGATGGCTTGACAAGGCTTGTATACATACAATATAAATTTTACATACTTGTTGAATGGTTTTTTATGATTGAAGTACACTTGTAAGGTTTGTATACTTTTTTTACTATCTTAATGAAATTGCAAAAAGTGAAATCTTGTTATTATATGTTGAGAAATGTAAGGGTATATGCATAACCTTCCTGTTGTTGAGTGGTTTAGTGGTTATTTGTAAACATCATATGTTTTACTATGCCGATGGGAAATGGTTTCGGTGAGTGTTATTATGCCGATGGAAAATGGTTTCAGCAAGTGTTATTATAATAGTGGGTAATTGTTCCGATGAGTGTTATTATATTGATGGGAAATGGTTTCGGTAAGTGTCATTGTGTCGATGGGAAAGGGTTCTGGTGGGTATTATTGTGCCGATGGGAAATAGTTTTAGCAAGTTTTATTGTGCCAATGAGAAATAGTTTCAGCAAGTATTATTGTGACAATGGGAAATAGTTTCGGCGAGTGTTACATGGACTCTAGTGTGTCCCCTACAGGTCTCCACAGTAGGTTGTCAGTTGTTGCGGATCATTGGTGAGCTCTAGTTAGTTCGGGACTTCTCCGAGTCACAGTTGTACATATGTTTTAGTGTTGTACATATTGTATAAAGCGGGGACTTGTCCCGACTTTTAGTTCATTTTGGTCAATGCATTTGTTAGAGGCTTTTCTAGACGTATGTAGGTGTATGAATGTAAGATGGTATATGACGTTTTTGTCTTGATGGCCTCAACGGCCAAGTTTCACATATGTATATATATGTCCCATGTTCTATGTTTTCTGTTATTCGTCTTTCATGTTCGTACGTGATGGTGGTGTTGCTTATGACATGCATATGAATGAATGGAAGCAAAGCTTGGTTCTCTCAGTCCATGTCGACTCCATTCCGATGGGATTCGGGGCGTGACAAAAGTGGTATCAGAGCAGGTTGTTCTAAGGCTGTCTACAAAGCCGTGTCTGAGTAGAGTCTTACTTATCGATGTGTTGTGCACCACATTTATAAGTAGGAGGCTACGGGACATTTAGGATGTTGTTTCTTTTCTTCACTTCTAGATCGTGCAATAGAGCCAGTGTTATAAGTTGAATTGTATCTGACCATGGTACTTGTTTTTTCTTTGGTATAGTCAAAATGCCAATCACGAGAAGAGGTAGAGGTAAAGGGAAGCAGGTGGATGTGCCTGCTGAAGAAGGGATGAGTAGACTACCACCTGACCAAGCTAGTCAAGGTGGAGCAAATGCTGAAATTTCATCGCAGTCTTCTTCTACTTTTCCAGCTCCAGAAGAGCCAATTGGTAGAGAAGTACCCGCAGAACCACCAATAATGCCACAGATCAGGATCTTAGAAATGCAGTACATATTTTGACACAGTTAGTGGCAGCCCAAAGTCAAGGACTAGCTGGTCTAATGACACATGAGGATGATGCGCCTAGAGTGGAGAGTCGCAGAACATAAGATTTTCTGAAACTGGACCCTCCTATATTCACTGGGTCAGATTCGAAAGCAGATCCACAAGACTTTGTGGATCAAATTCAGAGGGCTTTGAAAGTTATGCACGTGATGGGGGTAGAGAAAGTTGAACTTGCTACGTATAGATTGAAAGGAGAGGCGATATTGTGGTACGAGGATTGGAAGAAATCCCGTGATATTGGTGAAAATCCACCTAATTGGGAAGAATTTAAAACAACTTTCCTTGATCATTACCTGCCCTATGAGATCCGTGAGGCACGTGCGGATCCGTTTTTAAATCTCCATCAAGGAAATCTGAGTGTCAGAGAATACAACTTGCAATTTAATTCCTTGGCTCGATATGCTCCAAATGTGGTGGCTACGATGACAGATAGAGTCCATCGATACGTGGACAGATTAAAGGCATATTTGGTCAGGGATTGCACCATTGCTTCCTTGAACAAAGACATGGACATAGAGAGAATACAAGCCTTCGCCCAGAAAATGGAAGATCAAAGACAGAAAACAAGGGTACATGAGTTTGACAGAGGACAGTCCAAAAGGGCTAGACCTATGGGACCATCTATGATGTCCCAAGGAGGATCTAGGCCTTGTATGTTTCCTAGACCACCTAGACCATCGTTCTCCCATTCCACATCAGGTACTCACTCTCAGTTCTGAGGGTTTAGAGGTGGCTCAGCTGGGCAGAGTAGTGGAGGTCACGGATCACAAGTAGCGGGTTTTCCTCGTCAGCAGTGTCAGCACTGCGGGCAAATTCATGCAGGTACATGCCGAGTGGGGACAAATTCTTATTTTTGGTGAGGTATGATGGGACACATGATGAAAGAGTGTCCCCAGAGGAGCATGGGTGGTATAGCATGACCGGCAGGATCGGCCGTTGCGACATCAACATTGGTTCCTTCACTGGGCCGAGGTGTGCAGTCTGTTGGCCGTGGTAGAGGTGCCAGAGGAGCAACCAGTACTAGTGGGGTCCATAATCGCACTTACGCTTTAGTGGACCGACAGAATTCAGAGGCTTCTCTTGATGTCGTCACAGGTACAATATCCATATTCTCATATGATATATAGGCACTGATTGACCCAGGTTCTACATTTTTCTATGTTACTCCATTGGTTGCTGCGAAATTTGCAAAGGCACCAGAATTATTAATTAAATCAATTGAAGTGTCTTCACCGGTCGGTGAATATATTGTTGCAAAGATAGTATATCGTCACTGTGTGGTAACTGTGTGCGGTCATGATACATTGGCCGACCTTATCGAACTAGACATTGTGGATTTTTATGTGATAATGGGAATGGATTGGTTGGCCTCTTGTTATGCTACAGTAGATTGCCGGGCCAAGAAGGTGCATTTTTGTTTCCCGCAAGAAAATGTTCTTGAATGGCAGGGTAATGTAGGGGCACCACAAGGAAGATTTATTTCCTATCTGAAAGCTAGGAAAATAATTGCTAAGGGTTATATATGTCACTTAGTACGAGTGAAAGATAATGATGTGGAACCACGAACTCCGCAGTCGGTTCCAGTGGTCAATGAATTTCTAGATGTATTTCCAGAGGTTCTTCCAGGCTTACCCCCAGAACGGGAAGTAGAGTTTGGCATTGATGTGATTCCAGGCACTCAGCCTATCTCTATTCCTCCATATAGAATGGCTCCAGCAGAATTATGAGAATTGAAGGAGCAATTGAAAGATTTGCTGGACAAGGGCTTCATTAAGCCTAGTGTGTCCCCGTGGGGTGCACCTGTCTTATTTGTATGGAAGAAAGATGGCACATTGAGAATGTTCATTGACTATCGGCAATTGAATAAGGTAACGATCAAGAACAAATATCCCCTCCCTGGAATTGATGATTGGTTTGATCAGTTACAGGGTGCCAAGTGTTTTTCAAAAATTGACTTGAGGTTGGGTTACCATCAAGTCAGAGTTAGAGAAAAAGATATACCCAAGACAACTTTCCGAACACGGTATGGCCATTATGAATTTTTAGTTATGTCATTTGGACTAACAAATGCCCCAGTTGTGTTCATGGATTTGATGAATAGGGTGTTTAAGCCATTTCTGGATGTGTTCGTCACGGTGTTTATAGATGACATCCTAGTTTATTCAACATCACCGGAGGACCATGCTAATCAATTACGGCAGGTGCAACAGATTCTCCGTGAGCGTAAGTTGTATGCAAAGTTCTCCAAATGTGAGTTTTGGTTAAAATCAGTTGCATTCTTGGGTCATATTGTGTCTGATGAAGGGATACATGTTGATACACAAAAGATTTAATCCATGCTCAAAACTAACATACACTTAGCAGATCAAGTATCAATAAGTAGTTTAGGATCACAATCAACAAGTCAATATATTATAACCAAGTTGAGTTCAGTCAAGCCAAGTCAAGTAAAATAAAACGAATTAAACAAGTTACAACCATATAAGTATATTCCCCGATTTACACATTGAACCGTCAAACTCATCTGAACCTCATGTATACACGCTATGGGCATCACATCCACCCTCTAGTCATGACCAACAGGGAACAATTTTTGTCTATGTACTGAAACCCAAGACATAAGTATCTGCCAACCTTATTTCACCAATAACTCGTGAGAACGTCCCAAATACCGAAACATTCCACATTTAGTAATAAGGTAGGTCAAAATCATATAACAACGTAAAATCATTTGGATTGACCACACCAAACAACATACACTAACAAGCCACACTACAAAGTAGTTAACATGCACATATAGTACAACTTGGATTAAACTATAACACCATCATCTATCTCGAAACAAGCTTGCATAACTCCTTTAAGCCGGAGCTTTGCCCTTCCGTGTAATTTCCAAGAAATACATACAAGTGTATAATTGGGAATTACAACTCACACAGTTCATGATCATTCCCTTCCCATTCTACGGCTTTTCTACCGTAATTAACATAAACTACCAATTCCATGGATTTATTAGTGAACAAGATAATGCAAGGGTCAATTAACCATTAATAAACTTAACCCATTAACTTATTAGTTAATTTACTCCCTTGCACTAGAAAACAACTAAAATTAGCCCTAAAACCCTCCCCAAACTTCATAAATTAGCAATTCTAAGGCTTAATTATCAATTACTAGTTAACAAGGATGAAATCCTTACCTAAACAAAGCCAAATGATGAAAATCACCCAAAATCGCCTCTCCCTTGCCCCCAAAATGTGTTTTAGAAAAATACACTATTTGGGGGGAAAATTAAAATAAAATTGTGACTTTCACCGCTATAGCAGTATGCATTGCAATAGAGGCGTCGCTATAGCGACACATGTCACTATAGTGGCCGTTGACCAGGTTGACTATCGCTATAACGAGAAATTTTGTTCTAGAGGAACATGTCGCTATAGCGACACGCATGTCGCCATAGCGGTGTCGACAAGCCAGAATGTCCAGTTTCACCCAAAAATCCCAATTTTTACAACACACCTTAAATCTGGGGCATTCAAAACAATGTCTGTTTACGCAAAGATTGAGAGTTCTACTTTCCCAAATTCTATTCTGTAAATTCCTACGGGTTCCTTATCATCTTAGCTAACTAGAAATAAAACCCAAAACCACCCAACTTGTCTAATTCATTGTCATATTTCCCTAGACCATACCTCTCTTTGATTTTATCCAAAACTAGCCTAGCCTGAAATTTATAACTTCAAATTTGGGTTTTAACATGGAATTTCAAACAAAAGGTTTGTACATAACGATAGAAATGGTCATTACAATAGATACAATTTATCCATCATTCAATCCCGAATGATTAAACACAAAAAATTAGGCTAAAATAAGAAAAGGAAAGAGTACCTGTATCCCAAAACAATTGTGGGTACTTGTCCTGCATGTCCTTTTTGATTTCCCAAGTGGCTTTTGCAACCGAACGATGCTTCCATTAAACCCTAACTGAAAGAATTTCCTTAATCCTCAACTTCTGAACACTCAATGTAGAATCGCTACAGGTTCCTTCTCGTAAGCTAAATCCTTATCGAATAGAACCAAGTCCCATTTGATAATATAATCTCCATCTCCATGATACCTTTTGACCATAGAGATGTGGAGGCCTACTAGTACCTGCGCCTGCAGCAAGTAAGGTAAGTCCCACAAGGGACGTTAGTACGAAGAATGTACTGAGTATGTAAGGCTCAAATGAAACTGTATGATACGTAAATATGTCAATGAAATCAAATTCAAATGCATAACCAATATGGATAAGTCACTGTTCTGTACTTTGGAAACCATGTATATTGCTTTCATTACTTTCTTTGTATCTTTGCTTTTATGAATATTCATCTTTGCCTGTGACCTGTGATACCCGGGCCCTGACTGAATAGTGGGTTTTTAACATAACATAACGTTATGTTGGGATCAGCTCGAGCTAGGCTTATGCCTCTAGATCTACCACCCATGAATCCATATATATAGGGATTGGCTCGAGCTAGGTTAGTACCCCTAGAGCTGCCACCCATACCAACACATCAGGTTGGGCTCGAGCTAGGTTATTACCTCTAGAGCTGCCCCCTGTTAGGATCGGTCCGAGAAAGGCTTATGCCTCTAGGACTGCCCCCTAATCCAACAATCTCGGGATCGGCTTGAGCTAGGAATTTCGCCCCCAAATCTACCACCCATACTTGATCATTAACCACATATGCATTACTTTAGTCATTACTTTGAGATTGGTACAATGATAGTTATAACTTTACTTGAAGCTTTGGATCATTAACCATTGAGTGAGAGACATGTGAACAAACACTGTTGGAAACATAGCCTTATTGGAAACATAACACCATTGGAACCATTGGTCAAAAAATCAATGAACAAGATACATGAATACAACCACTATTGGAGGTTATGTGGTCCTTGAATTGGTGATTTGACTAATAATGTACTTTTGGAGGCCCATGGTTCACGCTATTCTCTTCATTTGTGTATGATCAAGATGTACCATGATTTAAGGCAACTTTATTGGTGGCCCGGGATAAAGAGAAACATAGTGGATTATGTGTCCAAGTGTCACAATTGTCAGCAAGTGAAGTATGAACATCAAAGGCCTATAGGGTCACTTTAGAGGATGCCTATACCTATGTGGAAAAGAGAGCATATTGCTATTGATTTTGTGGCGGGTCTACATAAGACTTTGGGAAAATATGACTAAATTTGGGTGATAGTGGATCGGTTGACAAAACCAGCTCACTTATTGTCACTTAGGGTAAACTTCAGCTCTCAACAGTTAGTTAAATTCTATGTCAAGGAGATAGTGAGATTTCATGGGCTGCCACTTACCATTATTTCCGATAGAGATACAAAGTACCCTTCAAAATTTTGGGATAGGTTGCATGAGGAGTTGGGCACCAAGCTCACATTTAGCATGAATTTTCATCCTCAAATTGATGTGCAGTTAGAAAGGATGATTCAGGTGCTAGAGGACATATCGAGGGCCTGCGTGATTGACTTTGGTGGTCTTTGGGACCAGTTTCTTTTGTTGTGTGAGTTTTCATACAATAAGAGCTATCACTCCAGCATTAATATGGCACCATTCAAGGTACTCTATGGAAGGAAGCGTAGGTCACCTATTGGGTGGTTTTAGACTAGAGATGTTAAACCTTTGGGCACTGACTTGAAGAAGGAGTCTGAAATTCAGCTCATTTTTCTACACAATACACTTACAAAAATCAGATTTTCAATCAAATATTTTCTCCTCTCTCAAACCCTACCCACCCTAATTTTCTCTAAGGATTTTTGGACAAATCTTCCACTTGCAAGCCTTGGTAAGTGTTTACCCTTATATATTAATATATTATATGCATAATAGATTATGTATATCATGTTGGTTATGTTTAAAAAGTGTTGAGCAGTCCACTTATTGTGAAGCAGTCCACTTTTTCTAAATCGCTAAAGGATTTGCCTTCTATGTGGTTTAAACTTGAAAGGGGACTTAAGGTCTTGAAGGAATTGAATTATATGGATGAAATTTCAGTATATTTAAGTGTTGTGATGTACCTAATTCGTTACTCCTTGTGTATGACTTGTGAAAATGTTTATACGTAATTGTGCATGGAACGTTTGGCGTAGTGAAAGAAGATTCTAAATGAAATTCAAAACGGGGAATAGGATGTCTTAAAGGTAAATAATAAAGATCCTAAATACAAAAAGAAATCAAGCATTTCTAATGAAATGTGATCTATCTAAGGCTAGTTGAACTAAGCCTCATAAGGGATAGGATTCACCTTGTATCTATAAATACCAATTTATTGTCATATGTTCGGGAGTTGGTCAGTACATTATTTTGAGAGATATTTTCCATTATTTTTGAGTTCAGATTATTGATTTTGTAATCTTGGAACATTGATTCTAGGGTTTTATTGATATTGAGATTTTAGATTTTTCTCCTTATTGTGAGAGTGCAATTATGTTTTCTTCATTGAAGTCTTCTTGTGTTCTTATAACCATGAGTAGCTAAATCTGTCAACTAGGGTTGTGTGAATCATGAGGAATTAACGAAATTGGTTAAGTGCAAAGCAATTTTAAACCATTGTGAATGCATGTATTGTTATTACCTTCATTATAATTGATCTTCTAACGGTTGCAAATGTTAGAAACTCGCATGTATTCTAGACTTGCTCGAGAGAGTGGTAGAGATTGCGAAAAAGGAATAAAAATAGAGATTTGAAGCTATCAACCTTCATCTAATAACTTGAGCTATAACAGGGATAGTTATCTGAGATCCAAGACAAGGGTTAGTAGTGCAACACTCGGAGACCGAGAGGAGAAGAGTGAAATT
The DNA here is from genome assembly GCA_031232105.1 of Capsicum rhomboideum. Taxonomy (NCBI): domain Eukaryota; kingdom Viridiplantae; phylum Streptophyta; class Magnoliopsida; order Solanales; family Solanaceae; genus Capsicum; species Capsicum rhomboideum. The sequence goes on along the minus strand of CP124708.1, from coordinate 45,244,326 downwards.
TGTCTAACCAAGGTTGAGAGACGTTTATATAAACATATCTTGTTAGATTTTGTATGCAATGTATCAGGAAAATTTTGTCAGCACAAGTAATTAGTGCAGTTGAGGAATCATTAGGGATCACAGTCCTAGAGTATTTCTCATATTGATAACGAATCCAATAATCAACAATCATTACAGTTACTACTTTCTTACAAACCCCCCCCCCCCCCCCAGTTTACTTACTTGCTAATTACTCAAACCAACATTCGACAGAGTTTTGTCCTATTCCCTGTGGGATCGGCCCCAACCTAGTTGGGTTCTATATTTGATACATCGACCGCATTATACTTTTCTGGAGGTATAGTTTGGGCGACACCAGACGTCAAGCATACAAATAAACTATCAAATTTTCAAAAAATTATTTGAAGTTGATCAATAGAGGCCACGATATTTACGAATCCGAAGCAGTTTAATATCATGAGGTAGTATGCCATGAATGCAAATGACATATAAAAACACATAATCACAAGATTTTATAACTTTTAAACAAAGTCAAACAAGTCAATCAAAAAGTCCAATTTTTTGTTAGAATCTTAATAAATCTACAACAGAGTCACCATTTATGTTTTATCCCTTTTCATTTTGAGGGGGGGGGGGGGATGGGGGAATGGTTTTTGGGTTTTTAGACTATTTTGAAACTTCTAAAAAAAAATCAAAATAATTTTGGAAAAGACATAGCATTGCCACTTAATTATTTAAGGAAAATTATGAAAACCTTAAAGCATTTTAAAGACTTGAAAACAAAAACAAATCTTTAAACTTATAGAGGATTAAAGTAATGTCTTGAGAAGGTTTTTAAAGCACTCAAGAACATCTGTTTAAATCAGTTGATAAACAGACAAATTGACTAACTTTGCAAAAATGACTAACTTTGAAAAAACTTGCAATTATACAAAGTACTCTATAAAAATGACATTTGTTCAATTTATATGAAAAGTAGTCTATAAAAATTTAAGGCAAATTAACTTAAATGAGCTGTCAAAAATATTTAAAGTTAAAGTGAAACAGTTTCATATCTTTGCATGAAGAAGAAAGATTGCTTCAAGGTGGAAAAATTAATTATGCTAGAAATAGCACTTTTCAAGGATTTTTTAAACAAGATAACAATTCAACAAAATCATGAGTTTTTTAACTAATGATGAAAAAGCTATCTGGATGATGTGACAATTTATTATGTGTTGAGATACATGATTACTTGCCTTTTCTTATTTGTGGGATATTGTAACGCCCCGAGACTACCCCCTGGACATAACATGGTGCTTAGAACCACAAATGATCCTAAGCTAACCCATGGTATTGGCATAATGCATGAGCAACTGATTAAACATGTATAAGAGTTAAAATGGCTGACCAGAAGCATAATCATGAAATAACCTATTTCAATACATTACTGTTAAAAGTTTACAACACTTTTTTCTGCAAGAAAGAGAAACAGAAACTACATATGATAATTCTGACTGACTATCTATGAAGCCTCTACTAATACTGACTATACGTAGTCGGTACATGACCCCCAGCTATCGCTAATCAATACATACAAATCAAAATAAAATACTTTAACTACAATTGACTTGAGTCCTCGAATAAACAGAACTCATCGCCTGCTGGCTGGACGTTGCGTTCTGTCTAATAATGATTTTGTGAGCTAGAACTGATAACTACATTATGAAACAATATAGCCACACAGACATATATGTGGTCAGTACTCTCATGCCCTATTTTTTACCAAGGTTAAAACAAGCACGACTTATGGACTCTAAAAGAATTGATTTTGTACAGAGTCGCCAACTAATTTTTAAGGAAAATAAGGAAACCTATTTAATTATTGACATATATGACTTGTGTTTTAATCTGGGAAAATCAGTTTAGATTCTAGGTAAGGGTTCAAATTATTCCGAAGGAAAGGGATTATGCATCCTTCAGAATCCACAAAAGGTGGTACCCGACTAGACTAAATTTATCAAGGTGGGAGGAAGTAAAATCATTTTGAAAGTAAAAATATTTAAGATATATACCAAAAATAATGTTAAAAAAAATTTAAAAAAATAATATATATATATATATGAAAAGTGGACCAATCACATGGATAAAGCCCATTGTTGTAAAAATATATGTATAAAAATATATATAGATATATAAGCAATATAAAAATGTATGAAAGAAAAGTTATAGAAAGCACTTTATGTAATAAAAGAAAAGTATTTTTTGTATTATGTAGAAAGAAAAGTATTTCAAATAATACTTTTTACTTTACAAAAATTATGAGAAGAAGATATTAAATAAAGATTTATTTTAAGAGAAAAGACTACACAATATTTTTAATGCAAAAGATGCGAATTAACGAATTAAATAATTGAATCAATTTAATCGTTTATCTTAGTATTTACGGCCTAAATTTTTCCTAAGCGTGTGTTAATGCAATATAAGTAACTTGGGGTTATGTTATGATTGAGTAGTGAATATTGCAAGGGTAGTGTTTATTTGCCTTCCTTATTGGTTAATTGTTATGGGTTTGGACATTACTCAATGTTATCAACCTTAAATTAGAGGTTGCAAACTCTAATGGAGCTTAGATTCCTTATCAACCTTGACAACGAGGATAAGGGTGAAGAGTAATGGTTGACAATGACTTGATTACTATCATTTGATGGTAGATCTTAGACATATGGCTATCAATTTGTGGTATTAGATGGGTTATGAAGAAACACATGTGACATGTTTGAAAGAACCCACATGTGAAATTTAATGTTTTAGTGAAAGATTAGCATTAAGATTCAAAATCTAGCCTACCCATGACTATTAGTTGAATTTAGGCAAATAATCACTTACCCATGCATGCACTCACACTCATGTTGGAATAACCCCAAGTAACCTTAACCTTTGATTGCAAATTTATAGTAATCGTTCTTGCAAACCAAGTTTACAATTGATAAATTAAACACAAAAGCATTCAAAACAAACCCCCATTTTATTTTTATTGCATGTTACATATTATGGGAAAATATTTAGTGGCTTACTACACTCGAAGGTGAACCTATCTACTTAATTCCCTATGGGATCGACCTTGACTCAAGAGTTGGGTTAATATATTGCATGACAACCGCGTATATCCTTTCTAAAGTGTATTTGTGCGTCTTCAAATATGGTGCCCTTATCGGGGAATGAAATTTAGTGTTTAATTTTTATAGTGTTTTGAATCACTTGTGTTAGCTGTAGTGTGAATTTACTTTATTTTTTGTTTTTGTCTTAGGTAGGTGAAAATATGAGCCAACACGATAATTCTAGCCAATATAGTAGTGATACCACAATTTATGAGGGACAATTTGAAGATAAGGATCATTTTGGAGATGTCGGAAGGGCTAGTGCTATTCGCCTACCCCCTATGGCAGGTAATGCATCCTTCCACATCACTAGTGTCATGCTTCAATTACTTCAAATGAAAATAATTTTTGGTGATTAACCACACGAAGATGCAAACATGCACCTAAAGAATTTCAATGATGTTTGCACTCCTTTTGATACTGCAAACGTCTCCCAAGAATCAATTAGGCTATGATTGTTATCTTTTTCATTAACGAGAGAAGCAGTGACTTGATTAAGAGAGTTGACCGAAGGGTCCATCACTTCATGGGTTGATTTAATGGAAGCCTTTCAAGATAGGTTCTTCCCACTATATCGTATGCTTCAACTCTAAGATAAGATAACAAACTTTCACCAAGAAAGCGGTGAAGCCATACATGAGACATGGTTAAGATTTAAGAAGAACTTGATTCATTGCCCCAACCATGAAATTAGAGACAAAATGTTACTCCAAATCTTCTATCAGTCTTTAGACTCTTTGAATAAGACCGTAGAAGATAACTTAGCTGGTGGGTCTATAATGAACCAAACATTTAAAGTTGTTATAGGTTTGCTAGACCAAATGACAAAACAAAGTATAGCTTGGAACACACAATATGCCGAAGTAGATGATGTGTATACTTGGTCCATTTTTAAATGGATCATCTCCTTTTGGGCCTATGTCTTATTTACTTAATTTTGGGCCTCAATTCAGCCCATAAACATAATATTAATTCAGAAAAATAAATCTAGTGGGTAATACACCAACTATCTCAAGTTTAAATAATTCCATAAATGTTAAGGTAGCCAAATAAGTTCAGAAATGTATGGGGAATTACATCCTTCCACCTTAGGAACATTCATACTCGAATGTTAGTAACATTGTCCAATCTAAACAAGTTCAAGTATAAGTTCATTCTTCATATTATCACATACACATAATACTTATCTATACTTACTTTTTATTGCTCCAATTCCGCATCTTGAACTTTCTCTTCAGTTTGAAATAAATGCGGGTACTTAGACTTCATCATTTCCTCGGCTTCCCATGTGATTTCTTCTACTTGCTGATTTTTCCAAAGCACTTTTACGGAAGTTACTTCTTTATTTCTTAACCTCTTAACTTGTCAATCCAGAATAGCAATAGGCATTTCTTCATAGGTGAGATCTTCCGTAACTTGTACATCATCAGTGGGAGCAATACGAGATGGATATCCTATGCACTTTAGAAGCATTGAAATATGAAACATTGGATGAACTGTGGAGAGTTCTTGGGGTAGTTCTAATTCATACGCAACTTGACCAAATCTTTGGATAATCTTATATGGCCATATATAACGCAGACTTAGCTTTCCTTTCTTTTCAAATCTCATCACCCCTTTTATTGGTGACACTTTCAAGAATACCCAATCACCTATGGAAAATTCTAGTCCCCTTCTTCTAACATCGGCATATGATTTGTGTCAACTTTGGGCTGTTTGTAACCGTTGTTGTATCACCATAACCTTCTCCATAGCTTGATGAAAAAGATCTGGCCCAAATAAGGCAGTTTCACCCCCTTCAAACCATCTAATTGGTGATCTACACTTTCTTCCATATAAAGCTTCGTAAGGCACCATTTTGATACTTGAATGATAGCTATTACTGTAGGCAAATTTAATAAGAGATAAATGATCATCCCAACTACCTTTGAAGTCCAATGTGCAAGCTCGTAGCATATCTTCCAATGTTTGTATAGTACGTTCTGCTTGTCCATCTGTTTGAGTATGAAAAGTCGTACTTAAATTCACTTGGGTTCCCAAACTCTTTTGAAAAGACTTCCAAAGTGTGTAGTAAATTGAGCTCCCCTGTCTGATATAATAGAGATTGGAATTCTGTGTAGTCGAACTATCTCTTTAATATACAACCGCGTATAATCTTCAGTTGTGTAGGTGGTCTTGACCGGTAGGAAGTGTGCTGACTTGTTAAGCCTGTCAAATGCCTTTGCTAAACCTTGTTGTACATTCTCTTACAGCTGCAATAAAATAGGATCCGCATACTATTTTTCCTTCACTTCAGCTACTAATGAAGATTCTGCTGCATTTTGCACAATAATTTCTTCATTTGGAGTTTCAAGAAGATGAACCCCCAAGCTGGCTAGTTGATGTAGATCCTTGACTATACCTTGCTTTTCTGTGAGGTCGCCATCAATGCTTCCTATTTCTTTGCGGCTTAATGCATCGGATACCACATTTGCTTTTCCTGGATGGTATAAGATATCGATATCATAATCTTTTAGTAGTTCCAGCCACCTCCACTGCCTCAAATTTAGGTCCTTCTGCTTGAAAATATACTGCAAAATCTTATGATCGGTATATATGTCAACGTGAACCCTATACAAGTAGTGGCGTCATATCTTTAAAGCAAATATCACAGCTGCTAGCTCAAGATCATGTGTCAGATAATTTCTCTCATGTGGCTGCAACTATCTTGAGGAATAAGCTATTACATTACCGTGCTGCATCAATACACATCCCAAGCCAATTCCTGAAGCATCACAATACACCGCATACGCGTCTGTGCCTTATGGAAGTACCAATACGGGTGTAGAAGTCAATTTATTCTTCAGATCTTGGAAACTCTTCTCACATGCATCATTCCACTAAAACTTGGTTGCCTTGTGTGTTAGCTTTGTTAAAGGTGCAGCAAAAGAAGAAAATCCTTCAACAAACCTTCTATAAAAACCTGCCAACCCAAGGAAACTACGAATCTCTGTAGGCGTTGTAGTTCTTGGCCAGTTCTTCAAAGCTTCTATCTTTTGAGTATCAAACTTTATTCCTTCGTCCAACACAATATGACCCAAGAATGCTACAGATTTTAACCAAAATTCACATTTAGAGAACTTTGCATATAACTTACGATCACGAAGAATCTATAACACCTGCCATAAGTGATTAGCATGGTCTTCTTTTGATCTTGAATAAACCAAAATATCATCTATAAACACTGTCACGAATACATCTAAGAATGGATTGAACACCCTATGCATTAAATCCATAAAAACTGCTGGTGCATTTGTTATCCCAAATGACATAACTAAAAACTCATAATGACCATACCATGTTCGGAAAGCTATCTTAGGTATATCTGTTTCTCTAACCCTTACTTGATGATAACCCGATCTCAAGTCAATCTTTGAGAATTATTTGGCACCCTGCAATTGATCAAACAAATCGTCAATTCTGGGGAGGGGATATTTGTTCTTGACTGTTACCTTATTCAGTTGCCGATAATCAATACACATTCTCAACGTGCCATCTTTCTTTCGTACAAATAACACTGATGCACCCCAAGGGGACATACTAGGCCTTATGAATCCCTTGTCCAGTAAGTCTTTTAATTGCTCATTCAATTTCCGTAACTCTGTCGGGGCCATTCTATATGGAGGAATAGAGATAGGCTGAGTACCTAGAATCACATCAATACCAAACTCTACTTCCCGTTATGGAGGCAAACCTGGAAGATCTTCAGGAAATACATCAAGGAATTCATTTACCACCGGAACCGATTGAAGAGTTGGTGGCTTCACATCGATATCTTGCACTCTTACTAGATGGCACATGTACCCCTTGGATATCATTTTCTTTACCTTAATATAAGAAATAAATTTACCTCTCGGTGCTCCAACATTACCCCTCCATTCAAGGATGGTCTTTTGTGGAAAATGGAAATGTACCCTCTTGGCTCGGCAATCTACCGTGGCATAACAAGAAGCTAACCAATCCATTCCCATTATAACATCAAAATCTACCATTTTCAGCTCAAAACTAAGTAGTTTCAACGTGTATATTGTAATCCATTCCCATATTGTACTGTATATTCGTATTGGGAAGATAAGGTATGTAAGGTTACTCTTTCTGTATCTTTCTGCAGCACATAGTATTCACATTGACATTGTGCTTGTTCTATTCCGAAATGCTCTAAGGTATTCCATATACGGTTATAAATTACTGTTAATCACATGTCTCATGTTCATTGACTAATATTTTCAAGTTTCAAATAATGTTGTGTTCCAAGATTCCAATAATGTACAATCACCAATGTATCAAAAGTAAGAAAATGAAGTAACGTATAACTGTTGAGTGTTCTTGGGTGGTATCCCAGGGGTTAAATACCTAGCATGGGTCGATCCCAATATCTCGGGTGGTATCCCAGGGGTGAAAAGAACACCTAGCATGGGTCGATCCCACAACTACGGGTGGTATCCCAGGGGCACAAGAAAAGCCTAGCATGGGTCGATCCCGATTAACTATTGATTATTACCCACTGATCAGCTTGGGGCCCGGGCATTGTATGAATAGAAGGATGAGTAGTTAATGAAGAAGTGAGTGATGAACGAATGAATGAGCGTATAATTAAAGAAAGTAATCCACGTAATGTACATATTTCCATACATATAGAATGGTGACTTATCCATATTGGTTATTCACTTATTTTTGTTTCCATTGAAGTATATATGTATCATATTGTTTCTTATGGCATTACATACTCAGTACATTCTTCGTACTGACGTCCCTTATGGGACTTACCTTACTTGCTACAGGAACAGGTACTAGTAAACCTCTACAGTAAGCTGCGGGTCATCTACTGATCTTTGGTGAGCTCCAGTTGATTCGGGGCTTTCCGAGTCACAGTTGTACATTGGTTTTGGTATTTTAAATATTGTGTAAAGCGGGGACTTGTCCCGAATTTAGGTTGGTTATGTATGTGCTTCTGTTAGAGGCTTTTGTAGACATATGTGGGTATATAAATGTAAGAGATGTATGTTCATTTTGACTTGATGGCCCTAACGGCCAAGTTTCACGTATGTATGTATCACATGTTCCATGATTTCCGCTATTAGCATTTTATGTATTTACGTTGTGGTGATGTTTCTTATGGCATGTATATGAATGGACATGAGTAAAGATTGGTTCTCTCGGGCCTTATCAGCTTCGGGTGTCAGTCCACCCCGTTGGAATTTGGGTCGTGTCAAAAGTGGTATCAGAGCAGGTCGTCTGAAGGGTGTCTACAAAGCTGTGTCTAAGTAGAGTCTTGCTTATGGATGTGTTGTGCACCACATTTATAAGTAGGAGGCTACGGGACATTTAGGAGTTGTTTATGTTCTTCAATTCTTAGATCGTGCATTAGAGCCAATATTGTAGTGGAATCATATCTAACCATAGGACTTTGGTTTTCTTTTGTATAGTAAAATGCCGATTACAAGATGATGTAAAGGTAAAGGCAAGCAAGTAGATATACTTTCCGGAGAAGGAACCAGTAGATCACCACCTGACCAAGCTAGTCAAGGTGGGGCTGACGCTGAGGTTGCATCGCTAGCTTCTTCTAATTTTCCAGCTCCAGAAGAGCCAAGAAGGAGAGAAGAACATGCAGAAGCACCTGTTAATGCTACTGAGCAAGATCTCAGAAATACAGTGCAAATGTTGACTCAGATAGTTTCTGTACAAAGTCAAGGACGAGTTGGTCCAACAACAAGTAATGATGGTACGGCTAGGGCAGCTAGTCGACAGACATAGGATTTTCTGAAATTATACCCTCCCACATTCACTGAGTCAGATCTGAATGAAGATCGGCAAGACTTTATAGATCAGATTCAAAGGGCTTTAGATGTTATGCATGTAACTGGGGTAGAAACAGTTGAACTTGCTGCATATAGATTGAAAGGAGAGGCGATATTGTGGTATGAGGATTGGAAGAAATCTCGTGGTATTGGTGCAAATCCACCTAATTGGGAAGAATTTAAAGCGGCATTCCTTGATCACTACCTTCCTTATGAGAGCCTCGCAGGCTCGTGCGGATCAATTCTTCAATCTTCATCAAGGGAATCTGAGTGTCAGAGAATACAAGCTGCAATTTAATTCTTTGGCTCGATATGCTCCGAATGTAGTGGCCACAATGACAGACAGAATACATCGATATGTGGATAGATTGGAGCCATATTTGGTAACAGACTGCACTATTGCTGCTTTAAATCGAGATATGGATATAGCTAGAATTCATGCCTTCGCGTAAAAGATAGAGGACAAAAGGCAAAGAAGAAGAGTACATGAATTTGAACGAGGATAGTCCAAAAGAGCTAGACCTATGGGACAGTCTATGGTGTCCTAAGGAGACTCTAGACCTCGGATGTTTCCTAGACCGCCTAGACAGTCATTCTCTTATTCCACAGTAGGCACTCAAGCTCAATTTCGAGGGTTTAGAGGTAGTAATATTGGGCAGAGTAGTGGGATTCGAGGTTCGCACACTGCTGGATTTTCTCATCAGCCATGTCAGCACTATGGACAGTTTCATTCAGGTGAATGCCGGCTTGGGACAAATGTTTGCTTTTGGTGCGGTATGACGGGGCATATGATGAGAGACTGCCCACGAAGAGGCTTGGGTAATGTGGCGCGACCTGCGGAATCAACCGTTGCATCATCATCATCGATTCCTCCCCTAGGCAGAGGTGTATAGCCTGCGGGTCGTTGTAGAGGTACCAGAGGAGCAGCCAGTTCCAGTGGAACTCAGAATCGTACTTATACTCTAGTGGACTGACAGAATTTGGAGGCTTCTCCTGATGTCGTCACAGGTACATTGTCCATATTTTCATATAATGTATATGCATTGATTGATCCAAGTTCTATATTGTCATATGTTACTCCATTGATTGCTGCAAAATTTGAAAGAACACCGGAACTATTAACTAAGTCAATTGAAGTATTTACACCAGTTGGCGACTATATTGTTGCAAAAAGAGTATATCAAAATTATGTGGTAACTGTGTGTGGTTATGATACACTGGCCGATCTTATTGAACTGGACATGGTGGATTTCGATGTCATAATGGGCACGGATTGGTTGGCTTGTTGTTATGCCACAATAGATTGCCTAGCTAAGAAAGTACATTTTCATTTTCCACAAACGAATGTTCTTGAACGGAAGGGTGATGTAGGGGCATCAAGAGACAAATTTATTTCCTATCTTAAGGCTAGGAAAATGATATCCAAGGGGTATATATGCCACTTAGTGAGATTGCATGATATTGATGCGGAACGACCAACTCCTCAATCAGTTCCAGTGGTCAATGAGTATCTTGATATATTTCCAGAAGATCTTACAGGTTTGCCCCAAGAGCGGGAAATAGAATTTGGTATTGATGTGATTCCAGGCACTCAACCTATCTCTATTCTCCCATATAGAATGGCTCTAGCAGAATTGCGTGAATTGAAGGAGCAATTGAAAGATTTGCTGGAAAAGGGCTTCATCAGGCCTAGTATGTCCTCGTGGGGTGCACCGGTATTATTTTTATGAAAGAAAGACGGCACATTGAGAATGTGCATTGACTATCGACAATTGAATAAGGTAACGATTGAGAACAAATATCCCCTCCCTCAAATTGGTGATTTGTTTGATCAGTTACAAGGTGCCAAGTGTTTTTCAAAGATTGACTTGAGGTCGGGTTACCATCAAGTCAGAGTTAGAGAAAAAGATGTACCCAAGACAGCTTTCCGAACACGGTATGGCCATTATGAATTTTTAGTTATTTTATTTGGACTAACAAATGCCCCAGCTGTGTTCATGGATTTGATGAATAGGGTGTTTAAGCCATTTCTAGACGTGTTCATGATGGTATTTATAGATGACATCCTAGTTTATTCAAAGTTACAAGAGGACCATGCTAAGAACTTACGACAGGTGTTACAGATTCTTCGAGAGCGTAAGTTGTATACAAAGTTCTCTAAGTGTGAATTTTGGTTGAAATCCGTAGCATTCTTTGGTCACATTGTGTCAGATGAAGGGATTCGGGTTGATACACAAAAGATTGAGGCGGTGAAAAATTGGCCAAGGCCTACGACACCCACAGAAATTCGTAGCTTTCTGGGGTTGGAAGGTTATTATCGAAGATTTGTTGAAGTGTTTTCTTCCATTGCTGCACCTTTAACGAAGCTTACAAACAAGGCAGTCAAATTTAAATGGAATGATGCATGTGAGAAAAGTTTTCAAGAGCTAAAAGATAAATTGACTTCTACATCGGTGTTAGTACTTTAGGAAGGCACCGAAGGTTACGCAGTATATTGTGATGCTTTCGAAATTGGTCTAGGGTGTGTATTGATGTAGCACGGTAATTTTATAGCATATGCCTCACGACAGTTGTGGTCACACGAGAGAAACTATCCCACTCACGATCTTGAATTAGCAGCGGTGGTATTTGCTTTAAAGATATGGCGTCATTATTTGTATGGAGTTCATGTTGACATCTATACTGATCACAAAAGTTTATAGTATATCTTTAAGCAAAAGGAACTCAATTTGAGGCAACGAAGGTGGCTCGAGCTATTGAAAGATTATGATATTGATATCCTATATCATCTAGGAAAAGCAAATGTAGTAGTTGATGCATTGAGCCGCAAGGCACTAGGAGGCACTAGTGGCCAATTGACAGGAAAACAAGAGTTAGTCAAAGATCTACATCAATTAGCTAGTTAACTCATATAGAACTTTTGATTCACACCTAGAATTTCTACCAACAATGATTGAATAATAATATGTGTAAGAATTGTGAAAATGTCAAGCCATTTTTTCAATCAAACATACTCACATGTCAAATAGAGCACAACAAACAACAACTATTGTCGTCTAACTTTAAGTTCTAAGAAATCACAGATAGTACATTGCAAAATCAACTACACTCAAAAAGAATAAAAATAAAGTTCATCTCTAATTCATTTACCTTACAAAAAGGTAGCTTTTATTCTCAAATCCTTATCCAAATTATAAAACATTTTTCAGACAAGACCAAACCATGTAACGAGTCGATTTACTCGTTATGTCCAATAACCATTTGAAATAAAATCATAAATCTATTTATGATTATCCAGTGATTTCAACAAAGAAAATATTATAAATAAACTACGACATCCTTACTATTTTTTGGTGTAGCGACTGGGATCAACGAACTCGTAGCGACAGAGTTCATCGGAGTAAGAATTGTTCTAGCCAGAATTCAAAATATTTCAATGGACTTGAGTGAGTTTATCAAGAATTTTTTAGTTACATGAGATTAGAGGAATTCTCCTCCAGAATCTCCAATTTTCCCCCAAAAAATTGACTTCTCCCTTGAACCCAAAGAGGGGTTTATATAAAGAAAAATTGGGGTCGTTTTGGGGGGGGGGGGGGAGGGGGAGAGTGGAACAGAGGTGTAATGGGGGTAATTTGGTGAGTTATTTTCAAAATTTGAAATTAGGATATGAATTAGGATTTCCTGTATGGAATTAACACAAATTTGGATGCTAATAGAGTAAAATTCATTAGGGGTTTTGGGAGGGGGGAAATGAATTCCCTCACACCAGTGAGATCCTCATATTTTTGTACCTTCATGGAACAAATTGGATGAATTCCCACTGCATTTGAAGTGATTCAAATGTTGGAGAGTCGATGAGGTGGATTTAACTGAATCAAAAGGGGTTTTGATGGATTTTCTAGGGAATTCACATCGTTTTGCATTTGATGTTGATTTTGGGTTTGCTAATTTACATAGGGGTGTACTGGTTTGGGGTTGTTGTTGTTGTTTTGTTTGTTAGAAAGAAAGAAAGTGGGGAGAGAGAAAGAGATAAGGTAAGGGGAGATGAGGTGCATGGGGTCATGTGTGGAGTGTATATGAATATATGTAGGTGAGTGTGTATATTGTATGTGTAATTTGGGAGAAATTGAGGTGTTGGGCTAGGTTATTAAAGAAATTGGGCTTGGGGCAGGTCTGATTTGGGAGAGGATAGAAATCCAATTAGTTATCTAGCCACAATTAATAATCTAGCTAAAATTTAAGCTAATTGGGATTAAAATTGAGACTAAATTAACTTACGATTAATTTAATGAGCTTCTTGAATTCAAAAATTTCAAAATAAATATTTAGCAAAGCATGATTATTGTATTTGAAAATTAAGAAATCAATTATGCCATCAATTCCTTATTTTCAATCAATATTTGAGAAAAGTGGAGTATTTGAGAATTAAACAAACTTTTCACTCAAAATAAATTGTAACATATTTTCTTTAAGTGAAAATTCCAGGATTCAACATAATTAAACATAGAATATGTTAATTTCACTTAAAATTCAAAGGGTAGACCAGAAATCATTTTCAAAATAACTTAAATTAATACAACAACAACAATATACCCAGTGTATACCCACAAAGTGGGGTCTGGGGAGGGTAGAGTGTACGCAAACCGTACCACTACCTCAGATGAAGTAAAGAGGTTGTTTCCGATAGACCCCCTACTTAGTAAAAAAAATAGTATAAAAATACATAATGAAAACAAAAACAAGATGGAATAACACACCAATAGAGAAAAATAGAAACAAGACACCCACCGAGTAATACTATAAACTATCTATTTGTAACAAAAAACTATAAAACAAGCGCATAGCACTATGACTACAACGTAACAACCCTATCTACTAGCAAGGAATCCCTCTAACCTTTTAAACCTCTACCCTAATTTGCATCCCCCATACCTTCCTAGCTAGTGTCATGTCCGCAGTAAGCTGTAACTGCCCCATGTCATAGCTAAGCACCTCCCTTCAATACTTCTTCAGCCTACCTCTACCCCGCCTGAAACCATCCATAGCCAACCTCTTACACTTCTTAACTGGGGCATCTATGCCCCTCCTCATCACATACCCAAATCATCTCAACCTCACTTCTCTCTTCTTGTCTTCCACCAAATCTACTCACACCTTGAATAATAAAATATCTAACCCTATCTCCCCTAGTAAGTCCACACATCCAATACAACATCCTCATCTCTGCCTCCTTCAACTTTTAAATGTAGGAGTTATTGACTGACCATCACTACGCTTCATGTAACATGTCCGATTAGACTGCCACTCGATCGAACTTACCTTTAAGTTTAGAAGGCACCTTTTTATCACACAAAACTCCAAAGGTAAGCCTCTATTTCATCCACCCTACACCAATACAGTGTATGACATCCTAGTCAATCTCTCCATTCCCCTGTATCATAGATCCAAGATACTTGAAACTATCTCTCTTTTGAATAGCCTGGGAATCCAGCTTCACTACACCATCGTCCTCCTGCATCAAATCATTGAACTTACACTCCAAGTATTCTGGCTTGGTCCTATTTAACCTAAACCCTTTAGCCTCCTAGGTTTGTCTCCAAACCTCTAATTTATCATTAACTCCTCCTCGGGTCTCATCAATCGGCACTATATCATCCACAAATAACATACACCAAGGCCCCTCCCCTTGAATATGTCGTATTAAAAAATCCATCACCAAGATAAAAAAAAATAGACTAAGAGTTGACCCCTGGTGCAACCTTATCAAAATAGGAAAATGCTCTGAATCTCCTCCCACCATACTCACATGATTCTTCGCTCTATCGTACATGTCCTTAATCAACCTAATGTATGCCACAGGAACACCTCTAGCCTCCAAGTACCTCTAAAGAACCTCTCTAAGGACTTTGTTGTATGCCTTCTCTAGGTCGATAAACACCCTATGTAAGTCTCTCTTTCTCTCCCTATACTGCTCTACTAAACTCCTCACGAGATGAACAGCGTCAATCATCGGGCAACCTAGCATGAAACTAAACTGATTCTTAGAAATATTCGAGATTCTCCTCAACCTCAGCTCGACCACCCTCTCCCAAACCTTCATAGTGTGACTCAACAACTTGATACCTTTGTAGTTGTTGCAACTCTGAATGTCACCTTTGTTCTTGTATGAAGGAATCAACATACTCCATCTCCAAGCTTCAGGAATCTTTGTCGTCCTAAAAATGACATTAAATACCACAGTCAGCCACCACATACCTGCCCCGCCAGTGCTCTTCCAAAAGGCCACCGAAATCTCATCTAGCCGAGTTGCCCTACACCTACGCATCCTACAAATAGCCCTTGACCTTTTCCACTTTTATATGCCTACAATAACTGTAATTGCGATACCCCTCTGAGTGTTACAAGTCCCCTTGAACAATGCCTCTGTCCCTATCGTCATTCAAGAGATTATAAAAATAAGACTGCCACTTTCTCCTGATGAGGACATCCTCCACCATTACTCTGCCATCCTCCCCTTTGATGCACCTCACTTTTTCAAGGTCATGGGCCCTCCGCTCCCTATCCTTGGCAAGCCTATCAAACTTCTTTTCCCCTCTTTTCTTCTCTAATTTTGCAAAAAAGCTTTCGAAAGTAGTTGTTTTAGCCACTGTTACCGCTAACTTAGCCTCCATCCTAGCTAACTTATACTCCTCCCAATTTGTCTACTTCTCCTCTTCATCCTTACTCTCCACAACCTTTGCATAAGCCACCTTCTTAATCTCCACCTTCCTTTTAACTTTTTTATTCCACCACTAGTCCCTCCAATGATTGCCAGATCGACCACTCGAGACACCTAACACCTCTCTAGCTATCTCCCTAATGCGACTAGAAGCCATCTCCTATATACTATCCACATTGCAGCCATCTCCTATATAATATCCACATTGCCCTTAATCTCCCAATCCCCCATAGTCACTAAATTCTCTCCTATCTCCAGAGCACTTGTCGAAGTTGAGCGACCCCATTTAATTCTAGATTGGTCCTCCCCACTCCTCCTCTTTCTGCCCATCCTCAAAACTAAATCCATCACCAGAAGCTTATGCTGGGTCAAAATATTCTCACTAGGTATGACCTTATAATCTTTACACAGTGCTCTATCCCCTTCCTAAGAAGAAAAAATTCTATTCGAGTCTGGGTAACGACACTACAGAAGGTAATCGGGTGTTTCTCCTTCTTCGGGAAACTCAAATTCACTACCACCAACTCAAAAACCCTAGAGAAATCCAAAAGTGAGGGTCCTCCTTCATTCCTTTCCCCAAAACCAAAGCCTCCATGCACATTGTTATAGCCTCTAGACAATGACCCGATGTGCCCATTAAAATCTCCTCCTATGAAATCTTCACAAGCTCTATTGACTTACCTTGAAGGATCCCTATGTTCCAAGACCCTACTCTCAACCTAGAGTCTCCCTTATCCCGCATAACCCTACTAGACCTCGCCACTGACCCCAAACCTAACCTCATCCTCCCCCTCGCATAAAAATCCACAACTAATTCGACCGCGGCCTATGACATGACACTAATCTACTATCAACCACTAAATCCACTACTCAAAAGGAAATGAAAAAGCAGAAATAAAAGAAGGGACACATAACGCACAAGTGCTCCAACATCCCCAAGGAAACTAATAAACCTATAACAAGTATGAAGACAATAGAAAATGAAAAACATACTGTAAAAGCGAAAGAGATAAATGAATAAAAGAGAATCCTATTCTATCCTAGAGAGCCTGGACCAGATTTCTAATTGCACAATTATTAGAGAATAATACCAGGCAAATCAATAGAAAAGGCAATAAACAAAAGTAAAAAACAATGGGAGAACAGGCTCAAGAAGAAAGTCAATAAGTTTGAAAAAGGAAAATAGAGATTAAGGGTTAGAAGTCATCGGGTTACGCTAGAGATTAAGGGCTCTTTTCGTGCTTGCTTTATTGGATTCCGCCAGAAATTCGTCGGGTAGTCTGGATCAGGGAGTATCTGGGAGCTGCCAAGCTTGTGGGAACAAGAATCTGGTATTTTGGGTTTGCTGGATGTTCGTCGGAGGGTCGTCGGAGGTCACCGGTTCTACCCCATCTGAGCCTTTTCAGACCGATCTGCTTCTTTCCAGCTGTCGCTGGAGATCACTACAGTTTGCTGCCTTACCATCACCGGGGTTCCTGTCAGAAGATGGTAGAGGAAGCACAAACTCTCTAGAGTATGGAGACCGACTGGGTGAAAAGGATGGAGATAGAAAGAGAGAAAAAAATTAGTAGAGTTGAGAGATGTACTTACCTGTCGCCGGAGATACTATATTCTTTTTTCCCTGGTTGGAGTAAGGATTGTTAAGGAGTCAAGATAGCACAAATTATGTTTTTTTATTAGCAATAGAAGAGATTAAATTTTGAATTCACTAAAACATCTAACTTATATTAATAAAATAATTATTTTAAAATTATTTGGAATTAAAAAGTTCGAAAACTAATTCAGAATAGAGAGGGTAAAAATTATGTGTCAACACACACAATAGGTAATAACCAAATATCTGGACACATTAATACAATCACACAATATATAAGTCATCAAGTAGACCTATCAAGTCATCACCAGACCATGCTATTATGAGCAGTCACACGACACACAAGTCATCAAGCAGATATATCAAGTAATCACATCACAAAACCTGGATCTTGTCCACATTGAATTCATAGTTGTATAACCTCAGAACCTCATCAGTCTCACTCTAACCATATCAAAACTCATAATATCCACTCAATTTATACACATTCTAAGGGGTCATTTTTCTGCCTAATAGTCATAACCTGAAGGGGTCATACTAGGGTCCATGTAGAACTCGCCAAAACTATTTCCCATCGGCACAATAACACTAGCTGGAACCATTTCCCATTAGCTCAATAAAACTCACCGAAATTATTTCCCATCGGCACAATAACACCTACTAGAAACATTTCCCATCAGCATAATAACACTCACTGGAATCATTTCCCATTGGCATAATAACACTCTCCATAACTATTATCCATTAGCATAATAACACTCGCCGGAACCATTTCCCATCAGAACAATAACACTCGCCGAAACTATTTCCCATCAGCAACGTAAAAAGAGGAAGTTTATAGATGATACAAAGCCACTTGGCAATGGAAAGGTTCATGTATATACACTTTCCTCTATCAACATATCATAATATGATTTCACTCTCCGTTATTTCATTAGGATAGTATAACAATTATAAAAACCCTACAAGTGCACTTCAATCATCAAAATCAATTCAAAAAGTATCTATAATTTAAGAAATGTGCATACAAGCCTTGTCAGGCAAACAACCAATAAATCACAAGTTATGTCCAAAGACCAATCAACATGCTGTTCAACTAAAAACATACAAGTGACTAAGCTAAGTCTAACTCCACATAAGCACTCAAAGGTTCCTCTTAATTACTCAACAATGTTTATTAGGCCAAGGACCCTAACTCCAATTTCTAAGAATGGGGATCTACCATTTATCATGGCTATCATATTTATGAATGTAGCTTAATTATCTATTACTCAAACAATTTATTAACATCCAACGTCTAGCAACAACCCTAGTTCGTTCACCTTTTAGTGCAGTTACACTTCATTGTTTGTCATGTTTCCCCCTCAGGACTTCTACTTATGACACCATTTCAGACATTATATCCATACCACAAAGTAACTCATCACAAACAATACGCCATTAAAAAGCACAAAACAATTATTTTATAAACTTCATAATTCCTTCTAAAACATTATGCTATTAAATTGGGTTCGTAGTTACATAATACATAATTCATCTGCTACAATTCACATTAGATTTATCAAAATTGAAACACATTAAAGCCAACGACATGTACTTATTTTCACACATACAATATTTCTCATGTTATTTCACATATTATCCTTATGAACACCATGCCCAAAGGCCTAACCATGCTTTCTCCCATCAATTTTATAGTATATATGATTCACTAATAAAAGTCTACTAATCATAAACAATAACCTATCTCAATCGAAGAAACTAAAATCAATGCTAATTCGCAAGATCTTTTCCTCTCCTCAATTCCACAAATTGTTGACGGTCTAAAATAAGAAAATATAACCACAATGAATCATTTACTCTTCTAATACCCTATTTGGAATTCAAACCCTCATACTCTACCCTTATTAGCAGACTATATCATTATCCCAAGGGTTAATTCACCATTCATTAGTTTCACGAAATTCATGTTATCTAAAATCTTGTAATTCCTATACCAATTATCCCCTTTTAAGTAGTTTTTATGCTAAAGGTCTCACCTTTGTGAAACTCAAGGCTCCCAATTACCATAATTCATAATTAATAACAATAATCTTATGTTAGGAAGTTCTATCTTACACCCAAAACAATTCTAAGTGATGTTGCATCCAATCTAGGTTTTCCCACAATTTCATAAATGTAGGATTTTTAACCCACAGTCCCATCCTAAAAATTTCCCTAATAATTCTAGGGTAATAGAAGATTACAATGCAAAAAGATGGATGGAATCACTTACCTCCACAAGGAAATCACCCTAGCCCCGAAGGAAATCATCTTTTACTCATTTAGAACAAAACTTTTGAGTTATGGAATAAAACTGGGAGAAAATTGACTTAAGGTGATTTAATTTGGGCCTCATATGCTGCAACTACCACTTTCTCACTATAGTGGCTCCTTTCTAGCGGTATTATGCTTGTTGCAGAAGCCCATTGCTGTGTTACTACTAGCGCATTAAGGGAACATTGATCACCATAGCGATCTCACTGCACTGGTAATCCCACCGATATAACGTCCTCAAGCATTCACTGGGGGAGATTAAACTCAAACCCCATTTCATAACATACATCTCACACTTAAGACAATACAAAATAACTCCAACACAACAACCTCTATAATCGGAGTTCTACAAATCTATTACCATCCCCAATCCCTCTATGAGAAACTATATAACCTGACCATCCCTAAAAAGCACAACAACACCAAATATCACACCATGAATCATAAATCGCCACTAACATAAACAAGACTAGATTTTCATCTAAAACTACCCTACTTTGAGATTTTATCAACTCACTTACTAGGGGAAATACTAGCAGGGTACTTACGCCCTAAACTACGTTATAACAATTGAATAGGTTGTTACATCAGATACCAATAATACAACTGTTCATCTCAAAACAAACAATAAATAAAATTAGCAAGGAAGGATGGGGACCTTGTGGGAAGCCATGACTTAAACTATCCAGCCCTTAACAAAAGCCACTCAATTAATTCATTATTAGATCACTCAATAGCAACAAGGGATGAATTTCTTTCTTATAGGTGAAGGGTTTCAACGTAGTCGAGCGAATAAAACTCTTCGGGATCAATTGAAAGTACTAGCTTCTTTGGTTAAAAGACCCTTTAATTTGTGGGGATTACAGGGCAACCCCTTACACCACGGATAACAATCTGGAGCACCGGTGTTTCAAGATGAACTAAATAATTAAAGGTTAACATATCTTGTTATTGAATAAAATTCCATGGAGAGGGGCATACTACACAAGGTCAGTATACCTAAAGGAAAAGCAAGAGTCTGTAGCATACTCGATAGATTAGTTGCCAATGATGAAAAAATGACTCACAATGGATATCTGAATATAATATATAGGAGTCCCTATATCTCTGACCAGGATCCCATATTAATCCTTATGAGAAAACCCATGACCAACATCAAAGCCTATTTATATTTTAAACTTTTGGATAGAACACTCCAAACTAAAGTAAGTTGTGGATGAAGGTTAGAGAAGAAATAAGGTAGTAAGAAGGATGAAGCATGTTTGATTGACTGTGAAGTATCTTAACCCTCATTCTTAAGCAGTTGAACTCTGAGGAATTTTTAAAGGCATAATAGTGAAGATCAATCAAGCTAGATCATTGCAAAAACTTCCAAGAAGAACTACATGCCTTGCATTTTGAGAATTTAGTTTACTGGAAAGGCTTGTTTACAACAACATGAGAGATGGTCCTTGAGAGTGGAGGGTTCTTTGCTGCAAAATCAAGGGCCTTAGTCCTACAAAAATAGGTAACAAATATTCAATCCTCTATAATCTGCATGCTACAACAACATTTTAAGTCTCTAAATTATCTTATGCAAGTCCAGATTATTGAGTCACCCCCGAACAGAACACAACACCTGAAAACACAACGCATTGAATCAAGATTCACCACATATAAGTGCAAAAGGACTTTTCCTGCTCAAACCACCCCACTCAGCATTATGAACTCAACACATGACAATTTTTACTATAATCTCAACACACAACACTTAATATAATATTGGGACCTAATTATTTAGTCAACATATAGAATAGTTCCATATTATATCAGTACATCACTATATATCACAGTCTTAGCACACTTAAACCTTGCTATTTATTCAACAAATAACAATTAATCAAACACTTTCACCACAATCACACAACCAACATGTAAATCTTGACTGCTATCATCGGATACTAATTGGAATCAACTACATTACAATTTTGAACTTATCAAGATAAAAATTAGAACCAACTAGATTCCAATTTGAATTCATCTAGATACTAATTGGAATTGACTAGATTCCAATTCATATTTGTCTAAATAACAACTGGAATAGACTAGATACCAATTAAACTCAACCTATGTAGACAATAATAGAGACAACCCTACAAGAAAGAAGAAAGAGAATGACTCCTTGATGCCTCATAGCTTCCTGAGGATTTGATGTGAACATCTACACACCAATCTACAGGACTCTACTCAACATTGCTCTTGTACTTATGAGACTCGTAACCTAGAACTCTGATACAAATTGTCATAATTGAAATTACCAGGTCGTGCAGGCACCAATTCTATTCTAACGATATAGGTGAACCCTTTACCTCTCAACTATTTGTTATGCAGAAATATTTGAAAACAACATTTATATATAAACAATTCAAAACTTACAATTCTTTAGTACAACAAAATACATTCCTTTTCCCACAGTCCTAGTCTAGACATGTACAAGAGCTTCTAATATAGAATACTGACAAGAAAGTAAAAGACACAACTTCTACTTGAGAATGAGATACGCAGTAGTTGATGCTGGATACTCGCTGCTTCAATAAGAAAAACTTCAATCAGCATGCATTTACCTACACCAAAAAAGAATGTTGCAAGAGTAGTATCGGTACCCCATACGTGATTGTAGGAGTCATCGTCTGACTAACATTAGTACATGCAACACCATATAAAATCAATAAAGGTTAGCAAACAAACTCATGCAACCACTTTACATTCTGATTCCCACATCCGTACAAATATTTCGTTGTGATTTCACTAACCACTAATACAATTACTGACATTAACCTCACCCGAGCTATGAATATAGTAATCACCTTATTCTCAGAAGGACACAAAATCGACTAATAATTTGACCAACCAATTAATAGTATATTCAACTATATCAATATCACCGGGAATGCAATAATCCATGATAATAGTAATATCAAACAAATTAGATAAGACAAGTAACCATGTATCTCAACACATAATTTATCATCACATCAGCTAGATGGTTCACTCAACTTCTAAACACATTAATATCACCAACAGATGACATATATACCACAAGTAAAACATATTTAATCAGATTAAAACCCTACAAATATAGAAGTCACCTCACAACACATAATCTGATCAACCAAGTAAGAACATATCCACATAAATCTAATTTCCCAGTAGTACAAGAATCAATAGTTCACATAGTAGGTAATAACATCCGAACACAACAATATAGTCACACGACATATAAATCATCAACTATACATATCAAGTTATCACAAAACCATGTTATTATGAGCAATCACATGACATATAAGTCATCATATAGACATGTCAAGTCATCACAAAATTATGGTATTATAAGCAATCATAGCATAAAACTTGGATCTTGTCCTTACTAAACTCACAACTTCATAACCTATGATACTTATTAGTCTCACTCTAACCATACCAGAACTCACAATAGCCACTCAATCTATACACATATGTTAAGGGGTCTTATTTCTGCCCAATATTCATGACCTGTATGGGATACACTAAGGTATCTATAACACTAGATGGAACCATTTCCCGTCAGCATAATAATACTCACTGGAACCATTTTTCCATAGGCACAATAACACTCACCGAAACTATTTCCCATCGACAAAATAACACCCATCAAAACCATTTCCCATCTGCACAATAACACTCATCGGAACAACTTCCCATCGGCACAATAACATTCCATGAAATCATTTTCCATTGGCATAATAACACTCATTGGGACTATTACCCATCGGCACAATAAAAAATGGGATGATTTCATTTATATACAAAAAAGTAAAAAATTTACAACAAAAATAACCCACTTTTTATTTACAGGAAAAGTAGCCTAAATGGCCCAACAAAGCAGAAAGAATAGTGATAACTGGGTTGTCTCAAATGGTGGAATGAGGCACATTCTCTTAAATGTGGCCCATGAATGAGTCTTGCCATTCATTCACTATTTTCTTTCATTACATAAATGGTCATTAATACTATATAAATAGTTATGGTGTATATGTAACGTATCGATATTATACAAATAGTTATGTAGTATATATGTAATGAATTGATAGTGTATAAATAGTGTATAAATATGTATAGATATTGTATAAACAGTTATGTAATTTATTGACATTGTATAAATAGTGTATAAGAATGTATCAATATTGTATGAATAGTATATAAACGTGTATATATAAATGTGTATCTATATTGTATAAATAGGTACATAATGTATCAACATTGTATAAATGATATATAAGCGTGTATTAATATTATATAAATAATAATGTAATGTATATATAATGTATCGAGATAGATATTTATTTAACTATAATGCATTCCCACCTTAATAAATAAAAGGCTAAATACAAAATAATAAAACTACATAAAATATTCATTTTTCCACAAAGAAGTGAAACAATTAGAAAAAAAAGAGCAACAAAAAAATTTAAAACAATGAAAAAGTTTTTTTCTTTTTAAATAGCACAACATAATATAATAATTAATTATTTTTAAAAAAAATTTGGCCAAATGGCCTACAGTGATGCACTGGGGGCGGGATTAGGCACCTGCCATTATTGTTGAAAATAATTTAGCCGATTGGCTATATTAGGTAATAACAATGGCCGATTGGCCATTTAATGTAAAAAAAAAAGTGGATTATTTTTTATGTAAAAAATTAACCCAATGGACATTTGGCATAATTTTCCCATAAAATACATGAAGTTCACAAATAACCACAAAACCACTAGACAAAAGGAAGGTTTATATATGTACCCTTACCTTTCTCAACATATAATAATATGATTTCACTCTCCGCTATTTCATTAGGATAGTACAAGAAGTATACAAACCTTACAAGTGAACTTTAATCATCAAAAACCATTCAAAAGGTTTCTAAAATTTACAAATTATGCATACAAGCTTTGTCTAGCCAACAACCAACAAATCACAAGTTATATCTGAAGACCAATCAACATGCTATTCCACACAAAACATACAAGAGACTATACAAGAGACTAAGTAAATCTAACTCCACATAAACACTGATAGGTTTCTCTTAATTACTCAACAACAATTACTATGCCAAGGACCCTAACTCCGATTTCTAAGAATGAGGTTCCACCATTGATTATGGTTATCATATTTATGAATACCACTTCATTATCCATAATTTAGACAATTTATTAACATTCAACATTTAAGCACCAACCCTAGTTCATTCACCTTTTATTACGGTTACACTTCATCATTAGTCATGTTTTCCCCTTGCAACTTTTACTTATGAGTCCATTTCACACATGATGTCCAAACCCCAAAGTAACTCATCTCATGCAACACGCCATTCAAGATCACCCAACAATTATTTTATCAACTTCACAATTCCTTCTAACACATTATGTTAATAAATCAGGTTTGTAGTTATATTTTATGTGATAAGTCCACTGAAATTCACATTTTATTTATCAGAATTGCAACACATAAAGCCAATGACATGCACTTATTATCACACATACAATTATTCTCGTGTTATTACACATATTATCTATCCAAACACCATGCACGAAGGCCTAACCATGATTTCTTCCATCAATTCTACACAATATATATGATTCACTAATCAAAGTTTACTACTCATAAACCATAACCTACCTCAACCGAACAACCCAAAATAAAAGATAATTCGCAAGAGCTTTTCCTCTCCTCAATGCCTGCATCGTTCACAATCTAGAATAAGTAATAATTCATTTGCTCTTTAAATAACCTCTTTGGGAATTCAAACTCACAAACTCTACCCTTATTCGTGGACTATAATGTTACCTTAGGGTTAATTTACCATTCATTAGCTTCAAAAAATTCATGTTATCCAAAAGCATGTAGTTCCTACACAATTATCCCCTTTTAAGAAGTTTATATGCTAAAGGTCTCACCTTTATGGAACTCAAGATTCCCAATTACCATAATTCATGATCAATAACAATAATCTTATGTTGTTAAGTGTTATCTTACACGCTAGAACAATTCTAGGTGATGTTACATCTAGACTAGGCTTTTTCCCATAATTTCATGAACCTAGAGTTTTTAACTGACAATACCATCCTAACAATTTCCCTAATGATTCTACGGTAATAGAAGATTACAATGTGAAAAGATTGATGAAATCAATTAACTCCAAAAGCAAATCACCCTAGCCCTAAATGAAATCGCCTCTTAGCAGTTTAGAATAAAACTTTTTAGTTTATGAAATAAAACTCAGCGAAAACTGACTTAAGGTAATTTAATTTGTTCATTGTTCACTGCAACGGCCTAATTCTAACTAAAATGGCTCCACTTTAGTGGGATTACACTTGCTGGAGTATCCCACTGCTATATTATTACAACCGCTACAGCGGGACATTGACTACTATAGTTGTATTGCTGCAGCGATAATCCCACCGTTGTAGCGGTCCTTCATCAGTAACTCGAGGGAGATTAAACTCCACCCCATTTCACACTTAATACAACACCAAATAACTTTGCTACAGCAGTCCTTAGTCAGTAACTAGGGGGATATTAAACTCCAACCCTATTTCACACTTAAGACAACACAAAATAACTTCAACACGACAACCTCTTCAACTAGAGTTCTACGGATCTACTTACCATACCAAAACTCCATATGGGAAACTATATCACCTGAACATCCCCTAACAAGCACATCACCACCAAATATCACACCATGAATCACAAATCGCCAATAACACACATAATCCCAGATTTTATTCTGAAACCATCCTACCTTGAGATTTTATTAACTCTCTTACAAGGGGAAATTCTAGAATGGAACTTATGTCCTAAACAATGCTATAACGACTAAATGGGTTTTTATATCAAATACTAATTAAAATTCAATTCATACTTAAATGGTCAAGAAAGGAAATAAGGAATAGGAGGATTAAAACCCTATGGGATGCCATGACTAACACCATCCAGCCCTTAACAAGATCAACTCAATTAATTGATTATCAATCACTCAGTAACGAGAATGGATGAATTGCTTTCTTATAGGATCAGACAAAGAAAACTCCCCAAGATCAATTGAAAGAATTAGCTTCTCTGATTAAGAGTCCCTACCTAATTTATGGGGATTATAAGGTATCCCTTTTACACCCCAAATAACAATCTGGAGCATAAGTGTCTCCAGTTGAATTAATGAATTTAAGGTTACAATATCTTGCTATTGAATGAAATTCCATTAAAAGGGGCATACTACACCAAACGGACAATTAAGAGTTTGTAATAGGCTCGACAGAGTAGCTACACATGATGAGAGAATTACTCATTATGTGTATCTGAATGTAATTTATGGGAATCCTCATATCTCCTACCAGGTTCCCATGTTAATCTCGATGAGAAGCCCAATGACCAATATCAAAATCCCATAGAGATTTTCCATGTTTGGACAGAACACTCCAAACTCAAGCAAGTGGTGGAAGAAAGTAGGAGAAGAAATAGGGGAACATGATAGAGAAGCAGTTTTGAATAATATTGAAGGATCTTAACCCTTAATCATAGGAAGTTATACTCTGAAGAATTTTTTATAGCATAACAGTGAAGATCAATAAAGCTAGATCATAGACAAAAGAAATCCAGGAAGAACTACATGTCAGACACTCCGAGAAGTTAGTTGATCAGAAAAGGTTTGTTTGCAACAACTTGAGAAATGCTCCTTTATAGTGGAGGGTACTTTTTTATAAAATCAAGAGCCTGAGTCCCACGAAAATAGGTAACAAATATTCAATCCCCTATAATCAACATGCTACCACATCATCTTAAGTCTCAAAATTCTCTTACATAGGTCTAGATTACTAGGTCACCCCAAAATGGAACCTAACACAGTGAATAAAGATTTACCATACATAAGGGCAACATAAATTTTCCCATTCAAACTACTTAACCTTGCATTATGAACTCAACACACGCTAATTTTTACTATTATCTAAACACACATCACGTGATATTATATTATCACCTAATAATTTAGTCAACATGCAGAATAGTTTTATATTATATCAACACATCACTATATATCACAGTCTTAGCACATGTAAACCTTGTTATTGCTTCAACAAACAATAATTAATGAAACACTTTCACCACAATCAAACAACAAGCGCAGAAATCACGACACCTATTGCCAGATACAATTGCAATCAACTAGATTCCAATTTGAATTCGTGAAGATACTAATTGTATAAACTAGATTTCAATTTGGATTCGTCAAGATAAAAATTAGAATCGACTAGATACCAATTGAAATCGACCTAGGTAGATGATAACTGAGACATCACAACAAGAAAAAAAGAAATGCAATGACTCGTAGATGCCTCATATCTACCCAAGGATTTGATGTGGATGCCTATACACCAATCTGCAGGACTCTACTTAACATTGCTCTTGTACTTATGAGATCGATAACCTAGCACTCTGATATTAACTATCACTACCCAAATAACCAGTTCGTATGGGAACCTTTTCTATTCAAACTAGATATGAGAATCCTTCACCATTCAACCATTTGTTACGTGTAAATTCTTGAAAATAATATATTTATATAATAAAAAATTCAAAACTTACAATTCTTTAGTACAATGAAATACATTTTTTGTAAACTGACCTAGTCTAAATATTTACAAGAGCTTCTAATATGGAATACTGACAAGAAATGTAACACCCCGTACCTTCCTAACCCTACTTGACGATGTTGAGCAATGCTTACTTAGGTGTCGAGAGCCATACATACGTCTTTTGTAATGCTATGGATGAGATACTTGACTTTTGGCCTCGTAAATGTGATTAAGCCTTTCATAGGAGGTGTTTTGTGATTTTCGTGGAGCATTTGTGGGGTTCAAAATGAGGCTAAGAGGACCCCCAAACAAAGGATATTAAGGGTAAGAAGTAAGTTAAATAATAGGATTTGAAGGCAAAGAAAAGTCGAAGCACAAAACATTTCAATGCCACAGGAGGTGCCAGGTGCTGGTTCTGGTGCCCAAACCAGCAAGCTTTTAAAGCTCAGTGCCCTGGTGGGTGCCAGGCGCTGGCTGGGGCGGCCAAACCAGCAATGTTTCCAAAATTTGTTCTAAGTGTCTAAAGGTGCCCGGGGACGTACCGGGCTGATTTTTGCCACGTTTCTTCTACAACCATGAGTATATAAATTAAATGAGTAAAGTATTATAGTGGTGTGATAAAATTACTCGAGGACAAATTTGGCGTCAAAATGAAGGTTTTACCCTTGTGGTCAAAATGAGCCATACATGGCTAGAATCACTTGTTTTGGGGATTGAGGCTACGGATATGAATAGCATGAGTGGGAATATTATTGTAATAAGTATAAGATGAGAAATTATTGATTTTATTGGGTTAAGTGATTTGGGCTCAATAAAAGCCCAAAAATGGGACAAAAGACATGGGTCACATGACCCAATCTTCTCTTGACTTGGTCAAATATGGCATTAAATACCAAGGATGACTAAGGATAGCCCCAAGGACTATAAATAGACCCAAAAATCAGATTTTATTCACTTATAACTCTCATGTTCTTTTAGATATTTTCTCCAACCTTCTCCAACATTCTCTCAAACCCTAAAGAACTCAAAGGCAATTTTGGAGCAAGATTCTCACTTTTCAAGCTTGGGTAAGTGAATATTGTTATGGATTCATATATTATATGCATGAAAGAGTATGTAAATCATGTTGGTTGGCCGATGATAATGTTTCCAAATCGAAAGAAAGCCTGGTTTCCTTAAAGCCAACAATCAAGATACCACCTCCATTTCCACAAAGATTCAAGAAGAAAGAGGACAATGCTAAATTTAATAAATTTCTCTCCAAATTCAAAAAATTGTTTGTAAACATCCCAATGGTTGAGGCCTTTCCCTAAATACCCAGTTACACCAAGTTTATAAAAGACATGGTAACCAGAAAGAGAATTATGAATTTTGAAATAATTTAGGTGTCGCACAATTTTAGTACGATAATGACTAGTAATATGGTGGTGAAGAAGAAAGATCCCGGGTGTAACATCCCGTACCTTCCCAAACCTACTTGATGATGATGAATAATGTTTGCTTAGGTTTCGAGAGATATAAGTATGTATTTGGTAATGCTAATGACGAGAAAATTGAAATTTGGCCACGTATATGCAATTAGACTTTCATAGGAAGGGTTTTGTGATTTCGTGGAGCATTTGTGTAATACCCCGTACACATTATAACCTCATTTGGTGACTTGGAGTCATGTTTAATTGATGATTAACATCACTAAGTAAGTATTTTGTAGTGTTTTGATAAGGTATTGGACGATATGCAAGTATTGAAGAAAAAGCCGAAAAATTCAGCAAGGTATGAAAACTTGCGCCACTACCCTGTTTCAGGGGGTGTGGCGCAAGACACTGATTCATACAGGGTGCATTTCTTGCGCCACTGCCTTGCTTTGCAGCAGTGGCGCAAGGCACAAAGGTTTTGCCTTCCCGGGCTCGTTTCGCAACGCAATTCTACGACGATTCTTAGATGGTTTCTTTTGGTTCATTGGGGTTCTTTGAGTGTTGTTAAAGCTTCAAATACCTCAATAAATTCCTACATACTTCTACATGATCAAACCATGAAACACAAGTAATTATCAAAAAATATTCAAGGAAGCCATGGATGACTAGAATTCCTATTTTTGCGATCGAGACGACGAATGAGAATCTCATAAGAGAATATTGTCGTGACATTATGGAATTATTTAAACATGATATATATGGTGAATTATACATGAAATCTGATGGGTTACATGGATATGTGTTATTGAGCCCAAATTTAGGCCCAAAATGGAATAAATGACTTGGCCCAAATGGGTCAAATGACCCATTCTTGCCATGACTACTCAATTATTGCTCCCAAATGGCTAAGGATGACTTCAAGGGCCGATAAAAGGCACCAAAAATCAGATTTTTATTCTTCAACACACACAACACATTTTGAGAATTACAAGACATTTTCTTTTTGGTTCTCTCAAACCCTAAAGAACCCTAAGCCTTTTCTTTGGTGAAGATCATCCTATTCCAAGACTTGGTAAATATTTATTTTCATGGATTCACATATTATATGCATGGGAGATTATGTATATCATGATAGTTATGTTGGCAAGGTGGTGAATAGTGTATTTTTTTCTTTTGGTAAAAGATGTGCTATCTTGGTGATTTAAACTTGAAAAGAGACTTGATGTCTTAATGAAAGAGCATGGTATGGATAAAATAGGAACATGTATGGTGTGATTTTGTTATTAAACTTGTTTTTTTACTAAAAGTGTAAATTGTGGGATTTTGGCCGATATGTGCTATGAGGTGTATTAAGGTAGTTTGATGGATTATTTGTGATGTGATATGGATAAGAAAGTGTAAAGGAGAAGTGTTGTGGTGAAATGTATTGATTTTCATGTATTGGTCAATGTATGGAATATTGGGGGATTTTTGGAATAATAATTTCATCAATGGTTTTTTCAAGGGGAAATGGCTTGTTTAAAGGCAAACATGTAACTCATTGATGTTCTATGCATTTGTCAGGTAGTTGATGGTTAATGTGAATCCCGTTATATATTTGTGTTGTAGAGTGACACATAAAGAAGGAGCGGGACTATTGTATGCACATCTAGGATTGTATATCCGTATTGAGAGTACAAGGTATGTAAGGTTACTCTGTCCATATCTTTCTGCGGCAAATAGTATTCACATTGAAATTATGCTTGTCCTATCCCGAAATGTGCTAAGGTATCCTATATCCAGTTACCAATTGTCAATATCACATGTTTCATACTCATTGATCAATTGTGAATCACATGTCTCATATTCATTGATAATGTTCCAAAAGCCAATAAGGTTGTGTTCCAAAGTTCCAATAGTGGTTGTACTCATGTATATTGCTCAATGATTATTGTTCAATGGTTCCAATAGTGTTATGTTTCCATGAAGGCTATGTTTCCAAGAATGTTATATTGTCAAGTTATTCATATGTCTCTCACTCATTGTTTATTGATCCAAAGCTTCAAATAAAGTTGTGACTATCATTGTATCAATCTCTCATAAGCAAAAGTATCAATCTCTCACAAGTATGGGTAGCAATCTCAAAAGTAAAGAAGTGAAGTAAGAAAAAGTAATGCATATTGATTATGTTCAATTATCCATGGGGTGCAAACACCTGCATGAGGATGATATTCTATCCATGGGGTGCAAGAACACCCGCATGTTGATGTTACTTTATCCATGGGGTGCAAAGGACACCCGCATGAAGATATGATCTTATCCATGGGGTGAAAAGAATACCTGTACAACGATGAAATTTTATCCATGGGGTGAAAAGAACACCCGCATGATGAGGGCCCAGGCAACATATGTAAAGTAAAGTAAAGGCAAGAGAAAGAATGAATGTAATATACATGGTTTCCAAAAGTATAGAATAGTGACTCATCTACATTGTGACTTATCTATATTGGTTATGCATTTGAACTTGAGTTCTTGACATATTTTCATATCTTACAAGTTTCATATGGCCTTACATACCTAGTGCATTCTTCGTACTGACCCCTCTTGGGGAATTTACCTTACTTGCTGCAGGCGTAGGTCCTAGTAGGCCTCCACAGTATATTGTCAGTGTTGCAGATCTTTGGTGAGCTCCAGTTAGTTCGGGGCTTCTCCGAGTCACTGTTGTACATGTGTTTTGATTTTGTACATGTTGTATAAAGAGGGGACTTGTCCCGACTTTTAGTTCATTTTGGTCAATGCATTTTGTTAGAGGCTTTTGTAGATGGATGTGGGTGTATAAATGTGAAGGTGCATGTCGTTTTGACTTGATGGCTCAAACGGCCAAGTTTTACATATATAGCTATGACATATGTTTCTATGTCTATGACTTCCGCATAGTTGCATAAGGTGTAATAAGATTCATATGAGGTTATGCATGCAAATGTTCATGAGCAAAGATTGGTTCTCTCGGGACTTAACGGTTTTGGGTGCCAATCACGCCTCATTTGGAATCGGGGCGTGACACCGGGGCTTTTACCATTCCTTGTACTATTAGTGTTTATCAATTCGGTAAAGCCCTATGTGATCTAGGGGCAAGTATAAATTTGATTCCATTATCCGTGTTCAAAAAGTTAGGCTTGGGAACTCCCATGGACACTACTATGAGGCTTTTGATAGCGGATCGATCCATAAAGAGTTCGGTGAGAGTCCTTTATGATGTGCTTATTAGTGTTGACCGATTCATATTCCCCATTAATTTCATTAATCTGGATTGTGAGATCGACTATGAAGACCCTAAAATGCTTGGTAGCCCATTCTTGGCTACCAGAAGAGTACTTGTTGATATAGATTTAGGAGAGTTGAAATTTTAAGTAAATAATAACGAAGTCACCTTCAATGTATGCAAGTCCATGAAGCAACCTCGATATTTGCAAGTGATCTCGGTGATTGATATGATTGATGATGAGGTTGCAATGCAATGGAGGTAGATTTTATAAGTGAGCCACAAGCGGCAGTCTTATGGAATTACGAAAGTGAATATATAGAAGAATAGGATGAGGTTGTAGCTTCTTTGACTGTCCTCGGTTCGTACAATAAGGACCCGCATAAACTTGACCTTGATCTAATGAATCAGCAAAATCCTCCTGCAAAGACATCAATAGAGAAGCCCCTATAACTTGAGTTTAAGCCACTCCCTCCTCATCTACGATATGTCTTTTTAGGGCTTTATAATACCTTGTTTGTAATTATTGCAACAAACTTATTTTAATGGAAAGTTTAGGCTTTAGTGTCCTTATTAAAAAGGTTTATAATAGCAATCGGGTGGACTATCACCGATATTATTGGAATTCCTTCCAGGGTTTACACTCACAAAATCAAGTTGGATCCCGAATGTGTGCAATGTATAGAGCATAAAAGGAGGTTCAACCCTCCTATGCAAAAGGTGGTTAAGAAGCAAATCATTAAGTGGCTAGATACGGGCGTCGTGTATCTATTCTCGAATAGTACTTGGGTGAGCCCGGTAAAATGCATACCTAAGAAAGGAGGAATTATGGTGGTACCAAATGAGAATAATGTGCTTGTCCCTGTTAGGCCGGTTACTGGTTAGAAAGTGTGTGTGGATTATCAAAAGCTAAATTCTTGGACAGAAAAAGACCATTTACCTATGCCATTTATGGACCAAATGTTGGATAAACTAACAGGGAGATGTTTGTATTATTTTCTGGATGACTATTCTTGGTATAACAAAATCATAATTGCTCTGAAAGATCAAGAGAAAATGACTTTCACTTGTCCTTATGGTACATTCACTTTCAAAAGAATGTCGTTGGGGTAATGCAATGCTCAGGCCATATTTCCAAGGTGCATGTTTGATGTGCCATGGTTATATGGCACTTTCGATGCTTAAAACAAGGAAAAGATGCAATAACTTGGGTGTGTTTTGTTGGTATGATGTGGTTTCTGTCCTAATTTGCAAGAAAACAGGCTTTAAAGGCAAAATGAGCAAAAGAGGAAGAATCAAGCCCGAGAACGAAGTGACGGATGAAGAAAGAATAAAAGGCTGAAATGGAGAAGACTTCACGCCACACATCACGTGGCGTGGAATACACTCACGTGGCATGAGTTTATATTGTGACTTGAGTCTAGATGCTGAAAAATTAGGCTGCTTTCCATGGCAGGGGTCACATGGCGTGACTGACACCCACGTGACGTGGAAGCCTGCAGTGAGTTCACTTCAGTGATCCCAAAAAAGGGCCTGATTCCCACGATACAAGTCATGTGTCATGACTCGGTTCCACGACACCAAGTCACGACACCGTGAAAGCTGCCGACTCTGTTCTCCTATTTTGTTTTGGATAGGACTAGTTTTGTATCTATAAATACTCCTAGGTAGTCCTAAGTGCGGGAGTTGGACAATTTACTACTTTAAGAGTTATTTTACATTGTTTGAGACATATATTTTGGTTTTGTAGTCACAATCCCTAATTCTGAAGTTGATTGATAATTGAAATTTTGGGTTTTCCTACATTCTTGTGAGATCATAATTATGCTTTCATCTTTGGATTATTCTTGTGTCCTTGCAATTATGAGTAGCTAAACCCATCAACTAGGGTTGTGTGAACCATGAAGAATTAACGAAATCGGTGAAGTGCAAAACAACTTTGTACTGCTGTGTTTGCATGTATTGTTGTCTCCTTCGTATTGATTGCTTTTCTAACGGTTGCAAATGTTAGAATCTTACCTGTATTCTAGACTTGCTCGAGAGAGAGGTAGAGATTGGGAAAAGGAGATAACAACAGAGATTTGGAGTTATTAACCTTCATCTAATAACCGGAGCCTTAGCGGGAAGGGTTATCTGAAATCCAGGACAAGGGTTAGGAGTGCGACACTTGGAGACCTATAGGAGAAGAGTGAAATTCGTCTAATGACAGTCTAGAGACAGTTAGATGAACCTAACTTGTTAGATTTTGCAGGCAGTACAGTGGGGCCGTCTTGTTAAGCATAAGTCACCGGTGGAGTTAAGGAATCATTGGGGAGCACAGTCCTAGTGAATTTCTCTTATTATTTACAAACGTGATATCAGTTTGCAATCGTCATAGTCACTATTTACTAGCAAAAGCCCCCCAGTTTTAGTTACTTGCCAGTTATTCCTTCCAGTAGTCTACTCATACTTTGACCTATTCCCTGTGGGATCGACCCCAACCTAATTGGGTTCTATATTTGATTCAGCGACCGCATTGTACTTTTTCGGAGGTATACTTTGGGCGACATCAATGTTATCAATATTTTTGGACATAGTGGAGGATACGGTGGAGGTGTTTATAGATAATTTTTCAGTTGTAGGGGATTCCTTTGAAGCATGCCTAGAGCATTTGAGTAAAGTACACCAAAGATGTGTTGAGACAAACCTTGTTTTGAATTGGGAAAAATGTCACATCATGGTAAAACAAGGTAGTGTACTTTTCCATAAAATCTAAGGGAAAGGAATCCAAGTTGACCAAGCTAAAGTTAAATTTATTGCAAAATTACCTCTTCCAATCTCCGTCAAAGGTGTGCGAAGCTTTCTAGGGCAATTGTATTGCCGTTGATTATGTATCAAAGTGGTTTAAGGAAATTGCATTGCAAGATAATGAGAGAAAAAAATCATATTTTTCTTGAGGAAGCATATATTTACATGTGTCGGGACTCTCTGAGCAATCATTAGTGACATTAGCTCTTATTTTTGTAAAAGAATGTTTGGTGCATTGCTTGAAAAGTATGGGGTCAAGCATACCGTGGATACCCCGTATTATCCTAAAATGAGTGGCCAAGTTAAAGTTTCAAATATGGAGGTTAAAATAATTTTGGAGAAGACCATCAATGTGGGTCGAACCAATTAGACAAGACAATTAGATGATGCTCTTTGGGTGTACTGCACCACTTTCAAAATGCCAATTAGAATGTCCCCCTATCAACTTTTGTTTGGAAAGGAATGTCACCTAATGGTGGGGTTAGAACATCATGCTCATTAGGCTTTGAAGAAGCTAAACATGGATTAGGAAGAAGTTTCTAAGTCTAAGGTGGAGTAATTGCAAGAATCGAAGGAATTTCTCCTTCAGGCTTATGGTAGCTCCGCTCAATACAAATAGCGAATGAAGAGATTCCATGATGACAAGATATTAAAAAAGGATTTTTGAGCTGGTGATGACGTGTTTCTTCTTAAATCGAGGTTGAAACTCTTTGCGGCAAAACTAAGGTCCAAATAGTCGGTCCCTTTTAAGATGGTAAATGTTTATTCTAGTGGTACAATTTAGTTCAAGAACCATCAGAAGAGAAGGTTCATGTTGAATGGAAAATGCTTGAAACATTTCTATTTTGGTGGCCTAAAATTTGCTAAAGTTGAGGCACTCTGCTTCAAAGATGTTTGATTAATGGTAAACAACGTAATGGCACGATGATTACAAAGGCACTTCTTGGGCGGCTACCCAAGTTTTACTTTTGTTGTTTCAAATAATGTTTGTTGCATGGTGCAGGTGTATGATGAGGTTGGAAAGTGAAACATTTATCACAAAACAAGTCAGTGTACAACAATATTGGAGATCATACACAAAGCTCTAGGAAAGTGACTTTGGCGATGCACCAAGCACTCCGGCGAATTGCTGAAGTCCTTTACCTATATCTATCTCACAAGGCTTTTGAAATATGAAAAAGGGTGATACATATCACTCTTCAGCGAATCACAGAAGACTTTAGAAATACATCTGTTAATTTCCAAACTTGTTCTCTGAAGCAAACCTCCAAGGTATGAAAACTGTGACATTTGGAGATGCTGATTCAGTTTGGCACATTGCCGATCACTTCGGCGATGCTATGTTGCATCATTAAATTACTTCTTATTAAAATAAATTGTTTGACTTTTGACTTTTAAATTCTTGACTCTTAACCTTCTCCTACTCATTTTCCATTCCCTATCTTCCTCTATCCCTCACTTGAACTATTCAACACACACACACACACACACACACTTCAAATTTCACTCAACTCACCACCACCACTGCACACCCTTATACCACCACAAATGTCGTCAATAATCGCCAGAATTTGAGCACCATTATGAACGTTCCTTATCCTAAATTATTTTTTGTCTCTAAATCTAAAGGTTAGAACTTTATTTTGCTTTAAATAATGTTTTAGGTGTTCATACTTGTTGTTATGTGTTATCCATGGTGTTTTAATTGTTCTTGTGAATGCTAGATCTAGGATCTAGGGTTAATCAATTTGGATGAAATTAGGGTCAAATTTTGTTCTTATTTGTGAATTGGATGTATTTTCATAGATGTGGGTTGGATTGTGTTTGATTGGTGTAACTTTGAATTGATTTTTATGATTCAACTTTGAGGTTGAATGATTTTTCTCAATGATAGATCGGTGACATCATTTTTAAGAGAAAAGTCATTGGATTCATTATTTTTGTTTTGAAATTTGGGGAAGTCTGAGTACCCATGATCGTTTGAACTGAAATTGCCATTAGGGTAGCTTATTGGGTTGAATAAATTGAAATTTAGGGAAGATGACTTGATGCGATGGGGTTGAGAACTTTGGTGATGCACCATACTTCATGGTGGATCACAAAAGTGCTCCCTTTATCTCCAAAAGTAGTAGTAGGACTGGCCAGGTGAAAGTTTGGTAATGTTGTACTAGTTTTGCAATGCTCAAGGAGTATCGCCAAACTGTTAGGCATATCGCCAAACCCCAACCTTCCTTCGTCAAACTCTATGTTCCCAACTATGAACTTTTGCGATTGATGTCTAGCATCACCGAACTCTTTGGCAATCTGTCAAAGTGGTTTTGTGATGCACCTATGAAATGTGATGATTTTGTGATATCTAACCTTGGTCAACTGCGTTACTCATTTTATTCACAAATATGGTTCATCTAAAGCATTGAAAATTTTGACAAATACTCTCCCAATAGGGTCCTCTATAAAAACAACAAGAATCATCACCATTCGACCACTATCTATCATAGGTTGACATATCAAGAAGAGTGATAGAAAAGTAAAAGAAACTAAAAATATAACTATGTACAAAAAATAAATAGTGTACAACTCAAACAAATAACTAGAAAACATCTAATCTAGCTAAACAATTAACATCGAAGTCCCCGGCAATGGCGCCAAAAACTTGCTATGTCCAAACGCTCACGCAAGTGTATGCGGTTGTACATAGGATTGAAATTCCATATATCGTACCCGCAGGGACTTGTCTATTAACTATTTACTAAATTAAACTAATACTAAATATTACTTAAGCGATGGATTTCAAGATATATTTATGAATTAACTAAACTAAAAATAAAAATAAAATAACTAATGAACAATTAACCAAATAAAGAGCAGATTTTTACTTAATCAATGTGAGGAATCGATCTAGGATTATCGATTCTCTAACAATCATGTTGAGTATCAATTTTATCACCTTATTTGATTATCTAGTTGTTGATTCACGGGGTTTATTTTATGATTCAGGAACGGTCAACCTCTAATCGTCTATTCAAACTAGTCTCAAAATTACATCATTGAGCAGGGATGTGAGAAGCTAATTCAAACACATTTATTTATCTTCCCATTTTGTAACCAAGTAATGTGATCTCGGTATACTCCTATCCTAGCCACAAATCAATTCCTTATTTTACTAAAGAAGAGATCTTACTCCCTATATTCTTCATTCTAACCCTCCGTTCCCTTGGTCAGTTCACTTCGGACTCAAATATTTACTTTAAAGGTCGCGAATCTTTAAAATAGTAAAAGCAAGAATATAAGAACAACAATTATGATAATCAAACAAATAAAATCAAGAGTTACTGAACAATCATTTTATTAGCTACCATAATCCTAGAATGAGAAGTTTAACTCCACATAGACATGGAGAATTACAACAAATCATCCAAAAAAAATAACGCAAAAATAAATAATGAAGGAGTAGAAAAGATGAAACCAGTTTTCTCCGGCCTCCACGGCGCCTTCGAGCTCTCTCTAGGTCAAAAGTTTTGTGTAATCTTATTTTATGGAATATTTATAGGTGTTAAAAAAATACTAAATAAAATAACTGAATCCAAAATAGATTAGGAAAAATTAAATGGTATTGCTGTAGGGCATCCGTGTCGCTCCAACAATCGCAGACAGCTACTATAAATTGCCGCAACTTCAAAGTTGAAATTCATTGAAAGGGTCACTTTTGAATATTTTAACAAATTTATTCCATTAAACTGCCTGATTGATTTCCTTCTATAATCTTTCGTCTTTAATTCGTTTGGACTCCAAATCTCTTTATCTTCACATCATTTTAATCCTACACATCAAAATATAATATTAAGCTCAATGCATAAAACCAATGCTCAAAAAGGACAAATAAAAATACTAAATGTGAAGTAAATAATGACTTAAAATATATAATTTTGGTCTCACATCAAAAGTCACCAACATTCTTCAGAGCACGAATGGAAAATAAGTGAGACGAGTCAATCATGTCACCATAGATCAAATTAATCAATGCCCCATCACATTTCACCTTCACACCCCAAACTTTCACTATGTCTCTGGTTTCTAGTAGTTTGTCATTCCGCTTGGCAGACAACAACTCCCCATAGGCCTCATAAAATTCACTTACCTTATTCTCCATATACAACTTTGGGGGTTCGGTATAATGCTCAAAACCATGGTACCAGATAACATCTAACACTCTTGGATGTTTACCTGCTTGCCCTTCTAAGCTCAATTTTTATTCTTCAATGATTGTACACTTCTCGAGGCTTCTAAATCTATTGAGGAAATGATGACCCACCATAGGTTGAGGATTGGAGGCTACATTGGAGCTTTTGTTAGTCTTCTTCATTTTCTTGGTGGGTTCAACTTCCTGAGTATTTAGGGGTTCATAGATGGGAGTTGTGTTGCCTTCCTCCGAGGTAGTGATGTTGTACCTCTCAGAGTTAGAACTATGCTCTGAGCTTGGATACTCAGTAACTTGACCCATGCTAGGTATTTAACCCCTGGGATACCACCCAAGAACACTCAACAGTTATACGTTACTTCATTTTCTTACTTTAGATACATTGGTGATTGTACATTATTGGAATCTTGGAACACAACATTATTTGAAACTTGGAAATACTAGTCAATGAACATGAGACATGTGATTAACAGTAATTGATAACCGGATATGGAATACCTTAGAACATTTCGGAATAGAACAAGCACAATGTCAATGTGAACACTATGTGCTGCAGAAAGATACGGAAAGAGTAACCTTACATACCTTATCTTCCCAATACGAATATACAGTCCTAAATGTGAACACAATAGTCCATATCCTTCCTTACATTTCACTCTACAACACAAGTGCATAACGGAGCTTACGTTAACAACCAACTACCTTACAAGTGCATAAAACGACAACGAGTTACATAATTGCCTTATAACGTCATTTCCCCCTTGACCATACCATTTATGAAATTACCATACCATCAATACCACAACATTCCATACATTGACCAATACATCATAAACCAATAGCATTTCGATATCACCTTTAACCTTTACACTTCCTCATTAGCACCACATCACAATTATTCCATCAAATCACCTCAATATATTTCATAACAATATATCAACAACAATCCCCCAAATTATACTCATAGAAAACTAAAAATTTAAGGAACATAATCACACCATATATGCTGGTATCTCATCCATATCATTCACTTTCATTCAAACCTCAAGTCTCTTTTCAATTTTAAATCACAAGGATAACACATCTTTTAGCAAAAGCAAAAGTGCACTATTCAACACCTTGACAACATAACCATCATGATATATACACCATCTTAAGAATATAATATATTAATCCATGAGAGTAGGCACTTACCAAGGCTTGCAAAGTGATGATCTTTACCAAAGAGTCTAGTTGCCTTAGGGTTTGTGTTGAGAGAAATATGTTTGGAAATATCTAGAAAGGCATGAGAGCCACAATGAATTATAAATCAGATTTGGTGCCTTTATATAGTCTCTCAAGTCATCCTTAGCCAATTCTTTGCATTAAATGCAATGTTTGCTTGGTCAAATGGAAGAATGGGTCATTTTGCCCTCTTGGGCCATGTCTTTTGTTCCAATTTGGGCTTTAAATTGAGCCCAATAACACATGTCAACTTAGTCCACCAAATTCAATGTGTAACCCATCATCTACCTCATGTTTAAATAGTTCCAGAAATGTCACGACAGTATTCAACTCACGAGACTCATATCCGTAGCCTCGATCCCAAGTACAAGTGATTCTAGCCACTCATGGCTTATTTTTAGCATAAGGGTAAAAATGTAATTTGTATGCCAACAACATCCAAGATTAGTCCTTCTAAGATGGAATAATTATATAATAACCAAAGAATCCTCTTTATAGACTAATAATCGTAGAAGAAATCGGGCAAAAAGCACCCCTGCACGCTCCCGGGCGCCCTTAGGACTTAGAAAAATTTCAGCACCTGAACAGGTGCACATTAGCGGCCTGGCACGCCCCTAGGCGTGCCCCCTTGCTGCCTGTGCCACAAAAATTTCAGGCCAAAGCGGCCTGGCACACCACCTGCAGCGCCCCACACTTAATTTTTGATTTCGACGTTTCTTTGTGGATTTAGTTGGATCTTTCAAGTTCCAACCTTTTGCTTACCTCTTATCTTTAAGATCCTTTACTTAGATGTACCTTAAACCTCACTTTTTCACCCCACAAATGCTCCACAAATTCATAAACACCACCTAATACAAAGGTCTAAGCACATTTACTAGCACAATATCAAATGTTCCATCAATAACAATGCAAAATACATACTTATTGCTCTCGAACCTAGGGTAAACATGGTTCAAGGTTGTAAAGTAGGGTCGGGAAGGTACGGGGTGTTACATATACCAAGTCATGAGAGATAACAAAGCCACGCTGTAGTATATAGGCAAAGGTACAAAGGACCAATGAACGCCTATGCTACCGTAAGCAAAAAAGTAGGTTAATGTTATGAAGTCACTTAGCCATATAATATACAAAGGGAAAGGAGTCGGTACGGAGTCACGAAAACTGTGGCCTAGGCTATAAGGAATAGAGTCTTAAAGTATGGACCGAGATTAAACTAAGAAACAAGGAAGTTTGACTGAGAAAGGGAGTCAAGCAACAAAGTAGCTTCTCTAATAGCCCCATTGAATAAGTGGGCGAAGGATTTCTGAAAAAGTCTTTTTTTGTCTTGGAAATGCATTTTTTCTTTTTAGAGAGAGGGGCTTTAAGTTCTTAAGAAGAGTGATATGCCCAAATTACACCTTGATTTAGAAGTATAAAGCGGTCACTGTCAAATATATAACCCAATTAGTTTGGGGTCAAATTCCACAGGGAATAAGGTGAAAACAAAGCCTTATGCAGTTACGTTGACTTCTAGTCAATTACTTCCATGAAAATAGGGGTTTGGGAAAAATGTTTGTTCTTCAATTTCCAAATGTGTTTAAGCAATAGTGTCAAAAATTTAGTAAGTTTAATAATGTAATAGAGAGAATTAGGTTTGTGATCACCATAGCTTCATAACACAATCAGGTCACTAACGATAATAAATTCTTCTAGTGTTAAGCATGCAGGGCTATTGACTCTATCAATACATATAAATGTTTGTCAACCTAATTAGATGATATTCACTCAAATTTTCTCGAACTATGAGTAATAAAGATGTAAAACTCAATAATTACCCTAAGTTGGCTAATCTTATTACAACATTAACCATTAGATAGGAGTTACAATCCCAAACCCGTATTGTCAAATCTTTTCT
Organism: Capsicum rhomboideum; assembly: GCA_031232105.1. Lineage (NCBI taxonomy): Eukaryota > Viridiplantae > Streptophyta > Magnoliopsida > Solanales > Solanaceae > Capsicum > Capsicum rhomboideum. The sequence continues at coordinate 45,201,314 of CP124708.1, read as the reverse complement.
CAGTTATTACCTCATTCTCAAGCAAGTTAACCCTAAGACATGTTCTAATATTTAAAACTATTAGAAATCAGTTAAAATAAAAATTTGGCAATACAAACGATGTCACTATCCGAATATACATCTATATTAACCCTAGAGATGTTAATTGGACATAGATCCCACAACCCTATATGTGGGGGTTTTATCTACTCATAGATTTTGAAGATAAATAAGCAATAATATTCATAGATGAAGTATAACCTTACAAAAATGAATTTAGAAACTCAATTGCCTTCAAATTCTAATTGTAATTACTAAAAACCCAAGAAAATATCTCAAGAACAATATGTGTTTCTTCTCTAAAAAATAAGATTCAGAAATAAGCCCTAATACTGGCTTTTTATAGTCTAGAGAAATTTGAAATATAAATTAAAATCAGAACTAGATGCCTTGCGTCTGACAGTGAAGATGACAGTTCGTCAGAGGGTTGATGCTTCGTCAACTAGACAGTCAACTTGCATTCAAATTAATACTCATTCTACCTATGCTTGATAATGAAGTTGATGGATGCTTCTTCATCAACTCGACCATCAACTAAAATTCAAATGGACATAAATTCTTCTTAGGATTGGTGATAGGGTTGATGGACCGTCAAAGGGTTGATGTCTTATAAACTCAGTGTCACGCCCCGAAATCCCATTCGGGTCGGACTGGCACCGGAAGTCGATATGGCCCGAGAGAACCAATATTTGCTCATGTACATTCATATGCATAACCTCATATGAACATCTGTAACACCCCGTACCTTCCCAACCCTATGTAATGACGTTGAACAATGGTTACTTAGGTGTCGAGAGCCATACATACGTCTTTTGTAATGCTATGGATGAGATACTTGACTTTTGGCCTCGTAAATGTGATTAAACCTTCATAGGAAGTGTTTTATGATTTTCATGGAAAATTTGTGGGGTTCAAAACGAGTCTAAGAGTAACCCTAAACAAAGTATATTAAGGCTAAGAAGTAAGTTAAAGAATAGGACTTGAAGTATCTAACCAAACCCGCGAAGAGAAGTCAAAAAATGGAATTTTCGAAAAACCTAAGTGTGGGGAGCATTTGGGACCGTGCCACACCATCTGGGCTAAAATTTTTAGTCCATATGAAGTAAGTTGGCGCGCCCAAGGGCGTGCCACTCTGGTTTTTCCACTTTTTCGAAAGTTGGAAATTTCTAAGTCCCAAGGGTATCCGGGGTCGTATTGAGCCTATTTTTGCCACGTTTCTTCTACAACCACAAGTATATACATGAAATGAATGAAATATTATATTGGTATGATAACATTACTCGAGAACGAATTTGGAGTCAAAATGACAGTTTTGCCCTTTAGGTCAAAATAAGCCAAACGTGGCTAGAATCACTTGTTCTTGGGATTGAGGCTACGGATATGAGTAGCATGAGTGGTAATATTATTGTAATACGTATAAGATAAATTAAACATGAGAAATTATTGATTTTATCGGGTTAAGTGAATTGGGCCCAAAGAGGACCCAAAAATGAAAAGAAAGCATGGCCCAAAAATGGGTCAAAAGACCCATTCTTGCCTTGACCTTCTAGAAGGCCACATTAAATGTTAATAGTGGATAAGGATGGACTTAAGGGGGCCTATATAAGTGGAAATAAATCTGATTTTATTGCCTTCAAAGTCTCATTCCTTTTAAGATATTTTCCCCAAACATTTCTCTAGTTCCAAAACCCTGAAGCAAATATTTCCTTTGGACTCTTTGGTGAAGATCATTCTATTCCAAGCCTTGGTAAGTATTTATTCTCATGTATTAACATATTACATTGATGGGATATTATGTATATTATGATAGCTATGTTGGCAAGGTGGTGAATAGTGTATTTTTGCTTTTGGTTGAAGATGTGCTATCTTGGTGATTTGAACTTGAATTATGGCTTGTGCCTTTGATGAAAGATCATGGTATGGATGAAATATAAACGTTTATGGTGTTATTTTGTTATTAAACTTGTTATTTTTCTATAAGTGCAAATTGTGGGATTTTGGCCGATATGTGCTACGAAGTGTATTAAGGTGAATTGATGGATTATTTGTGATGTGGTGTGGATAAGAAAGTGTAAAGGAGAAGTGTTGTGGTGAAATGTATTGATTATAATGTATTGGTCAATGTTGGGAATATTGGGGGATTTTTGGAATAATAATCTTATCAATGGTTTTGTCAAGGGGAAATGGCATGTTTAAGGGGAAACATGTAACTCATTGATGTTATATGCATTTGTAGAGTAGTTGGTGGTTAATTTCAATTCCGTTATGTATTTTTGATGTAGAGTGACACATAAAGGAGGAGCGAGACTATTGTGTGCACGTCTAAGGTTGTTTATTCGTATTGAGAGTACAAGGTATGTAAGGTTACTCTATCCGTATCTTTCTGCGGCAAATAGTATTCATGTTAACATCTCACTAGTCCTATTCCGAAATGAGTTAAGGTATTCTATAGCCGGTTATCCATAGTCATTGTCATATATTTCTTACTCATTGAACATTGGTGAATCTCATGTCTCATATTCATGGTTAATGTTCCAAAAGCTCAAATAAGGTTATGTTCCAATGTTCCAATAGTGATTATACTTATGTCTCTTGTTCATGGAATATTGTCCAATGGTTTGCTTGGTGTTATAGTTCTAATAATGTTCTATTGCCAAGTTAGTCACATGTCTCTTACTCATTGGTTAATGATCCAAAGCTTCATATCAAGTTGTGAATATTGTGGTATCAATCTCAAAGTAATAAACAAAGTAATGCATATGTGGTCAATGATCAAGTAAGGGTGGCAACTTTGGGGGCAAAATACCTAGCCCAAGTCGATCCCAAAATAAGGGGGCAGTCCTAGAGGCATAAGCCTAGCTCGGACCGATCCTAACAGGGGGCATCTCTAGGGGTAATAACCTAGCTCGAGCCGAACCTGAAATATTGTATGGGTGGCAGATCTAGAAGTACTAACCTAGCTCGAGCCAATCCCGATATATACATCGATTCATAGGGTGACAGCTCTAGAGGCATAAGCCTAGCTCGAGCCGATCCCAACATAACATGATGTTATGTTTAAAAACCCACTGTTCAGTCCGGGCCCGGGTATCACAGGCCAAAGGCAAATATGAATAATCATTGAATCTTAAAATACAAAGAAAGTACCGGAAGCAACATATATGGTTTCCAAAGTACAGAATAGTGACTCATCTACATTGTGATTTATCTATATTGGTTATGCATTTGAACTTGAGTTCTTTGACATACTTATATATCTCACAAGTTTCATATGGCCTTACATACTCAGCCCATTTTCGTACTAACCCCTCTTGGGGGATTTACCTTACTTGTTGCAGGCGCAGGTACTAGTCGGCCTCCACAGTAGGATTTCCAGTTGTTGCAGATCTTTGGTGAGCTCCAGTTAGTTCGGTGCTTCTCCGAGTCACTATTATACATATGTTTTGGTGTTGTACATGTTGTATAAAGTGGGGACTTGTCCCAACTTTTAGTTCATTTTGGTCAATACATTTGCTAGAGGCTTTTGTAGAGGGTTTTGGGTGTATAAATGTAAGAAGTCTATGTCGTTTTTGACTTGGTGACCTCAACGGAAAAGTTTCACATATATGAATATATATATATATATCATCTTCCATGATTCCATTGTCGATATCCAAAGTTATTATGTGATTATGGATTTCTCATAGCATGTACATGATTTAATAGAGGCAAAGCTTTGTTCTCTCAGGCCTTGTCGGCTACGGGTGCCAATCTGTCCCGATGGGATTCGGGGCGTGACAACATCATACTATCTCATGTAACTGATAACATATAAAATGCTTAGGGCGGAAGTAATGGAAAACATGTACAATATGTGAAACTTGGCTGTTAGGGCCGTCAAGTCGAGTGAACATACATCTCTTGCATCCATATACCCACCTGCGTCTACAAAAGCCTCTAACAGATGCATATACAAGACCAACTTAAATTCGGGACAAGTCCCCGCTTTATACAACATTAACAACATCAAAACAAATGTACAACTGTGACTTGGGAAGTCCCGAACCAACTGGGGCTCACCAAAAATCTGCAATTACTGTCAACCTATTGAGGAGGTCTACTAGTGCCTGCACCTGCAGCATTTAAAGTAAGTTCCCTAAGAGGGGTCTGTACGAAGAATGTACTGAGTATGTAAGGCTCAATGAAACTTTATGATATGTAAACATGTCAATAAACTCAAATACAAATGAGTAATCAATATGGATAAGTCACTATACTGAACTTTGGAGACCATGTATATTGCTTCCATTACTTTCTTTGTTTCTATGATTATTCATCTTTGCCTGTGACCTGTGATACCCGGGCCCCGACTGATCAGTGGGTTTACATAACATATCGTTATGTTGGGATCGGCTCGAGCCAGACTTATGCTTCCAGAGCTGCCACCCTAAGAATCAATATATTGGGATCGGCTCGAGCTGGGTTCTTACCTCTAGAGTTGCCACCCATACAACATATCAGGTTCGGCTCGAGCTAGGTTTATACCTCCAGAGCTGCCCCCTGTCAGGTTTGGTCCGAGCAAGGCTTATGCCTCTAGGACTTCCCCCTGATCCTAGGATCGGCCTTATGCCCCCAAAGCTGCCACCCATGCTTGATCATTAACCACATATGCATTACTTCACTTCTTTACTTTTGAGATATTGATACCTTACTTGTGAGATATTGGTACATTCACTTGTGAGAGATTGATACATTCATTCGACATAGCATTTTTGGAAGCTTTGGAACCATAACCAAAATAGAAGACATGTGAATAACATTATTGGAAACATAGCCTTATTGGAAACATAACACCATTGGAACCATAGGACAATCATCCATGAACAAGATACATGAGCACAATCACTTTTGGAACTTTGGAAAACAATCTTATTGAGCTTTTTGAACAATACCCATGAATATGAGACATGAATGTAACACCCCGTACGTTTCTGAGTTTAGCTGACAATCGTAACATTTAGGGAAAAATGAAAACATGAGAGAATTGATGAATTTTGTATTGAATTGTGGGCATTTAATCAGTCTTGTATAATTGGTCCCAAAAATGAAACCCAAAATAACAAGAAGACATGGCCCAACATGGGGTTTTTGCCCCATTCTTCCAAATTTGATCCATTTGACCAATCAACATTGCATTAAATGCTAAGGAAAAGATAAGGGAGACATGAGGGACTATATAAAGAGGAAAATCAGATTTTTTTATTTCATTAAGCTCTCATGTTTTTCTAGACTTTACTAAACATATCTCCTTTGCTCTCAAGAACCCTAAGTCACTCTTTTGGCCAAAATCATCAATTGGTAAGACTTGGTAAGTGTTTATTATGATAGATTAATATATTTTATGCATAATATATGGTGTATATTATGTTGGTTATGTTGGTGGAGCATTGAGAAGTTCACAATAAGTGAAGTGTACATGTTGCTAAATCGGAGGGTGATTTGTCTTGTAAACTTGACTATGGACTTGTTTTTTTGAATAAAGTGAACTTGGTGGAGTAAATATTGACATGTGAGATGTTATTATAGTCTTACTTTGTCTTATTCTTGTGCATAACATTTGGAATTGTTGTTGCGATATTGGTTATGGTTTTAGTGCCGTATTGGCCGTGAAATGTAGTTTTGGGTGTTGTTATGTGTGTTGTGAGACTATGGATGAATTTTGGTGTTTAATATGATCAAAAATATGTTCAAATATGTTTGATTGTGATCATGGACCATTCATGGCATAAAAAGACCCAAAAGAGACCCTTTTTGGCCCAAACGGGCACCCGCCCTAGCAGACGAAGCACCTGCGGGCGCAGGTGCCTATGGATACTGCCAAAGGTCACCTGCGGACACAGTTCATCCACCTGGGTGGCTTAGCTTATCGGCCCAGAATTCTGAATTGCTTGTTTTTGCATCCCTTTGGCCACCCGAAACCCCTATACCCTTCATGGATGTAATTATCAACTTGTGATGTCGTTTTAATAACTTTAAAGTGTATTATGGAAGAATGTTGGACTATGTTAATTATGTATGATTTTTCATAAGTTTTTATGAGTCAAGTTGATAGGGTAATTGTGACGGAATGATAAAGGGAAAAGCGTAAAGGGTAAGTGTGATATGAAATGCTATCGATGTATGATATTTTGGTCAATGTGTGTAATGTTATGGTGTTGTTGATATGGAAATGTAGTGGATTGTATTTTAAGGTGGTGACATGACGTTATATGGTGGTCACATAGTTCATTGTCGTCTTGTACACCTGTATAGTGACTAGTTGCTAATGTAAGCTCCGGTATGAACTTGTATTGTAGAGTAAGTCGTAAGGAAGAAGCTGGACTATTGTATTCATAAATAGGTTTGTGTATTCATACTTGGAAGTGAAGGTATGTAAGGTTCCTCTTTCCGTATCCTTCTGCAGCATATAGTGTACACTTTGTTATGGTACCTACTCATTCCCGAAATGTACTAAGGTATCCTATATCCAGTTATCAATTGTCTCTACTACATGTTTCCTACTTATTGATCAATTGTGAATCTCATGTCTCATGTACATGAATAGTATTCCAAAATTCCAATAAGGTTGTGTTCCAAAGTTCCAATAGTGATTATTCTCATGTATCTTATCCATTGATTATTGTCCAATAGTTCTAATAATGTTATGTTTCCAATGAGGTAATGTTTCCAATAATGCTATTCACATGTCTCTCACTCATTGGTTAATGATCCAAAGCTTCAAGTAAAGTTATGACCATCATTGTATCAATCTCAAAGTAATGAATAAAGTAATGCAAATGTGGTTAATGTTTAAGTACGGGTGGCAGCTTTGGGGGCGAAATGCCTAGCTCAAGCCGATCCCGAGATTATTGGATCAGGGGGCAGCTTTGGGGGCGAAAGCCTAGCTCAAGCTGAACCTGACAGGGGCAGCTCTAGGGGTGAAAACCTAGCTCGAGCCGAACATGATATGTTGATTTATGGGTGGCAGCTCTAGGGGCATAATCCTAGCTCGAGCCAATCACGATGCATTGATTTATGGGTGGCAGCTCTAGGGGCATAAGCCTAGCTAGAGCCGATCTCAACATAACGATATGTTATGTAAAGACCCACCGATCAGTCGGGGTTGGGTTACATTGTGACACATGTATTGATAAGCAAGCATTGAAGTAAAGAAAGCAAAGAAAGTAATAAAAGCAATACACATGGTTTCCCAAATGCAAAATGGTGACTTACTCACATTGATTAGTCATTTGTATTAAGTTCATTGATATGTTCATGTGTTATAGAGTTTCATTTGAGGCTTACATACTCAGTACTTATTTCGTACTGACCCCTCTTGGGGAATTTACCTTACTTACTTCAGGCGCAGGTACCAGTAGGCCTCCTCAATAGATTACCAGTTCTTAGCGGTTCTTTGGTGAGCTCCAGCTAATTCGGGGCTTCTTCGAGTCACAGTTATATATATGTTTTGGTGATGTACATGTTGTATAAAGCGGGGACTTGTCCCAACTTTTAGTTTGTTTTGGTCAAAGCATCTGTTAGAGGCTTTTGTAGATGAATGTGGGTGTATGTATATAAGGTGACACATGGAGTCTTGACTTAACGGCCTTGACAGCCAAGTTTCTCATATGTATATATATATGTGTCACATGTTTCATGATTTTCGATATTAGTCATTCATGTTCTTATGTGATAGTGGTGTTTCCTATGGCATGCGTATGAATGTATAGAAGCATAGCTTGGTTATCTCGGGCCTTATCGGGTACGGGTGCCAATCACGCCTCATTGGGATTCGGGGTGTGACAAAAGTTGTATCAGAGCAGTTCGTTCTAAGGGTGTCTACAAAGCCGTGTCTGAGTAGAGTCTTATTTATCAATGTATTATGCACCACATTTATAGGTAGGAGGCTACGGGACATTTAGGATGTTGTTTATTTTCTTCATTCTAGATCGTGCAATAGAGCCAATGTTGTAAGTTGAATCGTGTCTGACCATAGTAATTGTTTCTCTTTGATATAGTAACAATGCCGAACACTAGAAGAGGAAGGGGTAAAGGGAAGCAGGTTGATATGCCTGCTGGAGAAGGAATGAGCAAATTACCACCTGACCAAGCTAATTAAGGTGGAGCGAATGCTGAAATATCATCGCGGTCTTCATCTACCTTCCCAGTTCCGAAAGAGCCAATTGGTAGAGAGGTACCCGCAGAACCACTGATGAATGACACAGATCAAGATCTTAGAAATGCTGTACATATGTTGACACAGTTAGTGGCGGTACAAAGCCAGGGACAAGCTGGTGCAATGACACATGATGATGATGCGGCTAGAATGGCAAGTCGCAGGACACAGGATTTCTTAAAACTGGACCCTCCTATATTCACTGGGTACGATCCAAAAGAAGATCCACAGGACTTCGTGGATAAAATTCAGTGGGCTTTGAAAGTTATGCACGTGACGGGGGTTGAAACAGTTGAACTTGCTGCATACAGGTTGAAAGGAGAGGCAATATTGTGGTATGAGGATTGGAAGAAATCCCGTGACATTGGTGAAAATCCACCTACATGGGAAGATTTTAAAGTGGCTTTCCTCGATCATTATCTTCCTTATGAGATCTAGGAGGCACGTGCGAATCAGTTCCTAAATATACGTCAGGGAAATCTGAGCGTCAGGGAATACAGTTTACAATTTAATTCCTTGGCTAGATATGCACCAAATGTGGTGGCTATGATGACAGATAGAGTCCATCGATATGTGGATAGATTAGAGCCATATTTGGTACGAGATTGCACCATTGCTGCCTTGAATAAGGACATGGACATAGGGAGAATCCAGGTCTTCGCTTAGAAAATGGAAGACCAACGACAGAGGAGAAGAGTGCATGAATTTGACAGGGGACAATCCAAAAGGGCTAGACCTATGGGACCACCTATGATGTCCCAAGGAGGATCTAGGCCTCATATGTTCCCCAGACCACCCAGACCATTGTTTTCTCATTCCATAGCGGGTACTTATTCCCAGTATTGAGGGTTTAGAGGTTGTTTAGCTGGGCAGAGTAGTAGGGTTCACGAATCAAAGGCAGCATGTTTTTCTCGTCAGCAGTGTCAGCAGTGCGGGCGTATTCATTTAGGCACACTTCGATCAGGGATGAATGTCTGCTTTTGGTGTGGTATGCCGGGGCATATAGCGAGAGATTGTCCACAGCGGAGCATGGGTGGTATAGCACGACCGGCTGGGTCGGCAGTTGCGTCATCAGCATCGGTTCCTTCACTGGGCTGAGGTGTACAGCCTATTGGCTGAGGTAGAGGTGCCAGAGGAGCAACTAGTACTAGCGGGGTCCAGAATCGCACTTATGGTTTGGTGGACCGCCAGAATTCAGAGGCTTCCCCTGATGTTGTCACAGGTACATTATCCATATTCTCACTTAATGTATATGCACTGATTGACCTAGGTTCTACAGTTTCCTATGTTACCCCATTGATTGCTGTGAAATTTGCAAAGGCACCAGAATTATTAATTAAATCAATTGAAGTGTCTACACTAGTTGGTGAATATATTGTTGCAAAGAGAGTATATCATAACTGTGTGGTAACTGTGTGTGGTCATGATACATTGGCTGATCTCATTGAACTAGACATGGTGGATTTTGATGTGACCATGGGAATGGATTGGTTGGCCTCTTGTTATGCTACGGTAGATTGCCGGGCCAAGATGGTACAATTTTGTTTTCCGCAGGAAAATGTTCTAGAATGGAAGGGTAATGTAGGGGCACCACGAGGGAGATTTATTTCCTATCTGAAAGCCAGGAAAATGATTGCTAAGGGCTACATATGTCATTTAGTATGGGTGAAAGATAATGATGTGGAACCACTAACTCCGCAGTCGGTTCCAGTGGTCAATGAGTTTCTAGATGTGTTCCCAGAGGATCTTACAGGCTTGCCCCCAGAACGGGAAGTAGAGTTTGGCATTGATGTGATTCCAGGCACTCAGCCTATCTCTATTCCTCCATATCGAATGGCTCCAGCTGAATTGCGTGAATTGAAGGATCAATTGAAAGAGTTGCTGGACAAGGGCTTCATCAGGCCTAGTATGTCCCAGTGGGGTGCACCGGTATTATTTGTACGAAAGAAAGATGGCACATTGAGAATGTGCATTGACTATCGGCAATTGAATAAGGTAACGATCAAGAACAAATATCCCCTCCCTCGTATTGATGATTTGTTTGATCAATTACAGGGTGCCAAGTGTTTTTCAAAAATTTACTTGAGGTCGGGTTACCATCAAGTCAGAGTTAGAGAAGAAGATGTGCCCAAAACCGTTTTTCGAACGCGGTATGGCCACTATGAATTTTTAGTTATGTCATTTGGACTAACAAATGCACTGGTTGTGTTCATGTATTTGATGAATAGGGTGTTTACGCCATTCCTAGACGTGTTCGTCACGGTATTTATAGATGACATCCTAGTTTATTCAGGATCACCAGAGGACCATGCTAATCACTTACGATAGGTGTTACAGATTCTCCGTGAGCGTAAGTTGTATGCCAAGTTCTCTAAGTGTGAGTTTTGGTTAAAATCAGTTGCATTTTTGGGCCACATTGTGTCAGATGAAGGTATACAAGTTGATACACAGAAGATTAAAGCAGTGAAAAATTGTCCAAGACCTATGACACCCACAGAAATTCGTAGTTTTCTTGGACTGGCAGGTTATTACAGAAGATTTGTGGAAGGTTTTTCCTCTATTCCTCTATTGCTGCACCGTCAACAAAGCTTACCCATAAGGCAATAAAATTTCAGTGGAATGATGCGTGCGAGAAAAGCTTCCAAAAGTTGAAAGATAAATTAACCTCCACACCAGTTTTAGTGCTTCCCGAAGGTACCGAAGGTACCGAAGGTTATGTAGTGTATTGTGATGCTTTTGGGGTTGGCCTCGGGTGCGTATTGATGCAACACGATAATGTCATAGCATATGCCTCACAACAGTTGCGGTCACACGAGAAAAATTATCCCACCCATGATCTTGAATTAGCAGCGGTGGTCTTTGTTTTAAAGATATGGCGTCATTATTTATATGGAGTTCATGTTGATATCTATACGGACCACAAAAGTTTGCAATATCTCTTTAAGTAGAAGGAACTCAATTTGAGGCAGCGAAGGTGGTTAGATCTCTTAAAAGACTATGATATTGATATTCTTTATCATCCAGGCAAAGCAAATGTAGTAGCTGATGCATTGAGCCGCAAGACAGTAGAAAGAACTAATGGCCAACCGACAGAAAAGAAAGAAATAATCAAAGACCTATTTCAGTTAGCCAGCTTGGGAGTTCGTCTACTTGAATCCTCAGATGAGGGAGTTATTGCGCAGAATGCAGCGGAATCCTCCTTAATAACTGAAGTGAAAGAGAAGCAGTTTGCGGATTCTGTGTTATTGCAGCTAAAGGAAAATGTACAGCATAATTTGACAAAGGCATTTGATCTTACACAGGAAGGGGTGCTCCAATGCCAAGGTAGACTATGTGTACCGGATATAGACGAATTGAGGAAGCGAATTATGACAAAGGCGCATCACTCGCGCTATTCTATTCATCCGGGTGCTACGAAAATGTATCATGATTTAAAGGAAGTGTATTGGTGGGGAAATATGAAGAAGAACATTGCGGAATTCGTCTCTCAATGCCCGAATTGTCAACAAGTGAAAGTAAAGCATCAGAAACCAGGAGGTTATATGCAATGTATCAATCTTCCAGTATGGAAAAGGGATATGATTAATATGGACTTCATTACAGGTTTGCCTCGTACATTGCGGAAATTTGATTCTATATGGGTTATAGTTGACAGGCTTACCAAGTCAGCGCATTTTCTACCAGTCAAGACCACCTATACAACTGAGGATTATGCAAAATTGTATGTGAAAGAAATAGTGCGTGTAACAGCCCGTACTTTTATAAACTCACTTGATACCTTGGGATCATATCTACATAGGTGTTGAGATGCCATGCATATGAGTTTTATAGTGTCATTGGTGAAACATTTGATATCGGACTTAACATGTGCGATTAGACCTTCGTAGGGGGTGTTTTGTGAATTTGTAATGCATTTGGGTGAGGTCCCGCACATGTTATCACCTCATTTAGTGACTTTAAGTCATGTTTACTTGAGGGTTAAGATCACTAAGTAAGTATTTTGTAGTGTTTTGATAAGGGATTGGACGATACGTAAACATTGGATAAGTGGCCGGAAATTTCAGCAAAGTGCTGAAACTTGCGCCACTACCCTATTTCAGGGGTGTGGCGCAATCCACCTGCAGCCAAGAAGTTCAGAGGAGGCTGAAAACTTGCGCCACTACCCTGTTTCAGGGGTGTGGCGCAAGGCACAAAAGATGTGCCCTTCCGGAGTTGTTTCGTAACGCAATTCTACGACGATTTCTAGATGGTTTCTTTTGGTTCTTTGGAGTTATTTGAGCATTGTTAAAGATTCAAACACTTCAATATAATCCTACATACTCCTACGTGATCAAATCATGAAATGTGAATAGTGATCCAAAATGTCCAATGAAACCAAGGGCGACTAGAATGCCTATTTTTGCGATCGAAAGGACGAATGAGAATCTTTTAAGAGAATATTGTCGTGACATTATGGAATTATGTAAAAATGAGATATAAGGTGAATAATACATGAAATTTGGTGGGTTACATGGATATGTGTTTTGGGCCCAAAATTAGGCCCAAAATGGAATAAAAGACTTGGCCCAAATGGGTCATTTGACCCATTCTTGCCATGACCACTCCATTATTGATCCCAAATGTCTAAGGATGACTTGAGCACTATATAAGGGACCCAAAAATCAGATTTTATTGAAGCAAAACACACATGCTTTTTCTATCTTTTTTCTAGAAAAATCTCAAGAACACTTCTTTGACTCCCAAAAACCCTAAGGCATTTTTGGACAAGATCACCATCTTACAAGCTTGGGTAAGTGATTATTCTTGTACTTTAACATATTATGAGCATGAGAAATTATGTATATCATGTTGGTTATGCTTGTAATTGTTGAATATGGTGTTTTGTGTTTTGGTAAAAGATGTGAAATCCATGGGATTGTAATTTGGATTATGACTTGTGGTCTTGATGAAAAAGTATGGTATGGATAAAATAACAAAATGTATGGTGTTATTATGGTCCCAAACTTGTTATTTTTCTCAAAGTGTAACTTGTGGGATTTTGGCCGATATGTGTTATGAGTTGTATTAAGATACTTTGATGGATTATTTGTGATGTGTTATGGATAAGAAAGTGTAAAGGAGATATTGTGGTGAAATGTATTGATTTTCATGTATTGGTCAATGTTGGGAATATTATGGAATTTTGAAATAATAGTATGATCCATGGTTTTGTCGAGGGGAAATGACATGTTTAAAGGCAAACATGTAACTCATTGACATTGTATACATTTGTAACATAATTGGTGGTTAATGTGAATTTCGTTATGTATTTATGTTGTAGAGTGATACATAAAAAAGGAGAGGGATTATTGTTGTCTACGCATCGAAGGTTGTATATTCGTATTGCGAATCCAAGGTATGTAAGGTTACTTCGTCCGTATCTTTCTGCGGCAAATAGTGTTCACATTGACATGTCACTAGTCCTATCCCGAAATGTGCTAAGGTATCCGATATCCGTATATCACTAGTCATTGTCATATATTTTCTACTCATGGATCATTTGTGAATTTCATGTCTCATATTCATGGTTCCGAAAGCTCAAATAAAGTTACGTTCCAATATTCCAATCGTGCCTATACTTGTGTCTCTTGTTCATGGATTATTGTCCTATGGTTCCAATGGTATCATGGTGCTAGTAATGTTATATTTCTCATGATGTTTGTTCACATGTCTCTCACTCATTGGTTAATGATTCAAAGTTTCCAATAATGTTATGTTCCAAAGTTCCAAAGTAATGTTATGACTATCCAAGTATCAATCTCAAAGTAAAGATCAAAGTAATGCAAATATGGTCAATGATCAAGTATGGGTGGCAAGTCTAGGGGCATAAGCCTAGCTCGACTCGATCCCGATGTATTGATTTATGGGTGGCAAGTCTAGGGGCATAAGCCTAGCTCGACTCGATCCCGATGTATTGATTTATGGGTGGCAAGTCTAGGGGCGTAAGCCTAGCTCGACTCGATCCCGATGTATTGATTTATGGGTGGAAAGTTTAGGGGCATAAGCCTAGCTCGACTCGATCCCAATATGATGTTATGATATGAAAAGACCCACTGATCAGTAGGGGTCCGGGTACATTATTATCATTGAGCATTGAGATAAAGAAAGCAAATAAAGTAATGAAAGCAATCCACATGGTTTCCTAAAATACCAAATGGTGACTTATGCACATTGATTATTCATATGTTTTGAGTTCATTGAAATATTCATGTATTGTACAGTTTCATCTGAGCCTTGCATACTCAGTACTTATTTCGTACTGACCCCTCTCGGGGAATTTACCTTACTTGCTGCAGGCGCAGGTCCCAGTAGACCTCCTCAGTAGATTGCCAGTGTTAGCGGTTCTTTGGTGAGCTCCAGCTCATTCGGGGCTTCTCCGAGTCAGAGTATATACATGTTTTGGTTTTGTGCATAATGTGTAAAGCGGGGACTTGTCCCGACTTATGGTTCATTGTGGTCAATGCTCTTGTTATAGGCTTTTGTAGACGGATGTGGGTGTATCAGTGTAAACGACATATGTTGTTTTGAATGGATGGCCTCAACGGCCAAGTTTCATATGTATGTATAAATACGTTACATATTTTCCTTTATTCGTCTTCCATGTTCTTATGCAATGGGGGTTATGATTATGAGATGCACATGAATGATTGAGCATAGGCAAAGGTTGGTTCTCTCGGGCCTTATCGGCTACGGGTGCCAATCATGTCTCGATGGGATTCGGGGCTTGACAAAAGTGGTATCAGAGCAGTCGTTCTAAGGGTGTCTACAAAGCCGTGTCTGAGTAGAGTCTTACTTATCGATGTGTTGTGCACCACATTTATAAGTAGGAGGCTACGGGACATTTAGAATGTTGTTTCTTTTCTTCATTCTAGATCGTGCAATAGAGCCAATGTTGTCAGTTGCATTGTATCTGATCTTGGTAATTATTTTTCTTTGGTATAGTCAAAATGCCGAACACTAGAAGAGGAAGAGGAAAAGGTAAAAGTAAGCTGATAGATAGAATTTCTGAAGGAACAAGTAGACCACCACCTGACCAAGTTGATCAAGGTGGGGCTGAAACTGAGTTCGCAACACGAGCTTCTTCTACTTCTTCAGCTCCAGAAGAGCCGAGAAGAAGGGAAGTGCCCGTGGAACCACCGACGAATGCCACAGATCAGGATCTTAGAAATGCTGTACAGATGTTGACACAATTAGTGGAGGCACAAAGCCAGGGAAGAGCTGGTGCAATGGCACATGATGATGATGCGGCTAGAATGGCAAGTCGCAGGACACAGAATTTCTTGAAACTGGACCCTCCTATATTCACAGGGTCTGATCCAAAAGCAGATCCACAGGACTTCGTGGATCAAGTTCAAAGGGCCTTAGAAGTTATGCATGTGACAGGGGTAGAGACAGTTGAACTTGCTGCGTACAGGTTGAAGGGAGAGGCAATATTATGGTATGAGGATTGGAAGAAATCCCATGACATTGGTGCAGATTCACCAACATGGGAAGAGTTTAAAATGGCTTTCCTCGATCATTATCTTCCGTATGAGGTTCGAGAAGCACGTGCAGATCAGTTCCTGAATTTGCGTCAAGGGAATATGAGTGTTCGGGAATATAGTTTGCAATTTAACTCCTTGGCTCGATATGCGCCAAATGTTGTGGATACGATGACAGACAGGGTCCATAGATACGTGGACAGACTAGAGCCATATTTGGTAAGAGATTGCACTATTGCGGCCTTGAATAAGGACATGGACATTGCTCGCATACAAGCCTTCGCCTAGAAAATGGAAGATCAAAGACAGAGACGAAGGGTACATGAATTTGATAGGGGACAGTCCAAAAGGGCTAGACCTATGGGACCACCTGTGATGTCCGAAGGAGGATCTAGGCCCCGCATGTTTCCTAGACCACCTAGATCGTCGTTCTCTTATTCCACAGGGAGTGCTTATTCTCAGTCTCGAGGGTTTAGAGGTGGTTCAGCTGGGCAGAGTAGTGGGGGTCATGGATCATAGTCATCAGGTTTTCCTCGTCAGCAGTGTCAACACTGTGGGCGTATTCACCCAGGCACATGTCGGGCAGGAACGAATGTCTGCTTTTGGTGTGGTATGCCAGGGCATATAGCGAGAGATTGTCCACAGAGGAGCATGAGTGGTATAGCACGACCGGCTGGGTCGGCTGTTGCATCATCAGCATCGGTTCCTTCACTGGGCCGAGGTGTGCAGCCTGTTGGCCATGGTAGAGGGACCAGAGGAGCAGCCAGTACTAGCGGGGTCCAGAATCGCATTTATGCTTTGGTGGACCTCCAGAATTCAGAGGCTTCCCCAGATGTTGTCACAGGTACATTATCCATATTCTCACATAATGTATATGCACTAATTGACCCAGGTTCTACATTTTCCTATGTTACTCCATTGGTTGCTGCGAAATTTGCAAAGGCACCGAAATTATTAATTAAGTTAATTGAAGTGTCTACACCGGTTGGTGAATATATTGTTGCAAAGAGAATGTATCGTAACTGTGTGGTAACAGTGTGTGGTCATGATACGTTGGCCGATCTTATTGAATTGGACATGGTGGATTTTGATGTAATTATGGGAATGGATTGGTTGGCTTCGTGTTATGCTACGGTAGATTGCCGGGCCAAGAAGGTACAATTTTGTTTTCCGCAGGAAAATGTTCTAGAATGGCAGGGTAAGGTAGGGGCACCACGAGGAAGATTTATTTCCTACTTGAAAGCAAGGAAAATGATTGCCAAGGGATACATATGTCATTTGGTACGAGTGAAAGATAATGATGTGGAACCATTAACTCCACAGTCAGTACCGGTAGTCAATGAATTTCTTGATGTATTTCCAGAGGATCTTCCAGGTTTACCCCCAGAACGGGAAGTGGAATTCGGCATTGATGTGATTCCAGGCACTCAACCTATTTCTATCCCTCCATATAGAATGGCTCCAGCGGAACTGCGTGAATTGAAGGAGCAGTTGAAAGATTTGTTGGACAAGGGCTTCATTAGGCCTAGTATGTCCCCGTGGGGTGCACCGGTATTATTCTTACGCAAGAAAGATGGAACCTTGAGAATGTGCATCGACTATCGGCAACTGAATAAAGTAACGATCAAGAACAAATATCCCCTCCCTCGAATTGATGATTTGTTTGATCAGTTACAGGGTGCCAAGTGTTTCTCAAAGATTGAATTGAGGTCGGGTTAGCATCAAGTCAGAGTTAGGGAGGAGGATGTACCCAAGACAGCTTTTCGAACACGGTATGGCCATTATGAATTTTTAGTTATGTCATTTGGACTAACAAATGCACCGGCTGTGTTTATGGATTTGATGAACAGGGTGTTTAAGCCATTCCTAGACGTGTTCGTGACAGTATTTATAGATGACATCCTTGTTTATTCAAGATCACCAGAAGACTATGCTTATCACCTACGAAAAGTGTTGCAAATTCTCCGTGAGCGTAAGCTGTATCCAAAATTCTCCAAATGTGAGTTTTGGTTAAAATCAGTTGATTCTTGGGTCACATTGTGTCGGACGAAGGAATCCAGGTCGACACACAGAAGATAGAGGCAGTGAAGAATTGGCCAAGACCTACGACACCCACAGAGATTCGCAGTTTTCTGGGTTTGGCAGGTTATTACCGAAGATTTGTAGAAGGGTTTGCTTCTATTGCGGCACCATTGACGAAGTTAACTCACAAGGCAATTAAATTTCAATGGAATGATGCATGTGAAAGAGGTTTCCAAAAATTAAAAGATAAGTTGACTTCCACACCAGTGTTAGTACTTCCCGAAGGCACGGAGGGCTATGCAGTGTATTGTGATGCTTCCGGGATTGGTCTCGAATGTGTGTTGATGCAGCATGGTAGGGTGATAGCATATGCCTCACGACAGTTGCGGCCACATGAGAAAAACTATCCAACACATGATCTTGAATTGGCAGCGGTAGTTTTTGCTTTAAAGATATGGCGTCATTATTTATATGGGGTTCATGTTAACATCTATACGGATCACAAAAGCTTACAATATATCTTTAAGCAAAAGGAACTCAACCTAAGGCAACGAAGATGGTTAGAGCTCTTGAAAGACTATGATGTCGATATTTTATACCATCCAGGGAAGGCAAATGTAGTAGCGGATGCATTGAGCCGCAAGGCAACGGGAGTCACTAGTGATCAATTGACAGAAAAGAAGGAAATAATCAAAGACTTATATCAGTTAGCGAGCTTGGGAGTTCGCCTTATTGAATCTTCAGATAATAGAGTTATTGTACAGAATGCAGCAAAATCCTCTTTGATAGATGAAGTGAAAGAGAAGCAATTTGCGGATTCTATTTTATTACAGCTAAAGGAAAATGTGCAGCAGAATTTAACCAAGGCATTTTATGTTACACCGGAAGGGGTACTTCAATGTCAAGGGAGATTATGTGTACCGAACATAGATGAGCTGAGGACACGAATAATGACAGAGGCGCACCATTTGCGCTACTAAAATGTACCATGAATTGAAAGAAGTGTATTGGTGGGGCAACATGAAAAAGAACATTGCAGAATTTGTCGCGCAATGCCCAAATTGTCAACAAGTGAAAGTGGAACATCAGAAATCGGGTGGTTACATGCAGTGTATTAATCTTCCAGTTTGGAAATGGGATATGATTAATATGGATTTCATTACGGGTTTGCCTCGTACATTGCGGAAGTTTGATTCTATATGGGTCATAGTGGACCGACTTACCAAGTCAGCGCATTTTCTACCTGTCAAGAAGACCTATACGGCTGAGGATTATGCAAATTTGTATGTGAAGGAGATAGTACGATTGCATGGTATTCCACTTTCTATCATATCAGACAGAGGAGCACAGTTCACAGCACACTTTTGGAAATCTTTTCAGCGGAGTTTGGGTACTCAGGTGAATTTGAGTACGGCTTTCCATCCTCAAACTGATGGACAAGCAGAACGTACCATTCAGACACTTGAAGATATGCTACGAGCATGCACGTTAGACTTTTAGGGCAGTTGGGATGACCATTTGCCTCTTATTGAATTTTCTTATAACAATAGCTATCATTCAAGTATTCAGATGGCACCTTATGAAGCATTGTACGAAAGAAAATGTTGATCACCAATTGGGTGGTTTGAAGTAGGTGAAATTGCCTTACTTAGGCCGGATATGGTGCACCAGGCTATGGAGAAAGTCAAAGTGATCCAACAGCGATTACAAACGGCCCAGAGTCGGCAGAAGTCCTATGTTGATGTTAGGAGAAGAGGACTTGAATTTGCCATAGGTGATTGGGTATTCCTAAAGGTGTCACCGATGAAAGGGGTAATGCGGTTTGGAAAGAAAGGGA
The DNA here is from genome assembly GCA_031232105.1 of Capsicum rhomboideum. NCBI lineage: Eukaryota > Viridiplantae > Streptophyta > Magnoliopsida > Solanales > Solanaceae > Capsicum > Capsicum rhomboideum. The sequence continues at coordinate 45,181,702 of CP124708.1, read as the reverse complement.
AATTGAGTCCACGTTACATAGGCCCATATGAAATCATTAGGAGAATTGGGCAAGTCGCGTATGAGTTGGCACTACCCCAGGAATTTTCCTCAGTCCATTCGGTATTTCATGTGTTGATGCTTCGAAAATGCATAGGAGATCCGTATCGTATTGTTCCCGTAGAGGATGTTCAAGTTACAGAGGATCTCACTTATGAAGAAGTGCCCATTGCTATCCTAGATCGACAAGTAAAGAAATTGAGAAATAAAGACATAGCATCCGTAAAAGTCCTTTGGAGAAACCAACAAGTAGAGGAGATCACATGGGAAGCGGAGGAAATGATGAAATCCAAGTATCCCCATCTATTTCAAATGGACCAAGAAGTGCACAGTGCGGAGGTGTAACAATAACAAGTAAGTATTTAAGAGCATTATGTGAACGTGTATAGGTATGTTAACGTAAAGATGCATTTGTTGTATATAAGACAATGTTGTTAACATTCGAGGACGAATGTTTCTAAGGGGGGAAGAATGTAACACCCCGTACTTTTATAACCTCACTTGATACCTTGGGATCATATCTACATAGGTGTTGAGATGCCATGCATATGAGTTTTATAGTGTCATTGGTGAAACATTTGATATCGGACTTAACATGTGCGATTAGACCTTCGTAGGGGGTGTTTTGTGAATTTGTAATGCATTTGGGTGAGGCCCCTCACATGTTCTCACCTCATTTAGTGACTTTAAGTCATGTTTACTTGAGGGTTAAGATCACTAAGTAAGTATTTTGTAGTGTTTTGATAAGGGATTGGACGATATGTAAACATTGGATAAGTGGCCGGAAATTTCAGCAAAGTGCTGAAACTTGCGCCACTACCCTATTTCAGGGGTGTGGCGCAATCCACCTGCAGACAATAAGTTCATAGGAGGCTTCAAACTTGCGCCACTACCCTGTTTCAGGGGTGTGGCGCAAGGCACAAAAGATGTGCCCTTCCGGAGTCGTTTCGTAACGCAATTCTACGACGATTTCTAGATGGTTTCTTTTGGTTCTTTGGAGTTATTTGAGCATTGTTAAAGATTCAAACACTTCAATATAATCCTACATACTCCTACGTGATCAAATCATGAAATGTGAATAGTGATCCAAAATGTCCAATGAAATCAAGGGCGACTAGAATGCCTATTTTTGCGATCGAAAGGACGAATGAGAATCTTTTAAGAGAATATTGTCGTGACATTATGGAATTATGTAAAAATGAGATATAAGGTGAATAATACATGAAATTTGGTGGGTTACATGGATATGTGTTATTGGGCCCAAAATTAGGCCCAAAATGGAATAAAAGACTTGGCCCAAATGGGTCATTTGACCCATTCTTTCCATGACCACTCCATTATTGCTCCCAAATGGCTAAGGATGACTTGAGCACTATATAAGGGACCCAAAAATCAGATTTTGTTGAAGCAAAACACACATGCTTTTTCTATCTTTTTTATAGAAAAATCTCAAGAACACTTCTTTGACTCCCAAAAACCCTAAGGCATTTTTGGACAAGATCACCATCTTCCAAGCTTGGGTAAGTGATTATTATTTTACTTTAACATATTATGAGCATGAGAAATTATATATATCATGTTGGTTATGCTTGTAAGTGTTGAATATGGTGTTTTGTGTTTTGGTAAAAGATGTGAAATCCATGGGATTGTAATTTGGATTATGACTTGTGGTCTTGATGAAAAAGTATGGTATGGATAAAATAACAACATGTATGGTGCTATTATGGTCCCAAACTTGTTATTTTTCTCAAAGTGTAACTTGTGGGATTTTGGCCGATATGTGTTATGAGTTGTATTAAGGTACTTTGATGGATTATTTGTGATGTGTTATGGATAAGAAAGTGTAAAGGAGAAGTATTGTGGTGAAATGTATTGATTTTCATGTATTGGTCAATGTTGGGAATATTATGGAATTTTGGAATAATAGTATGATCCATGGTTTTGTTGAGGGGAAATGACATGTTTAAAGGCAAACATGTAACTCATTGACATTGTATACATTTGTAACATAATTGGTGGTTAATGTGAATTTCGTTATGTATTTATGTTGTAGAGTGACACATAAAGAAGGAGAGGGATTATTATTGTCTACGCATCGAAGGTTGTATATTCGTATTGTGAATCCAAGGTATGTAAGGTTACTTTGTCCGTATCTTTCTACGGCAAATAGTGTTCACATTGACATGTCACTAGTCCTATCCCGAAATGTGCTAAGGTATCCGATATCCGTATATCACTAGTCATTGTCATATATTTTCTACTCATGGATCATTTGTGAATCTCATGTCTCATATTCATGGTTAATGTTCCGAAAGCTCAAATAAAGTTACGTTCCAATATTCCAATAGTGCCTATACTTGTGTCTCTTGTTCATGGATTATTGACCTATGGTTCCAATGGTATCATGGTGCTAGTAATGTTATATTTCTCATGATGTTTGTTCACATGTCTCTCACTCATTGGTTAATGATTCAAAGTTTCCAATAATGTTATGTTCCAAAGTTCCAAAGTAATGTTATGACTATCCAAGTATCAATCTCAAAGTAAAGATCAAAGTAATGCAAATGTGGTCAATGATCAAGTATGGGTGGCAAGTCTAGGGGCATAAGCCTAGCTCGACTCGATCCCGATGTATTGATTTATGGGTGGCAAGTCTAGGGGCATAAGCCTAGCTCGACTCGATCCCAATATGATGTTATGATATGAAAAGACCCACTGATCAGTAGGGGCCCGGGTACATTGTTATCATTGAGCATTGAGATAAAGAAAGCAAATAAAGTAATGAAAGCAATCCACATGGTTTCCCAACATACCAAATGGTGACTTATGCACATTGATTATTCATATGTTTTGAGTTCATTGAAATATTCATGTATTGTACAGTTTCATCTGAGCCTTGCATACTCAGTACTTATTTCGTACTGACCCCTCTCGGGGAATTTACCTTACTTGCTGCAGGCGCAGGTCCCAGTAGACCTCCTCAGTAGATTTCTAGTGTTAGCGGTTCTTTGGTGAGCTCCATCTCATTCGGGGCTTCTCCGAGTCAGAGTATATACATGTTTTGGTTTTGTGCATAATGTGTAAAGCGGGGACTTGTCCCGACTTATGGTTCATTGTGGTCAATGCTCTTGTTAGAGGCTTTTGTAGACGGATGTGGGTGTATCAGTGTAAACGATATATGTTGTTTTGACTGAATGGCCTCAACGGCCAAGTTTCATATGTATGTATAAATACGTTACATATTTTCCTTTATTCGTCTTCCATGTTCTTATGCAATGGGGGTTATGATTATGAGATGCACATGAATGATTGAGCATAGGCAAAGGTTGGTTCTCTCGGGCCCTATCGTCTACGGGTGCCAATCATGTCTCGATGGGATTCGGGGCGTGACAGTACGATTGCATGGTATTCCACTTTCTATTATATCAGATAGAGGAGCACAGTTCACAGCGAACTTTTGGAGATCCTTTCAGCAGAGTTTGGGCACACAGGTGAATCTGAGTACGGCTTTCCATCCTCAGACTGATGGACAAGCAGAATGTACTATTCAGACACTTGAAGATATGTTACGAGCTTGTGCATTAGATTTTCAAGTCAATTAGGATGACCATTTTCCTCTTATTGAATTTGTTTACAACAATAGCTATCATTCAAGTATTAAAATGGCACCTTATGAAGCTTTGTACGGGAGAAAATATAGATCACTAATTGGGTTGTTTGAAGCGGGAGAAACTGCTTTACTTGGGCCGGATATTGTTCATCAGGCTATGGAGAAAGTTAAAGTGATTCAACAGCGATTACAAACGGCCCAGAGTCGACACAAGTCCTATGCTGATATTAGAAGAAGAGGACTTGAATTTGCCAAAGGTGATTAGGTATTCCTGAAGGTGTCACCGATGAAAGGGGTAATGGGGTTCGAAAAGAAAGGAAAATTGAGTCCACGTTACATAGGCCCATATGAAATTATTAGAAGATTTGGGCAAGTTGCGTATGAGTTGGCACTACCCCAGGAACTCTCCACAGTTCATCCGGTATTTCATGTGTCAATACTTCGGAAGTGCATAGGGGATCCATCTCGTTTTACTCCTGTCGATGATGTACAGGTTACAGAGGATCTTACCTATGAGGAAATACCTATTGCCATTCTGGATAGACAGATAAAGAGGTTGAGAAACAAAGATATTGCTTCTGTAAAGGTACTTTGGAGAAATCAGCAAAGAGAAGAGGTCACATGGGAAGCTGAAGAAATATTGAAATCTAAGTACCCTCATTTATTTCAAAAAGAAGTATGACAAGTAAGTATTTATAAGCTTTGAGTGTATATCTATAAGATGACATGAAGAATGCTCCTAAACTTGTAACTATTTACTTTGAAATGATAACACTAACATTCGAGGATGAATGTTTCTAAGGGGTGAAGAATGTAACACCCCGTACATTTCTGAGTTTAGCTGACAATCGTAACATTTAGGGGAAAATGAAAACATGAAAGAATTGATGAATTTTTTATTGAATTGTGGGCATTTATTAATTCTTGTATAATTGGGCCAAAAAATGAAACCCAAAATAACAAGAAGACATGGCCCAACATTGGGTTTTTGACCCATTCTTCCAAATTTGATCCATTTGACCAATCAAAATTGATTAAATGATAAGGAAAAGATAAGGGATACATGAGGGACTATATAAATAGGAAAATCAGATTTTTTATTTCATTAAGCTCTCATGTTTTTCTAGACTTTACTAAACATATCTCTTTTGCTCTCAAGAACCCTAAGTCACTCTTTTGGCCAAGATCATCAATTGGTAAGACTTGGTAAGTGTTTATTATGATGGAATAATATATTTTATGCATAATATATGGTGTATATTATGTTGGTTATGTTGGTGGAGCATTGAGAAGTTCACAATAAGTGAAGTGTACATGTTGCTAAATCGGAGGGTGATTTGTCTTGTAAACTTGACAAAGGACCTATGGTTTTGAATAAAGTGAGCTTTGTGGAGTAAATATTGACATGTGAGATTTGATTATAGTCTTACTTTTTCTTATTCTTGTGTATAACGTTTGGAATTGTTGTTGCAATATTGGTTATGGTTTTGGTGCCGTATTGGCCGTGAAATGTAGTTTTGGGTGTTTTTTTGTGTGTTGTGAGACTATGGATGAATTTTGGTGTTTAATATGATCAAAAATATGTTCAAATATGTTTGATTGTGATCATGGACCATTCATGGCATAAAAAGACCCAAAAGAGACCCTTTTTGGCCCAAACGGGCACCCACCCTCGCAGACGAAGCACCTGCGGGCGAAGGTGCCAACGCAGGTTCCTATGGATAGTGCCAAAGGTAACCTGTGGACACATTTCATCCACCTGGGTGGCTTAGCACATCGTCCCAGAACTCCGAATTGCTTGTTTTAGCATCCCTTTGGCCCCCCGAAATCCCTATACCCTTCATGGATGTAATTATCAACTTGTGATGTCTTTTAATGACTTTAAAGTGTCGTATGGAGGCATGTTGGACTATGTTAACTATGTATGATTGTTCATAAGTTTTTATGAGGCAATTTTATAGGGTAATTTTGACGGAATGATAAAGGGAAAAGCGTAAAGGGTAAGTGTGATGTGAAATGCTATCGATGTATGATATTTTGGTCAATGTGTGTAATGTTATGGTGTTGTTGATATGGAAATGCAGTGGATTGTATTGTAAGGGGGTGACATGACGTTATATGGTGGTCATATAGTTCATTGTCGTCTTGTACACCTGTATAGTGACTAGTTGCTAATGTAAGCTCCGGTATGAACTTGTATTGTAGAGTAAGATGTAAGGAAGAAGCTGGACTATTGTATTCATAAATAGGTTTGTGTATTCATACTTGGAAGTGAAGCTATGTAAGGTTCCTCTTTCCGTATCCTTCTGCAGCATATAGTGTACACTTTGTTATGGTACCTACTCATTCCCAAAATGTACTAAGGTATCCTATATCCGGTTATCAATTGTCTCTACTACATGTTTCCTACTTATTGATCAATTGTGAATCTCATGTCTCATGTCTCATGTCTCATGTCCATGACTAGTATTCCAAAAGCCCAATAAGGTTGTGTTCCAAAGTTCCAATAGTGATTATACTCATGTATCTTATCCATTGATTATTGTCCAATAGTTCCAATAATGTTATGTTTCCAATGAGGTAGTGTTTCCAATAATGCTATTCACATGTCTCTCACTCATTGGTTAATGATCCAAAGCTTCAAGTAAATTTATGACCATCGTTGTATCAATCTCAAAGTAATGAATAAAGTAATGCAAATGTGGTTAATGTTTGAGTACGGGTGGCAGCTTTGGGGGCGAAATGCCTAGCTCAAGCCGATCCTGAGATTATTGAATCAGGGGGCAGCTTTGGGGGCGAAAGCCTAGCTCAAGCCGAACCTGACAGGGGGCAACTCTAGGGGTGAAAACCTAGCTCGAGCCGAACCTGATATGTTGATTTATGGGTGGCAGCTCTAGGGGCATAAGCCTAGCTCGAGCCGATCCTGATGCATTGATTTATGGGTGGCAGCTCTAGGGGCATAAGCCTAGCTCGAGCCGATCTCAACATAACGATATGTTATGTAAAGACCCACTGATCACTCAGGGCCCGAGTACATTGTGACACATGTATTGACAAGCAAGCATTGAAGTAAAGAAAGCAAAGAAAGCAAAGAAAGTAATGAAAGCAATACACATGGTTTCCAAAATGCAAAATGGTGACTTACTCACATTGATTAGTCATTTGTATTGAGTTCATTGATATGTTCATATGTTATAGAGTTTCATTTGAGCCTTACATACTCAGTACAAATTCCGTACTGACCCCTCTTGGGGAATTTACCTTACTTGCTGCAGGCGCAAGTACCAGTAGGCCTCCTCAATAGATTGCCAGTTGTTAGCGATTATTTGGTGAGCTCCAGCTAATTCGGGGCTTCTCCGAGTCAAAGTTGTATATATGTTTTGGTGATGTACATATTGTATAAAGCGGGGACTTGTCCCGACTTTTAGTTTGTTTTGGTAAATGCATCTTTTAGAGGCTTTTGTAGATGAATGTGGGTGTATGTATATAAGGTGACACATGGAGACTTGACTTGACGGCCATGACAGCCAAGTTTCTCATATGTATATATATATACGTCACATGTTCCATGATTTCCGATATTAGCCATTCATGTTCTTATGTGATAGTGGTGTTTCCTATGTCATGTGTATGAATGTATAGAAGCATAGCTTGGTTCTCTCGGGCCTTATCGGCTACGGGTGCCAATCACACCTCGTTGGGATTCGGGGTGTGACAATGAGATTCAAAATTGATCTATGAGTAGAAAATATATGATAATGACCATTGATAATCGCATATAGGATACCTTAGCACATTTCGGGATGGGACAAGCGTAATCTCAATGTGAATACTATTTGCCGTAGAAAGATACGGACAGAGTAACCTTACATACCTTGTATTCTCAATATGAATATACAATCCTAGATATCAATACAATAGTCCCGCTCCTTCTTTATGTGTCACTCTACAACACAAATATATAACGGAATTCACATTAACCACCAACTACCTTACAAATTCATATAACGTCAATGAGTTACATGTTTGCCTTTAAATATGCCATTTTCCCTTGACAAAACCATTGATGAAAATATTATCCCAAAAATACCACAATATTCTCAACATTGACCAATACATGATAATCAATACATTTCACCACAACACTTCTCCTTTACACTTTCTTATCCACACCACATCACAAATAATCCATCAAAATTACCTTAATACACCTCATAGCACATATCGTCCAAAATCCCACAATGTACACTTATAGAAAAATAACAAGTTTAATAACAAAATCACACCATACATGTTCATATTTTATCCATACCATGCTCTTTCATCAAAGTCTCAAGTCATAATTCAAGCTTGAATCTCATGGATCACAAATCTTATATAAAAACACAAAGTACCATGTCTAACACTTCCAAGCATAACCAATATGATTTACATACTCCCCCATGCATATAATATTTTAATCCACAACAATAATAACTTACCCAAGCTTGAAAAGTGATGATCTTGCTCCAAAAGTGAGCTTTGAGTCCTTAGGGTTTGAGAGCAAATATCTTATCTTTTGGTCTAAAAAGGCATGAGACTTATGAAGAATAAAAATCAGATTTTTTGAACCCTTCTATAAGACTTTATTTCCATCCTTATCCACTCTTAAAGCATTAAATGCTTGGTCTAGAAGGTCAAGGCAAGAATGGGTCCTTTGACCCATTTTGGCCCATGCCTTTTTCTCATTTTTGGGCCTTTTATTGAGCCCAATTCACTTAACCCAATAAAATCAATAAATTCTTGTGTTTAAGTAACCTTATATGTTTTACAACAATATTCCCACTCATGTAATTCATATCCGTAGCCTCAAACCCAAAAACAAGTGATTCTAGCCACGTATGGCTTATTTTGACCATAAGGGAAAAACTGTCATTTTGATGCCAAATTTGTTCTCGAGTAATTTTATAATAGCAATATAATATTTCATTCATTCCATGTATATACTCGTGGTTTTAGAAGAAACGTGGCAAAAATCGGCTCGGTACGTCCCCGGGCACCCTTGGGACTTAAGACAATTTCCAACTTTGAAAAAGTGGCAAAACCAGTGTGGTACGCCCTTGGACGCACCAGCATACTTCCTCTGGGCACAAAAATTTGGCCCAGAGCGGCGTGGGACGCCCCCCAGCGCGCCCCACACTTATTTTTTCTGAAAATTTCATTTTCGACTTTTCTTCGCGGGTTTGGTTAGATACTTCAAGTCCTATTCTTTAACTTACTTCTTACCCTTAATACACTTTGTTTAGAGGTCCTCTTAGCCTCATTTTGAACCCCCCAAATGCTCCACGAAAATCACAAAACACCTCCTATGCAAGTTTAATCACATGTACAAGGCCAAATTTTAATTTTCGCATCACTAACGTTACAAAATACATACCCATGGCATCTCAACACCTAAGTAACCATTATTCAATGTCATCACATAGGGTTGGTAGTATACGGGGTTTTACATTCTCCCCCCCCCCCTAGAAACATTCATCCTCGAATGTTAACGATGTCGCTTTATGTGCAACAAATGCATCTCTATATTAACATCTCTATACATATACTCATATAAATACTTACTTATTATATATTTTTTTTCTTCACTTCCATATTATGAACTCTTCTGTCCGTTTGAAATGAATATGGATACTTTGATTTCATCATTTCTTTAGTTTCCCAGGTGACCTCTTCGGCTTGTTTATCTAGAATAGCAATAGGTAGCTCTGTAATTCGTATATTTTCAATGGGAGTAATATGAAATGGAACTCTTATGCACTTCCGGTAATTTCACATAGCATGTTGTGTAGAGCCAATTTTCTTTCCTTCCAAATCCTATTACCCCTTTCATTGGGGACGCTTTTAAGAGTACTTAATCATCTGTGACCACAAAAATCTACTATACCATTACGATATGTTCTTTTAACTCTAATAAAGTCACCGATAGGTGGAGATTTTTCAATTGACTTAACTAATAACCTCGGTGTCCCATTAAATTCATAGTAATCAATGGAGTGACATAAGATAGGGTAAAGCCCGTACCGATCAATACATATGTATCATGTGAAAATATGGATGATATACCTGTATATTCATTAGGAGATGCCTCCACATTCTGACTGTCCACTAGAGCATAGGTACGATTTTGGGATCCACTGGAACTAACTGCTCCTCCTCTAATATCTCTACCACGACCAATAGGCTGAACGCCTCTGTCTAGGGAAGGAACCGATGCTGATGATGCAACGGTTGATTCCGTAGGTCGTGCTACACCACTCGCTCCCCTTTGTGATCATTCTCTCATTATATGCCCTGCTGCGCCACACCAAAAACAAGCATTTGTCCCCACTCAGCATGTACCTGCATGAGTACACCCGCAGTGTTGACACTGCTGATGAGGAAAACCTATTTCCTGTGATCCGTGAACTCCACTACTCTGCCCAGATGAACCACCTCTAAACCCTCGGAACTGAGAGTGAGCACCTGTTGTAGAATATGAGAACGAGGGTCTAGGCGGTAACATTTGAGATCTAGATTCTCTTGGGGACACCATAGACTGCCCCATTGGTCTAGCCCTTTTTGATGGCCCTTCCTCAGAGTCCTGTGTCCCTCTTCTTTACCTTTGGTCCTCCATCTTCTGTGCAAATGCCTGGATTCTAGCGATGTCCATGTCTCTGTTCAATGCTGCAATGGTACAGTCCCTCACTAGATATGGTTCTAATCGGTCCACATATCAGTCATTGTAGCCACCACATTTGGAGCATATCGAGACAATGAGTTAAACTGCAAACTGTACTCTCTCACACTCAGATTTTCTTGACGCAAATTTAGAAACTGATCTGCACGTGCCTCACGGATCTCGTAGGGAAGGTAATGATCAAGGAAAGCTATTTTGAATTCTTCCCAATTTGGTGGATTTACACCAATATCACGGGATTTCTTCCAATCCTCGTACCACAATATCGCCTCTCCTTTCAATCTGTATACAGCAAGTTTAACTGTCTCTACCCCCGTCACATGCATAACTTCCAAAGCCCTCTGAATCTGATCCACGAAGTCCTGTGGATCTGCTTCCGGATCTGACCCTGTGAATATGGGAGGGTCTAGCTTTAAGAAGTCCTGTGTACGTCAACTAGCTGCTCTAGCCGCGTCATCTTCACTTATCAATGGACCAGTTCGTCTCTGTGTCTGTGCAGCCACTAACTGTGTCAACATATGTACTGCATTCCTTAAATCTTGGTCAGTGGCATTCATCGTTGGTTCTGCAGGTACTTCTCTACCTCTTGGCTCTCCCGGAGCTGGCAAAGTAGATGAATACCGCAATGAAATTTCAGCATTTGCTCCACCTTGACTAGCTTAGTCAGGTGGTAATCTACTCATTCCTTATCCAGCAAGCACATCTACCTGCTTTCCTTTACCTCTACCTCTTCTTGTGATTGGCATTTTGACTATACCAAAGAAAAACAATTACCATAATCAGATACAATTCAACTTATAACACTGGCTCTATTGCACGATCTAGAAGTGAAGAAAAGAAACAACATCCTAAATGCCCCGTAGCCTCCTACTTATAAATGGGGTGCACAACACATTGATAAGTAAGACTCTACTCAGACACGGCTTTGTAGACACCCTTAGAACGACCTTCTTTGATACAACTTTTGTCACGCCCCGAAATCCCATTCCGGCCGGACTAGCACCCGAAGCCGATATGGCCCGAGAGAACCAATCTTTGCTCATGTACATTCGTATGTATAGCCTCATATGAACATCATACTATATCATGTAACTGATAACATATAAAATTCTTATGGCAGAAGTCATGGAAAACACGTACAATATGTGAAACTTGGCCGTTACGGATGTCAAGTCGAGTGAACATACATCTCTTGCATCTATACACTCACATACGTCTACAAAAGACTCTAACAGATGCATATACAAGACCAACTTAAATTCGGGACAAGTCCCTACTTTATACAACATTTACAACATCAAAACAAATGTACAACTGTGACTTGGGAAGTCCCGAACCAACTGGGGCTCACCAAAAATCTGCAATTACTGTCAACCTATTGCGGAGGTCTACTAGTGCCTGCACCTGCGGCATTTAAAGTAAGTTCCCCAAGAGGGGTCAGTACAAAGAATGTACTGAGTATGTAAGGCTAAATGAAACTGTATGATATGTAAACATGTCAATAAACTCAAATACAAATGAGTGATCAATATGGATAAGTCACTATACTGAACTTTGGAGACCATGTATATTGCTTCCATTACTTTATTTGCTTCTATGATTATTCATCTTTGCCTGTGACCTGTGATACCCGGGCCCCGACTGTTCAGTGGGTTTACATAACATATCGTTATGTTGGGATAGGCTCGAGCTAGGCTTATGCCTCCAGAGCTGCAACCCTAAGAATCAATATATTGGGATCGGCTCGAGCTAGGTTTTTACCTCTAGAGCTGCCACCCATACAACATATCAGGTTCGGCTCGAGCTAGGTTTATACCTCCAGAGCTGCCCCCTGTTAGGTTCGGTCCGAGCTAGGCTTATGCCTCTAGGACTTCCCCCTGGTCCTGGGATCGGCTTGAGCTAGGCTTATACCCCCAAAGCTGCCACCCATACTTGATCAATAACCACATATGCATTACTTCACTTCTTTACTTTTGAGAGATTGATACCTTTACTTGTGAGAGATTGGTACATTCACTTGTGAGAGATTGATACATTCATTTGACATAGCATTTTTGGAAGCTTTGGAACCATAACAAAAATAGAAGACATGTGAATAAAATTATTGGAAACATAGCCTTATTGGAAACATAACACCATTGGAACCATTGAACAATCATCCATGAACAAGATACATGAGCACAATCACTTTTGGAACTTTGGAAAACAACCTTATTGAGCTTTTGGAACAATACCCATGAATATGAGACATGAAATTCACAATTGATCTATGAGTAGAAAATATATGATAATGACCATTGATAATCGCATATAGGATACCTTAGCACATTTCGGGATGGGACAAGCGTAATGTCAATGTGAATACTATTTGCCGCAGAAAGATAAGGACAGAGTAACCTTACATACCTTGTATTCTCAATACGAATATACAATCCTAGATGTGCATACAATAGTCCCGCTCCTTCTTTATGTGTCACTCTACAACACAAATATATAACGGAATTCACATTAACCACCAACTACCTTACAAATGCATATAACGTCAATGAGTTACATGTTTGCCTTTAAACATGCCATTTCCCCTTGACAAAACCATTGATGAAATTATTATCCCAAAAATACCACAATATTCTCAACATTGACCAATACATGATAATCAATACATTTCACCACAACACTTCTCCTTTACACTTTCTTATCCACACCACATCACAAATAATCCATCAAAATTACCTTAATACACCTCATAGCACATATCGTCCAAAATCCCACAATTTACTCTTATAGAAAAATAACAAGTTTAATAACAAAATCACACCATACATGTTCATATTTTATCCATACCATGCTCTTTCATCAAAGTCACAAGTCATAATTCAAGCTTGAATCTCATGGATCACAAATCTTATATAAAAACACAAAGTAACATGATTTACCTACTCACCCATGCATATAAAATTTTAATCCACAACAATAATCACTTACCCAAGCTTGAAAAGTGATGATCTTGCTCCAAAAGTGAGCTTTGAGTCCTTAGGGTTTGAGAGCAAATATCTTATCTTTTGGTCTAAAAAGGCATGAGACTTATGAAGAATAAAAATCAGATTTTTTGTTCCCTTTTATAAGCCTTTATGTCCATCCTTAGACACTCTTAAAGCATTAAATGCTTGGTCTAGAAGGTCAAGGCAAGAATGGGTCCTTTGACCCATTTTGGCCCATGCCTTTTTCTCATTTTTGGGCCTTTTATTGAGCCCAATTCACTTAACCCAATAAAATCAATAATTTCTCGTGTTTAAGTCATCTTATACATGTTACAACAATATTCCCACTCATGCTATTCATATCCGTAGCCTCAAACCCAAAAACAAGTGATTCTAGCCACGTATGGCTTATTATGACCATAAGGGCAAAACTGTTATTTTGATGCCAAATTTGTTCTCGAGTAATTTTATAATACCAATATAATATTTCATTCATTCCATGTATATACTTATGGTTTTAGAATAAATGTGGCAAAAATCGGCTCGGTATGTCCCCGGGCACCCTTGGGACTTAAGACAATTTCCAACTTTGAAAAAGTGGCAAAACCAGCGTGGCACGCCCTTGGGGGCTCCAGCTTACTGCCTCTGGGAAAACAAATTTCGCCCTGAGCGGCGTGGCACGCCCCCCAGCGCGCCCCACACTTATTTTTTCTGAAAATTTCATTTTTCGACTTTTCTTCGCGGGTTTGGTTAGATACTTCAAGTTCTATTCTTTAACTTACTTCTTACCCTTAATACACCTTGTTTAGAGGTCCTCTTAGCCTCATTTTGAACCCCACAAATTCTCCACGAAAATCACAAAACACCTCCTATGCAAGTTTAATCACATGTACAAGGCCAAATTTCAATTTTTGCATCACTAACGTTACAAAATACATACCCATGGCATCTCAACACCTAAGTAACCATTGTTCAACTTCGTCACATAGGGTTGGGAGTATACGGGGTGTTACACTCAGCCATCAACTCGACTTCATCTTGAAACTCATTCTATTTAGGCTTGCCGCTTCAAATGATGGTCCTTCAGTGGGTTGACATTCTGTCAAGTAAGTCTTCAGTTCCTCCTTTTCGCCCAATTTCCACTGTTTTCTACCTTGTCACCTTTCACTACACATAAGATGTAAAAATGATTAAATCTAATAAGAGTTGCTTAAGAACTTACAATTATTTATAGTCAAAAACCTTAAATGTGCCGTAAAAATGTCAGCACATCAACACCATCAGCATAGAACATTTGTTTGTACTTAAGCAACAAAACGACACCAAACTATGTATACACTTAAGCAACAGAAATTCAGGGAACACTACAACAATCACACAACTTTTGGGACTTTGTCTCTCAGAAAATCGACCCCATTCTTTCCTTTCTTTGAACAAAACTAGAGTGCGTGAAACTATTAATCAAAATAACTCATGAGGATCTATGGATGACATTGTGATATCAATGAACAACATTGCATACATATATGGCCACTAACCTAACAATCAACAATTAACAACGCTATCCAAATGCCCTTACCACAAAGAAGTCCCATACACACAAGATCAAATTAAACTGGGACTGGAATCAAATCACTCACTCTCACAAATGAAGTTCAAACCATGTACATGAAATATCATAAGCTTGCCCTTATTTTCTATGTTATGAATTTTGGACAGTTAGACTAGGATCACTCTAGGACTTTTTCAGATTGTAATGTAGGCTTGGTATATTTGAAATTAATGACTAAAACCTCCTTGACACTACACTACCTTTGCTCCACTTATGACCGGCCCTTTTTCTTCCTATCCTTCATTTATTTGATCCTTTCCTCCACTATGGGTGCGACTTTCTTCTCAATTAGAAAATTCTCTCTTTTGTTATAATTATTTTCTCTTTTGGACAGTTAGACTAGGATCGCTCTAGGACTCTCTCTTTTATCACTAGTCTTTTTTTTTTTCATACCCTATTCTTTCTTTTTACAACTCTTTACCAAGGCCACCCTCAACTTAGGCCATTCTCCTGAGTTGAGGTGCACAATATCCTAGATTGAACCAAGGCCAAAACAAAGGTTGTGAGAAGCCTCTATAGTAGCCACCCTCAACTTAGGCTATTTTCCAAATTTGAGGTACATAATGTTCAAGGACGGACCAGGGCTAAGACAAAGGTTTCAAGAATAATGGGGAAGGTGAATAGGCTAATGAATAAAAGGTCAATTAGGTTTAAAATTCTGGAACAAGGGATACATCACATTATTTGGAAAGTCATATGGATTAATTGGACTAAAAATAAACAAGGCCTATGATCTATTACTAATCCTTTTTCCTATGACCTACACAAGAATAACTAGGCATGTTCTGAATCGTGTACACAAAGTAAGAACAAAATAAAAATAGCTCACACACACTTGGCACCAAACAACAAATTAACTACTAACTATCAGGTTTATGTCCTAGCTTAAGCAATAGTCGTCACATCCAAATACACCTAATGTTATGCAATGATCAATAGTGGTCAATATATCAAAACAGAAATACACACATATTACATAAAATTTGGAGGGGTCCTTATTTTTCAAACCAACTTTCTTCAAAACCGACTACCATAAGTTTGCCTAAATTTCTTTTGCCCATACAAAAACAAACTAAAAACAACACATAAAAACTAAAAGTGTCCTAAACAAGCTGGTTCAACTAGATAGCATAACCAAGGGAAAATAAATACGACAACAAAGACTCTCAAGTAGTGAATAACATAGGTACCCCTACGCCCATCAAAATGATGTACATTATCCCCATCGTATCAAAAATAAAGTAATAAAGTTCTAGAGGGAGGACGTACCTATGATGCCTTAGGCATTTCTATCAGTTGATATTGAGTGGGCTACTGCATCACCAGTAGTGGCGCCAAGGATAACCAGTGCACTAAATACAATAGGTGGTGGAGTAGAAGACTTCACATGAAAATTAGCAGTAATAGCTTGTGTAGGTGGGACACTAGAAGAGGCTCCAATAGCATGAGACTGCATCTCTTTCTCTCTTTTTGATCAACTTCCTTTAAGCTTTCTTCATATTATCTTTTTCTTTCTTTTTTTTCTTTTTCTCAAGATGTGTTAGATCCTCTTTCTATTTTCGTGGCCTCTTACCCTTGCCCTTGGATTTTATCATCTTGTATGAGGAACACCATAGAGGGTCTATTTTGAAACTTTACAATGTCAGCTCGTGCCTCTTCTAATTTAGCCTCAAATTTGGCCAAATTTGGTACAGTCATGGCATTCAGTTGCTTATTTAATCCTCCCCTCTATATCATTAATGCGGCCATGAAGATTGGCATAAGGCACAAGAGCAGTTTTGATAGCTTGATTAACAAAGGGTTTTAACTATTTTGCAAATAACTTCATCAGTTCATCAAACCTTTGTGACCACTTGACATATTTCTTGAAGTTCTAGGGAGTGATCAAATACTCTAAAGTTTGGTCTACAGTAGAAGCATTGTCCATTGACTCAGTAGTCAGAATCATGCCAGCATCCCCAAATATAGTGGAAGTAGTAGGTGGAACTATGGAAATAACTAGTCGCATACCTGAGGCTACTCCTGATGCCTCTAAAGTAGTAGGGGGTCCCCGATTGACTAAGTATCATATCAAAAATTGTAGGCTTGTGCACTCATAGCTCAAACCTCCCCTTATCACAAGATCTCTTAAGGTCATGTGTCTTTGTTGTTATCACTTTAGCGCCTATACCAGCCAATACTGGAACATGAGCTTTCTTGCATAACAGAGTGACAATGCATGGGAGTAGTAATGAAGTTGTGGGATTTGTTTCTAGTATTTTTATTTCATCGGCTATAATCTATCCAAAATTCAGCTTGAAACCATACATCAAGCTAGCTACCAAACTAGCCTAGTCTTCACCCAATGTGTTGTCTCCTCCAGTTGGTATCAACCAAAAATGCACTAGTTCCCACCAAAACATGGCTTTAAAAGTTAACGGCGACTTGTAGATATTTGCATTGAGATTCGTAAACCATTCTAGTTGATCCTCATTCAACACATGTGCTAACTAAGAACATTGATTCAATCTTTTTGCCATCTTGTAATCAAAATAAAAAGTACTCACCGGTGGAACAAAAGTGATTGATCGTTTGATCTGAAATATGTACTTGGACTCTATGTAATCGAAATCTATTCTAGTTTGGAAAATCTATAAATTTCTGGCCTTTTTTATAGTTGTTTTCCAGAGTAGTAGCATAGTTTTCATAGAACTCATGAACTATAGTAGGGTAATATTTCCAAGGGGTTGTGCTAGTCCACCCCAAATCATAATGCTTGAACCATTTCTCAATCTTAGGATACTTTGCTAGCTCTGAAGTGACAATTTAGACCTCCTCAGCAAAAAGTCTTTTGATACTATGCTTTCCCATTGATGTGAGACCATCTTGATAGAATTTATCCTATCCTTTCACTTTCCATTGGATGCTTTCTCGGAACCCAGGTTTTTACTTTTGATTACATCACCCTGTAAGTGTTTAGGTTCTCTTTATAGACTCTTGGTGGCCTCAGTGCCACTCTTTTTATTGGCATCCGAACTTGCATTATTAGTTCTAGGCTCATCACCTGATGACTCCTCTCCCTTATAAGACTAGGTAATGGGTGTCTATTTTCTTGTAATATTTTTAATATTATAGCCTGGGGCCTTTGCCTCCTCAACCACATTTTCAGATTCATCAATGAGCTTATGGGTTGGGGTAACCCTTTTGGATCTCTTTTCAGGATCCCCTTTTTATTCGTTGAAACTATAGAGGCATTAGTACTGTGGAGGGCTAGAGTCAACTTTGTAACACAAATAAGAAAGGCTTGAATTAAATAAATTCAGATTTACATTCTTGGAGACTTGAGTTGACGGTCGGTCAAAGACTTGAAGTCTCATCAAACCTCACTATTAAGCTTAACAATTTCCAATTAACAGTTGACAATTTGAGTTGATGGTCCTTCAAGGACTTGACGTCTTATAATCTTAAACTTCAGTCTTATCCAATAACTACATGCTAAATATTGAGAGTTGATGGTGCATTTTATGGCTCATCATATGTTTGTTGATTCATCAAACTACCCTTCATCTCAAACTGAATCATCAAGGGCTTGGGTGAGCAGACACATTGAAATTATTTAATCTCCATTACACCATTAAGGTTACAAGCTCAAGCGAGGTGTAAATCTCATGGTGTAATGGGATGTTAACAATTCCCAAATTCAATTTTTGGTTACTCAAACCTCACCTTTACATTAATCATTTCTTCTTTCCAAATTTGGTGGGCAACACCATTTTTACCAAAATTTTGGGTTTAAGTTGAAAATATTCTGCCCTCCAATTCACTTATTGACTCACTCACCCGTAAAAACCAAAGTAAAAGAAAACCATACTTCAAAAATAATGCATAAAATACCTTGTAGAAGATGGAATAAAAACTTTGATTTAACTTTTTCCCTAGCAATTCCTTAAGCAATTTAAACACGGGGAGCAAATGGTTGTGATGGGGATTTAGATCGGTAGATGATTTATATGGTAAAAGAGATGAAGTTATGAGAGTTGGGGAGTTTTGGTCATGGGTGAAAGCACTGTAAAAGGGATTTAATAAGAAAGCTAATCAGTTTGAAATGGTTTCCCTTTAAAATCCTTATGGGTTTTGGATATCGGGTATTTAAGATTTGGGTTGGAAAAAGTTTGATTGGGTTAAATATAAGTGAGTTTAGGTCTGAATGAATTAGGTCGATAGTTGATTTTGAGAGTTGATTTGGTAGTGAAGTTTGGGTTGGTTTATTTTAATAAATGAAGATATTTAAATGGGCCTGATACACCTTGATGGTTTGTCAAGTGGTTGGTGTCTTGTCAAGCTTCCGGTCAGCCTAAGACAGAATAGGTGCTCGTTGATGCACTAGTTGATGATCTATCTCACAGTCTGTTACCATATAAACAAAGCATCACCCTTATCCAGAGAGTCGTTACCCTTATCAAAGGAGCTTTTTGTTGATCATATGTGGTGGTTGATTCGATAAGCCATCAGCTGCCTGACGGGCCATTAACCAAGCCGTTATCTTTAAACACTTAGCTTCCTTCCTCTCTAATTTCTTTACCTGTACACATGAACAAACACATCAACCAACTCCAAGGTATATAGCCTAGTTAAAAATCAAGTTACAAACAACATTATTGGGTTGCCTCTTAGTAGCGTCTGATTTAACATCACGACATGACTCGGGTACCTTTATTACTCAGACTTCATCAAGGTATGCCTTCTCTAACAGTTTTACCTCCTCGATTATATAAAAGTACTACATAACATGTTGGCCATTAATTTTGAAGTGTTCTCTTTTATGATTATATAACTCAACAACTCCAGAAGGGAACACTTGTGTCACTGTAAACGAACTGGATCGGACCACTTAGATATGAGTTTTCCTGGAAACAACCAAAGCTTAAAGTTGAACAACATTACCAAGTCTCTTAGGCTGAATTCTTTCTTCTCAGTTCTACAATCATAATACAACTTCATCTTCTCTTGATACAAAGTTGATCTTTCATATGCTCTCAGTCAGAGTTGATCTAACTCATTCATTTGTTTAAGCCTCTAGTTGAGCTTCTTGAGCACCCATAAGGCTTTATGCTCAAGCTCTACTAGCAAATGACATGCCTTGCCAAAAATCAATTGATATAGTGATATGCCAATAGGAGTTTTGTATGTAGTCCTATATGTACATAAGGCATCATCAAGCTTTTGAACACAATGGCATTCACTGTTGTGGAAAGAATCATCTTTATTTCTCAATTCATTCTTCTACCTAAACACTTGTTTTTTGATGATAGGGGTAGCCATCATGTGTTTCTTGACTCCATACTTTGTTAATAGAGAATCGAATACTTTGTTACAAGTGTACGACCCCCCACCCCCCATCGCTGATGATCTCCCTTAGAGTACCAAACCTTGAAAAGATATTCTATTTCAGGAGCACAGTCACACTCTTGCTTTCATTATTGGTAGTGCCACAGCTTCCACCCATTTATATATGTAATCCACCACCACCAATATGTATTTCTAGTTGAAAGAACTCATAAAGGGACCAACAAAGTCGATGCCCAATATATCAAATAATTCGACTTCTATGACTGAAGGCATGGGTATCTCATGCCTTCGTGAGATAGCTTCCTGTCTTTGGTATTGGTCACATGTCTTTACAAACTCTTGCAGGTATTGATGGATTTTGGGCTAGTAATACCCATATTGCAATATTTTCTGTACAGTGTGCGCAACACCATGGTGTCTCCCCACATGGGATGAATGACAGGCTTTCAATATACTCATTATTTCAACTTTTGGGATGCATCTTTTTATTAAGTTGTCAGCATAAAGCCTGAACAGATATGGCTCGTCCAAAAAGTAATTGCTCACATCATTTAGAAATTTTTCCTTTAATGGAAATTTAGATCTTCCAGCATTATATCACTAATAAGATATTTAGCAAAATCAGTAAACCAAGGTACGAAATCATGAGAAGACTCTAATACCTGCTCATCTAGAAAGGATTCATCAATCTCTACTTCATCCTCCACTTTTCTCTCATCTTAAAGTCTAGACACATGTTCAGGAACTTGATTTTCACATCCTTTACGACCTTTGACTCCAAAGTCAAATTCCTAAAGTAAGAGCACCCATTGAATCAGTCGTGGTTTTGCATTGTTCTTTGACATGAGGTATCTCAAGGAAGAATGATATGTGTGCACTACCACCCTTGTACCAAGCAAGTATGCCAAGAATTTCTCAAAGGCATATACCACTGCAAACAACTCTTGCTTAATCACCATATAGTTGTTTTTGTCGCCATTCAGTGCTTTGCTCGCATAATAAATAGGGTGAAAGACTTTCTCCCACTTCTAACCCAAAATAGAAGTAAGTTCCATCCCACTTGAATCACACATTACTTTAAAAGGTTTAGACCAATACAAAGCAATAATAATAGGGGTAGAGGTAAGGTTTCTTTAAAGGCAATGGAATGCCTTCAAACAATCATTATCGAAAAGGAATTTAACCACCTTCTCTAAAAACTTGCAAAGAGCATTTTTAATTTGGAGAAGTCTTTTATGAATCTGCGATATAAACCTAGATGAGCAATAAAACTCCCCATCCCTTTTACAGAGATTGGTGGAAGTAACTTCTCAATCACTTTAATTTTTTCTCTGTCAACTTTAATACCCTTTCCAAAAAAAATTTGCCCCAAAATAGTTCCCTCCTTCACCGTGAAGTGGAATTTCTCCTAATTCATCACCAAATTTGTTTCTTCGCATAGCTGTAACACCTTGCCAAGCTTCTTCACATCGCTATAACACCTTGCCAAGATTTTCCAAGCAGTCTTAAAAACCATCACCCCACTATGTGAAAATCATCTACAAACACTTTCATAGTATCCTCTAACACATCCGAAAAAATAGACATTATACATCTTTGGAAGGTGGCAGGAGCCTTTCATAAATTAAAGCGCATGCATTTGAATGCAAACGTACCATAAGGGCATGTGAATGTCATTTTCTCTTGATCTTCTGGTGCAATATAAATCTAATTGTACTGAGAATATCCATCCAACAAGCAATATAAATCTCGGCCTACTAAGTGATCCAACATCTGGTCTATGAAAGACATTAGAAAATGATATCTAATATCCAGGAGTTCAACTTCTTATAGTCCATAAATACACACCAACCTATGACTGGACTAAGTGGGATCAACTCATTTCATTTATTAGGAAACACTGTCATACCTTGATACAAGAAAAGTCAACGTTAACCTTTTAATACCTATGATTCAAGGCAGACACGAAGGGATCCGAGCCATAATCATTCCAAGGATGCAAGGACACATTTGGAGGACCCCTTTAAAGCCCCTAATATACTATGCATAAAGGGTAGCATGGAGTCAAGAAAGACATTGGAGAGACAAAAAGAACTTGAACAATTTCTAGAGCCACATAAGAGCTCAGTTGTGCCCGTAGGTGGTATATTCTTCCTAACCTATACCAGCAGGTGTAATCTACACCCCTGACCTACTCCAGCAGGTGACCATCTGCTTGGGCAGATAAGTCTAGGTGGCAACCCATTGTGTTTTGATGGAAATGGGTCACTTTTGGGCCCATGTTTGTAATAAAGACCCAAGGATATAAATAGTAGGACCTAACTTTATTTTCCTTAGTTTTTATATGATATTTGATGAATTATACACTTGAGAGTGTAAGATCTTGGTTAGGCTTTTGTTGAACACTTGTTAGAAACGTTAGTTGATTAGGTAATTTGATTCCCTCTCGGTTTTCATAAGAGGTAGGTGTTTGAACGTATTTGAAAGGAAGGTCTTAGAGTTTGATACATTCTTTGATTTTCCTTTCTCATATCTTCATGTGTCTATCTATCTATCCATCTATCCTTTACTTTCCACAATTATGATTATATCATTTTCCTTATTTTCATACTTTATTTCTCTTCTCATAGTTTGTCCGTTATCATTTGCTATTAGAGCTTGGCTTAGATTCATTTTTACAATTCTAAATCTTTGGGTTGTGATATTGAAGAAAAAAAAGAGTAAAAAAACACTTTTACCAAA
The DNA here is from genome assembly GCA_031232105.1 of Capsicum rhomboideum. Taxonomy (NCBI): domain Eukaryota; kingdom Viridiplantae; phylum Streptophyta; class Magnoliopsida; order Solanales; family Solanaceae; genus Capsicum; species Capsicum rhomboideum. Next base: position 45,158,673 of record CP124708.1, on the reverse strand, counting down.
AATCCCAAAAAAAGTTTTGGTTTTTGAGTTTTCTTGTAGTTTCAACAATAGATTTGTTTTTCCTAGTGTTATTAGAGTCGTAATCTTCAGTTTTGAGTGAGTTTTGAGAAGATTTAAAGAAAACCCATTGTTGAGCTTGAGTTCTTAAGAAAAGAAAGTGGCTTTTTAGATCTTGTAAATTTTGTGTGGCTTTGAGGTTTGACAATTGTTGGAAAGTGTTCCCCACATCAAAGGGAACCTAGATCTGCGGTTTCACAAAATTCTGGGTAAAAATGAATTAGTTTGGAAATTTGAAGTTCTTCATGTTCTTGGATATTGTCATATCTTCAAGAGAAGAAGATAACAAAAATGTGTTGTTTGATCTCAAGAAAGAGGAAAAGGGAAAGAAAAGGTGTTAGTACAAAGGAATATTCAAAAAGAAAAGGGAATATTCTAGAAAAGAGAATCCAAGAGGGCCCACAAAAAGGTAAAATTCAGAGTTTCCAACTAGTCTGCCTGGGCCATCTGCTCCCTCCCCTGCACATGAAGGTGGGCATCTGTGGCCATATATGGCCAGTGCAGGTTACCTTCCGGCTTTCTATTTTTGACCTACGTCCCACATCTGCGAGGGCAGGTCAAGGCCTGCGTCCGCACCTCAACCAAACGCATCTCAAGCATCATAAATCCAATTTTGCTCAGGTCCAAATTTTAAATTTCAATTTTTGATTCCTAATTTCATTTCTTGATTCCCAAATTAATTATCAACTGGTAATTTTCACTACATAGTCGATTGATTAGTTTTAGAGTCCATTCTTTTCTTAGTCATTTTTCTTTGTGAGCTTTTCTAGTTTTATTTCATAGTTAACTTCTTGATTCAATTCCTTTTGTGTATAATCGAGTCATCCATTTTTATGTAAAAAGAACCCACTTCTGCCAAGAGTAGCAATCGACACCTTGTGTACCACCAAAGTATAACAAGCCATCAACATTAGCCGAACTAATTGTGAGGCATACAAAGGTGAGAATCTTATGAGTATTGGTGAGCAACTTTACTACTAGCCTTCTTTGCTCATTTTTTAGGTACAAAGGAGTTATAAGGAATTATCTCGTTGATAGCCTCAGATACATGTGACTACAATATTGGAGATTATGATTGTAGAGATAAAGGTTATGGCTGTGATGGAGATAGTGATTATGGAGGCTATGAATATAGCCATGATCAAGAGCCGTGTGGGAATGAGTGCTACTATTTTGACGAAGAGTATAAGACAAATGATGAATCTAGCTCTTATGGAGAATATGTAAAGGATGAAGAGTCTTGTGATGGTTCTTGTGAGGATGATGGGGCATGTGAAGATTCTTACACTTCCCACTCCAAGCATGAAGAAGATGTGAGGTATAATGCTTTCACCCATGCACCTTGTACAACTTATGGTGGGAATGTTCATAAGACGAGTGAAGATTCGTATTCATAGTCTTATGGTACTTTTTATCCTAGTCGATGTGGTGCAAGTGGTTTTTCTTGTTTAAGTAGAATTCATTCAATTGGAAGATGAGAGTGTGTATCTTCAATGTCTAGGGATGCGACATCTTATCCTTCTTATTCTAGTGCACAAATGTTGAGAAGTAGGAACCAAGGTAGATATGGAGGGAATAGTGGGAATTGTATTCTCCCTAGAACCCCTCTTCCTATTTTCAAAGTATATTGTGATCCCAAAGCTTGTCTTGATTGGGAATGTCAATGTGATAGGTTTTTCAAAGATTATGATATGAGTTAGGTCGAACAAGCCACATATATCATTAATCACCTTCAAGGACAAGTATTGAGATGGTGGGAACTTACAAAAGGATACACTCAAATATAGAGTGACTTAAAGAGTTACTTGAAGGCCATTTATGTGTCAGAAGGGTACATGAAGCTTTATAATATTAATCTGAGAATTTGAGTTGGCAAGAGGAAGGTGGATATTATGGGGTTCCAGGATTCATTCTTGTTCTCGATGATTGGTGCTATGCAAACTACATTACTCCCTCTATGGTTGGATAGTTGGGGATACATTGAATATTAAAACGTTGTCCATATTTCTTGCAAGTCTATAGAGTTGACGAGAGTGTGAAGGTTTCCTTCACCCGAAATGGCTACTATAAGGAGGTTTGGTGTGATGTATTTCCTTTATAATTTGGACATTTATGTTTGGGTGCCAATTGATTTGCAAGGTATGGACTTCCAAATAAGGAAAATTGGCAAAAGATTGTAGTGGACCAATGGGGAAACCATCTCTTTCCACCTACCCTTTCCAAGCCTCAAAGTAATATGGGTACTTACTCCAAGCCCCTTAATAATGAGAGACAAAAGATTAAGAGGAGTAAGAGAGTGCAAAGTGGTCACCCAAGAATAGTAAAAGGAGTGGTTGTGAAAAGTGAAGTGAGGGGATTGCCACAAATTCAATCTAACTCTTTATTTTGTCCTTCTCTTAGTGAGCACACCTGTGTAGGCACAATCATGGAGAATGAAGGAAAAAAAGTTCCCAACAAGGAGTCGACATCTATGGATGTGATGGATAAGATAGCTTCCTATCTCTCAGGAGTAAGAGCCTTGCCCCAAGGAAGAGAAGAATCTTCTCATGAGCTTCAATGTAACAATGCTAACTCTTGCACTTTAGTAAATGTGAATGATCATTATGTGGCTAGTCGCCAATTGAGTGTGAGTGATAGCTTATCTATATGTGAGCCTAATAATTCTTTTTCTCATGTTGATAATGAACATGTTGAGAGTGTGGATACACTAGTTGATCCTATTGATGTTCGAATTGAATCTTCTTGTAAAATGGATTTGAGTCCATCTTGTGTTGAAGCCTTAGTGTTGAAAGATAGTGCATAGTCTTGTGAAAACAATGTTGATCAACTTGTGTGTGAATCTAGTCCACTACTTGAGAGTGTTGGTGATGTGATTAGTGAACCTCAAGTTAGTGATGATGTTGATAATGTTGATCATTTGAATAGGAGTGACCTTTTGAGAATGCCCTTAAATGAAAATTCTATTACTTGCTTGGCTCATAGGGACGATCATGTATTTGAGACTTCTTTGAAACTTGATAATTGTCTTTTTGAGAGAGAACTTGCATATTCTAATTCTCCTTGTTGGATTGATCTTTCTCTCTTTAAGTACAATATCTTGTTTGAAGTTAATGAAATCATTCCTAGAAAACTACCAGGTGGTGTAGATCATGTTAATGATGTAGCTCTTCTTGAGGGATATACTCTATATAACAACCCACTGTGCTGTGACAACATTCCTCCTAAAGATGGAAATCTCTTCTTGGAAGATGAGAGTACTTTTATGGAAAATAATTGTGAAGAAATAGAAGGTGGTCTTTGTTTTTCGATTATTTCTTCATCTTTGAGTGCTCCAATTCTTGAGCATACTCTTGATAATGTTCTTGAGTATAGTAGTGAGCATTCCCTTGAGGACACCTTAGATGAAATCAATTTGAGAGACACCTTTCTTTACTCTCTATTTGCTCATGATATTTCCTAGAGTTGTACGGAGAGTACATATTTTTATGATATTAGCACCCTTAGGGAAAATGGGTATTGTCCATGTTCATAGATACTTCTTCCATTTGACCCCAGTAACCATTTGGAGAGTGGTAGTTTTAATACACCTATCTTTGTGCCTGGTCAAGATGACAAGCAGAATTTTATTGAGGATGTTGACACTTACCTTCTTAGTTGTGGGCTTTCTTATGTTGTGGAGGTCACATTTATGTTTGATGAACATAGTAGTAACATTTTCTATCCTTTATGTGACAATTGCTTGTTGTTATTACTTGATTACACTGTGAGCTTAAATGCAATTTGTTTATTGACTTGTGAGGAGAATTATCATATGACTTTTGACTTAAAAGGGTTTTGTGCTTGTTGAAACATAGAACCAATGTGAGTTTTCATGTGTGGTTGACTAATTACCATGGTTCTTTTGGTTTTCCCTTTTGTCAAAGTCTCTTGAGTGGCCAAGTAAATTTTACTTTGTGGGGTTAAAAACCCTTGATTGATCATTTTGATACTTGGTTATATGCTAAGTGTATTCCTACTTGGCTTGGTGATAAACTTATTATTGCTAACACTAACCCTCATATCATGAGGATATTGTTGTTGCTTGTTTTTCCTATGGTTTTACAAGGTTTGGGTTCGAGGTCAAATCCTTTTCAAGAAGGGGAGGATGATAAAAGCCAAGTCAGTGTTAGCCCTTCAATACCTATGATTCAAGACCGACATGAACCGATCCAATCCATGATCATTCCAAGGATGAAAGGACACATTTGCAGGACCTTTTCTAAGCCCTCAAGAGTACAATACCATGCATGGAGGGTAGCTTGGAGTCACGAAAGTCATTGGAGAGAAAAAAAGAGCTCGAAGACATTTTGGAGCCACATGCGAGCTCACCTTCACCAGCAGGTGGTATCTGCTCCCTGATCTGCTCCAGCAGGTGTTATCTACACCCCTGACCTATGCGAGCAGGTGACCATCTATATGGGTAGATAAGTCTAGGCAGCAACCCATTGTTTTTTTATGGAAATGAGTCACTTTTGGGCCCATGTCTATAATAAAGGCCCAAGGCTATAAATATTAGGACCTACCTTCATTTTCCTTAGTTTTTAGATGATATTTGATGAATTATACATTTGAGAGTGTGAGAGCTTTGTTAGGCTTTTGTTGAACACTTGTTAGAAACGTTGGTTGATTGGGTGATTTGATTCCCTCTCGGTCTTCGTAAGAGGTAGGTGTTTGAACATATTTGAAAGTGAGGTCTTAGAGTTTGATACTTTCTTCAATTATCCTTTCTCATATCTTTTTGTGTCTATCCATCTATCTATCTATCCTTTACTTTTCGTAATTTTGATTCTATTGTTTTTCTTATTTTATCCTTTACTTTTCGTAATTTTGATTCTATTGTTTTTCTTATTTTCGTACTTTATTTCTCCTCTCATGGTTTGTCTGTTATCATACCTCCCTTCTTTGGGACATATTGTATTGGACTTACCCATTTGTTGTCTAAGATAGGATACACCACCCCACTATTGAACAACTTAAAAATCTCCTTTTTTACCACCTCCTGTATAGGTGGCTTAAGCCTGTGTTGATGCTCTATACTTGGGATGTAATCTTGCTCTAATTGAATCTTGTGAGTGCAAATCCCAGGAGGGATTCTGATAATGTCGGCAATGGTCCACCCGATATCCTTTTTAAAGCATTTCAGCACTGACACAAGTACCTTAACCTACCACTCAACCAAATTAACTGCCACAATAACAGGTAGTGTACAATTCTCTCCCAAGAACTCATAGAATAAATGACCCAGCAATACTTTTAGTTCCAACACCAGTGGCTCTTTAATCTAAGACTGAGCTGGAGGCATAGACCTATTTTTCAGATCCAAGTCTAACTTCTTGGGAACATAAGAATAGGAATCCATCCCAATCACTACCTTCACTGTCACGTCATAGTCTTCAATGTCATCACCATCGAAGTTCATCATCATTGTAGCTATAGTTTAAACTGCAAAACATTCTTCAAAGGGTACCTGATAATGTTCAAATACACTCTATTACGGATGTAGGTGGTCGTTATAAAATATAAAACCCAACTTGTGAGTTGGGGTCGATCCCACAAGGAATGAAAAATAGTAGGTTCACTTATAAGTGTAATAAATCACTAAATGTTTGTGCGCAATGAGTAAAATGCAAGTAAAGTAAAATGGGGGGATTAGTTTTTATCATTTTGTAATCAGGTAATCAATCGTAAGCTTGGTATGCAAAAGTAAGAACTAGAAGTTTGTAATCAAATATTAAAAAAGCTTGGGTTATGCTTTCATGAGAGTAAGTACATACATGGGTAATTGGATATTTTCCTAAGTTCAATTAATGGCTATGGGTAGGCTAGGTCCTAGATTTTAATGCCAATCTTTCAATACAACATTAAACATCACAAGTGGGTTCTTTCGAACACGTCAAAAGTGTCACTCCATAACCAACCTAAATCCTTAATTTAGTATCCTTATACCTAAGAACTACTATCAAATGATAAATATCAAGTCATTGTTGACTACTAATCCTCACCGTTGTCAAGAATGATAAGAGATGTAGGGTAAATTAGAGTTTACAACCTCCAATTATAGGTTAATAACATGGAGTAAAGGTCAAACCTATAATCACTAATCAATTAAAAAGGCAAATAAACAACACCCATATAATTATCACTACTCATTCATACATAGACCCAAGTTGGAAAATTTAGCTACTCATAGATAGACAAAGAGGAAATATACCCATATTCTCATTCAAATCTTCCATTGAATCTAAATCCTTGCAAATAAAATCCAAATTCAATATATAACCACAAGAAATCAACCAAATACCCACATAGGGTTTTGAATACAAACTTGTAGATCTCAAAATTTACAAAAGATAGGGTTCTAAGCTGCCAAAAAGGATAAAATAGTAGAAGCAAAATGGGCCAGTTAATTACAGAAATTCCACAGCGTCTGAATTGGCAAAGGTAGAGGTTATCGCCAAACACTTTGATGATGCACCAAAGTGAACTGTTATTGCCAAAATAACATTGACTTTGAGCATTAGGGGTTGGCATCTAGACATTTTGGCGATGGATTATAGCTTCACCGATTAGCTCAACGATACGTCGAATTACTCTTCTTCATCGCCGATTTGCTTAAGTTGAAACTTGGTCAAGCTGTTATTGTTAGCGATGGATGATGACTTTTGGTGATATGCAGGTTGCTTTAGCAATCCGCTGAACATCCCACGTGATGTTCTTTTGTGCTTTTATCGCTAATCTTTCATCTGTTTGCTTCCTTATGCTTTTAGATCACTTTTTGGCTTTTACCCTGAAAATTAACCAAAACAACATTCAAACTAATTCAAATTGGATTTGAGGACTTGATTTGTTACAATTTTTAGGCCAAATGAGTCACAAATTGACGACTCATCAACATCCCCAACTAAAATCTTTGCTCGTTCACGAGTAAATAAATGCACATACAACAAAATCAACAATGCCTACAAATGGTACTACTTGGGAGCTTAGACACATGCTTCTTTTGTTAAAACACTTTTCCCTCGTGGTTTCGAAAACAATGACACAAGTCTCACCTATCATATTCTTAATTTGTGAACATCAATCCTCAAATGTTGACTAAATGTTACCAAACCATGTACATGCTCATAGACTCCAACTAAGATTAAGGAATGTCCAAGTATTACAATCAAGTGACCTCACACAAAGAAGTCTCTTCCTTCAAGAAATGATCAACATTAAACATGGGACTACCACGAATTACTCCCACTCTCAAAGAAGATCATGCACATGAATACCACACCATAGCCTTGCCCATAAGCTCCATTTCACCATATTCGAGCATGCTACTTTGGAGATCACTAAGGTTTTACTTTGGCTTGTACCGTAGGCAACAGGTAAGGTAGGGAACCTCGAAACATCAAAAGAGACCTCAATTACACTTCTTTCTCAACACTTGTTTCTTATGCAATTCCAAGGACCAATTCTCTAAAATTTTCAAGTTATCTTCCTCCCCTATCCTTTCAAACATTCATCTACATCGAATATTTACAAACTAGAAACACAACTACAAATTTTTTTTTCATTTATTTTCAACCTTTTTCTCCCTTTTTATATATATACCTACAAAGGATATGAGGATACCTTAGAAGGGGAAGTGAATGGTTCCCCACATTATGAAGTTTTGATTACAACATTAACCCAAAGGCTCCTCCACCCCAACTTAGGCTTTTGTCCTTAGTTGATTTACGGCCTCACCCAGATGCTTTGAGATGGTTTTGGTTCAAAAGAGAGACTTGTGGAAGAAGATCTTCGGCTTGTAATGAGATTGTCCAAAGAAAGGGATTCCAAGGCTCAAATTAAGGAAAAAATTGATCACTCAACTCACAATGGGATGGCTATTTTGGTCAAATTGGAGGTTCACTCTCGATCAATGGCCTAAGATCACTTCTTAATATTGCACACTCTTTGCTTAGCCATAGAGAAATCGAGCAAGTTCTAGGTGGACTCAATGAACAATATCAATTTGAATCGTCACCCACACATGGCACACAATCACACACTTGAAGCACTCTTCCTCAAATGAGGTACCATACTCATAACACATATCAAATAAGGTATTCAAGTCAAAACAAGATGCTGGTTTTCACAAATAATGAGTGCTTAACTAGGTCAACTAAACCAAAGAAATTTTTTGAAAAATGGAGCAATTCACAGTGATTTATCATTTTTAAGAGTTTTGCATATGATATCATTTGAGCCAAAGTGTTCTATTACTAGTACACTTTTTCTCTATATTTTGCCAAAAAGGATTTTTTTTCTATTTATGACTAAACTACAAACTCTCAAACTAAAATAAAAAGTAAGGAAATAAAAATGAAAAATCACACACCACACTCAAATCAATACAAACACCAAATTTAGAAAATTACAACCCAAAATAAAAATATCCAAAACATCATCTGAATCAAATTAAAACCACACAACAGTATCCAAAATAGAATACCTCAAAAACCACACTGAATATTTCATATCCAAAATAAACAACCCCCAACTCTAAAGGATGCATTGTCCGCAATGCAATAGGACTAAGATAAAGAAAAGAGAATTAGAGTGAGGGTCCCCCTGAACATGGCTAAGCCAATGGCAATGATTGGCATGCAAAAGTGGCATCGATCTAGGCATTAGTACTTGGCTCAATCCCAAGAGTGGTCTATGGGGGTGGATCTAGTATGGTGTTCTCAGTCTCCATAGCAGCAACTGCACCAAAGGCCCCAACCTGGTCGTCTCTCGAGTTGACCCCTCTAAAGTGTCCATAAAATAACATCCTCTGTCTCCAGCCTGTTGGTCAGAAGATCAACCTACTCAATATTGGTGGTAACTATCTTAATCTCAAACATCTCCTCACATCAAAAGAATGATCCTCCCTGTTCGCCTCCTCCTCTTGTGCTACTGAAACATCCTCATGAATAGGTGATGGGGCCGATGTCTAAGCTAACGCTCCCCATTAGAGTGACAAATCTTGGAGATGGAGCTCATCCACATGCTTTTAGAGGGAAAAAATCTCAGTTTGCATCTACTATAACACACCATCTAGGACTGTAGGTTGTGGGATGCTCAACTCATCCAACTTGGTACCATATATGTGCAGAGTCTCATGAATGCCCCACAAATCATCATGACCCAGCTCCATTGCGACTTTCACCATATTAAAATCATCTGAGCCTCCAATCTAGACGATCTCATATCACCTGAATAAGCCAACTAGCCTATCCAAATGATGTCAGCTTGAGTCAATGGAGCCCTTGAAGTGCCTAGAATAGTGGATGGGCTAAGTACGGGAGAAGTGGGTCCAAGAGGCTGAGTAGATGGGCCTATGGAGGAACCTAGTGGAGTGGGAGTTGTGGTAGTAGGAGTAGGATGGCTGGCACCACTATCAAAGGAGTCAAGATCAATCACTAGGGAATCATCCACCCAGGCTTTCTTCTTCTTCAATTTTTACACAGTTTCTACGTAGGTAATATCAACATTCAAGGTAGGAAAGTAATCAACATATTTTTTTTTATCAAAGGGAACCTTAGCATGGTGACACAACTGGATGATCAAGCATGCGAAAGCAAGGGAGGTTTGCTTTTGTTGGGCCCAATGGGCAATATCCGTGGCATACCAAGATTGAGCCTCTTCTTCACTATAATTGTGCCTACTAGCACTTCCCGAGGGTGCACAAGAATAGACTCATTTGAGAAGGCAAGATGTTGATGTACAAAAAGTTTAACCAATACCGAGCCTCCAAGTTTATATCATTTTTCTCAATTGGGGTTATCAGAGAGAGCCATGCAGGTGTCCCATCACTAAGAAAAAGGGCTAGCCAACCCCAATAATCATCAACATTCTTCAAAGTATGGGTGGCAAAGTAGTGATGTGTATCAAGTATATCTCCATAGATTGTATTATTCAAAGTCCCATCACACTTAACATTCACACCCCAAACATTCACAACATCGCAAGCCTCTTGAGATTTTCCCTTCCTCCTTTTATCAGGCAACGGCTTCCCATAAGCTTCATAAAACTCCCACACCCAGGTCTTAACATATGGCTTCAAAGGTTTGGTAAAATGCTCAAAATTATTGTACCGTATTACATCTAACACCTTAGGGTGTTTCCCTTCTAACCCTTCAGTGCTCAGTCTTTGTTTCTGAATAAATATTTGCTTCCCTGGTACTTTAAAGCAGTTGAGAAACCAATGACCCCATAAGGGTGAGGGTTTACTGCAGTAGGAGGAGGTTGTTCAACCCCTTTCTCTTTTAGTTGAGCAGCTTCGGGGATATTCAATGGTACATGGATTGGAGTTGTGTTGATATCCTCCGAGCAATTGAGATTGTACCTCTCGGAGTTAGAGTTATGCTCTGAACTTTGTTCCTTAACAACTAGAGCCTTACTTATAGTTTCCTCAACCCTCTTTATTTTTTGAACCATGTTCCTCATTTGTGATTAGTCCTTAATATTTAACCCTTTTGAAACCTTTGATGTAGGAGGAGGAGAACAAGTTTGTTTCTTTGCTAGATGTTTGTTTCTAGGCATATCTGCAAGTAAGAGAAGCAATGCACTAGAACAAAGTTATCAAAATCAAGAATATCATTTTCCAGTCATGCATCGCCAAATAGTTTGGTGGATTGACAAAGGGTTTGGTTATGCAAGTTCACTATCGCCAATTGGAACTGCTAGGGACATAAGATTTGGTGAAGAAAAGTTTGGAATCAGTGATATGCCAAAGAGTTCGAGGATACTTCCAGAGCATCACAGAACTACTAAGGCATCGCCAAAACATCACTTTGATTAGCCCAATCAACTGTAACATTCTGCAACATGGGGAAAGCTTCGACGATTTCCCACGATGTTCGGTGCATTATCGAAGCTCTTAATCTATCATAGAAAGTCACCGTCCCCATGCTCTCACCGATTTTTTTCAAGTTTCTCAAGCTATTTTCATGGAAATTTAAGTTCCAACTAACCATGGGTACTCATACTTCCCCAGTTTTCAACAACATAACAAATCGATGATTTTTCCCTTTAGAACGACGTCACCCAATCTATCATTAGGTAAAATCATTCAATTTTAGAACCAAACAGTCAAACCCAACAAATTTCAACTTAAAAAACATAAAATTAAACCCAAATAGCAAGCATTTATCAGTTCAAACATCACTTCCTCAACCCTAATAGTATTGAATCACAATTTGGTATAAAAAAACCAAAATTTAACCAAAAATTCTAATCAAATGAGCATACCCAACAATTTATTTTGAACATGAACATGAATCTTACCATAAATCTACATATAGGCACAAAAAAGGGCAATGAAACATAAGTTAAAGCAATAATCAACTCTGACCTTTAGATCTAGAAATGAAATCACATGCAAAAGAGAAAAGAAAATGGTCGTGCATTCAAAGGGATGCCCAAGCTTCGATGAGTATTAATGACAGCAGTGATGGAGGTGTAATAGTGCATATGTGATAGTGAGAGAGACTTGAGTGTGTGTGTGTGTATGTTTGTGGAATAGGCTAAGTAATAGAATGGAGGTAAATGGGAAATGGAAAAGGGTTTGAATAATACCAAAAGTCAAGAGATAGTGAAAATTCAAGAGCCAAATCATCATCCTTTAAAATGATGCAACTCGACGATATATCATAGCTTTACTAAACTACTTGGCGTTATGATAATATGTCATATTATCGCCAATTATCATAGTGTTTACGCCTTGGGGTTCCTTTGTGGTGAACCTATTTTGCGATGGGCTGGTCCATCACCAAAATTATCAGTAATACGTTGAATGTTGAATATTATCATCAAATCTCACAGTTAAACCACTCTGGTAGATCGATTTTGGCTAAGGGCTTCGATGATTTGCCGATGAGTTTGACAATTCGTCAAAGCCTCTTACTTGGAGCTTTGTACGAGATCTCCCACATTTTTCCACTCCGACTTGTTGTGTGAAATTTTTCCCATATTCTAACCCCATCACACACTTTCACCATACAAAAACTTATTTAAAACAACAAAAAGTAAAACTTGGGTTACCTCCCAAGAAGCGGCTTAGTTGTTATCATGGCACGACGTTGTTCCTTTTCAAGCAACATATTTAAAATGGAGTGCCTCCACTTTAGCAGCTTCGGGTCCACCAACATAAAAGTGTTTCAAAAATTTACCATTCACCGTGAACCTTCTCTTCTCATGGTCTTCCAATTCAATTGCACCACTGGGGTACACATTTACCATCGTGAAAGGGTCCGACCACTGAGACTTGAGTTTCCCCACAAAGATTTTCAACCTTGAATTGAAAAGTAACACCTCATCTCTTACATGAAACTCTCTCTTCAATATCTTGGCATCATGCAACCTTTTTATGCTCTCTTTGTATAGAATGGAGCTCTCATACACGTGATGATGAAATTCCTCCAACTCTTGTATTTGCTTCACTCTAGACTTGGAGGACTCTTCCCAATCCATATTAAGCTTCTTCAATGCCCAAAGATCTTGATGTTCTAACTCCATTGGTAGGTGACATGATTTGACAAACACTTATTGATAGGGATACATACCAATGGGTATTTTTAAAGCTATTCGGTAAGCCCAAAGAGCATCTTCCAATTGCCTAGCCCAATTAGTACATCTCACATTCACGATTTTCTCCAAGATTGTTTTGATTTTTCGATTTGAAACTTCCACTTGGCCACTTGAATGGGGATGGTATGGGGTATCCACCTGATGCTTCACCCCATACTTATCTAGTAAAGCACGAAACACCCAATTACAAAAGTGAGAGCCTCCATCACTAAGTATTGACCTTGGAGTCCCGAACCTTATAAATATGTGTTTCTTCAAAAAAAAATGTGACACTCTTGCTCTCATTATTTTGAAAATCAATTCCTTCCACCCATTTTGATACATAATCCACAACCACCAATATGTACTTGTTTCCATATGAACTCACAAAGGGCCCCGTAAAGTCAATGCCTCATATATCAAACAATTCCACCTCGAGATTGGGCATTAAGGGCATCTCATGCCTCTTTGAAATGCCATCTTGTATTTGGAATTAGGCACAAGTTCTAACCAAGTCATGAGCATCTTTACGTAGGGTGGGTCAATAGAATCTACTTTGAAGAACTTTGGCGGTCGTTCTTAGACCGCCATAGTGACCACCAAATTAGGATGAATGGCAAACCTTAAGAATAGCCCATATCTCCGACTCCATAACACACCGCCTAATTACTCCATCCATTCACTCCCTAAATAAATAGGGTTCATTCCAATAATACTTCTTCATATCATGGAGAAACTATTTTTCTTATAGTGATTCAAATAATCGAGGAGTAAACCACATACCACATAATTAGCGTAATCTAAATACCATTGTTCTACTCCTCCCGAAAGAGTCATGACCAGCTCATCCAGAAAAGCTTCATCAATAGCAATTTCTCTCGATTTCTCATTATTCAAATCGAGGTAGGTAGATGATCCGGCAACTGATTTTTGCATCTTTTTCGGTCTTTCACCTCAAAGTTGAACTCTTAAAGTAGAAAGATCCATCAAATCATTTGTGGCTTAACCTTCTTTTTAGCTTTCAAATACCAAAGAGTCACATGGTCGGTATGAACAACAACCTTCGTGCCCAATAATTAAGCACAAAATATTTCAAAAGCATAAACTACGGAAAGCAATTCTTGTTCCATAACCGTATAATTTCTTTGTGCATCATTCAAGGACATGCTAGCATAATAGATTGGATGAAAAAACTTGTCCTTCCTTTGACCTAGAACCACACCCAATGTCAAACAACTTGTATCGCACATTACTTTAAATGGGAGTGGCCAATTCGAGGCCACTATTATGGGAGCCGATACAAGTTTTTCTTTGATACAATTAAAGGCTCTTACAAAACTCCATCAAAATCAAATTTTGCTTCCTTTTCAAGAAGCATACACATTGGTTAGGGTATCTTGTAAAAATCCTTGATGAAACTTTTATAAAGCCCGGTATGTCCTAGAAAGCATCGGACACCCTTAACAGATATTAGAGGAGGTATCTTGGCAATGAATTATACCTTGTCTTGGTTGACTTGAATCCCTTGGCCTGATATCTTATATCTTAGTACAATCCCTTTTTTAACCATAAAATGGCATTTTTCCCAATTTAGCACTAGATTAGATTCCACACACCGTTAAAGAACTTTAGCCAAGTTGTCAAGACAACCCTAAAAGGTATCACCAACTACCAAAAAGTCAACTATGAAGACTTTCATGGAGTCTTCCACCATGTCTGCAAATATTAATAGCATGTATCTTTGAAAGGTGGCGGGGGAATTGCATAGCCCAAAGGGCATGCGTTTGAAAGTGAATGTACCATAAGGACATGTGAAAGTGGTTTTCTCTTGATCCTCCGAGGCGATAAAAATTTGATTATATCCGTAATACCCATCAAGGAAATAATACAAACCCTGACCCACAAAATTATCTAGAATTTGATCCATAAACGGCTTAGGGAAATAGTCTTTTTCCATCCAAGAGTTAAGTTTCTGGTAATCCATGCATACTTTCAAACCCGTAATTGATATACTGGTAACAAGCACTTTATTTTCATTTGGAACCACCATGATTCCTCCCCTTTTTAGCACACATTGTACAGGGCTCACCCAAGTACTATTCGAGATAGGATATACTATTCCCGCGTCAAGCCAATTAATTATTTCCTTCTAAACCACCTGTTGCATAGGAGGTTTCAACCTCCTTTGATGTTTCATACTTAGCACACATTTGGGCTATAACTTGATTTTATGAGTACAAATACTGGGAGAAATCCCAATAATGTTAGCTAAAGTCCAACCAAAAGCCCTTATGACTTTCTTTAGTACCTATTTCAATGCCTCAATTTTCCATACAAATAAGTCCACTGAAATAATAATGGGTAAGGTTTTTTCTTGCCCCAAGAATACATAAAGAAGATAAGGAGAGAGTGGCTTGAGTTCAAGTTGTGGATGTTCCTCTATTGATGGCTTAGCGAGAGGACTCTCAGGATTTTTCAAATCAAGGTCAAGTTTATGTGGGGTCTTGTTGTATGAGACAAGACTCATCAAGGAAGTTGTGACCTTATTATATTCTTCAATCTCTTCACTCCCATAATTCCACAAGACTCCCGCTTGTGCCTCACTAATGAAATCTACCTCCATAGCATCGTCCACCTCATTATCAATCATATAAATCACCAAAATCACTTGCAAGTCCTTTGGTTGCTTCATGGACTTGCACATATTGAAGGTCACCTCTTTATTATTCACTCTAAACTTTATTTCTTTATGTTCCACGTCTATTAATTCCCTCCTTGTATCAAGGAAAGGCCTACAAAGAATGATTAGAACTTCATAGTCTATCTCATAATTGAGGATCAAAAAGTCGGCGAGAAATATGAACTTGTCAACCCAAACTAGAACATCATATAGAATTCCCACAGGCATTTTAATAGACTGATCCACCATTAAGAGTCTCATGGTTGTAGACTTTGGATCTCCCAATCCCAACTTTTTGAATATAGCAGCATTAAGTTTATACTTGCCCTTAAGTCGCACAAAGCTTTTCCAAATTAATACATTCTTATGGAGCATGGGATAGTGAATGCACCGGGGTCTTCTTTCTTGACCATCATATTGTTCGACATGATAGCGCTACAACTATATGAGATCTCCACCATTTTGAAGTCTGTGGTTCTTTTCTTTGTCACCAAGTCTTTCATGAACTTGGCATGTCTGTTCATTTAAAGTAAAGCTTTAAAAAAAGGAATGTTCATCGACAAGTTGCTAAATTTGGAGAGAAACTTCTTAAACTTAGTATCATCTTCCTTCTTCTTGAACCTTTGTAGGAATGAGGGAGGTATTTTGATTGATGGATATAGAGAAACCAGGCTTTCCACCAGTTTTGAGACATTGTCATCAACCTTTTGTTGACTTTCTTCATTCTTAACCCGCACTTTCACTTTTTTTGATTTTTCAACATTTGGCTAATTGGTAAAATAAACTTCATCATTTGACTTGTCAAGCCTTTTTCTCTTGCCACTCACTTGCTCTTCAACTACCCTTTCATTGAGGTCTTAGTCAAAATTCACAACTTCATTACCGAGTGTCCTTCCACTCCTAGTGACAATGTCCATGCAATGAGCATCATTTTTAGGATTCGCCATGGTGTCACTAGGAAGACCACCCTTTTGTCTAGTGTTCAGGTGAGCCGAGATTTGGCTCAATTGAGCTTCAAGTTTATTAATTGACACCGAATGGTAAGTGACCATTTGATTGAGTTGCAAAAATTTGCTCTTCATTTCCTTTAGCATTTTGTCACTCCCTTCAACCCTAATAAGAATTCTAGGAAGGGAAGTGGTCTCTTTACCCTTTTGTCTATAATAAGAAGGGACGTATTTATCATGATCTTTTTCCCTATCCTTATCCCTCCAATCTCTATCACAATTAAGATCTCTCAAATCTCGATCATGATCGTGATCTCTCTAATCTCGATCCTTCCAATCTCTATCCTTCCAATGTCTATCCTTCAAACCTTAATTCCCACCTTGACTTATGTAGGTAGGTCGGGAACCCCCCATTTGGTTTGATGATAAATAAATCTCTTCATCAAGTGACTCTGCATTTTCATCTTCATATACTCTATTTCCCTTTGAAGCTACAACGTTGACCGCTTTTGGGGTTGATCCCATGACATTCTTTGTTAGGATATCCATTTGTGCCATTATTTTTACCATGTTTTCATCTTTTTCCTCATCCTTTTTCCTTTGTTCTTGTCTCTCATAAGACATAGAGGAGCCCCCACATCTACCAGAGCATCTCATGTGTGCCATGCTCTACTTTGCTTTATTATTTTATCAAATAATCCCATAACAACCCCAAAGGTTAGATTTATCAATGACCCACCGGCCAAGTTATCTGCCACAGTCTTGTTTAATTACTAATGATCTATAGAATATTTGAAGTAACATTTTATCTAGCAACTTGTGCTTAGGACAATGTATCAATTTCCTCTTGAACCTCAACCATGCTTCATGCAATGGCTCCCCACTTACTTGCCGGAAGTTTGTGATCTGATCTCTTAATTACAACATGTTGGACGGAAGGAAAAATATATCAATGAAGTCCTCCATCAATTCAACCCAAGATGTAATAGATCCCTCAAGCAATTCCCTCAACCATAACATTGTTTCACCCCTCAAAGAAAATGAGAACAACCTTAACCGCATGGACTCTTGTGAGATATTAGCAATTTTAAATCGATTGCAAACATCTATTAAATTCTTTAAGTGAGTGTTTGCATCCTCATGAGCTTCTATTCTGAATAGTCCCTTCATTTGGAGTAGGTGAAACATAAAACTTATGATGTGGAAGGTTGCATTGCCCACCGTAGGTGTTAGGCAAATTGCACTTGTCGTTCCGACATCTCCAAGTGATCTTCATCACCTAGTTGCCCATCAAAGGTAGAGGTTTCTCTACCATGCAGACTCATCGTGTCGTCTTGGCTTATAATGTCACCTAAGTAAGACAAAAGTAACAAATAAAGTAATTTCAAATCACGGCTAGCAAAAAGTGAATCAAAACACTACAAAATAAATGCTAAGTTTCATTCCCCGGCAACAACGCTACTTTTGAAAATGATCAAATAAACTCTATTACGGATGTGTGGTCAATATACACTATAAAACCCAACTTGTGAGTTGGGGTCGATCCCACAGGGAATGAAAATAGTAGGTTCACTTATAAGTGTCAAAAATCACTTAAAGTTTGCGCGCAGTGAGTAAAATAGGGGAGTTAGTTTTAAACATTTTGAAATCAAGTAACCAATCGTAAGCATGGTATGCAAAAGTAAGAACTAGAAGTTTGTAATCAAATGTTAAAGACGTTTGGGGTTATGCTTTTATGAGAGTGAGTACATGCATGGGTAATTAGATATTTGCCTAAGTTCAATTAATGGATATGGGTAGGCTAGGTCCTAGATTTTAATTTCAATCTTTCAATAAAATATTAAACATCACAAGTGGGTTCTTTCAAACACCTCACAAGTATCACTTCATAACCAACCTAAAATATCAATTGAGTAGCCTTATGTCTATGAACTACTATCAAATGATAAACATCAAGTCATTGTTGACTAATACCCCTTACCTTATCCCCTTTGACAAGGATGATAAGAGATCTAGGGTTAACTAGAGTTTACAACCTCCAAATATTGGTTATAACGTGGAGTAGAGGTCAAACCTATAATGACTAATCAATTTAAAAGAAAAATAAACAACACCCATACAATTATCACTACTCATTCATACATAACACCCATGTTTGTAAATTTAGCTACTCATAGATAGATAAAGAGGAAATATACCCATATTCTCATATAATCATCCATTGAATCTAAATCTTTCCAAATAAAATCCAAATTCAACATATAACCACAAGAAATCAACAAAATTCCCACTTAGGGTTTTCAATACAAACTTGTAGATCTCAAAATTGACAAAAGATAGGGTTCTAAGCTTTGAAAAGGGTTAACTAGCTTAAGCAAAAATGGGCCAGTTAATTTTAGAAATGTCTGCACATCTAAATCAGCGAAGGTAGTGGTTATCGCTGAACACTTTGGCGATGCGCCGAAGTGAATTATTATCGCCAAAATGGAACTGACTTTTAGCTTTAGTGTTTGGTATCTTAACATTTTGCCGATGGATATACGCCGAATTACTCTTCTTTATCACCGATTTGCTTTAGTTAAAACCTAGTCAAACTGTTATCATTTACGATGGATGATTACTTTTGCGATATGCAGGTTGCCTTAGCAGTCCACCAAACATTCCAGGTGATGCTCTTTTGTACTTTTAGCTCCAATCTTCCATATTTTTGCCTCCTTATGCTCTTTCGATCACTTCTTGGCTTTTACCCTGAAAATAAACTAAAACAACATTAAAACTAATTCAAATTGGCATTGAGGACTTGATTTCTTAACATTTTTAGGCCAAATAAGTCATAAATTGTTGACTCATCAGTACCTCAATTTCTTCCTCATCAAAAACATCAATCACAGATACAACATTAATTTTTTTTAGTTGTTTCATGGACCAGAACACATTAAATTTAACATCCTCATCATTCAACCTAAATTTCAATTTCTTGCTTTCCATGTCAACCAATACTCTACAAGTTGATAGAAAGGGCTTTCACAAGATTATGGGAGCTTTGAAATCCACTTTGCAATACAGGACCACGAAAGCTATAGGAAATATGAAACTATCTACCTTCTCTAGCACATCATATAGGATCCCCAGTGGCCTCTTGACTAACCGGTTAGCCATCAATAGTCGCATTGTTGTTGGTTTGGGGGATCCTAAGCCCAACTATTTATAGATAGCAAGAAGCATCAAGTTGATGCTTGCACCAAGGTCGTATAAAGCCTTAGCAAAATTACAGGATATGATTGTGCAAGGGGTGGTAAAAGCACTGGCATCTTCCTTCTTCTGAACCAAAGTGTGTGAAGCAATTGCACTATAATTGTATGTGTTATCCACTGGTTTTAAACTAACTACCTTCTTCATAGTGACCAAGTCTTTCATGAACTTGGTGTAACTTGGAATTTGTTCCAATGCCTCATCCAAAGGAATATTTATTGAGAGCTACTTCAACATGGAAATGAATTTGTGGAACTTGTCATCATCCACTTTCATCCTCATCCTTTGAGAAAATGGACGTGGAGGTTTGGGAATTGAAGCCAACAGTTTTGCAACCTTATCCTTCTCCTTAATATCAGAAATGTCATAATGAACACTTGTATATTTCTCATCTAGTACTATAACATCATAAAAAACCATCTGCTTTTCAGAATTAGCCAAAACTTTTTGTTCGAAGGCATCTACAACTGCAATTCTAGAATCTAAAACAACAACCTTCTCTTGCTTCTCAATAATAGGTACTGGAGGCAACACTCTTCCACTTCCAATAGTGATGATCATGCATTGTCCATCATTTCTCAGGTTTTGGACCATGTCGCTAGGAAAGGTCCCACTCTTCTGCTGATTCAAAGCTGCAGACATTTAAGCCATTTGGTATTTTAGTTGTTTGATGGAAGTGGAGTGTGAGTCCACTAGCTGGCTTATGGTAGAAATTTCACCCTTCGTTTCTTTGACACCCGAATCAGTGGACTCAACTTTTTGTAAAACATGAGCCAACATATCTTCCATGTTAGAATTTGTTGAGCTATTACTAGTTCGATCAAGATTCTCGGGAGGCACATAAAGACCATTTCTATCATTATTGCTATTATAGTTGCCTTGATACCTATCTTAACCAACCTATCCATAGTAATCATGTTTCTAATAGTTTCAACCTTAGTTTCCTTGGTTGTTAGCTCGGAAACCCCTCGTCTGATTATTTAGATAATTTACCTCCTCTTTGGAATCTAATTTCAGAGTCTTACTCTTAGAACCTACAGCTTTAACCTTTTCAGTACCACCTACCAATAAGGGATTTGTAAGCAAGTTCATTTGTGTCTTCATATGGTTTATGTATTGGTCAAGTGTCTCCTCTCTTCGACATTGTTCAATAGGTATACCCACAAAATAAGTGTCACCTACAACCTCAGAATCTCCAGTATGCCAAGCTCTATTGGTCTTTGTAATCTTATCCAAGATTATAGTTTCATCTGTATAAGTGAAGGATATGAAGGCTCCCCTAGTGGTATTTAATTAGAATTGCTTGAAAATAATTTGCTCTTTTTCCTTACAAAAAATTCCCACTTTTTAATGTTAGTCAAATAAATGAAGTTTGGAATTAAGTTGACAACTGCATATTGCGGACACTTTTGGTGTTAATGTGAAATCTTACCAGGAAATTTCAAATCCAAAAGATTTTTATCTGTTTTAAGTCTTTTGAATACTTTTTCAATGGTTTTCTTAATTTCCTAAATAAATTAAATGGCGACTCTATTTTGATCAAATTTGAAAATTTCTTTAAGTTTTCAAACTTAATCAAGTCATAACTATTTTCCCACAAAATTGGGTCTTTTCGATAGATCACATGCAATCATCTTCAATCTGTATCTTCAACTTGTACTTGTTGTGCATGTCGGCCTAGGTCATTACTTCAAACTCAATCAAGCTCTCTTTGAGCTTGAAAGAGGCAATTCAACTTTTAAGGTTCAGACCTTTGGTGAAGGCTTCTACTGTCCAATCACCTAGTACCATCAGTTGTTGTTTTCTTTCCTTTTGGAATTGGGCCAGAAACTCCCGAAGCAACTCCAAATCTCCCTTCTCTATCTTGAATATATCCCCTCGATGGGGCTACACCTTTTTGGCCCCAGCATGGTATCGCATAAATCTATTTACTAATATGTGAACTGAGTCGATAGAGTATTAAAAGAGTAGAGAGTACCACACTAGGGCTCTTTTCGAGAACATTTCCCTAAATTTCTTTACCATAACTTCCTCGGCTTCCTCCTTAGTCAGATCATTGTCATTGACCGTCGTGCTAAAAAATAGCAAGTGCTCTTGGGGATCTGAGTTTTTGTTGTAATTTGAGGTGTCCATCATTTTAAACCTATTTGGGATGAGGCTTTTCCCGAAGGTGATGTGTAAGGCAACTTGGCATAGCTTTTAGAGTCGGGTCCATTTACTATTACGGGACTCCTAGAATGTGGTTCATCCGTGAGTTAAGCTCAAAGTACTACGCCTTTATCTCTTTTCTTAGTAATTCGAGGACGCTCGCTGTCAAGGATACACCTTTAGTCCTGGTCTCATCGTTTGTTGTCGTTACCCCATCCATTCGGTCATCCTACTCGTGGTCATCCAGATTCTCTTTGTTTTTCTTCTTTGAATTGACCAGAGTACCTTAAGCGGCTCCTACCTATAACTTGTCTGTTTACCCATGTTGCGCCTCCATCCATTTCAGTCTCTCCTTGTGGGTTGTATTAAAACACCTTAAGAGATCCTACAAAACCTGTAAGTTAGGCTCCTCATCATCGATGACTAGATTGATAGGCCTCTTCTATTTTTTCTCCATGCTCATGTTCATTGTGGTCAAATCTAGAGGCATTTGGTCATCTGGGGGAGTCAGTTTTTCCCCAAAACTGCCAGGAGTCATGTCACTAGACTTAGAGTCTGCTCAAGGGAATTATCCTCTGTGTGGTCATTATTATCATTTGCCATGACCTGCTTATTGTAAAGAAAAAGCATAGAAAGAAACAAGAAAAAACAAAGCTAAAAACCCACATAGTTATTTTAGCCCCACAGTGGGTTCTAAGCAGTTTACCATTATTTTGATACAATTAAATTTGGTTATGATTCAAGAGCATGTGTTACTGTCTTAGCTTAGGGCTAGTGATATACGCTTCTAAAAAGATAGGCAATTTAAATGAAATATCAAATAAGGCAAATATTTAGGAACAAATTTGTAATGTTAGCCGAGTATTAGATCCTTTTAGCTTAAGGCAAGAAGTAGTAAAATAGCTAAAGGAAATAGAGTATACTTAAGAAGAAAGCAAAAGATATTTTATTTCTTATAGGGTAAGGATGAATAAAAATCAAATGCTTTACAATGGGGGAGGGGGTGCCTATTTATAGGGTATAGAGGTTGTCCTACGACCAATTAGATAGCATTATTCGCTAAGCCCATAGTACCATGTCCAATTGTTGTCATTCTTATCCTTAAGCTGTTGGGGGATACCAGCCTTGTACACCACATCAGACGAGATTCATTTAAGATTTTTATGTGAACCTGAATCATCTGATACACTGTCCTCTTACCGGTCATTTGCACACAGTTGCCATTAATGGTTCTCTTGGTTCACTTCCATTATTGCCTGAGAGGCCATTCCTTGTATCAAGTGTAACACCCCGTACCTTCCTAACCCTATGTGATGACGTTGAACAATGGTTACTTAGGTGTCGAGATGCTATGAGTATGTATTTGGTAATGTGAATGATGAGAAAATTGAAATTTGGCTTCGTGCATGTGATTAGTCTTTCATAGGAGGTGTTTTGTGATTTTCGTGGAGCACTTGTGGGGTTTAAAATGAGGCTAAGAGGACCTCTAAACAAATTATATTAAGGCTAAGAAGTAAGTTAAAGAATAGGACTTGAAGTATCTAACCAAACCCGCGAAGAAAAGTCGAAAAATGAAATTTTCAAAATTGTTAAGTCTGGGGAACGCTGGAGGGCGTGCCACGCCGCTCTGGGCTAAAATTTTTAGTCCATAGGCAGCAAACTGGTGCACCCAAGGGCGTGCCACGCTTGTTTTGCCACTTTTTCAAAGTTGGAAATTTTCTTAAGTCCCAAGGGTGCCCGGGGACGTACCGAGCCGATTTTTGCTACGCTTCTTATACAACCATGATAATATACATGAAATGATTAAATTAATATATTGGTATGATAAAATTACTCGAGAACGAATTTGGCATCAAAATAACGATTTTACCCTTATGGTCAAAATAAGTCATACGTGGCTAGAATTGCTTGTTTTTGGAATTGAGGCTACGAGTGTGAATCCCGTGAGTGGGAATATTGTCGTAATGCATATGAAATGAATTTAACATGAGTAATTATGGATTTTAGTGGGTTAAGTGAATTGGGCTCAAAATAGGGCCCAAAATGAGAAGAAAACATGGGTCAAGAAAGGGTCAAAAGACCCATTCTTCCATTTACTAATGCAACACATTGCATTAAATTCCAAGAGTGGATAAGGATGAAAATTAAGGGCCTATATAAAGGGGCAAAAGGCTGATTTTATTCAAGAGAAATACACATGCTTTTTCTATCTTTTTCTAGAGAATTCTCAAGAAAGATTCTTTGGCTCCCAAAACCCTAAGGCACTTCTTGGAGCAAGATAATCATCCTCCAAGCTTGGGTAAGTGATTATTATTGTACTTTAACATATTATAAGCATGAGAGATTATGTATATCATTTGGTTATGCTTGGAAGTGTTGGACATGGCACTTTTGGTTTTTGTTAAAAAGATGTGTTATCCATGGGATTGTAACTTGAATTATGACTTGTGGTCTTGATGAAAAAGCATGGTATGGATAAAATAACAACATTTATGGTGTTATTATGGTCCTAAACTTGTTATTTTTCTATAAGTGTAAATTATGGGAGTTTGGCCGATTTGTTGTTGTGAGGTGTATTGAAGTAAATTGATGGAATAATTGTGATGTGGTGGTGATGGAGATGTGTAAAATATGAACTTGGTGTGACATGATATTGGTTATCATGTGTTGGTAAATGTATGGAATATTGTGGGATTATTGGTATTATGATTTCATAAATGGTATGGTCAAAGGGGAAATGACATGTTAAAGCTAAACATGTGACTTATTGTTATTGTATGCCATTGTAAGGTAATTGGTGGTTAATGTTGGTTTCGTTATGAACTTGTGTTGTAGAGCAAAACACAAGGATGGAGCGGGACTATTGTATGCACGTCTAAGATTGCGTATTCGTATTAAGAATACAAGGTATGTAAGATTCCTTTTTCCGTATCCTTCTACAACATGTTGTTCACCTTGACATTGGACTTGTTTCAATTCCGAGAGGCTTGAAGTATATCAATTCAGGTTGACGTATATTGTTATTCATATGTGTCCTATTCTTAGATGAATGATGATTCACTTATCTCTTGTTCATTGATTGGAGTTCCGAAGATGTCCTAACGTTGAAATTTCAAGAAAAACTATTTCAAAAGAGTAATAACATAAGAGAATCTATTTAATCTTGGATGGCATTTTCCAATCATGTCTTGTTCCAAAGTCCTATAGTATAATGATTACCTTTGTACCAATCTTTCATAAGTAAAAGTACCAATCTCATAAGAGTAATAAAAGAGGTGATGTGCAAGTTAGTATAATTATTCCACATGAGTGAAGATGTCAATCTAATGAAGTAAGGTAGTGAAGTGGGATGTGTATATAAGTGTGAGCTTTAGTGTGATAATCTTTAACGTGTCATTTTCATAACTAGGTAAAGGGTATAAGATTGTAAAGAAGTAATGTGCATGGTTACTATATGTTTCATTGAGTATAGATCACATTCTAGAGAGTATAAGTTCAATATGGAACAATCCCAATATTGTGATATGTCATTTATTATAGCCCACCCAAGGTGGAGGTCCCGTATCATATACTTACTTATGTAAGATCTCATAGGATTAGTGAAGGAGGTGAAGTGCGAGCTAATATATCTATCCCTCATAAGTTAAGGTGTTAATCTCATGAAGTATATGAGTGAGGTAATATTTATGTGTTCAATTAGTGTCATGATCCTTAATGTATTAATCTCTCATAAGTTGCTATATCAATTTCTCCCAACATAGAGTGGATGTATGTTCTCCCACCATAGCGTGGATGTATGTTCTCCCACCATAGAGTGGATGTATGTTCTCCCACGATAGAGTGGATGTATGTTCTCCCACCAATAGAGTGGATGTATGTTACCCCACCATGAGAGTGGATGTATGTCTCCCCACCATGAGAGTGGATGTATGTTGCCCCACCATGAAAGTGGATGTATATTGCCCCACCATGAGAGTGGATGTATGTTACCCCATCATGAGAGTGGATGTATGTCTCCGCACCATGAGAGTAGATGTATGTTGCCCTACCATAAGGGTGGATGTATGTTGCCCCACTAATAGAGAGGACGTAGGTTAAAACCACCAATAGAGTGGATGTACGTTAATAGAATAGATGTATATTATATTATTACCCCCACCACTAGAGTGGATGTATGTGGATGAGTGTTATTCATTCTAACCAAGTAGATGAACACTAGTGGTAATGAACCTAGAAGCAAGAAAGAATCTCTTGTATATAGAAAAAGCTATTGGAGGCAAGTTTCTTGAGTGAAGGTAATTTCCCTTGAAGGAAAGTAATTATAAATGATATTATCTAAAATGATGGCTTATCCCCATTGACTATTCTCTCATATTTTATTCTATTGACATTCTCATGTATGATGTTATTTATTATGAGCCTTACATACTCAGTACATTCTTCGTACTGACCCCCTCGGGGGACTTACCTTACATGTTGCAGGTGCAGGCATTAGTAGACCTCCTCTGTAGACTGGGGATCATTTGCAGAGTTTTGGTGAGCTTCACTTGATTCGGAGCTTTCTGGGTCATCGTTGTATATTTTTTTTGGCATTGTAAATATTTTATAAAGCGGGGACTTGTCTCGACTTTAAGTTGGTCTTATAAATGCATCTGTTAGAGGCTTTTGTAGACATATGTGGGTATACGAATGTAAGATACGTACGGTCAGTTCGACGTAATGGCCCCAACGGTCAAGTTTTATTTATATATCTATGGCATATGTTTCCATGATTCATGTCTTCCACATAGTTGCATGAGGTATAATAAGATTCATACGAGAATACATATACAAAGGTTCATGAGCAAAGATTGGTTCTCTCGGGCCATATCGGCTTCGGGTGCCAACCACGCCTCGTTGGAAGTCGGGGCGTGACATCAAGATTGCTTTGACATAATCCCATTGAGGGTTGGCCCTTGTTATACTTGACCCAACTCGATCTAGTCTCTTTCTAAGCTTATTTACCATATATAATAATAGATATACCTAAAACTGCCTTTACTCACGTCTTTTGGTTTGACCAATGCCCCAACAGCATTCATGGACTTGATGACCCATATGGTTAGGCTTTATTTGGAATCCTTCATGATAATATTCATCAATAACATCCTAGTCTACTCGAGAAATATAGAGGAGCATGAGCAACATTTGAGATTTGTGCTCTAGACCTTGCGAGATCATCGCTTGTATTCCCAATTCTCCAAGTGTGTGTTCTGGCTTGAGTATGTAGCATTCTTAGGGCAAGTGGTGTCCAAGAATGGGATCATAGTAAACTCAGCAAAGACTGAGGTAGTTCTTGATTCGGCTAGGTCCACTTCTCCTACCAAGGTTTTTAGTTTCATCGGGTTAGCGAGTTACTACAGGTGCTTTATCAAGAGGGTTTTTCTATTGAAGCGCAATTGACCCGGTTGACTAGGAAGGATGTTCTTTTCCAGTAGTCCAATGAGTGTGAGGCAATCTTTCAGAATCTTAAGGTCTTACTCACTTAGATCTGGTTCTGACACTTTCTATTTATGGCCTAGGATTTACATTTTATTGTGATGCTTCTGCTATTGGTTTGGGTTGTGTATTTGTCACGCCCCGACTTCCAACGGGACGTGATTGGCACCCGAAGCCGATATGGCCCGATAGAACCAATCTTTGCTCATGAACCTTCGTATGCATATTCTCTTATGGATCTCATTAAACCTTATGCACCTATGCGGAAGACATGATCATGGAACATATGCTATATATATATATATTAATGAAACTTGGCCGTTGGGGCCATTAAGTCAAAACGAACATTTATCTCTTATATCCACATACCCACATATGTCTACAAAAGCCTCTAACAGATGCATTTACTAGACCAACTAACAGTCGGGATAAGTCCCCGCGTTATACAATATTTACAATATCAAAACAAATATACAACTATGACTCAGGAGGCTCCGAACCAACTGGAGCTCACCAAAACTCTGCAAATGATCCACAGTCTACTGAGGAGGTCTACTAATGCCTGCACCTGCAACATGTAAGGTAAGTCCCCCGAGGGGGTCAGTACGAAGAATGTACTGAGTATGTAAGGCTCATAATAAATAGCATCATACATGAGAATGTCAATAGAATAAAATATGAGAGAATAATCAATGTGGATCAAGATCATTTTATGTAACATCTTTTATAATTATAGTCCTTCAAGGAATTTACCTTCACTCAAGAGACTTGCCTCTAATAGGTTCTTCTATACCCAAGAGATTCGTTCTTGCTTCTCTATTTATTACCGCTATTCTCCATCTACTTAGTTAGTAGGTTATAACAGAATAACACTTCATCCACATACATCCACTCTAGTGGTGGGGGTAACAACATAACATACATCTACTCTCTTAACGTACATCCACTCTATTGGTGGTTTTAACCTACATTCACTCTATTGGTGGTTTTAACCTACATCCACTCTATTGGTGGGGCAACATACATCCACTCTCATGGTGGGGTAACGTACATCCACTCTCATGGTGGGGTAACATACATCCACTCTCATGGTGGGAGAACATACATCCACTCTCATGGTGGGAGAACATGCATCTATTCTATCAACGTACCTCCACGCTATTGGTGGTTTATCCTACATCCACTCTCATGGTGGGAGAATCATACATCCACTCTCATGGTGGGACAACATACCTCCACTCTCATGGTGGGAGAATCATACATCCACTCTCATGATGGGGAGCTATACATCCATTCTCATGATGGGGTAACATACATCCACTCTCATGGTGGGGTCACATACATCCACTCTATTGTGGGTGAAATTGGTATATCAACTTATGAAAGATTAACACATTAAGGATCATGATACTAATTGAAACACACAACTATGTTTTACCTTACTCCTAAGCTTCATGAGATTAACACCTTAACTTATGAGGGATAGATACATTAGCTCGCACTTTACCTCCTTCACTATTCTTATGAGATCTTATGTAAGTAGGTACATGATACCGGGCCTCCACCTTTTGTGGGCTATAATAGATAACAAAGCATAACATTGGGACTATTCCATATTGAACTTATACCCTCTATAATGTAATCCATACTCCATGAAACATAAAGCAACCATGCCCATTACCTTTTTACAATCTTATACCTTGTATTTAGTTATGAGAGTGACACCTTAAAGATCATAAGGCTAAGCACACACTTATATACACGTCTCATTTCACCCATTTTTCCTCATGAGATTGACATCTTCACTTATGAGGCATAATTTTACTAACTTGCACATCACCTCTCTTATTACTCTTATGAGATTGGTACTTCTACTTATGAATGATTGGTACAAAGATAATCATCATACTATAGGACTTTGGAACAAGACATGATTGGAATAATGTTATTCAAACTAAACAATCTCTCTTTACCTCATTACTCTCGTTGAGATAGTTCTCTTAGAATTTACAATATTATGACATATTTGGAAATTCCAATCAATGACTAAGAGATAAGTGAATCATCATTCATCTAAGAATAGGATGCGTATGAATAACAATATACGTCAACCTGAATTGATATACTTCAAGCCTCTTGGAATTGAAACAAGTCCAATGTCAATATGAACAACATGTTGCAGAAGGATATGTAAAAAGGAACCTTACATACCTTGTATTCTTAATACGAATACACAATTTTAGACGCTTGTACAATAGTCCCGCTCCTCCTTTATGTTTTCACTCTACAACACAAGTTCATAACGAACCAACATTAACCACCA
This sequence comes from Capsicum rhomboideum, assembly GCA_031232105.1. Classification (NCBI taxonomy): domain Eukaryota; kingdom Viridiplantae; phylum Streptophyta; class Magnoliopsida; order Solanales; family Solanaceae; genus Capsicum; species Capsicum rhomboideum. Next base: position 45,129,167 of record CP124708.1, on the reverse strand, counting down.
ATTACCTTATAATGGCATACAATAACAATAAGTCACATGTTTAGCTCCAACATGTCATTCCCCCTTGACAATATCACTTATGAAATCATTATACCAATAATACCACAATATTCCATACATTGACCAACACATGATAACCAATAGCATGCCACACCAAGTTCATATTTTACACTTCTCCATCATCACAACATCACAATTATGCCATCACTTTACTTCAATACACCTCACAACAACAAATCGGCCAAAATCCCATAATTTACACTTATATGAAAATAAAAAGTTTAGGACAATAATAACACCATACATGTTTTTATTTCATCCATACCATACTTTTTCATCAAGACCACAAGTCATAATTCAAGTTACAATCCTATGGATTTCACATCTTTTTCACAAAACCAAAAAGTGTCATGTCCAATATTTTCAACCATAACCAACATGATATACATATTATATCATGCTTATAATATGTTAAAGTACAATAATATTCACTTACCCATGCTTGGAAGATGATGATCTTGCTCTAAGAAGTGCCTTAGGGTTTTGAAAGCCAAAAATATGTTCTTGGGAAATTTCTAGAAAAAGATAGAAAAGGCATGGGTGTTTCTCATGATAAAATCAGATAATTGGCCCCTTTTATAGACCTTGAGTCCATCCTTAGTCATTAATATGGTATTCTAGAAGGTCTTGGCAAGAATGGATCATTTGACCCATTTTGGGCCATGCTTTTATTTCATTTTTGGGTCCTTTTTGGGCCCAATTCACTTAACCCAGTAAAATCAATAATTTCACGTGTGCAAGTCATATCATACATGTTACAACAATATTCCCACTCATGTTATTCATATCCGTATCCTCAATCCCAAAAACAAGCGATTCTAGCCACGTATGGCCTATTTTGACCAAAAGGGCAAAATCGTCATTTTGACCCCAAATTCGTCCTCGGGTAATTTTATCATACCAATATAATATTTCACTCATTTCATGTATATTCTCATGGTTGTAGAAGAGACGTGGCAAAAATCAGCTCAATACGTCCCCGGGCACCCTTGGGACTTTAAGAAAAATTCCAACTTTGAAAAGTGACCAAACCCAGTGTGGCACGCCCTTGGGCGCGCTAGCTTACTGCCTCTGGGTACAAAAATTTGGCCCAAAGCGGCGTGACACGCTACCCATCGCGCACTTTTTTTTTTTTTTTTTTTTTTTTTTTTACTCTCAAAACTAAGGTAAACATGTACCGGGTGTTACAGTATTGATACAGCTGGGTAGTGTTATAGCTTATGCTTCTAGGTATCTGAAGGTGCACGAGCACAACTACCCTACCCATGAATTGGAGTTGGCAACGTTAGTCTTAATGCTTAATATTTGGAGGTATTATTTCTATGGTGTGCATTATAAGTATTTACTGACCAACCATCATAGCCTACAGTATATTCTTAGCAAAAAAAATCTTAATTCGAGGTAGTGCAGGTGGTTAGATTTACTTAAGGACTATGATATCTCTATTCTTTACTATCCGAGCAAGGTAAACATGGTAGCAGATGCCATGAGTCATAAGGCGGTGAGTATAGGGAGTCTATCTTTTCTTTGTACTTCAAAGCAACTGTTGGCCTTGGATATCCAGTCTTTAGCCAACCGTTGGTTCAGCTAGATACTTTTGACTCTGGGAGGATCCTTGCTCATGTTAAGGCCAAGTTTATGTTAGTGGAGTAGATTTGGGAGTAACAATTTGAGTATGGTAGGTTAAGGGTAATTCAAGATAGGGTTTTTCCAGGCGAGCCTGATTAGATTGAGGATCAAGGGTAATGGTTTGAGGAATAAGGGTCTAATAGATGTGTCCCAAGAGTTGGTGATCTGATTAGATTGATATTGGAGGAGGCTCAATACTCTAGATATTCTATTCATCCAAGGAGAGCTAAGATGTATAGCAATTTCAGGTAGCATTACTTGTGGTATAGGATGAAGCAGGATATAGCAGACTTTGTATCTCGATGCTTGAACTGTCAGCTGGTAAATTTTGAGCACTTGAGACTTGGTGGTTTGACTCAGAGGCTACCCTATTCTCACGTAGAAATGGGAACAGATAGCCATGGACTTTGTGCTTGGTTTACCACACAGATTTTGGGGTTTTGATTCTATTTGGGTCATTGTTGATCGATTGACCAAGTTTGCTCACTTTCTCCTGATAAGTGGTGATTTTACCACTTCTTAGTATTTTTTTTCTTATGATTTTGTGTTGTTAATCTATAATATCAGGCTAATTATCATTTGAATTATATAGATTTTAGATATCTTGAGATTTAGAAGGAGACTTGAGCAATTGAAGTGGAACCAAGAGGAAAAGAGCTAAAATAGAAAGTTGAAGAAATGGACAAAAATTGATCATCGCTATCGCGATAAAGAAGGCTCACAATCGTAAGAGAGTCAAAGTCAAAGCCACGTGATCGCGTGGTCAATAATTGTGATTGTAGTCAACTAAAAGTCAAAGCCTCGTGATCACAAGGGTCAAGATCACAACAGTGATGAAGAAAAGGCTTCAAGCATTAAGGGCATTTCTGGAATTTCACAATTTGACCCCACACCATACAAAAGCTCATTCCATGCTCTAAGAAAATCATCTTTGGTTATTTTCTCAAGCTTGGAGGCTAAGGAACACCATCCACACTCTAGGATTTGAAGATTTGATGCTTTGTAGTGATAAATTCTCTAATCCTTTCTTTATTTCCTTGCTTTGTGTTGAATATTTTGGTGTAGTTGTGTATTTCAACTTGAATTATGTAGTTAGTTTTAATTCTATATTTAGGTTCCGAAACTTGGGTTTTTATTTACATCTTTTGCTTTTATATAAATTAAATACTTGCTAGTTTATGAATGGGTTAGTGTTTATTTAATTAATCTCATGCTTTATTGATTTATGAAGAGAGTAGCTAACCCGAAAGCTCACCTATTTACTTCAATTAAGCTCGAAAGAGTTAATTGAGGTTGGGAAAGGTTAATTTGCGTGATTTGGGATGTATGTCCCATCTAATGGAATTGAACTAGAGATAGGGAAATTCCTAATAGCCCAAGATTGGAACTATTTGTGTTGGTACATGGCTAATATTTCATAGAATTTAGCTAAGAAATATTCACTTTTAGTTGAGAGACAATAGCGGGTGCTTGAGGTTCTAATTTTCTAAATCCATCATTAATTAGTGAGTAATTAGTTAAATATAATGCATCATGGATAAAATTAATTCCCCATTATCAATGCCTTTATTTCCATATTTTGTGAAAGCCATTGATCAAATTATTCCTTCTATTATTGGTTCTATCCTTGTTTCTTTTTATATCAAACTCCCCCTCCCCCCCCCCCCCAAAAAAAAATACTTGTATCAATTGTTTGGATTAGAGTGAGTTATTTTTATTCCTTATTTTCTTAATTTCTAGTCATATTATACCTCATGGGATTGACCCCGACTCTGTAGTTGTGTAATTAAGTATTATCACCACCAGTTTGAATGTCCTACAGTTCAGAAAGGTTATCCCAAATTTATGTTCCAGAGATAGTCCATTTGCATGAGGTGCCAGTTTCTATCATTTCTAATTGTGGTACTTCGAACACATCTGGTATGTAGAGGGCATTTTAAAGGGATTTAGGCACCCGAGTTGATCTTAGCACAACTTTTCATTCATATATTAAAGGCCAGTCAGAGCAGAATATCCATGTTCTAGAGGATATGTTGCAAGCCTATGTCATTGACTTTGGGGGTCAGTAGGACCAATTTTTAGCCTTGGCATAGTTTGCATATAACAATAGCTACTAGTCGAGTATAAAGATGGCGCCATTTGAGGCATTATATGGTAGGCGATGCAGATCCCCCATGGGTTGGTTTGATGTTTTTGAAGTTAGGTCGTGGGGCATGGACTTACTACATGATTCCTTGATTAGGGTCATGGTGATTCAGGATAGGTTGCGGGCAACTTAGAGCAGGCAGAAGAGTTATGTTGACTGTAGACTTTGAGCATTAGTGTTTGAAGTTTGTGACCAGGTGTTCCTGCGAGTGTCGCCTATAAAAAGCATAATAAGGTTTCGAAAGAGGGGCAAGCTCAACCCCAGGTATATCTTCCCATTCGAGATCCTACAGTGGGTTGGTAATGTGGCATATAAGTTAGATTTGCCTCTACCTTTCTCTAGTGTTCATCCTATGATTCAGGTTTCGATGCTACAATGATATATTCCAGATGAATCTTACGTCCTCCAGTGGGATTCAGTTCACTTAGATGACAATTTGACCTTCAAGGAGCAGTCGATTACAATTTTGGCTAGATATGTTAGGAGATTAAGATCTAGAGATATTCCTAACGGTTAAGGTTCAATAGAGACACCGTGGGATTGAGAAACTACCTAGGATACCGAGTAGGACATGCAAACCTAATATCCTTACTTATTTGAGCCTTCATGTACTTCTTATTCCTTTAGTTTCGAGGATGAAAGTCATTTTAGTAGTGGATGTAGTAATGACCTTTCATGTCATTTTCTACTATTCGCATGTTTTCCCTATTTCAAGATTTCCTATAGTTAATAAGGGTATTCATCACCTACCAAGAGAGGTGGTTCTTTTTCTGGGCAGTTCATTAAAGTTTTAAATCAATTTTCTTTTTTTAAGGCTTTTGAAGTTACGAAATTTGACTTTAGTCAACATTCTTTGTAAACGACCTCAGATGAAAATTATGACAGTTTCATAATATTTGGAATGTAAATTTTGGTATAGTGAGCCTTTGGTTTGGGTCCCTAGGCTTATGAACTCATTTTGGGCACTTGGATGGAATTTAGAGACAATAGGGAAAGTGTTGACTTCAGTCAACATTTTGTTAAAACGACCCCCGTCAGTCATTTTGTCTATTTTGTTTAGTCCAGAAGGCTATATTTAATAGGTTAACATACTTGGTTTGTGTTAATAGTATTCCAAACAAATTTTGGGGACCTATTTAGAGTCATTTTAGACTTGCTGGAGTGCAGCAGCTAGTGCAGGACCATTTGGTTCATCGCGATCGCGATGAGGCCTTCAAAAATATGATGGTATGTGAATCTGACCTCCGCATTTGCAAAGGTTCCATTATGTTCTCAAATAAATAACAATCTAACCCAGTCATGCTTTGTTCTTAACATTCACAAAGAACACCTTGCATTTATGAAGGGTTAAGCTAGGGCGGGCTCACACTTGCAACGAGGGTCCCGCATTCGCGATAAAGAAACCCTAGAAGTATAAGGCTCTCTTCTCCATTTTCAAACTCATTTTTGCAAACTCTTTTCTGAATATTGGAACTTAGGACTAGATTATTGTGGGAATTTCACCTAATTGAGTTAAGATAAGATGATTCTACTCCCCTAGCATAATTTTCTACTCTCATTACGTCAAATTTTGTTCATAGTTTCGTTAAATATTAAGTTTAAGTTCTTCATTTGTAGAACTTTTCTGGGTTGTTTTAAACCTTGATTTGGGAACCATTGTTGCTCATATTTTGTTGATGCATTCCTTACAATACAGGAATGGTAATTGCAGGTTTGCATATGGTTTTTGTTATCGGGCCCCATAGTAAAATTTTGACCTGACTTTCATCTCTAAGTATAAATTTATAATATAGTCATCAATTTTCTTGTATTAATAAGTAGATCATATTTTAGATAATGTGACAGTTGTCATAGGCTATTCGAAAAAGAAAGACCTTAGTTTGATTGACTCCAAATGTATATCATATTTTAGATAGTGTGGCAGTAGTCAGAGGCTATTGGAAAAAGAAAGACCTTAGTTTGATTGACTCCAAGTGCGTCGTTTGACCTCCAGGTTGGTTAAGACTTTCTCTCTTTCAAACATAGCTTGATTGGAATATATATGACATAATTTGCTTGTGGGTTACAAGATAGTTGAATTAAGATTGTGATATTGAGGAATTTCTAATATTCTTAGTTTATATCGAGGCCTTAGAGTAGGATTCGATTCCAAACCTTAGTTTAGGTAGTTGCTTAGCGTCTGACCCTTAGTCTAGGTTGCTTGCTTAGTATTAGGATTTTTGTTGGGAAGCCTTAGCTTTGGATAGGGCAGATCGCTTTATTAGGCCGGCTTTCCCAGGTATATTACTTAGTTCCGTTTCTTCATTTATTTTACTCTTAGTTTGTGGGATTGAGAGGACCTTCTGGTCGAGGTTAGTAGCAGGCGAGGTCCCTATTTGGTTATGATGTCCCGTACGGTGGGTTTTTTTTAGATTACCATGGTATTTACTATCCTATCTTTGAATTACTTAATTGATTAGTTACCCAAATCTATTTATGCATATTCATACCTATGCATTCATGATATTTTTTTGAATTTGTGGAAAACAAAGTATTCAACTTTAAAAGAGTATGGTGATGTTTTATTTGGACTTTGGTTTTAAAATGAGGTTATTTTAGTCCCAGTTCAAGTTCGGATTGTATTGTGAGTAAGATTGGTATAAATGTCCTGGTTTGATTCTTGTTAAGGTATACGAATATCGCAAGTCCCCCAAGTGACCTGCCTTTGGGAGCCATATATGTTGGAGGAGGAGTACACAGTATGCATTGGTCATGTCATTCATTTCATACTATATTTACACTTGTTCATTTGCACCTATTTATTCGTATATATATACTACTTGTATGACACTTGCTTACATATTTACTAATTTATTTAATTATGAATTGTTAGCTATACTTTTAGTTTTAATATGTATATCAGTAGACGTTTATTCACACTTAATTTCATATATATTGTTCTTTTGAGCTCAATCAGTCTATGATGCCTACTGAGTACCGCGTGTTTTGGTACTCATACACTTCTACATCTTTTTCCCTGATACAGATCCTAGTACAAGTTATCGCAGCTTACTTTTCACTCATTCGATACTCTGTGATCGGAGATTTTAGGGTGAGATTTTGGCGTCCAGAGTTGTACCATCTCCTTCTTTTGGATATGTCTTTATTTTATATATTTGTAAACAGTGATGTACATATTTATACTTATTTAGTACTGCTCTTGTACTTGTATCTCTTATACCCACTGAAACCCCAGGATAGCCTGCAGCCGCTACAATCTTTACCATAGCCTCTACTCTTTTGGTGAGCACTTTGTGTGCACTGGGTAAACCCTCCACTATGTAATAGCCTACAAATCACACAGGGGATATAAACCACACAAGGCAATCCCTGTGTGACATGCTCGACCTAGAATTCATCGAGAGGGATCGATCACGGGTCATCCATGTGGATAACCACCCTCCAAACCAATCGAACCATCCCGACGGACTCTTGTACCCATTGATACTAGGTCTTGAGGGTTGGTTTTTGTATGTCTTGAGGGTTAGTTTTTGTATATTTTGTTATTTCACTCGTTATACATACATACATACATACATACATATATATATATATTTCTCTGTCTATTTCATATTTGGCCAATTTACTCTTCGGACTTGTTGTTTCTTTTACTAGCTCGTTACTTGTAGTTCTGGGTCATGAGGTTTCGCTTATATGCTGGGAGGTCATTGTAGGTGCCATCATTGCTTGAATTTTTGGGTCATGACATTTAGTTTATCACAATTCCATAATTTGATCAATAAAATCCCATTTTCACAAACTACATGTATAAATTAATCATGCTGATTTACGAATAAACATAACTATTTCATAAATACAAGGACAAATCTGAAAATTTCATTCTAGTACTCATGATTTTAAGAAAAATGTGCATCGAGTTCATAAAAATTAACTGGCTAATAAATCGTGTGAACGATGGTGATTCTGGAGGTGAAAAAGAGTGACATATGTTGGGCATGTCAAAGGAATTATCACAGTTGATTCTTGTGCCTCAAAATAATTTTAAAAATTAAGATGGATATGTATAGTCACTATTTTTATTGACCAATAAAAGTTTCTGATGATATTGCATCCTCTAATTAACCAATGTATTTATAAGTTAAACATATATTCTATATAAAAGTAGTAATCCCTATTATTATTAGCTAAATAAAATAATTAGTTCCCTCATTTTAGGAGGAATATGAGGATGTAAAGATGACTCTTGGTTTACTTGTAAAAACTATTATCGTACGACAATTTTTCCCTTTGCTTTGAGAAGCCTATCTCTGCCATTCTCCTAAAGGTGTCATCTTCTTTCTTTCTATCTCTTTTTCTCTCTATTTTCTTCCTCTTTCTCTGCGTTCTTACTTTACAAGAGATAAACATCTTCCATACCCTTTTCAATAATAACATTTGTTCATACAATCATATTCATAAATATTAATGAAGGATAAAAAATTGATGTTTTATGATTCAAAGGCTTATATTATATATTGTGAACAATGAGTTGTTCTTAAATAATAAACAAACTTGTGTTCTCAATTGTTCTTTTTGTTGTAAAAGTTGTTTATTTTGATCGATCTTTAATAAACATGTTCATTATTTTGGGAGAAAGGAAGGTTGTATTGACGTAAAGAGTGATCAAGACATTATAAAAATGTCTTCATCATCTAAGGATGATCAATCATCCAATTCGCCACCTGCAGATTCATCCTCTTCGAATTCTTCATCAAATTCACCACCATCAAACTCATCCTCTTTGAGTTCTCCACCAGATGACTCATCGTCGAATTCTCCACCATACAAAGACAATTCATCTTCATCAAATGATTCAAAATCTCAATCTCCTCCTTCTCAAAATAATTCATCACCTTCTCCACCATCTGGGGATAGTAATAACTCATCTCCTTCCGGTGGTAACAACAATGACAACAATAATAACAATAACAATAGCAATGGTAACAACAACAACAATAATGGTAACAATGGTAACAACAATAATAATGGTAACAACAACAATAATGGTAACAACAACAACAACAACAATAATAATGGTAGCAATAACAACAATAACAACAATGGTGACAATAAGAATGACAATAGCAATAACAATAGTAACAACAACAATAATAATGATAACAAATATTCACCTCCATCAAAATCCTCAAATTCAAATGTAGGTTCACCACCTCCTCCACCCCCACCCCCACCACCGCCTCCTTCTCCTTTTTCTCCCTACTCTGAATCTCTTTCCCCTCCGAAGCATAAGTCACCCCCAAGCAAGTCGTTAGATCATAATAACAAGTCTGATGATAATGGTACATCCATCATTGTGGGAGTTGCTGTTGGAGCAGGGCTATTACTCATTGTAATGTTAGTTTTCCTCATATCTTGCTGTAAACGCAAAAAGAGAAAGTCACGTGACCAAATGGGATACTACAGGGATAATTCTCATGGAGGCAAGAGTATGTGAATTGATTTTTTTTCTTCGCTTAGATTATACTCCTTCATCCCAATTTATGTGATATGACTGAGTAAGATGTCTAAGAAATTTGAAAAGACTTTAGAATGTTTCAGAACTAATCATAAAATAAATGTATTTTTAAATAGAAGACTACATGCACCTTTGTGGACTTTGTATCTGATGGTTTACATATCACGTTAATCCAAACTAATAAATAATATACATAAACCATAAAAGAGAACTTAATTATTCTTCTCGTAGTGGAAGCGGAAGAGTACGATGAACCGTGATTGATCGATGGTGATTGTCACAATATATTGGAGCAACCCTTATACCCCATCCTAAACCCTAATTGATTGAGCAAGAGAATAAAGTGTAGAAATATATTGCACTCTGTATTATGATTATTCATTTAATTACACACCATATGTGTGTTTATATTGAAATATTAGGGCTAACTTATTTATCATAATGGACCTTAAAGCACCACTTATGAGTGGGTCTAAATTTCCTAGAGTATCAATTAAGATGAACCCAATATGGATAAAATATTGATAACATTATTAAATATCAGTTAAAAAAATATATTATTCTTTTTAGACTAAGACAAAGAAATTATATTTTATGTTGAGGATATTGTATTCGTATTTAGCGTCATTCGAATAGAATTAGTTTTAAATGCACTACCTATGAAAGAGAATTGGTAAATATGCACTTACTGAGAACCAATCTGGTTCTCAATCTAAAGAACCAAAAAATAAATGACTAATGTAAATTGTAAATAATGTGGATGTTATTCTTCTCATGCACATTGTACTACTTTTTCTTTTAATTCCAAAGTATATCAATATTCAGTTTCAAGATTTCTTGCAATTGTGATTTCATATTTGTACATTCTTTGTAACCCTAAAAATCAGCATACGTGCCCGTTTAGATTAATTGATTGTCAATACGTGGTAAGTAAAAATATTTAAAAGTGTTAAAGCTGAGTTTTATATTAAGTAATCATGTGTTTAGATAGAAATGTTGAAACAGATACTAAGCAATTGACGTGTTTGGTAAAACTGTTGAAGTACATTTTTTGTTAAAATGACTAAAATACCTTTGAGTATTATACAAAAATTATAAATAAAAATGTTTCTTTTGAATGAAAGGAGAAAAAACGAATATAGAACTTGCAGAAGTTATGCTTTTATTTTGGAAAAGATATTTTGAGACTAAAAAAAATATGATGGATAAATAATAAAATTTTGCTCAAACTAAAAGTGTTTATAATTTTAAAAGTTATAAGTTAAAAGTAAACAACTTATGACTTTTGATAGATTTTAGCTTATCACAAATAAGTCAAAAAATTATTGTAAACCAACTTGATCCTCTTATAAACATAACCAAACAGGATCATGAAATTTGAGCTCATTAACTTTGTTTTCGATGAAACATGTTAAAATATTAATTGGCTATAATGACTAACAATGAAAAAAAAATAAGTGTAATAAATTAACCAGAACATATTTCATTATGTGTGCCTTCTTTAAATAAAATTCTCTAAATCTGCCGACTTAAGTTAATCTCTCTAGAGTAAAATAGATAGTTATATTAACTTAGTACATATGTGACGATAGTTTTCATGTATCGTGTAGGTAGTGACTACTATAATAGTGGAAAATATGGGAATTGGCACAACAACAATGTTCAATCAACTGAACATATGGTGAAGATGCCTACTACTCAACCAACCAGTACTAATGTAAGTTCAGAACTGAGTTGGCCAATAGCACCTCCACCACCACCACCAATGATGAGCAGCAGTGAAATGAGCTCTGCTGTTTTTTCTGGTCCACATCAACCTCCATTACCACCCCCACACCCATCAATGGCTCTTGGTTTTAACCAAAGTAGTTTCACGTATGATGATTTATCTGCTGCAACTGGAGGATTTTCAAAGGCCAATCTATTGGGACAAGGTGGTTTTGGCTTTGTGCATAAAGGGGTGTTACCTAATGGTAAGGATATAGCAGTGAAAAGTCTAAAAGCTAATAGCGGACAAGGTGAACGAGAATTTCAAGCTGAAGTTGAAATCATCAGTCGTGTCCATCATCGGCATCTTGTGTCCTTAGTTGGTTATTGCATTGCTGGATCTCAAAGGTTGTTGGTGTATGAGTTTGTTCCTAATGGCACTCTTGAGTATCACCTTAATGGTATGCATGATTTTATTTTTATCTAAACAACATAAAAATAATAGTCATTTGACATAATGTAAATTTATTTTATTTTACTTTTATGAGCATGTTAGTCTATTTTGACATTTTTTCCTTTATCTCTTTGCATTCTAGGACCTGGTCGCCCAATAATGAACTTCCCTACGAGGCTTAAAATTGCATTAGGATCTGCCAAAGGTTTTGCGTACCTTCATGAAGATTGTAAGTTCATTTATTCATACTTTTCTGGTTTAACAATACTTTAGGTACTTCCTCTCTTTTCATCAGAAACTGTTTTTCCTATATAAATTGCAGGCCATCCTCGCATTATTCATAGAGACATTAAAGCTGCAAATATTTTGCTGGACCATAACTGTGAAGCTAAGGTATTTGCATATGTTATTAAATAATTAACCATATTTGGGGAATCCTACATTACAAAAAATTTCATTCATTTTTCTAACAAAGTTTATTAATATTCCCTCTGTCCTAATGATGTTTTCAGGTGGCAGATTTTGGATTAGCTAAACTTTCATCAGACACTAATACACATGTATCTACACGTATCATGGGCACCTTTGGGTGAGTAATCCAATGTTATATTTTATTATAAATGTTAGGATTGTATAAAATTGCTCTATTCCATAAATATTCTTCAAATATCCAATGAATTTGCAAAAATCGGAAGAAAAACTAAAGTACATTTATTTATCTGAACAAACAGGTATTTAGCACCAGAATACGCTTCAAGTGGGAAGCTAACTGAAAAGTCTGATGTCTATTCATACGGTGTTATGCTTTTGGAACTTATTACTGGTCGTCGTCCTATAGACACCAATAATGATGATGACACTCTAGTGGAATGGGTATATCTTTATGATCGCTAACTGAAACAAGCTTTATTAATGTTTGATTTGCATACTTGAAGATTCGATCACATCATCTTTGAATAAAAAATTTAGAGACACCGCTATTTCTCAGATTATATATATATATATATATTGTTGATTAATATTATATATATCCAGGCCAGGCCAATTCTCAATCGGGCAACAGAGGGTGGAAATTATGATGAATTAATCGATCCACGTTTGGAAGGAGATTTTGATGCCCACGAGATGCTATGTATGGTGGCCTGTGCTGCTGCATCCATCAGACATTCTGCAAGAAGACGTCCCAAAATGAGTCAGGTTAATTTCTTCTCGATATTTAATTTATTAAGTTCAATGGTGTATATATTCCTTATCAGTTACTCCGTATCTAATTCCTATTGAGAAAGTTAGATTTATAGCTCTATACTGTATCACTTAAAAGTACAATTTTTTTTCTACCAAAAACCTTTTCTTTTTCACAATTTATAGGCATATCTTTCTTCACTTTAAAGTATAGGCGTCCAACTTCTACTCTATATGCTGAAAGGAATTGGCTGAATGTGTATCTTGTAGATTGTACGTGCTTTAGAAGGTGATGTATCTCTAGATGATTTGAATGAGGGAATGAAGAAGAGTAATAGTGCAATGTTTGGTTCCGGTGAAAGTTCTGAGTACGACGAAGGTTCATATGACCTTAAGAAGTTCAAGAAATCAGGAATGTCGAGTCAAGAATTCACAACTAGTGAACATGGTATGATAGGTGAATTTTTCCATTCTTGTGGTGAATCTCAAGAATATGGGCATAAAAAACGTAGCCCTTGAGGAAAATGGATGATGCCTTCAACTTCTAATGGAGAATTAAGTAATAATTTAATTATAAACACAATACACAATTGTTGGGCTTACAAAGATACTTTTGGTGTTGGAAACAGGTTTTCTTGTGGAACAATAATGTATTTCCACAACAATTGTGAAGCTTCATTAGAGAATAGACTGGGGTTGGTAAAGAGTATAACATCGCCCAATCATTCAGTGGTTGGGTTTGTTTATCAGTTGAGTCTTTTTGTTTTGTTCGGGTTTGAGAGTTGGGATACTAATTGTGAATTGTATCCAATATATTCCTTCGATGTATGTGCTAATTACTTATTTATTAATCTTTTGTTTATGTGCTTTCCATTAATTTTCTACTCGGTGTTCAGTATCCATATTAGATCCCGACTTTTCATTAATTATAAGAAGGTTAATTTTTGCTATAATCTATTTGGATATTTCTCTTGTTTCACACTTTATTATTCAGTTAGCATGATTTTCTTTCTTTAGCTTTGATTACAACCAACTATGTATACAAACAAAGATCTAAGTGGCGCTGCAAATATAATCCGAATACAAGAGAACAATCTCTGCTATAAGAATTTGCAGTGACAGTCATTGCTATTCTCTGCTAGTTTAATTATCAAACAAGTTCCGCATGGTAAAAAGAGTACAAGTTTAACTAATTATAACTAAGGAAGAGTAATTATTAGGAAAGAAATCTCTAGAATATTTAGAGGAAGATTTGATGACAGAAAACAAGGATAATGACTTCCCCAATTGTCGTACTCATCAATAATACCTCTCCTTAATTTGTTCATAATTATACTGTCAATCATGACACCTAATTTTATCACTAGTTTCTTGGGTTAATTTTACAAAGAGTCACTCTCCAAACTTAATTTGGTATATAGCCTCAAGTTTGAAAAAATTAGGTAGATAGCACCTTTTATGACATCATCATTTTCTTTTTTAGTAATATCAATGTTTGACCTCAAAGTTTGGAATAATACATACAATCCCCCCCCCCCCCTCCCCAAATCATCAGCCCATTTAATACCCTAGCATTTAATACCATTTTTATTTTATAAAAAAATAAAATCAAACCAAAGAAAAAAAAAAAAAACACAAACTACCGGACTGCTCCAAGAAGCTCTTCCCTCCATAAAAATATCTCGATTGGTTAAGATATTTGGGACAAATTTTAGCCTTTTCTCGTCTAATCTAGTCAAAGAACGCCATTTTCACCCCCAAGCTTTCAAGATTTCCGACAATAGAGCATGTGTCACCCTACATATTTCAAACTTTTGTGTTCTACATTATTGTAAAAGCTTCTTCTTTTTCAGTTTATTTACCTATGTTCCATATCCTACAATTGCTAAACTAGTCTATTTATACTTGAGGCTCCATTATAGCAGGTGAGATCGCTTTTGGTAAGCCTCAATTTTGACCTAATTTTCTTACAGTCATCGATCCATTTTGAAGGCATTGACCTAAGAATCGACCAGTGTGTTTATTATGTCAATATTAGAGTATTTCGTGGTTGATGCTGATTTCATGGATGAATGAGAGGAGACTCCAAAATATTTGAATTAGAAGTCTTGGTCCAAGGAGACGGAACACATTTCCCTACATCATAATAATTCGTATGATGAAATGGTTTCTAGTGTATTAGTGTGCGATGAATTAAGATGTGATCCTAGGAATGTTGTCATTAGTTATTTAATGAATGGAAGGGGAAAAATATATCCATCATTCATAAAGAATGATAGACATGTGTCAATGTATATGCTTGATATTGGCGCTGATGGTTGTAGGTCTTTTCTAATGGTAAATATTAAGGAGAGGTCTCAAGGAGAAGCTTTGATTTTAGTGTAATGACCCCCCAAGTCATTCTTTTGTGCATTTTCAACATTTTGAACCTCTCGATAATTGCTACCCGTCATTTATGACCTGTCGGGATAGGTGGTTCGTTTTTCAGATAGTTTGTTTGAAAATTTTATTAATATCGAACATGTTCTGAAATATTTGAATTAAATTAGAATTTAGTAAAAGATATATTACGTTTCTAAAAATATTATAGATATTTATGAAAATTCTTTAGCTACGATATAATTATAGTATTTTATAATTTATTAATATTTTATACGAAGATAGTGAGTCTAGTTATGTTGAAAAGTTTTTATTATATGATAGAAGTTTTATTTAAAATAATTTTCTAATAATTATGATATATTAAAAAATTATATTTATTTTATCATAAATCTATATAATATCTGGATGTATATGTAATGGGATAAGTAAAATCGGAATAGTGACACCCCACTTCCGCGTGGAAGTGGAGGAAGGATGCAACATTTATGCATTTATTAGGTGGCACCAATCTATAATATTGTCATATTAGCTAAGTATTATAACTAATGTGAAGGTGTAATTAGTGTCGGCCAAAAAGCGACCCCTATATCTATATATTATTCTTATATTATTTATATACATATATACTACACTTCAGTACTTTCTTTCATTTCTACAACTAATATGTAAGTGACAATAAGCACACTGTTGGTGGTCGACATGCTTACCGACCACCAGGGCTAACTGGTCATTTAACATGCTTTAGTTCTCTATGGTTTGTACACTGTGTTTAGGAGGTATATAATAATGGTTGTTTTTTGTGTTGAAGGACGAAAAAGTAAGATGTCCTCTTCCAGCCATTATTACTTTTTTAGGATAACATTTCCCCTACTTTATCTATTCATTACTTTACTTTTTCCCTATATTTTCTGTAAATCAACAATACTTTAGGGTCATTTTTGGTAAATCAGACTACAGCTCTTTTCTATTATTTGTCATAGAATATAGTGGTATAGCTTGAGATATAGGGGTGTCATCGTAATTTAATATAAATCTATTATTTTGATTGGTTATATTTATATGTTCTGCCGCTACTATGTTAGTTTTTTTTTTTTTTATACAACTTTGCCCTTTCATATGTGGGACCCACTTGTAGCTCTCAACTCTATCTTTGTACACATTTTCTCATCAGGTCGAAGCCACGCGGACCCCTCACCATCAATGATAGAATAACAAATAAAAATAAAAAAAAATAAAAATACTACTTAATAATGGAATATAAAGAAATAAAAAATAAAATCACCAATATCCCAACATAAAAAATGTTTACTGGTGAGCATGGGTAATTAAATGCCTGAGATCTCAATCCACTTACAATTGTTTAAAAAGGAAAAAAAATATTAAACCATATAACACATTGGATTGAATACATAGATGTAATGCGAAATTTCAATGTGGATGATTATAAAAGAAAAATGTACTTATTGAGATTGAAATGATTAAGATGCAAATAAAAAATTAAATATATAGTTAACGGCTAAATTCCTATAATCAAAATTCAGATTTTTATCAAGTACAAATAAATAAAACATAAAACACGTAAAAGGGGAATCCCCCCTACATTTAAATATGATTTATAAATCTTAATTTTATTTCTTTCTCTGTTCCAATTTAACGAAGTTGAAAGAATAGAAGACTTTTGAAATTTATGGTCTAAAATAAGTCTTAAATATTTGTTTGTTCGTAAATCATTCATCAAGGATAAAATAAAAACTTCAAAATTAAATTGTTTCTAAATATAAAAAAATGATATATGTTTGGGGAAGAAATAAAGAGAAAAGTATGTCACATAAATTGAGACAAAAAAAATATAAATATCGGGCCCGTACTGAGCACAATCGACACGCCACTAGTATTTCTATAAAGGACTTAGCTAACATCCTTGCATATGCTAACGTCCTTTACACGCTGAAAGGACTTTTGTGGAAAAATATTTCGACGCTATTATTTATCACCGAAAGAAAATCAATTATGTATACCAAGTTATTAAAGTTTGGATTCTAGTATAAAGTTAGGATCTAAGAGGATTTTTCCTGATTCTTGGAGGTTCTTGATGTGGCGGCTTTCTAAGACCGAGTAGAGTGATCAAACAGCTAGTGGGCAGTTCGAGGCTGTTGTTCGTCATTCAGGTAGGCTACAGTCTACTTTTCTCTACAAGATGGTGTATTGTATATATTACATGCAGGATAGGGGTATATATGATAGGTTTAAGGTTATTTTTCCACTCCAACATTCTTATCTTTCGAGCCTTAGATTAGAACCATGTTTTGGAATCCTTAGTTAAGTAGTTGTTTCTCCCTTTCTGGCATGGCTTAGTATGTGTAGTATCCTTGGAATTAGAATTAGAATCCTTCGCTAAGTTTCGGTAGTCGCTTACTTTAGAATGTGTTGCTTCGGGTGCTTTTGCTATCATAGCAATCCTATAAAATAACTTCTATAGAATAATACCCCTTTTATAGCACATAGGCCTTAGACTTCTTTAGTGTTGTATGGTCCACGTGGTATTGACCCTTAGCTTATATGTTTACCTTTTTATGTCTTCAACTCAGATTAGGATAAGAATTCTGGTTTACCTGCTATAGCCTTAGGTTGGCATTAGTAATCCCCAGTACAGATTTGGGTAGTACCTTTCGATAAAGATATCATCCCTTGGTTAATTCTTCAGTAGCATGATTCCTCTTGCTTACTTTCATTTCCTGAATTGCTAAGTACATACATATATATTCACACTACTCAATACATTATTGGGCACGAGGCCTTAGTTATGACTTAGTTCGAGTTTCAGGTTAGTATACTTATCTTCAAGGGCTAGCATTACCTATTTATACATCATTGTATGGTTACATGCTGGTTTGGATACTGGCAATGGTATACATTTCTTCACACGGGCGCACTCATGCATTGTGGTACTATTTCAAGGAAAAACATCAATTTTCACTACTATTTTCAAAAAAGGTATTTATTCTCACCCTTTTATCATAAACTGATTTTTAAAGAGAAGTCGTACCACCCTTAATATTGGTTGAAAGATTTAAAGAAAAAAATGCACTGATTTCTACTACTTTAGTCTCAGTTTTATCTCGAGCACTGAATTTTATTGATTATTACTTATTTAGTCTCGGTTTGATTCCAAGCAATTATTACTCATACTTATATCCGATACTAGACAGAGTGGATTGATTGTAGATTATATGAAAGTCTTGCATGGAATAAGGCAGCTGTTGAGCTGGATGAGGTGTATACATTTGTGTTGGCTCTAGTGCTTGGTTCATCTCGCATAACCTCATTTTTCATGGCATTCATTCATTCATATGCATCGCCTATCACCAATATAATTTTTTGTTGTTTGTACCTATCGTCGGTCTTATAGGGGATCGATTAGGTTATGTTTTCTATTGTGTACCTTCTGACATTATAGGGTCTGGTAAGGTTATTGTTTGATTATTATTGTTTAGTTTGTGGTAGGATGGTTATAGACTTGTATACGTGATCGTAGGTACTCTTTGGAGTTCCTTTCCCTTTGATATTATGAGCCTTGTTGTTAGATTACCAGGTGATTATTCTTATTTCGGGTTTAATGTTCTGATTGTACTAAATCTAGCTCCCTTCATGTTTATGGTGGTTTATCTCTTCTTCTCTACTATCCTTATTATATTTTATTTCTTAGTTAGTTGCCTGTAATGTATATCTTTGCCTTACGTGCTATTTATACTTGCATTTATCTTTGGTGCTCAGTCGGCCTATGCCTACTGAGTACCGCGTGTTTGGTACTCATGCTACACTTTTGCACCCTGTAGATCATAGTACAAGTTCTCTCCACTGATGTGTGCATCATGCAGAGCTGTCATGGATTGGAGATTTAGGGTGAGCTCCTAGCGTACAGAGTTGTTCCTTCTCCCTCTCTTTAGCTAGACTGATCTTTATTTTGTACTTCGAATATGGTTATGTACATATTATGTTTACCTTGTACTCTTGTTATAATAGTGGCTCCTGTGACACCAGGTCTTATGGGGTATTTTCTTTCGTCTGTTTCTCTTTCTCTTTTTATTCAATTTTGGTTATCTTTTCTCTTATTAGCCCGATACTCGCTGTTTCGGGCTATGGATTGGTTTACCTACTAGTGGGTTTTAGTAGGTTCCATCATGACCTAATAAAGTGGGTCGTGATAGTTTGGTATCAGAACTTAGGTTCACCGGTGTCATTGGTACAAGAACAAAATGCCTAGTAGAGTCTTGCAGATCGGTACGATGATGTCCGTGTCCTATCTTTGGAAGGCTATTGGGCATTCCTAGGAAATTTCATTTTTTGATTCTTTATAGTGTGACCTTACTTTTATCAACTTATAAGTACTTCTTTTGGCTCCACTCCTTTTTAGATGGATAGCACGAGGTTGTTGATAGATGTAGACGGGACTTCTGCACATGTTATTAGAGTCACATTTTAGTGTCAAGCTAGGGAGTCAGCTCTTGATATTGGGGATCTACAGCTTCAACTAATAAATATGGGGCCAGCCCAATCTTTGGCAAAATTGATGACTGTGCCACTTCTTCAGGATACCGTGTTATGGATTCGAGCCTTTTCGAGGATACGTCACAGGCAAGGGTAGTGTCCAGTACATAGAGTAGTTCTCAGGCTAGAGTTGGGTTTGTAGGTATTCAACAGGGTTCTTTATCGGTTTTAAAGTATGAGATAGGATTTCTTTAGTGGGCAGGCATACTTCTACGATCTTTCCTACAAAGAATGAGATGGTGCAGAGGTTTATCATAGGATTATCTTTACCAATCTAATTGGCGTCAGAGCATTTGATAGTAGTTGGGTCTACCTTTCTCCAGGTTGTTGATCATGCGAGGACTATAGAGTAGGCATGTCTTGAGACATATGAAGGTGGCAGTAAGAGACAACAGTATCAGTATAGTTTCAGTGGTATTCCATTTGGAGAAAGGGTTCCTCCTGGTAGAGGTCACCATCACTCTCAGCCTATTAGGTCCGTACAGGTAGCACCTCAGATTATAGGTGACTCTCAGATAGTTTGTGGTGGTCACAGTGGACAGAGTTTCGGTCAGGCATTTCGGGGATCTCAGTCTAGGTCTTCAGGTCGGGGTATTCACTCTGGATCAGCAAGTACGTCGCATCAACAAGTTTCTGGGGTATGTTTTTATAGTGGGTAGGTTGGTCATTGGTCTAAGAAGTGCCCCAGGCGTGAGTTAGTCAGCTCACGGTCAGTGCGTGTTCCTCACCAGACAAGAGTTTCTAAGGGTAGTTATGATTATTATTTCAATAAGGAGTTTCTCTGGTCTGGGATTATTGAGCAGCCAGCACCGCCAAATCAGTCTTTGAGGGGTGTGGCACCTTCAATCAGAGGCAGTGCCCTAGATATTGTAGGTGGTCATACAGATGCTCAGTTTGGGATCAAACACGATCAGTTATGTGCTTCTTTAGGTAGGGTAGGGGTCGAGACATCAGATGTAGCTAGTATAGGTGTGATTTCATTTTGCTACCCTTTAGCTCCTATATTCTTTTGATTTAGGGTTTTTATACCGATATGTGTCTACTTACTTTACTGTTTGTTATGTAGTTATTATGAAGTCTTTATCTGGGTCACGTGCGTGTATAATTGCCTCATAGATATTTCCTTTAAGTAGTGGATTGAGTAGATCAATTCTATTATTGTCTTGGGGTGTAGCACTTGGGTAAATTCCCTTTCTTTGGCTTAGTGGCTTACGATGTGATTCTGGAATTTAGGTTATTTGTCTTCTTTCCAAGCCACTTGTATTGTATGCCATTACTATGGTTATTACTTAAATTGTTATTTATCCTTATTTGATAGATGACTAGACTAGTGTTACCTGGTTAGTATCCATTTACATACAATTCTTGCCTGCTTGTCTTAGACGGTTACCTTTTTTACTTATTGTTCCTTTGTTAGTAAGGTGAGGTTAGTCGTTGGGAGGGTTGATGTGAAAAAAGGTTCAACCTTATGTGGTTTTATCGTAGTTCTAGCATTGCCGATCCTTTCCTATGGTCTGTTCCTAAGGTCTTTAAAATTAAGGTTTATTTTTTCAGTTTGTTTAGTTTATCACTCGATAGTGGTCTTGATCTTTGGTATTATTAGCATTGAGTTGGGTACTTAGTTCCTTCTGCAATGACATCTAGGGTTCTGTTGAGTTAAGGTTGGTTAAAATGAATGGATTCAATAGATTCTTGTACGGGATTGGTTCGGCCTAGTGTTACTTCGTGGATACTTCCGCTTGGTATATGTAAAAGAAATATGGTTATATGTTCTTGTATATCAGTTGTCGGCAACCAAAGGGTCTTACTCTAGGGACTGAGTATTGGTGGCAGTATTTCCTAGTTTCTCGAGATATGTCTCTCATTAGGACACTTTATAGTCCCAGTGAATTGTTAGTTATGTTATGGCTTTGTTAATGCCCCACAACAGGTACAGATTTGTTTGATCAAATGTTTCGCCCATGGCGTTATTCATTTGTGATTGTGTTCTTTGGCGGCACTGTAGCTTCAGCTCTTGCGGGAACCATTTGGTATATGCGTTGTTTGAAGGTGAGTTTGGCTTGGGATTATGACATTCTCAATAAAGTTTGGCTCTAGTAGTGTTGTTACTCATTCGGATGAGGGACTGAGAGTTGTGATAGATTATATGTATGGATGCTTATTCGTCAACAACATAGGTTTGGGGAATTGAGGCCGAGTGGTTCGGCTCCGGTATTAAGCTTATAGCTATGGATTACGTAAGTTGTTTGTAACATGGGTTTCAAGGGTTTATTTCAGTTAAGACATTGCCGGAAGTATGACTAGGCCTACCCATTTCCTATCGATTCTGTTTTCTTCAATTCTAAAAGATTGACTTAGATGGACGTTTGAGGGATGGTCTGTTTGCATAGGGTGTTGGTTTCTGCTACATCTGGTCGCAGTTCTCAATTTGCATTAGGATTCTGGAAGTCTACTCAGTGGGAGTAGTGTATCTGAGTTGGGCTTAGCGTGGTTTCACCTACAAACGGTGGGGACCTTCTGGAGTGGGTTGTCCAGTTTCGATAGGTTGTGCCTCAAACTCATTACTGTTGGCTTGGATGGTAATCAAGACCAATTATTTCCTTAGGAAGATATAGCAGACACCAGTCACCACCATTTAGGTATCCACGTGGAACCTTGTGAGGCATTATTGATATACTAGTCATGGATTGGAGATTTGGGGTAAGCTCCTAGCGTCCAAAGTTGCTCCTTCTCCTTCTATCTTTAGCTAGACTGATCGCTATTTTGTACTTCGGAGATGGTTTTGTACACAGTATGTTTACCCTGTACTCTTGTTATGATAATGGCTCCTGTGACACCAGGTCTTAGGGGGTATTTTCTTTCGTTTGTTTCTCTTTCTCTTTTTATTCAATTTTGGTTATCTTTTCTCTTATAAGTATCGGGCTATGGGTTAGCTTACCTACTGGTGTGTTTTAGTAGGTGCCATCATGACCTGAGAAATTGGGTCATGAGAATTAGTTGCACCACCCCTCACCTCCACCACACTCTGTAATCTGTGATGATTAATTAGGAGATAATGGGGTCAATGATCTACCAACAGATACAAATGATTTTGGATGTTTTGAAGAAAAGGGTGAAGGTGGTGTTAGTAACAACCCACATTACAACCCATGCATTCCTTCTCTAATAAAGCTGGATTTATGGTGGGACAAACATTTGATAACAAGACATAGTTGAAGTTGTGATTGAGTGAAGTTACGGTTAAGAAGTCCTTCTATCTTAAAACAATTAGAAATACTGGTACAATATTCTACAAGGTGCAACGTAGAAGTCGTAATTGTTGATAGATGTTGTGGGATAGAAAGTATAAGAGTTCGGATAGGTTTTGCATCTACAAGTACGTAGGTCATAACACTTTGTGGTGTTGAACTCATCATGGACATGCATAAAAATATCTTATTGACTCTCATTTATTCACTTTTCATGAACAATATATTGACATCAAAGGGCCAACCCCAAAGGAAATAGATACAATTGTTTTTAGAGAGTTCCATTGCAATGCAAGTTACTGCAGGTGCTGGATGGGAGGTGTAATGGGAAAGAATAAGGCTAGGGCTACTCCGGAGCACAAATATTCTTTCTTCTCGGCTTTTTCTTACATGGTATACGAACTAAATTCTGGTACCAAAAGCACCCTTAGGTTTAATACTGAAGATGATAGGTTTATGTACTACTTCATAGCTTTTGGAGCTTGCATTCGGGGATATTCCCACATACGAAAGGTAATTGCAGTTGATGGTGCATATTTGTATAGTAAGTATGACGGTGTGTTGTTTATTCTTGCTGCTCAGGGTAAGGAGAAACACATTTATCTAATTGTTTTTTGTGTAGCAGATAAGAAGTGTTATGCGTCTTGTACCTTCTTCTTTAATAAACTACAGTCTATTATGGTTGATGAACTAGATCTCTGCATCATCTCCGATAGGTACACGAGCATAACCAATAAATTTTCCAAGGTTTATAGGTATGCTCATCATGGACTTTACATGAGGCATCTTGGGAAAAACCTCCAGAAGAATTTTCAATGTGGAGATTATATGAATTTGTACTACAATGCAAAAAAGTCATATAACGAGCTTACCGAATATTTTTTGGAGCTCAAGTAAAAATACCCCGAAGCTGTCGAGTGCCTTGAGGTTGATGTTAGATTTGAAAAGTGGAGTAGAGCATACTTTCTAGGGAATAGGTTTGATGTGATGATACAAACATTATAGAGTCACTCAATGCAGTGTTGCTGGATTAAAGGAAGTTTCCTATTGCTGTCATATTCAATCTAATTGTGAAGAAGTTTGCTGAAAAATTCAGAGAGAGGCATTCAGAGATCTTAAAAGTCATCACTATTTGTTCCAAGGCTGAAAAGATCAGAAGGGAAAACATGGACGCCAGTTATAAGTTACATGTGAGTAATATAAATGGAGATGCATACGAGTACAACGTAATTGGATGTGGTGTTACTGCCAAAGTCAATCTACTTGAAAGAACATGTTCTTGTAGAAAGTATGACTTGATGAAAGTCCCATGTGTTCATGCTATGACACCCTTGAGGTTGATGTTTGGAGATGAATATGGTACAAGCATTTATCAATTTTCTTCCCCTATATATCAAGTTCAACATTACATCAGTGCATATAGTGAAACTCTCAATGTAGTTCCTTCAGAGTAGGAATGGCTTGTTCCCTAGAATTTACAAGTTATTAGGTTGTTGCCACTCTATTATGTGCCCAAGCGCGGAAGGAAGAACATCAAATGTGTTCTTGGTGTTTTGGAACCTGCTAGGAGGAAAAGGAGACGGAACAAGTGCTCAACGTGTAAGAGAAGTGGCCACAAAAAGAAATTGCAGCTTGAATAGAAGTTAGCATACCCGTTATTGTTTTTTGATTTTCAATTCAAAGTACTTTGAAATATCTCAAAGCCAATGTAATTAAATTTTTCACATTACTTCTAGTTTTTATTGTTTTTTTTTCCAGTTCAAAGTACTTTCAAATTTCTCAAAGCACGACGGTAATTAAATTTTGCAAATTACTGCTAGTTTTTGTTAGTATAATATAATAAAATTATGTTATAATAAACTACTGCTAGTTTTTTTAAACTTACTGTCAGTTTGAAATTAAAATTATGTATAATACTATCCAATACGTTTACAATATATGTTGTTTATTAGACGATTTGGTTGATCATCAACCGGTGAATTGTAAGTAGACAAAATATGAAATGTTGTAGTTATTTCAAGTACGAAAAAGCTTCTAAGCAGTTGATTATGCATATAGAGGTTATTATTGCAACTCGATATTAGAGTTGCAGTTTCCAAGAGACGCAATCAACATGACATGCGTCTATTGCCTATTAGTGGCGTTTCAAATCGTCCAACTAGGTCTATAAAATCAAGTCACTAGTACTGTCTATTTCATCTTACACCCTCACTACACTTTATATTCTTCATCTTCATTCTTTTACTTTCCTTAGAACAAAGAAATAACAAGATTGGTGAATAGTTCTATATCAGTATCACGTAATCGTCACCACCACCACCGCATCAACTACGACATACTGGTACTCTGGAATAACATGAACTGTCTGTTTCGGGATTTGGCCCAAATTGAGAGATGCTCGATCAAGACATGCAGAGGATGCAACATCTGGAGGTCGATGTTGATGGCATCTCACCTCGCACCATCCCCATAGATATGTAGTTTTTTTATTGGTTAGGGAGGGGGGGGTTAGTTCATTGCTAGTCATTCTTAGTGTTTTTTTGTGGGCTTCAAATTCCGTAAATGCAATGAACATTTATATGAAAATATTTTTGTTTCTATCTTTATTTCAATTTCTATTTTTATGTTAATGGTCTATGAACAATGAAGAATTTAAAACTCTTAAACCCTTTCAATCAAAGCGTCTGGTAATATTAAATAATAAACCATGAAAATATATTGAGAATTATAAGTACAAGGCTAAAAAAATAAGCAATACTTATAAATAAAAAAAATAAATTAAACCCTTAATTATCCTTGTCCATGAATCAGTATATGATAGACTGCAATC
Organism: Capsicum rhomboideum; assembly: GCA_031232105.1. NCBI lineage: Eukaryota > Viridiplantae > Streptophyta > Magnoliopsida > Solanales > Solanaceae > Capsicum > Capsicum rhomboideum. The sequence continues at coordinate 45,103,466 of CP124708.1, read as the reverse complement.
GAGTATGAGGGTATATTAATAATCATAAGTAAATGTCTAAAAAAAAGCAATAATTAAATAAATAAATAAAATTAGAGCTTTAATTGTCCTTGCCCATGAATCAGTATATCATAGACTTCAATCGAGCATGAGGGTATATTGAGAATCACATGTAAATGGCTAAAAAAGGCAATAAATAAAAAAAAATTAGACCTTTAATTGGCCTTGTCCATGAATCAGTATATCATAGGACTGCAACTGAGCATGAGGATATATTGAGAATCACAAGTAAATGGCTAAAATGAAAATAATTAAATAAATAAAAAAAAATGGGTAAACAACAATTCAAACATTGTAATACTACTTATTCAAATATATTATATTCCACATACATTGGTTTGGGTGATGAAAAGGGCATTTGAATGAGCAATGGTGGTCAAAGACCTGTAAAATGGCTAAAAAAGGCAAATATTAAGTAAATAAAAAAATGAATGGATAAACATCACTTCAAACATTGTAATACTACTTATTAAAATATATTATAGTCCACATAAATTGGTTTGGGTGTTCAAAATAGATTGTAGATGAGAAATGACATTACAAACCATAACATTGATATAAGGATGTTCTCAAAGCATGACATTATTATAAGGAAGTGGTATGTATTGTCATTGTTCATCCAAAAGCACTTTTGATCATCCTAAACAATTTATGTGGGATCTAATATGTTATAATAAGTAGTATTACAATGTTTAAAGTGATGTTTACTCATTCATTTAATTAATTTATTTAATTATTATCTTTTTAGCTACTTTACAAGGCTTAGACCATCATTGCTCATTCAAAAGCCCTTTTGATCACCAATTTATGTGGAATATAATATGTGAGAATACGTAGTATTACAATATTTGAAGTTTTGTTTACTGATTAATTTATTTTATTTATTTAATTATTGCCTTTTTAGCCAGTTACTTGAGATTCTAAATATACCCGCATGCTTGATTGTAGTCTATGATATAATAATTCATAGACGGGTATATCATCCACCCGAGTGGTCTATTATTCATATATTAAAAACATCTAATGTTAAAAATTGAATTTTCTTCCATTTGCAACGGTAATAATAAAAATTTCAGCAAATTCAAATAGTAACAATATAATTTTTATGTATAAAGAGCCATATATGGTTTGGCATATTTTGAACTTCTACATTCTCATTTATTTCTCAACCTTTATATTTATTTAATTTTCATTTGAAACACCAATAATGTCTCCGTCATCTGAAACATCCAAAGTCCAACCATCTGACATTTATTTTTGTGGTAAGTTAACCATCTTGAAGACATCATGTACTGAAAAAAAATCTAGGTCGTATCATTGGTGGCATCCGCTGTTTTTTCCTTCAGATCTTTATTTTGAGACACTACTTCAATGGGGATTTGCTGATTTGTCCTTTCAAAGCTTGCAACTGCTACTTCAAAGGATTCGACAACATCTCTTAGGGTCTCTTCATCCATATGTGCTTTTCCTATAATTTTTGGACATGATTAATAAAATTGAACAATTCATGAATCAATTAAAATTTTAAAAGGCAAATTTATTCACCTTTCTATTTTGCCTTCTTCTTATTCTTCTTGATCCATCTTTTTTTCTCCTCTGTCACATAATCCACAACAAACGTCAAATTTACCTCCATCCTCTACACACGCTTCTCAAGAAAGTTCAACTTTCCTCAATCCTAGACACATGATAGAACAATTCCCCATTACTAGAATACATTTCTCCTTCCTTGACCTCTTCTGCCCACTTACTTGGTCCACCACCAATATCTATATCTTGATCATTATCATCAACAGGTGACTCAAGGACAGTGACACCACTCAAATCGTTGTTCAACCCATCATTAAAGACATCTTTGACCTTATACTTGTATGGGACTAGAGTTTGCATATAACTCTGCTCCAACTCTCATATAGTAGGGATGAGGTAGGGGTGTACAGTCTACCAAATAAAGAAAATCATTAACTATTTCCTACTAGATCTAGTTTTAAAAAGTAATTGATAAATATATGACTTTTTTACCTTTGAAAATTGCCTTGGATATCTAAATGGATCACCTTCAGGAAACGTGACAATGTTTTTGGTGTGCCATCTGAGAAATCTGGGCAGGGGCAAAGGAACATCTTTGGATTTAACGACATGTCTCCCCACATTGGGAAAGGCTTCATAGATCCAAACCTATAATCACTAAAAACAAGCAATTAATCAACTATGATAGTAAAACAAAATCAATAATCAAATAGATTGGATGGTCAATAATATACCATAAATGCCCAGGGGAATCCAAATAGAGCATAAGATGCATCATTCTCCTTCTCAAGATGTGCGTTCTACTGCTTTTTGATGTCTATCTTCTTCTTCAAGTAGTCCAATGTCAATGCAAAGGACTCCTTTCCCCATGGGTATTCCTCAAAAAAATTAAGAGAATACACTATTTTTATGAAGTTCGAATCAACGGTTAGCACTTTAATTTTTCCTTCTTCTTTAGCCTGCTGCCTTTAACCAAATTCAAAAGGCTTGTTGTAGTAACCTTGTTATTGTGGATAACCTTATCATAAAATCGTTCTCCATCCCTATATATCTTTAACAATTTTAATCATGGGGATATGCTGAATATCTTAATCCCATGATCAAAGGAAACTCGGTCAAGCCAAAACAAGCTGGCTTATCATTGATGCAAAACCACATCTCATGAAGTTTTTCATCAAATTTGACACAACGAAGAATCATGTGATGGACCAACTGTCCAAGAAATTTGATATAGTTTAACATTCCTTCAAACTGACCAAAAGAAAAGTTTTTGAACCTACGGATCAGTTTTTGCTCAACTAAAACTTTCTTAAATTGATAAAAAAGCTGCACCCTACACTTAACAAAAATTTTCACCGGGAATGATCTAATTTCATCCAACTGGGTAGCAAGATCATACCTTTCTACACTAAGGACCCTTGAATAGTTTGGAATGGACAGAGGATCATCATCCTCACTACCATCACCGCCAGTGCCAGGCACACTATCCCCTTCTCAACTACCACTACCCCCATTACCACTACCTTTTTCTAATTTGAATCAACTGCTTTATTTTTTGTTCCAACAATTAAGAATTTTTTTCCCCTACTTGCTGCATCAAAACTAAATTACAATCCTTTTTTCTTTTTCACAAATTTCACAATAGGAAGTTTCAAATTCTATTTGGGTATTATAAAGGATTACCAGATATAACACAAAATTTCTCCACCTATTCCTTCTAATCGAGTCTCCCTGTCTGACATTATACCTCGAGAAGTAAAAAGAATTACAATCCTCATTCCACCAAAAATTCACAGAATTAATTGGTAATTAGAATAGATTTGAATCAAACTCTATATGAAAATGGCTATTCTGCTCAGTCAATGAAGTTTTTTTGATGGTATGCCTCTAAGAATCTCTGATACTTTCAATTTAATAATTGTTTTCTAGTCTGAGCACAACATCCTTATGCACCTATTTCAAATATTAGGCATAGCTGGTGTATTCGGCGGCTCCCTAAAGCAGCTACTTTTGAAGTAATAGAAAGTAAATCAATGACTGGAGTGGGAGAGTCAAAGTCAAAAAGGGGATTCCTCATTTCTTTCTCTCATTCAAAACTGTGCATGGGACATTGATCTCACACAAATCCTATGTGATAAAAGAAAGAAGAACCCATTTTCTTTCTTTTTTGATTAAATTCCTCACTCAACACTCGGTTCATCGACATACTTTTTGATTTACTCCATTGTTTTCAAATTTGACTTATGTTCAGACGGTGCTACTTTTTTCTTTTAGGATATCGTTTTAGTTAAACACCACATTTTTTCCTGTTAGCAGAACCATTCTTTGAACCCCTTCCTACTCTTATAACCATATATTATGATCTACAAGCAATAGAATATGATTAAGATTAACATTAATTAACCACAAGGCTCACGACCCAGAAACTCAGGTCATGATGGTACCTACTTTAACCCACCATTAGGTAAGCGAAAACCATTGCCCGAAATAGCGAGTAACAAGCTAACTAGTTGAAGAGAGAAAAATAAGGACAAAACCATAATTTAACGTGAATATAAGGGGAAATATACAAGCATGCATACAAAAAGAGGAGAAAAGGATAAAATACACAAAATAAATCCCTCAAGACCTTGTAAGGCCGGTACAAGAGCCACTATATACAAGGAGTACTAGACAGGTACCAAAATATACAAAGTAGTCTCCAGAGATACAAAATAAGACTAATACAAAAACAGAAGGATATGAATCAATTCAAACTATGAAAACTCACCCTAATCCCTAACCAACTGCTTTGCTTGAGGGCTTTGTCAATGGTAATGACTCGTACAAGGATCTGCATCAGGGAAAAAAGATGCAGAAGTTTTGTATGAGTACAAAAACACAGGGTACTTAGTAGGCATCATAGGCCGACTGATCTGAATTAAAGTAAAAGCATAATAAAGTGTGAATCTATACTATGAGGAAATAAGAGAGGAGTCATGGTAAAAATAACAGGCTATGCTAAGTAGATGCAAGAATCGAATGTAAGTAACTCAAGAGCAAAATTAAATGCCTAGTTATAACCTAACTGGACCCCCATAAGCCCAGAATGTGTACAAGACAAATAAAACCCAATCGAGCCCCCATAAGCACAGTGGGTGCAGACAAGGAATTATAGTATATAATGCCAAGTACAACAGTAAGGAATTTGAAAAACTATCCAAGACATGCAATAAGTGTATCGTATATTCCTCCTCCAGACATAACCATAAATTATACCTGACTCGAATTGGATTTCCAACCAGAGATCAATAATAATAAATGCCAGACTCGAACCAAATCTAATAGATAATAATAGTACTACCAGGTGTTGGAGTCAAACCTGAACTAAATATGCAATACGAGGAAGCAATCCAGGGCTTATACTAAAACCAAGCCTAACCAGTCCTTTTTACCCATTTTAGAAGATCAAATTCCTTTAAAGATTTACAAAAATTCCATTTATTAAGTTATAAATAGTGGTTTAAGGCCAAAGATGATAAAAATGTCGGGGATACCAAGTTAACAATCATAATATATCGTACAAACTGATCTAACTCTGATAATAGTCTACTTAAGTGTTTCATAGCTATTTACAACAAGAAAGGGCACTATCCTATGGTACTTTATCTTAAAAAGGAACGATTAAGCCAACTACAAACCTAAAAAAAAAAAAAAACCTAATGCAAGCATTTTGTAACACCCCGTACCTTCCCAACCCTACTTGATGATGTTGAATCATGGTTGCTTCGGTGTCGAGAGATACACGTATGTATTTGGTAATGCTAACGACGAGAAAAATTGAAATTTGGCCACGTACATGCAACTAGACTTTCATAGAAAGGGTTTTGTGAGTTCGTGGAGCATTTGTGTAATACCCCGTACACATTCTAACCTCATTTGATGACTTGGAGTCATGTTTACTTTATGATTAAGATCACTAAGTACGTATATTGTAGTTTTTTGATAAGGTATTGGACGATACGCAAGTGTTGGAAAAATGGCCGGAAAATTCAGCAAAGCATGAAAACTTGCGCCACTACCCTATTTCAGGGCGTGTGGCGCAAGCCACTGATTCATAGGGAAGTGATTTCTTGCGCCACTGCCTTGCTTTTCAGCAGTGGCGCAAGGCACAAAAATGTGCCCTTCCGGACTCGTTTTGAATCGCAACTTTACGACGATTCTTGGATGGTTTCTTTTGGTTCTTTGGAGTTCCTTGAGCATTGTTAAAGTTTCAAACACTTCAATACACTCCTACATACTTATACATGACCAAACCATGATACACAAGTAATTATCAAAAATGTTCAAGGAAGCCATGGACGACTAGAATTCCTATTTTTGCGATTGAGACGACAAATGAGAATCTCGTAAGAGAATATTGTCGTGACATTATGGAATTAATTAAGCATGAGATATATGATAAGTAATACATGAAAATTGGTGGGCTAAGTTAAGTTGTGTTAATGGGCCAATTTGAGGCCCAAAAAATGAACCAAAATACATGGGCCCAAAGAGGAAATGACCCATTCTTCCATTTGACCTTCTAGAACACCATATTAAGTGGCTAGAACACCATATTAAGTGGCTAAGGATGGAATCAAAAGCTTATAAAAGGGACCAAAAATCTGATTTTTATCCATTACACACACACATGTATTTCTATGCTTTCCTAAAACATTTCAAGAGAACCCTTTTAGCTCTCAAAACCCTAAGTCAACTTTTGGTGAAGATTATCCTATTCCAAGACTTGGTAAGTATTTATTTTCATGGATTAACATATTATATGCATGGGAGATTATGTATATCATGATAGTTATGTTAGCAAGGTGGTGAATAGTGTATTTGTGCTTTTGGTGAAAGATGTGCTATCTTTGTGATTTGAATGTTACAAGAGACTTGATGTCTTGATGAAAGATCATGGTATGGATAAAATATGAACATGTATGGTGTGATTTTGTTATTACACTTATTATTTTTCTAAAAGTGTTAATTGTGGGATTTTGGCCGATATGTGCTATGAGGTGTATTAAGGTGGTTTGATGGCTTCTTTGTGATGTGCTATGGATAAGAAAGTGTAAAGGAGGAGTGGTGTGGTAAAATGTATTGATTTTCATGTATTGGTAAATGTATGGAATATTGGGGGATTTTTGGAATAATGATTTCATAAATGGTATGGTCAAAGGGGAAATGACATGTTAAAGCTACACATGTGACTTATTGTTATTTTATGCCATTGTAAGGAAATTGGTGGTTAATGTTGGTTTCGTTATGAACTTGTGTTGTAGAGCAAAACACAAGAACGGAGCAGGACTATTGTATGCACGTCTAAGATTGTGTAGTCGTATTAAGAATACAAGGTATGTAAGGTTCCTTTTTCCATATTCTCTGCAACATGTTGTTCATATTGACATTTGACTTGTTTCAAGGGGCTTGAGGTATATCAATTCAGGGTGACGTATATTGTTATTCATATGTGCCCTATTTTTAGATGAATTATGATTCACTTCTCTTATTCATTGATTGAAGTTCCAAAGATGTCCTAACATTGTAAATTCTAAGGGAGCTATCTCAACGAGAGTAATGAGGTAAAGAGAGCTTGTTTAGTTTGAATATCATTATGCCGATCATGTCTTGTTCCAAAGTCCTATAGTGTGATGATTATCCTTGTGCCAATTGTTCATAAGTAATAGTACCAATCTCATAAGAGTAATAAGAGAGGTGATGTGCAAGTTAGTATAATTATTCCTCATAAGTGAAATTGTCAATCTCATGAGGTAAAGGAGTAAAGTGAGATGTGCATATAAGTGCGTGCTTAGTTAAGGAGTTAATCTCATGAAGTATAAGAGTAAGGTAAAGCCTATTGGTGTGTTTCAATTAGTGTCATGATCCAAGTTCCAATAGAAGTTATACATATGTCTCTTATGCATTGAATATTGTTCCAATGGTTTCAAGATGTTGTGTTCACATAGTGTCATGGAAAGTGAATTACCAATCTCTCAAGTAATGAGAAAGTAATGTGCAAGTTAATGCATCTATCCCTCACACGTAGAGATATCAACCTTACAAGAGTAAATATGTGAAGAAACGTATATTTGTTTTCCAAGTTTCAAGAATGTTTCTATCATCGAGGTATCACTCATAGTATGAAAGAAAGAGTAATGAAAGAAAAGAAGTAAGGATATATTAATCCTACCCATGGAGTAGATGTATGTTATTAACCCACCATAGAGTGGATGCATGTTGGCCTACCCATGGAGTAGATGTATGTTATTTACCCACCAAAGAGTGGATGTATGTTAACCCACCATAGAGTGGATGTATGTTGACCCACCATAGAGTGGATGTATGTTAACCCACCAAAGAGTGGATGTATGTTAACCCACCAAAGAGTGGATGTATGTTAACCCACCAAAGAGTGGATGTATGTTGACCCACCATAGAGTGGATGTATGTTCTCTCCCACCATAGAGTGGATGTATGTTCTCCCATCATAGAGTGGATGTATGTTCCCCCACCATAGAGTGGATGTATGTTCCCCTACAATAGAGTGGATGTACGTTAATAGAATGGATGTACGTTACTAGCGTGGATGTATGTTATGAAAGTGGATGTACGCAAGTAGGTGACCAATAGTGGTAATGAACATAGAAGCAAGAAAGAGTCTCTTGGGTATAGAATCATCTAGTAGAGGCAAGTCTCTTGAGTGAAGGTATTTTCCTTTGAAGGAGAGTAGTTATAAAAGATATTATATAAATGATGATTTATACGCATTGACTATTCTCTCCTATTTTATTTTATTGACATTATCATGTATGATGCTATTTCTTATGAGCCTTACATACTTAGTACATTCTTCGTACTGAACCCCTCGGGGGACTTAACTTACATGTTGCAGGTACAGGCATTAGTAGACCTCCTCTGTAGACTGGGGATTATTGGCAGAGTTTTGGTGAGCTCCACTTGGTTCGGAGCTTTCTAGGTCATAGTTGTATATTTGTTTTGGCATTGTAAATATTGTATAAAGCGGGGACTTATCCCGACTTTAAGTTGGCCTTGTAAATGCATTTGTTAGAGGCTTTGTAGACATGTGTGGATTATGAATGTACGAGATAAAGGTTCGTTTGACTTGATGGCCCAACGTCCAAGTTTCATAAATACATATATAGCATATTTTCTATGTTCATGTTTTACGCATAGTTGCATAAGGCTTAACAATATTCATACGAGGATATGCATATGAAGGTTCATGAGCAAAGATTGGTTCTCTCGGGCCATGTCGGCTTCGGGTGCCAATCACGCCTCGTTGGAAGTCGGGGCGTGACACATTTACCCGAACCTGGAATAAGGCTTCTAAATCTAAACCCAAGGCCCTAAGTATTATACGTCAAGTTCTATAGAAGAAGCAACTACTGGACCTAAGGAAATCAAGGCAGAAATCTACTCTAAAGCCCCCTAACCAGCTACCATGATCATGATTAGCAAAAAAGAATATCTGAGTGCTAAAACCCCACCAAAAATTAGAGCAATACCATACCAATACCATCAAAGAGCAAATTCTAAAGACAGGTAAGCCTAGCCTACCAGGACGCCGCCGAACACACTCAAAATCCTCTATATTGGAGTTTTTCCCTTCTAAGAAGCCTCCGACAACTTCCACACTATCCAATTAATAATCTAGGAGTCAAGATGAGAACAACGATAACCATATGAATTTTTTCTCCAAGTCAAAAATTGGTCTAAAAATACCCGTGGGGCCTGCATATGTAATTCAAAAATTAAAATCGTAGCAACATCCCTGGGGGGACAATGAGCTTATGCTTAAAAATTATGCACCACCAACTCCTTAATCATCCCAAAATAGTCCCAAATAGAAGGTTAAAACTCAAGAATAATTTAGAGAATTAAATAGAAAATAGATCAAAAACTTATAAGTTAATGACCGAAAAACGATCACCTTAATGACCCCTAACTAGTCCTAGCTTCAATTTATGATTTCCCCACAATTTCCAGAGCTCCAATATCAACTATGGTGATTACATTTAGAAACCTTAAGCTGAAAAATAAAAGGAGAAATATTTATACTGTCAGAGGTTCCTTCATCGTGATAGCGGGACCCCACTAATAAGACTATTGCGATCAAGGTGGCATAGCCACATGATCACGATGTACAAGTTGCCCCAATTTCCATAGTCCTTATTCATCGGGGTCACAAGCCTTAGCCTTGCAATTATGATAACAAAGGTCCACATGCCTCACGATCTCGAAGTTCCTTATCATGATAGCGATGAAGGACCTGGGCTTACACCAGGTTCTGATGCACCAGCAACTTTGGCTAAGTTGCAAAATCTCTGGACGGGTTCTCGAGATTCATTCAAAACCTCGTGAATACAAATGAACTATGCTACCTGATAGAGAGTCAACCTGTTTGTTCACACCCACTATGGCAGCCATACGTTCTATGGCTTCAGTCTTTTATTTTTTTTCACTTAACACTTAGTTTGCCTATGCTTACGAATTTAGAAAGACACAAGCACATACATGAGCAAGTCCCAACTTTGTATTTAACTCGTGCCACAAAGAAGCACACAAATTAGCCTTATAAAAATTTGACTAACATAGCCAAACTTGCAATTAAGATAGCCTACCTGTGCCTATTTATAGGCCTCAACTTCTGTCACATGGAAGACACATGCACAACAAATGCACAACATATGCCCTTATCCTAATTCAATTGACATTCCCAACTGATAGTCCTAATCAAAAATTCAAATTACAAATTCAAATTACAATCAGCAACAAAGCTAAGCAACATGTCCAGGGCGGTTGTAACTGCCCAACTGTCGTCATGTGCAAGGCACATGCCTAGTGTCAGCACATCTTTGACAGTACTTGTGCCAATTTTGCACCTGGGCCTTGGGCGTCTGTGCACTCGCCCATGCCACTACCTTGTCGACACCCAAGCCTCCCTGTTCAAGCCATGTCTAGCCTAGCTTGTCTTACCTTATCCATGCCTCCACAACATGACTAGCCTTAGCCTAAATCAGCCTTAGCATTGTTCCGCCTTATCTTGCCAGCCCTTGTCATGCCTTAGCCCCACCTTGATTTCCTTAGCCACGCCACTGCCAAGGTCCTGCCATGCCCTGCCGACATGCGCCATGCCATGCTGACATGCCCATGCTGGCAGACTGGCCTTAAGCAAACCTAACCTTTGCCCTCACTATTTTGTCTTGTCTAGGTTGATCATGTAAATCTCTAGCCAAGCCTAAGTCTTCATTTGAACCATTAAGATGGGGGTCTAATAGTACCCTACCAAATTCAGCATTTCAGACTAGACGAAACCATAAAAATTACCAATAGTGATCATTTCGACAAAAAATGGGTCCCACACCTATGGTTCTATTTTTACCAAATTCCAACCAATAGTCCAAAATGATACCAGAAGCCTCGAGACAGAACCAATGGTCCCCCTAGCCTAAAATCTATATTCCAAAGCTAACAGAACTATTGGAATTGTCATCCAAGTCCGCTTACCTGATGTTTTGGCCCAATACATTTTTTCAACTTTAGAAGCTCCAAACCCGAGAAACTAGTATAGTAACTAAACAAACTGCCCGAAAAATGAACTGTTAATCCCAACAAGTCATAAACACTTTGAGGCAGATATAGGAAAGTTCTAAATGCAAAAAAAGCACAAATAGGTGAGGATACTGAGTCTGCATGTCATGCTCAGTATCCCAGGTAGCCTCCTCGACTGGATATTGCCTCCACTGAACTTTTACCATAAAAATCTCCCTAGAGCACAACTTTTTGACATCTCTTGCTAGAATGGAAACTGGCTTCTCCATGAATGACAACCTATCATCCAACTGAACTGAGTCCCACTGGAGCACGTGAGACTCATCAGGAATGAGACTCATCAGGAATGTAGAGCCTATTCATCGACACATGTAAAACTAGATGAATAGCTGAAAAGGCTGGAGGCAAGGCTAACTTATAAGCTACTTCTCTGACTCTTCAAAGAATCTCAAATAGCCCGATATACCTGGGGCTATGCGTTCCCTTTTTCCTAAACCTCATTAAGCTTTTCATAAGCGACACTCGATGGAAAACCTGATCACCAACTCCAAACCTCAAAGCACGAAGCCAACGATCAGCATAACTCTTTTGTCTGCTCTGAGCTGCCTGTAGCCTATCCTGAATAACTCAAACTCTATCCAATTACTCTTAAAGAAAATCAGTACCTCATGGCCTAACCTTTGAAGTCTCAAACTAACCAACCAAAGATCGACACCTCCTACCATATAATGCCTCGAATGGTACCCTATGAATACTCAGGGGGTAGCTATTATTGTAGGCAAACTCCACCAAGTATAGAAATGGCTCCCAGTGAACTCCAAAGTTCATAACACAAGCTTAGAGCATGTCCTTCAAAATCTGAATAGTCTTCTTTAACTGACCGCCAGTCTGGGGATGAAAAGTTATGCCAAGGTTGACCTGAGGACCCAACTCATCCTGAAAAGCTTTCCAAAAGAAATAGTTGAACTGGGAACCTTTATCAGATATAATAGACATGTGCACCTCGGGAAGATGAACCACCTCTCTAACATAGATCCGAGAGAACCTCTCGACACTGTAGAAAAATTGAACAGGTATAAAATGAGCAAACCTCATCAACCAATCAGTGATGACACAAATGATATTAGAACCATGAGAAGTGCAAGGCAAACCACTCACAAAATATATAGTAATCCGCTCCCACTACCACTCAAGAAAGTATAGTCTCTGAAGCAGACCACCAGGTCTCAAATGCTTGAACTTTACCTACTGATAACACTAATACCAAGCCATGAAGTTCACTATGTCTCTCCTCATACCGCTCTACCAGTAATGCTACCTCAAACATCTATACATCTTAGCTGTCTCGGGTTGAATAAATTATCTGGAGCAATGTGCCTACAAAAGTATCAACTGAATCAAACCTCCTACCCACGAAACACAAATGTGACCATTAAATATTAATATACCCTCAGTGTCTAAGGCATCTCTCTTAGGCTCTCCCCTCCACACTTGTCCTCAAATATCACATAATCAACTATCATCAAACTGTTAATCTTAAATCAACTCCAACAAAGTAAGCCTAGACTCAACTCTCGCAAGAATCTTCCTAGGGTCTAAAATGTTAAGTCAAACCAACCAGTTGGATAAGGAATAGATGTCCGAGACCAACAGTCACTTCAAAACTAAAAGAAAGGCCAAGCTCCCCATACACACTGCCTTCTAGCTCAAGGCATCTGCTACCACATTCGCCTTACCTAGATTGTATAAAATAGAGAGGTCATAGTCCTTCAGCAATTCAAGCCACATGTGCTGCCTCGAATTAAGATCCTTCTAACTCAAAATGTACTGAAGACTATAGTGATCGATAAATATGTCGCAGTGAACACCATAAAGGTAATGCCTCTAAATCTTAAGAGCGAAACTTTCTCCATCAACTCTAAGTCATGAGTGAGGTAGTTGCGCTCATACGCCTTTAGTTGTCTTGAAGCATAAGCTATATATCAGCCTCGCTGTATTAGAATACAACCCAAACCAACACCTGAAGCATCAAAATACACTGTAAACCCCTCTCTCTTAACCAAAAAAGTAATAATAGGAGCTGAAGTGAGTAAGGCCTCACCCTCATTGGAACACTAAAATGAGACCTTGTTTCTAGTCAATCAGGTCATAGGTGATATAATAGAGGTGAATCCCTTAACAAACCACCTATAATAGCCTGCCAACCTAATAAAGTTTCGAACCTTGGTTGGAGATGTGGGTCTGGCCCAATCACAAACTATCTCAATCTTTACCAAGTCTACCATAATCCCACCCTTGGACACCACATGCCCCAAGAATGCTACACACTCCAGATAGAACTCGCTCTTTAAGAACTTGGTGTAAAGTCATTAATCTCTCAAAGTGTGGAGCAAAATCCTCAAATACTTCTTGTGCTCCTCCCTAATCCTCGATAATCAAGGATGTCATAAATAAACATAATAATGAAAGAGCCTAAATAGGGCCTAAATACATGGTTCATCAAGTCTATAAATATTATTGGGGCATTGGTAAACATAAAAGACATTATCAAGAACTTGTAATGGCCATAGCGAGTCCTAAAGGCTGTCTTAGAGAGGTCTGCCACCTGAATCCTCAATTGATGATAACCAGATCTCAAGTCAATCTTAGAAAATATGGCTGCACCCCGGAGCTCATCAAACAAATTATCGATACATAGCATAGGATAATTATTCATCACTGTCACCATATTCAACTAATTTTAGTCGATACACATACGTGATAATGCTCAAATACACTCTAGAAATGAATGTATGTAGTTATTATATAATAAAATCCCAACTCATAAGTTGGGGTCGATCCCACAGAGAATGAAAGTAGTAGGCTAACTTTTAAGTGTAATAAATCACTAAGTGTTTGCATGCAATGAGTAAAATTCAAGGAAAGTAAAATAAAGGGATTAGTTTTGAATGTTTTGTAATCAACTAATCAATCATAATCTTGGTATGCAAAAGAGAGCACTAGATGTTTTTAATCAAAGATTAAAATCACTTGGGATTATGCTTTCATGAGAGTGAGTAAATACATGGTTAATTGGATATTTGCCTAAGTTCAATTAATAACTATGGGTAGGCTAGGTCTTAGATTTTAATGCCAATCTTTCAATAAAACATTAAACATCACAAGTGTGTTCTTTTGAACACCTCATAAGATTTATTTCATAACCAATCTAAAACCTCAATTTAGTAGCCTTATGTCTAAGATCTACCATTAAGTGATAAACATCAAATTATTGTTGACCACTACTCCTTACCCTTATCCCATTTGTCAAGGATGATAAAAGATCTAGGGTTAATTAGAGTTTACAACCTCAAATTATAGGTTAATAACATGTAGTAGAGGTTAAAACCATAACAATTAATCAATTAATAAGGAAAATAAACAATACCTATACAATTATCACTACTCATTTATACATAAACCCAAGTTGGGAAATTTAGCTACTCATAGAGAGAGAAAAAGAAATCATACCCATATTCTCATTGAAGTCTTCCATTGAATCGAAATATTCACAAATGAAATCTAAATACAATGTAAAAGAACAAGAAACAACCAAATTCCCTATTAGGGTTTCAACTACAAACTTGTAGATCTCAAAATTGATAAAAGATAGGGTTCCAAGCTGCCAAAAAGCTATTTATAGGTGAAGCATAAATGGGCTAGGAAATTATGAAACTGCCACCGTATCAACTTTGGAAGAGGAGAATGTCGATGGCCGAACACCTTAGCGATATGCTAAAGTGACTTTGTGTCGCCAATTTGACATTGAGTTTAGTCTTCAATGATTTACATCTGTTAACTTTGGCGATGGATTCATGCTTCGCCGAATAGTTTGGCAATCTGCCAAACTCCTTCACTTCATCGTCGATATGCTTTATCTAATATTTAGTGGATCTATTGAGTTTGGCGATGGATCTTTTACTTCAGCAATACACAGACAAATTTGGCAATTCGCTGACTTCCTCGATGATGCCTTGTTGCATTTTTTGCTCTACTTCTCCATCTTTTTGTTTCTTTATGCTCTATCGACCACTCCTTGGCTTCAACCCTTAAAATAAAATGAACTAACATTAAAACTAACTCAAATTGGTATTAAGGATTTAATTTCTTACCGTTTTTAGGTTGAATAAGTCACAATTTGTTGACTCATCAGCATCCTAACTTAAATCTTTGCTCGTACTCGAGTAAACTAATACACACATAACAAAATAAACAATGCCTACAAACGGTACTACTTGGGAGCTTAGACACATGCTTTTTTTGTGAAAACACTTTTCCCTCATGGTTTTGAAAACAATGGCACAAATATCACCTATCAAACACTCACTTTGTGAACAACAAGCCTCAAATGTTTACTAAATATTACTAAGCCATGCACATGCTCATAGACCTCAACTAAGATTAAAGAATATTCAAGCATTGCAATCAAGTGCCCTTACAATAAAGAAGTCCCTTCCCTCTAGAAATGGTTACATTTAAACAAGGAACTAACACGAATCGATCTCACGCTCAAAGACGATCATGAAAATGAATACCACTCCATAGGCTTGCCCATATGCTCCACTTCACCACATTCAAGCATGCTACGTTAGAGATCACTAAGTTCTTGCTTTGGCTTATAGCATAGGCAACAGGTAGGGGAGGAAAAGTTATGGTTATAGTTACTCTACCCTGTCACGCCCCAAATTCCAACGAGGCGTGATTGGCACCCGAAGCCGATATGGCCCGAGAGAACCAATCTTCGCTCATGTACTCTCATATGTATGATCGCGTATGAATCTCATTTTATCTCCTGTAATTAAATATCAATGTCGGAAGTCATGACAATATGTGCAATATATGAAACTTGGCCGTTAGGGCCATTACGTCTAAATGAATGTACATCTTTTACTTTCATCTCCCCACATATGTCTACAAAGCCTCTAATAGATACATGACCATGTGTATACAATATTTACAAAATGCCAAAACCTAATGAACCCATGTGACTTGGGAAGCCCCGAACAACTGGAGCTCACCAACAATCCGCGGATACCTCGTCGCCTACTGCGGAGATCTACTAATACTTGTGCCTGCAACATGTAAGGTAAGTCCCCTAAGAGGGGTCAGTACAAAGAAAGTACTGAGTATGTAAGGCCATGTGAAACTCTAATAATACATAAGTACTTCCAAGAAATTAAACGTAAGAGAATAATCAATATGGATTTACCTCCGTCCGAAATATGTAGAACCATGTTCATTACTTCTATTATTTCCATCTCTTGGTCATTTACTCTTATCATCATAATTCTTATAATAACCTCCATATTTATGTTCATGCACGGGATATACGCTAACTTATTTTACAACCATCTTCATTATGTGGATCCCAATATACTACCGATCATCACCTTCTAGGTGGATTATAATATATACCGTTCATCACCTTATAGGTGGATAATAATATATACCGTTCATCACCTTATAGGTGGATAATAATATATACCGTTCATCACCTTATAGGTGGATAATAATATATTCCGCTCATCACCTTATAGGTGGATAATAATATATACCGTTCATCACCTTATAGGTGGATAATAATATATACCGTTCATCACCTTATAGGTGGATAATAATATATACCGTAATAATACCCTCTTGGACTTTTACCCTTTTGATTGAGATCCAAGCTCAATGAGACATAAGGTACCTATGTGCACATTACTTTACAATCTTATTTCCTTAACATAGTTAAGAGAGTGACACATTAGAGATCATGACATTAATTAAGCACACCCTTATATACACATTTTGCTTCACTCCTTTACTTCATGAGATTCACATCTTCACTTATAAGGAATAAGTATACTAACTTGCACATCGCCTCTTATTACTCTTATGAGATTGATACGTTAACTTGTGAGAGATTGACACAATAATAGTCACAACTTTCTTTGAAGCTTTGGACTCATGATCAATGAGTGAGAAACATGTGAATAAGCATTATTGGAAACATAACCTTAATGTAAATTTAACACTGTTGGAACCCTTGGAACAATGACCAATGAACAAGATACATGAGTATAACCACTATTGAAACCTTGGAACCTAACCTCATTGGACTTTTGGAACATTACTAATGAAGAGGAGACATGTGTATAACCCTATTGGAACTTTGGATCATGACATGATTGGAATAATGTTGTTCAACTAAACAAGTCCTCTTTACCTCATTACTCTTTGTTGAGATAGTTCTCTTAGACTTTACAACATTATGGCAGCTTAGTAACCTTAGTCAAAGAATAAGAAATAAGTGAATCATAATTCATCTAGAAGTAGGACACTTATTCCCATTCGGAATAGAACACTTTTGGAACCTTAGGATAATGATCACTAAATATTATACATATGGATATCAACCGTTCACCAACCTGAGATGCAATACTTTACAACATTTGGAACTCTTGACATATTAGCCAATGAACGTGAGTCAACCAATGGACATGAGTCAATCAATGAACATAAGTCAACCAATGAACATGAGTCATATGAGTCACCATTGACCAATGAATAAGGAACATATGAGTAACTCTAGCCAACTTTCGGATACAGAATACCTTAGGGCATTGCGGAATCAAATGAGTATTTAAACAATGTGAACATTCATACTGCAGAAGGATATAGAAGAGTAACCTTACATACATTATGTCCTCAATGTGAAATTACAATCCTATATTTTATTAGGATGAGCCAGCTCCTTCCTTACGTCTTACTCTACATCACAAGTTCATAATTGAAGTCTTGTTAACAACTATTCACCTTACAAATGCATAAGTGTCACAATGAGTTACGTGGATGCTTTAGAGCATCATTTCATCCTTCACAACACAACTCACTGCATTAACATTCCAACAATATCATAACATACCACACATTTACCAATACATCACAACCCAATAACATTTCACACTACACTTACCCCTTACGTCCCTTCTTTGTTTTTCCGTCGCCATTACTCTTTCATAACAACATGTGAACATTTCATACTTAACATAGTCCAACATGATTCCATACGACATTTTAAAGTCATTAAAACAACATCCCAAATTGATAATTACATCCATGAAGGGTATAGGGGTTTCGGCGGGGCCAAAGGGATGCAAAAACAAGCAATTTGGAGTTCTGGTCCGATCCGCTAAGAAACCTGCGCCCGCAGGTGGATGAAATGCATCCTCAGGTGACCTTTGGCAGTAGCCAGAGGCACCTGTGTTGGCACCTGCGCCCGCAGGTGCTTCATCTGCGAGGGCGGGTGCCCGTTTTGGTCCGAAATGGTCTTTTTGGGGTCTTTTTATGCAATGAATGGTCCATGATCATAACCAAACTTATTTTAAAATATTTTTGATCATCTAACATTCCAAAAACCATCCATGGTCTCACAACACACATAACATCACCAAAACGACACTTTACGGCCAATCTGCCACCAAAACCATAACCGATTTCACAATAGAGATTCCAAATATTATACACCATGACCAAACAATTCAAGACTATAATCACATATCACATTTCAATATTGAATCCATCAAGTTTATTTCCTTCAAGATCACAAGTCCATGTTCAAGTTTTCAAGACAAAAATCATCCTCCGATTTAGCAAACACAAATTATTTTACACATAGTGACCTTCTCACTCTTCACAAACATAACCAACATGATATAAACCATATTCCATGCATAAAATATATTAAACCATGATAATATACACTTACCAAGTCTTTATACAAGGTGATCTTGACCGAAGGAATGAAGGCTTAGAGTTTGGTTGAAGAGAGAAATGGTGTGGAAAATTCTAGACAAAGCATAGTTGTCCAATGGAATAAAAATATGATTTGCATGCTTATATATAGGCCCTAAAGTCTCTTATTATCCAATTCTCAACATTAAATATTATGTTTGAATGGGTCAAATGGAAGAATGGATTTCTTTTCTCCATTTGCTCCATGCATTTGGGCTTAAATTACGCCCTTTTGCATATATTAATTTGGCCCAACACTTTTATGTGTAATTGCTCAAAAATCTCATGCATGTTTAATTAATTCCATGTATATCACGAGAATCAATTTGGTTCGGAAATCTACGGGGTGTTACATACCCCCTCAAAGAACCTAAAGATACCTCAACTACAATTCTTCCCAAAGCTTGATTCATATGCAATTCCAAGTACCAATTCAAAAGATTTTCATGTTATATTCCTCCTCCTATTGTTTCAAAAATAAAACTTCCTAAAATATTTACAAACTAGAAACACAATTACAACTCTTTTTCATTCTTTCCAATCTTTTTCTCCATTTTTATAGCATTTAAGGGAATACGAGGATAGTGGAAGAGGAAGTGAATGGTCCCCTCATTATGAACTTCCGATTAAAAAACTAACCCAATAGGTCCTCCACCCCCAAATTAGGCTTGTTTTACGGCCTCACCTATATGCTTCAAAATGGGTTTTGTTTAAAAGAGGGAATTGTAGAAGAAGGTTTTTGACTTGTAATGAGGTTGTCCGAGAAAAAGGGTTCCAAGGCACAATTTAGGGACAAAATTGGTCACTCAACTCATAATGGGGATGGCTATGTTGGTTAAATTGGAGGTTCACTCTCAATTAATGGCCTTAGATCACTTCTGCAACATCGTACACTCTTAGCTTAGCTATAGAACAACTAGGCAAGTTCTAGGTGGGCTAAGTGAGAAAGATCGAGTCGAATCCTCACCCATACAAGGAACTAAATTACACACTCAAAGCACCCTTCCTCAATTGATGTACCACATTAATAGCACATGTTTAAGAAGGTACCCAAGTAGTCAAAACAAGATGTGGGTGTTTACCACAAAAGAATGCCTAACTAGTTCCACTAAACCAAAGGAAAATTTTGAAAAAGGGACACATTTTGAAACGTGGAGCAATTCACAAATGATTTATCATTTTAAGATTTGCGCATGCGAAAAATCTCCCCATTTCTACTATTCAAGAAAAAGGGTTCTCTTGCTAGTACACTTTTCTCTTAAGTACTAATGCCCAAAAGAATTTTATTTATCACTGTACTATGAACTACCAAATCAAAATAAAAAAAAAAAGGAAATGAAAGATAAGTCACACACCACATTCAAATCAACCCGAACACCAAATCTAAACTATTACAAACCAAATGAGAATATTCAAGAATATCATTCGAATCAGTCAAAACCACACACTAAAATAAAAACAAAGTATCAAGAACAGAATATCCAAAAGTAGGCTAAATATTGCAGAACCAAAATAAACAATACCCCTCCCCCTAACTTAAAAGTATGCATTGTCCTTAATGCAATAGGACTAATATAATGAAAGAGAGTGAGTGGAAGGGTCCTTTTGAATAATCCAAAGCCTGGGATGGTGACTGACTCATAGAAGTGGCCTCTGTCTAGGCATCAGTGCCCGACTCAGTTCCAATAGTGGTCTACGGAGGTGGATCTGGTATGGTGGCCTCAGTCTCCATAGCAACAGCTGAACTGGAGGTTCCAATTTGGGTCGTCTATCGAGTCAACCTCTCCAAAGAAGTTGTCAGAATGGTATCCTTAGTATCCTACCTATCAACCTATAAATCAACCTTTATTTGCTCAACTCTGTCACCAAATAACCCTATATCAATGATTTCCATATCATTAGAAGGATGATCCTTCTCGTTATCCTTCTCCTTCTTTACTACTAGAACATCCTTATGAACAGGTGGTGAGATTGGTGTTTGACATGAACCTCCCCATAAATGTGATAAATCTAGAAATTGAAGCTCATCCACATGCTTTCGGAGTGAAGTGAACTCAATCTTCATCTTCTACAACACATCATCTGGGACTATAAGTTGTGGGGTACTCAACTCGTCTGATTTGGCACTATAAATATGTAGGCTCTCATAAATACCCCATAACTCATCATGAACCTACACCATGGTGGTTTTCGCTGTATCAACAATCATCTGAGACATTTGAGCCTCAAATCTAGATGAACTCATATCACTAGAATAATCCAACTGCCTCATCTGAATAATATCATCTTAAGTCAAAAGGGCCTTCAAAATGCCTGGAGTAGTGGATGGATGAGGATCGAGGGCACTTGGTCGAGGAGGCTGAGTAGATAGACCTATGGAGGAACATGGAGGAGTAGGGGTTAAATCAGTAGGAGTGGGATAATTGGCACCACTATCAATGGAGTCGAGATTAATTACTGGGGAATCATCCCCCGGTCTTTTTTCTTCTTCACTTCTTGCATAGTCTCAACTCTAGTGAAGTCGACAATGGAGGGAGGGGTGCTCTCAAAATACTTCTTCATATCAAATGGGACCTTAGCACAGTGACACAACTCGATGATCAAACATGGAAAGACAAGGGAGGTCTTCTTTTGTTGGGCTCGATGAGAAATGTCTGGGGCGATGATCATAGTAAGATTAAGCCTCAAATTCATTATGATTGTGCCCATAAGCACTTCTCGAGGGTTAACAAGGATTTTTTCATTCAGAAAGGGTTGGAGATTGCTGCACACAAAGCTCAACCAATATAGGGCTTCCAAATGTATAGTACCTTTCTTAATTGGGGTATCATGAGCAAGCCATAGAGAATTCCCATCACTCATAAAAGGGGATAACCAACCCCTAATATTGTCAACATTTCCTTGAATATGGGAGGTGAAGTAGTGATGTGCATCCACGGTATCACCCTAGATCAAATTTATCAAATTCCCATCGCACGTAACTGTCACACCTTGAACAACTACCCCATCTCTTATCTGTTGAGGCTTATCACTTTTCCTTTTGGGAGGCAATAACTTTCTATATTCCTCGTAAAACTATTGAACCCAAGTATCTCCATATGGTTTCAAGGGCTTGGTGAATCGCTTAAACCTATGATAATTGATGACATCAAGAACCCTCAGATGGTTGCCTTCTAATACTTTTTTACTTAGCCTTTGTTCCTCAATGATTGTTCATTTGCCTGGAACATTGAAGTGGTAGAAAAAACTATGACCTCCTTATAGATGTGGATTCAAGGCCATATTGGAACTTCACTCATCTCCTTTCTTCTTGTTGGTAGTCTCAACTTCCAGAGTAATTAATAGTTCATGAATTAAAGTGGTATCTCTCTCCTCTGAGGTAGTGATGTGGTACCTCTCAGAGTTGGAGCTATGCTCCGAGCTTTGCTCCTCAGTTATCAGAGCTTTTTTGCCCCTTATTCTACCCTCTTCTCTTTCTGAACCCTTCTTTTGGGTTGAGTATGACCCATAATTGAAACCCCTTTTGAAATTTTTGAGGTGAGAGGAGGAGTTCGGGTGTTTTACTTTACAATATGCATCCTTGGGTGAACTATATCTGCACATAAGATAAGCAACACACTAGGCCAAGATTAGGAAAGAAAATAGTATATTCAAGGAATGCATCACCAAACTGCTTTGGCGTATCACCAAAGTGTTCTGCTATGCAATATCCCCATCACCAAATGGAACAGTTAGGGAAAGGGGAATTGACAAAGGAAAATTAGAGTTTAGTGATACGCCAAAGAGTTCAGTGATACTCCCTGAGCATCGCCTAACTACTAAGGCATCACCAAAATGTCACTTCAATTAGGCAGTGCTACTATTTCTTTCAGTGATATGGGGAGTGCTTCGGCGATCCGCCAAGAAGTTTAGTGCATTGCCAAAGCTCTCAACACCATCGCCAAAAGTCGTCGTCCCTAACCTTTGACTGTTTCGAGTTCTTTAAGATATTTTTATGGCAATTTCAGGTCCAAATGACCATGGGTACTTATATTTTCCTAGGTTTCAGCACCAAACAACCATTTTGACAATTTTGCCCCTAAGAACGATGTCACCCAATCTACCATTGGGCAAATCAATTGATTTCAATGCACCATCATTTCAACCAACAATAATTTAACCCAAAAGAATAAAATTCACCCAAAATAGCAAACATTACCAAGTTTAAACATTAATTTCCTCAACCTCAACTGCTTGAAATCGCGATTTCACAAACCCCCCCAAAAAATTAAACCAATCGATTATACCAATAGAAAAATATGGAAAAAGCAACACGGGTACACACAATGAAGACATAATCACAAATATGAGAAACAAAACATGATTAAAAATAAGAATCAAAGTCTAACCTTCAAAGATAAAGATGAAATCATTTAAAAGGAGAAAAAAGAGCAGCGGTGGTAATAATGAAGGTCGACGGTTACATTGATGATTGTGGGTATGTACAGTGGCAGTGAGTTAAGAGTATTTGAGTGTATATATGTGTATGTGTATAGGATAAGTGATAGAATAGAGGGAAATAGGGAATGGAAAAAGGTTTGAATAAACCTAAGAGTCAAAATATGAAAATTCAAGAGTCAAACTATCATCTTTTAAAATGGCACAGTGCAGAAATGGACATAGCATCGCATAAGAGATCAGCAATCTGCCAAACTGTGGAACCATCACAGAATACAACAGCTGTAACACTTGGAACTTTCTTAGGTGAAACAATTAGGTGATGGACGCTACATCGCCAAGGCCTTCAGCGATACACAAAATATTGAAAAGCATTGACAAATCTCACAGTTGAACAACCTTGGGTGATCGATTTTGGTGAAGGTCTTCGGTGATTCGCCAATGAGTTTGGCGATTTACCAAATCCTCTTCCCTGGAGCTTTGCACATGATCTACAACATTTTTCTACTCCAATTTTTTTTGTGCTATGTTTTCCACATTCCAACCCCATCACACACCTATACCATATAATAAGCATTATTTAAAACAATAAAAAGTAAAACTTTGGTTGCCTCCCAAGAAGCGCCTTAGTTATCATGGTGGCATGACGATGTTCCTCATCAAGAAACATCTTTAAAATGTAGCACCTTTACTTTAGACGCTCCGAGTCTACCAATGTAGAAGTGTTTCAACCATTGACAATCCACTATGAACCTTCTCTTCTTATGGTCTTCCAACTCAATTGCACCACTAGGATACACATCACCGTGAAAGGACTCAACCATTTGGATTTCAGTTTCTCTGTGAGAAGTTTCAACCTTGAATTGAAAAGAAATACCTCATCTCCCACTCTAAACTCTCTCTTTAATATCTTGGCATCATGCCACCTTTTCATTCTCTTTTTGTATAGAACGGAGATCTCATACGCCCAAAGACAAAATTCATCTAACTCTTGTATTTGGTCCACGCTAGACTTAGAAGCATCTTCCCAATCCATATTAAGATTTTTTAAAGCCCAAAGATCTTGATGTTCTAACTCTATCGGCAGGTGACAACCCTTTCCAAAAACAAGTTGATAGGGAGACATACCAATTTGTATTTTAAAAGCTATTCGGTAAGCCCAAAAAGCGTCATCTAATTGCCTAGCATAATTGGTACGTCCATGTTCACATTTTCTCCAAGATTGCTGTGATTTCTTGATTCAAAATTTCCACTTGGACACTTGATTAAGAATGATATGGAGTAGCCACCTTGTGCTTCAAAATATACTTTTCAAGCAACGCACCAAACACCCAATTACAAAAGTGAGAGCCTCTATCACTAGGAATTACCCAGGGAGTCCCAAACCTTGTAAATATATGCTTCTTTAAGAAGAACATGATGCTCTTTATCTCATTATTTGGCAAAGAAATTTCTTCCACCCACTTCGATACATAATCCATGGCTACCAATATGCACTTGTTTCTATACAAAATCACAAAAGGCCCCATGAAGTCAGTACCACATACATCAAATAATTCCTTCTTGAGATTGGGATTCTAGGGCATTTAATTCCTCCTTGAAATGCCTTCTTGCATTTGGTTTGGCACAAGTTCTAACTAAGTCATGAGAATCTTTATGTAGTATAGGCCAATAAAATTCACTTTGAAAAACTTTGGCGGCCGTTCTTACACCACCGT
Organism: Capsicum rhomboideum; assembly: GCA_031232105.1. Classification (NCBI taxonomy): domain Eukaryota; kingdom Viridiplantae; phylum Streptophyta; class Magnoliopsida; order Solanales; family Solanaceae; genus Capsicum; species Capsicum rhomboideum. The sequence goes on along the minus strand of CP124708.1, from coordinate 45,078,327 downwards.
GGTGACCATAAAATTGGGATGAATGGCAAGCCTCAAGGATGGCCTGCATCTGTGACTCAATAAGAAATCTCCAAATTACTCCATACACACACTTTTAAAATAAATAGGGTTTATCCCAATAATACTTCTTCACATTGTAGAGGAACTATTTCCTTTGGTAGTGATTCACATCATTGGGGTGTAAACCACATACCACACAGTTTACATAATCTATATACTATGGTTATATGCCCCCCAAAAATACCATGACCAGCTCATCTGGAAAAGCTACATAAATCGTGATTTCTCCCAACTTCTCATTGTTCAACTTGAGGCGGGATAGATGACCCGCAACTTTATTTTTGCATCCTTTTCGATTTTTTACTTCAAAGTTGAACTTGAAGTAGCAAGATCCATCGAATCAACCATGTCTTAGACTCTATTTTAGCCATCAAATACTGAAGTGTTGCATGGTTGGTATGCACAACAACCTTCATACCTAACAAGTAAGCACGTAAATTTTCAAAAGCATAAAATACATCAAGAAATTATTATGCCATAACTGTATAATTTCTTTGTGCATCATTCAAGGACTTGCTAGCATAATAGATCAGATGAAAAAGCTTGTCCTTTATTTGACCTATATCCGTACCCAACTCCAAACCACTTGCATCGCACATTACTTCAAAAGAGTGTGACCAATTCGGGGCCACTATGATGGTAGCCGATACAAGTTTTTCTTTGAGATAATTGAAGGCTTTCACATAATCTCCATGAAAATTGAATTTTGCTTCCATTTCAAGAATCTTACATATTGGTTGGTCTATCTTGGAAAAATCCTTGATGAACCTTTTACAGAAACTGACATGTCCTGGAAAGCTTTGGACACCCTTAATGGAGATTAGAGGAGGTAACTTGGCAATGACTTCGACCTTGTCTTGGTCGACTGGAATCCCCAAGATATCTTGTTTCCTAGCACAATCCTTTGTTTAACCATGAAATGGTATTTCTCCTAATTTAGAACTAGATTAGTTTCCACACACTACTGAAGGACTTTAGCCAAGTGCTTAAGACAACCCTCAAAGGTATCACCAACTACCAAAAATTCATCCATGAAGACTATAACACCTTGAATTTTTTTTTTGAATCAAAGATTAATACTTTAAGCGAGCATGACTCTAAACTTATAAAGAATTACGTGGTGCACATATTGTAAGGAAAATTATAGAGCATGTATGTAATTATAGCATATGATTTATATGGTTGCTATTAGTTGAAAAAAGAGAAGTTCAGGAAATTTAATTTAACTTTGCTATATGTGGAAGTGGGGCCACTTTGGTTTTCTTAAAGCTAATTGAACAAGAACAAAGGATTTTGGTTGGGGGAATTAACGAGAAGCAGTACTAGTACTTATAAGAAAAAGAGGGCAAATGGAATTTATAAAAAAAAAAAAAAAAAAAAGAAGAGAAAACAAGGGCGGGTAGTAGTAGTAGTACTAGTACTCCATAGTACTTCATTATTTTCTTATTCTTGGCATCATCCATGGAAATAATAAGAGAGTAAAGGAGGAATTTTACCCATCGATAGTACACGTTAGAAGGTTTTTGTGATAATTTGAAAGAATCTTCAAGAAGTGACTTCAATAATCTAAAGTTGGGATTGACTTTCAAGAGGTAAATTCTCTACCCCTTTCTTGAATTTAAATTTGAATAAATATTTGGCGATATCTAATTTGAATCCTTGTACTAATTCTTGAAGTGAGATTGGTTAATTAGGGTTCTTGAGGAAAGGGGAAAAAGGTGAAATTTTCATAAAGGTTGAATTTTTAGGAATTCCTATCAATTAGTTGGATTTAACGTTGAATTTTATGAGTTTGAAACTAAAGAATTTGTTTTGGATTTTTAGTAAGAAGTTCGATTAATTTTGAATATAAGTAAAGCCTATTGGAAGAAATTGTAAAATGCACATATGGGTTATTGATGGATGTACATTATCCTTGTAATTTGTAGATTTCCAATCGGATTGCGGGTACTAGTAGTTGGAAGGATAAGGACTACACTTGTGCGCGGGTGGTATTGTTGAGTCTCAGAGTACCATCGTACCTAGTAAGGCACTAAGGTATGTAAAGTTAAACCTTCTCTATCCACTAAGGAACCACCTACATCATGTGCTCTTTATTATAAACGTCAATATAGTTCTCATTGGATATGAAGGTAGGCTCTCATTTATTATATATCGTTCCCTCATCCTGCCATCGATCTTATAAACATCTACTTTTCTTCTTTTATGTCAAATCTTTACAATATTCAATATTATCGTAAGTTCCTTTATATGAAATCCTTAGGCCACGTGATGTATATATATATATGTCACACGTTATCAATGAAAGTAAATAGCCATAGCATAGTTGCATTTGTATATATATATATTAGCTAAATGATCATTACCATAGCTCATATGTCATAGGCCTTTGAGGCATTATTTGATAAACGTTAGTAACAGGAGGGTACATAGGTTTTACTTGGCATATGCATTCAACGTGATTCTGTCCACCGAATCGAGACTAGACCACTATAATGAGCTCGAACATTGGGGCGTACCCACCTTTGTGGCTTCATTTGTATTTGGAGTCAGCTGGAATGTCATGCACTTGTTTCCCCTGACTCAAGCCAACATATGGCATATATGGCCTGTGGGCAGACCCTCATAGTGAACCCCTGGAAGGGCATACCTCTCTGCGATTATAGTTATACATATAAATCATAGTCATATGTATTTGGGGTCACGTACCCTTAGATGTGATTCATATCACCTTCGGTAGGCCATCCTATGATTATTTGTACTACAGGTTGTTTGAGTACATTACCTAGTCAAATTATAGGTTCTACAGAAAAGAATAAAGCAACCCAACAGGCCATTGCTAGCACCACTCAAAAGGCAACCACTATAGGGCAATCTCCCGTATTAGTGGATTTGAATAGGACTCAAGAAAGTTTGGTGGGTTCTATTCTTCAAAGTTCTCAAATGCCCGAGACAAAAGGACCTACAGGGGCTTCTGCACCTCTAGTGACTCCAACAGTAGTTCCTTTCCCGCCACCAGGTGCCTCAAAACAGGATCTCAGAGGAGCGATACAATTGCTTACACAGTTGGTAGCCGCTCAGGCCTAGAGACAAAATGTGTATATACCTGTTGCTGCTCAGGGAGGGGTAGCTAAATCTAAGATCAAAGATTTCCTCTGTATGAATCTGCTAGAATTCACAGGTTCTAATCTTGCAGAGGACCCTCAGTAGTTTATTGATGAGACTCATAGAATTTGTAGGGTGATGCGGGTATCGGACACAGATGCAGTTGAATTTTCCGCCTATAGATTAAAAAACGTTGTCGTTGATTGGTGTGATATGTGGGTAGCCTCAAGGGGTTAGGATACTCTCTCGACAGTCTGGACGGACTTTATGAGGGCATTCATGGATCATTTCATGCCATTAGAGCTGAGAGAGGCAAGGGTAGATGAATTTCTATCTCTAAGGAAGGGTAATCTTAGTGTCAAAGAGTATTGTTTGCGGTTTACAAAGTTTTCCAGATTTGCTTCAGAGTTGGTTAGCACTTATACATCACAGATTCATCGCTTTGTGAATGGCCTCGCGGGTTCTTTGAAGGACCTTCTTTCTGTTGCTGCTATGAATAAAGATTCAGATATAGCAAGATTCATGGCACGTGCTCAGCAGTTAGAGGAGGATCAACATAATCATGAAGTAGATAGTGAGAGGTAAGAAAGTCAGGATGGCGAGCCAGTATAAGGGAAGTAGTGGAGCTTCCACTAGTAAAGGGCTACCTAAGCATGCCCAGTCAGCTGTGTGCTTTACATCTAATGCTCCAACTCCATTCTCGAGATGCAAATATGATCAGGGCCAGACTTTTACAGAACCAGACTCAGGTCCTCAGAGGGGCACCAGTCAGGGATTACCACCTCGACCTACATGCAGACAGTGTGGCGGAGCACATAGAGGAGAGTGTTGACGTGGCTCAAATGCATGTTATTGGTGTAGTGTAGAGGGTCATATAGTTCAGGATTGTCCTCAGTTTAAATATAGAGGTAGAGGTGATCAATCACAGCCTACAGGGTCTGCATCAGCCTCCTCGTCATCAGTACCTTCTTCTTATCGCGGTCCTCAAGCACCAATAGGTAGAGGATATGGTAGAGGTAGAGGGTCTGATTCGAGCGTTGTCTTGAATCGTATGTATACACTAGCTGGTCGACAAGATTAAGAGGAATCTCCAGACGTGGTCACAGGTACTTTAGGTGTTTTCTCACATAATGAATATGCTTCGATAGAACCAGGATCTACCCTGTCATATGTTACTCCTTTTGTTGCTAAAATGTTTAGAATAGAACCGGAGTTATTACATGAAACATTTGCAGTATCAACTCCAGTAGGAGAGCCTATCATATCTAGACGGGTCTATTATGATTATATGGTGACAGTATGTGGTCGTACAATATTGGCTAATTTGATTGAACTTGAAATGGTCGACTTTGATGTTATTATGGGTATGGATTGGTTATCCTCTTGTTATGCTACAGTTAATTGTTGAGCCAAGATGGCCCAATTCCATTTCCTAGGAGAGCCAGTCCTGGAGCGGAAGGGTAATTCTATGATGCCTAGAGGGAGGTTTATTTCCTATCTTAAGGCACGAAAGCTTATTGCAAAGGAGTGTTTGTATCACCTAGTCCAGGTAAAAGACCTTGACGCTGAAAAACAAGCACCGACTCTCCAATCTGTACCAGTGGTGGATGAGTATCTAGATGTGTTTCCTGATGAACTTCCTAGATTACCTCCCATCAGAGAGATTGATTTCGGTATTAATGTGGATTCCGGTACTCAACCGATATCAATTCCACCTTATAGGATGACGACTGCAGAATTGAAATAGATAAAGGCACAATTGAAAGACTTGCTTGATAAAGGCTTTATTAGACCTAGTATATCACCTTGGGGTGCGCCAGTGTTGTTTGTACACAAGAAAGATGACACGTTGCGAATATGTATCGATTACAGGCAGCTGAACAAAATGACAATTAAGAATAAGTATCTTCTCCCCCAAATAGATGACTTATTTGATCAATTGCAGGGAGCTAAATATTTTTCAAAGATCGATTTGAGATCTGGTTATCACCAGCTAAGAATTTGTGAAGCAGATATTCCTAAGACAGCCTTTCGGACAAGATATGGACACTTCTAGTTTCTTGTTATGTCATTTGGGCTGACGAATGCCCCAACAACCTTCATGGATATGATGAATAGGGTTTTTAAACCCTTTCTTGATATGTATGTGATTATATTTATAGATGATATTTTGATATATTCACATAATGAAGCTGAACATGCAGATCATTTAAGGTCAGTATTGCAGAAACTCAGAGAGCACCAGTTGAATGCCGAATTTTCTAATGTGAGCTTTGGTTGACCTCAATAGCTTTTATTGGTCACATGGTATCTGGATAAGGCATCAGAGTAGATTATCAGAAGATAGAAGCTGTGAAGAATTGGCCTCAACCAACCACTCCTACAGAGGTGCATAGTTTCTTGGGGTTAGCTGGTTACTATAGGAGATTTGTGGAGGGATTTTCCTCTATTTTTGCCCCATTGACTAAATTGACGTAGAAAACAGTTAAGTACCAATGGTCAGATGCTTGTGAAAGAAGTTTTCAAGAGCTGAAATATAGATTAACTACAACGCCAGTACTAGCCTTACCAGAGGGAGCAGAAGAGTATATTGTGTATTGTGATGCTTCAAGTATTTGCTTGGGTTGCGTTCTTATACAGCATGGAAGAGTTATAGCGTACGCTTCTCAGCAATTAAAGAAGCATGAACATAATTATCCCACTCATGAAGTAGAGCTTGCAGCAGTGGTATTTGCGCTTAAAATATGGCGTCACTATTTGTATGGAGTGCATGTTGATATTTTTACAGATCATAAGAGTATTTAATATCTATTCAAGCAGAAAGAGCTAAACTTGAGGCAAAGAAGGTGGCTAGAGTTGCTGAAAGACTACGATGTTGATATTTTCTACCATCCAGGTAAAGGCAATATTGTAGAAGATGCTCTTAGTCAACTATCCATGGGTAGTCTAGCATATTTATCACCTATTCAGCATGAGGTAGCCATAGATGTTCATAAATTAGCCAGCCTTGGAGTCTGTTTTATGGATTCTGGAGATGGTGTCGTTATGGTACTCAATACTGCCGAGTCATCACTCGTGGCATTAGTGAAACAGAGGCAGTATAATGGTCCTTTATTGCTCCAGTACAAAGAAGGAATTCAAAAACATTGAGTCAAAGTATTTGAGCTAGCAGGCAATGGCACTTTGAGGTGTCGAGGTAGATTATGTGTACCAGATATAGATGGGCTGAGACAACAGATTATGGCTGAGGCACATTGCTCTCGTTATTCAATCCATCCTGGCTCTACAAAAATGTATCATGATCTTAAAGAGATCTACTGGTGGAATGATATGAAGAAAGATATAATAGAGTATGTGGCACGGTGCCCCAACTGTCAGCTAGTGAAAGCCGAGCATTAGAGTCCCGGTGGCCTAGCCCAGACCTTTCGTATTCCAGTATGGAAATAGGACGCTATAAATATGGATTTTGTCACAGGTTTGCCTTCTTCTTATCGAAAACATGACTCTATTTGGGTAATAGTTGATCGTCTGACGAAATCAGCCTATTTTTTTCCTGTTAAGACTACCAGCACGACTGAAGATTATGACAAGTTATATATAAAAGAGATTGTTCACCTACATGGGACCCTGATGTCCATTATTTCACATAGAGGTTCCTAGTTTACAACACATTTTTGGAAATCATTCCAAAAGAGTTTGGGTACACAGGTGAATCTTAGCACTATATTTCATCTGCAGATAGATGGCTAGGCCCAGTACAACATTCAGACGCTCGAAGACATGTTGAGAGAATGCGTACTGTACTTTAAAAGGTTATTGGGATGATCATTTGCCCTTAGTATAATTTGCATATAATAATAGCTATCACTCCAGCATTGGCATGGCTCCATTTGAAGCCCTATATGGGAGACGATGTCAATCGCCTATTAGTTGGTTTGAAGTGGGCGAGACTCAGGTATTAGGACTAGATCTAGTCCATCAACCCATTGAGAAGGTTAAGTTTATACGAGAGCAGTTGAAGACTGCTCAGAGCAGGCAAAAGTCATATGCAGATGTTCGATGTAGAGATTTAGAGTTTCAAATTAATGATTTGGTATTCTTGAAGGTGTTGCCAATGAAACGCGTTCTATGATTCGGGAAGAAGGGTAATCTAAGTCCCAGGTATATTGGGCCTTATAGAGTTATTCGCAAAATTGGCCTTGCAGCTTATGAGTTAGAATTACCTCCAGAGTTAGTTGTCGTACATCCCGTCTTTCATGTGTCTATGCTTCGTAAATGCTTAGAAGAGACTTCACACGTCATTCTTATAGAGGTTATTAAGCTTGCGGAAGACTTGTCATTTGAGGAAGTCCTCGTGGTTATATTGGATCGGTAGGTAAGAGAGTTGAGAACTAAAGACATAGTTTTGGTTAAGGTGCTTTGGAGGAATCAATACATAGAAGAAGCCACTTGGGAAACAGAAGCAGTTATGAAAACTAAATATCGATACTTGTTCCAGGAACCATTAGAAGGTTCTTAAACTACTTGTCCCTTTTATATGATTGTTAGTTTCTACTATATTTGGTTCTATTGACATTTATTTCTTACTTGATATGTTTAGGTACATGATGTGTGCCTATGATTCTTGAGATTTACATGGATACAACGTGTGGATCCGAAGTATAAGGTAAGTTGCATAATTGGTTATGACTTTTATTTGAGCTTAAGGCCAAGAGGAGCCTCGTGTATTATATTTTGAGTTTAAGGACAAGTGGAGCCTCATGTATTATCTGTTGAGTATTATATGTGTTCTGACGCTCTGTGAAACATAGTTGGATATATTCTGGCTTGCTGACAGGTTTCGGATAGGCATATTCATAAAGAAAACTCTGTCAAAATTTTTGGAAATTTGGAGAGTTAGCTTATGATGGGATAAAGTGAGACCGAAGTGGGTTAAATGATCTTGTGGATGTCTTGAATAGTTATGGAATAGAAAGTAAGTGACCAACATCATTCAAGGATGAATGATCCTAAGTGGGAGAGATTGTAACACCTTGAATTTTTTTTTTGAATCAAAGTTTAATACTTTAAGCGAGCATGACTCTAAACTTATAAAGAGTTATGTGGTGTACATATTGTAAGGAAAATTATAGTGCACGTATATAATTGTAGCATATGATTTATATGGTTTCTATTAGTGGAAAAAAAAAGGAGTTGAGGAAATTTAATTTAACTTTGCTATATGTGGAAGTGGGGACACTTTGGTTTTCTTAAAGTTAATTGAACAAGGAAAAAGGATTTTGGTTGGGGGAATTAACGAGAAACAGTACTAGTACTTATAAGAAAAATAGGGCAAGTGGACTTTATAAAAAAAAAAGAAGAAAAAGAAGAGAAAACAAGGGCGGGCAGTAGCAGTAGTACTAGTACTCCATAGTACTTCATTACTTTCTTCTTCTTGGGATCATCCATGGAAATATTAAGAGAGTAAAGGAGGAATTTCACCCAGCTCATTTCGATAGTACATGTTAGAAGATTTCAGTGATAATTTGAAAGAATCTTCAAGAAGTGACTTCAATAATCTAAAGTTGGGATTGACTTTCAAGAGGTAAATTCTCAACCCCTTTCTTGAATTTAAATTTGAATAAATATTTGGGGATATCTAATTTGAATCCTTGTACTAATTCTTGAAGTGGGTTTGGTTAATTAGGGTTCTTGAGGAAAGGGTAAAAAGGTGAAATTTTGATAAAGGTTGAATTTTAGGAATTCCTATCAATTGGGTGGATTTAACGTTGAATTTTATAAGTTGGAAACTAAAGAATTCATTTAGGATTTTTAGTAGGAAATTCGATTAACTTCGAATATAAGTAAAGCCTATTGGAATAAATTGTTAAATGCACATATGGGTTATTGATGGATGTACATTATTCTTGTAATTAGTAGGTTGCCTATCGGATAGCGGGTACTAGTAGTTGGAAGGATAAGGACTACACTTGTGCGCGGGTGGTATTGTTGAGTCTCAGAGTACCATCGTACCTAGTAAGGCACTAAGGTATGTAAAGTTAAACCTTCTCTATCCACCAAGGCACCACCTACGTCATGTGCTCTTTATTATAAACGTCAATATAGTTCTCATAGGATATGAAGGTACACTTTCATTTGTTATATATCGATCCCTCATCCTGCCATCAAGCTTATAAACATCTACTTTTCTCCCTTTATGTCAAATATTTATAATATTCAATATTATCATAAGTTCCTTTACATGAAATCCTTAGGCCACATGATATATATATATATATATATATATATAAGTCACACGTTATGAATGAAAGTAAATAGCCATAACATAGTTGCATTTGTATATATATATATTAGCTATATGATCATTACAATAACTCATATGTCATAGGCCTTTGAGGCATTATTTGATAAACGTTAATAATGGGAGGGTACATAGGATTTACTTGGCATATGCGCTTGACGTGATTCTATGCACAGAATTAAGACTAGACCATTATAGTGAGCTCGAACATTAGGGCGTACCCGCCTTTGTGGCATCATTTGTATTTGGAGTCAGCTGGAATGTCATGCACTGGTTTCCCCTGACTCGAGCCAAAATATGGCATATATGGCTTGCGGGCAGACCCTTATAGTGAGCCCCTGGAAGGTCGTACCTTGTATTAGACTACGATAACAGCTATACATATAAATCATAGTCATATTTCTTTGGGTTGACGTATGCTTATATGTGTTTCAGATCACCTTCGGTAGGCCATCCTATGATTATTTGTACTACCAGTAGTTTGAGTACATCACCTAGGCAAATTATAGGTTCTATGTTATAATGAATGCCCTCCCGTACATTATACGATGATCTAATAAAGTTGGTGCATAGGTTACAGTTTCATATCGTATAAGTGCTACTTGTATGCTCATACTTCTTTCACTTTGGTATTTGATTCATTTGAGTTTTCGCGCTTGTTTAGCTGTTATTCTGTCTGCTTTCATACCAGTATATGTTTTATATGTACTGACGTCTCCACACTGTCACATACTATTGATGCAGGCTCAGTTTCACAAGATAGCAGACGTCCACGTTAGGCTCTATTACCATTTTCAGCTAATATTTTTGGTGAGCTCCATCTCTTTCTGGAGCCAGTTTATGTCTAGTATTTTTTATTATATTTACATGTCTCTAGTTGGGTATGTCAGGCCCTATGCCAACTAGTTATTAGTAGTATAGTGTGTTAAGCTGACTAGAGACTTCATAGGCATCATGCAGTAGTGTAATGTAAAGTTTTTGTTAGCATAACTCCCTCGTGTATATATACAGCTCATATTAGATATCCTGCTCGTTATTATCCCATAGTCTCGTATATGTCATAGAGTGCTTATAAAGTAAGTGTAAACGGTTCTTGTCCGTCATAACCATTTTGGGGCGTGACAAATACTTCCATAGAATCTTCCACCATGTCCCTAAATTTTTATAGCATGCATCTTTGAAAGGTGGTGGGAGCACTACATAGCCCAAAAGGCATGCATTTGGAAGTAAATGTACCATAAGGACATGCTATAGTGGTCTTCTCTTGATCCTCCAGAGCTATGGAAATTTTATTATATTAGAAATACCCATCAAGGAAACAATACCAACCCCGGCCTGCCAAACGATCTAACATTTGATCCATAAATAGTACGTGAAATGGTCTTTTTTTGTCAAAGAGTTGAGTTTCTAGTAATCCATGCATACTCTCCAACCCGTAACCAATCTAACGGGCATAAGAATATTATTTTCATTAGGAACCACCGTGATTCCTCCCTTCTTAGGCATGTATTATACGGGGCTCACCCAAGTACTATCCGAGATGGGTTACACTACGCCTGCATCAAGCCATTTAATTATTTCCTTCTAAACCACCTCTTGCATAAGAGGATTCAACCTTCTTTGATGTTCCATACTTAGTACACATTCGAGCTCAAACTTGATTTTATGAGTACAAATATTGGGAGGAATCCCGATAATGTCGGCTATAGTCCAACCAAGAGTCCTTATGAATTTATTTTGTACCAATTTTAATGCCTCAACTTGCCACACCAATAAGTCTGTTGCAATAATAACAGGCAAGGTAGTGTCTTGCCTCGAGAATACATAGCGAAAATAAGGAGGGAGTGGCTTGAGTTCTAGTTGTGGAGGCTCCTCTTAGCGGGAGGGATCTCCCATTTCTTCAAATCAAGGTGAATTTTACGTGGGTTCTTGTTGTATGAGCCAAGACCCATCAAGAAAGATACGACCTCATCATAATCTTCAGTCTCTTCACTTCTGTAATTCCACAAAACTCCCGCTAGTGGCTCACTAATGAAATCCACCTTCATAGCATCGGCTACCTCATCATCAATCATACCAATCACCGAAATCTATTGCAAGTTCTTTGGTTGTTTCATTGACTTACACACATTAAATGTCACCTTTTTATTATTCACTCTAAACTTCATTTCTTCATATTCCATATCTACTAATGCCCTTCCGATAGCAAGGAATGGCCTGCCGAGAATGATTAGAACTTTGTAGCCTGCCGAGAATGATTAGAACTTTGTAGCTATCTCATAATTGAGGATCAGAAAGTCAGTGGGGAATATGAACTTATCGACATGAACTATCACATCATATATAATTCCCACTAACCTTTTAATAGATCTGTCTGTTATTCAGAGTCTAATGGTTGTGGACTTTAGAGCTCCCATTCCCAACTTCTTGAATATAGGTGGCATCAAGTTTATACTTTCCCCTAAGTCATACAAAGCTTTGCCAAATTTATACACTCTAATGATTCATGGGATAGTGAATGCACTGAGGCCTTCTTTCTTTACCACCATATTGCTCGACATGATAGCACTACAACTATTGGAGATCTCCACTGTTTCAAAGTCCATGGTTCTTTTCTTTGTCACCAAGTCTTTCCTAAACTTGGTATATCCGGGAATTTCAATTAAGGCTTCAACCAAAGGAATGTTCACTAACAAGTTGCTACATTTGGAGAGAAATTCTTGAACTTGGTATCATCTTTCTTCTTTTTAAACCTTTGTGGGAATGGGGAGGGGGGGGTATTTTGATTGATGGCTTTGGAGTACCCAAACTTTCCTCCAGTTTTGGATCATTGTCATCAACCATTTTTTGCCTTTCTTCACTCTCAACCCTCTCTTCAACCTCTTTTGGTTTTTCAATAGTTGGCTCATTGGGAATAGGGACGTCATCTTTTGACTTGTCAAGCCTTTTTCTTTTTCCACTCGCTTGCTCTTCACCTCCCCTCTCTTTGGGATTTTTCTCAATATTCACAACTTTATTACCGAGTGTCCTTCCACTCCTAGTGACAATGTCCATGCAATGAGCATTATTTTTAGAATTCACTATGGTGTCACTAGGAAGACCACCCTTTCGTCTAGTGAGGTGAGCTGAGATTTGGCTCAATTGAGTTTCAAGTTGCTTAATCAAGGCCAAATAGGAAGTGACCATTTGATTAAGTTACAAAAAGTCTCTCTTCATTTCCTTTAGCATTTTGTCACTCCCCTCAACCCCTATAAGAAATCTAGCAAGCACACCTTCATTCTTGTAATTATCTGGATCAATGGAGGTGTACTCTTTACCTTTTTGCCTATCATGTGGTGGGACATGTGTCTCACAATTGTGCTCTTTATACCTCCAATCGTGTTCTCTATATCACTCATTATCCCTCCAATCACGATCACGATCATAGTCTCTCCAATCTCTATCCTTCCAACGTCTATCCCTATCCTTCCGACCTTGATTCCCGCCTTGCCTTTAGTAGGAAGGCTGAAACCCCCCATTTGGTTCGATAAGACGTTAGTTTGTACATCAAGTGAATCGGCATTGTCATCCTCATATGCTCTATTTCCCTTTGAAGCTATGGCATTGTCCTTTTTTGGGGTTGATCCCATGACATGATTTGTTAGGAGATCCATTTGGCCTGCCATTTTTTCCATGTTTTTGTCTCTCTCCACATTTTTTTTTGTTCTTGGCTAACATAAGACCCGGAGGGAGACCCACGGCCACCTCGGTATCTCGTGTGTGCCATGCTCTACTTTGCTTCATCATTTGATCTAACAATCCCTTAGAAACCTCGAAGGTTTGATTTATCAATGACCCACTTGCCAAGTTATCTACCACGGTCTTGTTCAATTGGTCCAATAATCTATAGCCTATTTAAAGTAACATTTTATTTAGCAACTCATGGTTAGGGCACTGTAGCAATTTCTTCATGAACCTCAACAATGCTTCATGAAATGGTTTGCCACTTACTTACCGAAAGTTTGTGATCTCATCTCTCAGTTGTAGCATGGGGGATAGAAGTAAAAATCAATCAAGGAAGGCCTTCATCAATTCAACCCAAGATGTAATAAATCCCTCGGGAAATTCCCGTAACCATAACACCGTTTCACCCATCAAAGAAAATGGGAACAACCTTAGCAGGATAGACTCTTGTGACATATTAGCAATTTCAAACAGATTGTAAACATCTATAAAATTCTTCAAGTGAGTATTTCCATCATCATGAGCTTGTCCTATGAATAGTCCCTTCATTTGGAGTAAGTGAAGCATAACACTTGTGACATGGAAGGTTGCATTGCCCATCGTAGGTGGTAGGCAAATTGCACTTGCCCTTCCGGCATCCACCAAGTGATCTTCATCTTCAACTTGTCCATCAAAGGTAGTGTTGTCGCTACCATGTTGACTCATCGTGCCGTGTTGGCTTATGGTCTCACCTAAGTAAGACGAAAACAACAAATAAAGTAATTTTAAATCACAACCAATAAAAGTGAATCAAAACACTACAGAATGATAACACTCGAATACACTCTAGAAATAAATATATGTTGTCCTTATACAATATAAAACCCAACTCGTGAGTAGGGATCTATCCTACAGGGAATGAAATTAGTAGGTTCACTTTTAAATGTAATAAATCACTAAGTTTTTGCACGCAATGAGTAAAATTTAAAGAAAGTAAAATAGGGGGATTAGTTTTGAACGTTTTGTAATCAATTAACAAATCATAAGCTTGGTATGCAAAAGTGAGCACTAGAATTTTTTGATCAAGGATTAAAAACACATGGGGTTATGCTTTCGTGAGAGTGAGTACATGCATGGTTAATTGGATATTTTCCTAAATTCAATTAATAGTTATGCGTAGGCTAGGCCTCAGATTTTAATTAAAACATTAAACATCACAAGCGGGTTCTTTCAAACACCTCACAACCGTTACTTCATAGCCAACCTAAAACCTCAATTTAGTAGCCTTATGTCTAAGAGCTACCATTAAATGATAAACATCAAATTATTGTTGACCACTACTCCTTACCTTTATCCGCTTTGTCAAGGATGATAAAGGATCTATGGTAAACTAGAGTTTGCAACATCTAACTATATTGAATAACACGGAGTAGAGGTCAAACCCATAACAATTAATCAATTAATAAGGAAAATAAACAACACTCATACAATTATCACTACTAATTCATACATAGCCCCAAGTTGGGAATTTAACTACTCATAGAGAGAGAAAAAGAAATTATACCCATATTCTCATTGAAGTCTTCCATTGAATACAAATATTCACAAATGAAATCCAAATTCAACGTAAAAGAACAAGAAATCAACCTTCTCAATTAGGGTTTCAACTACAAACTTCTAGATCTTAAACCTGCCAAAAAGCTATTTATAGCTGAAGCAAAAACATCGCTGAACACCTCGGCGATACACCAATGTGACTTTGTGTCGCCTATTTGATGTTGACTTTAGGCTTCAGTGATTTGCATCTGTTAAATTTGGTGATGGATTCATGCGTCCCCCAATAGTTCGGTGATTCGCCGATCTCCTTCACTTCATCACTGATCTACGTCATCTAAAACTTGGTGGATCTGTGGAGTTTGGCAATGGATCTTCTACTTCGGCAATACACCGACAAGTTTGGCAATTCGTCGACTTCCATGGCGATGCTTTTTTGTATCTTTTACTCCTATTCTCCATCTTTTTTCTTCTTTTTGCTCTATCAACCACTTCTTGGCTTCAACCCTGAAAATAAAATGAACTAACATTAAAACTAACTCAAATTAGCATTGAGGACATTATTTATTATTGTTTTTAGGCCGAATGAATCATAATTTGCTGACTCATCAATATGCATAGTACCATCTTTTGTCCTCACAAATAGAACTAGATCATACCAAAGCGAGACACTCAATATAATAAATCCTTTACCCAGAAGATCTTGAAGTTGAACATTCACTTCCTTTAGCTCAGGAGGAGCCATACAAAAAGGTGAAATAGAAATGGGTCGGGTGCCCGGCTCAAGATCAATAACAAAGTCTATATCATACTCAGGAGGAATGACATGTAGGTCAGTAGGAAAAACATCTACAAACTCACGGACTACAAGGGCAAAGTCAAGCGAAGGACTATCCATGATATCATCTCAAACATATGCAATATAAGATGAACACCTTCTTGATACAAGTCTTCTAGCTCGAATATAAGAAATGATCCTCGTCAACGCATGACTATAAGCACCCTTCCACATAATCGGGGGTATACAGGCATGGATCGGGTAACATTCTTGACAAATCAATCCAAAACTACATGATAGGTAGATAATCAGTCCATTCCTAGAATCACTTCAAAATCTACCATATCAATTACAATACGGCCCAAGTGTCGTACTCCCAAAATGTTACAATCTAAGATCTATACACTTGATCCACTACTAAATAATAACCCTCGGAGTAGCTACACACATAGACATAGATAATGGCTCCCAAGACAACCCTAATTGAGATGCATAATAAGTAAAAAATATAAGAATAACTGGAGCCTGGATCAAATAATGTAGAAGTCGATTGATGGAACAAGAAAATCATACCTATAATAATAGCATCTGATGCCTCAGCTTCCTACCTAACGAGAAAAACATATAAATGACCCCGTCCTCTTCCATACTGGGTGCCTTACCGACCACCTACCCTACCTTCCTAAGTACCTCTACGAGAACCCTAGGGACCACCCCTGCAACTTTACGCACCACCCCTGATTGGGGATGCTACTGACCTGATAGGCTGAACACCCTGTGCAAAAGACTTAATTATCCCTCATCGAGGACACTTTCTGGAAAAATTACCCATAATGTCGCAATCAAAGCATGACCTGGACCCCTAACCTGACGAGAAGGTCCTGCTAGCCTAAATGTCCACCTCAACAAAATGTCCCTGGTTGAATACCCCTCAACGGCTGACCACTACCCTGACTACTGAAATCACCATAACTATATGAAATATGTAGTGCTATATGAATAAGACTACTAGACTGGTCATGATGTTGATACGGTGTTGTTGTGGTTACTTTCCCTAGAAACTTTTACCTTTTAATTGTGAACCACTATAGCTTCTACTATAACTGCCTTGATGACGAGGTCTCTTATCGCTACCCCCACGGGCCTCATGATGTATATCCTCCATTGTGTTAGTATGATTAGTAATATCTATGAATTACCTGCCTGAAGATACTAAACTCTGGGTAGCCATACAGATAAGGAGTCTCAATAATCTAACAAAGCACCACACTCTCTCGTTCTCGGTAGGTAAAATCATAGTAGCATGCCTAGCTAACTCATGAAATCTAGCCTCATATTCAGACACGGTCATAGAACCCTACTGCAACCCCATGAACTCATATTTCAGATTCCCACACATGTTGTGAGACATATACTTCTCCAAGAAAGCATCAGAGAATTGAGCCCACGTCATTGGAGGAGATCTAATTTGTCTGGAATCAAGGTAAACCCACCACAACTGTCTATCCCCTATATCAAACTGAAATGTAACACCCCGTACCTTCCCAACCCTACTTGATGACATTGAATAATGTTTACTTAGGTGTAAAGAGTTACAAGTATGTATTTGGAAATGTTAAAGATGAGAAAAATTGAAATTTGGCCACGTACATGCAATTAGATTTTCATAGGAAGGGTTTTGTGATTTCATTGAGCATTTGGGTAATACCTCGTACACATTCTAACCTAATTGGGTGACTTGGAGTCATGTTTAATTGATGATTAAGATCACTAAGTAAGTATTTTGTAGTGTTTTGATAAGATATTGGATGATATGCAAGTGTTGGAAAAAGTGCTGAAAAATTCAGCAAGGCATGGAAACTTGCGCCACTACCCTGTTTCAGGGGGTGTGGCGCAATATCCTGATTCATAGGGCAAGGAAAACTTGCGCCACTACCTTTCTTTGCAGCAGTGGCGCAAGGCACAAATATTTTGCCTTTCCGGGCTCGTTTTGCAACGCAATTCTACGACGATTCTTAGATGGTTTCTTTTGGTTCTTGGGAGTTCTTTAAGTGCTGTTAAAGCTTCAAATACCTCAATAAACTCATACATACTTCTACATGATCAAACCATGACACACAAGTAATTATCAAAAATGTTAAAGGAAGCCATGGACGACTAGAATTCCTATTTTTGCGATCGAGACGACGAATGAGAATCTCGTAAAAGAATATTGTCGTGACATTATGGAATTATTTAAAAATGAGATATATGGTGAATTATACATGAAAGTTTATGGGTTAAATGGATATGTGTTATTGGGCCCAAAGTTAAGCCCAAAATGGAATAAAAGATTTGGCCCAAATGGGTCAAATGACCCATTCTTGCCATGACTACTCAATTATTGCTCCCAAATGGCTAAGGATGACTTCAAGGGCCTATAAAAGGCACCAAAAATCAGATTTTTATTCTTCAACAGACACAAATCATTTTGAAAATTATAAGACATTTTCTTTTTGGTTCTCTCAAACCCTAAAGAACCCTAAGCCTTTTCTTTGGTGAAGATCATCCTATTCCAAGACTTGGTAAGTATTTATTCTTATGGATTAACATATTATATCTATGGGAGCTTATGTATAATATGATAGTTATGTTGGCAAGGTGGTGAATAGTGTATTTTTGCTTTTGGTGAAAGATGTGCTATCTTGGTGATTTGAACTTGAAAAGAGACTTGATGTCTTAATGAAAGATCATGGTATGGATAAAATATGAACATGTATGGTGTGATTTTGTTATTACACTTATTATTTTTCTAAAAGTATAAATTGTGGGATTTTGGCCGATATGTGCTATGAGGTGCATTAAGGTGGTTTGATGGCTTCTTTGTGATGTGATATGGATAAGAAAGTGTAAAGGAGAAGTGTTGTGGTGAAATGTATTGATTTTCATGTATTGGTCAATGTATGGAATATTGGGGGATTTTTGGAATAATGATTTCATAAATGGTATGGTCAAAGGGGAAATGACATGTTAAAGCTAAACATGTGACTTATTGTTATTGTATGCCATTGTAAGGTAATTGGTGGTTAATGTTGGTTTCGTTATGAACTTGTGTTGTAGAGCAAAGCACAAAAACGGAGCGGGACTATTGTATACGCATCTAAGATTGTGTATTCGTATTAAGAATACAAGGTATGTAAGGTTCCTTTTTCCATAATCTTCTGCAACATGTTGTTCACATTAACATTGGACTTGTTTCAATTCCGAGAGGCCTAAAGTATATCAATTCAGGGTGACGTATATTGTTATTCATATGTGCCCTATTCTTAGATGAATTATGATTTACTTATCTCTTATTCATTGATTGAAGTTCCAAAGGTATCATGACGTTGTAATTCTTAAAAGAACTATCTCAACGAGAGTAATGAGGTAAAGAGAGCTTGTTTAGTTTGAATAGCATTATTCCGATCATGTCTTGTTCCAAAGTCCTATAGTATGATGATTATCCTTGCGCCAATTGTTCATAAGTAAGAGTACCGATCACATAAGAGTAATAAGAGAGGTGATGTGCAAGTTAGTATAATTATTCCTCATAAGTGAAATTGTCAATCTCATGAGCTAAAGGAGTGAAGTGAGATGTTCATATAAGTGCGTGCTTAGTTAAGGTGTTAATCTCATGAGGTATAAGAGTAAGGTAAAACATATTGGTGTGTTTCAATTAGTGTTATGATCCAAAGTTCCAATAGAAGTTATACATATGTCTCTTATGCATTGACTATTGTTCCAATGGTTCCAAGATGTTGTGTTCAAATAATGTTATGGCAAGTGAATATATCAATCTCTCACAAGTACATGCACCAATCTCTCACAAGTAAATGTACCAATCTCTCGAAAGTAATGAAAGAAGTAATGTGCAAGTTAATGTATTTATCCCTCACAAGTAGAGATATCAATCTTACAAGAGTAAAGACGTGAAGTAATGTATGTTTGTGTTCCAAGTTTCAAGAATGTTTCTATCATCGAGGTATCACTCATGGAATGAAAGAAAGAGTAATGAAATAAAAGAAAGTAATGATATAGTAATCCTACCCATGGAGTAGATGTATGTTATTAACCCACCAAAGAGTGGATGTATGTTAACCCACCAAAGAGTGGATGTATGTTAACCCACCAAGGAGTGGATGTATGTTAACCCACCAAAGAGTGGATGTATGTTAACCCACCAAGAGTGGATATATGTTAACCCACCAAAGAGTGGATGTATGTTGACCCACCAAGGAGTGGATGCATGTTGACCCACCATAGAGTGGATGTATGTTCTCCCACCATAGAGTGGATGTATGTTCTCCCACCTTAGCGTGGATGTACGTTAATAGAGTGGATGTACGGTATATTATAAGTTCCCTACCCCACCACTAGAGTGGATGTATGTAGATGGATGTTATTCTTTTACAACCTACTAACCAAGTAGACGAACAGTAGTGCTAATGGACAATAGAAGCAAGAAAACTCTCTTGGGTATAGAAGAATCTATTGGAGACAAGTCTCTTGAGTGAAGGTGATTTCCCTTGAAGGAGAGTAGTTATAAAAGATAGTCTTGCAAATGATGATTTATACACATTGACTATTCTCTCATATCTTATTTTGTTGACATTCTCATTTATGATGCTATTTCTTACGAGCCTTACATACTCAGTACATTCTTCGTACTGACCCTCTCGGGGGACTTACCTTACATGTTGCAGGTGCAGGCACTAGTAGGCCTCCACAGTAGATTGTTAGTGTTGCAGATCTTTGGTGAGTTCCAGTTAGTTCGGGGCTTCTCTGAGTCACTGTTGTACATGTGTTTTGATTTTGTATACGTTGTATAAAGCGGAGACTTGTCCTGACTTTTAGTTCATTTTGGTCACTGCATTTGTTAGAGGCTTTTGTAGACGGATGTGGGTGTATAAATGTGAAGGTACATGTCGTTTTGACTTGATGGCTCAAACGGCCAAGTTTTACATATATAGCTATGACTATGTTTTCATGTCTATGACTTTCGCATAGTTGCATAAGGTGTAATAAGATTCATATGAGGTTATGTATGCGAATGTACATGAGCAAAGATTGGTTCTCTCGGGCCTTATCGGCTTCGGGTGCCAATCACGCCTCATTGGGATTTGGGGCGTGACATGAAATGTGGTGTAATCTATGCCTTGAGACTCCACCAAAAAAATATTGTGCAACCTCTCCTGGTAAATGGCAAGAAACTCAAGTGCATCCCCGCCTGGAGCTCCAGAAAATCTCCGTGGAGCAAAACTAAGAAACAGACCCAGCATTTTCTACTCCTATTCTCCTCAAAAGTCATGACTGGATGGGCTACTGTTGGCTATGCTCCTACACCTAGTCCACCCTGAGCTGCCACCAGAGTAGACATTTAGTCCCCATCCAACGACTGACCTCCAACCATACCCAAAGCTGAACAAGGTCATCATGGAGGATAGATGTAGTATTAATCTGGGTAGAGCCTGGGCTGCCCCTGGCCCACTAGTTGTTGTGGTGGCATATCCTCCAATGCAATCTCTGGCTCTGGATCAATAATCAGTTATGAAGGCTCCCTTGCATGGTCTCAAGCTAGTGCTTCAGCTCTAGCCCAACCTTAACCTTGGGTTTGATATCTACCTCTGCCCCTAATGGGAGCCCTAGTTGCAGGCTCAGGAGCCTCATCACCAACTACTATGACACGCATCCTAGCCATCTGCGAAAAAGTGAAACAAATAAGAATCTAAGAACCAATATAGACACAATGCACAATAATAAATCAATGAAAGTGGAGTTGTTTCTATGAATGTCTTGTATCCTCCCAAAGATAGTATATAGACATCATAGTACCAATCCGCGAGACTATAATATAAATTTGCTCTTGTACCAATGATATCGATGAACCTTGGCTCTGATACCAAACTGTGATATCCAAAAACTTAGGTAATGATGGCACCTATTTTAACCCACCAGTAGGTAAGCAAAAATCATAGCCTAGAATGGTGAGTAATGGTCTAACTGGCAGAAGAGAGAGAAATAAAGACAAAACTATAATTTAATTCAAATATAAGCAGAAATATGCAAGCATGGCATAAATAAAGGGGAGGAAAGTACAAAATACAAAAAATAAATCCCCCAAAACCTTATAAGGCCGGTACTAGAGCAATTATATACAAGGACTACTAGACATGTACAAAAATATACAAAGTAGTCTCCAGAGATAAAAAATAAGACTAATACAAAAGCAGAAGGAGATGGATCATCTCCAAACTATGAAAGCTCATCCTAATCCCCAATCAACAGCTCAGCTTTTGGGCATCATCAATAATGATGACTAGTACTAGGATCTACATTAGGGGGAAAAGATGCATAAGTGTATTATTAGTACCAAAGCATGGGGTACTCCGTACGCATCCTAGTCAACCTGAGCATAATTAAAGTAAAAGCATAATAAAGTTCGAATCCATACTAAGAGGTAATAAAAGAGGAGTCAGGATAGAAATAATAGTCTATGCTAAGCAGATGTGAGAATTGAATGTAAATAACTCAAGATCGAAAATAAATGCCTAGCTATAACCTAACGAGACCCCCATAAGTCCAGAAGGTGCACACGAAAAAATAAAATCCAATCGAGCCCCCATAAGCACAGTAGGGGAAGACAAGGATTAATATTAGATAATGGCAATTACAATAGTAAGGAATTTGAAAAACTAGCCAAGACATGCAATAAGAGTATTGTATATTCCTCCTCCAGCCATAACCATAAATCATACTAGACTTCAACCGGATTTCCAACCAGAGATCAATAATAATAAATGCCATACTCGAACATGAAATAATTGATAATATTCAGTAACACCTAGTGCTGAGAGCGAACTGGAACTAAATATGCAATGCAATGCAATATTTAAGGGCTTATACTCAAACCAAGCCTAACCAGTCCTTTTTACCGATTTAAGAAGATCAAATTCCTTTAAAGATTTATGAAAATTCCAATTATTAAGTTAAAAATAGTGGGTTAAGGTCAAAAATGATTAAAATGTCGGGGATACCAAGTCAACAACCATAATATAGAGAGGAAAGAAGTCCAAGTTGACTTTTTACAAAATGGAAAATGGCTTTTTGTTAGAGAGTGATTGAGAGAAACTTTTAGTTGGGAGCCATGTATTTCGAAAAATACTTCAGTTTTCAAGACCGACTCTTTCAATCGCTCAGACATCCATCCCCTTCGTGCTTCGCCCGCCCTATCCATCCGTGCGCTGGCAGGTACCTCTTTTAGTTGGACTATCAAAAAGAAAAAATGAGTGAATGCGCTAGATCTCCCCTTTGATTGAGTGCTATTTCTATAAATAAGATTAAGTAGGAAAATGTTGAATTGGCTTCAAAAAGGAACGATCAAGCCATTTACAAATCCTAAAAATAACCCAACCTAAGGCAAGCATCTACCCGAACCTATACTAAGGCTTACAAATCTAAAACTAAGGCCCTAAGTATGCTACGTCAAGTTCTAAAGAAGAAGTAAATACCACACCTAAGGGAATCAAGGCAAGAATCTACTCTAAAGACCCCTAATCGGCTACCATGATCACGACTACCAAAAAGGGATATTTGAGTGTTAAAACCTCACCAATAATTAGTACAATACCATACCAATACTATCAAGGATAAAAGTCTAAAGATAAGTAAGCCTAGCCTACCTAGACATCGCTGAACGCACTCGAAATCCTCTATATCAGAGCTTTTCCCTTTTGAGAAGCCTCCGACCGCTACCACACTATCAAAATAATATCTAGGCATCAATACAAGAACAACGATACCCTTATTGCTACTTTACGCTCTGGGTTAAAAATCGGGCTATAAATCACCCATGGGGCCTACTTATGGAATTCAAAAATTAAAACTGTATCAACATCCCTTGGGGGAAAATGAGACTGTGCTCAAAAATTGAGCACCACCAGCTTCTTAATCATCCCAAAACAACCCCAAATAAAAGACGAACGCTCAAGAACAATTTAGAGAATAAAATTGAAAATAGGTTGAAAACTTACAAGTTAATGACCGAAAATCAATCACCTTAATGACCCCTAACTAGTCCTTGCTTCAATTTATTGTATCCCATAATTTTCAGAGCTCCAATATCAGCTATGTTGATTACCCTTTGAATCTTTGAGCTGAAAAATGAAGGGAGAAATATTTATACTGTGAGGGGTTCCTTCATTGCAATTGTAGGACTCCCTGGTCGCGATCGCAGGACCTAATGATAAGACCATCACGATCACAGTGGCCTAGCCACGTGATCACATTGTAAAAGCTGGCCCAGTCCCACAACCTTTTTTCATCATAGTTGTGAGCTTCATGCTCGCGATTGCAATGACCAAGGTCCACAGACCCTCGCGATCATAAAGTTATTTATCGCAATAGCAATGAAGGACTTTGGCCTACACCAAATGCTGATTCACCAACAATTTTGGCTAAGTGCTAAATCTCCGGATGGGTCCTCGAGATTAGTTCGAAACCCCATAAATGCAAATGAACTATGCTACCCTACCAAATTCAGCATTCTAGACTTGACGAAACTATTGAAATTTTAAACAGAGGTTATTTTGATGAAAAGTGAGTCCCACACCCATAATTCTATTTTTACCAAATTCTAACTAATAGCCCAAAATGAGCTCAAAATCCTCGGGACCCAAACCAAAGGTTCCCCTAGCCTAAAATTCATAATCTAGAGCTAAAGCAACTGTCAATTGTAATCCGAGTCCATTTACCTGAGACCAATTTCTTAACTTCAGAAGCTCCAAAATAGGAAAACTGGTATAAAATTCCAACGAACTGCCCGCAAACTAATCTGTCAGTCCCAGTAAGTCATAAACGAATTGAGGCAACTATAGAAAAGATCTAAACACAGAAAAAGTACAAAAAAATAGAAAATAACCTAGAGGGTCATTACACATCCACATCAATCGACATTCAAATATGCTACAAAAACAAATTTAAAAAAGCCCTAAATTTCTATTGCCATTAATTGATAAAATTATTAAAAAAATCACTATACCTTAGAAAAATAAGGCTTTCCTTACTACTAACATAACACACAAACAAGAAATTCAATGTCACAACACTGATTTTATTTTAAAATCTTACAAAAAACATGGTTAAAAAAACCCCTTTACTAACAGTTGGGTTACCCAAAATAAACCCCGCAGTATGCACCTAAAACTAATCAAAAAAAGATGATAACTTACTTGGTGATGTGAATTTTGAAGATTGGAGTTTGGGGGAGTAGAGAAATGGATAATGGGGAACTTGGAATAATAAATAGTTGACATGAGAGAGAGATAGTTGCGGGAAGACGTAAGAGAAGGAGACTTGGGACTTGGGAGTTGTGTTTATTTTGGAAAGTAGTCAATAGACCTAGATAAATTAAAAATAAATTTTAAGGGGCCAAGGTAGAATTTAATAAATCCCTGAACCCAGCCCTTTTAACAAAATTTCAATGAAACCCTTAGAATTAAATGAAAAAGAAAATCAGTGGCTATATGGAAGACTAAGTTGTTAGGGTGGCTCTTTCCCCAAATTTTTCCTAGTTTGTTTCAGTAAAACCTAGCAATAATTTCTTAGAATGCTCTCCAAAGCATATCCAAAGTGAATACTTTAATGACTATCTAGATTGCAACAAAGCTGGGATTCCTCATCAAAATCTTTAAATCTTCCATTTAGATTCCTTTGTAGGTTGATGTTGTTGTCGCTTAAGTGATCCTAGTCTTAAAGTCCTCAGAGATAATTAAAAACTAATAGAGTGTGAATAATTTATCACCTGTCAATTATTTCTAAAGTAAAAAAAAAATTAAACAAACCAAACAACTAAACTTCAATTAAGCAGATATGGTATCAAATTAAATTACAATCAGTTGTTCCATCAAAATTCAAGAGAATGAGCTTAGCTACTCATAGTCTTAAATAAAAACTCAACTATCATTTGAAAATCATAAAACACTATGAATAGAGAAGGATTAATTGTAAACTCTTTAAATCCTTACATCTCCACTGCTCTAGTAGTCTTCTTAATCTTCGTAGGTTAAAGGTCCCTCAAAATTTTGTTTTTATGTATAAGAGACACCCTAGGACTGAAATACCTTTAATGAAAAATATCTCCATACATGAAATAAAAATTCCTATCACTACATGCCACATGGCATGTAACATTTTTTTCCTAGGGAGGTTTTCAATATATCAATTTTCTGTAGTTTTTTTTGGCAAAAGTGTAAAATCTCTGGAAATTTGAGTTAGATTTGAATCATAAAATTTTGTGTTATATGACTCGTACCATGACAAATCTTATATTATTATGTGTAAAATGGCATTTCAAAGCATATACTAAGTATACGAAAAGATTGGAGTTAAGTAAAATTGAAAATGTCAAATTGAGAAAATTTGTGTCAGTATGCGGTGGAACAAATGGACCGCTAATTGACATGCGACCATATATGGAATCACATGTGAGGTCAAATAAAGTCAAAAAATATAAGTTATAGGTGTTGATATATGGTTCAGTATGAGAGCCACGTGTTGGAAGTACGTTCCACATGTCATGTCGTACGTTGAACCTTAATTTAGCTAAAAAATCTACGTCTTGAATTGAAATGCAGTGGTCACATACAAGCCATATAAGGTACAAGCAGAGCCATATGTCAAACCCATATGAATTGACAAAAAACCTTAGCTACTAAAATTTTGAAGATTGACAAACGAAGACCATATACGATTGTATAATGGACATACGTGTTGTATATTGAACTGTACATAAAGTACTAAAAAATTGTAAATTTTGAGGTTCCTAGGTGTTGACTTGCAAGTCAATATTTGGACCGTATATATGTGGGACATACTGGAAACATATGAGTCACACATAGGAGACTAAGAAATCTGATATTATAGTGGTTGACTTATTGGACCAATATGCAAACCACATGTCGGATATTGGACTATGTCAATCATATGTGAGATCAAGGATTTTCCAAATTCAAGTCAATTTAGGAGTCCACATGCGAATGCATGTTGCAACATACAGACCACATATTGCGACATACTGACCACTATAGTGGTTGTAAGTTGAATTTGATAGAAAATCTATAAATATGGGTTTAGTTTAAAATTTGTATTCCACATTGTCCTAGACTGAATTTTTAGAGACAAAACTCCTTAGGGCTTCCCAAAATCATCCAAGGTATGTTCGTACTCAATCCCCATGGTTATTACATTCGATTAATAAGAATTTACATAGAATTTAACATTATAATCTCTAGATTTAAAAAGTTTGATATCAAAGGTGTTTGAAGGGGGTTTTCATGGATTCTTCAAAAGCTAAGTCCGTTGCTTATTTATAGAGATTTGATGGATAACTCGAATTCGTGTAGCCTATTTAAAGGCGTATAAACAGGGGTTAAATTCTCGCATTCATTCATGGATATTAATTTGCTATAAAACCACAGTTTTTGAATAAAGAGGGGATTTTGATCAAAATGAAACTTCATAATCATAATTGATTATTGAGAATTGTGGGACACATTTCGGAGGGTTTTAGAAGAAATTGAGGCATGTCTCTTTCTAAACATACTTTTGATTGCAAAGTTTGAATAGGATTACGCATGCAGGACAACCTCCCATTTATTCTTCATATTTTATTTTATCATATTATACTAAAAGTAGAAATCTCCTAAGTGCAAAGTCAAATTATCATTTTACCCCAACACCAAATCAAAATGTTATGAAATAATTAATAAATTAAATAGTAAAATTATAAAATGGCAAAAAGATTTTTATATATGGTCATTTTCTTGTACTTCTCATATTTAAAGTCTTCATAGGAATTAATTAGTTATTAACTATTATGCATTGTCTTAGAGAATTGAAAAGCATCATCGACTTTCATTTGCTAATCGTGCCTTGCCTTTACCATCATCAAAGTGCCAATTATTTAGTAAATTACTATATTCTGTAAAACATTGTATCATCATCATTGTGACATTTCAGAGAAAAACAATGAAGTGAAAATACCAAAGGTTTATTAGTTTTCATTTCACTTTTTTCCATTCATCTTCCACAGTATAGTCACATATGAATTTGTCTTAAATTTACATTTTAGATTTTTCACTTACATCTTCCCCTAATGATCAACTATGAATTTTTTAATAATTAGCCATAACTATTTCCAGTTACACATTTAAGTGTCATCTTATTTTTGATCTTTCACTATACAACCTTTTATATGCTTTAATTTATCATATATAACTGGTCAGTTTACCTTTCATTAAGAATTCTTGTCGTACATATGAGCACTTCTTATCCCCATTTGCAGAAGAGAATAAATAGGAAGTAGCTTTAGCCTTAAAATTTGCTATTTTTCAATATATATTTGTTTATTTTCATTAATTTCTTCATGTTATTTATGTTTCAAGCAAGTTTCAGTTTTTTGGATAACTTATTTTTTTATTTAGCCTTGTGATTTGCTAATAATCTTAAATAGATTTTGACTATTTTTTTTTAATTCTGTGAAGTTATTTAGTACTTTGTGATTTTGATAGTTTATTCTAGTTTTAACTTTTTGTTATTCATACCACCCCTAATTGTATACTCTTAACAGGAGCGCGAAGAAAAACCTATTTGATATTACTACCAAAGCCTTTAGCATCTTAGATTGCCGATAGCAACAAGATTTTTCACAGTTTTTCTATAGAAGTACGAGGGCTTCGATTTTTCAAATATAATTACTCTTTGGTTTTTTCTACAATATATAGTTTTGTTAATTTCAATTTCCTTTCTTTTGATAACGTAGGATTAATCAGGAAAATTGTTCATTTTGGAGATGGTTTAGTAGCATCTCCCTTCAGATTTGCCTAAACATGATTTGAAAAATAATTGCTATTTTTTAAATTTTTTGCGTACAACTTTTCTTTATGGATCCTTTACTTTATCTTTCATAAATGATTTTAACATGGATTTGAATTAATTTATGACCTTGAAATACCTCTTGTTAGTGAGAAAATGATTAAGAATGATTCATCTAGGAAACTATGATTGCAATAATATATGTTTTTGGGTTTTAGGGGTAGTCATGTTATTTTGGAGTAAGAATAGTCGTTATGGATTATAATTGATATGTCGTGGTTTTACAGTATATTTAATGCTTAAAACATGGGATTGTTGTACATTCTTAAGCACTTTTTGGTAGATTTGATGTGCATTTATTTGTTTTATCAGGAAAACAGGTCCCAGAATGAAAGAAGTAAAGAATGGACTAAATCAGACCAAAGTGACTCAAATTTTATTTCCATAAGAAGTACTCTTTTACCAAGAATCGTGGTTTGCATCATAAAGTAGAAGTCCAGGAGATAGAAAACCAGGCTCATACAACACAGGGTCTTTTTGCAGGCCATGGAAAGAAGACCACAAAGTTGAGTTGTTCATACTGAGAGTCGTGATAAGAAAGACCTGAAAAGATTTAATTATGAAGATTGATAACATGAGGTACAGTACGGTTCGTGAAGATTTTCTATGAAGCGTAAAGATGTTCCTGGAAACTAGAAGCAATCTATGAACCATGACGACTAATTGCATACTATGGGCCGCAGAGTAAAACCACAGACCGTGAAGAGCTTGACGATACTATTTCCCCAGTGGTTGTAGGGTAGGTTTTGTAATATCTATAAATATTTTTCCTAGGTCTTATTTTTTAGTTTTCGCACTATTATGTCTTAGAAACGTATAACATTGTTTTGTTATTTGGTTCTGAGAGATTATTCATAATTTGATTGCTGATAATTAAGCTTTCATTGATTATTCAAGATTCCAGATTTCTTTTACTTGATTCATAAATTTATGATTATGAATTCTTCTACGAATTCGTATTGTGATCTTTTGATCAAGAGTAGTTAAATCCCATAACTAGGGTTGTGGGAACCATGATGAATTAACAATGTAAATTAAAATACTTAGTAAATCTTGAATGGTTTTTATGCATGTATTGTTCTTCCCTTCATATTTATTGATTTTTAACGAGTGCACACATTTGAATTTTCCTTATTCTTACTTGTTGGATCAAAAGGTAATGAATGGGAAAAAGGATTAACAACGGAGATTTGAGGCATTCAACCCTCATCTAATAGCTTAAGCCTTGTCCGGGGATAGCTAATCTGATATCAAGGGTAAGGGTTAGTATAGTAAACACTGATAGACGGACCAAGTTAGGTAGTGATATTCATCTAGATAGGGGACCAACCGTTTAGGTGAACTTAACTTACCGATTTTGCATAATAAGCACTTGTATAGATAACTAGTACGCTATGATTACTGAGTTATGAAATCATGGGGAACACAATCCTAGCCTATTCTCACGGATTTTCTCAACATAAATTGATAAAAAATTACTTGTCACTACAATTTGCAAATTGTTTATTTGTTCTTTTAAGGCCCCACTTTGGAAATAATAGATTAATAGTTACAATAACATCATTGAGCTAGATTTTAGCCATATTTCCCGTAGGATCGACCCTAACATTGATTGGGTTCTATATTTGATCAACGATCGTGTTATACTTCATTAGGAGGTGTAATTTGAGTGACATCAAATTTTGGTGCTATTGTCGGGGAATACAGTTTAGGATTAAATCAATTGTGTTTATGTGACTATTAGTTCTTATTTCCTGATTTACTTTTTCTATTGTTTTTGTTTTACTCTTAGGGTATAGGCTTATGTATGCCTAACACTCAGAGTCGAGGCAATCACCTGAATCCAATCGATCTTGAATTTGAATGAACTTTAATGAGAACAGATAAGCAAGGTGTCCAAGAGACTATAGAGCAAGCCACAACCAAAATATTAGCTGAGAAAATAGGCTAGGGCTCAATAATGTGAGGTAGCTCGACTAGCTTAAGAGAAATGGCAAACTGCAGTTAATGAGAAAGATATATTGGATGAGGTAGCCTGGCAGTCTACACTAAATAAGTAAGATAGGGCCCATGAAGCTGAATCTAATATTGCCAGGCAAAGAACGAATAGGGTCCATCATCAGCAAATCTATTGATATGCCCCTCAGTTTGATAATGATAATGATGTTAATCTAGATGATGTAGGTACAACAGATGCCATAGTCCCTCCCCTACTGTCTTCTAGGGCCAACTTTGATATCACCAACATAATAATACAATCCCAAAAAATATAGGGAGTATTAACTAGAAACACTACTGATAATGCAAATTTGCACTTTATGAACTTTGTAGGGATCTACAAGTCTTATAAACTATCTAGTGAGAGATAAGATGCTATTAGATTATGACGCTTTCCATTAACATAGATAGGTGAAACAACTTTTTAGTTGGCAGAATTGCCAAATGACTCGATCACTACCGAGAGAAAGTTGAAGAGGGCTTTCTTGGAGAGGATTTTTATGGCATCTAGAATATTGCAGTTGAAATATAAAATATATAAATTTAGACAACTGGGTACTGAGGCTCTGCATGAGGCATAGTTGTGGTTCAACAAAAAGCTAAAATAGTGCCCTATCACATAATACCTGATGAGAGTTTGTTGGAGATTTTCTATCTATCTTTAAATGCCAACACCAAGCAGGTTGTTGATACTGTTGCTGGAGGAGCATAAGTAACTCTTATACAGATGCAGCAATGATGCTTAAAAAAGTCACTAAAACTAATAGGGCATGGCGTACAGGGGAATTTGAAGTACCTACTAGCATTTATGTTATAGGTATGTTTGTGGAGCAGCATAAGAAAGATGAAGAGTGAAATCAAGACATAGCCCATATGAAAACTCAACTGGATCTGATTTTAAAGCATGTCATAGGGGCTGGGGTTGAATAGGTAAATGCAGTTAGCTCTCATGGTAAAGTGTTAACACATGATAGTCATAATTATTTTCTAAGGAGGAGGCAAATTATTTGAATGAACAGGCGGCAGATTTCTGGGCGAACGCCCAAGGAAATCAAGGTCAGAACTATTACAAGGATAAAAACTATAATCGATCGGGGTATAGAGATAGAAGTTGAGGTAGAGATTGAGATAGTGATTGGAAGAACTGAGACGAGTAAGATAATGATAAAATTGGTTTGTATGTTCCTCTGGGTAGCCACTAGACAGAGTCGAGCACTTTTAGGGTGGAAGACATGATATCCAAGGTCTTGAAGAAGGTAAAGTCTACTAATGATAGCCTTAAGGAGATTTGTGGAGATATTTCTGGGATGAACCAACAGGTTGAGTCCCCTGCTACCACGATTTAGAAAATTAAGCAACAAATTAGCCAAATGTTTGTATCTTTGAATCCAAGGCAGAAAGGTACATTCCCTAGCAATATAGTCCAGAATCTAAAATATGATAATCCCTGCATGACTGTAACTACTAGGAGTGGAAAGATGACTACTAATCCTCCCTTGCTAATAGTTGTTGATGATACAGTAGAGCTCGAGATGATTGATGTTGAAAAGGCTACTGAATTTGAAGAGCAGGTTATTAATAAGAATTCAATAGAAAAGCTATCTCCAGTTGCTAAAAATGAGACCATGGCTAGAAAAAGAAAAGAGAAGGAGGTCCCACAGAATATGACTCCTATTCCATAACCTACTACACCTTTTCATAAAGATTAAAGAAGAAGGCAGAGGAAGAAAAATATCACAAGTTCATTTTGATGTTGAAGCAGTTATCAATGAACATCCCTTTAGTCGAGGCACTTGGGCAAATGCTTGGGTTGCCAAGTTTATAAAGGATCTTTTTACAAAGAAGTGGACCATGAGTTTTGAGTCTACTAATAATTTGCACCACTGTAGTGCAATAGCATCCCGGTATCTTAAGCAGAACAAGAAATATCCTAGAGCGTTCACCATTCCATGCACCATAGGAGCCTTCAATTTTGCAAAAGCTTTGTGTGATTTGGGTGCTAGTATTAATCTTATACCTCTAGCAGTATTTAGACAATTATGATTGGAAGTACAAAAACTGACTTTAATGTGGCTCTTATGGCATATCACACGACAAAGAAGCCTGTGGGCGTTCTTTATGATGTTTTAGTGAAGGTTGAGTCATTCATCTTTTTGGTGGATTTTGTCATTTAGGATTTTAAGGTGGATTTTGAGGTCTCATTCATCTTGGGTTGGCCAAAGGACGATCATTAGTTGATATGGAAATCATACAATTAAAATTCTAACTGAATAATAGAGAAGTGATTTTCAATGTTTGCCAGACAGTGAAGCAGCCAAATAACATGCATATAGTCTTAGTTATTAGTGTTGTTGATTAGGAGTTGCCACTAGTACCTATTGATGAGAGATTTGATGTTGAGGTACTAGTAGTTTTGATCATGAATTTTGAGGGTGGCGACATAGATGAGTATGATGAGATGGTTAATGCACTCATCGGTATGGGGTCTCACACTTATGCACTAAAAAAGTTAGATCTCAACTTGAACAATAGTGCAACTCTACCGTCAAAGCCATTTTTTAGGAGCCTCCAGTCTTTGAGCTCAAGGCTTTCCCATCCCACATTTTTAAAGTTTTCTTGGGAGCTAACAATACCTTGCAGGTCATTATAGTAGCTGATTTAGTTGAATGGGAAGTAAAATCTCTAGTATCTATATTGCAGAAGTTCAAAAGTGTCACACCCTGAGTTCCCACGAGGCGTGATTGGCACCCGTAGACGATAAGGACCAAGAGAACCAAACTGTACTTATGTTCATTCATATGCATGCCATCAGAAACACCCTTATCACGTAGGAGCTTATAATGCTAACAACAAAATTCATGGAACATGTGACATATAAACATCTATGAAACTTGGCCTTTGAGGCCATCAAGTCAAAAATGACATGTACCTTTTACATTTATACACCCACATCCGTCTACAAAAGCCTCTAACAAGAGCATTGACCAAAATGAACTAAAAGTCGGGACAAGTCCCCGCTTTATACAACATATGCAACACCAAAACATATGAACAACTGTGAGTCGGAGAAGCCCCGAACTAACTGGATCTCACCAATGATCTGCAACGACTGGAAACCTACTGTGGAGGCCTACTAGTACCTGCGCCTGCAGCAAGTAAGGTAAATCCCCCAAGAGGGGTCAGTACGAATAATGTACTGAGTATGCAAGGCTCAAATGAAACTATATGATATGTGAGTATGCCAATGAAATCAAATTCAAATGCATAACCAATATGGATAAGTCACTATACTGAACTTTGGATACCATGTATATTGCTTTCTTTACTTTCTTTGTTTCTTTGATTCTATGATTATTCATCTTTGCCTATGAACTGTGATACCCGGGCCCCGACTGAAAAGTGGGTTTAACATAACATAACGTTATGTTGGGATCGGCTCGAGCTAGGCTTATTCCTATAGAGCTTCCACCCTAAGAATCAAAGCATTGGGTTCGGCTCGAGCTAGGTTATTACCTCTAGAGCTGCCACCCATAAACCAATATATCAGGTTCGGCTAGAGCTAGGTTTATACCTCTAGCGCTTCCCCCTGTCAGGTTCGGTCCGATCTAGGCTTATGACTCTAGGACTGCCCCCTGATCCAACAATCTTGGGATCCGCTTGAGCTAGGCATTTCACCCCCAAAGATGCCACCCATACTTGATCATTAACCACATATGCATTACTTTATTCTTTACTTTGAGATTGATACAATGATAGTCATAACCTTATGGGAAGCTTTGGATCAATAATCAATGAGTGAGAGACATGTGAATAAACATCATTGGAAACATAGCCTTATTGGAAACATAACACCTTTGAAACCATTGGACAATAATCAATGAACAAGATACACGAATATAACCACTACTGGAACTTTGGAACGTAACCTTATTGGGATTTGGAACATTATTCATGAATATGAGACATGAGATTCACAATTGATCAATGAGTAGGAAACATGTAATAATAGCCATTGATAACCGGGAATAGGATACCTTAGCACATTTCGAAATAGGACAAGTTTAACGTCAATGTGAATTCTATATGCTACAGAAAGATACGAACCAAGTAACCTTACATATCTTCACTTCCAAGTATTAATACACAAGCCTATGTATGAACACAATAGTCCAGCTTCTTCTTTATATCTTACTCTACAATACAAGTACATATCGAAGCTTACATTAGCAACTAGTTACTATACAGGCGTACAAGATGACAATGAACTATATGACTGCCGTATAACATCATGTCATCCCTTATAATACAATACAATACATTTTCATATCAACAACACCATAACATTCCACACAGTGACCAAGATATAATACATCAATAGCATTTCACACTACACTTACCCTTTATGCTTTGTCATCACCATTCCATCATAATTACTCCTTTATAACAACATATGAACAACCATAAATACTTAATATATTCCAAAACACCTCCATACGACACTTTGAAGTCATTAAAACGACATCACAAGTTGATAATTACATCCCAAAAGGGTATAGGGGCCTTCGGGGATCAATTAGAGACGAAAACCTGGGCTGACCTGTGCTGCCACCTGCTCCTGTAGGTGGATGAGTTGTACATGCAGGTGAACTTTGGCAGCAGCCATAGGCACCTGCGTTGGCATCTGCGCCCGCAAGTGCCCTCGTCTGCGGGGGCGGATACCCGTTTTGGTCCGAAATGGTTTCTTTTGGGTATTTTTATGCAATGAATGGTCCATGTACATAACCAAACTAATTTTAACATATTTTTGATCATTTTAATGCCAAAAATCAGCCATGGTCTCACCACACCCATAAACAACACCCAAAACGACACTTCGTGGTCAATATGTCACCAAATCCATAACCAATTTCACAATAGCAATTCCAAACAGTATACACAAGGACAAAACAAGGTAAGGCTATAATAAAATCTCACATGTCAATATTTATCCATCAAGTTCAATTCCTTCATGACTATAAGTCCATGTTCAAGTTCACAAGACAAAACCATTCTCCGATTACACAAATAGACAATTTTACACATAGCACACTGTCCAACACTTTGCCAACACAAAAAACATGATTTATACACCATATTAAACATATTATATACTGAACCATGAGAATAAACACTTACCAAAGCTTACCAAAGAGTGATCTTAGCCCAACAAGTAGTTGCCTTAGGGTTTTTGTGTGAGAGATAATGTTTAAGAAAAATATTAAAAAGGCATGTGTGTATCTAATGAATAAAAATCTGATTTATGGGTTTATATAGTCCCTTTTGAATGATACTTATCCACACACTTGGTGGGTTTACTTGGTCAATGTATGAGCAATGCAAGAATGGGTCAAAAATCTCTTTTGGGCCATGTCTTTCTCATGATATTTGGGCCTCATTTAGGGCCCAATTGTACAAGACTTTTAAATGCCCACAATTCAATACATAATTCATCAAATCTCTCATGTTTTTATATTTCTATAAATGTTACAGTAGTCAGCTAGACTCCGAGACGTACGGGGTGTTACATTCTTCCCCCATTAGAAACATTTGTCCTCGAATGTTAGTGTTATCATTTCAAAGTAACCAATTACAAGTTTAGGAGCATTCTTCATGTGATCATATAGAGATATACTCAAAGCTTATAAATACTTACTTGTCATTCTTGTCTTTGGAACAAATGAGGGTACTTGGATTTCATCATTTCTTCAGCTTCCCATGTGACCTTTTCTATTTGCTGATTCCTCCAAAGTACCTTTACGGATGCTAGATATTTATTCCTCAGCCTCTTCACTTGTCTATCCAGAATGGAAATAGGTATTTCCTTATAGGTAAGATACTCTGTAACCTGTACATCATCAACAGGAGTAAAACGAGATGGATCTCCTATGCATTTTCAAAGCATCGACACATGGAATACTGGATGAACTGTGGAGAGTTTATGGGATAGCGCCAACTCATATGCAACTTGCCCAAATCTTCTAATAATTTTATATGGGCCTATATACCGTGGACTCAATTTCCCTTTCTTTCCAAATCGCATTACCTCTTTCATTGGTGACACCTTCAAAAATACCCAATCACCTATGGCGAACTCAAGTCCTCTTCTTCTAACATCGGCATATGACTTGTGTCGACTCTGGAACATCTGTAAGCATTGTTGAATCACTTTAACCTTCTCCATAGCCTGATGAACAAGATCTGGCCCAAGTAAAGCAGTCTCACCTGCTTCAAACCACCCAATTGGTGATCTACATTTTCTTCCATATAATGCTTCATAAGGTGCCATTTTAATACTTGAATGGTAGCTATTATTATAAGCAAATTCAATAAGAGGCAAATGGTCATCCCAATTGCTCTAAAAATCTAACGTGCATGCTCGTAGCATATCTTTAAGTGTCTAAATAGTACGTTCTGCTTGTCCATCAGTCTGAGGATGGAAAGACGTACTCAAATTCACCTGTGTGCCCAAACTCTGCTGAAAAGATCTCCAAAAGTGCGCTGTGAACTGTGCTCCTCTGTCTGATATAATGGAAAGTGGAATACCATGCAATCGTACTATCTCTTTCACATATAAGTTTGCATAATCCTCAGCTGTATAGGTGGTCTTGGCTGGTAGAAAATGCGCTGACTTGGTAAGCCTGTCCACTATAACCCATATAGAATCAAATTTTCGCAATGTACGGGGCAAAACTGCGATGAAGTCCATATTAATCATATCCTATTTCCAGACTGGAAGATTGATACATTTCATGTAACCTCCTGGTTTCTGATGCTCCACTTTCACTTGTTGACGATTCGGGCATTGAGCGATAAATTCTGCAATGTTCTTCTTCATATTTCCCCACCAATGCACTTTTTTTAAATCATGGTACATTTTAATAGCACCCGGATGAATAGAATAGCATGAATGATGCGCCTCAGTCATAATTCGTTTCCTCAACTCGTCTACATCTGGTACGCATAATCTGCCTTGGCATTGTAGCACCCCTTCTTGTGTAAGATCAAATGCCTTTGTCAAATTCTGTTGTACATTTTCCTTTAGCTGCAATAGCATAAGATCTGCAAACTTCTTCTCTTTCACTTCAGCTGTCAACAAATATTCAACTGCATTTTGTACAATAACTCCTTCATTCGAGGATTCAAGAAGACGAACCACCAAGCTTGCTAATTAATATAAATTTTTGATTATCTCTTTCTTTTCCGTCAAGTGGTCACCAATGACTCCGGTTGCGTTGCGGCTCAATGCATCATCTACCACATTTTCTTTTCCTGGATGGTATAGAATATCAATATCATAATCTTTTAATAACTCAAGCCACCTTCTTTGCCTTAAATTGAGTTCTTTCTACTTAAAGATATACTGCAGACTTTTGTGATCAGTATAGATATCAACATGAACTCCATACAAATAATAACGCCATATCTTTAAAGCAAAAACCACCACTACTAATTCAAGATCATGTGTGGGATAGTTTCTTTCATATGGCCGCAACTGTCGTGAGGCATATGCTATGACATTAT
The DNA here is from genome assembly GCA_031232105.1 of Capsicum rhomboideum. Taxonomy (NCBI): domain Eukaryota; kingdom Viridiplantae; phylum Streptophyta; class Magnoliopsida; order Solanales; family Solanaceae; genus Capsicum; species Capsicum rhomboideum. The sequence goes on along the minus strand of CP124708.1, from coordinate 45,040,318 downwards.
CGTGCTGCATCAATACACATCCGAGGCCAACCCCGGAAGCATCAAAATACACTGCATAACCTTCACTACCTTCAGGAAGTACTAAAATTGTTGTGGAGGTTAATTTATCTTTCAACTTTTGGAAGCTTTTCTCACACGCATCATTCCACTGAAATTTAACTGCTTTGTGTGTAAGCTTTGTTAACGGTGCTGTAATAGAGGAAAAACCTTCCATAAATCTTCGGTAATAACCTGCCAGTCCAAGAAAACTATGAATTTCTGTGGGTGTCGTAGGTCTTGGCCAATTTTTCACTGCTTTAATTTTCTGTGTATCAACCTGTATCCCTTCATCTGACATAATGTGACCCACTAAGGCAACTGATTTTAACCAAAACTCACACCTGTAGAACTTTGCATACAACTTACGCTCACGGAGTATTTGCAACACCTGCCGTAAGTGATTAGCATGGCCCTCTGGTGATCTTGAATAAACCAGAATATCATCTATAAATACTGTGATGAATATGTCCAGAAATGGCTTAAACACCCTATTCATCAAATCCATGAACACAACTGGTGCATTTGTTAGTCCAAATGACATAACTAAAAATTCATAATGGCCATACCGTGTTCGAAATGCTGTCTTGGGTACATCTTCTTCTCTAACTCTGACTTGATGGTAACCCGACCTCAAGTCAATTTTTGAAAAACACTTGGCACCCTATAACTGATCAAACAAATCATCAATTCGAGGGAGGGAATATTTGTTCTTGATCGTTACCTTATTCAATTGCCAATAGTCGATGAACATTCTCAACGTGCAATATTTCTTCCGTACAAATAATACCGGTGCACCCCATGGGGACCTACTAGGCCTAATGAAGTCCTTGTCCAGCAAATCTTTCAATTGCTCCTTCAATTCATGCAGTTCTGCCGGAGCCATTCTATATGGAGGAATAGAAATAGGCTAAGTGCCCAGAATCACATCAATGCCAAATTCTACTTCCCTTTCTGGGGGTAAGCCTGGAAGATCCTCTGGGAATACATCTAGAAATTCATTGACCACTGGAACCGACTGCGGAGTTAGTGGTTCTACTTCAATATCTTTCACCCGTACTAAATGACATATGTAGCCCTTAGAAATCATTTTCCTGGCTTTTAGATAGGAAATAAATCTTCCTCTAGGTGCCCCTACATCACCCTTCCATTCAACAACATCCATTTGTGGAAAATGAAAATGTACCTTCTTGGCCCGGCAATCAACCGTGGCGTAACAAGAAGCTAACCAATCCATTTCCATTATCACATCAAAATCCACCATGTCAAGTTCAATAAGATCGGCCAGTGTATCATGACCACACACCGTTACCACACAATTACGATATACTCTTTTTGCAATAATACATTCACCAACCGGAGTAGACACTTTAATTGTTTTAATTAATAATTCTGGTGCCTTTGCAAATTTCACAGCAATCAACAGAGTAACATAGGAAAATGTAGAACCTGGATCAATCAGTGCATATACATTATAAGAGAATATGGACAATGTACCTGTGACAGCAACATGAGAAGCCTCTAAATTTTGTAGGTCCACTAAAGCATAAGTGCGATTCTGGACCCCACTAGTACTGGATGCTCCTCTGGCACCCCTACCTTGGCCAATAGACTACACACCTCGGCCCAATGAAGGAATCGATGCTGATGACGCAACGGCCGATCCTGCCGGTCGTGCTATACCACCCATGCTCCTCTGGGGACACTCTCTCATCATGTGTCCTGTCATACCGCACCAGAAGCAAGCATTTGTCCCCACTCTGCATGTACCTGAATGAATACGTCCGCAGTACTGACACTGCTGATGGGGAAAACCTACTGCCTGTGATCCGGGAACCCCACTACTCTGTCCAGATAGACCACCTTTAGACCCTCGAAATTGAGAGTGAGCACCTGCTGTAGAATATGAGAACGATGGTCTAGGTGGTCTAGGAAACATACGAGGTCTAGATCCTCCTTGGGACATCATAGATGGTCCCATAGGTCTAGCCCTTTTAGATTGTCCCCTGTGAAATTCAGGTACTCTTCTTTTTTGTCTTTGATCTTCCATTTTCTGGGCGAAGACTTGAATTCTCGCTATATCCATATCCTTGTTCAAGGTAGCAATTGTGCAATCCCTTACCAAATATGGCTCTAATCTGTCCACGTATCGATAGACTCTATCTGTCATAGTCGCAACCACATTTGGAGCATATCGAGCCAAGGAATTAAATTGCAGACTACATTCTCTGACACTCAAATTTTCTTGACGAAGATTCAAGAATTGATCCGCAAGTGCCTCACGGATATCATAGGGAAGATAATGACCAAGAAAATCCGCTTTAAATTCTTCCCAATTTATTGGCATTGCACCGATACCACGTGACTTCTTCCAATCCTTATACCATAATATCGCTTCTCCTTTCAACCTGTACGCAACAAGTTCAACTGTTTCTACCCCTGTCACGTGCATAACTTCCAAAGCCCTCTGAATTTGATCCACGAAGTCCTATGGATCTGCTTTCGGATCTGACCCAGTGAATATAGGAGGGTCCAGTTTTAGGAAATCCTGTGTCCTGCGACTCGCCACTCTAGCCGCATCATCCTCATGTGTCATTGGACCAGTTCGTCCTTGAATTTGTGATGCCACTAACTATGTCAACATGTGTACTGCATTTCTAAGATCCTGATATATGGTGTTCATTGGTGGTTTTGCGGGTACTTCTTTACCAACTGGCTCTTCCGGAGTTGGAAAAGTAGAAGAAGACCGCGATGAAATTTCAGAATTTGCTCCACCTTGATTAGCTTGGTCAGGCGGTAATCTACTCATTCCTTCTTCCGCAGGCATGTCTACCTGTTTGCCTTTACCTCTACCTCCTCTTTTCATTGGCATTGTTACTATACCAGAGAAAAACAATTACAAGGGTCAGATACAATTCAACTTACAACACTGGCTCTATTGCACGATCTAGAAGTGAAGAAAAGAAACAACATCCTAAATGTCTCATAGCCTTTTACTTATAAATGTGGTGCACAACACATCAATAAGTAAGACTCTACTTAGACACGGCTTTGTAGACACCCTTAGAATGACCTGCTCTGATACCACTTTTGTCACACCCCGAGTTCCAACGAGGTGTGATTGGCACCCGTAGCCGATAAGGCCCGAGAGAACCAAACTGTACTTATGTTCATTCATATGCATGCCATCAGAAACACCCTTATCACGTAGGAGCTTATATTTCTAACAACAAAATTCATGGAACATGTGACATATAAACATATATGAAACTTGGCCGTTGAGGAAATCAAGTCAAAAACGACATGTACCTTTTACATTTATACACCCACATCCGTCTACAAAAGCCTCTAACAAGTGCATTGACCAAAATGAACTAAAAGTCGGGACAAGTCCCCGCTTTATACAACATGTGCAACACCAAAACATATGAATAACTATGACTCGGAGAAGCCCCGAACTATCTGGAGCTCACCAATGATCTGCAACGACTGGCAACCTACTATGGAGGCCTACTAGTACTTGTGCCTGTAGCAAGTAAGGTAAATCCCCCAAGAGGGGCCAGTACGAAGAATGTACTGAGTATGCAAGGCTCAAATGAAACTATATGATATGTGAGTATGCCAATGAAATTAAATTCAAATGCATAACCAATATGGATAAGTCACTATACTTAACTTTGAAAACCATGTATATTGCTTTCTTTACTTTCTTTGTTTCTTTGATTCTATGATTATTCATCTTTGCCTATGAACTGTGATACCCGGGCCCCCACTGAAAAGTGGGTTTAACATAACATAACATTATGTTGGGATCGGCTCGAGCTAGGCTTATTCCTATAAAGCTTCCACCCTAAGAATCAAAGCATTGGGTTCGGCTCGAGCTAGGTTATTACCTCTAGAGCTGCCACCCATAAACCAACATATCAGGTTTGGCTCGAGCTAGGTTTATACCTCTAGAGCTTCCCCCTGTCAGGTTCGGTCCGAGCTAGGCTTATGACTCTAGGACTGCCCCCTGATCCAACAATCTTGGTATCCGCTTGAGCTAGGCATTTCGCCCCCAAAGCTGCCACCCATACTTGATCATTAACCACATATGCATTACTTTATTCTTTACTTTGAGATTGATACAATGATATTCATAACCTTATGGAAAGATTTGGATCAATAATCAATGAGTGAGAGACATGTGAATAAACATCATTGGAAACATAGCCTTATTGGAAACATAACACCTTTGAAACCATTGGACAATAATCAATGAACAAGATACATAAATATAACCACTACTGAAACTTTGGAATGTAACCTTATTGGGATTCGGAACATTATTCATGAATATGAGACATGAGATTCACAATTGATCAATGAATATGAAACATGTAATAATAGCCATTGATAACCGGGAATAGGATACCTTAGCACATTTCGAAATAGGACAAGTGTAATGTCAATGTGAATTCTATATGTTGCAGAAAGATACAGACAAAGTAACCTTACCTACCTTCACTTCCAAGTATGAATACACAAGCCTATGTATGAACACAATAGTCCAGCTTCTTCTTTATATCTTACTCTACAATACAAGTACATATCAGAGCTTACATTAGAATCTAGTTACTACACAGGCGTACAAGACGACAATGAACTATATGACTACCGTATAATGCCATGTCATCCCTTACAATACAATCCAATGTATTTTCATATCAAAAACACCATAACATTCCACACATTGACCAAGATATCATACATCAATAGCATTTCACACTACGCTTACTCTTTATGCTGTCTCATCACCATTCCGTCATAATTACTCCTTTATAACAACATATGGAAAACAATACATACTTAATATAGTACAACACACCTCCATACGACACTTTAAAGTCACTAAAACGACATCACAAGTTGATAATTACATCCAAAAAGGGCATAGGGGCCTTTGGGGATAAACTAGAGATGAAAACACACAAAACAGAAACCTGGGATGACCTGCGGTGCCACCTACGCCCACAGGTGGATGATGTGAGCACACAGGTGACCTTTGGTAGCAGCCAAAGGCACCTGCGTTGGCATTTGCGCCAGCAGGTGCCCTCGTCTGCGGGGGCGGATGCCCGTTTTGGTCCGAAATGGTTTCTTTTGGGTCTTTTTATGCAATGAATGGTCCATGATCATAAAAAAACTCCTTTTAACATATTTTTGATCATTTTAATTCCAAAAATCAGCCATGTTCTAACCACACCCATAAACAACACGCAAAATGACACTTCTTGGTCAATACGTCACCAAATCCATAACCAATTTCACAATAGCAATTCCAAACAGTATACACAAGGACAAAACAAGGTAAGGCTATAATAACATCTCACATGTCAATATTTATCCATCAATTTCAATTCCTTCATGACTATAAGTCCATGTTCAAGTTCACAAGACAAAACCATTCTCCGATTGCAAAAATAGACAGTTTTACACATAGCACACTGTCCAACACTTTGCCAACACAACCAACATGATTTATACACCATCTTAAACATATTATATACTGAAACATTAGAATAAATACTTACCAAAACTTACCAAAGAGTGATCTTGGCCCAACAAGTAGTTGCCTTAGGGTTTTTGTGTGAGTGATAATGGTTAAGAAAAATATTAAAAAGGCATGTGTGTATCTAATTAATAAAAGTATGATTTATGGGTTTATATTGTCCCTTTTGAATTATCCTTATCCACACACTTGGTGGGTTTACTTGGTCAATGGATGAGCAATGCAAGAATGGGTCAAAAATCTCTTTTGGGCCATGTCTTTCTCATGATATTTGGGCCTCATTTAGGGCCCAATTGTACAAGACTTTTAAATGCCCACAATTCAATACATAATTCATCAAATTTCTTATGTTTTCATATTTCTATAAATGTTACGGTAGTAAGCTAGACTCTGAGACGTACGGGGTGTTACAAAAAGGGCCATTGGTTGGTCCATTATTGACATCATTGGTATTTTATTAGTTATTTGCACTCCTAAAATTAACTTGAGCCTGATTGTATTCCTAGCATTGAGCATCAGCGTAGGATGAATCCACCTATGCAAGAGGTAGTAAAGAAGGAATCATCAAGTGGCTGGATGCAGGTGTGGTTTATCCCATCACCGATACTAAATGGGTAAGCCTAGTCCAATGTATGTTCGACAAAGGTGGAATCACTGTGGTTCCAAATTCCAAGAATGAGCTTATTTTGATGAGTCCAGACAGAGGCTGGCATGTGTGTATGTACTATAGAAAGTTGAATGAGTGGACTCAAAAATACAACTTTTCGATGTCGTTCATGGATCAAATGTTAAACCATTTTGCTAGTAGAGGTTGGTATTGTTTTCTTGATATTTATTCAGGATACAATCAAATTTCAATTACCCTTGAAGACAAAGATAAGAACACTTTCACTTGTCCATATACTGCATTTGCATTCAAATGGATGCCTTTCAAATTGTGTAATCCACCAGTGACCTTTCGGAATTGTATGATGTTTATATTCTCTGATATAGTAAAGGATACTATTTATGTATTTATGAATGATTTCTTGGTGGTAGGTGATTCATTTGAGTTATGCCTGGCTTACTTGGGTAATATGTTGCGGTGATGTAAGGAGACCAACTTGATGCTTAATTAGGAGAAGTGCCATTTTATGGTAAAAGAAGGTATAGTGCTTGACCCCAAGATCTCTAAGAAGAGGATCGAGTTTGATAAGGTAAAATTTGAGGTGAAAAGTTTCCACCACCAATTTCTTTAAAGGCTTTAGCTTTTTAGGGCATGTTGAATTTGGTCATAGTTTTATTAAGGACTTCTCTAAAATTTCACACCATTGTGCAAGTTATTGGAGAAAGAGGTGAAGTTCGTGTATGATGATGTATGTTTAAGGCATTTGATTTCCTTAAGGAAAAGTTGATCTCTACCCATATCATTATTGTTCCTGATTAGTCCATGGCTTTTGAAGTTATGTTTGATGCTAGCAGGGTGGCTCTAGGAGCAAAACTAGGCCAAATGTATGAAAAGATTCTTCATCCTATCTATTATGCCAACAAAGCACTTGATGTGGCTCAGAAAAATTATATTGTGATGTAACAAGAGTTGCTTGCTGTTGTTTTTGCTTTTGAGAAGTTTAGCCTACTTGCTTGGCACTAAATTGATTTTGCACACTAACCATGCAACTCTTAGGTAGCAAATGGTGAAGAAAGATTCAAAGCCTAGATTGATTCGATGGGTAATGCTGTTGCTAGAATTTGACTTTGAGGTCAAGGATCATAGATGGATCAAAAATCAAATGGCTGATGACTTGTCCAGACTTGAGGAAGAGGCAATACTGAAATTGAAAGATGAGCTTGACATTGATTTTACTTTTTTAGATGAGCAAGTATTGGCTGCATCACAGGATTTGATTCCATGGTTCTCGAATTTTGTGAATTATTTGGTGAGTTATCTGATGCCTTTGGACTTGTCCTTCCACCAACGAAGGAAGTTTTTTCTAATGTGTGGAAATTTTTCTGGGATGAGCCATACTTGTTCCGTATTTATGTTAATGGGATCATTCATAGCTGTATGCCCGAGGTCGAGATGATGAACATATTAGAGGCATGTCACTTATCCCCTATTGGGGGTCATCATAATGGCATCCGTACAACCTACAGGATACTTCAATGTGGGCACTTTTGTCCAACCATTCATCAAGATACTTATGATTATGTGAAGGCATGTGACCAATTCCAAAGGCAAGGGGGAATATCAAGAAAGCATAAACTAACTCTCTCCTCTATTCTTATGATTGAGCTATTTGATATTTGGGGTATTGACTTTATAGGTCTATTTGTGAGATCGAATGGGATGAAATATATGTTTTCAACTATTGAATATGTTTCCATGTGGGTGGAGGTGGTTGTGCTTCCCAATAATGAAGGTAAGAGTGTTACCACATTCTTGAAGAAAATTATCTTTTCCAGGTTTGGTACACCAAGGGAAATCATTAGTGATGGAGGCTTTAATTTTTGCAATTGGTTGTTTTAAGCCTTACTTGAGAAGTATGGTGTGATGCCTATAGTGGTAACGCCTTATCATCCATAACCTAGTGGACATGTGAGGTCTTCAACTGGGAGATAAAGATAATCCTTGCAAATACTATGAATGAAAATAGAATAGATTGGTCTAGGAAGTTGGATGATGCTTTATAGGCATGCCAGACTGCCTTCAAGACCCCTATAGGTATGTCTCTCTATCATCCCATATATGGAAAAGCATGTCATTTGCCGGTTGAGCTTAGACACAAAGCTATGTAGGCGCTCAAGAAGCTATACTTGAACTGGGGTGATGCCTCTGACTTGAGGCTTGATCAATTAAATATGCTGGATAAGTTTCAACTAAAATTTTATGAGATTTCATCTCTTTATAAAGAGAGGATAAAGATGTATCATGATTGGAAGATTGAGAAGTGGGAGTTTAGTCCGAGTGATTTTGTCTTGTTGTTTAACTCAAGGCTTCTCTTGTTTCCTGGCAAGTTAAAGTCTAAGTGGTTGGGACCATTTTGTGTGGTACATGTATTCCCTTATTGTGCCATTGAACTTAAAAATCATAAAGGTAAATGGTCAGCGTGTGAAGGCATAAGTGGGAGCAGATGATGAAATAAAGGTAGTTGATATTTAGGCTCTTGGTGAAGTTTGAGTAATCAAGGGACCAGATTCCTGCCACGATGTTAAATCAGGCACTTCATGGGAGGCAACCCATGGGGTGTCTTAGTGATGTCTGAGTAATCAAGATACCCACATCGTGCTGCGAGGTTAAATCAAGCACTACTTGGGTGGAAACCCAAGGCTTTTGAATTCAATTTTACCTTTATTTTGATTATTAGAATAGTCTTGACGTATGTTGAAGTGTGCAAAACTGACTTGAACAAGAAAAGAAATAAATTGAGAAAGCAGGGACCATAAGCTCATGTTATAGGCCATAGATTTAAAGCACGACTTGTGGTCCTGTTCGTGGCAATTGGAACAAAATTTCACAAAGTCAGAAGTTACATTACGATCAATCTTCACGAACCATACTATCAAAGAGTGGGTCATGGAATTAATCTTATTTATTAACTCAAAATAGCACCCTTTGAGACCAAGGATCCATAAATTTCAGCATAAACCATATTATTTAACAATAGATCATACTATAGTTCGTGGAAACTGGGATGAAATTTTTGAAAAATCTCTAATCATGAACCATAGTACGAAGCATGGTTTCACACTTTGGGTCGTACTATGTCTTCATAGATACCATGTATTTTTTCTCATTTTGATTCCTCTGTAGCTAATTTTCATGGCATGTAGTTACTTACCATGGGTCGTATTCAAGGGTCGTGGTCAACAAAGTCAAGAGTTTAAAAAATAATCCAAACCCAACCCAGTTCCAACCAAATTGACGTGAAACACTAATTTAAACACTCGATTCTTTCCATTTTTGAATCCTAATCGATTTGTAACTCCCTCCTTTCTATTAAGTCATATTTCCCTTAATTCACTCCACTAATTACTCCCACATTCTCCCTATCTAATTACAACTCTTCCACAAACTCCATCTTCTCCATCAAAACCCGACAATAACATCTTCATTTATTCCAAGTCATGCAATTTCATCCCTTTCATTGTGTTTGCATTGGTCTAGTACTATACACACCTCCACTTGCTTGATTTCACTAATTCTACAAAGGCATGAAGTTAATTTTTCATCCTTATTTAGATTGGGATTGAAAGTATTCGACCTAGGGTTGATTATGTGTGGTTGTTAACTTTAGAACCCATGGGGATGAAAGTACTCGAGTAAATTCATGGAAGTTTAGTAGTATGTTTATGCTAATTGTATAAAATTGATGGTCTGGTTTGTTAGGAATAAGTCAAATATGAAGTAATAAAATTTTTGGGATTACGTTCTTCTTTTGATGCTCGTTGGATTGGGGATATTCCTACCCATTGAGTCGGCAAGCATAACAATCCATAAAAATTGTTTTAGAAATGGACTAAGGATTGTTTTGCCCACCTAACTCATAATAACCATGATTCATGATAATACGGGTGAAGTTTGAGTAATCAAAGTGTTCTATATGTGAAAACGAGAGATATTTGCATAAGTGATCAATTCTAATGATCGTGCATGATATTTGAATTGTGTGCATGTAAATAATAAAGTATGAAACCTAAGAAATTGAAGCCAAAAGATGCTAAGTCTTAGATTAGGGACCACAAGATTGAGTATGGGTCTTAATTTTACACCACAAATCATACTGAAGGTCATGGTAACCTGACCTGAAACTTATATTTATGTCCCTTCTTCACAACCTATATTAGGGGGTTTTATACTATGGACCATCATGAACTTCATAATGTTTAAGGCCACACTAACTGGTTTTGGACTCTTAAGTATGAAGCACACCACGAATCGTGGTTTTAAACCACGATACGTAGTATGCCTCATATTGAGTGGTGGTAAAATGTCAAGTTTTTGGTTCTTTTTCATGAGGCAAGTCACAAGTCATGGTTTACTTTCCACACCCCGTAGACTAGATCGTACTGTTAATCTTGTACAAAATATTTTTTGCTCTTTTAGTTTTACTTTTCTTTTTATTTCATTGGTCTAATATTCTCACCCACAGGTACCATGCCACCAAACAACACCTACTAAAGGAGGCAAGCCAACACCAATTAGAGTATGAATTTAGTGGTTTCGTGTAATGACCCACCAGGTCATTTTCTTCATTTTCGTATTGTTTCATTGAATAAAGTATTCCTATAGCTTCCCCAAGTCATTTATGACTTTCGGGGACTAACATTTTGGTTACAAGGGAGTTTATTTGGCTTTTGTAGCTAATTCCCTATTTTGGAGCTTTTGAAGTTGAAAAAATGGCCTTGGCCCAAAACTTCATGCAAACGACCTCGGATGCCTATTCTAATGGTTTCTTTAGCTCTGAAATATCAATTTTAGGCTAGGTAGACACTTGGTCCGGGTTCTAAGGCTTTCGGACTCATTTTGGGCTATTGGATCAATTTTTTTGAAAATAGGACATTGGGTGTGGGAGCCACTTTTTGAGGAAACGAACTCTGATGGAAATTTTGATGGTTCCATTAAGTATGGAATGTCAAATTTGGAAGGGTGACATAGTTCATTTGCATTCACGGGATTCTTAATGAACTTGAGGGACAGTCCAGAGATTTACCAACTTAGCAAAGTTGTCGGTGCAGGCCAAAAATGGCCTTTGCATTCGCGAGGCCTTGTCTGTGTTCACGAAGGTCAAGGATTTTTGTCTCTACATTCACATGGCCTTGATCGCGATTGTGAGGTCAAGAAATTTTGATCTCCATATTTGTGAGCTAGCCTTCACATTCACGAAGAGAAGCCGACCTGGCTGGTCTAGGCCCTTTCTTCATAATTGTGATGGATCGGCTACTATCGTAAATTCCAATCCCAGTCATCTCTCGTGATCACGATGGGGATCCAACATTCATGAATAAGGATATATATTTTCCCTTCATTTTCAGCATATCTCTATATGTAAAACCACCATAGTAGACCTTGGGGATCTTGAAAATAGTGAGAGATTGATAAATTGGAGATGGGATTGAATTGGAAATGTTAGAGCAACCTTTTCCTTGTCAATAACTCATAAGTTTTCAGTTAAATCTCCGTTTAATTCTCAAGTTAAATCTAGATTTTCTCATTCTTATGTTGGACTATTTTAGAGCTCGGATTACAAACAATTTTGGGGCAAGCAATCCTTAATTTGAGAGGGACCTAGTGGTAGATTTAATTCTCGATTATATCAGTGGGACCTACTATTCATTTTTTAGCTTTATTTTTGACTCGGAGCCTTAAATACACAATATAGATATTAATATTCTCGTCTTGACATTTAGATTACTATTTTGCTAGCATGCTAGCGGTCGGAGGGTTCTTGGAAGGGCAAAGCTCCATTGAAGAGGATTATACGTGCTTTCAGCGGCATCCAGGTAGGCTTGGCTTACCCTTCTAGAAATTACTTGATTATGGTATTAGTATGATATTATTCCAGTTACAAGTGGGTTCTTATGGTCCGGGTATTCTTTTAGCTATTTCTATTTAATTTAGCCGATTAGGGGCCTTGTGGGTATAATTCGACCCCGTTTTCCCTTATATTAGTCTATGATTAGCCTTTAGGATTATACTTATCTTTCCTAGTGCCTTGGGGTGGGATTGTGAAACATTAGGTACTTGCTTTAGATTGGGTTTCAGGACTCTTAGTGGACCCTACCACCCCTTTTAAGATATAATGCTTAGAATAGCGCCCTTTTGACATAAATGATTACACCACCACTTTGTTAGGCTATTACTTGGGTTTTGGGTTAATCTAGTCACTATTGTAAGCTTTGTTAGTTTCTTTACCCTGGGTAGGGTAGTATTTGACCTTCAATCGCACTTTTTGACTGAATAATTGAAACTCGCTTCTCTTTAAAGGATTTGGCCACCAAAAAATGGAATTTATGATTAAATGAACTAGAGATGGGTTAAAACTCTGGGATATCACTACTTATGGCTTACTTATGAGTTCTGGTTTGAGTTTGGTATCCGTTATATTCTTACTATTTATTAGTTATGGTTTGAGTCCGGCATACGCTATATTTGTAATGACCCTTCAGGTCATTTTCTCTATTTTTGCATATTTTCTATATTTCATTCTTTCCCACAGTGGCTACAAGTCATTTATGATTTGTCGAGACTATCGGTTCGATTCTCGGGCAGTTCGTTTGGGTTTTAAACCCATTTTCTTATTTTGGAGCTTTTAAAGTTGAGAAATTAGTCTTTGGCCAAAACTTTAGGTAAACAGCCTCGGATGATGATTTTGATAATTCTGTTATCTTTGGAATGTAGTTTTAAGTCTATGGGGACTTTTGGTTTGGGTCCCGTGGCTTTGGGCTCATTTTGGGTTGTTGGGTGGATTTTGGAAAAAATCAAAACCTTGGGTGTGGGACCCATATTTTGTCAAAACGACCTCAGATATAAATTTTAATGGTTTTGTTGAGTCCAAAATGCTAAATTTGGTAGGGTAGCATAGTTCGTTTGTGTGTAGGAGGTTTCAAATGAATCTCGAGCACCAGATTGGAGTCCGTTGGGACTAAGCAAATTTACGGATGCAACTGATTTAGAGGCTTATGATGGATTTAGCAGTAGCTGATTTAGCGGCTCATGACAGATTAAGTGGTAGCCAATTTAGCAACTCTTGACGAATTTAGCGGTGGCTGGTCAATTGAGGCTAGTGCCCACCTTGCCGATTTAGCAGTGACCACTTTAGCAATCATTTAGTCTCTAAATCGGTCATCACTGATGGTTTTATATATTTCATTTTCCTCAATTCTAACCTTATTCCCCTAAGTGTAAACCTCAATTTTTTCTTGTAGGAGCTTGAATTTTATGGGATAACCTTGAATTGAAGCAAGTTTTGAGTTGGAAACGTTGAGGTGATCATTTACTGTTAATTTCTTCATAAGTTTTTGACCTAATTCTTCATTTAATTCTTGATTTTCACTCCTGTTTTCCTTAGTTTTGGGGCTATTTTGAGCCATAATTGAGTCTTAATTTGTGCTCAATTTTTGAGCACGCATTTCTTGTCCTTCAATGGACCTTGTGATGGATTTTATTTTTGAATTCCATTAGCAGTACCCACGGGCCTATTTTTAACCCAATTTTTGGTCCGATTTTTATATTGTAATATGAGTCTCATTTTACTCGTATTGACATGTAGATTATGATTTTGATATCATGATGTCATTTAGAGATCGTGGAGTGGAAATAAGCAATTTATGGATGGTTCAAGACTGTAGTTCAACTGCGAGGTAGGCTACGGTCTACTCTTCTCTATGAGGTTGTATATGGTATATATTGTATGCTAGATAGAAGTTATAAGATAGGTTGATAGCTAGTTGTATCTTGATTTGACCTATTTAGGGGATTGTAGAATAGAATATAATTGAGGCTTAGCCAAGAATACCTGCTATAGTTATAGGGTTATGTTAAGCTTGATTGTATACTTGTTATGACCTTAGGTTGGCACAAGTAATCCTTAGCGTAGGAGTTGGGATAGTACATTCTGATAGTGATGATATTCCTCGGTTAAATTCTCCAGTAGCATGATGCCTTTCGTTGCTTTCGCTTTTGATTTTCTGTGTATGCATATACTCTTGTTTCTCTTTATATTGTACTGTTGGGCCCGAGGCTTTAGTTCTGATACCAATTGGATACTGGGTTAGTTCCCTATGCTTTAAGAGAGATGTGGCTTAGTTTATAGATGCTTAGGCACTTAAATTTCTATTTTTTAGATACTGGTGACGGAATGCATACATTTACGCGCACTCCTGCTTACTTAAGTTGTATGATTCCAACTAAAACCTTGGCTTTTCAACTATTTTTGTAAAAAAGGGATTTATTCCCTCTTTTCACTTTTAAAACTAATTTTGAACGGAAGTCGTACCACCCTTGTTGTTGGTTTATAGTATTTTAAACTAAACTTACCACTTTGAAAACTTCGATCTAAGCAAATTCTGTTCTATTTTTTATTTGCTCACCTATCACTGTTTACTTATTTTGGTCTAGGAATATTTTGACCCTTTCTATACAATTCTATCAGTTTAGTCTCGAATTTGATCTCGTGCACTGGACTTTCTAGATTTCTAATTGTTTTAGTCTCGGTTCAACTCCAACCACATATTATACCCTCACTTACCTTTGGTACTTGATAGAGTGGATTAGATATAGATTATGGAAGTCCTGGTTCGATACCAGGCAGTGTTTACGGATATCCTAAGTCCCTAATGGTCCCCTTCATTCGACAAGCCATAGTAACAGAAGAGGATAGTCATCGTAGGTACTGTCTTTATGAGCTACTGAGATGGATGAGGTGTATACACTTGTGTTGGATATGGTACTTAGTTCAACCCGCATCACCTGGTTTTTACCTTGTATTCATTCATTCATATGCATTGCCTAACACCAGTATGATTGTTTGTTTTTTGTACCTACCGATCTTATGGGGGCTGGTTAGGTTTTGATTGTTGTTGTGTATCTTCTGGGTTTATGAGGGTCCACCTAGTTACGTTATTATTTTCCAGGTCCTATCCAGTTGTTTTATTGTTTGATTATTCTTGTATTGCTTGTGGTAGGTTGGATATTGGCATGTATTAGATTTTTAGGTACGTCTTATGGAACCTTTCTCCTTTAGTATTACTAGTCATGGTATTAGATTATCTTGCTGCTCTCTTAATTTATGAAGGATACTTGGTGCATACCACTATTATCGATTATCTTAGTGCGATTCATATAGTGACTTAGGCTGTTATGCTAGCTCCCTTAGGTTAGTACCTTCATGTTTAGCCTTCTATACAGTACTATTGTATATTTATTTCTTCTTTAGCTGCTCCTTTGTATATCACCTTCTTTCTTCGTACTATAATTATATATCCCTTTCTTCACTTATCTATTGTATATTGTCTAGCTACCTATTATATCACACTTTTATCCCTAATTACTTGTAGAATATGGTACTTTGTCTTTACCTCTCCATTTTTATTACTGTGTTTTATTTCTTAGTTAGTTGTCTGTAATGTATATTCTTGCCTTACATGTTATTTATACTTGCATTATATTTGGAGCTTAGTCGGCCGATGCCTACAGAGTACCTCATGCTTGGTGCTCATACTACACTTCTCCACCCTGCAGATCATAGTACGAGTTCTCACTACTAACGTGTGCATCATGTAGAACTGCCATAGATCAGAGATTTAGGGTGAGCTCCTGGCGTCCGGAGTTGTTCCTACTCTCCCTTTTTTGTTGGACTAATATTTATTTTGTATTTTGGAGAAAGTTCTGTACATATATATTATGTTTCCTTGTATTCTTGTTTTACTAGTGGCTCTTGTACTGACCTCACAAGGTCTTAGGGAATAATTACTTTTTTTGGGTTTTCTTTCTCTTGTCATTGAGTTTGGTTTCCATTTCTCTTATTAGTTTGTTACTCGTTATTTTGGGATATGGGTAGGTTTTTCTACTGGTGGATTATAGTAGGTACCATCATGACCTGAGAAATTTGATCGTGATAGTTTGGTATCAGATCTTAGGTTCACTAGTGTCGTTGGTACATGATAAAAATTCCTAATAGAGTCCTGCAGATTAATACGATGATGTCCATATCCTATCTTCGGTAGGCTATAGGGCATTCTTAAAAAATTGCATTTTTTGATTCTTGATCATGTGTCCTTACTTCAATCAACTTTTAAGTGTTTATTTTGGCTCCACTCTTCTCAGATGGATAGTACGACGTTGTTGATAGATGCAGACGAGACTTCTGCATATATTGCCCGTGTTTCAGTTCAGTGTCAGGCTAGGGAGTCATAACTTGATATTGTGGATCCACAACGTTAGCCAGAAGGTCTGGGGACGGGACCAGCCCAAATACGATAGGGTTTGCACCCGCCTTAGTTCTTCAAGATATAGTGTTAGGGATTTCGAGCCTTTTCGAGGATAAATCACAGGCAGTGGTGGTGTCTGGTACATCGAGTGGTTCTTAGACCAAAGTTGGGTTTATAGGTATTTAACTGGGTTCTTTATTGGTTTCAAAGTATGATATAGGGTTTCTAGAGTAGGCCAGACATACTTTCATGTTATTTTCTTTAGAGCATGAGATGGTGCAGGGATTTATCAGAGGATAACTTTACCGCTCCACTTGGCATCGGAGCATTTGATAGCAACTGGGTATACCTTATTCCAGGTCATTGATAATGCGAGGACTACAGAGCGGGCATGTCTTGAGACAAATGAAGGTAGCAGTAAAAGGTTCCACCATCAGTATAATTTAGGTGGTATTTTGTTCGGAGGCAGGGATCCTCCTAGGAGTGGTCTCCATTACTCTCAGCTCATCAGGTCCGCAAAGGCAGTACCTCAGATTATAGGTGATTCTCAGTCAGGCCATGGTTATTTTAGTGGATAGAGTTTCGGTCAGGCATCATAGGGTTTTTTATCGAGGTCATTAGGTTGTGGCGGCCGCTCGAGCTTAGCAGGTACATTACATCAGAAAGTTTTAGGGGTATGTTATGATTGTGAAGAGGTTGGTCATTGGTCTAGGAAATGTCTCAGGCTTAAGTTGGTCATTCAAGTAGGGGGTCAACACATGTCTCTCACTAGATTATAGCTTCAAGGGTTTGTTACGAATGTAGGGAGATCGGTCATTGGTCTATAGAGTGTCCCCGATATGATATTTTCAGGCAACCAACACAGCTAGGTCAATCTCTTAGGGATGTGGCACCTTTGGTTAAAGGCGGTGCCTCGAGTAGTTCAGTTGGTTGTTCAGATGCTCGGTCTGGGGTCGAATACATTAAGGTTTGTACTTCTTCTTATATGCCAAGGACCATGACTTCAGATTCCATCATTATAGGTGCGATTTTTGATTTTCTATCTTTTACTTTCTATGTAATTTACTTAGGGGTTTTCATACCCACCCGTGTACATATGCCTTGCTATTATTATGTTGATTATTTTGAACTTTAATGTAGTTTTATGCATATATGACTACCCTTGTAGATGATTTCTTTTTAGTAGTAGATCGAGTAGATCAATTTTTTTGATTTCCTTGAGGTGTAGTGATTGGGTAAATTCCCTTCTTTGGCTTAGAGACTTTCGATGAGATTCTAGAATGTGGGTTGCTTGTCTTTCTTCTATGAAACTTGAATCGTATGCCGATTACTATTGTTATTAACTCAATTGTTATTTGATCCTTACTTGATAGATAGCTAGACTAGTGTTATCTAATTAGTATCCTTTTTCTTGCGATTCTTGTCTGTTTGGCTTAGATTTCTACCTTGGTTATGGTTTTATCTTTTCCATGGTATAGTGAGGTCAGTTGTTGATAAGGCTATATGAATGAAGGTTTGGCCTTCCGTGGATATATTGAAATTCTAGCATTGACAATCCTTTTCTATAGTCCGTTCCTAAGATTGGTAAGTTTGAGGTTTGTTCTTACAGTCTGGCTGGTTCATCAGCCGATAGTGGTCTTGATCTTGATGTTGGTGTTGAGTTGGGTGCTCAGTTATTTCTTTGATGACGTTCATGGTTTGTTGAGTTAAGGGAAGTTTAAATGGGTGATTTTAGTAGCTTTTCATTTCGAGATTTGTTTGGCCTAATGTGATTTCATGGGATGCTTTCGATTAGTGTAATAGGGTGGTTGTGAGTTCTTGTGTATCGGTTGTCGACAACCAAAGGTGTTACCCTAGGGAGCGAGTATTAGTGCAAATATTTCCTAAGTTGCTCAAATTTGGCTATCAGTAAGACTCTTTGAAGTCCCGGTAAGTTCTTAGTTATAACTTGATGTGTTGTGCCCCTTAGTAGTTGTGGATTTGATTGCTTAGGTATTTAGCATGTTGTTTTGCTCTATTGTGATTGTGTTCTTTGACAATATCTCAGTTTCAACCCTTGCAGGAACCGTTTGGTATATGCTTAGTTTTTGAAGGTGAGATTGGTTTGGGTATTTGAACTTCTTGAATATTTATTGGCTCCAGTCATGATTTAGACTCTTTCGGATGACACCCTGAGAGTTGTGATAGATTTCGTGTGTGGATGATTACTCATCAGCAGGATTGATTTAGGAAATTAAGGTTGAGTGGTTTGGTTCTGGTGTTAAGTTATAGCTATGGATTGTGTAACTTGATAGCAACTTATGTTTCGAGGTTTGATCTAGTTGAGACATCATCGACAGGATAACTAGGCCTACTTATTACCTATCGGTTCAGTTTTCTTCAGTTCAGAGAGATTGACATAAATAGATGTTTGAGGGATGGTTCGTTGGCACATGGTTTTGGTTCCTACTACTACTGGCCTTGGTTCTCAGTTTTGATTGAACTTTGGAAGTCTACTCAGTGGGAGAGGTGTATCCGAATTAGGCTTAGCATGGTTTCACCCACAACCGGTGGGGCATTCCGGAGCGGATCATCTAATTTAGAGAGATTGTGCTCGAACTCATGACTATTGATTTGAGGGTCTCCAGGTCTAGTTGTTGGCTTTGGCAGAGATCGCAGACTGTAGTCACCACCATTTGGGTACTCAAACAGCATGGTCCACATGCTAGTTTGTTCAGATTTTTGGTGGGTCATTTTCATTCTTTCGAGGTTATTTGTGATGTGATTATGCAGTCGGGAATCATATGATGTTGGATAGATTTTGTATAGTTTATAGTAGACAACAGGTTTGGAAAGACAAGAGGATGTTAGATTTGGAGTTAGAGTTGGTTGTATGGTTCATGCATTGGGTTGTCTTTAGCCTGGTCAAGTATTCACTTGTTTTTACTCATATCGTTAGGATGTCAGTATGCTTTGGTTTGGGTCTTGCATGCTTCAATCAAGCTCGATTCGGTTGGGCGCCAGCAGGATTTTAAGGATGAGTTTGTGGTTATTTGCAAAAATGGAGTAAGGAGCTGAGCATTGTAGACACGTGATTTTTGACCTCCCCGAGATTCAACCTATTTTTAGCATTAGAAATTCATTTTTTCGTCTAATTCTTATTTTTGATTTTTATTTCATGTTTAGTAGCTTTTTATTTGAAAAAAAAAAGTTTAAATTGAGTTTAGGATAAGTTTTATTTTATATTTTTATTTTTATTTTGTTAAGAAATTTACAAAATATTTATATTCTTTTAACTTAGATTTTTATAAATAATCTAGTGTTTTTAATATTTTCCTCATTATACTATTAGGACTAGCTATTTAACTTTTCTATATTTTCTTTCTTAATTTTAAAAAGTTAGCTAATACTACTTTATTTATTTATTTATTTATTTAATAAAAATATGAAAAATCCTAAAACTAACCCTAACCCTAACCCTAATACTACTCTCTCCCGTAACTAACCTCCCCAACACCCTCACTCCCTCACATTTCCCTCTCCCTCACGTCTCTCACTCCCTCACATCTCCCTCTCCCTCACGTCTCTCAACTTTCCCCACACCCAACTCCCTCACATCTCACATGCACACACTAACACACCCTCATTCCTATATAAGAACACATGTACAGCAACAGAGATAGAAAAAAAGGGAGCAGCAACACAGGGGAAAAGAAAAAATAGGGAGGGAGTAACGAAAAGAAAAAAATAACAACAACAATTAGAGAGAAACAAAGAAGGCGGCATAGGCAAGAAAAAGAAGGAGAATAGACAGAGGTAGAGAGAAATGGAGGAGGAAACACTTAGAAAAGAAAAGGACGTACAATACATACACACGGACAGAAAGCAAACAATGGAGGAGAAGAAGAGAAACAGATAGCCTGCAATACAAAACAAAAAGAAAATACAGTGGGGAGAATGAGAAACTAAGTTGGGAGTTCAGGAATTTGTTCGTGGTTCCAAGTTTGTGGCTCTTGAATGTTAGCAATTTATTAACTTCGGGTTTTGTTGTGAATTATTTTTTACAAGCGGTAACCCTCAGTATTTTTTTATGTATAATGTAACATTGCGATTATGCAAGACTTGATTCCAATAGTATGAAGTTTCTCAAGTTTCATATGTGTTTAACCTATTACTAATATTTATAGCATGTGTATGTTCATAATTTTATATCGTTAAATCCTGAGTAAATGATGTTCATAATTTTATATCGTTAAATCCTGAGTAAATGGGTATAACATGCGATAATTCTTGCATGCTTAAAAGGTCCAAACCTTTATTTTAATCTCTGGTTTGATTATTGTCAATGTAATGTCGTATTTGTGTATTTAAATGATATGCCCACTGTTAGATTAGGTTTATAATTGACTTATGTATTATTTGTTTGAGTTATTGTAGTCTTTTGTTGCTGAATTTGGTGGACTAAATATGTTATTAAGGGAATAGGAATACTTAAAAATTAATTACTAACATGAGATTAGCATGAAACCTCTTCAGGTTCATTTTCATTTTTATTTCTTTTAAAAATATTTTGTAGAATTTAGTGACCAAATTTTATTGATAATTGTATAGCACAACACTAATCATGTGGTCATTCCATGTTTAATCTTGCGTGTTTACCTTACGAATAGTTCAAACCTATTATTAAATTAATTTATAAATCAAACTATTTGATAATATTTGGCGAAGAATGTTTATTTTCTTAGGAATTAATTTATAGGATAAGCTTGCAGCAGGGTCTGGGCTACGGGGTCCTTTTTCTATCTTATGCGTTCGGGGACGGCCCCTCATGGATGCTATCTATTCTAATTCGAACTTGTTGGATGCCAACTCGGCCCTTCGATTCACAGGGATTTGGTATGTACTTGGGCCAGAATTGTCCTTTATAATTAATTTAAGCGATAATTAGTGATGATAGTCAGAAATCAATGCTACCGACAATTCATTTTAATAAAATTAACTTACCATTTCAAAGTTTCATTTTAACTTAATGGGATAGACTTTAAGTACATTGGATACCTGTTTGGACTCGGGAAAATGGGAACAATCCATAAATGCCTCAAAGGAAATATATCAAAACTCGTGGTAAGGTTGGAGAGTATTGCTACTGGTGAGCCACACATTCATATAATAAGAAAGTTTTAAATAATTTTTTTTAAAAAAAATAGAAAGCGGGATATAAGTAATTTCTAGGCTAATAAATATTATAATGTATCCAAAGGATTAATGTAAGCCAGACATAAGTCATTAAAGCGACCGTGCTAGAACCACGGGACTTGAGGGATGCTTAACACCTTCCCCTCGGTCAATAGAATTCCTTACCTGGATTTTTGATTCACAGACAATTAATAAAAGAATCAACTTCCTTTTGATTAGAGATTCAAAAAGTTGACTTGGAGCACCATAACTCAATTCGAAGTGGAGACTCTGTAAATAAACATAACCCCTATTCAAAACCGTCACTTTAATTGAAAAAAACCCTTTGATCTACCAAAAAAGGGGTGTGACATCTCTGGCGACTCCGGTGGAGAAATTAACTAGAATTCGAGCTTTTTATGTTGACTTATTTTTTCGCTTTCTTTAATTCTTGGATATATATTGTGTTTGTTGGCTTAATGTTCTCTTTGCTTTCTTGTTTACCGTTTTAATATTATTTGAATTGAAATATAAACTATCTTCTCTCGCGCACCCGACTGAGTCTCCGAATATACATACCACTATTTGTTGTGTGTGCGGCTACGCTCCACAAAACCTTCTATCTAAGACGAACCAATGTTCGGTTACGCTCCTGGTTTAAGGACTATTAGTCACACATGTTAGGCGGGGTTTGATCACCAGTAGAATCGAAATATCTCGTCTACTGGTAAACTAGACCTTCCCGATTCGAGTTGTGCACTTGGATAAGCCAGTCCAGAAACCTAACTCCATCAGGTTAAACCTAGTAGAACTGAAACTCAAATGTGACTATCTCAATTAGGCTCCGCTTTAGCTACATCATGTGCATGTGACTTAGCGAGGCTTAACATAGGGGGGGTCGGGTCCATCTAGGATAGGTGTCCCTCTTGATATGACCAACATGTGCATCCTATGTGCTCTTTGACTTTTATTTGGAAGGCCTGTTTGATTGTTGACCAACTTTAGGCAGCTTAATGAAAATAGAAGAGAGTAGCTTTCCCTCCAACTTTTATAACTGTTTCCTTAAAAGAAAAAAACGATTTTGGGAGTGTATATTACAAAAACTAATTGATTTTTTCTTATGTTCTTCACGAACTACGCGGGCCTGATGCTCACCATTTGGTGTGATATGTAGGCAACCCTTCTTGGGTCCGGCCCTACTTTTCTATATATTTATATATGTTTCATACTAAAAAAATAGTCATTTGGGAATTTTTTCTTGACCAAATGTTTTTTCTCTCCCAAAAAAAAATTGTGCTTTATGCATCTTTTCTTATTTTAAACAAATTTGAGTCTAGGTAGGTGTTACCATTTTTATTTTTCTTTCTCAAAAGGTATAACATGAATCCGCCAACTAGAGGAAAGTGTGAAAAAAGGCCTAGGGTGGAAGGAATACCAAAATTTATGATCGTCGATCAGACTCCCCTACTTTTGTGGCAATAGTGGAATAGAATGGAGCGGCAGGACAAGAGGATAGTAAAATACTATTTGGGACATCTTGTGCATATGATGAAAATCAATCCCAGAAGAGATGTGTTTGAAGCATTGATTGAAGCTTGGGATCACAACAACAATGTGTTTCTTTTCTCAAACTTCGAGATGACCCCAACTCTAGAGGAATTAGCAACATTCATGGGGGTAGGCACCATTCACCGAGGTTCATATATTCAAAACAAGAGACCTATAGTTCCTAAAAATATGGATGGGATTAAGTTCTTAAAATTATTGAATATCAATCAAATGAATATAGCAAGTTTGGATTTCTTTGGAATTTTTATTCTAGATATTTGGTCGAGAGGAAGGATTTGAGAAGTATCAGGGTCAATTGTACAACAAAGGGAACTTGCAATAATGGAAGAAACACAGTCGCTTTGCTTTCATGGTTGCATTCTTGGGGCGGATAGTTTTCCCGGAGCGTGATGGAAATATTGATATCCGTTTGGCTGGAGTAGTGCAAGCACTAACCACGATGGATAACCCCACTCTTATACCAATGATTCTTGGGGATGTTTTCCATGCACTAATTAAGTGCAAAAAGGGTGCCACATACGTTGAAGGTTGCAATATTTTTCTGCAGATATGGTTTTTGGAAAATTTCTATTATTACCCTTATACACTGGGAGCCAGCGGCTGGTTAAATCGTGTGACTAGTCATGATGAGAGGGAAAGTAAAAGTAAACTACCAATTAGGATCTAGGTGTGGAAGGAGAAGGTTTCTAAGCTGATTGATGATCAGATTATCTGGAACTACTATTTGTTCCCAGCCCAAGATGTCATTTGTATGTCCTCATACCATCCTTTTTGGGTGTTGATAGGGTTTAGAGAGGCCCAACCTTATGTTCCACTTCGAGTAATGCGCCAATTGAATCGACTTCAAGAGATTCCTCACAGAAAGAACATGGGTGGATTCATGTATGATACTCCTCCAGGTTTTCTATTTGATAGTGATGAGATACTAAAGTTTTGGTATGAGAGTACAATATTTGAGAAGAGTAAAATGGTGGAAGATCTTGATAAGGGGAAAATAGTTCCTGGGTACCTTTCATGGTTATACAGTACTTCCCTACTTTCAGAGGGACCCAAAGATTATGGGAAAAGAAAATGGGATAGAGAATCATAAGTTCGAGTGAGAGTCAGACAAGCCCGTCTCGAGGTGGAACATGAGTTTCAAAAGAGATTGAACGAGCAGCAAGCTGAATATCAAGCAAGAATTGCATAAACTCAGGAAGAGTTGGAAATAGACCATCAGTTAGCTCTTCAAGTTGTGAAAGAGAATCTAAGATGCGTCAACCAAAAATATGTTGGAGAAAGAGTTGGGGAACAACGTTGAGTCAGCACAGAGAAAGGTTGAGTTAGACAAACACTTAATTTGGGTTTTGCAAGAAGATTTGGGTATCATTTAGGTGGAAATGGGGCAACAGCAGGACGAGTTTAAAAATGAAAAGGCCAAACTGATGTACACCCAAGATAGGCGTGATGCTCAAGTGAAAGCCTTCATGGAGCGAGAGAGGGAAATAGCCAAGCGCTTCACAGCTTATCAGGAAAAAATTAAAAGTGAGAAAAAATAGTGGAAGTTTGAGCGTGGATCACTTCACCACCAAGTGGAGGAGATTCAAAAATGAGAGGATGATTTGAGAAAGGCAGTCTACACCTTTCAAGATTGGTTACAGAACTGCCACGAGAATATGAATGAAACTAAAGAGCGAGTGCTTCTGCTTAAGGGCATTCTTGTTGATGTGTATGATGGTTATCTCTACTGTGATGACAAAAGTTTGGGACAACAGTCATGTGTTCTCGCCCCACATCTACCAAAGGCATTATTCAGCATATACTCCTTATCGGAAGGTAGTTGAGGCCTCAAAGAACACCATAAAGAAGACATATTTGCTTAT
The DNA here is from genome assembly GCA_031232105.1 of Capsicum rhomboideum. Taxonomy (NCBI): domain Eukaryota; kingdom Viridiplantae; phylum Streptophyta; class Magnoliopsida; order Solanales; family Solanaceae; genus Capsicum; species Capsicum rhomboideum. The sequence continues at coordinate 45,015,241 of CP124708.1, read as the reverse complement.
GGTACTTTTTGGAGTTTGTTTCTTTTTAGCTATTTGGTCTTATACCAGTTTTTTTAAGTTTTTAGTTATTCTGAGTCTGTAGCAGTTTTAGTACTTCTTACATTTCCTTCATTTGAGTATTGTAGAGTGCATATTTGAAAATGAATGGAAAAGATTTTCTTTGGTTTAAAATCTTTATTTATTTTATTATATGTCAAAAAAAAACCTCTCTGATTTGTTATTTTCTGAACTACGCAGCGATTTGATTCATGTGTCGACATGATACATAGGCAACCCTCCAACAGGTTCGATCAAAACTTTTCAATAAAAACAGTAGGCGCCTAGATAAGCCTGGATGAAACATAAGTCCTTCCATGTTGAAATGCATACAATGTGTAATTATGATACGTTAAATGTGCAACACTCACCCATTTGCCACTTGTCAAAGAGAAAGGTTAAAAATTGTAAGGTGGTTGGTTTGTGGTTACACTGGCATCCTATCCGTACAATACCAGATCTAAAGGAAAGGGTAAAATGACGCAGAAAGAGGGAGTAGAGTCTGACATCGAAAAAGACAAAAATCAGTTGATTCCACAAGAATTTGCATCTATGGAGGAGAATAGGTTATTTAAACAACAGATGGCAGAAATGTATCAAGCCTAGATAAATGGGCAAGCGCCACCTTCCTCAATTCCTAGACTTTTGAACATGACTGTCCCAATTTCCACTCGGGCCCAAACTGATGATCTACTTTACCCACAAGGATTCGGCCCATATACTAACGTGCCTAGCACATCTGGAACCTCTATCGTGTGCCCTATAAATCTATATCTCACTAATAACCAACTTATCATTCCCGCAGTACAAACTTCTATAGATCCTCAACCAAAGCTGATACAGAAGTTTGTCGGTGAGATACCTCATAATTAATTCTACTCCCCTAGAGTAACTTTTAAGGTCCCAGAATCCTCTAATCCTACTCATCTTCACAGTTTCCCTATTATGATTGAAAAGATGGCTAATAATGAGGAACAAGAGAAGATGGCCAAAAAAATTAAAAGTTTGGAGCAAAATATGAGGAACATGCAAGGACTAGGAGGGAACAAGAGTGTTTCTTACAAAGATTTGTGCATGTTCCCCGATGTCCACTTGACTCTAGGTTTTGAAACCACCAAGTTTGACAAGTATGACGGCCATGGTGATCTTTTAGCTCATTTGAAAAGGTTTTGTAATCAACTAAGAGGAGCAGGGGAAAAGAAGTTAGAAGTCAGTTTTGAAGCTGGACTTTCCCTATATGACATTTCTTTAAAGTCCGTTTCGAAGCTTCCAGGTTTACTTGTTTTATATTTATTCTACTTATAGATTATTTTGGAGAGAGTTTGACGGGGATAACTTCAGAATGATTTATCGATCAGGATATCTCTTGTAGGCATATTTGGGATGACTTGGCTCGGGATTTTGTCCAGCAATTTCAATACAATATTGACATAATTCCAGATCGCACCACACTTGCCAACCTAAGGAAAAAGACTACTAAGGGTTTCCGTGAATATGCCATTAGGTGGAGGGAGCAAGCTGCTAGAGTTAAGCCATAAATCAAGGAGTCGGAGATGATTGATATTTTTCTCCAGGCACAGGAACCTGACTACTTCCATCATTTGTTTTCTGTTGTTGGAAAAACATTTTCCAAGGTTATTAAGGTTGGCGAAATGGTGGAAAATAGAATTAAGTCCGAAAAGATTATAAGCCAAGCTTCTTTAAAAGTTAAGACGCAGGCGATTCAAAATGGCTCGGGAGGTATCGAGGGAAAGAAAAGGAAGGAAGACGTGGCTACCATTGTGTCAGGGCCACGACAAACTCCAAAAGTTCTGCCTCACCAATACGCACAATCTCAACCCCAGATATATAACCAATACCCATATAACCACCCACAACACTACCCACTATATTTAATCTCATCCCCTCAGTATCCCATTTATAATGCACAACCATATGCCTAAACCCCGATGGCATGCACTAGCCCCTCAAAATCATCCTCCACCCCCACAAGTTTACCAAGGTTCTCTTAAATTCAATTTCTGATCTAGGGCAGAGTATAAAAGAGGTAACGTAGCCAAAGATAATTTCACTCTTATTGGAGAATCATATGCTAACTTTTTTCAGAGGCTGAGGGCCTTGAATATTTTCAGCCTAATTGAGAAAAAAGTATCAAACCCTCCCCCTACAAAAATTGATTATTCTCGAAGATGTGCATATTATTCTGATGCCTCGGGGTATGGCATACAAAAATGTTGTTTCTTGAAGAAATCCATCCAAGAGCTGATTAATACACAACAAATTGTGGTGCAAAAACCAGATGCTCCAAACATTAATCAAAAACTGCCAATTCATACTGAAACAAATATGCTTGAGTTGATACACGGTGATGAGAAGTGCACAGTTTCCTATAAGCCTATCATTAAGATCAAAAGTGATGAGTAAAAGACAACAAATGTGGTGGATCTGACAAAAGTAGTATCTCCAGGAGTGATTGAGGCGTCCATAAAGTACAAACCACTGAATACTTCTATAGTTATTGTGAATGGAGCTTCAAAAAGTGCTGAGGTAAGTCAGATGAGCCCGAAGATAATTTTTCCAAGAATACCTGCCAAGCCCCTATTAATTGTGAAAGGAGCTTTCCAAACTCCAATTATTATAAAGTCAGTGTCACAACTTCCTATGGTTAACACCAAGACAGCCCCTTCGAACTATAATTGAACTATCGTGACATACAAGGAAAAGGAAGTCATTGAAAAAGTGGATGGAGTAAGGGGGTTAACCCGTTATGGGAGATGCTTTACCCCAGAAGAGTTAAGGAAAGACAGAAATGGCCAGAGGCCAGTCAAGAAGCCGGTTACTGAGGAAGAGGCTGAAGAATTCTTGAAAAAGATGAAGTTGCCAGAATATTCTGTTGTGGAACAGTTGAGGAAAACGCCAGCCCAAATCTCTTTATTGTCTTTATTAATCCACTCAAAAGAGCATCAAAAAGCTATAATAAAGATTTTGAATGAAGCACAAGTACCTAGTGAGATTACGGTGAATCAATTGGAGAAAATCATTGGAAGAATCTTTGAGGTAAGTAGGATCAACTTCTCGGATGATGAACTACTCGTGGAAGGTACTGGACATAATTGCAGCCTCTACATTACAGTAAAATGTGAGCATTTCTATGTCACTCAAATCTTGATCGATGAAGGATCTGGTGCTAATATTTGTCCTCTATCAACTTTGCAAAAATTAAATATTAGTACGAAAAGGATCTGACCCAATAATGTATGTTTCAGATCTTTTGATGGAGCAAAAATGAATGCCATTAGCATAGATTTCCAAGTCTTGAATATTAAAGCTTCCTACAATATGTTATTTGGAAGTCTATGGGTTCATAGGGCTGGGACAGTCCCATCTACATTGCATCAAATGGTTAAGTTCGAACATGAAAGAAAAGAAATAGTAGTTCATGGTGAAGGGGACTTGTCTATGTACAAAGACTCTTTCATTTACTTCATTGAGATAGGCAATGCACATGGAGCGCCAATTTTTTGAAGATTTTGAGATAGTAGTCATTGAGCATATCCTCCAGGGGAATCTCATTTCGAGACCACAGTTGCCCTCTACATCTGTCATGGTGGTAAATAAAATGGTAAAACATGGTTTTGAACCAGGAAAAGGTTTAGGAATGTCTTTACTGGGTCAAACTCATCCGATATGTCTCCGTGAGAAGCTTGGTACCTCTGGTTTGGGGTATGAACCCACTTTTGAAGACAGAAAGAGGGCTAAGAAAAGTAAGAAAGAGTTATGGTCTCTTGCCTAGCCGATACCACCACTCAACGAGTCTTTTATCAGAACTAGTGCTATTGGGACCTCTATATTGCTTGTTTTAGAACTTATTTTCTATAATGATATAAAGTTGATTGATCTTTTCTAGAACATATTTATCGAGGATGATATGGTTGAAATTAGGGAAGGTACCAGCAATGCAGATGCACAGTTTATTGGCCCTGATGTCCAGCTCAACAATTGGGAGGCCACTCCTCTCCCCACTAAGAAGGAGTCTTGGTAGTCTATTTTATTTTTCCTTTTTGTAATTTGAATTACTCCAGGGCTATAATTCAGATCTTTATCTCATTTGTTTTTATGTTTTAACCCGCCTATCTTTATTTCAATGAAATGCAATTTCCTTTATTTTTATTATTTTGAGTCTAATATTTACTTATTTATTTCCTATTATATAGTTCTTTCTATGCTGATTCTAGTGATATGACATGCATGCTGAATTTTCAGCCAGATCTTAAAACTCAATCTAATTATGAAATAATGAACGAAAAAGTTGAACATGATCAAGATGAAGCATCTGAGGAAATAAGCAAGGATTTTGAACAGTTTGAGAATAATTCAAACCCCAATATGAATGAAACTGAGGCAGTCAATCTAGGAGATCATGAAAACGTTAGGGAGACTAAGATAAGTCTACATGCTCAACCACAATGAAATAAGGAATAATCAAGGCCTTGTTTGATTACAAGGATATCTTTGCATGGTCATATGATGATATGCCTGGTTTGAGCACTAATCTAGTAGTTCATAAGTTGCCAACTGATCCCGCCTTTCCTCTGGTCAAATAAAAGTTGAGGAAACTTAAAACTGACATGAGTGTAATAGTTAAAGAGGAAATCACAGAGAAACTTGAGGCTAAAGTCATTCGAGTTGCTCAATATCCTACTTGGTTAGCCAATATCGTCCCTGTCCCGAAAAAAGATGGCAAAGTTTGAATGTGTGTCAATTATCGTGATCTAAATAAAGCAAGTCCAAAAGATGACTTTCTGCTGCCGAACGTCCATATTTTGGTGGACAATTATGCCAAGCATGAACTTTCATCTTTTATGGATTGTTACACCGGGTCCCATCAGATTATCATGGACCATGAAGATGCAGAAACGACATCATTTATCACATCATGGGGGACATACAGTTAGTGAGTCATGCCATTTGGGCTAAGAATGCAGGAGAAACTTATATGAGGGCGATGACCACTATGTTTCATGACATGATGCATAAAGAGATCCAAGTTTATGTGGATGATATGATAAGATAGTCAAGAAAATAGTTAGACCATGTCAAAGATCTGAGGAAATTCTTTGACAGACTTCACAGGTATAATCTCAAACTTAACCCAGCAAAATGCATATTTAGGGTCCCGTCAAGAAAGATTTTGGGGTTTATAGTCAGTCGTCATGGTATTGAATTACATCTTTCAAAGATAAAAGCTATTCAGGAATTGCCAACACCAAAGAACAAAACTGAGATGAGCTTACTGGAAAGGTTGAATTATATAAGTAGATTCATTGCCCAACTCACAACAACATACTAGCCAATTTTTAAATTATTGAAGAAGAATGCTATAATTGAATGGACTGAAGAATGTCAAGAGGCGTTCGATAGAATCAAAAGGTACTTATTGAATCCACATGTGTTGGTTCCACCTGAGCTGGGCAGACCCTTGATATTGTATATGTCTATTTTGACATTTACTACCTCAGCAAGAAGTTTACCACTTATGAGGCTAAGTATACACTTCTCAAAAGGACATGTTGTGCCCTGACTTAGGTGGCACAAAAATTGAAACATTATCTTTCATCCTACACCAATTATCTCATCTCCCACATGGATTCCTTAAAGTATATTTTTTAGAAGCCTATGCCCACAGGCAGACTCACAAAATAGCAGATATTGCTCACAGAATTTGATATTGTCTATGTGATACGACTGTAATGAAAACCCAAGCATTAGCAGATTATTTGGTCGAAAACCCCATTGATGAGGGATATGAGCCATTAAATTCCTATTTTCTTGATGAAGAGGTATCATATGTTGATGAAGTTATTTCTAATGATAACCATCTAGGTTGGAAGTTGTTCTTTGATGGAGCTGTTAATGTGAAAGGAGTTAGAATAGGAGCAGTTCTTATTTCAAAATTAGAACAATATTATCCCATAACAGCCCATCTTTGATTCTATTATACTAATAATATGGCAGAATTGAAGCTTGCATCTTGGCTTTGCGACTGGCTATTGACATGGGAATCTAAGAACTGTTAATGTAATGGGTGACTCAGACTTATTAGTCCACTAGATCAAAGGAGATTGGGAAACTCGTGACTCGAAGCTCATACCATATCGAGATTGTTTGCAAGACCTTTGTCGACAATTCGTATTAGTAAGGTTCTAACACATTCCCAGAGTTCATAATGAGATTGCTGATGCCTTGGTAACCTTATCTTCGATGCTTCAATATCTTGATAAGACTCATATTGACCCCTTGCATATATAAATTCATGATTTGCATACTTATTGCAATGTGGTCGAAGAAGAACTCAGATGGTGAACCTTGGTTCGATGATCTCCAAAAATACATTCAATCTAGAGACTATCTAATACATGCCAATGGTAACCATAAGAGAACTATTCGACTAATGGCTAGCAGATTTTTCTTAAGCGGGGGGATCTTGTACAAAAGGACTCCAGATTTAGGACTTTTAAGGTGTGTAGATGCCAAAGAAGCTTCCACTATCATGACTAAAATACATTCTGGAGTTTGTGGGCCGTATATGAATGGGTATGTGTTGTAAAGAAAATAATTGGGGCAGGTTATTACTAGCTCACCATGTAGCGAGATTCCATCCGATTCGTCCGTAAATTTCATAAATACCAAATGAACGGGGATTTGATACATTCCCCTCCTTCTGAGTAGCATACAATGTCTTCTCCATGACCCTTCGTGACTTGGGAAATGGATGTGATTGGACCTATTGATCCAAAAGCATCAAATGGACACATGTTCATCTTGGTAGCCATTGATTATTTTACAAAGCGGGTGGAAGTAGTAACTTTCAAGTCGGTGATCATAAAAGTTGTGGTGAATTTTGTTCACTTCAATATTATTTGACGATTTGGTATCCCAAAGGTAATTATTATAGATAATGTTGTGAATCTCAATAGTCATCTAATGTAAGAGGTATGCCAACAATTTAAGATTACACATCGAAATTCAACTCCATATCATCCTAAGGCAAATGGGGACGTAGAAGCTGCCAATAAGAACCTAAAGAAGATACTCCACAAGATGGTGTAAGGTTCCTACAATGGCATGAAAAGTTACCTTTTGCTTTATTGGGTTATCGAACTACAGTTCGTACTTCAATAGGTGCAACTCCCTACTCATTGGTATATGGGACCGAAGCGGTTATACCTATAAAATTTGAGATACCATCTCTTCGAGTCATTCTAGAAGATGAGATTGACGATGATCATTTGGTCAAGAACCGATTGGAGCAATTGAGTTTGATTGATGAAAAAAGATTAACGTCAGTATGTCATGGCCAACTATACTAGAAGAGAATGGCATGAGCATACGATAGAAAAGTGCATCCCAGACATTTTGAAGTAGGTCAGTTAGTATTAAGGAACATCCTCCCCTATCAAGTTGAAGCTAAAGGCAAGTTCTACCCAAAATTGGCAAGGGCCATTCATGGTGAAGAAAGTGTTGTCCAATGATGCATTATATTTGACCGATGTAGAAGGTAAAATGGTAGAAATGGCTATCAATGCCGATGCAGTTAAGAGATATTATGTATAATATTTATTTATCGTGATTGCTATTTGCATGTTTTGTACTGGCATCTATAAAAGATTGATATGACGAAGGCATTTTATTCTGCTATCCAAATATTATGTCATCCTTTGCTATCCCTTTTGATCCTTAATTTTAATTGCTTTTATATCCCTCTTTTGGAATTTCAATAGAATCAAAAGTCAAAAAAAAGTCAAAGCAAAAAAAATAAAAAAATACAAATCAGAACAAGTTGCCTGAACTACGTTTGACCTGATTCTTGCTACGATAAGATACGTAGGCAACCCTACTCTGGGGTTCGTTACAACCAATTAAAAAATTCAAGTTACCTAGTTTAAAAAAAACTAGGGAAAAAGTTATTTTTTTTGTGAGTTGATTCCAAAAATTGTAAATCTCGCTCTATTTTAAGTGTCTTTCGAGCCTCATGCTGCCTTTTCTTTCTAGTCTTATCCAAAAGTCGTGTCATAACCAAAGAAAGACTTTCAGATCAATCTTTGAAAATGTAGAGGCTAAGCATGGTATGGTGATATGATGTTCCATATTTTAGGCCACACTTGTCTTCATCAGCATAAAGGAAATATGATAGAAATGAAAAAAGAGAGAGTCTTATTGGTGAAAACCCTCACGGGCACCATAAGGCGATGGTGAGATGAGAGAAATAAAATGAGAGAGTCTTATTGGTGAAAACCCTTACGATCACCATAAGGCGATGGTGAGATGAGAGAAACAAAAATGAGAGAGTCTTATTGGTGAAAATCCTCACGGGTACCATAAGGCGATAGTGAGCTGAGAGAAATGAAAATGAGAGAGTCATATTGGAAAAAAACCTCACGGTCACCATAAAGCAATGGTGAGTTGAGAGAAAATAAAAATGAGAGACGCTCGCTGATGAAAACTCTTAGGGGCTTCACTAGCCTGATGAGGTCTGTGATCTAGAGGTGACAGGTTCAAAAGCAAAACTCAGTTTTAAATTCAATAGGTTGGAAAAAGTTGATAAATTGTTAAGATTGCAAAATCGGGTTGCTTGATCCCAAATGCATGTCATAGAGTAATACCCCGTACCTTCCCAACCCTACTTGATGACATTGAATAATGTTTACTTACGTGTCGAGAGTTATAAGTATGTATTTGGAAATGTTAAAGATGAGAAAAATTGAAATTTGGCCACGTACATGCAATTAAACTTTCATAGGAAGGGTTTTGTGATTTCGTGGAGCATTTGTGGAATACCTCGTACACATTCTAGCCTCATTTGGTGACTTGGAGTCATGTTTACTTGATGATTAAGATCACTAAGTAAGTATTTCGTAGTGTTTGGATTAGGGATTGGACGATATGCAAGTATTGGAGAAGTGGCCAAAAAATTCAGCAAGGTGCTGAAATTTGCACCACTACCCTGTTTCAGGGGTGTGGCGCAAGCCACCTGATTCATAGGGGCCTCATTTCTTGCGCCACAGCCTGCTTTGCAGCTAGTGGCGCAAGGCACAAAAATGGTGCCTTTCCGGACCCGTTTTGTAACGCTATTCTACGACACTTCTTGGATGGTTTCTTTTGGTTCTTTGGAGTTCTTTGAGCATTGTTAAAGCTTCAAACACTTCAATATACTCCTACATAATCAAATCATGAAATGTGAATAGTGATCCAAAATGTCCAATGAAGGCAAGGGCGACTAGAATTCCTATTTTTACGATCGAAAGAACGAATGAGAATCTTTTAAGAGAATATTGTCGTGACATTATGGAATTATGCAAACATGAGATATATGGTGAATAATACATGAAATTTGATGGGTTACATGGATATGAGTTATTGGGCCCAAAGTTAGGCCCAAAATGGAAATAAAAGAATTGGCCCAAAGGACAAAAAGACCCATTCTACCACTTTGACCACATTAAATGCCAAAGAAAAGGCTAACTATGACTTGGGGTCTATATAAAGGCCCCAATATCAGATTTTTATTATCCAAAAGCTCTCATGCCCTTGTGATATTTTCTCAAATATTTCTTTAAGCTCCAAACCCTAAAGCAAATAGTTCCTTTGGACTCTTTGGACAAAATCAACATATTCCAAGCCTTGGTAAGTATTTATTCTCATGGATTAACATATTATATGCATGGGAGAGTATGTATATTATGATAGTTGTGTTGGCAAGGTGGTGAATAGTGTATTTTTGCTTTGGATGAAAGATGTGCTATCTTGTTAATTTGAACTTGAATTAGGACTTGTGCCTTTGATGAAAGAGCATGGTATGGACAAAATATGAACATGTATGGTGTTAGTTTTGGTATTAAACTTGTTCTTGTATATAAGTGGAAATTGTGGAATTTTGGCCGATATGTGTTATGAGTTGTATTAAGGTCATTTGATGGGTTATTTGTGATGTGTTATGGATAAGAAAGTGTAAAGGAGAAGTGTTGTGGTGAAATGTATCAATTATCATGTATTGGTCAATGTTGGGAATATTATGGAATTTTTGGAATAGTAATGTGATAAATTGTTTTATTATCAAGGGGAAATGGCATGTTTAAGGGAAACTATGTGATTCATTGATGTTACATGCATTTGAAGCGTAGTTGATGGTTAATGTGAATTCCGTTATATATTTATGTTGTAGAGTGACATATAAAGAAGGAGCGGGACTATTGTATACGCATCTAAGGTTGTATATTCGTATTGAGGATACAAGGTATGTAAGGTTACTTTGTCCGTATCTTTCTGCGGCAAATAGTATCCATATTGACATGTCACTAGTCCTATCCTGAAATGTACTAAGGTATTCCATATCCGGTTATCAATTGTAATATATTTCCTACTCATTGATCATTTGTGAATCCCATGCCTCATATTCATGGTTAATGTTCCAAAAGTTCAAACAAGGTTATGTCCCAATGTTCCAATAGTGATTATACTTATGTTTCTTGTTCAGGGATTATTGTCCAATAGTTCCCATGGTGTTATGATTCTCATAATGTTATGTTGCCAAGTTATTCACATGTCTCTCACTCATTGGTTAATGATTCAAAGTTTCCAACAATTTTATGTTCCAAAGCTCAAGTGATGTTATGACTATCAAAGTATCAATATCAAAGTAAAGAACAAAGTAATGCAAATGTGGTCAATGATAAAGTACGGGTGGCAAGTCTAGGGGCATAAGCCTAGCTCGACTCGATCCCGATGTACTGATTTATGGGTGGCAAGTCTAGGGGCATAAGCCTAGCTCGACTCGATCCCGATACACTGATTTATGGGTGGCAAGTCTAGGGGCATAAGACTAGCTCGACTCGATCCCAACATGACGATAAGTCATGGAAAGACCCATTGATCAGTAGGGGCCCGGGTACATTGTGACACATGTATTGACAAGTGAGAATTGAATGTAAAGAAAGTAATGAAAGTAATGAAAGCAATCCACATGGTTTCCAAAATGCAACATGGTGACTTACTCACATTGCTTAGTCATTTGTATTTGAGTTCATTGAAATATTCATATATTGTACAGTTTTATGTGAGCCTTGGATACTCAGTACTTATTTCGTACTGACCCCTTTTGGGGAATTTACCTTACTTGCTGCAGGCGCAGGTACCAGTAGGCCTCCTCAGTAGATTGCCAGTGTTAGCGGTTCTTTGGTGAGCTCCATCTAGTTTGGGGTTTCTCCGAGTCAGAGTGTATATATGTTTTGGTGATGTACATGTTGCATAAAACGGGGACTTGTCCCGACTTTTGGTTTTTATTAGTCAATGCATCTGTTAGAGGGTTTTGTAGACGTACGTGGGTATATGTATATAAGGTGACTCATGAAGTCTAGTTTTGATGGCCTCAACGGCCAAGTTTCTCAAATGTGTATATATATGCCATGATTTCCAATATCCATGATTTCCAATACTAATGGTTCATGTTCTTATGTGATAGTGGGGTTTCCCACGGCATGCATATGAATGTATAGAAGCATAGCTTGGTTCTCTCGGGCCTTATCAGCTTCGAGTGGTAATCATGCCTCGTTGGGATTTGGGGCGTGACAAAAGTGATATCAGAGCAGTTCGGTCTAAGGGTGTTTACAAAGCCGTGTCTGAGTAGAGTCTTACTTATCAATGTGTTTTGCACCATATTTATAAGTAGGAAGCTATTGGGCATTTAGGATGTTGTTTCTGTTCTTCACTTCTAGAGCCAATGTTGTAAGTGGCATTGAATCTGATCATGGTATTTGTTTTTCGTATAGTCAAAATGCCAATCACGAGAGGTAGAGGTAAAGGGAAGCAGGTAGATGTGCCTGCTGAAGAAGGAATGAGTAGACTACCACCTGACCAAGCTAGTCAAGGTGGAGTAAATGCTGAAATTTCATCGCGGTCTTCATCTACTATGCCAGCTCTGGGGGAGCCAAGAGGTAGAGAAGTACCTGCAGAACCACCGATGAATGCCACTGACCAAGATTTAAGAAATGCAGTACATATGTTGACACAGTTAGTGGCTGCACAGACACAGAGACAAACTGGTCCATTGATAAATGAAGATGACGCGGCTAGAGCAGCTAGTCGGTGTACACAGGACTTCTTAAAGTTAAACCCTCCCATATTCACAGGGTCAGATCCAAAAGCAGATCCACAGGACTTCGTGGATCAAATTCAGAGGGACTTGGAAGTTATGCATGTGACAGGGGTAGAAACTGTGGAACTTGCTGCGTACAGGTTGAAAGGAGAGGCAATACTGTGGTATGAGGATTGGAAGAAATCCCGTGACATTGGTGCAAATCTACCTACGTGGGAAGAGTTTAAAATGGCTTTCCTTGATCATTACTTGCCCTATGAGATCCGTGAGGTACGTGCGGATCAGTTCCTAAATCTCCGTCAAGGAAATTTGAGTGTCAGAGAATATAGCTTGCAATTTAATTCCTTGGCTCGATATGCTCCAAATGTGGTGGCTACAATGACTGACAGGGTTCACCGATATGTGGACCGATTAGAGCCATATCTATTAAGGGACTGTATTATTGCAGCATTGAATAGAGACATGGACATCGCTAAAATTCAGGCATTTGCACAGAACATGGAGGACCAAAGGCAAAGAACAGGGACACATGAATCTGAGGAAGGGCCAGCAAAAAGGGCGAGACTTATGGGCCAGTATATGGTGTCCCCAGGAGGATCTGGATCTCATATGTTACCGCCTAGACCCTCATTCTCTCATTCCACAATAGGCGCTTCATCTCACTCTCGAGGATTCAGGAGCAGTCATATTGGGCAGAGTGGTAGGATGCCAGATTTGTAGACAGCAGGGTCTTCTTGCCCACTGTGCCTATTTTGCAGAAGATTTCATGAAGGTGAATGTCGGAGGGGGACGGATGCTTGTTATTAGTGTGGTATGCCAGGTTACCTAATGAGAAGTTGTCCAAGATGAGGCTTGGGTTGTATAGCACGACCTGCAGGATCAACCACTGTATCATCAACATCGGTTCCTTCCCGAGGCAGGGGTGTTCAGTCTATGGGTCGTGGTAGAGATATGAGAGGAGCAGCTAGTTCCGGTGGGACCTAGAATCGTACCTATGCTCTAGTGGACCGGAAGAATAAAGAGGAAACTCCTGATGACGGTACCGATAGTTAGGTATATTACCATATCATATTTTACATGATGTATATATAACTACTCTATCGTATGTTGCTCCATCAGTTACTATGAACCTAATGGGACACCGGAGTTCTTAGATAAGTCAATGGACTATTTCTATCCGTCAGAAAATTTGGTATATATCGAAATGGTATAGTAGATATTTGCACTCATAGATGATTAGGTACTCTTAAGAGTGTTACTCATGATAGGTATAAGGGAATTCAGAAAGAAGGGAAAAGCGAACCTATACAACATTCCATGTGAAATTGTTGAAAGTGTATAAGAGTATCCTTACATATTGGTCCCATTAGAAATATACAAAGTTTGGAGGACCTCACTAGGGAAGACAAGTGTGAAGGTTAATAAATAAAGACGACGAAAGTCCCCATGAGACTTAAGTGTTTATGTGTGCGTATGCTAATATAGAGATGCATGTGTATTTAAGCGACATCGTTAACATTCAAGGATGAATGTTCCTAAGGGGGGGAGAATGTAACACCCCGTTCCTTTCCAACCCTACTTTATGACATTGAATAATGTTTACTTAAGTGTTGAGAGTTATAAGTATGTATTTGGAAATTTTAAAGATGAGAAAAATTGAAATTTGGCCACGTACATGCAATTAGACTTTCATAAGAAGGGTTTTGTGATTTCATGGAGCATTTGTGGAATACCTCGTACACATTCTAGCCTCATTTGGTGACTTGGAGTCATGTTTACTTGATGATTAAGATCACTAAGTAAGTATTTCGTAGTGTTTGGATAAGGGATTGGACGATATGCAAGTATTGGAGAAGTGGCCGAAAAATTCAGCAAGGTGCTGAAATTTGTGCCACTACCCTGTTTCAGGGGTGTGGCGCAAGCCACCTGATTCATAGGGGCCTCATTTCTTGCGCCACAGCCTGCTTTGCAGCTAGTGGCGCAAGGCACAAATATGGTGCCTTTCCGGACACGTTTTGTAACTCAATTCTACGACGCTTCTTGGATGGTTTGTTTTGGTTCTTTGGAGTTCTTTGAGGATTGTTAAAGCTTCAAACACTTCAATATACTACTACATGCTCCTACATGATCAAATCATGAAATGTGAATAGTGATCCAAAATGTCCAATGAAGCCAAGGGCGACTAGAATTCCTATTTTTGCGATCGAAAGGACGAATGAGAATCTTTTAAGAAAATATTGTCGTGACATTATGGAATTATGTAAACATGAGATATATGGTGAATAATACATGAAATTTGATGGGTTACATGGATATGAGTTATTGGGCCCAAAGTTAGGCCCAAAATGGAAATAAAAGAATTGGCCCAAAGGGCAAAAAGACCCATTCTTCCACTTTGACCACATTAAATGCCAAAGAAATGGATAAGTATGAATTGGGGTCTATATAAAGGCCCCAATATCAGATTTTTATTATCCAAAAGCTCTCATGCCCTTGTGATATTTTCTCAAATATTTCTTTCAGCTCCAAACCCTAAAGCAAATAGTTCCTTTGGACTCTTTGGACAAGATCAACATATTCCAAGCCTTGGCAAGTATTTATTCTCATGGATTAACATATTATATGCATGGGAGAGTATGTATATTATTATAGTTGTGTTGGCAAGGTGGTGAATAGCGTATTTTTGCTTTGGATGAAAGATGTGCTATCTTGTTAATTTGAACTTGAATTAGGACTTGTGCCTTTGATGAAAGAGCATGGTATGGACAAAATATGAACATGTATGGTGTTAGTTTTGGTATTAAAATTGTTCTTGTATATAAGTGGAAATTGTGGAATTTTGGCCGATATGTGTTATGAGTTGTATTAAGGTCATTTGATGGGTTATTTGTGATGTGTTATGGATAAGAAAGTGTAAAGGAGAAGTGTTGTGGTGAAATGTATCAATTATCATGTATTGGTCAATGTTGGGAATATTATGGAATTTTTGGAGTAGTAATGTGATCAATGGTTTTATTATGAAGGGGAAATGGCATGTTTAAGGGCAACTATGTGATTCATTGATGTTACATGCATTTGAAGCGTAGTTGATGGTTAATGTGAATTCCGTTATATATTTATGTTGTAGAGTGACATATAAAGAAGGAGCGGGACTATTGTATACACATCTAAGGTTGTATATTCGTATTGAGGATACAAGGTATGTAAGGTTACTTTGTCCGTATCTTTCTGCGGCAAATAGTATCCATATTGACATGTCACTAGTCCTATCCCGAAATGTACTAAGGTATTCCATATCCGGTTATCAATTGTAATATATTTCCTACTCATTGATCATTTGTGAATCCCATGCCTCATATTCATGGTTAATGTTCCAAAAGTTCAAACAAGGTTATGTCCCAATGTTCCAATAGTGATTATACTTATGTTTCTTGTTCAGGGATTATTGTCCAATAGTTCCCATGGTGTTATGATTCTCATAATGTTATGTTGCCAAGTTATTCACATGTCTCTCACTCATTGGTTAATGATTCAAAGTTTCCAACAATGTTATGTTCCAAAGCTCAAGTGATGTTATGACTATCAAAGTATCAATATCAAAGTAAAGAACAAAGTAATGCAAATGTGGTCAATGATAAAGTACGGGTGGCAAGTCTAGGGGCATAAGCCTAGCTCGACTCGATCCCGATGTACTAATTTATGGGTGGCAATTCTAGGGGCATAATCCTAGCTCGACTCGATCCCGATACACTGATTTATGGGTGGCAAGTCTAGGGGCATAAGACTAGCTCGACTCGATCCCAACATGACGATAAGTCATGGAAAGACCCACTGATCAGTAGGGGCCCGGGTACATTGTGACACATGTATTGACAAGTGAGAATTGAATGTAAAGAAAGTAATGAAAGTAATGAAACCAATCCACATGGTTTCCAAAATGCAACATGGTGACTTACTCACATTGCTTAGTCATTTGTATTTGAGTTCATTGAAATATTCATATATTGTACAGTTTTATGTGAGCCTTGCATACTCAGTACTTATTTCGTACTGACCCCTTTTGGGGAATTTACCTTACTTGCTGCAGGCGCAGGTACCAGTAGGCCTCCTCAGTAGATTGCCAGTGTTAGCGGTTCTTTGGTGAGCTCCATCTAATTTGGGGTTTCTCTGAGTCGGAGTGTATATATGTTTTGGTGATGTACATGTTGCATAAAGCGGGGACTTGTCCCGACTTTTGGTTTTTATTAGTCAATGCATCTGTTAGAGGGTTTTGTAGACGTACGTGGGTATATGTATATAAGGTGACTCATGAAGTCTAGTTTTGATGGCCTCAACGGCCAAGTTTCTCAAATGTGTATATATATGCCATGATTTCCAATATCCATGATTTCCAATACTAATGGTTCATGTTCTTATGTGATAGTGGGGTTTCCCACGGCATGCATATGAATGTATAGAAGCATAGCTTGGTTCTCTCGGGCCTTATCAGCTTCGAGTGGTAATCATGCCTCGTTGGGATTCGGGGCGTGACAAAAGTGGTATCAGAGCAGTTCGGTCTAAGGGTGTTTACAAAGCCGTGTCTGAGTAGAGTCTTACTTATCAATGTGTTTTGCACCACATTTATAAGTAGGAAGCTATTGGGCATTTAGGATGTTGTTTCTGTTCTTCACTTCTAGAGCCAATGTTGTAAGTGGCATTGAATCTGATCATGGTATTTGTTTTTCGTATAGTCAAAATGCCAATCACGAGAGGTAGAGGTAAAGGGAAGCAGGTAGATGTGCCTGCTGAAGAAGGAATGAGTAGACTACCACCTGACCAAGCTAGTCAAGGTGGAGCAAATGCTGAAATTTCATCGCGGTCTTCATCTACTGTGCCAGCTCCGGGGGAGCCAAGAGGTAGAGAAGTACCTGCAGAACCACCGATGAATGCCACTGACCAAGATTTAAGAAATGCAGTACATATGTTGACACAGTTAGTGGCTGCACAGACACAGAGACAAACTGGTCCATTGATAAATGAAGATGACGCGGCTAGAGCAGCTAGTCGGTGTACACAGGACTACTTAAAGCTAAACCCTCCCATATTCACAGGGTCAGATCCAAAAGCAGATCCACAGGACTTCGTGGATCAAATTCAGAGGGACTTGGAAGTTATGCATGTGACAGGGGTAGAAACAGTGGAACTTGCTGCGTACAGGTTGAAAGGAGAGGCAATACTGTGGTATGAGGATTGGAAGAAATCCCGTGACATTGGTGCAAATCTACCTACGTGGGAAGAGTTTAAAATGGCTTTCCTTGATCATTACTTGCCCTATGAGATCCGTGAGGCACGTGCGGATCAGTTCCTAAATCTCCGTCAAGGAAATTTGAGTGTCAGAGAATATAGCTTGCAATTTAATTCCTTGGCTCGATATGCTCCAAATGTGGTGGCTACAATGACTGACAGGGTTCACCGATATCTGGACCGATTAGAGCCATATCTAGTGAGGGACTGTATTATTGCAGCATTGAATAGAGACATGGACATCGCTAGAATTCAGGCATTTGCACAGAACATGGAGGACCAAAGGCAAAGAAGAGGGACACAGGAATCTGAGGAAGGGCCAGCAAAAAGGGCGAGACTTATGGGCCAGTATATGGTGTCCCCAGGAGGATCTGGATCTCATATGTTACCGCCTAGACCCTCATTCTCTCATTCCACAATAGGCGCTCCATCTCACTCTCGAGGATTCAGGAGCAGTCATATTGGGCAGAGTGGTAGGATGCCAGATTTGCAGACAACAGGGTCTTCTCGCCCACTGTGCCTATTTTGCAGACGATTTCATGAAGGTGAATGTCGGAGGGGGACGGATGCTTGTTATTGGTGTGGTATGCTAGGTTACCTAATGAGAAGTTGTCCACGACGAGGCTTGGGTTGTATAGCACGACCTGCAGGATCAACCACTGTATCATCAACATCGATTCCTTCCCGAGGCAGGGGTGTTCAGTCTATGGGTCGTGGTAGAGATATGAGAGGAGCAGCTAGTTCCGGTGGGGCCTAGAATCGTACCTATGCTCTAGTGGACCGGAAGAATAAAGAGGAAACTCCTGATGACGGCACTGATAGTTAGGTATATTACCATATCATATTTTACATGATGTATATATAACTACTCTATCGTATGTTGCTCCATCAGTTACTATGAACCTAATGGGACACCGGAGTTCTTAGATAAGTCAATGGACTATTTCTATCCGTCAGAAAATTTGGTATATATCGAAATGGTATAGTAGATATTTGCACTCATAGATGATTAGGTACTCTTAAAAGTGTTACTCATGATAGGTATAAGGGAATTCAGAAAGAAGGGAAAAGCGAACCTATACAACATTCCATGTGAAATTGTTGAAAGTGTATAAGAGTATCCTTACATATTGGTCCCATTAGGAATATACAAAGTTTGGAGGACCTCACTAGGGAAGACAAGTGTGAAGGTTAATAAATAAAGACGACGAAAGTCCCCATGAGCCTTAAGTGTTTATGTGTGCGTATGCTAATATAGAGATGCATGTGTATTTAAGCGACATCGTTAACATTCAAGGACGAATGTTCCTAAGGGGGGGAGAATGTAACACCCCGTACCTTCCCAACCCTACTTTATGACATTGAATAATGTTTACTTAAGTGTTGAGAGTTATAAGTATGTATTTGGAAATTTTAAAGATGAGAAAAATTGAAATTTGGCCACGTACATGCAATTAGACTTTCATAAGAAGGGTTTTGTGATTTCATGGAGCATTTTTGGAATACCTCGTACACATTCTAGCCTCATTTGGTGACTTGGAGTCATGTTTACTTGATGATTAAGATCACTAAGTAAGTATTTCGTAGTGTTTGGATAAGGGATTGGACGATATGCAAGTATTGGAGAAGTGGCCGAAAAATTCAGCAAGGTGCTGAAATTTGTGCCACTACCCTGTTTCAGGGGTGTGGCGCAATCCACCTGATTCATAGGGGCCTAATTTCTTGCGCCACAGCCTGCTTTGCAGCTAGTGGCGCAAGGCACAAATATGGTGCCTTTCCGGACACGTTTTGTAACTCAATTCTACGACGCTTCTTGGATGGTTTCTTTTGGTTCTTTGGAGTTCTTTGAGGATTGTTAAAGCTTCAAACACTTCAATATACTACTACATGCTCCTACATGATCAAATCATGAAATGTGAATAGTGATCCAAAATGTCCAATGAAGCCAAGGGCGACTAGAATTCCTATTTTTGCGATCGAAAGGACGAATGAGAATCTTTTAAGAAAATATTGTCGTGACATTATGGAATTATGTAAACATGAGATATATGGTGAATAATACATGAAATTTGATGGGTTACATGGATATGAGTTATTGGGCCCAAAGTTAGGCCCAAAATGGAAATAAAAGAATTGGCCCAAAGGGCAAAAAGACCCATTCTTCCACTTTGACCACATTAAATGCCAAAGAAATGGATAAGTATGAATTGGGGTCTATATAAAGGCCCCAATATCAGATTTTTATTATCCAAAAGCTCTCATGCCCTTGTGATATTTTCTCAAATATTTCTTTAAGCTCCAAACCCTAAAGCAAATAGTTCCTTTGGACTCTTTGGACAAGATCAACATATTCCAAGCCTTGGTAAGTATTTCTTCTCATGGATTAACATATTATATGCATGGGAGAGTATGTATATTATGATAGTTGTGTTGGCAAGGTGGTGAATAGTGTATTTTTGCTTTGGATGAAAGATGTGCTATCTTGTTAATTTGAACTTGAATTAGGACTTGTGCCTTTGATGAAAGAGCATGGTATGGACAAAATATGAACATGTATGGTGTTAGTTTTGGTATTAAACTTGTTCTTGTATATAAGTGGAAATTGTGGAATTTTGGCCGATATGTGTTATGAGTTGTATTAAGGTCATTTGATGGGTTATTTGTGATGTGTTATGGATAAGAAAGTGTAAAGGAGAAGTGTTGTGGTGAAATTTATCAATTATCATGTATTGGTCAATGTTGGGAATATTATGGAATTTTTGGAATAGTAATGTGATAAATGGTTTTATTATCAAGGGGAAATGGCATGTTTAAGGGAAACTATGTGATTCATTGATGTTACATGCATTTGAAGCGTAGTTGATGGTTAATTTGAATTCGGTTATATATTTATGTTGTAGAGTGACATATAAAGAAGGAGCGGGACTATTGTATACGCATCTAAGGTTGTATATTCGTATTGAGGATACAAGGTATGTAAGGTTACTTTGTCCGTATCTTTCTGCGGCAAATAGTATCCATATTGACATGTCACTAGTCCTATCCCGAAATGTACTAAGGTATTCCATATCCGGTTATCAATTGTAATATATTTCCTACTCATTGATCATTTGTGAATCCCATGCCTCATATTCATGGTTAATGTTCCAAAAGTTCAAACAAGGTTATGTCCCAATGTTCCAATAGTGATTATACTTATGTTTCTTGTTCAGGGATTATTGTCCAATAGTTCCCATGGTGTTATGATTCTCATAATGTTATGTTGCCAAGTTATTCACATGTCTCTCACTCATTGGTTAATGATTCAAAGTTTCCAACAATGTTATGTTCCAAAGCTCAAGTGATGTTATGACTATCAAAGTATCAATATCAAAGTAAAGAACAAAGTAATGCAAATGTGGTCAATGATCAAGTACGGGTGGCAAGTCTAGGGGCATAAGCCTAGCTCGACTCGATCCCGATGTACTGATTTATGGGTGGCAAGTCTAGGGGCATAAGCCTAGCTCGACTCGATCCCGATACACTGATTTATGGGTGGCAAGTCTAGGGGCATAAGCCTAGCTCGACTCAATCCCAACATGACGATAAGTCATGGAAAGACCCACTGATCAGTAGGGGCCCGGGTACATTGTGACACATGTATTGACAAGTGAGCATTGAATGTAAAGAAAGTAATGAAAGTAATGAAACCAATCCACATGGTTTCCAAAATGCAACATGGTGACTTACTCACATTGCTTAGTCATTTGTATTTGGGTTCATTGAAATATTCATGTATTGTACAGTTTCATGTGAGCCTTGCATACTCAGTACTTATTTCGTACTGACCCCTTTTGGGGAATTTACCTTACTTGCTGCAGGCGCAGGTACCAGTAGGCCTCCTCAGTAGATTGCTAGTGTTAACGGTTCTTTGGTGAGCTCCATCTAATTCGGGGTTTCTCCGAGTCGGAGTGTATATATGTTTTGGTGATGTACATGTTGCATAAAGTGGGGACTTGTCCCGACTTTTGGGTTATATTAGTCAATGCATCTGTTAGAGGCTTCTGTAGATGTACGTGGGTATATGTATATACGGTGACTCATGAAATCTTGTTTTGATGGCCTCAACGGCCAAGTTTCTCAAATGTGTATATATATGCCATGATTTCCAATATCCATGATTTCCAATACTAATGGTTCATGTTCTTATGTGATAGCGGGGTTTCCCACGGCATGCATATGAATGTATAGAAGAATAGCTTGGTTCTCTCGGGCCTTATCGGCTTCGGGTGCCAATTATGCCTCTTTGGGATTCGGGGCGTGACACATAGTCACTAGAGCTGGCTATAACATTCAGATAAATTTTTTTTCCTTCATTCTTTTGGAAATAGGGACGCATGTTGCCTTTCTTTCCATTCAATATTTCTATTTTTATTTTCTTGTCTGTGTTATCAAAATGGAAAATCACCGTCCTCATTTTTCTGTTGTCTTTGAGTCAAGTCCATGGAAAAACAAGTGAGAAAGGACTTCAAAACTTGCTACCAACTCCTTTAATGGTGCAAAGCAGGGGAAATGTCCAGCATATAAAAGTAACATGATTCAAAGTGAAACAAAATACCTAAGAATAGTCGTCATCTGACAGTTTCTGGATTCATAGGAATACAAAGGTGTGATAGAAGTTAAATTCAGAGGTGCTATGAAATGAAAATACGGTTTTAGTTACAACTATTGGGTACCAGAATTTTGGGGTCGATAGTACAACAAGTTAACAATACTCATCAATGGCTCGAAATAGAGTTGAACATGGAAAGTGCAGGAGCAATCTCCTCAAAAGTAAAAACCATGAACCAACCACCATGTTTTAAACTCAAAGTTTTTCTTTGTTTGAAACAGATAGGAAATTTTACCTTCAAATCAAAGGCTTCAAAACTTAGTTATTAGAAAGGTGCAATCTTCACTTCTGCCCAAGAAGCAATGCTGCAACACAGGTTTTCTAGATCACAGGTATAGTAAAAATTTAGTATGCTTTACACTGGCGAGATGCATTTTCTGGAACGAGGTAGGGCCTAGTTTCACCCTCTTAATTTTTCAAATAGTTATATTTTTTTAACACTCACAAAATTTTTCTGGCACAAACTGGGGCAAAAATTTTGTTCGTGTTTTTTTTTCAGGACCCTCCTGGAAAATGGGATTTTATTTTTCTGTTCAGGATCCTCCTGGAAAATGGGACTTTCTTTTCTGTTCAGGACCCTCCTAAAAAATGGGACTTTATTTTTCTGTTCAAGACCCTCCTGGAAAATGGGACTTTATTTTCTGTTCAAGACCCGCCTGGAAAAATGAGATTTTATTTTTCTATTCAGGCCTCTTGGAAAATGGGACTTTATTTTCAGTTTAGGATCCTCCTGGAAAAATGGGACTTTATTTTCTGTTTAGGACCGTCTTGGAAAATAGGACTTTATTTTATGTTCAGGGCCTTTCGGGAAAACATGATTTTACTTTTCTGCTCAGGACCCTCCTAGATAATGGGACTTTAATTTTCAGCTCAGGACCCTCCTGGATAATGGGACTTTATTTTCTGTTCAGGATCGTCCTGAAAAATGAGATTAACAGGATCCTCCTGAATAATGGGACTTTACTTTTCATCTCAGGACCCTCCTGGAAAATGGGACTTTATTTTCTATTCAGGGTCCTCCTGAAAAATGGGATTTTACTTTTCTGCTTAGGACCCTCCTGGATAATGGGACTTTAATTTCAGCTCAGGACCCTCTTGGATAATGAGACTTAATTTTCTGTTCAGGACCCTCCTGAAAAATGGGATTAGCTGGACCCTCCTGAAAAATGAGACTTTATTTTTTAGCAGGACCCTCTTGAAAAATGGAACTTTATTTTCTGTTCAGGAACCTCCTGAAAAATGGGATTTACTTTTCTAGTTTACTATTCATTTTGAGTTCAGAAACACGTTTAGAGAACAGGGATTACTCCCAGTTTTTAAGCTCAGGAGCCCGCCTGGAGAATAGGGTCAATTTTCATTTTCAAATTCAAGAGCCCGCCTGAAGAATAGGGTCAACTTTTAATTCAAGCTCAGGAGCCCACCTGAAGAACGAGGCGATTTTCAAATCCAAAGTCAGAAGGAGCAAGTGCCTGCCTGAAGAATAGGGACAATTTTCAAGTTCATCTCCATTACTCGAAATCGACTGAAGAAAAAAAATTACTTTCAAGTTCAACTCAAGTGGAAAACGGATATCTCATCATTTGAGAAAGAATGAAGATTCAAGTCAAGCCTCGAGAGAAGTTGAATAGATTGGATCTTGTACATGAATTATTATTTTTGATTTTTATCTTTTATTTTGATGTAAAAGCAGGAGCTGCAAACCGAAAACTAGATGGGACCTCACTAGACCTCTAACTCATCGTCTCACCATTTCATCTCATTGAACTACACGTGACCTGATTCCCTTACACTCCGGGATATGTAGGCTGTCCAAAACCAGGACTCGGTCGCATCACTTTCTTCTCTTCTTCTATCCTCTAGATAATGGTCGGATCAAAATTTATCTCATTGTTTACTTCTTGGTTTGAAAACTCTTCGTGTTCCCAGCCAAAGAGGAGAAAATGTATACATGTAATTTTTGACCCTCCCTGAGATTCAACCTATTTTTAGCATTAGAAATTCATTTTTTCGTCTAATTTTTATTTCATGTTTAATAGGTTTTTATTTGAATTTTTTTTAAAAAAAAGTTTAAATTGAGTTTAGGATAAGTTTTATTTTATATTTTTATTTTTATTCTGTTTAGAAATTTACAAAATATTTATATTCTTTTAACTTAGATTTTTATAAATAATCTAGTGTTTTTAATGTTTTCCCGTCATACTATTAGGACTAAATATTTAATTTTTCTATTTTTCTTTCTTAATTTTAAAAAGTTAGCTAATACTACTTTATTTATTTATTTAATTAATTAAAAAATGAAAAATCCTAAACCTACACCTAACCCTAACCCTAACCCTAATACTACTTCCTCCCGTAACTAACCTCCCCAACACCCTCAATCCCTCATATCTCCCTCTCCCTCACGTCTCTCACTCCCTCACATCTCCCTCTCCCTCACGTCTCTCATCTCCCCCCATACCCCACTCCCTCAGGTCTCACATGCACACACTAACACATCCTCATTCTTATATAACGACATATGTACATCAACAACAGAGATAGAAAAAAAGGGAGCAGCAACACAGGGAAAAAGATAAAAACAGGGAGGGAGTAACGAAAAGAAAAAAACAACAACAACAATAATTAGAGAGAAACAAAGAAGGTGGCATAGACAAGAAAAAGAAGGAGAATAGAGAGAGGTAGGGAGAAACGGAGGAGAAAACACTTAGAAAAAAAAAGGACATACAATACATACACACGGACAGAAAGAAAAAAAGGGAGGAGAAGAAGAGAAAAACAGACAGCCTGCAATACAAAACAAAAAGAAAATATAAAGGGGAGAATGATAAAACAAGTTGGGAGTTTAGGAATTTGTTCGTGGTTCCAAGTCCGTGGCTCTTGAAAGTTAGCAGTTTGTTAACTTCGGCTTTTGTTGTGAATTATTTTTCACAAGAGGTAACCCTCAATCTTTTTTTTTTTTGTATAATGTAACATTGCGATTATTCAAAACTTGATTTCAATAGTATGAAGTTGCTCAAGTTTCATATGTGTTTAACCTATTACTAATATTTATAGCATGTGTATGGTCATAATTTTATATCGTTAAATCCTGAGTAAATAGCTATAACATACGATCATTCTTGCATGCTTAAAAGGTCCAACCCTTTCTTTTAATCTCTGGTTTGATTATTGTCAATGTAATGTCGTATTTGTGTATTTAAATGATATGCCCACTGTTAGATAAGGTTTGTAATTGACATATGTATTATTTGTTTGAGTTATTGTAGTCTTTTGTTGCTGAATTTGGTGTACTAAATATGTTATTAAGGGAATAGGAATAATTAAAAAATAATTACTAACATGAGATTAGAATGAAACAGCTTTAGGTTCATTTTCATTTTTATTTCTTTTAAAAATATTTCATAGAATTTAGTGAAAAAATTCTATTGATAATTGTATAGCACAACACTAATCATGTGGTCATTCCATGTTTAATCCTGCGTGTTTACCATACGAATAGTTCAAACCTATTATTAATTTAATTTAGAAATCAAACTCTTTGATAATAGTTGGCGAAGAATGTTTATTTTCTTTGGAATTAATTTATAGGAAAAGCTTGATTCACAGGGATTTGGTACGTATTTGGGCCAGAATTGTCCTTTATAATTAATTTAAGCAATAATTAGTGATGATAGTCAGAAAGCAATGCTACCGACAATTCATTTTAATAAAATTAACTTACCATTTCAAAGTCGCTTTTTATTTTAAGGGGATAGAATTTAAGTACATTGGATACTTGTTTGGACTTGGGAAAATGGGAATGATCCATAAATGCCTCAAAGACGCGAGAAATATGTAACACCCCATACGTTCCCAACCCTACTTGACGACACTAAATAATATGCACTTAGGTATCGAGAGCTATAAGTATGCATTTGGTAATGCTATTGGTGAGAAAATTGAATTTAGCTCTTATTATGTGATTAAACTTGCATAGAAGGTGTTTTGCCATTTTCATGGCACATATGTGGGGGTTCAAAACGAGGCTAAGAGAACCTCTAAATAAATTATATTAAGGTTAAGAAGTAAGTCAAAGAATAGGATTTGAAGTATCTAACCGAACCCGCGAAGAGAAGTCGAAAAACGGAATTTTTGAAAAAAATAAGTATGGGGATCATTTGGGACTGTGCCACGCCGATCTGTACTAAAATTTTTAGTCCATAGGCAGCAAGTTGGGCGTGCCACCTTGGGTTTTCCACTTTTCGAAAGTTGGAAATTTCTAAGTCCCAAGGGTATACGGGGACGTACCGAGATGATTTTTGCCACGTTTATTACTCAACCACAAGTATATACATGAAATGAAGGACATATTATATTGGTATGATAAAATTACTCGAGAACGAATTTGGGGTCAAAATGACAGTTTTGCCCTTAAGGTCAAAATAAGCCAAACGTGGCTAGAATCACTTGGTTTTTGGATTGAGGATACAGATATGAATAGAATGAGTGGGAATATTATTGTAATACGTATAATATGAGAAATTATTGATTTTATTGGGTTAAGTGATTTGGGCTCAATAAAAGCCCAAAATGGAACAAAAGACATGGGTCACATGACCCAATCTTCTATTGACTTAGTCAAAAATTACATTAAATGCCAATACATGGCTAAGGATGACCCAAGGACTATAAATAGGACCAAAAATCAGATTTTCTTCATTTGGAATTCTCATGCCTTTTAAGATATTTTCTCAACATTTCTCTTGTTCCAAAACCCTAATGCAAATAGTTTCTTTGGACTCTTTGGTAAAGATCATCCTATTCCAAGCCTTGGTAAGTATTTATTCTCATGTATTACCATATTATATGCATGGGAGATTATGTATATTATGCTAGTTGTGTTGACAAGGTGGTGAATAGTATATTTTTGCTTTTGGTGAAAGATGTGCTATCTTGGTGATTTGAACTTGAATTATGGCTTGTGCCTTTGATGAAAGATCATAGTATGGATAAAATATGAACGTGTATGGTGTTGTTTTGCTATTAAACTTGTTATTTTTCTATAAGTGCAAATTGTGGGATTTTGGCCGATTTGTGCTATGAAGTGTATTAAGGTGAATTGATGGATTGTTTGTGATGTGGTGTGGATAAGAAAGTGTAAAGGGGAAGTGTTGTGGTGGAATGTATTGATTATCATGTATTGGTCAATGTTGGGAATATTTGAGGATTTTTGGAATAATTATTCTATCAATGGTTTTGTCAAGGGGAAATGACATGTTTCAAGGCAAACATGTACCCCATTAATGTTATACGCAATTGTAAAGTAGTTGTTGGTTAATGTGAATTCCGTTATGTATTTGTGTTGTAGAGTGACACGTAAAGAAGGAGCGGGACTATTGTATGCACATCTAAGGTTGTTTATTCGTATTGAGGGTACAAGGTATATAAGGTTACTCTGTCCGTATCTTTCTGCGGCAAATAGTATCCACATTGCTATTTCACTAGTCCTATCCCGAAATGTGCTAAGGTATCCTATATCCGTTTATCAATAGTCATTGTCATATATTTCCTACTCATGGATCATTTGTGAGTCTCATGTCTCATAATCATGGTTAATGTTCCAAAAGCTCAAACAAGGTTATGTTCCAATGTTTCAATAGTGATTATACTTATGTCTCTTGTTCATAGATTATTGTCCAATAGTTTCCATGGTGTTATGATTCTAATAATGTTATGTTGCCAAGTTATTCACATGTCTCTCACTCATTGGTTAATGATCCAAAGTTTCAAATAATTATATGGCTACCATTGTACCAATCTCAAAGTAAAGAACAAAGTAATGTATATGTGGTCAATGATCAAGTACGAGTGGCAAGTCTAGGGGCATAAGCCTAGCTCGACTTGATCCCGATGCACTGATTTATGGGTGGAAAGTCTAGGGGCACAAGCCTAGCTCGACTCGATCCCGAAGCATTGATTTATGGGTGGCAAGTCTAGGGGCATAAGCCTAGCTCGACTCGATCCCGACACACTGATTTATGGGTGGCAAGTCTAGGGGCATAAGCCTAGCTCGACTCGATCCCAACATGACGATAAGTCATGGAAAGACCCACTGATCAGTAGGGGCCCAAGTACATTGTGACACATGTATTGACAAGTAAGCATTGAAGTAAAGAAAGCAAAGAAATTAATGAAAGCAATACACATGGTTTCAGAAATGCAAAATGGTGACTTATTCACATTGATTATTCATATGTTTTGAGTTCATGGAAATATTCATGTATTGTACAGTTTTATTTGAGCCTTGCATACTCAGTACTTATTTTGTACTGACCCCTCTCGGAGAATTTACCTTACTTACTGCAGGCGCAGGTACTAGTAGGCCGCCACAGTAGGTTGTCAGCTGTTTGCGGTTCATTGGTGAGCTCCAATTAGTTCGAGGCTTCTCCGAGTCGCAGTGGTTCATATGCTTTGATATTGTACATTGTGTATAAAGCGGGGACTTGTCCCGACTTTCAGTTGGTTTTGGTTAATGCATCTGTTAGAGGCTTTTGTAGATGTATGTGGGTGCATGTGTATAAGATGATAGATGAAATCTTGACTTGATGGCCTCAATGGCCAAGTTTCTCATATGTATATACGTCACATGTTCTATGCTTTCCGATTTTAGCCTTTCATGTTTCTATGTGATAGTAGTGTTTCCTATGACATGCATACGAATGGATAGAAGCAAAGATTGGTTCTCGCGGGCCTTATCGGCTACGGGTGCTAATCATGCCTCGATGGGATTCGGGGCGTGATAAAATATATCAAAACTCGTGGTAAGGTTGGAGAGTATTACTACTGGTGAGCCACACATTCATATAATAAGAAAGTTTTAAATAATTTTTTTTTAAAAAAAATAGAAAGCGGGATATAAGTAATTTCTAGGCTAATAAATATTATGATGTATCCAAAATATTAATGTAAGACAGACATAAGTCATTAAAGCAACCTTTCTAGAACCACGGGACTCGAGGGATGCCTAACACCTTTCCCTCGGTCAACAGAATTCCTTACCTGGATTTCTGATTATCAGACCGATAATAAAAACGTCAACTTCTTTTTGATTAGGGATTCAAAAAGGTGACTTGGAACACCATAACTCAATTTCAAGTGGCGAATCTATAAATAAAAATAACCTCTATTCAAAATCGTCACTTAAATTGGAAAAAATCCTTTGACCTAC
Source organism: Capsicum rhomboideum (assembly GCA_031232105.1). Taxonomy (NCBI): domain Eukaryota; kingdom Viridiplantae; phylum Streptophyta; class Magnoliopsida; order Solanales; family Solanaceae; genus Capsicum; species Capsicum rhomboideum. Next base: position 44,985,913 of record CP124708.1, on the reverse strand, counting down.
CGAAAAAGGGGTGTGACATCTCTAAAGGTATACCTTTAGCGAAATCCCTTAAAGGCATTGTTTGGACTTGTAGGTTACTTAGGGAGTCTGGCATGGGAATACAGGCCCAGTACCTCATCCTTTGGAGCTTTTGACCTCTTTATATCTATTGACTTTTGAGAAGGAAAGTCTTTTTAATAGTGGATGTTGTAATAACCCTCGAGGTTATTTTCTTTATTTTTGTTCATTTTCTGTATTTTGCACTTTCCCACAGTAGCTATAAGTCATTTATGACTTACTGAGACCATCAGTTTGGTTTCAGGATAGTTCGTTTGAGTTTTAAGTCTATTTCCCTGTTTTACAACTTTTGAAGTTGAGAAATTGGTCTTTGGACAAAACATTTGGTAAACGGCCTTGGATAAAGATTCTGATAGTTCTGTTAGCTCCAAAACATGGATTTTAGGATAGGGGACCTTTGGTTCGGGTCCTGAGGCTTTTGGGATTATTTTGGGCTATTGGGTGGATTTTGGTGAAAACTAGAACCTTGGGTGTGGGACCCACATTTTGTATAAATGACCTCGAATGGAAATTTTAATGGTTTTGTTGATTCCAAAATGCAAAATTTGGTTGGGTAACATTGTTCATTTGTGTGCACAGGGTTCTGAATGAATCTCGAGCACCCGATCGGAGTCCTTTAGGACTTAGCAAATTTATTGGTGCCTAAGTTGCTGGTGCAGCCAATTTAGCGACTCATTAGAGGTTTAGCAGTAGTCAATTTAGCGGCTCATGAAGAATTTATTGGTAGATGATTTAGCGTTACATGGAGGATTTAGTGATGGCTAGCCAGCTGAGGTTGGGTGGATTTAGCGCCCACCTTGTCGATAGCGGTGACCGCTTTAGTGGTCATTTAGCCGCTAAATCGGCTATCGCTGATGGTTTTATAAATTTAATTTTCCTCCATTCCATCCTTATACCTGTAAGTGTAAACCTCCATTTTTGCTCCTACGAGCTCGAATTTGGTGGGATAACCTTGAATTAAAGTGGGGTTTGAGTTGGAAATGTTGAGGTGATCATTTCCTGTTAATTTCTTTGTAAGTTCCTGGCCTAATTCTTCATTTAATTCTTGATTTTCACTCTTATTTTCTTTAAGTTTTAGGGCTGTTTTGAGCACCAATTGAGTCTTAATTTGTGCTCAATTTTTTAGCATACTTTCTTTGTTTTGAGGGACCTCCTGATGGATTCATTTTTTGAATTCCATTAGTGGGCGCCACGGGCCTATTTTTTACCTGATTTTTGATCTGGAGTTTTATATTGCAATGTGAGTCTCATTTTACTCATATTAATGTGTAGATTGTAATTTTGATAGCACAATGTCATTTAGAGATCGTGGAGTGAAGATGAGCAGTTTATGGATAGTTTGATACTACGATTCGGCTGAGAAGTAGGCTACTGTGTACTCTTTACTATGAGGTTATGCATGGTATAAATTGCATGCTATGTGGGAGTTATAGGATAGGTTTATAGCTAGTTGTATCTTTATTTGACCTGTTTAGGGGACTTTTGGAATAGAATTATAATTGAGCCTTAGCCTAGAATACCCGCTATAGTTATAGGGTTATGTTAATCTTGATTGTATACTTGTTATGACCTTAGGTTGACACTAGTAATCCATTGTGTAGGAGTTTGGGTAGTATATTTCTATAGCAACAATATTCCTCTGTTATATTCTCCCGGTAGCATAATGTTTTTTGTTGCTTTTGCTTCTGAGTTTCTACATGTGCATACACTCTTATTGCTCTGTATATTGTATTGTTGGGCCCGAGGCCTTGGTTACAAGACTATTTGGATTCCAGATTAGTTCCCTATGCTTTGAGAGAGACGTGGCTTAGTTTATAGACACTTAGGCACTTAAATTTTTATTGTTTGAATACTGGTGATGCCATGCATACATTTACACGCGCTCCTACTTACTTAAATGGTATGATTCCAACTAAAACCTTGGATTTTCTGCTGATTTTCCAAAAAAATGGATTTATTCCCTCTTTTCACTTTTAAAACTGATTTTAAATGGATGTTGTACCACCCTTGTTGTTGGTTTATAGTATTTTAATCTAAACTTACCACTTTGAAAACTCGAACCAAGGTAAATTTTGGTCCATATTTGGTTTGCTCATCTATCACTGTTTACTTATTTTGGTCGAAGAAGATTTCGACCCTTTCTATGCTATTTTACTAATTTAATCCCGGATTCGATCTCGGGGACTTATCTTTTTGGATTTCTAATTACTTTAGTCTCGGTTTGACTTCGAGCACTTATTATACTCTCACATACCTCTTGTACTGGATGGAGTGGATTGGATTGGATATGGATTATAGAACTATTAGTTAGGGACTAAGTAGTGTATATGGACATCATGTGTCCTCTATGGGCCCCTTCATCTAATGAGCCACAATATCGAAGGAGGATGATCGTTGTAGGTCCTGCCTTTACGAGATACTAATCTAGAGGAGGTGTATACACTTGTGTTGGATATGGTACTTGGTTCAGCCTGCATCACTTGATTTTTACCTTACATTTATTCATTCATATGCATCGCCTATCAGGTTATTTGGTGTTTGTACCTACTGGTCTTATGGGGGGATAGTTATGTTATGTTTGTTATTATGTATCTTCTGGGCTTATGGGGGACCAATTAGGTTATTGTATTTCCGGTCTTATTCGGTGGTTTTATTATTTGATTATTATTGTATAGCTTGTGGAAGGGTGGATATTGGCATGTACTAGTTTTTTAGGTACATCTTGTGGCCCCTTTCTCCTTTAGTATTACTAGTCATGTTATTAGATTATTTTCTTCTCTCTTACTTTACAAAGGATACTTGGTGCATACCACTATTATCAGTTTACCTTAGTGTGATTATTGTATTGACTTAGGTTGTTAGGCTAGCTCCCTCAAGTTAGTACCTTCATGTTTAGCCTCCTGTATAGTACTATTGTATATTCATTTCTTCACTAGCTGCTCTTTTGTATATCACCTTTTTTCCTCATATTACTATTATTTATCCCTGTCTTCACTCTTCTATTGTATATTTTCTTGCTAGCTATTGTATCATATTTGCATCCCTAGTTACTTGTAGAATTTGGTAGTTTGTCGTTACCTCTCCATTATCATTACTGTGTTTCATTTCGTAGTTAGTATCCTGTAATGTATATTCTTACCTTACATGTTATTTATACTTGCATTATCTTTGGAGCTCAGTCGGACGATGCCTACTAAGTACCTCGTGTTTGGTACTCATACTACACTTTTGTACCCTACTAATCATAGTAAGAGTTCTCACCACTAACGTGTGTATCGTACGGAGCAATGATGTATCAGAGATTTAGGGTGAGCTCCAAGCATTCGAAGTTGTTCCCGCTCTCCCTCTTTTGCTGGACTGATCTTTATTTTTCCTTTAAGAGATAGTTATGTACATATATATTATGTTTGCCTTGTATTCTTGTTTTGCTTGTGGCTTTTATACTGACCTTAACAGGTCTTGGGGAATAATTACTTTCTTCTGGTTTTCTTTATCTTTTCATAGAGCTTGGTTTACATCTCTCGTATTAGTCTATTACATGTTGTTCCTGGCTATGCATTGGCTTACCTACTTATCAGTTATAGTAGGTGTCATCATGACCTGAGAAATTAGGTCATGACATATCCTTACTATTTATGATTTCCAGTTTGAGTCTAGTATCTGTCCTATTGTTATTATCCACTAGTTTCGATTTAAATTCGGTATATATTATCATTTCTTTTATTGATCTGGGATTGGAAATTGAGAGAAAATTGGTGTGATTTATAGTTATGGCTGGGAAAGGAGTATATGGTATACATATCACACATCTTGACTCATTTTACTTAAATTTCTGTTATATTCTCCTTTGCTTTAGTTTTACTCTTTGGTTGAACCCACCATGCTTATGGGGGCTCAGTTGGGTTAATTTCTCCTTCTGTGTGCCTTCTGGGCTTATAGGGGTCTAGTTAGGTTATAGTTGTGCTTTGTTTCCGCTTTCAAGTTACTTGCTTTTTATTTATTGAATTTTCCTAGCATAGCCTATTATTTCTGTTTCTGACCCTTTACTACTAACTTTGGCCTACATACTCGCACTTAATTTATGCTTTTACTATAATTGAGATCAGTCAGCCTATGATGCCTACTGAGTACCCATGGTTTTGGTACCTATACTATACTTCTGCATCTTTTACCTGATACAGATTTGAGGAAGAGTCACTACTGTTGACAATATCCTCTATCTTTTGTGTTGATTGGAGATTGGGTGAGCTTTTAGATTCTGAAGCTGATCTTCCTCCTTCTACTGTTATGATAGTCTTATTTTGTATATTCTAAGACTATGTTGATTATTTGGCACTGTCTAGTACTATCTTTTGTTAGTGGCTCTTGTACTGACCTTAACAGGTTATGGAAGGGATTCATTTTCATATTTTGTCATCTTCCCTCTCTTGTACAACATGTTTAAGTATATCTATATCTATATATATGTATATATATATTCTTCCACTTATCATTTACTAGTGTCGTCTTTATTCTCATTTTTCCTTTATCTTCTACCTATTAGCCCGTTACTTATCGTTCCGGGCAATAATTTGTCTTACCTACTGAGGGATTAAAGTAGGTGACATTATGACCTGAGAAATTAGGTCGTGATAGTTTGTATGAGAGCCTAGCTTCACCGGTATTATTGGTACTAGAGCCAATGTCTAGTAGAGTCCCGCAGATTGGTATGATGACATCCGTATCCTCTCTTCTGGAGGTTCTAGGGTATTCCTAGGAAAATCTCATTTTTTGACTCATTTTCATGAGTTGCATCTAGTTTGGTTCCTAGATTCTCATTTGTTTCACTCTTTCATAGATGGTAGGATGTGGGCTACAGCGGCTGGGGATGAGGACCTCGATCTTACAGCTAGAGCATCGGTAGTGGTAGAAGTTGACACCGAGGTTGAGGTCAGGACAGAGCTATAGCTCCAGCTTCGGACCATACCAGGGAGCCTATACCAAATCTAGTTATTGATGTTGCACTTGAGATAGCACCAGAGGATCTGCCTCCACAACATTCGGTGGGCCAGGGGCAGCCCAGGCCCCACCTAGATTTATATCTTTTTTGGTTCTTTGTAATGCTTTGGTATAGAGGTAGGGTTTGGTTGGTGTCCAGCCAATGGATTGGGCCCAGGCATCTGTTCAAAGAGCAGCCCAGGGTGGACTTGGTATAGGTGAGCAGCCAGAAGCTATGGCTCCCAGAGTAGAGGTTCCACCATCACCAGTAGCTCTGCAACCAGCAATAGGCCAGCCAAACATGACTTTTGAGGAGCAGAAAATGCTGGACCAATTTATGAGATTGACTCCACCGAGGTTTGAAGGAGCCCGAGAGAGGTTGCATATGAGTTCCTTACCAAAAGTGAGAAGAGGTTATGCAATTTGGGTTTGGTTGAGTTATATGGAATGGATTATATAACATATCAGCTTGATAGAGTTGTGAGGAAATGGTGGAGGGGATATCTTGATTCTAGGCTAGTTGGATCTCCTCCTATGACTTGGGCTTAGTTTTTTGAGGCTTTATTAGAGAAGTATATGCCTCACAGCATGTGTGAGTGCCTGAGGGATGAGTTTTCAGCTTTGAGGCAGGATACTATGACAATGGTTGAGTATGAGGTGAGGTTTTGCAAGCTTGCTAGGCATGCCACTATGATTCGGCCTACTGAATAAGAGAGGATTTGGTACTTTGTTCGAGCATTGAGACTATCGCTCTCTAGGGATACTAAGCATTTGGTGAATTCAGGGAGGTAATTTACTGATATTGCAGATCATGCCCACACTATAGAGGAGATAGATCGCGAGGCCTAAGGGGGCAGTGATAAAAGACCCTATTATTAGGGTAGTTATAGTGGGAGCCGATATAATGCATAGATAAGGAGTAGAGGTTCTTATGGTAGGTACCCTCAGCAGTAACCGTATCAGCATCAGGGCCAGTCTAGTCAACCCGTTTAGGAAGCGCCTAAGATTACAGATACTGGTCAGGTTAGTTATATTTGTTTTGGTGGTTAGGGCAGTGGTCAGCCGTCGAGGGGTGTTCAGTCAGGATCTCAGGCTAAGGTGGTCATTCAGGGTCATTCGGACCTTTTTGTCAGGTTAGATGAGTGTGGAGTTGTTGTTCATTTTGCCTAAGAGTGTCCTCATTATGGGATGATTATGCCTTATGCACAGAGTGTTCCATCGATCAGATTAGTGCCGCCTCCAGCTCGAGGTGGTGCACAAGGTAGTAGAGTTGTACCCTAGAATTCTAGAGGAGATCCTCAGGCAGGTAGGACAGGTGGTCAGATAGGCACCTAATCCAGAGATGGATGGGGTCATTTATATATTGTTCCCAGGGGGATAGAGGATGAGGCTTTGGATGTTGTTATTACAAGTATGATTTTAGTTGACATTAGCTAGCTTCTGCTTTATTTTATCCAGGCTCCACGTATTCATATTTCTTTGGCTTATTATGCATATCGTATGCCAATTATGAGGGTTCCATTAGCTCTGGTATATGAATTTTAAGTTAGGGGGACCCTTGGTCTAGGTAACGAGGTTTTTTGGCTTGTTTTGGGCCATTGGATGGATTTTGTCAAAGGGGAACCTTAGGTGTAGGACCTATTTTTTGACGAAATGACCTATGATAGACATTTTGATGGTTTTCTTGAGTATAGAATGCCAAATTTGGTAGGGTGACATATCTCTTTGCATTCACGAGATTCAGAATGAATCTCGAGGGCCTGTCCGACGATTTTGCAACATAGCAGAATTGTTGGTACATCAGCACCTGGTACAGTCCAAAATTGGCCTTTGTAATCGTGAGGCCTTGGCCGCGTTTGCGAAGGTCAAAGAATTTGGTCTTCATGTTTGCATGGCCTTGATATGGTTTATGATCTAGCCTTTGTATTCACGAAGAGGAAACCGACTAGGCTGGTGTAGGCTTCTTCTTTTCAATTGCGATGGACCAACCATGTTCGTGAAGTCCAGTCCCAATTATCTCTTATGATCTAGATAGGGGTCCCACATTCTCGAAGAAGGACCCCTGGCAGTATATATATGTTTCCCCTTCATTTTTTATCATATTTCTAAGTGTAAAACCACCATAGTAAACCTTGGGGAGCTTGAAAATAGTGAGGGATTGATAAATAGGAGCTGGGATTGAATTGACAATGTTAGAGCGACCTTTTCCTCGTCAATATTTTGTAAGTTTCTGGTTAAATCTACATTTAGTTCTCAAGTTAATTCTTGATTTTCTCATTCTTAAGTGGGACTATTTGGGGATGTTTTAGAGCTTAGATTGCACCCAATTTAGGGGCCTTTTACGTATAATTCGGCCCCATTTTCCATTATATTAGTCTATGATAATGTTTTAGGATTAGACTTAGGTTTCCTAGTTCCTTGGGGTGGTATTGTGAAACCTTAGCCTAGGTTCGAGTAGGTGCTTGCTTTAGGTTGGATTTCGGGACTTGTAGTCGGCCCAACAGCCACTTTTAAAATAGGATGCTTAGAATAGCGCCCTTTTGACCTAAATGATCACACCACCGCTCCTTTAGGATATTACTTGGGTTTTGGGTTGACTTAGTCATTATTGTAAGCTTAGTTTGTTTTGTTACCCTGGTTAAGGTAGTAGTTGACCTTCAACCGTGCTTTCTGACTGAATAATTTGAACTCGCTTCTCCTTAAGGATTTGGCCGCTTAAAATTGGAATTTATGATTAAAGGGACTTGAGATAGGTTTAAACTCTGGGATATCACTACTTATGGAATACTTATAAGTTTGAATTTGAGTCCGGCATCTGTTATATTCTTACTATTTATCAGTTCTGGTTTGAGTCCAGAATCCATTATATTCTTCGTCATCCATTATTTATGAGTTTGCTATCAATCTCGAGCTGGGTACCCAAACCATTTCTATTACACCTTACTATATGGCTCCTGTCAAGCTAGAGTAGTGAAATGTTCATCTTTTGGGTTAGGGGTTTATTAGACCAAGTGTGTGGATTTAGGGTGCTCTAGTTCTGTTTGTGAAGAAAAAGGATGATTTTATACGTTTGTGTATCGATTACAAGCAGCTGAATAAGGTGATAGTGAAGAATAGGTATCCTATGCCTTATATTGATGATCTATTTGATCAGCTTCAAGGTGCGACCATGTTTTCCAAGATTGATTTGAGGTCTGGCCACCATCAATTGAGGATTAGGGTAGAGACTTCCCTAAGACAGTTTTCCAAACTCACTACAGCCATTATGAGTTCCTAGTGATGTCTTTTGGGTTGACCAATGCCCTAGCCACGTTCATGGACTTGATGAATCATATTTTCAGGCCTTATTTGAACTCCTTCATGATTGTAGTTATTGATGACATCCTAATTTTCTCGAGGAGTAGGGAGGGATATGAGCAGCATTTGAGAATTATGCTCTACACTTTGAGAGATCAACAACTTCATTGGTTTGACAGGCTACTACAAATGGTTCGTCGAGGTATTTGCATCTATTGCAGCACTTATAACAAGATTGACTAAACATGAGGATCCTTTTTGGTGGTCTGATGAATGTGAGGTAAACTTTTTAAAGTTCAAGGACTTTATTACTTCAACTCTTATCATGACTCTTCCAGTTGTGGGCGAGCTATTTACTGTCTAATATGATGCTTTGGGTGTTGGTTTTGGTTGTTTTATGATTCTGTAGGGCCTAGATATTATCTATGCTTTGAGACAGCTTAGGTTACATGAGAGCAACTACCCCACTCATGAATTGGAGTTGGTGGCGGTAGTTTTCGCAGTTAAGATTTGGAGACATTACTTGGATGGTGTTCGCTTTAAGATATTCACTGATCACCATAGTTTTCAGTACATTATAACTCAGAAGGACCTCAATTTAAGACAACACAGGTGGATTGAGTTCGCTTATGGACTATGATATTTCTATTTTATACCATGGCGAATGTGGTAGCGGATTCCATGAGCCAAAAAGAGGTAAGTATGGGGAACTTGGACTTCCTTTCAATTTTGGAGTAATCGTTGGCCTTGGACATCTAGTCCTTAACCAACAATTTGATTCATATTGATATTTCAGACCCCTGGAGGACTCTTGCTAGTGTTGAGGCCAGGTCTATCCTATTGGAGCAGATTCGAGGCCGTCAGTATAAAGATAGTATGTTGTGTGGTATTTGAGATCAGTTACAAAGGGGAGAGTCCAGCAGGGCTACCTTAGATTCTGAGGGTATATTGAGATTAGATGGTCACATTTGTATTCCGAGGGTAGGAGGTTTGATTTAGTTGATTCTCTAGGAGGCTCATAGCTCCAGATATTCTATTCACCCTTGGACAACTAATATTTATAGATATTTGAGGTAGCATTAATGGTGTAGTAATATAAGGAGAGATATAGCGGACTTTGTGGCTCAGTAGTTGTGTCATCAGTAGGTGAAGGCCGAAAATTTGAGACCAGGTGGTTTGCTTCAGAGGCTACCCATTCCTAAGTAGAAGTGGGAGATGGTTACTACAGATTTAATAGGTGGATTGCCTTGTACTTCTCATCGTTTTGACAACATTTGGGTCATCGTAGATAGATTGACCAAGTCTGCCCATTTCATCCCTATTCTGACTTTCTACAGCATCGAGAGGGTGACTTGGATCTATGTTCGAGTGGTGGTTCGTCTTTACAAAGTGTCTGTGTCTATTATTTTTTATTGAGGTTCTCAACTCACCTCTAGCTTCTAGAGGGTATATCAGAAGGATTTAGGTACCCAGGTCAACTTTAACACAACTTTCATCCCCAGACTGATGGATAGTCGGAGCGGACTATTCAAGTTTTTTAGGATATGCTTTGAGATTGTGTCATGGACTTTGGAGGTCAGTCGGATTAGTTTTTAGCCTTCGCAAAGTTTTCCCACAATAATAGCTATCATTCGAGTATTCAGATAGCCCCATCAAGGCATTATATGATAGGCAGTATCAATCTTTGGTTGGTTGGTTCAAGTCTTCAAAGACTAGGCCATGAGGTACCGACTTGCTCAGAGAGTCATTAGGTAGAGTTCAGGTTATTCAGGATAGGCTGCGGGCAGGTCAGAGCAGGCAAAAGAGTTATGCTGACCGTAGGCTTCATGCTTTGAAATTTGGAGTTGGTGATCGAGTCTTCCTTCAATTGTTGCACCTGTAGGGCATGGTGAGGTTTGGGAAGAGGGGTAAGCTCAACCCCAGGTATATTGGGCCATTTGAGATCCTTCAAATAGTTGGAGAGGTAGCTTATGAATTGGCCTTGCCTCTAGTATTTTAAGCTATTCCTCTAGTTTTTCATGTGACGAATCTTTGGTATTATATTCTAAAATGAGTCTCACATGCTCTGGTGGGACTCATCTTAGTTGGATGATAGGTTGACATTCATGGAGGAGCCAGTTTCTATCCCAGCCAGAGATGTCAAACGGTTGTATTTTAGAGATATTTATGTGGTTAAGGTTCGGTGGAGACACCATCAGGTACTTGGAAGACCTAGCATGACATGACGACTCAGTATCCCTAGCTATTTGAGCCTTCAGTACTTCTTAATCATTTACTTCTGCAGACGAAAGTCCTTTTAGTAGTGGATGTTGTAATGACCCTCCAAGTCATTTTCTGCATTTTCATTTTTTTTCTTTATTTCATTCATATTGCTTCCCTAAGTCATTTATGACTTTCGAGGACTTACTGTTTGGTTATCGGGCAGTTCATTTAGCTTTTATAGCTAATTCCTTATTTTGGAGCTTTCAAAATTGAGAAAATGGTCTTGAGCCAAAACTTCAAGTAAACGGCCTTGGATGTGATGGTTCCGTTAGCTCTGAAATATCAATTTTAGGATAGGAGGACCCTTGGTCCGGGTCCCGAGGCTTCTGGGCTAATTTTTGGATATTGGGTGGATTTTGGCTAAAATGGAACCTTGGGTGTGGAACCCACTTTTTATCAAAATGACCTCTGATGGAGATTTTAGTTGTTCCGTTGAGTCCAGAATGTAGAATTTGGTAAGGTGTCACAACCCGAAATCCCATTCGGTCCGGACTGGCACCCGAAGCCGACATGGCCCGAGAGAACCAATCTTTGTTTATGAATACTTGCATGCATCTCCTCATATGGACCTTATGAAACCCCATGCAACTATGCAAAAGTCATGGATATGGAAACGGATATGGAAACATATGCCATATATATATATATATATATCAACTTGGCCGTTGGGGCCAACAAACCAAAATGAGCATACATATCTTACATTCTCTTCCCACATAAGTCTACAAAGCCTCTACAGATACATGACTATGACAATCCTAGAGTTGGGACCACACCCCGCTCTATACGCATATACAATACCAAAATGAATGTACATAGCAACTAAGGAAGCCCCAAACCAACTGGAGCTCACCAAAAGTCGGCAAAAGATCCGCAACCTACAGTGGAGGCCTACTAGTACCTGTGCCTGCAGCAAGTAAGGTAAATCCCCCGAGAGGGGTCAGTACGGAGAATGTACTGAGTATGTAAGGCCATAAGAAACTTGTTATAAAGACATCAATAGAATCAAAATGTAATAGGATAGGCAACATGAACAACTCATCGATTTACATATGTGGAACAGTGTAGCTTACATAAATTAAGTTCTTCTCTTTATGATTTATTCCTCATTGCTCATATTATAACGTACCCGGGCCGGCCCCGACTGATCAGTGGATCTTAACATCACATCATGTGATGTTGGGATCGGGTCGAGCTAGGCTTATGCCCCTAGAAATGCCACCCATTGAGATCGAGTCGAGCTAGGCTTATGCCCCTAGACTTGCCACCCATAAATCAACACATCGAGATCGAGTCGAGCTAGGCTTATGCCCCTAGACTTGCCACCCATAAATCAACATATTGGGATCGAGTCGAGCTAGGCTTATGCCCCTAGACTTTCCACCCATAAATCATAACCAACAACAAATGTATATTACTTTATTCTTACTTGTGATAAAGTGATACTTATGAGGAATTGATTCATCCTCTTATGAGAGAGTGATACAATCAGTGATGAGAGATTAACGCATATACATAGCCACAACATTCTTGGAAACTCAAGAACATAACATGATTGGGACTTTTGGAACATGTCCATAATTATGTAACCCATGAACCACAATAACTCATGAATGAGGAGTATAGGACTCAACAATAGATAACATTATTGGAATCATTAGACACAAGTCAATGAACAAGAGGTATGTGTATAGCCACTATTGGCACTTTGGAACATAGCCTTTTTTGGCTTTTGGAACATTGACTAACGAATATGAGACATACAATTCCCAAGTGATCAATTAGTAGGGAATATGAAATAATAACCATTTCTAACGGATATAGAATACCTTAGCACATTTTGGGATAGGACTAGCATAATGCCAATGTGAATACGACGTACCGCAAAAAGATACGAACAAAGTAACCTTACATACCTTGTATTCTCAATACCAACACACAATATTAAATGTGCATACAATCGTTCCGCTCCTTCCTCATGTTCCACTCTACAACACAAATACACAACGGAGCCAACATTAACCACCAACTACTTAATGCATAAGTAACATTCCCATGTTTGCCTTTAAACATGCCATGTCCCACTTGACACAACCATTCATGAAAGTATTATTCCAAAAATCCCAAGATATTCCCAACATTGACCAACACATGATAACCAATAGCATGTCATGCCAAGTTCACACTTTCCACTCTCCATTATCACCACATCATACTTATGCCATCAATTTCCTTCAACACACCTCACAACAACAAATCGGCCAAAATCCCCTAATTGACACTTATATGAAAATAGCATGTTTAACAACAAAATAACACCATACATGTTCATATTTATCCATACCATGCTTTTTCATTAAGACATCAAGTCTCTTTTCACCTTCAATTCACAAAGATGGCACATCTTCCACCAAAAGCAACAATACACCATTCACCACCTTGACAACACAAATATCATGATATACATAATATACCATGCATATAATATGTTAATCCATGAGAATAAATACTTACCAAGGCTTGGAATAGGATGATCTTGCTTCAAGAGTTGTCTTTGAGCTTCTAGGGTTTGAGAGAAAATAAATTGAAAAATAGACCAAAAGGCATGAGCTTCCAAATGACCAAAAAATCAGATTTATGGTCCCTTTTATAAGCATTTATGTCCATCCTTAGCCACTTCTAAAGCATTAAATGCTTGTTCTAGAAGGTCTTGAAAGAATGGGTCATTTGACCCATTTTGGGCCATGCATTCTTTTCATTTTTGGTCCCTTTTTGGGCCCAATTCACTTAACCCAGTAAAATCTATAATTTCTCGTATTCAAGTCATCTCATACGTGTTACAACAATATTCCCACTCAAGTTATTCATATCCGTAGCCTCGATCCCAAGAACAAGCGATTCTAGCCACGTATGGCCTATTTTGCCCAAAAGGGTAAAATCGTCAACCCCAAATTCGTTCTCGAGTAATTTTATCATGACAATATAATATTTTACTCATTTCATATATGTTGTATAAGATACATGGCAAAAATCGGCTCGGTACGTCCCCGGATACCCTTGGGACTTAGAAATTTCCAACTTTCGAAAAAGTGGAAATCCCAAGGTGGCAAGTCCCTGGGCGCGCCAACTTACTACCTATGGGCTAAAAATTTTAGCCCAGAGCAGCGTGGCATGGTACCAAACGCGCCCCTCCTTCAAATTTGTCAAAAATTGCATTTTTCGACTTTTCTTCGCGGGTTCGGTTAGATACTTCAAGTCCTATTCTTTAACTCACTTCTTAACCTTAATATCCTTTGTTTAGAGGTCCTTTGAACCTCATTTTGAACCCCACAACTGTCCCATCAAAATTACAAAACACTTCCACAAAGGTTTAATCCCATATAAGAGGCCAAATTCAATTTTTCTCATCCTTAGCATTACAAAATACACACGTATGGCTCTAGATACCTACATAATCATTGTTCAATGTCGTCAAGTAGGGTTGGAAAGGTACGAGGTGTTACATAAGGTTTCATAGTTTGTTTGTGTTCAGGAGATTGTAAATGAATCCCGATGGACCGTTAGAACATTTATCAACTTAGCAAAGTTGTTGGTGCATCAACACCTGGTGTAGGCCAAAATTAGCCTTTGTGATCGTGATGCCTTGGTCGAATTTACGAAGGTCAAGGATTTTTGTCTTCACCTTCACGTGGACTTGATAGAGATCATGAGGTGAAGAAATCGTAGCCTTCGCATTCGCGAGCTAGCCTTCATGTTCGCAAAGAGGAAGCCAACCTGGTCAATCTAAGCTCATTCTTCACGATCACGATGGACCGACCACTCTCGCAAAGGCCAGTTCCGATCATCTCCCCTTCATTTTTTGGCATACTTCTATGTGTAAAACAACCATAGTAGACCTTGGGTAGCTTAAAATAGTGAGGGATTGATAAGTTGGAGATGGAATTGAATTGACAATGGTAGAGTGACCTTTTCCTCGTCAATATCTCATAACTTTACGGTTTAATCTCTGTTTAATTCTTAAGTTAATTCTTTATTTTCTCATTCTTATGTAAGACTATTTGGTGCTATTTTAGAGCTCAGATTACGCCCAATTTTAGGGTAAGCAATCATTGAGCTAAGAGGGACCTAGGGGCGGATTAAATTCTCAATTTCGTTGATAGGCCCCACTATTTGGGTTTTAGCCTGATTTCTGACCGAATCATAAATATGGAATATGGCTATTGATATTTTCTTCTTGACGTGTAGAATAATATTTTGCTTATATGGCAGCAGTTGGAGGCTTCTCGAAAGGGAAAATCTCCATTATAGAGGACTGTACGTTCTTTCGGTGGTGTCCAGGTAGGCTAGGCTTATCTTTCTCCTAGAGTTTGCTTGATTATGGTATTAGTATGATATTACGCCAGTTATAGGTGGGTCCTTACGACTCGGATATTATTTAATATAGCCGATTATTGGCCATTCGGGTATAATTTGGCCCGTTTTCCCTTATATTGGTCTATGATTTTCCTTTAGGATTAGACTTCGCTTTCCTAGTTCCTTGGGGTAGGATTGTGAAGCCTTAGCCTAGGTTTAGATATATGCTTTCTTTAGGTTTGGTTTCGGGTCTTGTAGTCTGTTGTACCACCCCTTTTAAGATAGGATGCTTAAAATAGCACCCTTTTGACCTAAATAACGTACCATTGCTCCTTTAGCCTACAACTTGGGTTTTGGGTTGAATTAGTTGTAATGGTAGGCTTAGTTAGTTTTGTTACCCTGGGTAGGGTAGTATTTGACCTCAAACCGCGCTTTCTAACTAAATAATTGGAACTCACTTCTCCTTAAAGGTTTTGGCTGCCTAAAATTGGAATTTATGATTAAAAGGACTTGAGATGGGTTAAAACTCTGGGATATCACTATTAATGGTTTACTTGTGAGTTCCAGTTCGAGTCTGGCATTCGTTATATTTTTACTATTCATCATTTCCAGTTCAAGTCCGACATTTGTTATATTCTTACAATTTATAAGTGTTTGTTCGAGTCTGGCATCTAGCCTATTGTTATTATCCACTAGTTTCGGTTTGAGTCTGATATATATTATCATTTTAGTTATTGATATAGGATTGGAAATTGTGAGGAAATTGGTAAAATTTATGGTTATGGCTGGGAAAGGAGTGTATGGTACGCATATCTCACATCTTGACTCATTTTACTTACGTTTCTATTATATTCGGCCCTTGCTTTAGTTTTACTCTTTGGTTGTACCCACCGTGCTTATGGGGGCACGGTTGGGTTTATTTCTTCATATGTGTGCCTTCTAGGCTTATGTGGGTCCAGTTAGGTTATAGCTGGGCTTTGTTTCCACTTTTGAGTTACTTATTTTCTATTTATCGCATTTGCCTAGCATTGCCTAATTTTTTCTATTTCTGCCTCTTTACTATTGACTTTAGACGACATACTCACACTTTATTTATGTTCTTAATGTAATTAAGCTCAGTTGGCCTATGATGCCTACTGAGTACCTGTGGTTTTTGTACTCATACTAAACTTCTGCATTTTTTCCCTAGTGGAGATTCGCGTATGAGTCACCGTTGTTGACGACATCCTCGAGCTGTGTTGCTGACCGGAGACTGGGTGATATTTTAGAGTCCGAAGCTTATCCTCCTCCTTCTGTTGTTATGATAGACTTATTTTGTATATTCTAAGACTATGTTGTATATTTAGCACTGCCTGGTACTCTCTTTTGTTAGTAACTCTTATACTGACCTTACCAGGTTTTGGGAGGGATTCCTTTTAGTATTTTGTCCTCTACCCTCGCTTGTACAACATTTTTATGTATATATATATATATATATATATGTTTCCGCTTATCATTTTCTAGTGTCTTCTTTATTCTCATTTTCCCTTTATCTTCTACCTATTAGCCCATTACTTGTCATTTCAGGCTACGGTTTGGCTTACCTACTGATGGATTAAAGTAGGTGCCATCATGAACTAAGAATTTGGGTCATGACATTTCGAAGAGGCATATCCAATTGATAAATACCAGTTGTAGTGTGAGCCTCGAGCCACAAGGCAAAGAACTAAAAAGCAAGAAAAGGCATCGGCTGCGGCTAAAGCAAAAGCTTAGGCACAAGAACAAGTGACCACTCCCCAGTCTAAAGTAGGAGAAGGGTCATCAAACTTTTTTTGAAGGTGAGGAGTCTAGGTACGGAGATCCTAAATGTCAAAGTGAAACCAATAATGAAAGTTCCAGGCTCCAAGCTTCAATTGATGGAAGATTAGCAGAACAACAAAGAAAATTGGAGCAACTTGGTGAGGGACTCCAAAAGCAAGTTAAGGGTTCATAAACCATATATGATTGAGACTATACTATCACTGATAGAGGAAAAGTTAAGAGGGGATTTATAAAGGATCTCGGATACAGATTGGGGATTTAAATAAAATGCCTAATATCAATAAAAGCTTCGACCACTATAGATTTGATTGGACAACCAGAGCCTCGGGGTGGTACATTCCAACTCTTGATCGTGAATTCTACACTGTGTATGCATCAACACTTCAGCTAAAGTCTCCAAAGGTAAAACAATCCAAAGATTAGCAAACCTTAGAGAATGTACAGGTTCGGGGCAGACAAGCAATTATCTCCAAGAGCACAATCCAACATTTTCTCTTTGGCCTTAACTATCAGGCCCCCCAAATCACCAGCAAGTATAGTTACTATGCTGATGTGGTGAGAGTGGTGAGAAGGTTATCAAAGGAAGATATAATCATGTATTTGAAATATTGTACAGCAATATTGTGGAGAAAAAGGAAGAAGTCATATGGGTATTGACAATAGCTGATATTAAAAAGTCCTTTTTGAACTTTGTAGTCAAGGTTTGATGGTTGGTGGCTCGTTAAAGGATATGTCCGACAAGTATGGATAACTCATTAACTCTGGACCAAGCTATTTTGTTGCATGTATTATGAAGAGATATGCTTTAAACTTCACCCAGTTGATCATTGAGGAGATTAGGGAATGTGCTATGAAAGATAACACTAGTATTCTATTCCCATCATGATTATAAGTCTTTATGAACTTGTTGAGGTTCTTTGATTTAATGGGATTGATTCAAGGGTGGTGGTAAATTGTATTTCAGATACCAGTCTCATTCAAGACAAGAAAAATTTAGTGGCTCGGTCGAGGGCCCAACCATTGGGTTCTTTAGGTATGGCTACTGTTGAGGGGTAGATAGAGTAGGGGGCAAGTTGATACCCCTGCTTTATTTGATGTTGACACAGTTATTGGTGAGCCCCAAGTGTGACTACAGCCGCTGGGGCTGATGCTACCACATCTATTACCACAGCTCCAGCAACACTACCCATTTGAGCATCTCTATAGGCCGGCTCAGTACCTCTCAATATTCTATGCCATTTTCCTACATGCCTAGTCACAGTCTCACATGAGTTTATAAACGACATGACTATTGGCTGATTTATACTGAGAGACAGTAGATTCCCACTAACATTCAAGTTAAGATCTTAATGGACCAACTGAAATCGTGGGTGACAAAGGTGATTAAAAACACTACAAAAGTCCTACATAGTAGCTTAGTTGGTTTTGAGCAGAGGATGGATGAGTTACTGGAAGCTTTATAGGTCTCTGAGTTAGCAAAATAGGTTAAGAAGATTACTTTTTTAGGAGTGGAGGTGACAGAGTTGTCAGCATAATATGCTCCTGTGGTACCACCGATAATTATTCCAGTTATTGAGGAGAAGCCTGGAGAGGATGTACCAGTTATTGATTTCTTCACTCATGAGACAGCCATGACGACGAGTTGAAAGATGATGAATTTTATGGGGTCGATGAGGATAGAGATTTCCGAAAGGCTACTAAGGCCTCCAGAACTTATTATCACTTGCAGATGATCGAGTAGGAGTAGCAAGAGCGACGAGCATCTATGAGTTCGACAACTATAGGTGTCCCTGTTTTTTGAGGTGAGAGACATATGGCTTATCCTCCTCTATTAAGTGCACCACTGTTATTGCTGAGGGTATTTTGAGTGCACTGCACACTAGTGGCACCACTGTTAATGATTTTACTAGACCCTCCCACCTAGGTCGCCATAGGTATGTCCTATCTCTCTATGTTAGTTTCTTAATATGCATTAGGGATAATGCATGCCTTTTTCATAGGGGATGGGTTACTTTTTGGTCTATCTCACCACCTGAGGGTTTTTAGTATAGTGTTTCTTTTCCCTCGGGTGTGCTATCTAGTAGAACTAGCATGTTTAGGATAGTTAAATTTTTTGTTTAAACTTCACGCAGTCAAGGGCATGAAAATCTATTTTGAAAAATAGAGACCCCTCTAAATTTTGTGGGACATATTTATCTACTTTAATATAGTGATTGCTATGGATCTTTGCATGACATTATGTATATGGATGTGACAATTATTTCTTAAGCTAGGGCATGAACTTGATAGTTAGTGATTGATAGTGTAACTCTATTCCAAGTGTGTATGAGCCTACATTTGTATTATTCTTACTTTGTGTGTGCAATCTAGAACTTACCCAGTTAGTCTTGTTTAGTCGGTAGGATAGTTGACTAGTTAAAAATCATAGGATATTTTTTCTTTTCGTCCACTCAGCCTAATGGTCATTCAAATAATGTATAATCCCTTGATTCTGGACTTTGAACCTAAATTGAAGGTTTTCATTGATTAGCATATTCACCTTCCAAATTTTTCTTCAAACCTTTGTTTAGTCCCTGGTCCCTCCTTGGATATTATGTACCTCAAATAAGGTAAATCTCCTAAGTTGAGGGTGGATACTATAGAGGTAAATGAAATAAAATACTAGTGATAAAAGAAGGGAAAAATGGGTGTGACATGTGCTAAAAAGAAAAAAAAAAGGAAGAAAGAGAAAAAGAGAAGTTCATTTTGAAAGAAAGTCGCACCCGTCATAAGAAGAAAGGAAAAGAATAAAAGGATAATAGGTAGGAAAAAGATTGGTCTAAAGTTGAATAAAGATAGCATAGTGTCAAAGAGGGCATAGTCACTATTTCCAAATAAACCATACCCGTCCCCAAGCCTAAGTTACAAGCCAAGTAAAGTCCTATAGTGATCCTAGTTCAACTGTTCAAAAATTGAGGCATAGAAAATTAGGGCAAACCTATGGTATTGTGAATGAATTGCATGAATTTATTTGTGAGAGCGAGTGTATTTTTACTAGTCTCAAGTTGAATGCTTATTGTGTGAGTGGGATTTCTTTGTGGTAAAGGTGCTAGGATAACATTTTTGATTGCTGATTGTTAGGGTTATTATCATCTATGTATGCAAAATTGTCCATTGATAGCGTAATGTCATTCATAGATACTCTCATGTCAATTTGATAAGTAGTGTATGCACACTTGTTTTGTATTAAGAAAAAGGGGAGTGTCGAACTTGTACGATGTATTGTCTAAAATCCTTACGATTGTCGTAGTTTCCTACTTTTCTTTTTCTTAAGCGTGATATTAGTATAGTTTTTATTTTGTTTCTTGAGGACAAACAAACATTTTAAGTTGATGGTGTTTATGTGTCATGGTTTTACGACTTTTTCGATGCTTAAAACATAGGATTGTTGTACATTCTTAAGCTTTTTTTGGTAGATTTGATGTGTGTTTGTTCAGAAAATAGGTCCTGGAGTGAAAGAAGTAAAGAATGTGTTGAATCAGACCAAAGTGACTCAAAAAGGCTTTCCACGAGTTGTACTCTGTAACCACGAACCATTGTTTGAATCGTAAAGTAGAAGTCCAGAAAATTAAAAATAAGGTTCATACAGCATGAGGTCTTTTCATGGGCCATTGAAAGAAAACCACGAACCTGAGTTGTCCATACTGAGATCTGTGATAAGAAAGACCTAATAAAAGTAATTCTAGATATTGATACCACGAGGTATAGTACAGTCTGTGAAGATTGTCTACAGGGCATAAAGATTGGTTCGTGGAAACTAGAAGCAATCTGTGAACTACAAAGCCTAATTCCATACTATAAGTTGTGGAGAGCTTGCCGATACTGTTTTCCTAGTGGTCGTAGGATAGGTTTTGTAATGTCTAATAAATACCTATCTTAGGTTTTCTTTTACAATTTATGCACTCTTAAGCCTTAGAAAAGCATAACATTATTTTGTTCTTGGATTTTGAGAGATTATTTATACATTATTTCTTGAAAATTAGGCTTTCATTAATTATTCAAGATTTCGGATTTCTTTTACTTGATTCATAAGTTTATGATTAGTAATTCTTCTACAAATTCTTATTGTGATCTTATGAACATGAGTAGCTAAATCCTATAACTAGGGTTGGGGGAACCATAATGAATTAACAACGTCGATTAAAGTACTTAGTGATTCTTGAATGGTGTTTATGCATGTATTGTTATTCCCTTCGTATTTATTACCTTTTGATGCAAATCAAGTTAGCAAGATTGATAGGCAAAGCGATGGTGTGAGCGATCTTTAAAATGAAAGCTTTCAATCAATCTCAAAGAATTTAAGGTGTCATGAAAGGATCATTAAAAGAAAGAAAACATGGATGGAAGACTTTATGGCCACCAATATGCTAGAGCAACTATTCTGATAATTTGGCCATTTTTGTAATTTAGCTATAGTTGCAAAACTCGTATAAATGGTGTTTATGTCTTTCACATTAGGGTTAGTTAGCTTTTGGATGAACATTTTATGCTTAGAGTCCTTTGTTAGTTTTGGGAAAACCCTCTTGTCTCTCCAATTAAACCCTTTTGATTACTTGGGCAAGCATCCCTTGTATGAGTTCAATTTCTCTTCTTCCTTGAATTGAATCTAATGATTAATATATTTTAATTGTTAGATTTTCCCTTCTTTTCTCCTAAATCTCTTCTCCTTTTCTTTCTATTTCTTAATTATATCATTGTATCTTATCTTATTTACTATATTATGATTTCTTGCATCTTATTTCACATCACTTTTTAATGAGTACATGTGTTAGAACTCACCTTATTCTTACTTCTTGAATCAAAGGGGTAACAAAAGGGAAAATAGATTAATAACGGAGATTTGAGGCTATCAACCCTCATCTAAAAGCTTGAGCCTTGTCCAGGGATAGCTAATCTGAAATCAAGGGTAAGGGTTAGTAAATTAAACACTCGTAGACTGACCAAGTTACATAGTGATATTCATCTAGACAGGGGATCATCTATTTAGGTGAGCTTAACTAACTGATTTTGCATGCTAAGCACCAGGATAGATCACTAGTACGCTACGCTTACTGAGTTATGAAATCATAGATAATACAATCCTATTCCATTCTCACTAATTGTCACAACATAAATTGATAACTGATTACTTGTTACTATAATTTACCAACTATTTATTTGTTCTTTTAAAAAAAGCCTTCAAAAATAATAAATTACTAGTTACAATAACCACATTGACCTAGATTCTAGCCATATTTCCTGTGGGATTGACCCCCACCATGGTTGGGTTCTATATTTGATCAGTGACTGTATTACACTTCATTGCAAGGTGTAATTTTCGCGATATCAATAATGCATCACTTTGAGTATTTATTCCATTCTACAGGGAGATTGGTGATCCTGGGTCAATTCTTAGGTGTATTGTTTTCGAGTAATGAGAACCTATAAGACTCTCTCATCTTTGGTTATCATTAAGCTAACACATGTTTGCTTTCTTGCTTCTGCTCTACTAGCATGATTAATTTTGTTTGTCCTCTACTGCCATAAAAATAATTTACTTGCACTAACTTTTGGCCTTCAACAGTCTGAAATGAATTTTAAACATAATGAACTACCTTGACTATTTCTTCATTGATGATTTTACTGAGACTCATGATTTACTCTATCACTGAATTTGAACTGATTCATAAATATTGTTTTACCATGTCTATAATTATTATTATTAATATTAATATTATTAGTATTATTTTATTATTTTATTATTATGTTATAATGACCCTCCAAGTTATTTTCATAATTTTCATGTATTTTCCCTAATTTAACCATTCTCATAGTTGTTATGGGACATTTGTAACTTGCTCGGATGGGTGGTTCGGTTCTCGAAGAGTTTTTTTTGGTTTTAAGATAATTTTCCTATTTTGAACTTTTAAAGTTAAGAAGTTTGACTTTGGTTAATATTTCTAGTAAATGGCCTTAGATAGAAATTCTGATAGTTTTGTTAGCGCCAGAACATGGATTTTGGGCTAGGGGAAGTTTGGTTTGAGTCCTGAGGCTTTCAGTCTCATTTTTGGCACTTGGGTAGATTTTAGTGAAAATTTAGAAAGTGTTGACTTCGGTCAATATTCGGCCGAGACAACCTTTGTTGGTCATTTCAAATTCCATTAAGTCTTGTTTGCATTCATAAGACTCCAAATGAATCTCGAAGGTCTATTCAGGACATGCAAATTTGGCCAAAGCTGCTGATGCAACAACTCCTGCGGAGCTTAGCTCGCACCTATAGAGCCTCTCTTGTGGAGAGTTGGCCGTTTTTGTGTAGGCTGCAGATGTGAGCACATTCAACTTTGTGGGGCATCAACTTCAAATTTAGCGGGGCTTTCTCCTCTTTGCTAATGCCTTTTTTGTAGAGTCTTTTTCGTGTTTGGGGAGGGTGCACTATGCACCTGGCTACTCTTAAGACGAGCGCTACTATTTAAGAGGGACTGCTCATGCAGAATTTTCTTCGCTTTAGTGAAGGCCTGGATTCTAAGTGACTACCTCTTTAGTGAAAGTCTAACGTCTAAAGCGACATCGATTCTGCAACCAAACCTCTGCTAATGCGGTGATCGCAGTATATAGACAACCTTCTTCCTCATTTAATTTCATTCCTACACTTACCTATTTGAGAGCACATCCTAAGAATAAATTTATCATTTCTTGGAGATTTCATCACTTGGTAAGCTTAATCTTTTTTGTGCTGCGTTCTTTTGCTTCATCTCATGTTATTACTTTAATTCATAAATTGGGTCTTTTGTTCTTTGTTTTCCTTCATGATTTAGTAAACCTTTCGGAAAAATTAGGGACAAATTCAATTTCTTGTTTTCCTAATATCTAGGCATAGGTTTCTTACCCTTGGGTAATAGCATGGGAAATTTCTATTTTTGTTAACGGGCCTAGAGGGTCAATTTTTGACCCACTTCCTTGGCCTGATTTTTGTATTTATAATATGGGTATTAATCTTCTCATATTTACATTTGATATGTGATTTTGATAGTGTGGCAAATTTTTGAGGTTTAACGGTGGGGAAAGGTAGCTCTTCGTTAGTCTGAGACTGATGGTTGGCATTAAGGTAGGCTATAGTCTACTTTCTTTTAGACTTACCTTTATGAGAAGGTATGTTTTATAAATTTCTTATGGTATGGGGGATTTATTGTCATGCCCCGAATTCCAATGGGGCGGACTGGCACCCGAAGCCGTTAAGGCACAAGAGAACCAATCTTCATTCATGTACACTCGTATGCATGTCACTCAAGGAACATCACTATCACATATAGATACAAGATGCTAATGGCGGAAGTCATGGAAAATATGTGATATATATGAAACTTGGCCGTTAGGGCCACCATGTCAAAAGCATACATTCTTTCATTCATCTTCCCACGTACGTCTACAAAGCCTCTAACAGATGTATATACATAACCAACCTAAAGTCAGGACAAGTCCCCGCTTTATACAACATTTGCAATACCAAAAAAATGTACACATGTGACTCGAAAAGCCCCGAACCAACTGGAGCTCACCAATGGTCTGCAAATGACCCACAACCTAATGTGGAGGTCTACTAGTACCTGTGCCTGCAGCAAGTAAGGTAAGTCCCACAAGGGACGTTAGTACGAAGAATGTACTGAGTATGTAAGGCTATATGAAACTGCATAATATATAAGTACTTCAATGAAATCAAATATAAGAGAATAGTCAATATAGATAAACCATCATTCTGTATGTGAGGAACCATGTACATTACATTCATTACTTTCTTTGCCTTTACGTTCATTCATCTTTCTATGACCAACTGATCAGTGGTAAAAGAGGATGACCCATGCTAGGCTTTTCTGTCGCCCCTGGGATGCTACTGTGATATTGGTATCGACCCATGCTAGGTATTTTGAACCCCTGGGATACCACCCATGATATTGGGATCGACCCATGCTAGGTGTTTCTTCTACCCCTGAGATGCCACCCAAGAATACTCAAACAATTATACATTTCTTCATTTCCTTACTTCTATGAAATTGATACATTAGTAGTCATAACATTATTGAAACTTTAGAATGTAACATTATTGGACCTTTGGAATCAAGCCCACAATTATGTGACACATGAATAACAATTGATCAATGAATAAGGAACATGTTATTAACAATAGATGATAACCTGAAATGGGATACCTTAGAGCATTTCGAAATGGAACAAGTACAATGTCAATGTGAACACTATGTGATGCAGAAGGATACGGAAAGAGTAACCTTACATACCATATCTTCCCAATATGAATACACCGTCCTATACGTGAATACAATAATCCTTCTTCTTCCTTACGTTTTACTCTACAACACAAGTACATAACGGAGCTCACGTTAACAACTAACTACCTTACAAGTGCATAAGACGACAATGATTTACATGATTGCCCTATAACGTCATTTCACCCTTTACAATACCATTCACAACATTATCATACCAACAATACCACAACATTCCACACATTGACCAAGGCATCATAAACCAATAGCATTTCACACCAAGTTTGTACTTTACACTTCCGCTTCAACACAACATCACAATTACTCGATCAAGTCACCTTAATACGTTGCATCACAACAATCTTACAAATTATACACATACAAAGAAAAATCAAGGTATGTACATAACCACACCATACATGTTTATATTTCATCCACACCCTTCACTTCCATCAAAACCTCAAATCTCCTTTCAAGTTAAAGTCACATAAGTGACACATCTTTTAGTAAAAATAAAAATTGCACTACTTAACAATTTTAGACACCACCATAATGATATACACAATCTATCATGCATATAATATATTAAATCACAAGATTAAACACTTACCCAAGCTTGAAAAATGATGATCTTGTCTAAAGAGATGGCTTAGAGTTTTGAGAGCTAAAAGGAAAATCTTGGAAATATCTAGAATGGAATACGTGTTTATGTGAATAAAAATCTGATTTTTCCTTGTATTATATAGCCCCTCAAGTCATCCTTATCCAAACATTAATTTCTATGCTTACTTGGTCAATGATAGAATGGATCATTTTCATTTGGGCCATGCATTTTGGCTTCATTTTGGGCCTCAAATTGAGCCCATTAACACATGTTAACTTAGCCCACCAAATTCAATGTATTATCCACCAAATATTTCATGTTTAAATAATTCCATAAGTGTTACGACAATATTTAACTCACGAGATTCATGTTCGTAGCCTCAATCTCAAGAATAAGCAATTTTATCCACTCATGGCTTAATTGAACATAATTTGATAAAATAATTACGAAGAAGAATTAACCCCAACTTGGATTCCAAACTCGCTCAAGTGTAGTCCTAATACTATGGAATAATGATACCATAACCCAAGAGTCCTCTTTATAGACTAATAATTTGAGAAGAAATTTGGCAAAAAGCACCCCGGCACGCCCCTGGGCGCGCTTGGGACTTAGGTGAATTTCAGCTCCTGAAAAGGTGGGCAAGAGTGGCCTGGCACGCCGCTGACGTGCCCCTATGCTTCCTGTGCCATAAAAATTTTGGCCAGAAGCTGCCTGGCACGCCTCTAGGCGCGCTCTACACTTAAATTCTGATTTTCTTCTTTTTTTCGACTTTTCTTTGCGGATACTAGCACAATATCAAATACTCCATCAAAGAAATACAAAATACGTACTTATTGGTCTCAAAACAAAGGTAAACATGGTTCAAATAAGTCATAAAAACTCTATATCACCAATCAAGTAGGGTCGGAAATGTATGGGGTGTTACATCCTTCCCCCCTTAGAAACATTCCTCCTCGAATGTTAATACCTCTTCCCATTTACAACAAATGCACCTTTATGTTAACATATATACATATACACATAATGCTTATAGATACTTACTTGTTATTTCTCTCCTTCCGCACCTTGAATTTTTTCTTCCGTGTGAAACAAAAACGGGTACTTTGACTTCATCATTTCTTCGGCTTCCCATGTGATTTCTTCTACTTGTTGATTTATCCAAAGTACCTTTACGGAAGCTACGTATTTATTCCTTAACCTCTTCACTTGTCTATCCATAATAGCAATAGGTATCTCTTTATAGGTGAGATCCTCCATAACTTGTACATCTTCAATGGGAGCGATATGAGATAGATCTCCTATGCACTTTTGAAGCATCGAAACATGAAATACTGGATGAACTATGGAGAGTTCTTGGGTTAGTGCCAATTCATATGCAACTTTCCCAAATCTTTGGAAAATTTCATATGGCCCTATATAACGGGGACTCAACTTCCCTTTCTTTCCAAATCGCATTACCCCTTTCATCGGTGACACCTTTTAGAACACCCAATCACCTATGGCAAATTCGTGCCTTCTTCTCCTAACATCAGCATAGGACTTGTGTTGGATTATGGCCGATTGTAGCCGCTGTTGAATCACTTTCACTTTCTCCATAGCTTGATGAACAAGATCTGGCCCAAGTAAAGCAATTTCACCCACTTCAAACCATCCGATTGGTGATCTACACTTTCTTCCATATAACGCTTCAGAAGGTGCTATTTTGAAACTTGAATGATAGCTATTGTTGTAGGCAAATTCAATAAGAGGTAGATGATCATCCCAACTACTTTTAAAATCCAACGTGCAAGCTCGTAGCATATCTTTAAGTGTTTGGATAGTACGTTCTGCTTGTCCATCTGTCTGAGGATGAAAATCCATACTCAAATTCACTTGTGTACCCAAGCTCTTCTGAAAAGATCTCCAAAAATGTTCCGTAAATTGAGATCCCCTGTCTGATATATTAGAGATTGGAATCCCATGCAATTGCACTATTTCTTTAACATACAACCTTGCATACTCCTCAGCTGTATAAGTGGTCTTGACTGGTAGGAAATGCGCTGACTTGGTAAGCCTGTCAACTATTACCCATATGGAATCAAATTTTTGTAGTGTACGAGGAAAACGTGTGATGAAATCCATGTTAATCATGTCCCATTTCCAAACTGGAAGATTGATACATTGCATGTAACCTCCTGGTTTCTGATGCTCCACTTTTACTTGTTGACAATTTGGGCATTGAGCTACAAATTCTGCAATGTTCTTCTTCATGTTTCCCCACCAATACATTTCTTTCAAATCATGGTACATTTTGGTAGCTCCCAGATGAATAGAATATCGTGAATGATGCGCCTCTGTCATAATTCATCTCCTCAGCTCATCTACATTCGGTACACATAATCTACCTTGGCATTGAAGTACTCCCTCTTGCGTAAGATCAAATGCCTTTGTCAGACCCTGTTGTACATTTTCTTTCAGTTGAAATAAAATAGGATCCGCATCCTGTTTCTCTTTCACCTCAGCTACTAATGAAGATTCTGCTGCATTTTGCACAATAACCCCTTCATCTGGAGATTCAAGAAGGAGAACTCCCAAACTGGCTAATTGATGTAGGTCCTTGATTATACATTGCTTTTTCGTTAACTGGACATTAGTGCTTCCAATTTCTTTGCGACTTAATGCGTCAGCTACCACATTTGCTTTTCCTGGATAATATAGGATATCAATATCATAGTCTTTTAAGAGTTCCAGCCACCTCTGCTGAGTTCCAGCCACCTTCGCTGCCTCAAATTTAAGTCTTTCTGCTTAAAGATATATTGCAAACTCTTGTGGTCAGTGTAGATGTCCATATGAACTCCATACAAATAATGGCGCCATATCTTTAACGCAAATACCACAGCTGCCAACTCAAGGTCATGGGTGGGATAATTTCTCTCATATGGTCGCAACTGTCATGAGGAATACGCGATTACATTACCATGTTGCATCAATACACACCCTAGGCCAACTCTGGAAGCATCACAATATACTGCATACCCTTCTGTGCCTTCCGAAAGTACTAATACGGGTGTGGAAGTTAATTTATCTTTCAGCTCTCGAAAACTTTTCTCACATGCATCATTCCACTGAAACTTGATTGTCCTGTGTGTTAGCTTTGTTAAAGGTGAAGCAATGGAATAAAACCCTTCAACAAACCTTCGATAATAACCTGCAAACCCAAGAAAGCTACGAATTTTCATAGGCGTCATAGGCCTTGGCCAATTTTTCACCGCTTTAATCTTTTGCGTATCAACCTGAATCCCTTCATCTGACACAATATGACCCAAGAATGCTACTGATTTTAACCAAAATTCACATTTAGAGAACTTTGCATACAACATACGTTTATGAAGAATTTGTAACACCTGCCGTAAGTGATTAGCATGGTCCTCTTGTGATATTAAATAAACCAGGATGTCATCTATAAACACCATCACGAACACATCTAGAAATGTCTTAAACACCATATTCATCAAATCTATGAAAATAGTTGGTGCATTTGTTAGTCCAAACGACATAACTAAAAATTCATAATGGCCATACCATTTTCGAAAAGCTATCTTGGGTATATCTTTTTCTCTAACTCTGACTTGATGGTAACCCGATCTCAAGTCAATCTTTGAAAAACATTTGGCACCCTATAACTAATCAAACAAATCGCCAATTCTGGGAAAGGGATATTTGTTCTTGATCGTTACTTTATTCAATTGTCGATAGTCAATGCACATTCTCAATGTGCCATCTTTTTTCCGTACAAATAATACTGGTCCACCCCACGGGGACATACTAGGCCTGATGAAGCCCTTGTCTAGAAAGTCTTTTAATTGTTCCCTCAATTCACGCAATTCTGCTGGAGCCATTCTATACGGAGGAATAGAGATAGGCTGAGTGCCTAGAATCACATCAATACCAAACTCTACTTCCCGTTCTGGAGGTAAACCTGGAAGATCATCGGGAAATACATCAAGGATTAATTGACCACTGGAACCGACTGAGGAGTTAATGGTTCCACATCAGTATCTTTCACTCTTACTAAGTGACATATGTACCCCTTGGCTATCATTTTCCTTGCTTTAAGATAGGAAATAAATTTCCCTCTCGATGCCCCTATATCACCCTTCCATTCAAGAACATTTATTTGTGGAAAATGAAAATGTACTTTCTTAGCTCGGCAATCCATCAAGGCATAACAAGAAGCCAAGCAATCCATACCCATTATGACATCAAAATCCACCATTTCTATTTCAATAAGATCAGCCAGTGTATCATGATTACACACAGTTACCACACACAGTTACCACACAATTATGATATACTCTTTTTGCAATAATAGGTTCACCAACTGGTGTAGATACTTCAATTGACTTAATTAATAATTTCGGCGTTCTTTCAAATTTCACAGCAATCAATGGAGTAACATATGACAATATAGAACCCGGATCAATCAATGCATATACATTATGCAAAAATATGAATAATGTACCTATGACTACATCAGGGGAAGCCTACGAATTGTGTCGGTCCACCAGAGCATAGGTGCGATTCTAGGCTCCACTGGAACTGGCTGCTCCGCTAGCACCTCTACCATGACCAGCAGGCTATACACTTCTACCTAGGGAAGGAATCGATGATGATGATGCAATGGTTGATCCCGTAGGTCATGTTATACCACCTGCACCCCTTTGTGGACACTCTCTCATCATGTGCCCCGACATACCGCACCAAAAGCAACCAGTCGTTCCCAATCGGCATGTACCCAAATGAAACCTACCGCAGTGCTGACACGGCTGACGAGAAAATCCTGCGATCTGCAAACCTTGAAGTCCACTACTCTGCCCAAAATGGTTGCCTCTAAATCCCAGAATTGGGATGAAGTTTCTGCTGTAGGGGAAGAAAATGATGGCCTAGGCGGTCTAGGAAAAATTCGAGGCCTAGATTCTCTTTGGGACACCATAGACTGTCCCATAGGTCTATCCCTCTTTGACGACCCTTTTTCAAATTCATGTACCCTTCTTCTTTGCCTCTGCTCCTCCATCTTCTGTGCGAAAGCCTGTATTCTAGCTATATCCATATCTCTGTTCAACGCAGCAATAGTGCAGTCCCTTATCAAATATGGCTCCAATATGTCCACATATCGATGGACCCTATCTGTCATTATGGCTACTACATTCAGAGCGTATCGAGCCAAAGAGTTAAACTACAGACTGTATTCTCTGACACTCATATTCCCTTGACGAAGATTTAAAAACTGATCCGCACGAGCCTCTCGGATCTCATATGGGAGATAGTGATCAAGAAAGGATGTTTTGAATTACTCCCAACCATCTGGAAGTACATCAATCCCCCTTGATCTTTTCCAGTCTTCATACCATAATATAGCTTCACCTTTCAATCTATAGGCCGCAAGTTCAACTGTTTCTACACCAGGCACATGCATAACATCTAGAGCCCTTTGAATTTGGCCCACTAAGTTCTGTGGATCTACTTTCAAATCTGACCTAGTGAATATGGGAGGGTCTAATTTAAGAAAATCCTGTGTCCGCCGACTAGCTACTCTAGCCACGTCATCGTCACTTGTCATTGGACCAGCTCGTCCCTGAGTTTGTGCAGCAACTATCTGAGTCAACATATGCACTACGTTTTTTAAATCCTGATCTGTGGCATTCATAGGCGGTTCTGTAGGTACTTATCTACCTCTTGGCTCTTCTGGAGCTGGAAAAGTAGAAGAAGCCCACGATGCAAACTCAGCGTCAGCCCTACCTTGAGTAGTTTGGTCAGGTGGTGATTTACTCATTCCTTCTCCGGCAAGTATATCTACCTGCTTACCTTTGCCCCTACCTCGTCTTGTCATCAACATTTTACTATAACAAATAAAACCAATTACAATGGTCAGATATGATTCCACCTACAACTTTGGCTCTATTGCACGATCTAGAAATGAAGAAAAGAACCAACTCATAAATGTCCCATAGCCTCCTACTTATAAATGTGGTGCACAACATATCCATAAGTAAGACTCTACTTAGACACGGCTTTGTATACATCCTTAGGACAACCTGCTCTGATACCACTTTTGTCACACCCCGAATTCCAACAGGGCGGACTGGCACCCGAAGCCGTTAAGGCCCGAGAGAACCAATCTTCATTCATGTACACTCGTATGCATGTCACTTAAGGAACATCACTATCACGTATAGATACAAGATGCTAATGGCGGAAATCATAGAAAACATGTGATATATATGAAACTTGGCCATTAGGGCCACCATGTCAAAAGCATACATTCTTTCATTCATCTTCCCGCGTACGTCTACAAAGCCTCTAACAGATGCATATACATAACCAACCTAAAGTCGGGACAAGTCCCCACTTTATACAATATTTACAATACCAAAATAATGTACACATGTGACTCGAAAAGCCCCGAACCAACTGGAGCTCACCAATGATCCGCAAATGACCCGCAACCTACTGTGGAGGTCTACTAGTACCTGCGCCTACAGCAAGTAAGGTAAGTCCCACAAGGGATGTTAGTACGAAGAATGTACTGAGTATGTAAGGCTATATGAAACTGCATGATATATAAGTACTTCAATGAAATCAAATATAAGAGAATAGTCAATATGGATAAACCATCGTTCTGTATGTGAGGAATCATGTACATTGCATTCATTACTTTCTTTGCCTTTACGTTCATTCATCTTTCTATGACCAACTGATCAGTTGTAAAAGAGGATGACCCATGCTAGGCTTCTCTGTCGCCCCTGGGATGCTACTATGATGACCTATGCCAGGCTTTTCTTTCGCCCCTGGGATGCTACTATGATGACCCATGCTAGGATTTTCTATAGCCCCTGGGATGCTACTATGATATTAGGATCGACCCATGCTAGGTATTTTTAACCCCTGGGATACCACCTATGATATTGGCCATGATAGGTGTTTCTTATACCCCTGAGATGCCACCCAAGAATACTCAAACAATTATACATTACTTCATTTCCTTACTTCTATGAAATTGATACATTAGTAGTCATAACATTATTGGAACTTTAGAACGTAACATTATTGGACCTTTGGAATCAAGCCCACAATTATGTGACACATGAATAACAATTTATCAATGAATAAGGAACATGTGATTAACAATAGATGATAACCTGAAATGGGATACGTTAGAGCATTTCAGAATGGAACAAGTACAATGTCAATGTGAGCACTATTTGCTGCAGAAGGATACGAAAAGAGTAACCTTACATACCTTATCTTCCCAATATGAATACACCGTCCTATACGTGAATACAATGATCCAAATCCTTCCTTACGTTTTACTCTACAACACAAGTACACAACGGAGCTCACGTTAACAACTAACTACCTTACAAGTGCATAAGACGACAATGAGTTACATGATTGCCCTATAACGTCATTTCACCCTTTACAATACCATTCACGGCATTATCATACCAACAATACCACATCATTCCACATATTGACCAAGGTATCATAAACCAATAACATTTCACACCAAGTTTATACTTTACACTTCCCCTTCCACACAACATCACAATTACTCCATCAAGTCACCTCAAAACGTTGCATCACAATAATCTCACAAATTATACACATAAATAGAAAAATCAAGGTAAGGACATAACCACACCATACATGTTTATATTTCATCCACACCCTTCACTTCCATCAAAACCTCAAATCTCCTTTCAAGTTCAAGTCACATAGGTGATACATCTTTTAGTAAAAAGCAAAAGTGCACTACTTAACACTTTTAGACACCACCATAATGATCTACACAATATCTCATGCATATAATATATTAAATCATAAGATTAAACACTTAACCAAACTTGAAAAATGATGATCTTGTCCAAAGAGATGGCTTAGGGTTTTGAGAGCTAAAAGGAAAATCTTGGAAATATCTAGAATGGCATGTGTGTTTAGGCGAATAAAAATCTGATTTTTACTTTTCTTATATAGCCCCTCAAGTCATCCTTATCCAAACATTAATTGCTATGCTTACTTGATCAATGATAGAATGGATCATTTCCATTTGGGCCATGAATTTTGGCTTTATTTTGGGCCTTAAATTGAGCCCATTAACACATGTTAACTTAGCCCACCAAATTCAATGCATGATCCAATAACTATCTCATGCTTAAATAATTTCATAAATTTTATGACAATATTCAACTCACGACATTAATGTTCGTAGCCTCAATCTCAAGAATAAGCAATTTTAGCCACTCATGGCTTAATTGAACATAATTTGATAAAATAATTACGAAGAAGAATTAACCCCAACTTGGATGCCAAACTCACTCAAGGGTAGTCCTACTACGATGGAATAATGATACCATAACCCAAGAGTCCTCTTTATAGACTAATAATTTGAGAAGAAATTTGGCAAAAAGCACCCCGGCACGCCCCTGGGCGCGCCTGGGACTTATCTGAATTTTAGCTCCTAAAAAGGTGGGCATGAGCGTCCTGGCACGCCACTTGGTGCGCCCCTATGCTGCCTGTGCCATAAAATTTTTGGCCAGAAGCGGCCTGGCACGCCTCTGGGCGCGCCCCACACTAAATTCCGATTTTCTTCTTTTCTTCGACTTTTCTTTACGGATACTAGCACAATATCAAATACTCCATAAAAGCAATATAAAATACGTACTTATTGCTCTCATAAAAAAGGTAAACATGGTTCAAATAATACATAGAAACTCTGGATCACCAATCAAGTAGGGTCGGAAATGTACGGGGTGTTACATTTATAGGGTAGGTTTACTTTTATATTGTATTTATATTTTGTGTCCTCTTGTCACACTATGAAATGTGGGCCCAAGGCCATCAAATTTTATTGGATGGACTCTAAGTTAGTGTTACATTTTTATAGAGGGTATGATTCCCCTTTTTAATCCCCAATAATAAGTGTTTTCTTCTGAATCATACCACAATTCATGTTAATGTATGAATGAATATAAGCATGTCATATATATATTTAAGGTATATATATATATATTTGGCCATAGAATATATTTATTTTTGCTTAAGATTTGGCTTGCCTATTGGAAGGTTATAGAAGGGACCATCATGGTGCAATTTTGGGTCGTGACAGTGTGGTATCAGGGCATATATTCACCGATCTTAGTGGTACAAGAACAAGTGCCTACTAGAGTCCCGCTGATCGGTACAATGACGTACGCATCCTATCTTTGGAAGGCTATGGAATTCATAGGAAACTTTTATCCTTGATTCTTTATCATGCATCATTATTTATTTCAACCACTAAAATCTTCTTTCTTCGACTCTTACTCAGATGGATAGAACAAGATTATTGGTAAGCGAGGGCGGGCTCCTGTGCCTGTATCTATGGCCTCAGCCTATGGTCAGGGTACAGAACCACAACCAGAGTTGGAGATAAAGATTTAGGATTTATAGCATCAGCCAGAAGGTTGGGGCCATCCCAGGTTCTAGCAGGATTTATGGATATGTCGGTACACCAGGACACTGTAGTTAGAATTCTAAGATTTCTGGAGGGTATGTTATAGGCAGGGGCAATGACCGGTATTTTGAGTGTTTCTTGGGTAATGGATGAGTTTGTAGATCTTTAGTAGGGTTCAATGTTAATTTTATAGTATAAGATGAGGTTTCAAGATTTAGCTAGACACGCTGCTAGGGTTATGTCGATAGAGTAGGAAAAAGTTCAAAGATTTCTCAGAGGGTTAATTTTATCGCTCTATTTGGTGGTAGAGCATTTAGTGGCAGTTAGATCTACTTTCCTTCAAGTTGTCTATCATGTGAGGACTATAGAGGAGATATCTCGTGATACCTATTGAGGCAGTGATAAGAGGCCTCGCTATCAGGACTATTTAAGGGGTTCTTTGCTTAGAGATAGGGGTCATCCTAGTAGAAGTCATCAACACTTTTAGCCTAGCAAGACTATTAAGGAAGCACCACTGATTACAGTTGGTGGTTATTCTGGTCAATTTGGGTAGATTAGCCTAGATTAAGGTTAGACTTCTCAGGGTTTGCATTCTGGGTGTTCAGGTCATGGTAGCCATTCTGGTTTTGATGTACATTCTCAATAGACTCTAGCCAGTAGTAGGTGTTATGAGTGTGGTAATTTTGGGATTTTTCTTAAGGAGTGCCCCAGGCACGGGCGTACGACAGTAGGGTCATCAGGTTTAGGCCCCCAAGGCTCAATTTTCATCGGCTTGACGTGGTGTTTAGGATATTAGAGGAGGTCCTTAGGGTGTTAGAGGTGATACTCAGCCAAGCTGTGCAGGTGATATCATGGATGCTCAGTCCAAAGTTGGACTCGCTCAGTTACTTACTTTTTTCTGGTAGGCTAAGGGTCGAGGCTTCAGAAGGT
The DNA here is from genome assembly GCA_031232105.1 of Capsicum rhomboideum. Taxonomy (NCBI): domain Eukaryota; kingdom Viridiplantae; phylum Streptophyta; class Magnoliopsida; order Solanales; family Solanaceae; genus Capsicum; species Capsicum rhomboideum. Next base: position 44,949,864 of record CP124708.1, on the reverse strand, counting down.
AGTCATCACAGGTATGATTTTGATTTATTATCATTCAACTTCTGTGTTATTTGATTCGATTTCTACATATTCATATGTGTATATTTTCATTGCTACTTATGTGAAGTCGTCTAGTGAACTTTTGCCTTTGCTTGTGCCTATGCATGTAGCTACTTTTGTATGTGATTCTTTAGTAGTAGATTGGGTGTATCAATCTTGTATGGTGACTATCATTGGGTATGACACCTGGGTAGATCTTTTCATCTTAGATATGATTGATTTTGATGCAATTCTAGGCATGGATTAGTTATCTCTGTATCATACGATGTTTGATTACTTTGATGACTATTACTTTTGTTATGCCTGGTATCCCTCGAATTGTGTGGAAGGAGATTGATAGTCATGTGCCAAAAGGGATCATATCATACCTTCATGCGAGGAGGTTGGTAATGAAAGGGCGTTTGACTTATCTTGCTTATGTTTGCGATAGTAGCACTAGTACTTCTTTGCTTGAGTCGGTTCTAGTGGTTTGTGAGTTTGTTGATGTTTTTCCTACTGATCTAGCTGTTTTCTACCAATTGTGATATTGACTTTGGTATTGAGGTTGAGACGGCTACTCAGCCTATTTCTATTCCATCATATCAAATGGCTCCAGCTGAGTGGAGGGAGCTTAAGGAGTAGTTTCAGGATATTCTAAGTAAGGTGTTCATTCGGCCTTGTGTGCCTCAGTAGGGTGCTCCTATTTTATTTGTAAAGAAGAAGGATAGTTCCATGCTTATGTGTACCGACTACCATTAGTTGAATAGGTTGACTATGAAGAATAAGTATCTGATAGTGTATATTGTTGATTTGTTTGACCATCTTTAGGGTGCATCCATGTTTTCTAAGATTGATTTAAGATCTGGCTACCAGCTGTTGACAATCAGGGCAGTGAACATACCTAAGACTTACTTTAGGACTCGATACGGCTACTACGAGTTCTTAGTCATGTTTTTTGGTTTGACCAATGGGCCAGCAAGATTCTTGGACTTGACGAATCGTCTATTCAGGACTTATTTGGACTCCTTCATGATAGTGATTATCTACAACATCCTATTATACGTGAGGTGTAGGGAGGAGCATGAGTGTCATTTGAAGATTGTGCTCCAGACTTTAAGGGACCAGCAGTTGCCTGCCATGTTTTTTATTTGTGAGTTCTGGCATGAGTATATAGCATTTTTTGACACACAGTTTCCAAGGAGGGGATTATGGTACATCCAACAAAATAGACAGATTCAGAGATAATTAAGAATTGAAGGGAGATATGAAGAAAGAAAGAGCAATCCTACTATTGAAGTGAATTATAGACCAACAAATATGAATTTGCAATACTCTAATTTGAACAAATAATTACGCGATTAATTTAAGAAGAAGAGAATTGAACTCATACATGAATAATCTTACCAAAAGATATTCAAGAGAGATCCAATGTAGAGATAAAGGGATAAATCCACAAAACACCCCAAAGAGTTATTCACCTAAATATGTAGTCTAAATAAAATTATCTCCATACTATTATATTTATAGTACTAGAGTTTACTAAGATAAGAAAATACATAAATGCCCCTTGATTACATATACATCATATATTACAAAAATGAACCTAAAACATAATGTTGAGCTATTCTTTTGTTGGTTCTTGGATTTCTTACTTTCTTGAAACACTCCAAGATTTTGATGTCAAGTTGAAATACTCCCATGAAATAAGTAATTCCCAAACTTGCAGCATTCTCCCCTTGTTGAGAAGAATTCGACCTCGAATTCAAACCTTTCAAATCATAGAGGGGAATTAGTATCCAAGCCAAAAATAAGCTTCCAAATAATTTACATACCACTTCCAAAAATACATACTTTTGTGATAGAGACAAGAATCACGAAATTCCATAAAAATCAACATTTCAAGCATAGTGTCAAGAACTTGACTCAAAAGTATATCACAATCATAGAATAGGTCAAAGTAACCAATAATTCTACATATTAGAATTTCAAATCAAAACTAGTTACTTCAACTTCTTGGACCAAGTCACAAAAATCATTTTCATAAGTCATGCACTCTTCAAATTTTAAATCATCACTTTCATCAAGTGCACACAAGCCAACAAGAAATGACTAACTCAATTGGACTTCATCAATAGTTTTTACACTTTCAAAATCAATTTTCAAAGTATGATCATTGTGAATCACACCATCAAAATTAAGGCAACTCAAAGAATGATCACATCATCAATACAAAGATTAATTTTAAATTTTCTTGAATATTTTGACCAAAAAAAGTATTGTCAAATATTTTAAAAATTTGACACTCCTTGGGCTCAAAAAGGATATTATCACACATTCTATGCTCCATTCCAAGAGTACTACCACAAAGCATATTGATGTCCTTACAAGATAAAGAATTGTCACAATCAAACTTACTTGTAAAGAGACATTCATCATCAAATCAATTATATTTTTTGTGTTCCCAATAGCCAAAGAATAAATATATTCATCTTCATCACAAGATTTCAAAGAAACATCATTTATTCCAATATTTGACATAACACTAGCTTGAAATCCTTTAAGCTCACAATCAATTACAATTTTAGCTCCACAATCATATTCACCTAGTGTATGACTATAATCTATTAGTATATTAACACAAAGTAAAGAATCATCAACCTCACCAAATAATGGTCTAACATTCACACTAAAGTCACTATCAAGTTCATTTGAAGTAACTAGAGAGTAAAGATTAGCCTTTTTACCTTGATGAGCACTTAAAGAACCTTCTTTACCTTGATTTTATAAAATTAAGCTCACTTGCTCACTTGAAGAAGCAGTCACAACTTGGCTTGCTTCTTTCAATTCTTGAATTTATTTCTAAGTTGAGTCGTTCTTTTTGTGCTCTTCTTCAAGAATACCTACAAAAGAAGTGAAAACACTAGAAGAACAAGAATTCAAAAGGTAGAGTTAGAATAAGAAGACTTCTCACTCACACTCTCTTGTTTTTTTCTTATCTCATTTTCTTTTCTCTCACTTGCTTCACTTTTCTGCTTTTCTTCTCTTAACAATTCACTCCCATTTTTCAGCTCTATTTTCTTTTGTTCTTGTAGCCACTCACTTACTTCATTCAATATATCTTTTTTTTTTTCAACTTTTGAGTTGCTACTATTCACTCCTTCACTCTTCTGTTTTTTTTTCTCTCACCCATTTCATTAAGAGTGTAATAGGCTCCAAGGATCCCTTTTGAATCATTGGGATGACCTTCACATCTAGTATCAACTTGGTACCTTTAGAAGTTTCAAAGACTCTACTTGAATTGTTTGAATGGCTTTGTGTTAGTAGTCTCCACTTCCACTTTCTTAAATTCCTCATATGTTATTGAAGGTTCCTTAATGGTCATAGGAGTTAAGACATGATTTCGTTACATCGAATCTACAGCAACAAACTTTTCCAATTTTTTATCAAACCAAAATTTATTACGATTGAACCAAAGGAGCTCCTAAACATACCAAACAAGTAGACAAAGGGTAGACATTACACCAAATTCTCCCTTGATAGCTTCCATGGTAAACAATGATTTTCACCTTTTTGTCAACCAACTTTCCACCAAAATTTATATGGTGAACCTTTTGTATGACAAGATATATACAACCACTCAACCGAAGAAGGATCAATGAAGTTGGTATAACACAATTCATTTACACCTAAAGTGCAATAAAATATGCAACCACTCTTATATCCCGCTAGAATGACTTCAAATTTAGTAAAACATTCATTAGGCTCATGCTCTTCTTTTCTTATAGAAGCACCACTATAATCATGTAAAACTTCAAAATCACTTCTACTAGAAGTAGAATTATAAGATGAAATTCTCCTTTCTCCATTGTCATCCAAACATCTATTATAACTTTTTGAACCTATAAAAGACATAATTAAGACAACAAAAGTGGTTAGTAAAAATAATGGACCTCACAAGTAACTCCCTTACATGTATCACTCAAATGATTGCACTCAATTTTCTTTCCACTCTCGTATATACACTCATAGGTCGTAGTCTTTTAGGACCACACTCAAATGATCTCACCACTCCAGGATATCCTTTAGTCTCTTTACGGTTCTACAAACTCAAATAAAATAAAACCAAGTTTCAAGTATGAGTTCGGAATGAAGTTTATGGCACTAATAAAGAAGGACAAAACACACTAATGTACTAGGAATGAAATAAACACACAACGAAACTAAAAAGAGAAAAGTTCGACATAAATTGGTACGAAATAAAATACAAACACAAAAATAATTAGATAACACAAGTAGAACTAATACACAATGTAATCTAGATAATGAGATTGACACACAATATGATTTACCCATAAACTAAACAACTCAAATCATGTTTACTCAATAAATCTAGAGCATTTCTAAGCAATACCCAATAGCTTTTGAAGCAAGGAATCAACTCAAACTCCAACAATTCAAGAAATCACAAAAGCAAAATAACCCATTTTTGGAATCAAAAATCGACCCCAAATTCATCCGTCGGTCTCAAAATTGGAATCTAATATGGTTTACCCATGATGGAAACAACTCAAATTCAAAATATGGTGCAAAAATTTTCCCAAAAGAGCTCAAAAACTCATTTTCGCACTTTAAAAAGTGCAGAAATTTAGGTGCAAAAATGGAAAAAATGGAAACAATCAACTCTAAATCACCTATAAATGCTCTTAAATTTGATATGCAATCACTTTGGACTATTTCCAACAAAGGCCAACAATACCCATTCGAAAATTTCTCCAATTTTTTAGACTGATTTTTTTCCCTTTTTTGGATTTTTTTTTATTTTGCAATTTTTTGTCAAACCCAAGATTAGATTTGTGAGAAAAAATCTATACTTGACTCTAATACCAATTGATGAAAAATGAGATACCAGATAGATAGATTCAAGAGATAATTAAGAAACTAAGGGGAGATAGCGAAGAAAGAAAGAACAATCCCACAATTGAAGTAAATTAGAGACCAACAGATATAAATTTGCAATACTCTAATTTGAACAAAAAATTACATGATTAATTCAATAAAGAAGAGAATTGAACTCATACATGAATAATCTTACCAAAAGATCCTCAAGAGAGATCCAATGCCAAAGGGATAAACCCATAAAACTCACTAAAGAGTAATTCACCTAAAAATGTAGTCTAACTAAAATTATCTCCATCCTATTATATTTATAGTACTAGGGTTTACTAAGATAAGAAAAGACATAAATGCTCCTTGATTACATATACATCATATATGACCAAAATGAATCTAAAACATAATCTTAAGCTATTCTTTTATTGGTTCTTGGATTTCATACTTCCTTGAAACACTCCAAGCTTTTTATGTCAAGTTGAAATCCTTTCATGAAATAAGTACTTCCCGAACTTGTATCACCGTGAATAGGCTAGGCTAGTTTCTTCTACCTAGGTTCAAAGATTTATCGAGTTAGTAGGTTACTACAAATGGCTTGAAGAAAAGTTTTATTCTTTTGCCGTACCATTGACTAGATTTACTCAAAAGGATATCCTATTCTGATGGTTTGACGAGTGTGAGGTAAGTTTTCTGAAGCTCAAGGTCTTGTTGACTTCAGCTTTGATTCTGACTCTTACTATTGAGGTCCAGGGGTTTATGGTTTATTGTGATACTTCTAGGGTAGGTTTTGGTTTTTTAATGATATAACAGTTTGAGAATGAGAAATTAAAGGTGATTCAAGATATGGTCCTGAGGGGAGATGCTAGGAAGCAACCATAGGTCTGGAAGGTGTTTTGAGTATTAAGGGTTATATCAATGTTCCTAGAGTTGGGATTTGGTTAGGTTGATTACAGAAGAAGCCCACTATTCCAAATATTTGATTCATCTAGGTACATCTCAAATGTATCAGAACTTGAGGCATTATTACTATTGGTACAAAATGAAGAGAGATATTACAGACTTTGTATGGTAGTGCTATAACTATCAATAGGTGCAGTTCAAGCACTTGAGGCCAGGTAATTTGAATCAGAGGCTATCTATCCCTAAGTGGAAATGGAAATGGATAAATATAGATTTTTGTGATTGGTTTACTGCAAAAATTGTGAAATTTTGACTCTATTTGGGTCATTGTTGATATATTGACTAAGTGTGCCTACTTTCTACCGATTCAGTCTTTCTACAATTCAGGGATGTTATCTTAGATTTACATTTAGGAGGTAGTCTATTTGCATAGGGTGCCTGTTTCTATCATTCCTGACCGTGGTACTCAATTTACTTTGTGTTTGTGGAAGTCTATTAAGAGGGAGTTTGGTACCCGAGTTAAGCTCAATATAACTTTCCACCCTTAAGTTAATGCTTAGTTAAAACAGACTATTCAGGTTCTAGAAGATATATTTCGGGCTGTGTTATTAATTTTGGGGTTAGTGGGATGAAAACATAGCCTTGGTATAGTTTGTGTATGATAATAGCTATTATAAAAGCCTTCAGATGTCTTCTTTTGAAGAATTGTATGGTAGGTGGTGCAGGTCTATAGTGGATCAATTTTATGTTTTTGAGTTTAGGCCATGGGGCATCGACCTATTGTGTGATTTTATGTACAGAGTTCATGTGATACCGAAGAGACTCCAGGTAGTTCAGAGTATGCAAAAAATCAATATTAATCTGAGGATGTGAGACTTTGAGTTTCAGGTTTGAGGGTGATTATTTCTGTGAGTATCTCCCATGAAGGGCATGATGAGGTTTGGGAAGAAGGGCAAGCTTAGCCCTAGGTATATCGATCCATTTGAAATCCTATAGCGTATTAGTTATATGGCATAGTAGTTTTCTTTACATCTATATTTTTTTGGTGTTCACCCTCTGTTCCAAGTGTATAGGTCGATACACTATATTTTGGATGACTCGATTCGGTTCAGTTAGATGAGAGTTTGTCTTTCAAGGGGAAGTTAGTTGTTATTTTGTGTAGAGAGGTCAGGAAGTTGAGATCAAGGAATATTCCTATAGTTAAGGTCCAGTGGAGGCACCAACCGGTCCAGGAGGCTACCTAGGATACCTATCAGGACATGCAGACCTAGTATCCTTATCTTTTTGAGATTTCAGGTAAATCCTTTTCATTGAATTTCAAGGATGAAAGTCCTTTTAGTAGTGGATGTTCTAATGACCCTCCAAGTCATTTTTATAATTTTTGTGCATTTTCCCTAATTTAACCTTTTCTATAGTTGCTATGGAGCATTTATGACTTATTGAGATGGGTGGTTTAGTTCTCGAGGATTTATGTTGGGTTTTAAACCAATTTGTCTATTTTGGAGCTTTTAAAGTTAAGAAGTTTGACTTCAATCAAAATTTCTAATAAACAGCCTCAAATGGAAATTCGGATGGTTCTGTTATCTTATGAACAAGGATTTTAAGCTAGCGGGATCTTTGATTTGGGTACCGAGGCCTTTGGACTCATTTGGGCGCTCTGGTAGATTTTAGTGATAATTTGGAAAATGTTGACTTTGGTCAATATTCAATGGAGACTACTTTTATTGGTCATTTTGTCGATTCAGTTGTGTTTGAATTGTTATTTCCTGTTGAAAGGTGTATATCTTTTGTATTCACGGGACTTCAAATGAATCTCAGAGGTTTATTCAGGACTTGGAAAATTCATCCAAAGTTGTTGATGTTGTTGATGTTATTGATGTTATTGATGTTATTGATGCTGGCGCATCTACTCCTATGGAGCTTGGTTCGCTTCTAGGTAGTCATTCTTGCAGAAAGCTGGCAACTTTTGCAGAGGTTACTGATGTCAGTAACTTTAGCTTTTGTTTGCTTTCTCTGCCTCAGTGGAGGCACTTTTATGGTCTTGTCCACTTTTGTAGAGGGTGCACTATGCTACTGACTCCACTTAACCAGAGCTCCACCGCTGACGTGGGACAACTTATATGGAATTTTCTCTTCTTCAGCGGAGGCGTAGATTTTTTGTGACTTCCACTGACCTCTAAATTGGTGTTGCTTATGCGACCAAATCTCCACTAAAATGGAGGTCACTGTATATAAACAACCTTTTTCCCCAATTCATTTCATTCCTACACTTAGCCATTTAAGAGCTCGGTCTAAGAATAAATTCATCATTTCTTGGAGATTGCACTACTTCGTAAGCTCAATCTTTTCCCCTCTACGTTCCTTTACTTTATCTAGTGTTATTTCAACTTTAAATTCGTTAATTGGGTCTTTAATTCTTGGTTTTTTGTCTTGAGTTTGTACACTTTTCTAACCAATTGGGATCTGAATTTGATTCCATATTTTCCCAACATCCGGACATCCGTTTTTTACCTTTGGGAGAGGGTAATTGCATGGGAAATTTTTGTTTTTATTAACGAGCCCCGAGGGTTGATTTTTGAACTATTTTTTGCCTAGCTTTTATATTTATAGTATGGGTGTTAATCCTCTCATTTTTACTTTTAGGATGTGATTTTGATAGTGCGGCAGCCTTTTGAGGTTGAACGAAGGGAAAGGGCGACTCTTTCAATTTTGAGAGTATTGTTCTAATTTGAAGTAGGGTATGGTCTAATTTCTTTTAGACTTAGCTCTATAAGATGGTATATTTTATAAAAATGTATTATGGGATAGGGGATTTATAGTATAGGCTTAAGTTTATTCACTATTTTAGATATTATTGGCTTTCTTTTAAGACCTTAGAGTAGAATATTTGCTTGAGCATTAGATTAGGATACTTGCTATAGTGTTATGATTACGTTAGAGAAACTTAGAATAGGTTTGGGGAAGGATTTCATGATAGAATTGTTCTTATCGATCGGTTTACTTTTATTTTGTATTTCCATTTCGTGTCTTCACGTCATACTATAGAAATGTGGCCCCAAGGCGGTGGAATTTTGTTAGATGGACTCCAAGTTAGTGTTACTTTATTCTTGAGGGTAGTTTACCCTATTTTGTGTATACACACACACACATACACACATATACATACATACACCCGAGCTGGTATGCATACATTCATTCATACATAAACATGAATTATGGTACAATTTAGAGGAAAACTCTCATTTTTGTTCTTAAAAAGGAGAATCGCACCGCCCTTTCTACAGGTTGAAGCCTTTTAAAGAATAAAGTGTACCACCTTTATGCAGATTTTGGGATTTATGAAAGACTTATATTGTTTCTATCACAGGTTTGTTTTGGGTTTTCAAAACACTGTTCCACTTTTTAATTTGGGTTGGGAGATGATTTCGGTCCATTTCTCTATTTATTTTTCTATTGTGAGAGATGAGTGTGTCTGAGATGCATTTTTGGGTGGCCTGAGGTATATATTTCTGGTTTTACTTTTCTGCATTGGCCACATACAACATTGCATATGTTGAGAGAGAGAGGCTCGACGAAATTTTGAGCAGGTTTTACTTTATGCATTGGTCATATGTTACATTGAATCATCCCATACTACACTACACTTTTCATTTGTGAATATATTATGTGTATACCATTGTTGCTATTTGTTTAATTTTTATCTTTACCCCCATTATGTTTTAACTATAAGGCTCACTTACAATGGGTAGTTTTTTTCTCTTTCAGGTTATTCATATTATATATTATCTTATGAGCTCAGTCGGCCTATGATGCCTACTGAGTACTCTATAATTTTGGTACTCATGCATATAATTTTTTTGTTTTTGATGGTATAGTATGTAATGAGTAGGGGAAGGTACAAGGTTAGCATGTTAACTAGGAGCACTTATTGCTTTTTAGATCGTTCGTGAACCCACATGTTTGTTCATAGATTAAGTGATAAAACTGTATGTATACGACACCAACAATATAGTCATTTATTTGGCATGAACACCCATGTCTCTTTCATAATGGTATGGTATAATCTTTCCCTACTTTGCAATGTCATGAGGGTCTCTTAGGATGCAATTATTTTTATTAAGATTCAGACGTCTGAATCTGAATGCACATCTGAATAATTAAGATGTTGTCCCTAGATCTGAAATCTGAATGATTAAGACTGTTTGTTTTTCAACATCTGAATGTGCAAAATTTATTTATTTGTAAATATAACAAAAATACAATTCAATTAAAAAATTAATTATATATTAGAAATTTTTTTAATTTAATATAATAATATTATTATTTAATTAAAAAAGAAGCAGTGATGTTTGTTACTTATAGTGGAGATGGCTTGTAATGGTGGTGGTGGTGGTAGTAATGTTTGATGTTAGTGATTAGTAATGTTAGCGGTGATAGTTGTAATGGTAGAGATGGTTGGTATTGTAGTGACTGTCATGATGGTGGCAATTGGTAGAAATGGTGGTGATTGTGATGTGAATTTGGTTGATGTTAGTAGTTGGAGGTGTTGATCGTTGTGGCTGAAAAATGTATGCATGATGGTTGACGATGTGTTGGTGGTAGTTGGAGACACTGTTAGCTGTGATGGTGGAGATGGTTGTTAGTAGAGATAGATTGTAGCGATGGTAGTGGTTGATAAGTGATGGTAGAGGTAGCGACCCCGATGACAATGGTGGCGGTGGTGGCCAAAGAATTTGTGGAGGTTGATGATGTATAAGTGGTAGTTAGTTATGGTGCTAGTTATGATAGATGAGTTGGTTGGTAGTAGAGATTGGCTGGTAGTTGTTGTTAGTGGTGGCGGTAGATATAATTAGAATAATGGAGGTGGTATGGTAGCGGCTGACAGTAGTGGTTGGTAGTGTTTTTAGTTATCAATGGTTGTTGTGATGGTAGAGGTGGTTGGTGGTGGTGGGCGGTGGTTGACAATAGTGGTAGTGGTAGAGGTGGTTAGTGGTCGTAACTGGTGATTTTGGATAAAGTGGTGGTGGATATTATCCAATACAAGTATACCTCTTAATGATATTAAGACTTTGTTTCAGATCTTCATGATTAAGACCCATTCAGACCTATTAAGATCTAAAATCTTAATAAAAATAAATGCACTTAATGATCTGAGGTCTGAACCATTCAGATTCAGACCTCCATTAAGTGCAAACAAATGAGGCCTAACTCACAATGTACGCGTATTTCAAGGAAAACTTATGAAATGATTATAACATCAAATCTTTTGGGGCTTCCTACAATTTTTGTTCTAGTAAATGATAAGGTTGTTGTTTTCTCAAACAGTCATTTACGGGATACTGAACTTCTAGTTAGAGGAATTAGTCTCATGGACGCCCATTTTAGAATTATTTAATCTTTCAATAATATCCTTGATCGTCATATATCAAAGTGTTTACTACAAAATTCTTCCCCAAAAGAATTTATACAAGTAGTAATTAGGCAAGAAAACCATGCACTGGTGCTACTTGACAATCTATAACTATAGTTTAGGTATTTACCATTCATAAACAATTTGATATGTTGGGTAAAAAATATTTTTTTGAGGTGTCAAGGGACTTTATTTGCTATATTCATAAACAGATTTAGGCTAGATCGACGAATATAGGTTTTATCACAAATACAATTTGTATTGTCAAAAATAGTCCAGATGTACACAAGGATACAAACAACAAAAAAAGGGTATTGTATCCATTCTCTTTGATTTCACTTTTACTCATTCACTTTTGTATCATTTGCATCTATTAACTTTAATTTAACTTGTATTCATGCCTACATTTAGGGTGTATGAAGAATACAACTTTGGTGTATATAAAGATACAAAAAACTAAAAAAATCAGTGGACTATATTCATATTCTCTAATTCACTTGAATTAAATCACTATTGTATCACTTTTATTCATTTTCTCTAATACAAAAATACACAAAGAGAGAGAGATAGTGTAATGACCCTCCAGGTTACTTTCTTATTTTTTGCATATATTTCCTATTTTGAGCATTCTTGTAGTTACTATAGGGTATTTATGACTTACTGGGACAGCTGGTTCGATTTTTAGGGAGTTTTGTTCTCGGGGAGTTCGATTGGGTTTTAAATCAATTTTCCTATTTTGGAGCTTTGCAGTTAAGGAGTTTGATAGTGGTCAACATTCCTAATAAACGACCTCAAATAAGAATTCTGACAATTCAGTTAGCTTCAAAACATGGATCTAGGCTGGTGGGCCTTTGGTTCGGGTACCGGGGCTTTCAGACACATTTTTGGCACATAGTAAATTTTAGAGAAAAGAAGCAAGGTGTTTACTTCAGTCAACATTTCATCAAGATGACCTCTGTTGGCCATTTCAATGATTCCATTGAGTTTGGAGCGATGTTTCAAGTTGGTTAGCAATTTTGGTTTGTGTTCACGGTACTCCAAATGAATCTCAAAAGTTTGTTCGAGCCATAGTATATTTTCCCAAGCTGCTGATACAACTAATATCTGGTATAGCTGCTTCTCCAGAGCTTGGCTCGCACCTACAGAGGCATTTCTATGGATCTTGATTTGCTCCTGCAGAGCTGTTCCTGTAAAAGGGTCGCCGCACCTTCTGAGGCTGATGACTTTAAGAGCAGTTAATCCTGTGGAGTTTCTCCTATGAGGGAAGCCTCGCTTATATGGAGGGTGCACTGTGCACCTAGATCCGCTTAAGTGGAGTTTTTCGTGCTATGGTAAGAGTGCTATTATAGGACCTTGTGCGCTTCAGTAGAGGTTCAGGATATTAGTGACCTCCACTGTTGTGGAGTTTTGTCACAGACGCAATGTTTATGCTGCGAACAAAGTCCTAAAGAAGAAACGATCATTGTATATAAATCCACTCTTCTCCTCTTTACTTCCAAAGTTAGATTATTGTAGCTTCGGGTTGAGGTGGATTTTGGTCATTTTTTGGAAATTTCAGTACCTAGTAGGTGTAATTCCTTTGTTTCTACGTTCCTCCAATTTACTTGAATTCAATTCCATTTTAAATCCATAAAATTGAGCTAGATATCCTCCATAAAAAGTGAGATTTTGGACCAAATTGACATTCAAACTCAATTCTATCTCCGTTCAACTTTCGGGCATAGGTTTCTTACCCTTGGTGGAGGATAATTACGGGGTTTGTTTCTGATTTTGTTATAGGGCCTGGAGGGTTAAACTTTGACCCAATTTTTTTCCCAAAATAAAAATTTGTAATATGGGCCCAGAAATCGTAGGCTCTATAGAAAGGAAAGACCTTGGCGTGATTGATCGTGAGTTTGACCTGCAAGTACGTTACAACTTTTCTTCTTTCATACTTAGCTTAGTTTGCCCATATATGCCATAAATTGCTTATTGGTGATGGGAAATTTGGATTACGATTATGATATTAAAGAATTTCTTATATTCTTTGTTTAGTTCAAGGCCTTATAGTAGGACTCGCATTCAGACTTTAGGTAGCTGCTTACCACTTAAGCCTTAGTATAGGAAAAAATGTCCCATCTAATGTTATGGAAATGTGAGGGCCTTTGAGTCAGGAATATTGACGGGCGAGGTCCCAATTTGATTATAATGTCCTTTATGATGGGTTTTCTCTAGATTATATAGGTATTTACTATCCTAAATGTAAATTGGTTAATTTATTGGTTACCCATATCTCTGTATGCATATTCGTACTTATATATTCATGGTATATATTTGGATTTGATAAAAAACAGTATCCGTCTTTAAAAGAGTACGATGATGTTTTATTTGGACTTTGATTTTAAAAAGGAAATGTTCAGGAAATAAATTAATTACTGTAGTCCCAGTTCGAGTTTGGGAAATGTGTAGGGATATCGCGAGTCCCCCAAGGATTATCATGACCCAAACAGTCATGAGTGGCACCCACCCTAACCCTATGGTGGGAGAACCATCTAACCTAGCCCTTAGCCAATTAACAAAGAACTCATATTAACCTTCTTTCTAATTTAACTACAACTTAGCTTAATAAACACAATTTAAAAAAAGTAATCCATTACTAACTCATTAATACCATACTAATTAAGAGTGCGGAAATATCTCTAATTATTACAATCCCCGGGACCTAAAAATCACTGTACAAGAACTCTAAACATCCATATCAAGATCTAAAGCAAAATCCAGAATACTAAAACAAATAGGAAAAGTCATTGTCCAGTACAAAGGACATGAACTAATAGAGATAATTCAATGGTCGCCCGAACATGGTACTCATCCTTGAATCGAACCTAGAGTCACAAACTAGAGACGAGGTTTCATCTCAAATACTAGAACACAGTCTGCATTCAACAAAAAGAAGAGTACATGTAGTATCAGTACAACAACTACGTGTTGTTAGGAATCAATGTGCCGACATAACCCAACACCATACAAATACGCAAGTTAAATGCCAGCAAGAAGAAATCAAGACACAACTCACAATTAGTTGACAATCAAATATATAGGCATAACACTTTAACTCACAAATCAACAACCATTCTGTTCATATAATCAGAGTTTCAAGTATACTTGTACATCATTTACAGTTAGGCAGATTCAGTCAACAATAGTCAAGACAATATAGGTGTAAATGTAATAATGATTACATGCATGCAAATGGAACACACATTCTAGGGTCATCAGGGGCCCTCAACTATGACTTGTAGGGGACGAACTCATTCCATGTTCCAGTTTTGATATGACACCCATTCCAACAATAGTGTCAGCATGACACCTGATCCAGTAACAGTGTCGGTGTGACACTCGATCTCAATATCATTTCAATGTATAATCTCAAATCCAATGCTCCATGCATAATGATAATCAATAATAACTAGTAATGCCCGAAGGCTAATCATAAACATTCATCTTACATATAATCACTTAGTTAAATCAAGTATATACTACCATTAAACCATAGCCTACCTCAATTTCTTACCTGAAAGTACTCTTTGGCCATGGCTTTGCCTTTCCTTTCAATTTCTGCCAGTTCATGATCTATAAAAAAAATACATATATTTCAAAACAACATTCCACACTTCTAAGAATTGTAAACCCAAACCCATCAATTTCAACCTATGCACTTGACCTAGTTCATCATTCTAGGATTTTCTACCCTTTAATCTCTTTGAATTCTCCTTATTTCATGATTGGCAGGAAGAATTCTACCCTAGGAAGTATTTACTAACAACCTACAATAAAAAACAACTAAATTCAATTCATTCCCCACCTATTCTCACCAGTTCATGAACTTAGAGCTAAATTTCAATTTCAACAAAGGCTATGATTCTTACAATTCTAAAAATCTAAAGGAATAATTTTAAGTTTGAAAAGTAAAAGGAACATTACCTCAAAGATGGGAAACCCCCGAATTGGTGAAAACCACCCTACCATATCCCTTGAGTTTTAGAAATATGGAAATGAAAAACAAAGTTTTTTGACTTAAAACTGAAAATCTACATTTTTGTCACTACAGCGACACTCACGCCAAAATGGTTTGTTGCTGCGGCGACACTTCTCCCACTGTAGTGACATTACTGCAGCAATCAATCTGTCACTACATCCAAAGTAGTAGCTCGGGATCCATTCCCCGCTCTATACATTTCACAACACTTTTCTCTAATTTTGATATTACGAACTGACCCTTTCGTGGTAATCACTATGACCAGAGTTCTACTAACCCTTTTTACGCATCAAAAGTTTCTATGACTTCCTAAACTCGTTATCTACCACATTAATATCTCAAATACAACAATAAACATACCATATACTACCATAATTTCCTAGATCACACCACACTCTAAATATACCTAAAACTAGGCTAGCCCTGAATTTCACAAATTTTTTCTAGGGAAGGACAAAGCAGAAGTTTTACTCTCTATTTTAGCATAACGATGTTTTGGGTCGTTACATTAGAAAACAATTTACCACTCATTTTTTCCTAAATGACAACTAACAAAATGATTCATAATTTAATTAAAAGTTACCTGACTCAATGAACAAGTGAGGATAGAGCTTGAGCGTATCCACCAGAGTATCCCATGTGACCTCCTTCAAAGGATGGTTCCTCCACTGGACTTTCACAGATATAAGGACCTTGGTCCTCATCTTCCTCATAGCTCTATCTAACATTGTAATCGACTCCTCTAAGTGAGATAGCTCCTTGTCAAACAACTCTGAATCCCAATGAATAATATAGTCCCATATCTATGATACTTTGTAAGCATCGATACATCGAATACTATATGGAATCCCAACAAACTAGGAGGTAGATTCAATCTATAAGCCACTGACCCTACTCTATTAAATATCTTAAAGGGTCCTATGTACCTCGAACTCAACTTTCCTGTCTTTCCAAACTGTATTACACCCTTTATGGGTGACACTTTTAGCAAATCTTTCTCACCATTCTCAAAGTGAACATCCTTTACCTTATTATTTACATGCTTCTTATGTCGATTCTGAGCTGCTACAAACTTCTCTTGGATGAACCTTACTTTATCCATAGACTCCTTAAACATATCATTTCCCCAAGGTCTCACCTCGAAGGCATAAAACCACCCAATAAGCGATCTACACCTTCTTCCATACAAAGCTTCAAAGGAGTCATGTCGATTCTTAAGAGGTAGTTGTTGTTTTATGCAAATTTACACAAAGGCAAGAATTGGTCCCACTGACCACCTAAGCCCATCACAAAATCCCAAAGTGTATCCTCAAGTACCTGGATCGTCTGTTCTAACTGCCCGTCAGTCTGCGGACGAAAGGCACTACTAAGGTCCAACCTAGTCCCCAACTCTGCTTGAATTGTTCCCCAAAAATTAGAGGTAAACTGCATACCTTTATCCGACACTATGGAAAAAGGCACCCCATGAAGTCTGAAAATCTCCTTCACATAAATCTTAGCCAACTTGGTTGCATTATAGACCACTTGGACTCGAATAAAGTGTGCTGACTTGGTTAATCGATCAACGATTACCCTAATAAAGTGATATTTTCTTATGGTCTTAGAAAGACCAACAACATAGTCCATAGTTATTCTCTACCACTTCCATTCTGGAATGGGCATCCTCTGAAAGGTGCCACCAATTTTCTAATGCTCATACTTAACCTATTGATAGTTTTGACACTTAGTCACAAAATCTTCAATGTCTCGCTTCATTCTGCGCCACCAATAATGCTGCCTTAAGTCTCTATACATTTTGGTTGCACTCGGATGTAAAGAATACTTAGAATTGTGAGCATCTGCAAGAAGAGTGGGAATCATGTTTCCCACTCAAGATACACATACACGTCATTGAATCCTCATCATTCCCTCTTCATCAAGAATGGCCTCCTTGGTCTAACCTTGTTACACCTTCTTTCTAAGGTTGTTCAGCTTTTTATCCTCAAATTGCCTTTCTTTAATATTCTCAAGGAAGGTGGAGTTAGCCTCACCATTGGCTAATACACCTCCCTTATTGGTCATAAGGCCGTTAGTCAAATCCTATACATCTCCAACCATGCCAAACTTCTCATGCTCATCGGCTTCTGGTTCAATGTGTCTGCCACCATATTGGTCTTACTTGAATGATACAAAATCGAAATATCATAATCTTTGATCAACTCTATCCACCTTCTCTGCCTCAAATTCAAATCCTACTGAGCAAATACATACTGCAAGCTATGGTGGTTAGTGAACATCTCAAACTTCAACCGATAGAGGTAATGTCTCCATATCTTAAGAGAAAACACCACCGCTGCCAGTTCTAAATTATGGGTGGGATAGTTCTTCTCATACGGCTTCAGCTACCTTGAAGGATAGGCAATTACATTATGATAATGTATCAAAACAACACCTAAACCAGATCGTGAAGCGTCAAAATACACAATGAAAACCTTATGAATGGGAGCTGAAGTTAGCAAAGTCTTGAGTGTTTGAAAGCTCTTCTAACATTCATCATTCCATACAAAAGGTACCTCCCTTCGAGTCAGATGAGTCATATACAAAGAAATGGAAGCGAAATCCTTCAGAAACCAAAAATAATAACTAGCCAACCCTACAAAACTATGAACTTCTTTCATATTAGTCAGTCTACTCAATTCTTAACAGCTTCAACCTTTTATGGGTCTACCATAGCCCCATCTTTAGATACCATAAGCCCCAAGAAAGACACTAAATACAGCTAGAATTTACACTTCACATACTTAGCATAAAGTTGCTTCTTCTTAAGCAACCCCAACACTATAAGCAAGTGAGCTTTATGCTTCTCATTACTCTTAGAGTAAACTAGTATATCATCAATGAAAACAATAACAAACAAATCCAAATAAGGCTTGAATACCCCATTCATCAAGCTCATAAATTCAGATAAGGCATTGGTCAAACCAAAAGACATAACCAAGAACTCGTAATGTCTATAACGAGTCCGGCAGACAGTCTTTGAGATGTCCTCTGCCCGAATCTTAAGATGATGATAACCTGACCTTAAATCAATCAGTGAGAGCAGCAGAGCTTCCTACAACTGGTAGAATAAGTCATCTATCATAGGCAAAGGATACTTATTATGAATGATCACCTTATACAATTATCGGTAGTCTATTCACATCCGCATACTACCATCCTTCTTTTTCATAAAAAGCATAGGAGCACCACAAGGCAAAGTGCTCGGATGAATAAAATCCTTGCCCAACAACTCTTGCAACTAGGATTTCAATTCTCTTAACTCTGCTAGTGCCATCCTATAGGTAGGGATGGATATAAGGCGAGTACCTGACTCTTATTCTATACAAAGGTCAAACCCACGGTCAGGTGGCATACCAGGGAGATCATCAGGGAATGCCTCTATAAATTCACACACTACTGAAACTAAAGAAATAGGAGGAACTGCTAAGCTATCATCCTGAATATGAGATAGGAATGCATTACACTCCTTTCTAACTAGCTTTTGAGCGTGAATAGCAGAAATAATTCTTAAAAGGGCAGGCTGACAAGTACCTTCCCACTTTAACCTCTCCATCCCGTGCATAGCTACAGTAACAGTCTTAGCATAACAATCAACAATGGTACGATAGGAAGACAACCAACACATCCCCAAAATACTATCAAACTCCTCCATATCTAAAATCATTAAGACTACTAAAGTTCTATACCCCATAAACATTATAGGGCATGCCCAATAAACATGATCAATAAACACAGAAACCATAATTAGTGTAGACACATACATGGGTGCATCAAGAAATTTACATTTTAAGTCCCATCCCAAAGCAAATTTCACAAATACATAAGAGAAAGTAGATCTCAGATCAAATAACACAGAAGTTGTACTATCAAAGAAAATAATGGTACCTCTGATCACTATATAAAAAGCTTCAGTTTTAGGATGACTCGAAACAACATATAAGTGAGCCTTATCACCAACTTGACCACCACATCTACCAGTCTGTGGGCCACGCCAACCAATTTGCCCTTACCATAGTTGACTTGGTAGCCACCTCTCCCTATAGTATGACCACTACACCCACCATGTGGACAACCTCTACCATATCCTCCACCATCATGAACTGGTTGAAATAAAGAAGTAAAAGTTGTCTGCTGCGTTAACTAACCTGCGTATAAAAAGTTAGGATATAACCTCTGAATATGAATTGTTCCTCCACACTCATGGAATCTGATGTATAAGGTAGGTCATTGAAATAAAGATGCTAAAGGTGTATAACTGTCAGTCTGAAAGGGCTGACAAACAACCCTTGATGGGCCATCTATAAACGCAGGCATAGATGAATGGAACAACCGAGAAGAGTAACGTTGTGAACCACAACCCCTCAAATAAGTACCATTGAAATGACTCACTTTCCAAGCCTTCTTCTTCTCTACATTGAATTCCCCTTGCTTCTTTACCCCTTCCATTTTCTTCAAAAATTCCACCACTTCCTAAAAAGCCTTTTTGGATGTAGCCACTTGTAGTGCAACCACATGAAGATCCATGTTCAAATCTTTCACAAAATACCTGATCCTTTCTATCTCTAAAGTAATAAACTAAAATGCATAATGAGAAAAGGCATAAAATTTGGCCTCATATGCCACCACAGACATGTCACCATGCTTAAGTCTCAGGAACTCATCCTTCTTCATATCCTGGTAGGTACAAGGAACATACTTCTCAAGGAACACATTCTAAAACTGAGACCAAGTAAGTAGAGGTAAACCAGCCATACACACAACAAAAGATCTTCACCATTGCTTGGCCTCTCCCTGCAAATGAAAAGTCACAAACTCCATACCACACCTCTCCATAATGCCCTTTTTTTGCAGACGTTAGTGATAGTCAATCAAAAACACAAGTACATCCTTAAACTCAGCCTCTTCAAATAATGGAGGTTTCATCTTCATGTACTTACAAAACAAAACATGCTCATCATCAATCATAACTAGACCAAATAAATGTCGCGGAAAAACACCTGTCTCAGAACCCTCATCTGGAATGCATGAACTCTCGAAGTAGTATTGGTGCTAGCCAAACTGCTAAAAAAAAATTAAAAATTTGCTGAATCAATTCTATAGATATTAGTACCTGAGCTGCACTATTTTACACTGGCACCACATTATCTGGAACTAGAACTTCCTCTTCTTCAACTACCACCTCTTCATCCTGAACCAAATCTAGAGCATCCAACTAAAGGGGAGGATATGGTTATTTTTGCCTAGCCAGTCTTCTTACTGGCTGGGCTCCATCTCAAATTAGTTCTGCCCCTTTTCCTCTCCTTCTTGCCCAACCTCTAACCCAAGCTCTGCCCCAAACTATGGCCTTAGCGACTGATTTTGGTATTGGTGTTAATGGTGCTATTATAGCTACGACTTCTCTAGTAGAACGAGTGTTCACCATCTGCAAAACAAGA
The DNA here is from genome assembly GCA_031232105.1 of Capsicum rhomboideum. Classification (NCBI taxonomy): domain Eukaryota; kingdom Viridiplantae; phylum Streptophyta; class Magnoliopsida; order Solanales; family Solanaceae; genus Capsicum; species Capsicum rhomboideum. Next base: position 44,929,154 of record CP124708.1, on the reverse strand, counting down.
GTGAAGGAGGTTAGATACAAATTTGGATCATCAGATACCAATTGGAATCAAGTGCTGGTACGAAAGGATGAAAGAAGTGAAAATCATTGCAAAAGTTTTGTAGCTTCTCGAATTAAAGTACAGACATCTCCGTACCATTCTATGAGACTCTACTAGACCCATTCTTATGCGACGAGATCGACGAACCCAGTTCTCTAATACCATCTTCTTCACAACTTAAACAGTCATGAGTGTAATCCACCCAAATCTTACGGTGGGAGAACCATCTAACCTAGCCCTTAGCCAATTAACAATGAACTGACATTAACCTTCTTTCTAAAGTAACAACAATTTAGCTTACTAAAACACAATATAAACAAGGTAATCCATTACTAACTCATTAATACCATACCAATTAAGAGTACAAAAATATCTCTAATTATTACAACCCGAAAGTCACTCCAAGAACTATAAATATCAATATCAAGATCAAAAACAAAATCTTAAATAATAAAATAAAAAAGAACTTCCATTGTCTAGAACAAAGGACATGAACTAATAGAGATGATACAATGGTTGCTCGAACATGGTGCTCACCCTTGAATCGAAGCTGAATTCACGAACTAGAGAGCTGAGGCTTCATCTCAAACGATGGAACACACTCTATACTTAATAAAAAGAAGAATACATATAGTATTAGTACAACAACTACTTACTAATAGGCATCATCAACCGGCTTAAACCAATACCAAACAAATATGTAAGTTAAATACAAGTAAGAAGCAATCAAGACACAACTCACAATTAGTTTACACTCAAATGTATAGTCATAACACTTAAACTTATAAATCAACAACCATTCTCTTCGTATAATCAGAGTTTCAAGTATACAAGTACATTTTTTACACTTAGACAGATTCAATCAATAATAGTCAAGACAATATTTGTCCAAATGTAACAATGATTGCATGCATGCAAAGTGTACACACATACTAGAGTCAGAAGGGACCCTCAGCTATAACCTGTAGGGGACAAGCTTAGTCTATGTATCAGTATCGGTGTGACACCCATTCAAATAAAAGTGTCGGCGTGACACTCGATCCAATAACAATATCAGCGTGAAACCCGATCCTAATATCATTTCAATGTATAATCTCAAATCCAATGCTCAATGCATAATGATAATAAATGATCACAAGTAATGCCCTAAGGCTAATTGCAAACATTTAGCATACATATAAGCATAATTTTAAATCAAGCCTATACTACCATTAAACCATAACCTACCTCAATTTCTTGTCTGAATGCACTATTTGTCCATAGTCTTGCCTTTTCTTTTGACTTATTCCCATTCTTGATCTATAAATAACAAATGCATACATTTTAAAACAACATTCCACACTTCTAAGCATTATAAACCCAAACCCATCAATTTCAACCTATGAACTTGACCTAGTTCATCATTCTAGGGTTTTCTATCCTTTAGTATCTTTGATTTCTCCATATTTCATGATTACCAGAAAGAGTTTTACCATAGGAAGTTTTTTGTAACAACCTAGGATAAAAAACAAGTGAATTTAAGTCTGTACCAACCTTTTCCCATTGATTCATGAACATAGGGCAAAATTTCAATTTCAACCATGGTTATGATTCTTACAATTATAAGAATCTAAAGGAATAATTTCAAGTTTGAAAAGTAAAGGAACCTTTCCTCAAAGATGGAAAACCCCTAAATTGGTGAAAATTGCCCTACCATTGCCCTTGAATGAGTTTTAGAAAAATGGGAATGAAAAATGAAGTTTTCTGACTTAAAATTGAAAATCTTCATTTTCGTCACTGCATCACTGGATTCATCACTGCAGCAACATCCCTGTAGTGATGGATATGTTGCTGCAGCGACACCAGGCCAAAATGGTACGTCACTCTAGCGACACTTCTGCCACTGCAGCAATATCGCTGCAGCGATGGATCTATCATTGTACCAATGCCAAGCCAGTATCTTAGGATCCATTCCTATCTTTAGCCATTTCACAACACACTACTTCAATTTCAATTCACGGTAATTGCTATAATCGGAGTTCTACTAACCTATTTTACGGACTGAAAGTTTCTAAGACTTCCTAAACTCATCATCTAACATATTAACAACTAAAATCCACCAATAATCACACCAAATACTAGTAGATTTTCCTAGACCACACCACACTCCAAAAATGCCTTAAACTAGGTTGGCTTGAATTTTACAAATTTGGTCTAGGGATGGACTAAGCTGAAGTTTTACTCTTCATTTTAGCATAACAACATTTTGGTCCATTATAAGGGTCCTGCCTTTGAAAGTAATAGATGTTGGAGGAGGATTATACGGTAGGCATTGGTCACATTATTCATCCTATGTTGCATTACACTTGTTCATTTCAACCTATTTATTTATGTATAATCCATGTACGTTACTTGCTTATTTATTTACTTATTTGTTTAATTATGTACTATTAGCTCTATTTATAAGTCTTACCATGAATAGCAGTAGCTTTTATTAGCACTTTATTTTATATATTGTTCGTCTGAGCTCAGTTGTCCTATAATTATTACTGAGTACCACATGTTTTGGTACTCATACTATACTTTTGCATATTTTTCCATGATACAAATACTAGTAGAAGTCATCGTTGCTAGCTTTCCACTTGTTTAGGACTCAGTGATTGGAGATGTAGGCTGAGCTCTTGGCGCCAAGATTCATACCATTTCCTTCTTTTGGACATGTCTTTATTTTATATATTCGGAGACCGTGATGTACATAGTTATATTTATTTAGTACTACTCTTGTATTTGTAGCTCTTGTGCCCATTAATACCAGGTCTTGGGGTTGGTTTTTGTATATATTGTTCGTTCACTCGTTATATATATCTATCTATATATATATATATGAGCCCTTAATATCTATGTCTATTGCATATTTGGCTTGTTTACTCTATGGACTTATTGTTCTAGGTGATGGGGTTCAGCTAACCTACTAGTGGGTAATAGTAGGTGCCAGCAAGGCCCAAATTTTTTGTCGTGAAAGATAGAGGAAAAAATATAAAAATATAGGTAAAGGAGGGAAATATAGAAATACTAAGAGAGAGAAAGAGAGAGGAAATAATATAGGAATACATAGAGAAAGAGGGAGAGAGAGATAAAGAGAAAAGCGAGAGAGGAAGGAAGAAAAGGTACAGTGATGAGCAAGAGAGGAAGAGAGATTGGAGAGAGGCAAGTGAGATTATGTAGAGAGAGGAGAGAGGAGAGAGGCTAAAAGTATGAAGTATACTTATAAATTATAATTTTTTAAAAGTATAACTATAAATAGTAAATACATAGCACAAGTTTTCTATACAATGTAAAATTTCAGAAAATTGAACCAAAGAAACTCAAGGTGCTAAGAGGGGTTCGTTTATTGGTAAGCCGCTTAAACCTTTAACTAATAGGGTGGGAGATCAAATTATGCATGTGATAAATAATTGGTGAACCGTATTCATCCCACATGAAAATGTGGGAAGTGGGATAGTAGTAGTTTTTATATCTTTATAATAAGGGAAAAAGGGTCAATGGGACTATGGATAATTTTTTCTTTGAACCTTATCGTAGAATAGAGAGATTGAGAGAATGTCACTCATCGCATTGGTTTGTGGTAGTTGAAGTGGAAGTTAGCATCTGGCGTCGTATGTGATCAGAATGTGCCATTAATACTTGAAGTAAGTTATATAGAGTAGTTGTTAGACCAGTTTTGTTAGATAGAGTGGAGTTTTGGCCAGTCAAAAATACTTATTTCCAAAAAATGAAAATTGTGGAAATAATAATGTTTAGATGAGTGTGTCGGGTTACTAGGAGAGATATGGTCAAGCATGAGGATATTTGTTCCAAGATGGAAGTGACCTCTGTCATGGTCAAGATGTCAGAGGTGAGGCTTTGATGGCTTGGGAATGTCAAGAGGAGATGCATAGACTAGGGAGAGGTGATTTTTGCATCCAAGCATACACTAAAGTGCATGTAGTTTTACAAGTAATATAAATTTTTGAGTCCAAATATCACACCCATATGGACTTGTCGATTATTTACAAAATTAAACTAATGTTAATTATTTATTCAAGTGATAAAATATCAAAAGTTATATTTATGATTTAACTAAACTAAAAATAAAAATTAAATTAACTAATGAACAATTAACCAAATGAACAACAGATTTTACATAATCGATAAGATGAAATCATCTAGTGTTATGAATTTATTAGAATCACGTTGACTAATCACTTGAATAGACTATGATCATTTATCGAATTACTAGTTCAAGCTTGATTAATTATAGAGCATCATGTTGATAACTCTAAGACTACTCGACTATTCCTAATGCCTATAATTCAATTATCTTCGGTTAACACTGAAGTGTATGTGAAATTTTATCTATATAAACTAAGTAAGGCTAACATGTATATTTCTATCCATGATAGAAAATTATTCCCACTATCCTATAAAGTTCAAACCAAGCCATACTTCTTTTTATTAGATATGCAAATCCCCTCTTTTGATTTCAATTTACAAACCACAACTAGTATTTGAAAGGCGATATTAAGATCAAGAAAAGTAAGTAATCTCATGAGTTGTAGCATGATGATAACTATATTAACAAGTAAATTCATGTTCATATATAATAATCATGCAGCTACCATAATCCTAGAATGAGAGGTTTAACTCCATATAGACATGGAGGAATTACAATAAATCATCCAAAGAAAAATACAATACTAAATAAATATGGAGAATAAAAGATAAAACTAATATTCACCATCCTCCACAGTTGCTCCTAGCTCTTCCTAGGTCAATAGTTATGTTAAAATTGTGCTTATATATTATTTACATGTGTAGGAAAAAAGTCCCTAATGAAATAACTTAGTCCAAAATAATATGTGAAAAATCATATCCGGATTTGCAGTATCACCTTGTTGTGCTCCTTGTGACAAACCATTTGGTTAGTGACATTTTTCTCGTCTCCTCTATGTGTCTCCAATACTACCGTGATGTGTTAGATCTTGCCTAGCATGGTGCGGTGGGCCAATTTTCTAACCTTGTTGATTTTTCTTCACTTTTAGTTCTCGTCCTTGGATATGCACTTCAAATTAACTCTATGTTGGTGATTTATGGCTTCTACTCAGGCTTAAAAGCTTTCATATATTCGTTTTTGGCTTGAATCTTTTATTTTTATCTTACAAATCAAAAATAACCAACATAAACGTAATATGTGAAATCAGTTTTCAAAGTGATGATAAAATGCACTAAATGTGAGGTAAATGATAGCTAAATATATAAACATTTGTCTATAAAAGTGATTAGGCAGGACATGGAAAGCCTTCAGCTTACTGAGGACATGACCCTAAATAGAAGGTTGAGAAGATCAGGAATTTGGGTAGAACTCTAGTAGTTTATAGTTTTGCATATTATCTCTCATTCTAGTAGTATTAGTACTATTTTCAAGATTTTTATTATTTTACTATGTTCATATTTCTTACTCTTAGTTTTCTATTACTACTTGTTGTCTTCTATGATTTTATGTTCTTACTATCTTTTTGTTGTGACTTCTTATCTCTATATTAAATATTGTGTTTTTACTTTCTTTAAGCCAAGGGTCTACCAGAACAACCTCTCTACCTGCAAAATTGGAGGTAAGGTCTGATACACTCTACCCTCCTCCGACCTATACTATATACATGTTATTGTTGTTGTTGAACCTTATCTTAGAATAGGTTGGAACTATTTAAGATGATGTCCTTTCAAGAAGAGCATTTTTCTTAGGTTATCAAAATAATCTTTAATGGATATATTACTTGTACCATATGAATATTGGTAAAGGTGATATGCTTAATTGGCTATTTTATTCTTCAATAGAGACCTATCTTATAATAACAATGAACTTTCAACACATTGATGAGCGATTATTGCAATTTAATGTTGCATAATCACGGCTATTGTAATAAGTCAGGACTTCCTATAAGTATTCCACTCATAGTATGAAGATGGTGAATTGTAAATCTTTCATTTTACATTTGGCTACTAGCCTGCTGCCATTGAGGTATTACAACACTCTACATTAAAGAATAATATGGTTCATTAAAGTATTAATAACATGGATTCAAATTATGTATTGATAGTGTAAACAATATTTATACAATAAGATATTACCTATTGTAAAAGGTCATTTACCTATATTATAGGCTACTAATTCATACGCGTCATAAAAACTTATCCAATTTCAGTGCCACATGAGTTAAAATAGGGATTTTATGGTACCTAATTATCTTCTCGTGGAAGCAGTGCTCATGTAATTAACTTAAATAACATGATCGTGCAAAAACATTTTACACTATGTCAGATAAAATCCAATGAGAACTAGATATCAAGTTTTCTTCTATGGGAGATGTGTGATGACACTCATAGAATTTTTGTTTTTTCGTGCTTTTTGATTATTTTACCCCTCCATGTAGGCCCTTATGGATTGCTTTGGATTGATAGATTGGTTATTGGGGTGTTAGGTTGAGAGTTGTGAAGTTGGTTTGGACCAATTTATATGGGTGTTGAATGCCCCATTGTGCTATACGCAAAAGTGAGATGCATCTCTCACAATATGCATTTGTGTACGCACGGTCTGCCAATGGCCCTGAAGTCATGCGAGGAGATAACAGTTATGTGAGATCCTGGGGTCCTTGCATAATCGGATAGTGGATCGATAGTTTGGAGAAATTTTTTGGCATAACTATGCGAGCTCGGTCCAGTTATGTGAGTAGCATAACAGTTTTATGAGGTCAATCCATCTCAGATAAGGGGACCCGGTGGCAATTTTGTAATATTTAGTATCTTGTGTTTATAAGCCTAATTTCAACTCAAAAGCGCTATAACTTGATTTTGAAGCTTTGAAAACTCATTTTGGGGAGAATCAAAGGGGAAAGTTTAATATTTCTTCATTGGGTAAGTTTCCTACATAAGTCTTTCACATTTCTCAATGATTATTTCATGATTTTACCATCAAATCTTGGTTTTTTAAACTTGAAAATTTGGGGTTTTCCCAGTAAAGATAAATTTTTATAAATTAATGATTTTAAGGTCGATTTTAACTCTAATTTTGATAAAATTTTGGATTTAAACTTCTTAAGTCATGGGTAATATGATTGTTTAATGAAATTTTAATTTGCCCTTGTGGGCTCGGGGTTGACTTTTGGATTGACCTTTTTGACTTGGACTCAAAGTATAGAATTATGGGTGTCCTTAGTTCTATAATCTCATGCAGAATCCCCTTTTTAATATTGTTTTTCTCGTTTGGAGGCAATTTTGAAGGACAGGGCTTTGATTTGACTTTGTGAGTCTTTTTTCAAGCCAAGTTGAGACTTTTTTGACTCTTTTTTAAAGTGTTTACTTGTTAGTTGCTTGTGTTGGGTGAAATAGGGAATGTGGTTCCTGTATAGGTGAGATGATAAGCATCTATATGGGTACCAGTATTATGTGAAGGGCTAAAAGCAACTAATTGACTTATTTGGACTATTTTCCCTAACTTCTAGCCTGATTAATATGTATTGTATTTGAAAGTGAGTTACTGAGTATGCTTATTGATGATTGTTTTCCTCTTTGAGAATTTGAGTCAGATTATGGTATTATTAAGGAAAATATTGAGATTCTTGCTCCTTGAGTAATTAAAATAAAGTTTATATTTATTGTGGGATTTGAAGGTGGTGAACTTTGAATGTGAATTGAATTGACACATAATATAAAATGCTTTGTTTAAAATCATACTTGTTTTTTATGGGATTGAGTTACACGCCTGCACATCATACATTACATTTCACTGGGGTCGAAGTGCTGCAGACCTGCATATATATGTGTAATACCCCAAAAATCCAAACTAAGGTTAGAACAATACTTCAAGTATATTTAGAACCAAACTTAGTAATTTGGTAGTATGATAAGTTCTTTAGATATGAATTAAGACCATATGTAACTCCTAGCTCATAGTTAAGTTGAAAGCTTCCTCACCGATTGAATTTTTGTATAGGATCTTTCTAGAGTCAATTTAAAACGAGTATAACTCCTAGATTATAAGGAGTTTTGAAGCTCAAGACCCATTAAATAAAAGGTCTTTGATTCTTCTTTCCAATGAATCTGATTGCTAATCCGATTTTGGATCTAATATGTCACGACCTGAAATCCCATTCGAGTCAGACTGGCACCTGAAGTCGATATGGCCCGAGAGAACCAATCTTTGCTCATGAACCTTCGTATATGTATTCTCGTATTAATATTATTATACCTCATGAAACTATGCGGAAGACATGAATCATGGAAACATATGTGCGGAAGACATGAATCATGGAAACATATGCCATATATATATAAATAAAACTTGACCGTTGGGGCCATTACGTCGAACTGACCATAGGTATCTTACATCCGTATACCCACATATGTCTACAAAAGACTCTACTAGATGTATCAACAAGATCAACTTAAAGTCGGGACAAGTCCCCGCTTTATACAATATTTACAATGCCAAAACAAATATACAACTATAACCCAGAAAGCTCCGAATCAAGTTGAGCTCACCAAAACTCTGCAAGTGATCCAGAGTCTATAGAGGAGGTCTACTAAATGCCTGCACCTTCACTCAAGAAATTTGCCTCCAATAGCTTCTTCTATATACAAGAGATTCTTTCTTGCTTCTAGGTTCATTACCACTAGTGTTCATCTACTTGGTTAGAAAGAATAACACTCACCCACATACATCCACTCAAGTGGTGGGGGTAATAGTATAACATACATCTATTCTATTATCGTACATCCACTCTATTGGTGGTTTTAACCTACATCCACTCTATTGGTGGGGCAACATACATCCACTCTATGGTGGGGCAACATACATCCACTCTCATGGTGGGGCAACGTACATCCACTCTCATGGTGGAGCAACATACATCCACTCTATGGTGGGGCAACATACATCCACTCTATGGTGGGGTGACGTACATCCATTCTCATGGTCGGGCAACATACATCCACTCTATGGTGGGGCAACATACATCCACTCTATGGTCGGGCAACATACATCCACTCTCATGGTGGGGCGACGTACATCCACTCTCATGGTGGGGCAACATACATCCACTCTATGGTGGGGCAACATACATCCACTCTATGGTGGGGCAACATACATCCACTCTCATTGTGGGGCGACGTACATCCACTCTCATGGTGGGGAGACATCCATCCACTCTATGGTGGGGCAACATACATGGGAGAGATTGATATATTAACTTATGAGAGATTGGTACCTTTAGGATCATGACACCATTTGAAACACACAAATACGCTTTACCTCACTCTTACACTACTTGAAATTAACACCTTAATTTGTGAGGGATAGATATATTAGCTCACACTTCACCTCCTTCACTAATCCTATGAGATCTTACATAAGTAAGTATGTGATACCGTACCTCCACCTTGGGTGGGCTATAATAAATGACATATCACAATATTGGGATTATTCCATGTTGAACTTATACTCTCTAGAATGTGATCCATACTCAATGAAACATATAGCAACCACGTGCATTACCTCTTTACGATCTTATACCCTCTACTTAGTTATGAGAATGACATGCTAAAGATCATGGCATTAAAGCACGCACTTATATACACATCTCACTTCACTCCTTTACTTCATGAGTTTGATATCCTTCCTTATGATTATACGAACTTGCACATCACCTCTCTCATTACTCTTATGAGATTGGTACTCTTACTTATGAACAATTGGCACAATTATAATCATCATACTATAGGACTTTTGAACAAGACATGATTGGGATAATGCTATTCAAACTAAACAAGCTCTCTTTGCCTCATTGCTCTCATTGAGATAGTTATCTTAGAATTTACAACGTTATGACATCTTTGAAACTTGCATCAATGACTAAGAGATAAGTGAATCATCGTTCATCTAAGAATAGGACACGTATGAATCACAATATACGTCAACCTGAATTGATATACTTTAAGCCTCTCAGAATTGAAACGAGTCCAATGTCAATGTGAACAACATGTTGCGGAAGGATATGGAAAAAGGAACCTTACATACCTTGTATTCTTAATACGAATACACAATCTTAGACGTGCATACAATAATCCCGCGTCGTCCTTGTGTTTTGCTCTACAACACAAGTTCATAACGAATCCAACATTAACCACCAATTACCTTACAATGGCATACAATAACAATAAGTCACATGTTTAGCTTTAATGTCATTTCCCCCTTGACAATACCATTTATGAAATCATTATTCCAAAAATCCCATAATATTCCCAACATTGACCAATACATAATAATCAATACATTTCACCACAACACTTCTCCTTTACACTTCCTTATCCACACCATATCACAAATAATCCATCAACTTACCTTAATACACCTCATAGCACATATCGACCAAAATCCCACAATTTACACTTATAGAAAAATAAAAATTTCACACTATACATGTTCATATTTTATCCATACCATGCTCTTTCATCAAAGGCACAAGTCATAATTCAAGCTTGAATCTCATGGATCACATATCTTTTTTAAAAACTCAAAGTACCATGTCCAACACTTCCAAGTATAAACAACATGATTTACATACTCTCCCATGCATATAATATATTAATCCATAAGAATAATCACTTACCCAAGCTTGGAAATTGATGATCTTGCTCCAAGAAGTGCCTTAGGGTTTGAAGTTGAGAGAAAATGCTTTTGGGAAATTTCTAGATTGGCATGAGATTTTTATGTGATAAAAATCTGATTTTGGCCCCTTTTTATAAGCCTTAGGGGTCATCCTTATCCACTCTTGGCATTTAATGCAATGTGTTGCATAATGGGTCATTTGACCCATTCTTGACCCATGTTTTCTTCTCATTTTGGGCCCTATTTTGAGCCCAATTCACTTAACCCGATAAAATCCATAATTCCTCATGTTTAATTCATTTCATACGCATTACGACAATATTCCCACTCATGAAATTCATACTCGTAGCCTCAATTCCGAAAATAAGCAATTCTAGCCACGTATGACTTATTTTGGCTACAAGGGTAAAATCATCATTTTGATGCCAAATTCGTTCTCGAGTAATTTTATCATACCAATATAATACTTTACTCATTTCATGTATATTCTCATGGTTGTATAAGAAGCATAGCAAAAATCGGCTCGGTACGTCCCCGGGCACCCTTGGGACTTAAGAAAATTTCCAACTTTGAAAAAGTGGCAAAACCAGCGTGGCACGCCCTTGGGAGCGCCAGCTTGCTGCCTCTGGACTAAAAATTTTAGCCCAGAGCGGCGTGGCACGCCCTACAACGCGCCCCAGACTTAACATTTTTGAAAATTTTATTTTTCGACTTTTCTTCGCGGGTTTGGTTAGATACTTCAAATCCTATTCTTTAACTTACTTTTTAACCTTAATATACTTTGTTTAGAGGTCCTCTTAGCCTTGTTTTTAACCCCACAAACGCTCCACAAAAATCACAAAACACCTTCTACGTAGGGTTAATCACATGTACGAGACCAAATTTCAATTTTCTCATCATTAACATTACCAAATACATACTCATGGCATCTCGACACCTAAGTAACCATTGTTCAACGTCATCACATAGGTTTAGGAAGGTACGGGGTGTTACATTCTCCCTTCCTTAGAAACCTTCATCCTCAAATGTTAACGATGTCGCTTCAATTACAACACATGCATCTCTATATTCTCCTACACATATATAGACACGTGAGGCTCATGGCTACTTATGTATTATTGGTCCACTTACACCTTTTGAACCCTTTCTTCCATTTAAAACAAACATGGGTATCTCTTCGACTTATTGATTTCGTCAAAGAACTTTTATGGAAGTTACGTCTTTATTTATTAACCTTCACACTTGACTAGTGAGATCCCCCAAACTTTATATCTTTCCAATGGGAACAATATAGAAGGAAACTCTTATACACTTTCACCAATTTCACATGGCATGTTGTATAGGGTCAATTTTCCCTTCTTTCTGAATTTCATTATACCTTTCATGATCACGACCATCTACTACACCATTACGATATATTCCTTTCACTATACTAAAATCACCGACAGGTGGAAATATTTCTATTGATTTCACTCATAACCCCAGTGTACTATTAAATTCACGGTAGTCGATGGAGTAACGTATGATGGAGTAGAGCTCAAATCAATCAATACATATACATCATGTAAAATATGGTAATATACCTAAATACCTGTACCGTCATCAGGAGGTGCTTCCTCATTCTGCCGGTCCACTAAAGCATAGGTGCGATTCTGAGTTCCACTGGAACTGGCTTCTCCTCTAGCACCTCTACCCCGACCAGCAGACTGTACACCAGCTGCTGATGCCACATTGGCCGACAGGCCGTGTCATACTACCCGTGGGTTTCTGTGGGCATTCTCTCATCATGTGTCCTGGCCAACTACATACAAAGCAAACATTCATATCAAACTGGCATTCGCCTGCATGAAATCTCCCACAGCGCGGGCACAACTGACGAGAAGATCTTGTCGCCTGTGATCCATGAATCCCACTACTCTGTTCAGATCGACCACCTCTATACCCTCGGAATTAAGAATGAGCACCTGCTGTGAAATAAGAGGATGAGGGTCTAGGCGGTACATTCGAGATCCAGATTCTCCTGGGGACACCATAGACTGCCCCATAGGTCTAGCTCTTTTGACTGGCCCTTCCTCAGATTTCTGTATCCTCTTTCTTTGCCTTTGGTCTTCCATTTTTTGTGCGAAGGCCTGAATTCTAGCTATGTCCATATCACGGTTTAAGGCAGTGATAGTGCAGTCCCGTACCAACTAAGGCTCCAATCTGTCCACATACCTATGTACTCTATCTTCCATCGTGGCCACCACATTTGGAGCATATCGTGCTAAGGAATTAAACTGCAAACTGTATTCTCTAACACTCATATTTCCTTGACGTAAATGGAGAAATTGGTCTGCACGTGCCTCCCGAATCTCATATGGGAGGTAATGATCAAGGAATGCTATTCTAAATTCTTCCCAATCAGCTGGGAGTGCATTAATACACCTTGATCTTTTCCAGTCCACATACAACAATATAGCCTCGCCCTTCAGTCTATAAGCTGCTAGCTCAACTGTTTCTACACCTGTTACGTGCATCACCTCTAGTGCTCTTTGAACTTGGTCCACGAAATCCTGTAGATCTGCTTTCGGATCGGACCCTGTGAATATGGGAGGGTCTAATTTTAGAAAGTCTTGTGTACGCCGACTAGCTGCTCTAGCCGCGTCATCTTTATTTACCATTGGACCAGTTCATCCCTGGGTTTGTTCAGCCACTAACTGTGTCAACATATGTACTGTATTTCTTAAATCTTGATCTGTGGCATTCATTGGTGGTTCTGCGGGTACTTCTCTACCTCTTGGCTCTTTCGGAGCTGGAAAGGTAGAAGAAGACCGCGATGCAATTTCAACGTCAGCTCCACCTTGACTAACTTGGTCAGGTGGTAATCCACTCATTCCTTCTTGAGCAGGCACATCAACCTGCTTCCCTTTACCTCTACCTCTTCTCGTGATTGGCATGTTTACTATACCAAAGAAAAACAATCACCATGGTCAGATACAATTCAACTTACAACACTGGCCCTATTGCATGATCTAGAAGTGAAGAAAGGAAACAACATCCTAAATGCCCCGTAGCCTCCTACTTATAAATGTGGTGCACAACACATCGATAAGTAAGACTCTACTCAGACACGGCTTTATAGATACCCTTAGAATGACCTGCTCTGATACCACTTTTGTCACGACCCGAAATTCCATTCGAGCCAGACAGGCACCCAAAGCCGATATGGCCCAAAAGAACTAATCTTTGCTCATGAACCTTCATATATGTATTCTCGTATTAATATTATTATACCTCATCCAACTATGCAGAAGACATGAATCATGGAAACATATGCCATATATATATAAATAAAACTTGACCATTGGGGCCATTACGTCGAACTGACCGTACGTATCTTACATCCGTATTACCACATATGTCTACAAAAGACTCTACTAGATGTATCAACAAGATCAACTTAAAGTCGGGACAATTCCCCGCTTTATACAATATTTACAATGCCAAAACAAATATACAACTATTACCTAGAAAGCTCCGAATCAAGTGGAGCTCACCAAAACTCTGCAAGTGATCCCCAGTCTACAGAGGAGGTCTACTGAATGCCTGCACCTTCACTCAAGAAATTTGCCTCCAATAGCTTCTTCTATATACAAGAGATTCTTTCTTGCTTCTAGGTTCATTACAACTAGTGTTCATCTACTTGGTTAGAAAGAATAACACTCACCCACATACATCCACTCTAGTGGTGGGGGTAATAGTATAACATACATCTATTCAATTATCGTACATCCACTCTATTGGTGGTTTTAACCTACATCCACTCTTGGGGCAACATACATCCACTCTTTGGTGGGGCAACATACATCCACTCTCATGGTGGGGCAACGTACATCCACTCTCATGGTGGAGCAACATACATCCACTCTATGGTGGGGCAACATACATCCACTCTATGGTGGGGTGACGTACATCCATTCTCATGGTCGGGCAACATACATCCACTCTATGGTGGGGCAACATACATCCACTCTATGGTCGGGCAACATACATCTACTCTCATGGTGGGGCGACGTACATCCACTCTCATGGTGGGGCAACGTACATCCACTCTATGGTGGGGCAACATACATCCACTCTATGGTGGGGCAACATACATCCACTCTCATGGTGGGGCGACGTACATCCACTCTCATGGTGGGAGACATACATCCACTCTATGGTGGGGCAACATACATGGGAGAGATTGATATATTAACTTATGAGAGATTGGTACCTTTAGGATCATGACACCATTTGAAACACACAAATACGCTTTACCTCACTCTTACACTACTTGAAATTAACACCTTAATTTGTGAGGGATAGATATATTAGCTCGCACTTCACCTCCTTCACTAATCCTATGAGATCTTACATAAGTAAGTATGTGATACCGGACCTCCACCTTGGGTGGGCTATAATAAATGCCATATCACAATATTGGAATTATTCCATGTTGAACTTATACTCTCTAGAATGTGATCCATACTCAATGAAACATATAGCAACCATGCGCATTACCTCTTTACGATCATATACCCTCTACTTAGTTATGAGAATGACACGCTAAAGATCATGGCATTAAAGCACGCACTTATATACACATCTCACTTCACTCCTTTACTTCATGAGTTTGACATCCTTCCTTATGATTATACGAACTTGCACATCACCTCTCTCATTACTCTTATGAGATTGGTACTCTTACTTATGAACAATTGGCACAAGGATAATCATCATACTATAGGACTTTGGAACAAGACATAATTGGAATAATGCTATTCAAACTAAACAAGCTCTCTTTGCCTCATTGCTCTCGTTGAGATAGTTATCTTAGAATTTACAACGTTATGACATCTTTGAAACTTCCATCAATGACTAATAGATAAGTGAATCATCTTTCATCTAAGAATAGGACACGTATGAATCACAATATACGTCAACCTGAATTGATATACTTTAAGCCTCTCAGAATTGAAACGAGTCCAATGTCAATGTGAACAACATGTTGCGGAAGGATATGGAAAAAAGAACCTTACATACCTTGTATTCTTAATACGAATACACAATCTTAGACGTGCATACAATAGTCCCTCTTCGTCCTTGTGTTTTTCTCTACAACACAAGTTCATAACGAATCCAACATTAACCACCAATTACCTTACAATGGCATACAATAACAATAAGTCACATGTTTAGCTTTAATGTCATTTCCCCCTTGACAATACCATTTATGAAATCATTATTTCAAAAATCCCATAATATTCCCAACATTGACCAATACATGATAATCAATACATTTCACCACAACACTTCTCCTTTACACTTCCTTATCCACACCACATCACAAATAATCCATCAACTTACCTTAATACACCTCATAGCACATATCGACCAAAATCCCACAATTTACACTTATAGAAAAATAACAATTTCACACCATACATGTTTATATTTTATCCATACCATGCTCTTTCATCAAAGGCACAAGTCATAATTCAAGCTTGAATCTCATGGATCACATATCTTTTTTAAAAACACAAAGTACCATGTCCAACACTTCCAAGCATAACCAACATGATTTACATACTCTCCCAAGAATATAATAGATTAATCCATAGGAATAATCACTTACCCAAGCTTGGAAATTGATGATCTTGCTCCAAGAAGTGCCTTAGGGTTTGAAGTTGAGAGAAAATGCTTTTGGGAAATTTTTAGATTGGCATGAGATTTTTATGTGATAAAAATCTGATTTTGGCCCCTTTTTATAAGCCTTAGGAGTCATCCTTATCCACTCTTGGCATTTAATGCAATGTGTTGCATAATGGGTCATTTGACCCATTCTTGACCCATGTTTTCTTCTCATTTTGGGCCCTATTTTGAGCCCAATTCACTTAACCCACTAAAATCCATAATTCCTCATGTTTAATTCATTTTATACGCCTTATTAGAATATTCCCACTCATGAAATTCATACTCGTAGCCTCAATTCCGAAAACAAGCAATTCTAGCCACGTATGGCTTATTTTGGCTACAAGGGTAAAATCATCATTTTGATGCCAAATTCGTTCTCGAGTAATTTTATCATACCAATATAATACTTTACTCATTTCATGTATATTCTCATGGTTGTATAAGAAGCATAGCAAAAATCGGCTCGGTACGTCCCCGGGCACCTTTGGGACTTAAGAAAATTTCCAACTTTGAAAAAGTGGCAAAACCAGCGTGGCACGCCCTTGGGCGCGCTAGATTTCTGCCTCTGGACCAAAAATTTTAGCCCAAAGCGGCGTGGTACGCCCTCCAGCGCGCCCCAGACTTAACATTTTTGAAAATTTTGTTTTTCGACTTTTCTTCGCGGGTTTGGTTAGATACTTCAAATCCTATTCTTTAACTTACTTCTTAACCTTAATATACTTTGTTTAGAGGTCCTCTTAGCCTCGTTTTTAACCCCACAAACGCTCCACGAAAATCACAAAACACCTTCTATGAAGGGTTAATCACATGTACGAGACCAAATTTTAATTTTCTCATCATTAACATTACCAAGTACATACTCACGGCATCTCAACACCTAAGTAACCATTGTTCAACGTCATCACATAGGGTTGGGAAGGTAAGGGGTGTTACATAATAGATATGGCCTTATTAGTGAAGCATTGTGCAAAAGTGAGATACCACGACCAATCCAACAACCATTGGTAGAACCAACGACCGTTAAAGGTGCTCATCTGTAGGAAACAACCCAAAATCCTGAAGGTTGACAAAGATACCTCCTAGGCATGAAATAGACCAATGACTCTTGGTAGAACCAATGATCGTTGGTGGAAACTGTGGTGACAAGGTTAGCCCGACTTGGGGATCCAACAACCAACAAAAGAATAATTGTTGGAGGGTCCAACGAGCTGTCCCTGGGCTCGTTAGATGGAGTACTACAAGCCATCAAAATCATCCATCAACCAAAGACCTAACCAATAATCATTGGCAAATCCAACGACCATGTGCACGCATAGATGCCCTTTTTATTAGGCATAAGGGCAGATCTGGAATTACACTTTTTCGACCCCAATTCATGAAAAACTTGATCCCCATCCATTCCAATGCATCTTTGGGTTTTGATTTTATATCATGCTTTTGTATCAATTGATTACTCTTGAGTTATAAATGTTTTTTCCTTGACTAAGTTGATTTCCACTCTAGTTGGACTTGAAAGAGGAAATTAGAGTGGGACTTACCCATCTACTTTGATTAAGCTTGAAAGAGTTAATCGAGGTTGAAAAAGATTAATTTAGCACAATTTGGGACATTTGACCCATCTTATGGAATTTGTTGCTAGACATAGTCAAATACAAATTTAGATACGAATTCAATTGCTTGTTAATCCGGTTTTGGAACTAAGAGATATGGCCATTTTAGTGAAGCATTGTTCAACAGTGAGCTACCACGACCAGTCCAACGACCATTGGTAGAACCAACGACCGTTGGAGGTGCTCTTCTATAAGAATCTTCCCCAAAATCCTGAAGGTTGACAAAGATACCTCCTCATCATGAAAGGGACCAATGACCATTGGTAGAACCAACGATCATTAGTGGAAATCATGGTCACAAGGTTGGCCCGACTTGAGGATCCAACAACTAACCAAGGAACAATCATTGGAGGGTATAACGAGCCATCCCTTGGCTCATCTGATGGAGTCCTACAAGCCATCAAAATCAGCCCCAACCAACGACCTAACCAATGATCGTTGATAGATCCAACAACCGTTGGAGGGTTCGTCCCTCACGATACTCAATTTTTTAGTTACGTTTTTATAAGGAGCACATTAGTCTTTTCCCATTATTTAGCCTCCTAAACTATGTCATTTTAACTATCCTAAGGCTGATTATTAAGTCTAAAACTATTCCAAATCCCTCATTAACTCATAACTTAGTCGACACTTAGAAAATTTTAGAGCAACATGTGATTATTTTATCTCTAAGGAAAGAACTAGGGTTCATCATATCTAGGCTCAAATTCAAATACTTTACCAATCTTTTCACCTCCGGGTATGTTGGATTTCATCAATGGGTATTCTTTCACCCATTGAGTCCCTAAGTGAACCCAATTCCTTTAGTTAATTCTTTAAAGCTTAGGGTTTCCATGAAAAGTGTGAATTCCCTTATGTTTCAGTTCTTTATTATGATTAAACCATGAATATATATTTCCCTATGAATTTTAGTATCTTTACATACTTATAATTATGAACCCTCAGTATATTGATTAACCATGATTTTGGACTTGTGTTATGTAATATTATAACCTATTCAGATTATAGAAACTATCACAAATAGTTGCATTCTTCAGAGATAGGGGTTATGAACACCCAATGACTTAGTTTCTCATGCATTGATATTTGAACATTTAGTCCTTCAGTTTCACATGTTTTAGGATGCTTTCAGATAAAGTATTTATCTTTCAGTCTCAGATATCAGTATTTATGAGCTTATCAGTAAACCAGTATAATATTCAGCTGGGGGGTAGTGCTTAGCACCAAGCGGATGTAGGAATGAAGACTCACCCATTAGTCAGTTTGAGATCTTTAGAAGAAGTCCCTAAGTCCCAGAACTACAGTGTAACCATAGTTTCTAAAGGGTCACCCGTCAGACCAGGCTTGATATCTTAGTCCTTTTGGACAACAGTTTAGTATATCCATATTGGTCAGTGTTCGTACCCTTGTCAAGGTACATAGTATCCTTACATCTGGGGTTATAGGTTGGACTTTATTTAGCTCAGATGGATCATTGCATCCGGTTACATCCCTCAGTTTCACATTTAGTTTAGCCTCTTATATTCAGTATATTCACTTTACATAGTGTAGTGCATATTTCACATGCTCAGCACATTCAAAGTACTAACTGCATACTTTCTTTTAGGCTATATTACGTTATAATATAGGTTAATACGTTCAGTATCCAGCTAGTGGTTAGCACGATCCCCTATCATCTCAGGAACAGAGTTAGTTAGTCCTCATCTTTGAAGGACTAGTTTTTTGTATTTCTCATTTCATTATTATTGCAGTTTTTAGACAGTTAGAGTTAGTAGGGGGATTGTACCAAAAACTCATATTAGTAGAGGCTTTTAGATAGACAGACTAGTGTTTTTAGCTTTATGGTTTTGTATTTATGGTTTTGTCTTTATGGTTTTGTTCAGATGATTTCCATTTTGACTATTAGGTTTGGTTTTGAATTTATTTATATCATTCAGATTTAGTTTTGCTTAGTGATTACCAGTTTATTTTAGTATTCTTATGTAACACCCCGTACCTATCAAACTCTACTTGACGATGTTGAACAACGTTTACGTAAGTGTCGAGAGCCAAAAGTATGTATTTTGTAATGTTATTGATGAGGTAATGGATATTGGGCCTAGTATATGGGATTAGACCCTCGTGGGAGGTGTAACACCCCGTATGTTGTCGAACCTATACAACTACGTGTACATTTAGGGAATTAATTAAACATGAGAGATTTGAAGAATTATGAAATTATTTGTTGGGGCTTATATGAGTCTTGAGCCATTGGTCCAAATGAGGCCCAAATATCATAAGAAAGACTTGGCCAATGGGGCAAAACATGATCCAATTTTCCATTTGACTAATCAACCATGCATTTAATGCCAAGAGATGGATAAGAGTTACTTGAGGGACATATATATATATATGAGGAATTATTCATTAAATTGGTGGGCTCAATTTACAATTTGTTAATGAGCTAAATGAGGCCCAAAATTAGCATGAAGACATGGCCCAAAAAGGGCATAATGACCTATTCTTGACCCATTCTTGCAGACCAAGTTGTTATATTATGATTGGACCAAGTTTTTGGTAAATAAAGGACCATTATTGGACTATATATATTAGGGAAAATCATATTTTATTCATTTGTTACACCCATGCCTTTTTTAGAATTTTCTCAACACATCCTTATCTCATACAAATCCTAGACCTTCATCCCTTGGACCAAGCTCATCATCTTGCAAGACTTGGTAAGTGTATCTTGTTATATTTTAATATCTTTTATGGATTTAATATGGTTTATATCATGTTGGTTATGTTGGTGAAGTGTGAGAAGTTCACTATGTGTAAAACAATTTGTGTTTGCTAAATCGGAGGATGGTTTTGCCTTGTAAACTTGAACATAGACTTGTGGTCTTGAATGAAGTGAACTTGATGGATTCAATATTAACATGTGAGATGTGATTATAGTCTTTCCTTGTTTTATCCTTGTGTATAATGTTTGGAGTTGTGTTTGTAAATTTGGTTATGGATTTGGTGACGGATTGAAAAGAAAGGGACGTTTTGGTGATGTTTATGTGTGTTGTGAGACCATGGATGATTGTTGGCATATAATATGATCAAAAATATGTTAAAATAAGTTTGGTTATGATCAGGGACCATTCATTACATGAAAAGACCCAAAAGAGACCATTTCGGACCAAAACAGACATCCGCCCTCGCAGACGAGGGCACCTGCGGGCGTAGATGACAATGCAGGTGCCTACGGCTCTGCCAAAGGTCACCTGTGCATGCAAATCATCCACCTGCAGGTGCAGGTGGCAGTGCAGGTTAGTCCCAAAATTGGTTTTGTGTGTTTTCGTCTCTAGTTGATCCCCGAAGGCCCCTATACCCTTTTTGGATGTAATTAACAACTTGTGATGCCATTTTAGTGAATTTAAAGGGATGTATGGAGGCATGTTGGACTATTTTAAGTATGTATTGTTTTTCATAAGTTGTTATGAGACAAGTTGATAAGGTAATTGTGACGGAATGATAATAAGGAAGCGTAAAGGGTAAGTGTGGTGTGAAATGCTATTAATGTATGATAACTTGGTCAATGTGTGTAATGTTATGGTTTCATTTGTACGAGAATGTAGAGGATTGTATTGTAAGGAGTGACATGACGTTATACGACAGTCATATAGCTCATTGTCGTTTTGTACACTTGTACGGTAAATGGTTGTTAACTAGAGTTCCATTATGAACTTGTGTTGTAGAGTGAAACATAAGGAAGGAACTGGACTGTTGTGTTTATATATAGACTCGTGTACTCATACTTGGAAGTGAAGGTATGTAAGTTTACTCTTTCCGTATCTTTCTGCAGCATAGCGTATTCACCTTGTTATGGTACTTACTCATGTCCGAGGTGTTCCAAAGTATCCCAGTTCAGGTTGAGATATAATGTTATTCATATGTATCCTATCCTTAGACGAATTATGATTCACTTATCTCTTATTCTTTGACTGAAGTTCCAAACTGTCATAATGTGGTAATTCCAAAAAGAACTATCTCAAAGAGAGTAAGGTGTAAGAAGAATCTATTTATGCTTGAGTAGTATTTCCAATCATGTTATGTTTCCAAGTTCAATAACATTGTTATAATTATGTTTGTACCAATCTCATAAGATCTCATAAGAGTAATGAAGGAAGTAATGTATGTATGTGTTCCAAGCTTTATCAATGATATGACTACCAATGAGTCAAGCTCATAAAAGTAAAGAAGGAAATGATATACAATCATCAATTTATCACTCTTAGAATGAAGTAAAGAATAGTGAAGGGATGAAGTAATGATTGGTTGGAAAAGGTATCTTTCTCACAAGAAGACGTGTGTCAGTGTTGTTATGAAGTAAAGGAGTAAATATCATGAAGTTAAGGAATGAAGTAAAGTGTGTATTTCCAATAGTATCACGATCCTAGATGTATCAATATCTCATAAGTGAGTGTATCAATCTCTCATAAGTGAATAAATCAACCTTTTCCAAGAAGAATAAGAATAAGAAGAGATTTAATTGATAAGAATTCTCGGGTGGCAGCCCAGGGGTGAAAAGAACACCTAGCATGGGTCGATCCCGTCATGTTCTCCCACCATTAGAGTGGATTTATGTTCTCCCACCATAGAGTGGATGTATGTTCTCCCACCATAGAGTGGATGTATGTTCTCCCACCAATAGAGTGGATGTACGTTATATTATTAATCCAAAACTCTTGAATAAAAGAATCTCTTGAATAGAAGAATCTCGTGAATATAAGAATCCCTTGAATAGAAGAATCTCTTAAAAAGAGGAGAAGAATCTCTTGAGTGAAGGAAAATTCCCTTGAGTGAAGATGTGTATGAAAGATATTCTATGAACAATAAGGATGTAAATGAGTGACCTAAAATAACAATAGCAGGAGCAATATACATGTTTCCACATTTAAAATGATGGTTTATCCACATTGAATATTCTCTCATATTTTATTCCATTGACATTCTCATGTATGATGTAGTTTCTTATGAGCCTTACATACTCAGTACATTCTTCGTACTGACCCCCTCAGGATACTTACCTTACATGTTGCAGGTGCAGGTACTAGTAGACCTCCACTGTAGGTTGACAGTATTTGCGGATCTTTGGTGAGCCCCCGTTGCTTTGGGACTTTTTGAGTCACAGTTGTACAGTTGTTTTGAGGTTGTAAATGTTGTATAAAGCGGGGACTTGTCCTGAAGTTTGTATGGTCTTGTAAATGTATCAGTTAGAGGCTTTTATAGACGTATGCGGGTATGTGAATGTAAGAGATGAATGTCCGTTTTGACTTGATGACCCTAACGGCAGTTTCATCTATATATAGATATAGCATATGTTTCCATGTTCATGACTTCCGCATAGTTGCATGAGGTATAATAAAATTCATATGAGGATATGCATACGAATGTACAAAAGTAAAGATTGGTTCTCTCAGGCCATATCGGCTTCGGCTGACAATCACGCCTCGTAGGACTTCAGGGCATGACATCTTAGTATCATGTCAGGCCATGGATTAGCTTGGGGTCACTTATGACTCTAAGCAACGTGTTACGACTAGGGGGGTAGTCTAGGTCATGACAATATATATATATATATATATATATATATATATATACACTATATGGATAGAAAGTGCCTGCCTGCATACATATACAATTTTATTAGGATCAAAAGGGAGCACCTACCCAGTACATAGACCTTACGAGTCCCTCATAGGTCCTAGCTGGATTTATATCACATTTGGTGTGTACACATCATATGCATTATATTTATTAATTCATTTCTCTTCTTATGGTTTTACAAGGTGTATTGATGATTACGTGCTTATTATTGAGAAATAAAGTGGCTAGTTATATGATTTTATTTGCTAGTGGATCTAATTGACTTGTGTTGTGATATCTATATAACTATGATAATAATTTTAGTCTGTTAGTTTAGGGTGGCATTCTTAATTGCAAGTTTTATGGTTGTATTGGATGGTTGGTTTTGTGGTACTTGCCATCACTTTTAATTAGGTTTGGTTGACAATGCTACTGAGTAAAAGTGGTTATGTACTCATGTTTGTTTATTTTCTACACCTTATATACAGGTACTGAGCTGACGGTCCCCGAACATTGACTTGTGATTCCGTGGTGATTTTGATCTTCTGGAGATATTTTGAGGTAGCGGTTTTTGATCCCAAAGACTACAGAAATCTTCTATGTCTTTACCTTTATGCTTATTTCACGTTTATACACTTCCAACTATTTCTTGTATATTTTCTTTACTTAGAGGCTTATTTCATGACTAGATCGGTGATTGATGTTATGCTCGTATTATCTTATTTACCTGTTATTTATTCTAGGTTATTATTTGGGGTTGGGTTTAGGCTTACCTATCATGATGGGTGTCATAGGTGCCATCATGCTCCTAGTTTTTGGATGTGACATGTTCATATCAGGGCCACAGGTTCATTGGTCTCACAAGTACTAGCCGAGTCTAGTATATTCTCGCATATTGGTTTGGAGAGGTCTGTTATTTATCTTTGAGAGGTTATTGGACTTTAGGAAAAAAAATCATTTCTTCTTTCTTATCTTGCGAATAATTCCTTGTTTGATTACTCAGATTATTGTCTTATCCTCTCACGAAATTTGAGGATTCATATATCCTTAGACAGAGGTTAGCAGCCCCTTCCAGCACCCAAGTTGCCTTTCTATGCTGGGGAGCGTAGACAAGGTTTGGTAGGGGACGTCATGGTAGGGGTAAGCTTTAACAACCCATTCCATCGTTATTAAAAATCATCGCATCTGTAAGGGCTCGGGGTATGGGACTTTCGTTATTACCTTTGAAATAGGTGCATAAATGACTTAGTTAAATAAGTTTGGAGTAGAAATTTTAAGGTGTGCTGACATCAACCTGCTTTAGCGGGAATTACACCACTATAGCGGTGCCGTGGGAGAGGCATGTAGGCCACTATAGCGGGATGCCAAGAAATAGAAATAGTCCAAATGATTTTATAATTACCTTTCTCATTTTAGTTGAAATCTAGAATAAGGCTTCATTCTAAACACCCCTTAGGTTTGCCTCAAAACTCTGGAGCAATAGAGAAGAAGGGGCACACTTGGATGGGGTAAAACCCAATATTTTCTTATGGATTTCACAACGAAAATCACTAGAACAGAACCAGAAGTTCAAGTTCATGTCTCTGTATTAGCTATTTGGTGCCTAGGTAGGCTAGGTTTAATTGAGTAGCAAAGACCTTTGTTAGAAAATATATGCATAACGTATATTAATGGGAGATTTCATGAGTAGGCCTACGAGTAAAGTGTTTGAATGGATAAAACTGGTAGATTAGGGTTATGTGAATAAGATGGATATTTTTGTATGGGTATTATGATGTTATGGATGCTACCCTGTGATTTCTTGTACGTAATTGATAGGTGAGTGAGTCAAAATGTTTGGTTGTGGTAGTGTGATGTGGTTAAATTGATAGATGTCAGTATGTTGGATATGAATGCCTTTATCCATGTTTGAATAGATTGATGGGATTATTAGGAAAAGAATTAGAGCTAAGATAGAAGGTAGGGAGTAACGAACTGTAGATTAGAATGGTTGTGTGTGTATTCTAGATATCGGGGTTTCGAGGTGAATACTAAGGCAACATGTGTGTTACTGTGCTATGTATATTCGACCATGGGTATTATTATTGGTGGAAAAAGGGGTAGGTGATGGTTGAATTGTAGTTAAAGACTCAATTTAGTTTATGTGTACATGTTAACTGCCTTTTTGTCTGGTTGTTGTAATGCATGATGTGTATGTTAAGTTGTTGGATGACATTAGAAGTTGTTAAATCACCTAAAGAGATTGTGTATAAGGCTTGTTTAAAATACAAGTATAGTTGTTTTATCTCATATTATGATTGCAGATGTTGTGGCATGGATTTATATTGTAAGATGAACTAGTAAAGGTCATCATCATAGAATTGGTGGAATTCAAGGAATATAAGGGTGGGGACATTGGAATAAGGGTGGTATAATACTTATTTTGGCATAAAGATAGCAGACACTATATGTCTAGGTTATTTTGGTATAAAGGTGGCAGACACTATATGTCTAGGTTATTTGATACATGAACTGAGCTCGTCTCTTGCAGGTGATGGCTAGTGGGCATTTATAAGACCCATAGTATGTGTATAACATATTGGTGAGTTTGACATTTCCATAAGTGGATCAAGTTGCATTGTTTTTGTTATTTTGGGTTCCTTGAGTGAATCAGTTGATAATACTATTGTTCTTTGGATCCATGAATTGTACGTGCTATTGATATTACTTGTATTAACTAACTATTTGTTGAAGTTCCATGAAGAGGTAATTGTGGTGAGATTGAGTTAAATGTTGTGAGTAATGGTATTGACCTGGTTGAATAATTATACTTATTTTATGCTTCCCTATTCTACTTGACCTGATTTTGTGAAGTTTTGTGCTATAAGTTGAGATGTTGGTTATTTCCTAATTAAGTATTAATATATGTGGGAAGGTAATTATGTGTGTTGTCCCTTAATGGTAGGTATCCTCACAAGTATATTATGAATGAGTTGGAGTTGTCTAGTTACTAGTGGCTTGAGAATTCGTGGTGATCATGTGCCATTAGAGTCTTAAATTGAGTAAGGGGTAAATGCGTAGCTAGAAGTGGCAGGAAGTGTTGAGGCGTAATGTATTAGGGTTGAATATTGTTCGGTGGTTGACTTATGGGTTAGCATAGGCTGATGCGAGGTATGTGAAGGTCCAATAAAGAGAGTATAAAGAGCAGGAGGGTGTGAATGAAAGTACTAGAATATGGTTGACCTACTTATTTAATTAAGTGCATGTTTTAATTGGGATATTTATGTAATGTTTACATGATTTAACTTGGGTTGGCTGATGATGCTTACCAGTACGTGAGGTTGTACTAATGGTACTCTTATTATACCTTTTTTGGGGTATAGTCTATTGTAGGATCAGTTCAGGTTTCATTTCTTAATGCAGTTAGAGATCTCCGCAGCTTCCATCTTCTTATTCCTACAGTGGAAGCCGAGTCTTATTTATTTTCCTAGTCTTATAGTAGCTCCTGTACCTGTTGAGACTGTATCTGGGGGAAACGTATCTTAGGGTTGTATTTACTTATGAATTATAATAAGTTTTTGTAATACTAAGAGCTTAATGTCATTATTTTATAACTTTCGCATATTTTTTGATTGGGTGGAAGGATTCTCCTATCTAGGTTGATTAGAGTAGGTACCCACATAATCTGGTTTGTTGGGTCATGATAGTTGGTATTAGAGCACTAGGTTACCAGTCTCTCAGTACAAGAGAAAATGTCGGGTAAAGTCTCATAGATTGGTATGTGACGTCCACATCTAATCTTTTGGAAGCTATGAGGCATTCGAGGAACTGTTTCCCTTTTTTCTTTCCGCTCGTGATGTATGAAGAATTGTTTGTATGGGTTGAGTATAATCTGTATCTCAACCAATGTAAATTAAGGTCATCTGTCCCCATTTATGATAACACAAGCAACAAAATTAGAACCTAGAAGGTTCCTATTGGTATTTGGTTGTAAGGGCTACATTTAAATTATTAGAAGATCAATTATTGGTCATCGAGAGCATGAGTTGAGTGGGATGTTTAGAGAAACAAGAGCGATGGCTAATTAATTAATTGATTAAATTGTCCGAACTAATTTGGTGTAAATTGTGACTATTTAATAATTGAGAATCTGTGATAAATGAAGTGTTGTAAGTTGTCCATTTGTTGTTGATTGAGAATTTACAAGATATATGATTAAATGAATAGTTGATACTTAAATGTGAATCATTGTGAAAGGTACATGTAAAGGTGGTAAATGAAAATTGTTAAACTGTTGTAGCTTTGCATACTTAAGTGGTTGTTATGTGAAAAGCATGAGCATGATGAGTGATAAAATATTTGAGAAGAGCCTAGTATGTTCATTTATGTTGAATTCGTAATATATAACCAAGGTGTAAGAATGGTGTTCCAATTAATTGTTAACCTTTTCAAACTGCTGTGTTTCAATCTTGGATTTGAAGTTTGTCTCTTGTATGGATTAGAATTAAAGTGTTATAGAAGGGAATGAGGGTATGGAAATTGCAGGAACTGGGAAAATATTTTGGGCCACTACCAGTGGGCGGCTATGGAGGGCACTACCCCTCTAATGTGGGCCTGTAATAGAGGGAATATTCCCGTTATGGTGGTGCTGTGGTAGAATCATGCAGGCTACTATAGCAGGATGGGGATGGGCAGAATCTCTGCCCTATTTTCCCCTATTTTTCATTTCATCCTAACCTATCCAAAACACATTTATAAGCAACTAGATACCACTCGACTAGTGTAACATGCATAGATTAAGGTAATAATTATGCATTTAATAATAACAAGCATTCATGTGCAAAAATAAAATGAAATTGTTTGTTACATGCCCCAAACGGGGGCAACCCAAATCCATAATTTAGAAATAAAATAGAAGGGGAGGGGGTAATAGGTTGATATGTACCTGGGGATCTAGCTGGAGGCCCCATCATCTCTGTGGCTCAAGAAGTCGGAGCCCTCTCCTTCTAGGCCACTCAAGAAGAAAAACTACTACATATCCTCTCTTTCCAGCTTAGGGAGTAGCTCATCAGGGAAGGAGAACTCCTTCATATCCTCTCTCTCAAGCTCAGGGAGCGTCTTATTGGGGACGGCGCACTTGAACATGACCTTGACAATTTTCCACATCTGGGCCAGTATGCAATCCCGAGAGTACCTCTTCTTCTTCTCCTAATCCATCTCTCTCTTGAGCTCTGCATAGTCCTGAGTAGTGGCGGGTGGGGCTGTGGAACTGGAAGGGGCTGAACACTAGGGAGGTAAGTGAGACTGCTCTATAAATCTCCTCATGATAGCCATATCTTACTCCAGACCCTCATAGGAAGTTGGGAGCAGGTGGGAAGGGCATCATCAGCATCATCCTCTATTGCTCCATTTCTCTCTTCCTCGGTGCTTATTTTCCTATTTTTCTTTTTCTTGGAATAATCACCCTTCTCCTTGAGAGGATGGAAGGGTATGTCACACTCCAGGTCCCTATCAGCATTCTGCCTAGGCACCCCTACACGCCTGCACAACTCAAAAATCAGACTCGGAAGATAGCAAGCCTTTTTGTTGCCCCGGTAGAGATCCTTCAACTCCAACACGATCTATGCCCATATTCAGCAGAATCCCCTACATAGTACAAGCCACCACCAGAGCCTGAGGGTAAGTCATGTTAGAAGTGTTAGCCGATGGACGAATCCTTTGGGCCACCAGATTAAGCCATCTCCAAGCATCTGCAGTGAAGTGTGTGCTCCCAATCCCCTTGGGACTTGCACAATAGACTTTGAAATGATTAGCCTCAGCCACCAGTATGTCCCTCAGCCACCGCATGTCCATTTCCTAGGATTTGGCTAGATCTCATTATTGGGGACACCAGGCACTCCAGAACCTCATTGATTGTGCTTTCATGGGGGCATGTACTACCCAAATACCGATAGTAGGGTGGGGGTCATCCAAAAGCACAGTTTTTAGGATAGCATAGAACTCCTTGACTTAAACCAAACTCTTGGAGCTAGTTGTAGAACTCCAGCGTCCCCTCTTGTAGCAAAATCCCATCCCGTGGTAGTCCCAAAATCTATTTAGTTTTGATCAGGGAATCTTTGGAATGGAGGGGCAGTGTTATCTTGATTTTCAGCTATGAAGTTAGTAATCCTACAAAAATCATGTGAAAAGTAAGTTAGAATCCATAGAGGTATACAAATAATTGCAAGTTTCAGAAAAAGTTATGTCTTAAAATTGCAGGGAGGCTACTGCTTACCTCCCACTATAACAAAAGGCATCCCGCTACTATAGGACTGCTATAGTGGGAATATTCTTGCTATGGAAAGGCCTCCATAGCGGGATGAGGCCGCTATAACAACCTTCATCTTTCCCAAACTCGAATTGATGCATCAATGGCGCCTTTCACAAAAATCATCCATTTTGATTAGGGTTGGGGAAGTGTCATGAAGATATTATATACTATAATCTGGGTGTTTACACCCCTATACAAGCCTTCATTGAAAATTATGAAAAATAATCCTTCATATTCTACTCTTGTTCAAGCCCTAAATCGGTCATGAACTCCATAAATCTTATGCCTAGAACGCCATGGAGGCATTGTAAATGTAAAAAAGGCACCCATGCTTTAGAAAGTTGTTCAAATTTAAGCAAAACTTTGAATTTCAAAAACAAACCCCAAATCCACATGTTATCTATGATTTCAAGTGAAAAAATGACTATATTACAAGTAAACGAGTAAAGGGGCAAAGTTAGAATGAGATTTACCTTGATTTTGGCATTTAGTGTAATTAATCAGAGAGGGGAGGGGATTTTTTGAGTGTGAAATTGAGAAATGGGCGTAAATCTTTTACTTGAAATCATTTTGTCTTGCTATAGCAGCCTGCGACCCACTATAGCAACACTACTATAGCAACACTACAATAGCAAAAATATTCCCGCTATAGCGGGATCCAGTCCATTAGGGAAGAAAATTGCCATGCTTCCCTTTTTAGAGTAATTATGATTTCTAGGCATATTGGCGAGGCCACAGTCATCTTGGGTACTCGTAACCTTTTGTCAGAAGTGATCTCATGTGCACCTCAAGTGTGAGAAATTATGTAAGTTTCATATTTTAACAAGCATGGTGTAATCTGGGTGAATACTTTTGTAAATTTTGGTAGATGAAGTTTTGAGGGAAGAATTTATAATAAACGCGTGAGTGGTCATGACCAAGGTGCATTTCCATCTAGTCCTTTACCTACCGTAATCATTCAGGGATGAACGATGGGTAAATTGGTATCTGTTGTAATGACTCATTCCGTCATTACTAAAAATCTCCTCTTCCACTGGGGCTTGAGGTATGGGAATTTTGTTATTACCTTTGAAATAGGTATGTTAAAAACATAGTTAAATAAGTTTGTAGTAGAAATTTTAGGGTAGGCTGACGTCATCTTGCTATATCGGGAATTATCCTGCTATAGTCTCTTTGTGGTAGCGGCATATAGGCCCCTATAGTGGGATACCGAAAAATGAAAATAGTACACCTAAGTTTTAATTACCCTTTTTCTTTTAGTTGTAAGCCAAAATGAGGCTTTATTCTTAAAACCCCTTAGGGTTGCCTCAAAGCTCTAGAGCAATGGAGAAAAAGGGGCATGCTCGGATGGGTTAAAACTCGATATTTCATTATGGATTTCACGATGGAAATAACTAGAACGGAACCAAAAGTTCAAGTTCATGTCTCCATATTAGCTGTTTGGCCGCTAGGTAGGCTAGATTTAATTTAGTAGCAAAGACTTGTATTAGAAAATGTATGCATGACGTAGCTTAATAGGATATTCCATGTGTATGCCAGTGGATAAGGTGTTTGGATAGATAAAATTGGTAGATTAGGGTTATATGAATAAGATGGATAGTCTAGTATAGGTATTGATATGTTATTGATGTTGCCCGATCATTCCTTGTGCATAATTGATTAGTTAGTGAGTAAGAATATTTGGTTGTGGTAGTGTGGTCTGGTTAAATTGATAGGTGTCAGTATGTTGGATATGAATTCCTTGATCCTAGTTTGAATAGATTGATGGGGAGATTGGGAAAAGAATTAGAGCTAAGATAGAAGGTTGGGAGTAACAAACTATAGGTTAGAATAGTTGTTGTGTATTCTAAATATCAGGGATTTGAGGTGAATCTTAAGGCAATATGTGTGTTATTGTTCTATGTGTAATCGACCCTGGGTATCATTATTGGCGGAAAAAAGTTTAGGTGATGGTTTAGTTGTAGTTGAAGACTCAATTTAATTTATGTGTGCATGTTAACTGCCTCTTTGTTTGCTTGTTGCAATACATGATGTGTATGCTAACTTGTGGGATGACATTACAAGTTGTTAAATCACCTATAATGAGATTATGTAAAAGGCTTGTTTAAAATCCAAGTGTGGTTGTGTTATATCATATTGTGATTGCATATGTAGTGGCATAGATTTATATTATGAGATGAACATGTAAAGGTCATCATCATGGAATTGGTAGAATTTAGGGAGTATAAGGGTAGGGATGTTGGAATAAGGGTGGTATAATACTTATTTTGGAATAAGGATAGCAGACACTAGATGTCTGGGTTATTTAGTACATAGACTGAGCTTGTCCCCTGCAGGTCATGGCTAGTGGGCATTTATAAGACACATAGCATATGTGTACAACGTATTGGTGATTTTGACGATTCCATGAGTAGACCGAGTTGCATTGTTGTTGTTAATTTGGGTTCCTTGAGTGAACCAATTGATAATACTGTTGTTATTTGGATCCATGAATGGTCCGAGCTATTGAATTACCTCAATTGAGGAACTATTTGTTGAAGTTCCATGAAGAGATAATTGTGGTAAGGTTGCGTTAAATCTTATGAGTCATGGTATTGACCTGGTTGAATAATTGTACTTGTTTTATGCTTCCCTAGTTTACTTGATCTTTTTTTAATGTAGCTGTAGTTTGGTTCTATAAGTTGAGATGTTGGTTATTTCCTAATTTAGTATTAATAGGTGTAGTAAGGTAATTATGTGTGTTGTCCCTAATTGGTGGGTATTCTCATAGGTATGTTATGAATAAGTTGGAGTTGACTAGTTACTAGTGGCTTGAGAATTTGTAGTGATTATGTGCCATTAGAGTCTTAAATTGAGTAAGGGGTAAATGCATATCTAGAAGTGGCAGGAAATGTTGAGGGGTAATACATTATGTTATTTGGTGATTGACTTATGGGTTAGAATGGAATGATTCGAGGTAAATGAGGGTCCAATATAGAGAGTATAAAGATCAGAAGGGTGGCCAATAGAAGTATTAGAGTTCGATTGACCTATTTATTTTATTAAGTGCATGTTTTAATTCAGATATTTATGTTGTGTTTATGTGATTTAATTTGGATCAGCCGATGATGCTTACCAGTACGAGTGGTTGTAATGATGCTACTCTTACTATACCCTTTTGGGGTATACTTTGTTGCAGAATTAGTTCAGGTTTCATTGCTTGATACAGTTAAATATCTTCAGAAGCATCCATCTTTTTATTAATATGGTGGAGGCTGAGTCTTGTTTATTTTCCTTATTTTTAAGTAGCTCTTGTACTTGTTTAGACTAGATCTCAGGGTAACGTATTTTTGGGTTATATTTACTTATGAATTATAATAAGATTTTATAATACTAAGAGCTTATTGTTATTATAATATGAATTCTGCATATTTTCTTATTGAGTGCAAGGGGTCTCCTATATTAGAGTAGTTTCCCTCACAATCTGGTTAGTTTGGTCATGACAAGAGTTCAGGCAGCCGCTCAAATTCCTCTTAGGGTGGAATCCCTTGAGGTTGAGTATAAGGTAGATGTTTTCAGATTCTGGCTTATGAGGTATGCCCATGTTAGGTTCCACCAATTCTTGTTGCAGCCCCAGTGCTTTAGGACACTTTGATTCGAGTTTGGGTGTTTTGGATAGTTTGGCTCAGAATGGCAGATTTTTCAAGTGCTCATTAGGGATCTCAAAATAGAGTGGGGGCCTGAACCCCAGATCAGCAAGCCATTTCAGTATTTTAAGATCTAGTGATCCAGTCAATAATTCTGGCACCTTAATATAATAGTATGCCTTTGTCAAGTGTAGGTGCCACCGATATGGTTAGGGAAGCCATGATAGAGCAGGAGAAGAGGAGGTTTGAGAGGTTCAGGAAGATAGACCCACCCAATCTTTAGGGTGGCCTGAGTGGTGATGCATATGATTTTCTGATTGGCTTCCATAAAAGACTTCAAAGCATGGGGTTAGTTGGGTGCCACAAGGTTGATTACAAAGATTTGAATATTTGTGGCCCCTCCAAGTAGTGGTGGCCCTCATATATTAATTCCAAGCCAGTAGGTTCTCCTTTAATGACTTAGGCTATGATTGCACAAGCTTTTCTATATAAATTTATTCTTATAGCTTGAGGGAGAAGTGTAGGCATCATTGCGAGCACCAGACATAGGATGGTATCCCTGTGACTAAGTATTATACTTAATTTTATGTGTTATTCCATCATGACATGGTTATTTTACCAGATTTAACTGAGAGGATCCAGAGATTTGTGAGAACTTTGTCCTTTAGGATCAGAGAGGTAATGTTTTCTACAGCCCAGTCTGGGGCAGCTAAGGAGTTTGAGTTCATACTTAGCGATGAGTATAGGGATCTAAGGGACAAAAGGCCCCACACTTCAAGCCAATTTTACTGTTCCTCATTTGGAGGTAGGGGTTCTTTTAGGTCAGACTTTTAACTCTAGAATGGTAGGCTAGTTCATGTGTCTATGTCATCATCTGAGGGTAGACATACTAGATGAGGATCTTATGGTTTAGGGAAGACTTCTCAAGGTTCACATTAGAGGTTTCCACACCGTAGTTGCCAATCTAGGTATTCTTAGTTATTAATGGTCCCAGGTCATGTTATGATTATTGTAGTCTAGATCATCTTAGGAGGGATTAACCTCGATCTAGTGGTGAGATTCAATATCTAGGTCCTCAAGCACCAGTTAGAGTGGCAGCAACCTCTGCTAGGGATGGGGTTAGATCTCAGGGATGTAGAGGTACACCGCCCGCTTGGCGAGAAGGTGGTAGAAAAGTTGTTCAGGTAGGAGGTTATAGGACTTAGTGCTATGCTTTTCTCAGTAAGCTTGAGGTAGAGTCTTCTGATTCTACTATCATAGGTATCGCCATAGTATGCCATTGACCTACTTCAATGTTATTTTATCCTGGTTCTACTTTCTCCTATGTGTTGGTGTACTTTTCATCGGGTCTTCATACGATGTATGAGTATTTTGTTTTGCCTATTTGTGTTTGTACCCTACTAGGTGATTTTTTAGTGGTGGATCGGGTTTACTAATCCTATGTTATGACTTTATTGGGGTATGATACTTGGATAGATTGTATTATTCTGGATATGGTTAATTTTGATGCGATTTTGGGTATGGATTGGCTCTCTTAGTATCATGTTGTCTAAAATTATCATGCCAAAAAAGTTACTTTGGTCATGCTGAATATCTCAAGGTTAGAGTAGAGGGGTACCCAGGGTTTGTATCCTAAGAGGGTGATTTCCTTCCTCTAAGCTCAATAGTTTGTTTAGAAGGGGTGTCTTTATTATTTAGCATATGTTCAAGATACTAGTATTGAAACAACTTCTTTGGAATCAGTGAGGGTGGTTAGAGAGTTTATAAATGTGTTTCCTATAAATCTTTTAGGTGTTCCTCCTGATAGATATATCGACTTTAGCATTGATCTAGAGTCACTCACTAAACCCATTTTTACTCCTTCTTATAGGATGGTTCCAACAGTGTTTAAGGAGTTAAATGACCAGTATCAAGATTTATTGAGTAAGGGGTTCATTAGACCAATTATTTTACCTTGGTTTGATCCAGTTTTGTTTGTGAAGAAGAAGAATGGGTCTATGCAGATGTGTATCGATTATCTATAGTTGAACCAAGTGACCATCAATAATAAGTATCCTCTTCAATATATTGATGACTTGTTTGATCATCTTTAGGGTGCTTCAGTGTTTTTAAAGCTTAACTTAAGGTCGGGTACCATCAGTTGAAGATTAGAGCTTCTGATATTCCTAAGACAACTTTAAGGACTCGATATAGTCATTCTGAGTTCTTGGTGATGTACATCGGGTTTACAAACACCCAAGCAGTGTTCATGGAGTTGATGAATGGAGTGTTTTGGCCTTATCTTGATTCCTTTGTGTTTATGTTCATTAATTATATCTTGGTGTATTCCAAGAATGAGGATGATTATATGAAGTATTTAAGGATTGTCCTCCAGAGGGTAAGGGATGAGAAATTGTATGCCAAGTTCTTGAAGTGTGAGTTTTGGTTGAGTTTTGTGTCATTGTTTGGGCATGCAGTGACCAAGGATATATTATGGTTGAACCGACAAAGTAGAGGTAGTTCGGGATTGGTTTAGACGTATCTCTCCCATAGAGATTCTGGGTTTTGTTTGGGTTGCTTGGATATTATTGATGTGTAGGGCTTCTCCTTAATTATGTTTCCTTTGTTATATTGACTTGGGTGAATGTTTCTTTTTAGTGGTCTGATGAGTCTGCGGAGAGCTTTCAAAAGCTCAAGACCTTGTTGACTTCAACACCTATCTTGACCTTGCATGTGGAAGGTAAAGTCTTTACTATGTATTTTGACGCTTCAGAAGTGGGCCTTAGTGGTGTGTAGATGCAGAAGGGTAAGGTGATAGCCTTTGTTTTGTGCCAGTTGTAGACCCAAGAGAAGAACTACACTACTTATGAATTTAACATAGCTTGGTAGTGTTTTTTTTTGAAGTTGTGGTGGCATTACTTGTATTGGGTTCATTGCAAAATGTTCACCGATCATTGTAGCCTTCAATATATTTTCAGCCATATAGAGTTGAATTTGAGACAGCGCAGGTAGTTGGAGTTGTTGATGGATTATGACTAGACTAGTCTCTATCATAAGAGCAAGACTAATGTAGTTATGGATGCCTTGAGTAGGAAGACAACGAGCATGGGTAGTCTTGTTATGTTGGTGTCTTAGAAGAGATCTTTGGCTATGGATGTGCAACAGTTGGCCAATAGTTTCATGAGACTTAATATTTCTAAATCGGGTAGAATTATTGCATGGATGGAGGCTCGATCTTTGTTAGTGGAGCAAATCAAAGATAGGCAGTTTGAGGATGAGAGGCTGTGTATTATCTGGGATAAAGTGTTGAGGGGTGAAGCTGAAGACACAGTTCTTAATTCAGAGGGTGTTTTACAGATTAAGGGTCAAATTTGTGTTCCTAGAGTAGGTGACTTGACTAGGTTATTCATGGAGGAGGTTCATAGTTTGAGGTATTCCATTAATTCAGGTACAGGTAAGAAGTATAATAATTTAAAGCAACACTATTGGTTGTGTAGGATGAAGAGGGACATCATAGAGTTTATGGCCAAGTGTCTGAATTATCTACAGGTGAAGTATGAGCACCACAGACGGGGTGGCTTGACTCAGAGGATGCCAATATCAGAGTGGAAGTGGGAGCGCTTTACTATGGATTTGGTGGTTGGGTTGCCCCAGAATTTGAGGAAGTTTGTGTTGGGTTCAAAATCGATCGGGCGTCATGCAGAAGCTTATAGTTGCAAATCATCAAGGCGATAATTCAGATAACAAACAAAAACATACTAAAACATAATATTATTGATATGGTTCGACCAATTTTCCTACATATTAAAAACTAAATCAAAAAAGCATAAAAACTATTTGAGAGAAAATCCCCCCCTAAACAAGACTCTTAAACGACTACATTGTGGATGTTATTATGTTGTGGTATGAGAAGAGCGATCTTGAATTTATAGAGGTACAAAACTTTTCCTCCAAAAAAGAGGTTAGCCAAATATGGAAGAGTTTTATATTTTCCTTTTAGAAAAAGTAAAAGTAATTATGGTATTATTTTTATTTTTCTTCAATAGAAAGTTAATACTCAAATTTGGTAAGAAAATCAAGGCAAAAACCCTAACAGTTTGACTCTATTTGGGTGATTATAGAAAGATTGATCAAATTAGCCCATTTTGTGCCAGTAAAAATGAACAAAAATGTATAGAAGTTAGCCACAAACTTCATTTGTGATATAGTTCAGTTATATGACGTACCCATTTACATCACTTCAGACATGAGTAGACAGTTCACTTCTTATTTTTTGGAGTTCTATGCAGCGTGAGTTGGGCACTCAATTGGAGATGAGTACAACATTTCAACCTAAGATAGATGGTCAGTGAAAGCATATTATTCAGGTGCTATATGACATGCTCCGAGCTTGTGTTTTAGATTTTGATGGTCATTGGGCCAAGTTCTTGCCCTTAATGGGTGTTTACTTACAACAACAACTACAGTTCCAGCATTAGATGGCACCATTCGAGGCTTTGTATGGGAGGAAGTGTATATCCAGTTGGTTGATTAAATTCCTTATGAGTTTAAACTATGGGGTACGAATTTGTTGAGGGACTATATGGAGAGGGTGAGATTGATTCAGGATTGATTGTTGGCAGCCTAGAGTAGATAAAAAGTTATGTTAATAGGAGAGTTTGTGACTTGGAATTTATGGAGAGTGAGTGGGTCTGTATGAAGGTATTACCTATAAAGGGTATGATGAGGTTTGAGAAGAGAGGAAAGCTCAGTTCGATATTTATTATCCCTTTTAGGATCTTTTGGAGAATTAGAGAGGTGGCTTATGTGTTGAATTTACCTCTGAATCTTTCAGCATTG
Source organism: Capsicum rhomboideum (assembly GCA_031232105.1). Taxonomy (NCBI): domain Eukaryota; kingdom Viridiplantae; phylum Streptophyta; class Magnoliopsida; order Solanales; family Solanaceae; genus Capsicum; species Capsicum rhomboideum. The sequence continues at coordinate 44,890,760 of CP124708.1, read as the reverse complement.
CATCATGTGTATCATGTTTTAATGTTGAAGAAACATCATTCTGATGGTTCTCATGTGATTCAGTGGGACTTGATGGATTTGGATCAGAATCTGACTTTTTAGGAGGAGCCCATAACTATTTTTGATTGGCAGACTAGATAGATAAGGTTTAAGAGTATTGATTCAGTGAAGGTTTAGTGGAGGCATCATCTAGTTGAGAAGGTTACATGGGAGATAGAGTCAGATAATGAAGTAGATATCCTCAGCTTTTCGACACTTCAGGTACCTTCCTTACCTTTATGTTTGAGAACAAATGTGTGTTTTAGTGGTTGATGATGTAATGACCCTCAGAATAATTTTGTTTTTCTGTGTATTTTGATTATTTTTCCCCTCCCCGTAGGCCTTTATGGATTGTTATGGGTTGATAGATTGGTAATTCAGGCATTGTGTTAAGATGGGAGATCGTTCAAACCAATTTGTATGGGTGTGGAATGCCCTATTGTGCGAGACACGTAAGTGGTCTCACACAATGGGCATTTGTGCTTGCTCAGTCGACTAGTGGCCCTTAAGTTTTGATAGTTGATTTTGCAAGCAGGGAGCCTAGCTATGAAAGTTGCATACCAGTTATCCGAGTTCCTAGGTCCTCACATAATCGGACAATAGATCGGCAGTCCAGAAAATTTTTTTGGGACAGTTATACGAGTAGAATAACAATTTTGCAAGGTCGATGCAGCTCGCATAAAGGGACCAGATAACAATTTTAAAGTATTTTACATCTTGTGTTTATAAGCCTATTTTTAACTCAAAAGCCCTATAACTTCATTTTGAAGCTTTGAAAACTCATTTTGTGGAGAATCAAAGGGGAATTCCGAGACTTCTTTGTTGAGTAAGTTTCCTACTTTATTTTTAGACATTTTTCAATTATTTTTCATACTTTTACCTTAAAATCTTGGTATTTTAGCTTGAAAATTTGGGGCTTTCCTTGTAAAGTTAAAGTTTTGATAAATTGATGATTTTAAGGTGGATTTCAACTCCATTTTGATGAAATTTTATATTTGAAATCCGTAAGTTATGGGTAACATGATTTTTCAACAAAATTTTAGTTTTTCCTTGTGGGCTCGGGGTTGACTTTTTGGACCCAAACTCGAAGTATAGCATTATGGGTGTCCTTAGTTCTATAATCTTATGTAGAATCCCTATCTGAATAAATTGGGCTTATTCATAGGCAATTCGTAAGGGCAAGTCTTTATTTCAACTTTACAAGTCATCTTTCAAGGCAAGTTGAGACTTTCTTTAACTCTTTCACAAAGTGTTTATGTGTTAGTTATATGTATTAAGTGTAATGGGAATAAGGGTCCTGTATGGGTGAGATGATGAGCATCTATGTGGGTACCTGATGTACCATGATTTTACGATACTTTTGATGCTTAAAACATGGAAATTGTGTATGTTCTTGAGTGCATATTAGTAGATATGATATGTTTTTGTATGATTGTGTAGGAAAATAGGCCCCAAAAGCTAAAGTTAGAAAATAACCTGAAAATTCCTAAGTACTGATTAGTGGTAGCAATGTACGACTCATCCATTGAAAGTACAAATCATACTCAATCTCCTACTGATAATTAGAGATGATGAAAATTCAAAGTTGATACCACAATTCGTCTAATGACTCGTGACTTGAGAGTATGAGTCGTACTATCATCCATAGGTGGAAATTCAGAAAAAGTGAAATTGCTCCCAACAGAATGAGTCTTACTACTACTCCCACAACCTGTGATATCAATAATACAGGTCCGTAGCATGGACTCGTAGGATAGATTCTGAAAGTATGCAAACCTAGCTCAAGACCAAGATTTAGACCACGAGTCATAGTCCTATACTATGAATAATTGAATGACACGTAGTAAGTTGATATGTTTCACAAAAATTTACCAAGAGATGACTCTTTCATCCCATACAACGAGTTGTACCTTCAACATACTAGTCGTATGTTATTGATAGGCTTGCAATCCTATTTTGTGTAGGACATGATTAATTTTTTCTATAAATACTTATCCTAGGTTTTTATTTATATATCCTAGGTTTTTATTTATAGTTTATTCACCTAAAACATATTATTATGTTTTATATTACTTGAGAACATAACTGTGTTTTGTTTTTGAGCAATAACATACACTGATTTTTGATTATTGACTTTGTTCTAATAATTTAAGATTCTGGATTTCAGGTATTCTTCTTGTAAGTTCATAATAATGTTTTCTACCTTAAATTCTGGTCCTTTTCTTGCAAACATGAGTAGCCAAATCCCATAACTAGGGTTGTAGGAACCATGAAGAATTAACGAAGTAGGTTAATGTACTTAGTGATTCTTGAATGGTTTTCATGCATGTATTGTTATTCTCTTTGTCTTGATTCCTTTTTAATGATTGCAAATGTTAGAACTCACTTACATTCTCTACTTGCTTGACGAAAGAGATATTGAATAGTAAAATAGATTAACAGTGGATATCTGAGGCTAATATCCTTCATCTAATAACTTGAGCCTTAACGGGGAAAGTTAATCTGAGATCTAAGGTAAGGGTCAAGATTCAAACACCCATATACCAAGAGGTAATTGGAGTGATATTAATCTAATTAGGTTTGAAAGACATTTTGGTGAACCAATCTTACCAATTTTGCATGTTAAGCACCAGGATAGATCACTAGTACACTATGCTTAGTGAGTTATAAAATTATGGGGAAAAAAGTCCTAGTCCATTCTCATTTATTGATACAAACAACGTTCTGATACTCTGTTACTTGGTTGCTGAAGCTTACAAACTATTACTAGTCACTTTACAATACCCCCTTCATAAATAATCGGCTATTAGTTTAAAAACCACATTGACCTAGTTTCTAGCCATATTCCATATGGGATCGACCCCAACCTAGTTGGGTTTTATATTTGATCAATGACCACGTTATACTTTATTGTGAGGTGTAATATGGGAGACCTCAAATTTTGATGCCATTGTTGGGGAATATGGTTTAGGAATAAGTTCAATTGTGTTTATTTGACTTGTAGTCCTTATTTCCAAATTTATTTTTCTATTATTTTTGTTTCTTTCAGGTGCAGGTTGCTTTACACCAAACACCCAAAGTCAAGGAAATCCCTTGATTCTCATTGACAGTAAGCTCGAACGTACTCTTAGAAAGATGAATGCTCAAGAACTTTAGGAGCACGCCGAGGCAGCTCAACAGGCTAAAGCAGACTTACTAGCTACAACGGCTGAAGCTCATACTAACCATGGAAATGCAAATGTTGCTAATGCTCATAGGAACCAAAGGCCTAAGATCCATAATCAAAGACCGGTTATTTTTTATGATGATCTTGAAGATAAAGAGGATGTTTATTTTGATGGAGTGGGCATTACTGGTGCCATAGTCCCTCCTACACTAGCCCCTGGTGCTAAGTTTGACATCACAAGTACTATGATACAACTGTTGAATCTGAAGGGTCTATTCGAAGGTGCTGCTGGAGATCATCGAAACCTCTACTTGATTAATTTGTGAGAATTTGCAAGACGTACAAGCTGTCAGGTATTATACAAAATACTATCAAAATGTGGTTTTTTCCCTTCTCACTATCTAAGGAAGAAACTCTTTGGTTGATTGAACTTCTTAATGACTCCATTAAAATATGGAGAGAGCTAAAGGGTGCTTTTCTAAAGAGATTTTTCCCACTATCCAGAATACTACAGTTTAGAGATGAGATCATTAACTTTAGGCAACTGCCTAGAGAATCTTTATATGAAGCTTGGTTAAGGTTTAATAAGTAGTGGACCAACCATAAGTTAGTTGATGATAATTTTTAGAGATATTTTACAAGATGCTGGCTTCTCCCAAACACTATCACCGAAGGTTCTTTTATTTTACATACTTATGCAGATGTAGCTATAATGCTGGATTGAGTTACAACTATCAATAGAGCATGGAACACAAGGGATTTTGAGGTCTTAGTAGGTACTTATTTTATGGGTATGTCGGTTGAGTAGCACTAAAGAGAAAAGAAGCATAATCATGATATGGCTTGTATGAAAACTCAAATAGACCTGATTAAAAAAGCACTTGATGGCGGCAGTCATCTCTGAAAATGTTAATACAATGGGTTCACAAGGTAAAGCATCAAACAGGATGATTATGACTCTAATTTTAAGAATGAGGTGAATTATATCAATAACCAGATGGAGTTTTTGGGCCAACACCCAAGGGTCTAACTAAGACTCTTTATGCCAAGGTCAAGAAAATCAAACTTGGACCTATTACAAGGAAAACAACAATGATCAGTCTGGATATAAAGACAGAATCTGAAATAGATATCAATGCAACTAAAGGAACAAATAATGTAAAAAAAATGATCTGAGCAGTCTCTATGTCCCTTCAAAGGGTAGAGAGAAAGTGAGACAAGTGGTTCTAGACTAGAGAACATGATGGATAAGATGTTGAAATAAGTAAAATCTATTAATGTTGGGATCAAAAAGATTCATGGTGATATTTCTAATGTGACCTAGTTGGTTGACTCTCATTCCCCCTCCATTAAGTAGTTAGAGCATTAAAAGGGGTAGATATCCACATTGTTTAATTATAGAAAAAATGGTGATTTGCCAAGTGATACTATTCCAAATCTGTGAAATGATAATCATTGTATGGTAGTCACTACTAGAAGTGAAAAGTAGGTGAGTGAGCAACCTGGACAAGTTGTTGTTTATGATGATGACGTGGTTGTTGAAAATGATAGTTTGGGGCAGACAAATTTGGCCGATCCTGAAGAGCATATTGTTTTTGATGAGGGCCAAAAGGTTTTTAAAAAGTCTCCAATTCATGCAAAGGAGACTATTATTAATAAAGGGAAAGAAAATGAGTTATCAGAGCCATTAACCCCTATTCCTAGGCCTCCACCTCCCATCCTACAACTCTTGAAAAATAAGGCGGAAGATGATGTATTCCACAAGTTCATATCTTTGTTGAAATAATTTTCTTTGAACATCCCATTAGTTGAGGCACTTTAGCAGATGCTAGGTTATGCAAAGTTCATAAACGATCTATTCATAAAGAAAAGGATCGTGAGTTTTGAGCTGGTCGATAATTTACACCACTGTAGTACAATAGCTTCTCATTCTCTTGTGCAGAAAAAGGAGGATCCTAGTGCTTTTACTATTCCATTCACTATTAAGGCATTTAATTTTGTGAAGTCATTGTGTGATCTTAGTGCAAGCATTAATTTGATGCAACTTGGTGCATTTAAATAGTTGAGCTAGGGAGTTTCTAAATCAATGACTATGAGGCTACTTATGGAAAATCACATTGTTAAGCACCCTATGGGCATACTATATGATGTTTTGATGAAGGTTGAGTCCTTAATATTTCCTGCTGATTTTTTTATTTTGGAATACAAAGTTGATTTTGAGGTCCCCATTATCTTGGTACTACCATTCTTATCTACCTCAAGGGCACTTATACATATAAAAAGTGGTGATTTGAAGTTCAAGTTGAAGAATGATGAAGTGGTGTTTAATATGTGTCGATCAATGAAGCAGCTAAATGACATAATTAGTATTTCTATTATTAATGTGATTGATAAGGAGATGCCTGAGGTATCTATTAAGGAGAGATTTGTTGTTGAGATATGGGCCACAATAATCATGAATTTTGATGGGGATGACAATGATGAGTATAATGATATGGTTCATACACTTACCGATATAGGATCTTAATCATATGCCCAGAAGAAGTTAGATCCTGATTTAAATAATCTTGAGACTCAACCAGCCAAAGCTTCCTTTGACGTGCCTTCAGTTTTTGAGCTTAAGGCTCATCCCTCCCATCTTTGATATGCCTTCGTGGGAGAAAATGACATTTTTCCAGTTATCATTGCAGCATATTTACTTAAGTGGCAAGTGGAAGATCTCATGTCCATATCGAAGCGATTCAAAAGGGCAATTGGTTGGTCCATTACCGATATCATTAGAATTCCTCCTGGTATTTGCACTCATAAAATCCAAAATATAATCAAATTTTGATTTCTCTTAAAGACCAAGAGAGACCACTTTCACATGTCTATATGGGACTTTTGCATTAAAACGGATACCATTTGGATTGTGTAATGCACCAACTATATTTTAGCGATGTATGATGTCTATATTTTTTGACATGGTGGAGGACACTATTAAGGTTTGTATGGATGATTTCTCAATAGTAGATGATTCATGAATGGTTGACCACTCATCACTTGATCCCATGTTGAAGCTGAAAAATAAAATTGACATTATTGATAATTTTCCTGATGAGCAAGTATTGGTAGCATCTCATCACTTGATCCCATGTTTGCTAATTCTGCTAACTACTTAGCTAGTGATGTGATGCCTGAGGATTTGAGCTTTCACTAGAGAAGAAAGTTTCGTCATGGCAAAAGGAAGTTTTTTTGGTATGAGCCATATTTGTTCCAAATTTTTTCTAATAATTTTTTTTAGAGACGTGTTCCTAAAATAGAGACAATGAATATTCTAGAGGCATGTCACTCATCCCCTGTTGGGGTTCATTATAGTGGCATCCAAATAGCCCACAAGATCTTGCAATGTGGGTGTTGTTGGCCTACTACTCATCATGATGTACATGATTATTCAAGGGCTTGTAATCAATGCTAAATGCAAGGGTCATATCAAGAAAGCATGAATTTCCTTTAACCCCAACTCTGGAGATAGAGATTTTTAATGTGAGAGGTATTGACTTCACGAGTCCATTTGTGAGATCTCATAGGATGAACTCCATACTTGTAGCTATTGACTATGTTTCTAAATGGGTGGAGGCTATTGTGTGGCCTAACAATAAGGGCAAGAGTTTCATAGCTTTCTTGAAGCAAAATATTGTCCCTAGGTTTGGTACACTGAGGGCCATTATTAGTGATGGAGACTATCACTTTTGTAACAGGTTATTTAGAGCTCTGCTTAAGAAGTATGGTGTCAAGAATAAGGTGGAAACACCTTATCATCTGTAGTCAAGTAGGAAGGTAGAGGTCTCCAACAAAGAGATAAAGACAATCCTTGGGAAGACAATGAATGCAAATAGAAAGGTTTGTTCTTGAAAGTTGGATGAAGCTCTATGGGCATATCGTACTGCCTTTAAAATCCATATAGGTATGTCCCCATATCAGCTTGTGTTCAAAAAAGTGTGTCATTTACTGGTGGAGCTTGAGCATAAAGCCTTGTAGGCGCTCAAGAAGTTTAATAAGAACTGGCGCATGGCCTCTGACATAGGGCTTGATCAGTGGAATGAGATGGATAAGTTCTGACATAGAGATTATGAAAGTGTAGCCCTCTACAAGGAAAAGATGAAGTTTTATCATGGTCGAAATATTGAGAAGCGGGAATTTAGCCTTCTTTCATGGCAAGTTGAGGTCTAAGTGGTTTGGGCAATTTAGAGTGGCACAAGTGTTTCCATTTGATGCTATTGAGCTTAAGAACCATGAAGGTCTGCAGTTCAAGATAAATGGCCAATGTGTGAAACTATATCTTGGGACAATTGAAAAGATAAAGATAGTGGATGAGGTACACCTTGATGTTTTTTGAGTAATCAAGGTACTCGAGTCGTACCACGATGTTAAATCAGGCGCTACTTGGGAGGCAACCCATAGGATATATTAGTTAAGTCTGAGTAGTCAAGGTACCTGTATCGTGTCGTGATGTTAAATGAAGCACTTCTTGGGAGGTAACCCAAGGTGTTTTATTTTGTTTTTACCTTTATTTTGATTTTTGTAGGTTTAATACTTGTTTAAGTGCTTAGGTATGACTTGAACAGGAAAAAAGAATAGAGGAAAATTAGGCAAAAATAGGGACCATGGGTCCAGTACAAGCCATAGTATGCTTGAACGACTTGTGTTTCCCTTCATGGAAATTAGAAATAAATTTGATCATTTAGAGGGTGGAACTATGGTTGGTTTCATGAATCATACCCTCACTGTACGAGCCATGAACCTAACTATATGGTCTGACCCAAATTTCATCCTTCCGGATTAGGATACTATAAGCTTTAGTATGATCTGTACTTTGATTTCACATATCACAGTCTCACTCGTGGAGTGTGGGAAAAAGATGCATAAAAAGCACTGATCTACGGGCCATAGTACAAATTTTCATTCCACATTATGAGTTGTTCTTTCCAACCCATAGGTCCTAAGTAAGTTCTCAAATTGGTCAACTCGTAACATGCATTCTCGACTCGTGGTATCAAACCATACGCCGTAGTCAAAATCATGGTCAGCTAGGTCAATTCTTTTAAAATTAATTGCGACCCAACCCGACTCCACTCTTTTTTGCCCAATAACCCAAATTACCCTACCTAATACCCTTTTTCATTTAATTTCAAATGGCTAAATATTCCCTCCATTCAATTAACTTACAAGATCCCACAAACTTCTCCTAAGATAACTCTCTCTTTCCTTATCAAATTGTAACTCCTCCATCACTTCATCCAATTCCATCGATAAGACGTTTCTATCAACTGCATGACCATTATATCATCAATTTTCATCTTTCTCAACTATCAAGCACTCAAGTTTACTCACAGTGTCTCTTAATTTTCACTCTCAAACTAATTCCATTAAGGTATGGGCTTGATTTTTCATCCTTAATTGGTAGAAACCCTTGGGATAATTGTAATTGAGTAAAATTAGGATATATTTGATTAATTATGCATATGTTTTGTAAACTATATGGGATTAGATGAAAATTACTTGTTCATGAGTGGAATAGTCTGTGAATTTGAGTAGAATTATTGAAGTATGCTTAAACTTGTTGATTGTTAGGTTTGGGTATTCATGCCTATTGAGTCTATGACTTGTTTCTCCTCAAAAACAAAACAAAGGTTCTTTTGCCTACACAACTCTCAACTATCTTACTTGGTTATAATGCGGGTGAAGTCTACATAACCCTAAGTGTGTTAATGTGGAAATAGGGGGAATATGAAAAATTTATGATTCCAATGATTGTACTTGATATTTGGACTATTTTGACTGATTGAAAATTCATAATTTCACACACGCTGAGATTTACAACCTTTGGAAATGCTTTCACTAGTCGTAACCTTAACATAGAATGAAAATATCAAGTTTTGAACCAAAAAGTTTGAAAACGGACCAAGAATAGGAAGTACGATTGGCTTCACGACTCATGGTTTCAACCTATTAGTCGTGGTATCAATCGTAGTTACTGCTCTAAAGTTCTAAGTTTCTATTTAGGGACCACAATCAACATTATGACTCATACTTTCAAGTTAAGAGTTGTAGTGTGAGTCGTGGTAAACTGGGCAGAAACTTCACTTTTTTGGACTCTAATTCATGAGTCATCCTATGAATCGTGTCTCATTCCATAAATTGTAGTCTGACTCTTACTGATAAGGCTGAAAAATATACTTTCTGGACTTTTTATTACGAGTCATGCTATGAGGCATGGTCTCATTCCACGAGTCATAATTTGACTTGTACTGAGTGGGGTTATAAAATGGGTTTCTAGATTCTTGTTCACAAGTTTGTGTATGAGTCGTAACATGACACTACAACTTGTGAACATTTTCATATAGTTACTCTGTAAACATGTATTTTGCTTTAATTTTTCTGGGGGTCTAATCCATTAACCCACAGGTACAATGCCTCTGAAGAACAACACTAAATAAGATGGAAGACCTACACAAGCTCAACATTACCACCACCTAGTAGATAAGTCTAGTGGTTCCAAAGAACACTCTAATGGTGTACAAGAACAACCACAACACAAGCCTCAATCCACGAGGCTAAGAACCAGAGAGCAGGCTGAGGCTCAGCCTGCAACTCAGACATAGGCCACTCTCCCATTCTGAAAAGGGAGAGGTATTATCTAGCAGTACTGAGTCTGGGTCTAATGAATGAGGATTCAAAAGTGGAACTCAAGGTAAGAGTTCAAATGCCCAGACCTCCTTTGACGAAAGGAGGAACAAGCAGAGCAAAGTGGCAAATCCTCCCAGTTACCAAAAGATGTTTGGTGGTAGATTCTATATATATATGAGATATCCACTAGCAGGACTCAACCCTTAATGATAAGGGGAATGTAAAAAGGATCATCTATGAAGAACCACGGATCCAGACTACCTAGTTGAGTGAGGTGCTAGAAATCAAGGAATTATTCAACCGATATTAGCTCGGCTAGATAGTAGCTGGTCTGAGAAAGTACATCCCAAAAATGAGTATTATGCTGCATATCCAGCCACATTAAAGAGTCAGACTCTGAAAGGGTAAAGTTTCAAGTAGCATCCCGCATTAGCTACAGTGCTAGTTTGGGGTAAGCATGTGGATATTTCTAAGTACACCATCTTCTTATTTATCCCTAGTTTTCAGGCCCCTACAAATATTTTTGAGTATGCATACAGAGCTGATATGGTGAGTGATGTGAATAGGATGTTACCTGAGGAGAGGCTAAAACAGTTTAAGTGGATTACAAGCAAAACCGTTGTGAAGAAAGAGGACGCTTATTGGGTGGTTCGCAAAAGGCAGATTACAAAGGCTTTTCTAAATTTTTTGGCCAAGTTCTGGTGATCCATTGTACGGCATAGGCTGGTTCCAACCAATAATGACAACACCTTGACTCTTGATCATGCCATTTTTTTTGCCAATAACATATCCGGGTATACCATCTACATACCCTGATATATTACAGAGGAGATTCGGGGATCTAGCACTTAAGATTAATAACAATATTTCATTCTTGTTCCTTGTTAGTTCTCTATGTTATCTGGATGATGTGCTAATATTAGCAGGGGTTGATCAACGTCTGGAGGTGACTCAAGTACAAAACATCAATTATTTGCAATGATGAAAATTTTGTTGCACTGATGGAGGCCCAACCTCTTAGTTCTTCTAGAGTTGCATTTTTTGAGATGATAATGGATGAGGGTGAGCAAGTTGATACCCCAGTCTAGCTAGAGAATGTTGACACGGCAACCACTGATACGCAGATTGAGACAGCAATCGCTGAGACTGAATCAACCGCAGCCACCACTACAACCCCTACACCAGCTTCCATTCAAGCACCATTTGTTCCATTGGTATGATTATAGTTACACATGATGTCACGACCCAATTTATCAAGTCATGATGACACCTACTTTAACCCACTAGTAGGTAATCCAAGTGATAGCCTAGAACGACAAACAACTGCCTAACGCGCGGAAGATAAAGAGAAACGGTAATGAAATCGACAATAACAAGTAATAAGCAGAAGCAAAAGAGATATACATATATAACATACTGTACAAAAGAGGGAAGAGGGCAAAATATACAAAAACATCCCTCCCAAGACCTGGTAAGGTTAGTACAAGAGCCCCTATCACCAAAAAGAGAGTACTAGACAGTATCCAAAATATGCATATACACATAGTAGTCTCAGAATATACAAAAGACTATCACTGAAGTAGAAGAAAGAGGATCAGCTTCGAACTGTAGAAAGCTCACCCTATCTCTGAATCAGCAGCACAGCTCGAGGATAACGTCAGCAGTTATGGCTCATACTTAGATCTTCATTAGGGAAAAGATGCAAAAATATAGCATGAGTACAAAGAACAACGGGTACTCAATAGGCATCATTGGACGACTGAGCTCAAATACAATAAAAGTATAAATAAAGTGTGAGAATATAAGCTTAAGTCAAAAGTAAAGGACAGAAATGAAAATAATAGGTTATACTAGGCAAATGCAGTAAATGAGAAGTAAGTAACTCGAGAATGAAAGTAAAAGTTTAGCTATAACCTAACTGAGCCCCCATAAGCCCAGAAGGTACACATAAGCAGAAATAACCCCACCAAGCCCCCATAAGCACGGTGGGTGCAAACAAGTGTAAAACCAAAGGAAGAACCATAAATAACAGTGTTATACATAAAGTAAATTAAGATGGATGATATGTGTACCGAATACTCCTCTCCTAGCTGTAACCATAAACCTTACCAGTTTCCAATAAATTTCCAATCCCAGATCTATAATGATAATGATGTACCGTAATTGAATTGGAACCAGTGGATAATAACGAGAGGCCAGATGCCGAATTCGAATCGAAAATAGTGGATAATAACAAAAGGTCAGAGGCCGGACTCGAATCGAAACTCATAAACAGTGAACCATAACCATTAATTGATGTCGAACACAAACTGGAACTCATTAACAGTAAGCCATGACTATAGAAGATGTCGGACTAGAATCGAAACTCATAATAATATCAATAAAGCATATGTCAGACTCGAACTAGAACTGATAAATAATAATAGCATAATAATCGTTGGACTCAAATCGGAACTCAATAAGAATGAAGTACATAATGATATCCTAGGGATTTTAACCTAATTACAATCTATTTATTCATAAAATTCAATCACAGGCAGTTAAATCGGCAAAGGCCAGGCGGAATCTAATTGCTATATCAAAGAGGTTCGGTTAAATATCAGTTACTGCCCTACTCGGGGGTAATAAAGCTAAATAGGCATGCAATCAAGTCTAAGTCAACCCAGACCTAAGGTAATAGCCTAAGGAAGTAGTCATAAGTTCATCTAAGCCAAAAGGTAAGCCATTCAAAGCGTTTTATCTAAAAAGGGGAGTGGGGCCCACAACCAGACCCCAAAACCCAACCTAAGGAAAGAACCTAGGCTAAGGCTTCTCAACCCCATCCCAAGGCAATAAAAGGGATAAGTCTAATCCTAAAGGATATTTGTATACTAACCTGAGCGAAAACGACCTGAATTCTATCGAAAAGGGGTCTTATCCGGCTAAACTACGGGGATAAATGCTAAAAAGAACAACCAAGCTGTAAATACCGCCCATAGCTAGAACAATAACACACTAATACCATAAATAAGCTCAGTCTAGGAGAAAGGTAATCCTAGCCTACCTGGACGCCTCTGAAAGCTCATCAAATCCTCTACACCGGAGCTTTTCCCTTTCGAAAAGCCTCTGACTGCTCCGATGTTATCAAAATAAGATTCTACATATCAAGACAAGAAAATTGATACCTATATTGCATATTAACGCTCCGAGTTAGAAATTGGACTGAAAATCCCACATGGGGCCTACTTGCAAAATAATGAAATTGAAACCGTCATAGCGTCCCTCTCAGCTCAAGGATCATTTTGCCCCAAAAATGAGTGAAATCTGAGTTCGATTCAGTCAAAAAACTGTTCCAAAAGAATTCAGAGAAAACAAGGATTTAAACTACTACTTCAAGCGGAGATTGAATCGAATACTTACGAGTCAACGATGCTAGGATACTCACAATCACTTTCCCAAGTCAATACCAGCCTCAATTCAAGATTATGCCACTAAATTCGAACTCCCACAAGTGTAAAATAGAGGTTTTAACTTAGAAAATGGTTGGAATTGAGAAAAATGAAATATATACAACACCAACGATGGCCACTTTAGCGGCTAAATAATCGCTAAAGCAGCGAGGCGGGCAATAAAGCGACCCAGCCTCAACTGGTCAGCCATCGCTAAAATGGTCCTGAGCTGCTAAAGCGGATACTGCTAAAGCAGTCTTTAGGCCATTAAAGCGATGGCACCAGTCAAATTTGTTATGTCCTAACAGACTCCGATCGGGTGCTCGGGATTGGTTTAGAATCTCGTGCACATAAACGAACTATGCTACCCTACCAAATTCTGCATTCTAGACTCAACCAAACCATCAAAATTTCCATCTAAGGTAATTTCCATAGAATGTGGGCCCCACACCTAAGGTTTTCGTTTTTACCTAAATCCATCCAATAGCCCAAAGCGAGTCCAGAAGCCTCGGGACCCAAAACAAGGGTGCCCCTAGCCTAAAAATCATTATTCTGGAGCTGATGAGACTATCATAAATGGAATCCAAGGTTGTTTAACTAAAGTTTTAGCCCGAGACCCATTTCTCAACTTTAAAAGCTCCAAATCGAGAAATGGCTCTAAAAAACAAACAAACTGCTCGATAACCAAACTGTCAGTCCCAATAAGTCATAAATGACTTAGGGCAGCTATAGGAACGCTCTAATCACAAAAAAAGTATGAAAAAGTAGAAAATGACCTGGAGGGTCATTACAACATCCACTACTAAAAGGACTTTTATTCGCAAAAGTAAAGGATTAAGAAGTACTTGAAGGCTTGAAGAGGTAGGGATACTGGGTCTGCATATCCAGGAAGCCTCTTCAACTAGACGGTGTCTCCACTGAACCTTAACCGCAAACATATCTCTTGAGTGCAATCGATCGACATCTCTGGCTAGAATAGATATTGGCTCTTCCACAAAGGTCAACCTGTCGTCCAACTGAACTGAGTCCCACTAAAGCAAGTGTGACTCATCCAAAATATAGCGTTGCGGCATCGATGCATAGAAAACTTGATGAATGGCTAAAAAGACTGAAGGCAAGGCCAACTCATAGGCTACCTCCCTAACTGTTGCCTGGTATACTTGGGGCTAAGCTTGCCCTTCTTCCCAAACCTCATCACGCACTTCATGGGCGATACTCATAGGAATACCCATTCACCAACTTTTAATCTCACTATACTAAGCCTACGGTCAGCATAACTCTTCTGTCTGCTCTGAGCTACCCATAACCTATCCTGAATCACTCAAACTCTATCCATTGACTCATGAAGCAAATCAGTACCATGGGGACTAACCTCTGAAGTCTAAAACCAACCTACTGAAGATTGACAATGACTACCATACAACACCTCGAATGGTCTCATCTGAATATTTGAATAGTAGTTGTTAATATAGGCAAACTCTGCTAAGGCTAAAAACTGATCCCGCTGACCTCTAAGGTCCAAAACACAAGCATAAAGTATATCCTCCCAAACCTAAATAGTCCTCTCCAATTTCCTATCAATCTGGGGATGAAAAGTTATGCTAAGGTAAACCTGAAATGCCATCCAGAAGCTAGAAGTGAACTGAGAGCCTCTATCTAAAATAATAGACACGCACCCCATGAAGATAGACCACCTTTCAAACATAGATGCGAGCCAACCTCTCAGCATTTTAGGAAGTCTAAACGGGGATGAAATGGGCAGACTTGGTCAATCAATTTGATGACCACCCAAATGATGTCAAAACCACAAGAGTTATGAAGAAAACCACCTATGAAGTCATAGTAACTCACTCCAACTTCCACTCAGGAATAGGTAGCCTCTGACGCAATCCACCAGGTCTCAAATACTCGGCCTTCACCTGCTGGCAACATAAACATTGAGCCATAAAGTCTGCTATATCTCTCCTCATACCTTTCCACCAGTAGTACTACCTCAAATCCTTATACATTTTAGTTGTCCCGGGGTGAATAGAATACCTGGAGCTTTGAGCATCCTGAAGAATCAACTGAATCAAACCTTCTACCCTCGAAACACAATGTGATCGTCGAATCTCAAAAAGCCCTCAAAATCTAAAGAAGCCCTCCTGACTCACCCCTCAACATCTGATCTCAAATGCCATGCAACCCACCATTCTCAAACTGATGACCCCGAATATTCTCCAACAAGGTAGATCTAGCCTCAACACTAGCAAGAATCCCTCCAGGGTCAGAAATACCAAGTCGAAGCATCATGTTTGCTAAGGACTGGATATCCAAGGCCAACATTTAATCCAAAACTGAAATGAAGGCCAAGATACCCATACTCACTACCTTCTGGCTTAAGGCATCTGCAACCATATTTGCCTTGCTCGGATGGTAGAGAATAGAGAGATCATAGTCCTTCAGCAACTCAATCCACCTATACTGTCTTGAATTAAGGTCCCGTTGAGTCATAATATACTAAAGACTATAATGGTCAGTGAATATCTTGCAACAAACACCATACAAGTAATGCCTTCAAATCATAAGTACGAAAACTATCACTGCCAAATCTAAGTCATGAGTGGGGTAGTTGTGCTCGTGCACCTTCAGCTATCTTAAAGCATAAGAAATAGCCCAGCCCTACTGCATCAGAACACACTCCAAACCAACACCATAAGCATTGTAATATACAGTAAAACACTCTCCCTCAACTGGAAGAATCAGAATAGAAGCTGAAGTGAGCAAGTCCTTGAGCTTTAAAAAGCTCACCTCACAACCAGTAGGCCAATAAAATGGGACCTCTTTCCTAGTTAATCTTTTCATAAGTGCTGCAGTGGCAAAACTCTCGATGAAGCGCCTATAGTAGCCTGCCAACCCAATAAAACTGTGAACCTCAGTTGGAGACGTAGGCCTAGCCCAATTATGAATAGCCTTAATCTTTGCTAGGTCTACTATAATCCCATTATAGGACACCACGTGCCCCAAGAAATCTACATACTCAAGCCAGAACTCGTATTCTGAGAATTTGGCATAAAGCTGATGATCTCTTAAAGTGTGGAGCATAATTATCAAATGTTGTTCATGCTCCTCCTTACTCCTCGAATATATAAGAATATCATCAATAAACACGATCACGAAGAAGTCTAAATAAGGCTGAACACGCGGGTCAACAAGTCCATGAATGTTGTTGGGGTATTGGTCAACCCAAAAGACATCACTAGAAACTCGTGATAGTCGTAACAAGTCCTGAACGCTGTCTTAGGGATGTCCTCAGCCCTAATCCTCAACTAGTCGTAACCAGACCTCAAATCAATCTTTTAAAACATGGCTAAACCCTAAAGCTGCTAAATAGATTATCGATACGAGGCATAGGATACTTATTCTTCACTGTCACCTTATTCAGCTGCCTGTAATCAATACACATAAGCATAGAACCATCTTTCTTCTTCACAAATAGTGCTGGAGCACCCAAAAGATCCTGAAGCTGAACATTTAGCTCATTTAGCTAGGCAGGAGCCATATAATATGGTGCCAAAAAAATTGGTAAGGTGCCCTGATCTAGGTCAATAGCAAACTTTATATCATGCTCAGAATGAAGGTCAGGTAGGTCAATAGGGAAAATATCAAAAAACTCATGGACCATAAGAATGGAGTCAAGCGAAAGGCTCTCAACACGGACATCACAAACTTAAGCTAAATAATCCATAGAACTCCTCGATACCAGTCCCCTAGCCTAAATATAAGAAATAATCCTCATCGGTGTGTGGCTATAAGAACCCTGCCACACAATCGGGGGTATGACAGGCATGGCTAAGGTAATGGTCAAGGTAAAGTAATACAAGACCACATGATAAGGGGATAACCAGTCCATGCCCAGAATCACGTCGAAATCAACCACGTCTAACTCAATAAGGTTAGCATGAGTGTCATACTCTCGTAAAGTCATAATACAGGATCTATAAACTCGATCTACTATAAAAGAATCACGCACGGGAGTAGTTACACACAAAGGTATAGATAACGACTTCCAAGACAAACCCAACTGCGGAGCATAGTAAGTAGAAACACATGAATATGTGGAGACCAGATAAAATAAAGTAGAAGATGGATGATGGCATATTGAAATCATACCTGTAATAATAGCATCCAAAGCCTCATCATCTGGCCTACCAGGAACAACATACAAATGACCTCGTCCATCTCCGAACTAGGTGTCTGCCCGACCACTTATCCAACCTTCCTGAGGACCTACTCTAGAACCCTGGGGACCAGCCCTACTAACTTGTACACTACCTTGAGATGACGGTATTGATCTAATCGGTGGAACACTCTGTGTAGCATGCCCAACCATCCTATGGTGAGGACACTCTATAGCGAAATGACCAACAACCGCACACTCATAACATGCCCCGAGTACTCTAACTTGATGAGAAGGTTTGACTGACCCAAAATAACTATCTCGGCCTGAAAACCTTGACTAAACATCCCTCGATGCTTGAATACTACTCTGACCACTAGAACCACTATAATTAGGTTGACCCCTATCTGAAATCTGAAGCGCTGCATGTACGGGCCTACTAGACTGACCCTAGTGCTGATAAGGCTAATGTTGGGGGTACCTACCCTGAAAACCTCTACTCCTAAACTGAGTACCACTCCGGCTCCCATTGTAACTGCCCTGATAATGAGGTCTCCTATCGCTGCCCCTTTAGGCCTCGCAATCCATCTCCTCTATAGTGTAGGTATGATCAATAATGTCAGTAAAAGAGATCTCTGAAGTCACCAAACTCTGAGTATCCCGGCGGAGTGATAGTCTTAACCCTCTGACAAAACACTAACTCCTCTCTTACTCTAAAGGTAGAATTATGATGACATACCTGGCTAACTCATGAAACCTTACCTCATACTCAGCCATGGCCCTAGTACCCAGCCTCAACGTAGTGAACTTATCCTTCAGGTGCTCGCGCATGCTCGAAGGCATGTACTTCTCTAAGAAGGCCTCAGAGAACTGAGTCCGAGTCATAGAAAAAGATCCAGCTAGCCTAGAATCAAGATAACCCTTCCATCACTTTCTAGCTACTTTGTCAAGCTGATATGTCATATAATAAACTCTGCATGACTCAACCAACCCCTAATTTCATAGCCTCTCCTCACAACTGGTAAGGAACTCATAAGCATCATCTTCTGGGGCCCCAAAAAACCTAGGTGGAGTCAATCTCAGAATAGGCACAACATTTTCTTCTTATCAGAAGTCATGGCCAGCTGGGCTACTTTTGGCTATGGAACTACCAATACTGGTCAAACTTATTATCACGCCCCGAAGTCCTACGAGGCGTGATTGGCACCCGAAGTCGATATGGCTCGAGAGAACCATTCTTTACTTCTGTACTTTTGTATGCATATCCTCGTATGAATCTTATTATACCTCATGCAACTATGCGGAAGTCATGAACATGGAAACATATGCCATATCTATATATAGATGAAACTTATCCGTTAGGGCCATCAAGTCAAAATGGACATTCATCTCTTACATTCACATACCCACATACGTCTACAAAAACCTCTAACTGATACATTTACAAGATGATCTAAAAGTCGGGACAAGTCCCCGCTTTATACAACATTTACAACCTCAAAACAATTACACAACTGTGACTCAAAAAGTCCCGAAGCAACGGGAGCTCACCAAAGATCCGCAAATACTGTCAACCTACAGTGGAGGTCTACTAGTTCCTACACCTGCAACATGTAAGGTAAGTCCCCCGAGGGGGTCAGTACGAAGAATGTACTGAGTATGTAAGGCTCATAAGAAACTACATCATACATGAGAATGTCAATGGAATAAAATATGAGCGAATATTCAATGTGGATAAACCACCATTTTAAATGTGGAAACACGTATATTGCTTCTATTATTGTTATTTTAGGTCACTCATTTACATCCTTATTGTTCATAGAATATCTTTCATACACATCTTCACTCAAGGGAATTTTCCTTCACTCAAGAGATTCTTCTCCTCTTTTTAAGAGATTCTTCTATTCGAGGGATTCTTATATTCACGAGATTCTTCTATTCAAGAGATTCTATGATTCAAGAGTTTTGGATTAATAACATAACGTACATCCACTCTATTGGTGGGAGAACATACATCCTTTCTATGGTGGGAGAACATACATCCACTCTATTGGTGGGAGAACATACATCCACTCTATGGTGGGAGAACATACATCCACTCTATGGTGAGAGAACATACATCCACTCTATGGTAGGAGAACATACATCCACTCTATTGGTGGGAGAACATGACGGGATCGAACCATGCTAGGTGTTCTTTTCACCCCTGGACTGCCACCCGAGAATTCTTATCAATTAAATCTCTTCTTATTCTTATTTTTCTTGGAAAAGGTTGATTTATTCACTTATGAGAGATTGGTACACCCACTTATGAGAGATTGATACATCTAGGAACGTGATACTATTGGAAATACACACTTTACTTCATTCCTTAACTTCATGAGATTGACTCCTTTACTTCATAACATCACTGACACACGTCCTCTTGTGAGAAAGATACCTTTTCCAACCAATCATTACTTCATCCCTTCAATATTCTTTACTTCATTCTAAGAGTGATAAATTGATGATTGTATATCATTTCCTTCTTTACTTTTATGAGATTTACTCATTGGTAGTCATATCATTGATAAAGCTTGGAACACATACATACATTACTTCCTTCATTACTCTTATGAGATCTTATGAGATTGGTACAAACATAATTATAACAATGTTATTGAACTTGGAAACATAACATGATTGGAAATACTATTCAAGCATGAATAGATTCTTCTAGCACCTTACTCTCTTCGAGATAGTTCTTTTTGGAATTACCACATTATGACAGTTTGGAACTTCAGTCAAAGAATAAGAGATAAGTGAATCACCATTCGTCTAAGGATAGGATACATATGAATAACATTATATCTCAACCTGGACTGGGATACTTTGGAACACCTCGGACATGAGTAAGTACCATAACAAGGTGAATACGCTATGCTACAGAAAGATACGGAAAGAGTAACCTTACATACCTTCACTTCCAAGTATGAGTACACGAGTCTATATATAAGCACAACAGTCCATCTCCTTCCTTATGTTTCACTCAAGTCTTGCAAGATGATGAGCTTGGTCCAAGGGATGAAGGTCTAGGGTTTGTATGAGATAAGGATGTGTTGAGAAAATTCTAAAAATGGAATGGGTGTAACAAATGAATAAAATCTGATTTTTCCTCATATATATAGTCCCCTAATGGTCCTTGATTTACCAAACACTTGGTCCAATCATAATATAACAACTTGGTATTGCAAGAATGGGTCATTATGCCCTTTTTAGGCCATGTCTTCATGCTAATTTTGGGCCTCATTTAGCTCATTAAAAAATTGTTAATTGAGCCCACCAATTTAATGAATAATTCCTCATATATATATATATATATGTCCCTCAAGTCACTCTTATCCATCTCTTGGCATTAAATGCTTGGTTGATTAGTCAAATGGAAAATTGGATCATGTTTTGCCCCATCGGGCCAAGTCTTTCTTATGATCTTTGGGCCTCATTTGGCCCAATGGCTCAAGACTCATATAAGCCCCAACAAATAATTGCATAATTATTCAAATCTCTCATGTTTAATTAATTCCCTAAATGTACACATAGTCCTGTAGGTTCGATAACATACGGGGTGTTACACCTCCCACGAGGGTCTAATCCCATGTACTAGGCCCAATATCCGTTACCTCATCAATAACATTACAAAATACATACTTTTGGCTCTCAACACTTACATAAACATTGTTCAACGTCGTCAAGTAGAGTTTGATAGGTACGGGGTGTTACACTTATACTCTGGGAGTCTCATCTATAGGCTACGTTCCTATACTAAGTCTACCCTGGGTTTCCCCCTGAGCGAATGTCCATACCCCATCTATCGGTGGGCCACCAACTAAAACCCAAAGCCAAACTAATACATCACAGAGAACCAAAAAATATATAATCTAGGTGGGGCTCGAGCTGTCCCTAGCCCACCGATTGTTGTGGCGACAGATCCTCTGGTGCTAACTCAGGTGTATACTCTACCCTAAATCAATGTTCGACTTGGGTAAAGGCTCCAGCTCAGCCTCGAGCTGGGGTTGCATCTCTGGCATGACCTCGGCCTTAGAGTTAACCTTTGTCTCTAACGGCCACTCTAGCAGTAGGCCCAGGGTCCCCATCCTCGGTCGTCATACCCTACATCCTATCCATTTGCAAAAGAGTGAAACAAATAACAATATAAAAATGAACACAGACACAATCCACAAAAATAAACCAAAAGATGATATTTTCCTAAGTATGCCCTATAGCCTCCCAAATATAGGATACGGACATCTCCGTATCGATCCGCAAAACTCTATTAGACATTGGCTCTTTTACTAATGATATCGATAAACCTAGGCTCTAATACCAAGCTATAATGACCTAATTTCTCAAGTCATGATGGCACCTACTTTAACCCACCAGTAGGTAAGCCAAGTCATAGCCCAGAATGACAAGTAACAGGCTAACAAGCGGAAGATAAAGAAAAATGGGAATAAAATTGACAATAAGAATTAATAAGTGGAAGCAAAAGAGATATACATATATAACATACTGTATAACAGAGGGAAGAGTACAAAATATACAAATGAATCCCTTCCTAGACCTGGTAAGGTCGGTACAAGAGCTCTATCACCAAAAAGAGAGTACTAGATAGTATCCAAAATATACATATGCGCATAGTAGTCTCGAAATTTATGAAAAGACTATCACTAAAGTAGAAGGAGGAGGATCAGCTTTAGACTATAGAAAGCTCACCATGTCTCTGAGTCAGCAGCATAGCCCGAGGATAATACCAGCGGTGGTGGCTTGTACTCAAATCTACATCAGGGAAAAGATGCAGAAGTGTAGCATGAGTACCAAAAACTATAGGTACTCAGTAGGCATCATCAGCTGACTGAGCTCAAATATAATAAAAGTATAAATAAAGTGTGAGAATATAAGCTAAAGTCAATACTAAAGGACAAAAATGGAAATAAAAGTCTATACTAGGTAAATATGGTAAATGAGAAGTAAGTACCTTGAGAATGAAAGTAAAACCCTAGTTATAACCTAACTGAGTCCCCATAAGCCCACAAGGCACACACAAGTAAAAATAACCCCATCGAGCCCCCATAAGCACAGTGGGTGTAAACAAGTGTAAAACTATAGTATGAACCATAAATAACAGTGGTAAACATAAAGTAAACTAAGATGGATGATATATGTACCGAATACTCCTCTCCTAGCTATAACTGTAAACCTTACCAGTTTCCAATAAATTTCTAATCCAAGATCCATGGCGATAAAGATTTATTGGACTTGAACCAAAGCTAGTGGATAATAATGAGAAGCCAGATGCTGGACTCAAACCAAAAAAAATGGATAATAACAAAAGGCTAGATGCCGGACTCAAACCAAAACTTATAAATAGTGAACCATAACCATAACCATAAACCAGTGCAGGACACGAATTGAAACTAATACACAATAATACATGACCATAATAGATATCAGACTCAAACTAAAACTCATAATGATATCAATAAAGCATATGTTAGACTCGAACTGGAATTGATAAATAATAATAGCATAGTAATCGACGGACTCGAATCAAAATTTAAAAAGCATGAAGTACTTAATGATATCCTTAGTATATTAACCTAATTACAATCTATTTATTCATAAAATTCAATCTCGGGTAGTCAAATATGCTAAGGCCAGGCAAGTTCCGATTACTTGATCAAAGAGGTGTGGTTAAAGATCAATTACTGCCCTACCTGGGGGTAATGAAGCTAAATAGGCAAGAAATCAAGTATAATTCAACTCATACCCAAGGTAATAGCCTAAGGAAGTAGTTATAAGCTCATCTAAGCCAGAATGTACGCCATTCGAAGTATTTTATCTAAAAAGAAAAGTGGGCCCCATTACTGGACCCCTATAACCCAACCTAAGGCAAGAACCTACCAGAACCTAGGGTAAGGCTTCTAAAACCCATCCCAAGGAACTAAAAGGTCTAAGTATAATCCTAAAGGTTATTCGTATGCTAACTAACGGGAAAGCAACCCGAATTCTACCAAAAAGGGGCCTTATCCGGTAAAAATAAGGAAATAAATGCTAAAAAAAAAATGAGCCATAAATACTACACATTGTTAGCACAATAGCACACTAATACTATAAATAAGCATATTCTAGGAGAAAGGTAAGCCTAGCCTACCTGGATGTCATTGAAAGCTCATTAAATCCTCTACACTAGAGCTTTTCCCTTTCGAGAAGTCTCTGACCGCTGCCATGCTATGAAAATAAGGTTCTACATGTCAAGATGAGAAAATCGATACTCATATTGCGTCCCTCTCAGCTTAAGGATCATTTTGACCCAAAACTGAGTGACATCTGAGTCTAATTCAGTCCAAAAATAGTTCTAAAAAAATTCATAGAAAACAAGGATTTAAACTACTAGTTCAAGTGGAGATTGAATTGAATACTTATGTGTTAACGATGCTAGGATGCTCACAATTACTTCCCGGAGTCAATACAAGCCTCAATTTAAGATTATCCTGCTAAGTTAAAGCTCCCACAAGTGTAAAATAGAAGTTTTAACTTAGAAAAATAGTTGTAATTGAGAAAAATGGAATATATAAACAACACCGGCCACTTTAGCGGCTGAATGACCGCTAAAGCCGTCACCACTAAAGTGGCAAGGTGGGCGCTAAAGTGATCTAGTCTGAGTGGGTCAGCCACTACTAAAGTGGTCCTGAGCTGCTAAAGTGGCTTCCACTAAAGCGTTCTCTAGACTGCTAAAGCATTTGCACCAAAAAATTTGGCACAAACTAAATTTGCTAAATCCTAACGGACTCCGATCGGGTGCTCGGGATTAGTTTGGAATCCCGTACATGCAAATGAACTATACTACCCTACCAAATTAGGCATTCTGTGCTCAATGGAACCATCAAAATTTCCATCTGAAGTAGTTTCGACAAAATATGGGTCCTGCATCTAATTTTAATTTTCACCAAACTCAACCCAACTGCTCAAAGCGAGTCCGGAGGCCTCAAAACCTAGACCAAGGGTCCTACTAGACTAAAATAGACATTCTAGAGCTGATGAGACTATCAGAAATGGCATTTGAGGCTGTTTAACTAAAGTTTCAACCTGAGACCCATTTCTCAACTTCAAAAGCTATAAAATAGAAAATGGCTCTAAAAACCAAATGAACTACCCGATAACCAAACTGTCAGTCCCAACAAGTAATAAATGACTTGGGATAGCTATAGGAATGCTCTAAATATGAAAAAAGCATGAAAATGTAGAAAATCACCTGTAGGGTCATTATATAGGATTTCTTGCAGGGTTTAGTGAGGTGTCAATCCCATATAGAAAAATAGTTGGAGTAGTTAATTAAGTAGATTAAACCATTGGTTGAGTCTGAGATTGAGGCTTTTGAGTCTAGCCTTAGGGATGCACTTGTTTAATTCATGCAGGATTAAATAAATGCATGGATGGCTTTGAGTTAAGGATGGATAAGAGTCTTCAGGTTCTACAGGTCCCCGAGTTGGATAAGATGTTTGATGAGCTCCCTCAGTCATGAGAAGAAGTTATAGCATTATTTACGTGACACATTCTTATGTTTTCGACTCCTACTATCTATGTCACTTAGGAGCATGATGAGACATTGTTTGATCTATTTAAGCATAATAAGCCCCCTCCTAATAAGAGAAAGAGAAAGAGGAGTGAGGATGACACTGAAGAGAATGACCCACAGAAGGCACTCAAGAAAATATAGAGAGAGTTCTGTGAGGCCCAGTGAGCCTCATTAGATAAGCACAGGAAGCATGAGGATAAGGATATTTAGCAGGCTAGAGGAGCATCTACAGTATGGTACTTAGAGGTGCTAGTGTTACTGGAGGAGAAGGCCTTTTTGTTAAACCTCGACCATTAAGTGTGTTGGCCACCACCGACACCATGATAGCTTAGGATATTACTGGGGTAGCATTTTCAGACCCCAATGCAACACTTTTCACTTGTGCCCAGGGCACCACAGGTAAGTCCTACTTCCCTTGTTTACAGTTTTATATATATTTGGGATGATACATGTCTTTTAATGGGGGTGTGGGTACTTATGTCTGTGTGTCCACCCGAGGGTTTTTCTTGTCATGTTTCTTTTACCAAGGGTGTTTTTAAATTTTGTTGAATCAAAATGTTTAGGAATTTTTGTTTTGTTTTGTGTTTTTGTTTTTTTTGTTCGATTAGGTAGAAGAAAATTAGGATAACTTAGGGTAGTCTAGAATAAACAACTAGCACATGTAAATAGTGGTTTTTTAAAAAAATATTATTAAAGTGGAGAACCCTCCGAAATTTGAGTTGTGTGCTTCATTGCTTTGATATATTGACCTTCATAGCTCTTTGCATAGCATTATGATAATTGATGTGATAATCAGTGCTTAAGCTAGGGCATGAACTCAATAGCTAGTAGTTAATAGTGTAATCATGTGTCGTGGGTGTGAGTTGCATTACTTAGTTCTTACTTTGTTTGTACAATCTTGAGCTTGCCTGGTTAGTCTTACTGATGTTGTAGGATAGTTTGTTAGGAAAGGATCATAGGTTGTTTTTGAATAAAATCTGCTTAGGCTAAATGACCGACCAAATGATGAAATAATCTCTAAATCCTTGTTTGAGCCTAAAATAGGCTTTTAATTGATTAGTCTAATTCACCTTCCCAATTTTATTTTGAATCTCTGTATTGGCCCTAGTCACTCCTTCGATATTAAACATTAACTTAGGAAAATCACCTAAGTTGATGGTGGCTACTGTAGGTGTTAATGAAAAAAGAAGTTGGGTCTGAAAAGAAAAGTCTAGTTGCCAAAAGAAAATTTTTAAAAGAAGAAAAAAGAGAAAAGAAAAGAGTTGAGTTAGAAATAAAGTGACACTAGTATTTGAAAATAAATAATAGGAGAAAAGGGAGGTGATGTGAGGCCAAAAATACATATATTTAGTCATTATTTGCCTCATATTTAGTATTTGTATCCTTTTTTGAGAATTAATTTTATGAATTTTGTACAATATTTTATTTTCGATATGTAGGATTGAATCAGTATGACAATGAAGAAATTTGGAGCAAAAACAAATTAAAAATGAAAGATTGTATAGGGAAATCAAGCAGGCGCCTTAATGGATTAGATGTAATACTATATTAATATTCATAAAAAGAATGCAAAATGAGAGAATTGAAATGACGTTGGTCACGTGGCAACTTATAAATACCCTTTGTAATAAAAGGAGCGGCGTGCAAAAATATGGGATACTGGTGGAAATTCTTAAGGCGCCGAACCGTTGGCATTCTCCACATTGGCCAAACCAGTAGGAGTTTGGTTTTCCAATCTATTTTGGACTTAGTTATTTTATTTTGGGCTTTTTTCTACACCTATAAATAGCCCATAAGAATAATTTTTACATAACTTTTGGTCAAAGATGAGCTAGGAGACGCCGAAGCAAATTGATTTATTCTTTTCTTCTCTATGTTTATTTATGTTTATGTACTCTTAGAGCAAAAGAAAGTATTTTGTTGTTTTGATAGATGTTGTTATTTGGTTTTTGGAAAATTTACATACTTTGATTCTTGATTATTAATCTTTCTTTACAAGAGTCCGGATTTCTTCTACTCAATTTTTGTAAGTTCATAATTATGATTTCTTATACAAATTCTAATTGTGATTTTAAAGACATGAGTAGCTAAATCACAATAACTAGGATTTAGGAACCATGATAAATTAACAAAGTAGGTTAAAGTATATAGTGATTCTTGAATGGTGTTTATGCATGTATAGTTCTTCCCTTCGTATTGATTTCTTTCTAACGGTTGCAAATGTTAGAACTCACATTAATTCTTAATTGCTTGACCATAGGGGTAAAGAATAGGAAAATGGAATAATAATGGAGATTTGAGGCTATAAATCCACATATAATAGTTTGAGCCTTGTCCAGGGATAGCTAATCTGAGATTAAGGGTACGGGTTAATACACAAATATTCATACACTTATCCGGTGACTGAGTGATGTTTATCTAATAGGGGCGACCAATTGTTTAGGTTAACCTAACTTACAAATTTTTCATGATAAGCACCGGGACAGATCACTAGTATGCTACACTTACTAAGTTATAAAATCATGGGGAACACAATCCTAGTACACTATCACTAATTATTACAACATAAATTGATACGCTGCTACTTGTTACTAAAGCTTGCAAACAGTTTAGTTGTTACTATAAACCCCCCCCCCCTTTCGGAAATAATTGATTAATAGCTTAAGTAACTGCATTAGCCTATCTTATAGCTATATTCCCTATGGGATCGAACCCAACCTAGTTGGGTTCTATATTGATTCAACGAACTCTTTATACTTTATTGCAAGGTGTAAATTGGGCGACATCAAATCTTGGCGTCGTTACAGGGGAATACGGTTTGGGATTAGTTCAATTGTGTTTATTTGACTACTAGTCCTCATTTCCTGATTTATTTTCCTGTTGTGAACTCATGGTGTCATACCGCGATGTTAAATCAGGCGCTTGTTGGGAGAAAACTCAATTAGTAGTGTGTCTTCTAATTTTTATTCTTTTTATTTTTCAGTATCACTTTGTTTATTTCGGTTTTTTTTTTTTTGAAAATTTAGGTGAAGTTTGAGTACCCAAATTTGAAGCTAAGGAGCACGTGTTGATCCTTCAAAAACAGAACTAGAAAATTGATAGAAAACATTAAGTTCTAAGCCCACAAAAAATTGTGTTTCCTTAAAGAATTTAATCCCCTCACAATTGCCCAAGGTTTAGATTAATTCCTCTCAGGATAGAATAGAACACTATTCTGCAATACTGGCAATAGGAATTGCAGAATTTTAGTGAACTCAACAAATGGAGTAAATCACACTTACTATTATTTCATTGAAGAAAAAATACAGAAGAAAAAAAATCAGTCTGCTTTTTATTTGTAAGTAGTATTTCAGTTTTTCAGTAGTAGAATGAGGCTAAACCTCTAAATATTTATAGGCACTAACAGGTGCAAACATACCTGTTCGAAAATATGTGTCATTTCGGAATAAACACACGTATTCAGAAAAGTCACAACCTATTGGAAAGGTTACAACCATTCAAAGTGAAGAGGTATCTTTTAACATGCACCCTTTCCCTTGGTGTCTATTCATTTTCTATTCATACCTCGACACAAACCCAACAATCCCCCACATGAATGGGGAATGGATATTTTATGAATTTATTCATGAAAAAATTGTGTGATCTACAAGTAAGGATCAATCTCATCTGGGTAAGTACGTTTCCCTTTGACCTTTCCATAGTGAACATACATCGGGTATCCTTGGTCAATCGGTGGATTTGATATCCTTGAACCGTTGAGCTTTCATGTATACATAGGCAACATATGTCACATAATTAATCCTTAACCATTCTTGGTTCTCATTGTTTTGTTCGTTTCATCCATGAACACGTCCTAGTTTCATGAGTGCATAGAGAGCTGGCCTTACTCTTATTCTTCTTGAAGCAGCTTACACTTCACACTCACATAGGTGATTCCTAAACGTTTTATCCTATAGACAAACTATTTGTTCATACCTGCCAAACTTAGAAACCATTAAAAAGCTTCAAACCTTAAGCTTTATCCTTGTTTCTTGAACATTTTCATATCATGAAAATGGATACATATATTTTTTTATTATTTTTATTTTTGACAATGCTAAACCATCATTCATAATTTTTTTTGATCTCCTTGAACCTAGACCTTGGGATATCCATTTAACTAGGTAGATTTACCATTACAATGACTTGTTCTAGGCCATAAACTCATTCCCTTCAATGATTTATCAACCGCCTCTATAGTTAGGCCTTTCGTTAGTGGATCCGACACATTATCCTTTGACTTCACATAGTCAACTGTGATAATTCCACTAGAGAGTAATTTTCTAACGGTATTATGTCTTCGTCATATGTGATGTGACTTTTGATTATACATAACATTTCCAGCTCTTCCTATTGTCGCTTGACTATTACAATGTATGCATATAGGAGCCACTGGTTTTGTCCACAAAGGAATATCTTCTAAAAAGTTTCGTAGCCATTCAGCTTCTTCATCGACCTTATCTAAGGCAATAAACTCAAATTCCATTGTAGAGCAAGCACTACAAGTCTGTTTGGATGATTTCCAAGAGACTGCTCCTCCACCAAGAGTAAATACATATCCACTCGTGGATTTCACTTCATTTGACCCGGTGATCCAATTCGCATCACTATATCCTTCAATTACTGCTGGATAATTGTTGTAATGCAAAGCATAGTCTTGAGTATGTTTTAGATATCCCAAAACTCTTTTCATTGCCGTCCAATGAGTTTGATCGGGATTACTTGTGTACCAACTCAATTTACTAATAGCATATGCTATATCTAGTCGCGTACAATTCATGATATACATCAAATTTCCCAACACTCTTGCATAATCCAATTGTGACTTGCTTTGACCTTGGTTCTTTGTGAGAGAAATATTCACACCAATTGGAGTCTTAGCAACTTTGAAGTCCAAATACTTGAATTTTTCAAGAACCATGTTGATGTAATGAGTTTGATACAAAGCTAGACCTTGAGGGGTCCTAAGAATTTTAATTCCTAAGATCAAATCTGCAACTCCTAAGTCTTTCATATCAAACTTGCTAGGAAGAATACACTTAGTAGCATTTATGTCGGAAATGTCCTTACTGATTATCAATATATCATCCACATACAAACAAACAATGACAATGTGATTTGGAGTGTTCTTGATGTAAACACATTTATCACATTCATTGATCTTAAATCCATTTGACAACATGGTTTGATCAAATTTTGCATGCCATTGCTTGGGCGCTTGTTTTAGTCCATAAAGCGACTTAACAAGTCGACACACCTTCTTTTCTTTTCTTGGAATTACAAACCCTTTGGGTGGTTCCTAGTATATTTTTTCCTCCAATTCTCCATTTAAGAAGGCTATCTTCACATCTATTTGATGAATTTGAAGACCATACACGGTGGCTAACACTATCAACATTCGAATCGATGTGATTCTCGTTACCGGCGAGTACGTGTTGAAATAATCAAGACCTTCTCGTTGTCTGAAACCTTTGACAACGAGTCTTGCCCTATATTTATCAATAGTACCACCATCTTTCATTTTCTTTTTAAAGATCCATTTTAAACCCAATGGTTTGTTTCCTAGAGGAAGATCAACCAATTCCTATGTATGATTATTCATTATGGATTCTATTTCACTATTGATTGCCTCTTTCCAATATTGTGCTTCTGAAAAAGACATTGCTTCCTTGAACGTTTGAGGCTCATTCTCAACTAAAAATGTCAAGAAATTATGACCAAACAAAGTTGAAGTCTTTTGACGTTTGCTTCGTCTTGGACTTTCCTCATTAGGTGTACTTCCCTTTGACACTTCCCGAGGTTGTTTAGATTTTTCACTAGGCGACTCACATTTAATTTTGTACGGATAAATGTTTTCAAAAAATTCAGCATTAGCTGATTGGATTACCGTATTCACACGAATGTCGGGATTTTCTGATTTATGAATCATAAAACTATATGCTTTGCTATTAGTAGCATAACCAATGAAAACACAATCAATTGTTTTTGGTCCTATCTTAACCCTTTTGGATTTAGGAACTTGTACTTTAGCCAAACACCCCCACACTTCGAAATATTTCATGTTGGGTTTCCTTCCTTTCCATTGTTCATATGGAATGGACTTTGTTTTACTATGGGGTATACGATTGAGTATCCGACTGGCTGTTAGAACAGCTTCCCCCCCACAAGTTCTGTGGTAAACCAGAACTTATCAACAAAGCATTCATTATCTCCTTTAATGTTCTATTCTTTCTTTTTGCAACCCCATTAGATTGTGGAGTGTATAGGGCAGTTGTTTGATGAATAATTCCATATTACAAACATATTTCAACAAAAAGAGATTCATATTCACCACCCCTATGACTTCTAATCATTTTGATTTTCTTGTTAAGTTGTGTTTCAACTTCATTCTTGTATTGCTTGAAAGCATCAATGGCCTCATCTTTGCTATTAAGTAGATAAACATAGCAATATCGATGAAGTACTTTTTTCCACTACGAGATGGTACAGACTTTATGTCACAAATATCTGTATGGATTAAGTCTAAGGGATTTGAATTCCTTTCAATCGACTTATAAGGATGCTTTGCATACTTTGATTCCACACATACTTGACATTTCAAATTGTTACTTTCAAACTTAGGTAAGATTTCTAAGTTAATCATTTTCCTCATGGTTTTATAGTTTACATGTCCTAAATATGCATGTCATAAATGATTTGACTCAAGCAAGTAAGAAGAAGCAGAAATCTTATTCATATCAATAGAGATTACATTTAGTTTGAAGAGGCCCTCAGTGAGGTAACCTTTTCCTACATACATATTATTCTTACTGATTACAACTTTATCAGATACAAACACACACTTAAAACCATTCTTGACTAGAAGTGATGTCTAGACCAAATTCTTCCGCATTTTGGGAACATGAAGGACATTATTGAGGGTCACCATCTTGCCCGAAGTCATCTTCAAGCCAACCTTGCCCGTTCCTTCTATCTTTATGGTTGCTGAATTTTCCATACAAATAGTCTCGCCTTTTTTAGAAGAAGTATAAGATAAAAATAGTTCCTTTTTGGAACACACATGGTGGGTAGCACCTGAATCAAACCACCATTCATTTGGATTTCCCACCAAGTTGCATTCAGAGAGCATTGCACAAAGGTTGTCTACTTCTTCATTCAAGTTTGCTTGCTCTTTCTTTTTATCTTTCTTTGGAGCACAACAAACAGAATCCATATGACCAACTTTTCCACAGTTGTAGCAATTTCCTTTGAACATTTTCTTCTTGGGTGCTTCCTTCTAATCATCTGACTTCTTCCTCTTTTTCTTCTTTTGAGGAGTTTCATCATTTTTTGCTCCTGCGATGGAAGACTTTGCATTTTCTCTCTTTTTTGCATTTTTGTTGTCTTCTTAAATTAGCAAACGAACAATCAAATCCTTTAAAGTCATTTCCTTTCGGTTATGTTTCAAATAGTTCTTAAAGTCCCTACACAAAAGAGGCAACTTTTCAATGAAAGCTGCTACTTGAAAAGCTTCGTTGATGATCATTCCTTCCGCTAGTAAATCATGTATGATCACTTGCAATTCATGGACTTTATTCATGACGGATTTGTTATCAACCATCTTGAATTCAAGAAACTTGACTGCTACAAACTTCTTCAGTCCGACATCTTCTGTCTTATACTTTTGTCTAAAGCATCCCAAAGTTCCTTTAAAGTTTTTCAAATGCAATAAACATTGTGTAGACTATCTTCCAATCCATTTAGGATATAGTTCTTGCACAGAAAATTAGAGTGATTCCATGCCTCGGTCACTATAAACCGTTCTTTCTCCGGAGTCTCATCTGGTAGAGTTGGAATGTTCTCCGCAATAAACTTCTACAAGCTTAGAGTGGTCAGATAGAACAGCATCTTCTGTTTCCACCTTTTGTAATCATTTTCGAAAACTTTTTAGGCTTTTCCTCTGCAGACATAGCGGGAGTAATACGGTTTGACGAAATAGAATTCGTAGCCGCATTTACAGAATCCATCACACTATTAGTTGGTTCTCCCATTTTTCTGTTTGATCACACACAAACACAATTCAATAACTGGTTAGCTATCAATGTGGTTTTATTCAGTCGATGAAGTTTTTATGTTCTTCGAATCGATAGAAATAACTTTATTAACTCGATGAAGTTTTTATGTTCTTTGAACCGAGTTAAAAAGTGGAGTAGAAAGTCTTTAACTTTAATCTCCAACCACAAACAGAAATAGAGATGAAGCAGAAAAAATGTAAACAAAATACAAATTAAATTCTTTAAGTTTGTTGATCCTTCAAAAACAGAACCAAAAAACTGATAGAAAATATTAAGTTCTAAGCCCATAGAAAACTGTGTTTCCTTAAAGAATTTAATCCCCTCACAATTGCCCAAGGTTTGGATTAATTTCTCCCAGGATAGAATAGAACACTATTCTGTAATACTGGCAATAGAAATTGCAGAATTTCAGCGAACTCAACAAATGGAGTAAATCACACTTACTATTATTTCTTTGAAGAAAAAATGCAGAAGATGAAAGAAAAAATCAGTCTGCTTTTTATTTGTAAGTGGTATTTTAGTTTTTTCAGTAGTAGAAATGAGGCTAAGCCTCTAATTATTTATAGCCACTAACAGGTGCAAATATACCTGTTCGAAAAGATGTGTCATTTGGGAACAAACACACTTATTCAGAAAAGTCACAACCCATTGGAAAGGTCACAACCATTCAAAGTGAAGAGGTGTCTTTTAACATGCACCCTTTCCCTTGGTGTCTATTCATTTTCCATTCACACCTCAACACAAACCCAACAGTACAGCTGTGATTAAGTGTGGGGTGCATACGACCCTTGATGAAAATTGAAGAACATGCTACTAGCTAGGCATTAGAGGGCCTCACGGAGTTTCTTTAACCCTTGTTTTACTTTATTTGTTACTTTAGGGACAAAGCATGATTTTAAGTGTGGGGTGGAATAACTTTCGATATTTATTAAGGGTAAAGTATGTTGTAGGATTTTATATTATTTATTTATTTATAGTTGAAAAACATTGAAGGAGTCTGAAAACACAAAAGAAGATTTTTCTTTTTTTTCTTTAGATTTGAATAGTTTTTGTTGTTTTTTAGTTTTTTATTATTTAGTACAGCATTCTTCTCTCACCCCTTGATTTTTCTTTTCAGTTTTTTTTTTGAGGTGGCAGGGGGCTCTTTGAAACGAATAATTTTTTTTTAGGAGTAATTTTTATTTTTTATTTTTATGAGTATTTTTATTATTTTTTAGAAGAAAAAAGAAAAGACATTTTTTAATTTGTTTGATACTAATAGTTTAGGACTGATCTTGAGTAGTATTTTTTTATGAGTGTTTGAGTATAAATTAAAATATTAAATTTTCTGACACCTAGGCTCTTTTTTTTAAAATCAAAAAGTCTGACACCTAGGTTCATAGTTGTGACTCTATGTATATCTTATTCTTATTTTATAGTTCTCTATGATCCCATATGTCTTAGAGTGGAATTGATCCATCTTGATTGATACTTATACCATCTGTGATGAGGATTTTTACATATATTTCATATTTTGCATCTTAGTCTAGAACTTGTCGTGCACGTTGTTAAAGTGGCATAAAAAATGTTGCACTATTTAGAAGATTATAATAGGTTTTCATTGATATGTCTTGTATGTTTTATCCTTTTCAGATATTATATCACTAATTAGTCGCTTTAAGCCTATAGCCTTTTTCTTGGATAGCCGTATTTTTGTCTTGATCCTTTTGTTGAATCTCTAGTTTTTGCACCCTCCTTTCTTGAGCACTGTAGCATAGACCGTGTTATAAATGTTAAATTTGATGAAATGGGATGGTTAAGTATAAAAGGTCACCAATGATAGTTACAAAGTGATGAAAAGTCTCTCTTTCAAAAAAATATGACATAAAAAAATAAAACCGAAGAAATTGCTTGAAATTTTTTTATTGAAGCATTTTTTATTTGATGAGAATTACTAGATAAAATAGTTGTTGAAAAGATGGCTGAAAAATATCAAGAGGAGAAAATAATGGGTGATAAAGTTTAAAAAGTGCAACTTGCTTAGGAAAGTGTAAATTACATCTAAGAAACATAACATCCTGTTAATGTCCTATTTGATTTTATTCGAGCATCCTTCATTAGTGGAGATGTACATAATAGGAAAGCCTATGGTTCTTTGTGCATACATGTAAATTCTTTCTGAGTTAGGGAGTTGTTCTTTGATGCTAAATCCTTAAATGATATTCGACCTTTTGAATTGTGTAAGGATAATTTCTTCTTGCAAGAGCACGTATTTCTTGATAGATAGGTGATGTTATTAGCTTTGTTTGACAAGAATAGGTAAGCGAGCTTAAATTTGATGAGTTAGAGTACATCTTTGAGGTTGGAAGGTTAGAGGTTTGTTATTTGTTTGTATTTCTTACATAATGATCAGGAAGTATACTTGATGTTGTGAATTGCTATATAGTCTAATTGCTTGTATCAACCAAAGTGGTGGCATTCCTAGACTGGATTAATTGAGATGAGCTTTAATTCTTGCTCGAGGACGAGCAAGAGTCTAAGTGTGTGGTGGTGATGTGAGGCCGAAATTACATATATTTAGTTATTATTTACCTCAAATTTAATATTTTTATTGAATTTTTGAGCATTGATTTTATGGATTATACTTAATATTATATTTTTGATATGTAGGATTAAATCGGTGGGAAGATGAAAAAAATTGAAGCAAAAACGAATTAGAAATGGAAGATTGTTTAAGGAAAGCAAGCATGCAACTTAATGGATTAAATGTAATATTATATTAATATTCACAAAAAGAATGCAAAATGAGAGAATTGAAATGACATTGGCCACATGGCAACATCTAAAGACCCTTTGCAATAAAAGGAGTAGCATGCAAAAAAATATAGGATATTGGCTGAAATTCTTAAGGCGGTGCACCGTTGGGTAGTCTCTGCACTGCCCAAACCAGTAGGAATTTGATTTTATAGTCTATTTTGGACTCAGTTATTTTATTTGGGAAATTTTTCTACACCTATAAATAGTCTATAAGAACAATTTTTACTTAGCTTTTGACCGAAGGAGAGCTAAGAGCCACCGTGAAGGCCGGAGAAAATTAGTTTATTCTTTTATTCTTTATATTTATTTAATTTTATGCACTCTTACACTTTGTTTGAATGGTTGTTACTCATGGTATAGTATCGTATGGTTATTAAGAGTACCATATTTGTTTTGATTGTTATTTAAAATAGATGGTACGATATGATTTAATTCTATGGTTTAGTAACCATGAAAATCCTCACTTTATATAACCACCAAATTGGTAGTATCACATTGTTATCTAATTTCCCTTTCCAATTATGTTTTAACTTAATACACAATGCTATTTTAGTCTTTACCCTATATTATTTTACTCCACCCAAATATTCTACCCTAATACCCTTACTTATTTTTCTCTTCTTCTAATGAAATTTATTACTATCAAAAAAATGAATCCTAGTATATTTATGCTGACATGTTTTTTTATTAATTTTGTTAGAATTTGCATGAATTCAACAACTTATCATATTTACAAGGCATAATTTGTGATAAATTAGCAGAAAGAAAATTGTCTTCAATTATTTTATTAGTAATTATTGATAAATTTACTATATATAATAATTGAGAACATTTTAGTAAACTTACCAGTTACGATACAGTATGATACAGCCAAACCAAACAATAAAATTTTTATTAAACTGCAGCAAATGATAAATCTATCCAAACATTATATTTACAATACTGTACAGTACCATACCATACCATACAGTACCATACATTATGAAAATATGGGTAACCACCATCCAAACAAAAGTGTTAAAGCAAAAGAACGTATTCCATTGTTTTGATATACATTGTTCTTTGGTTTTTGGAGAATTTACATATCTTGATTCTTGATTATTAATGTTTCTTTGGTAATTCAAGAGTCCTAATTTCTTTTAGTCAATTTTGGAAGTTCATAATTATGATTTATTATACAAATTCTAATTGTGATTCTAAAGATATGAGTAGCTAAGTTACATAACTATGGTTGTAGGAACCATGATGAATTAACAAAGTAGGTTAAAGTACTTAGTGATTCTTGAACGGTGTTTATGCATGTACTGTTCTTCTCGTTGTATTGATTTCTTTTTAACAGCTTAAAACATTAGAACTCGCCTTAATTTTTACTTGCTTGACCATAGGGATAAAGAATGGAAAAAGAGATTAACAATAGAGATTTGAGGCTATCAATGCTCATCTAATAGCTTGAGCCTTGTACAGGGATAACTAATAAGAGATCAAAAAGGGTTAATACGCAAACACTCATAGACTTATCCAGTGACTGAGTGATATTCATATAATAGGGGTGACCAGCCATTTAGGGGAACCTAACTTACCAATTTTGTATGCTAAGTACTGAGATAGATTAGTAGTACGCTACGCTTACTGAGTTATGAAATCATAGGCAACACAATCCTAGTCCAATCTCACTGATTGTTACAACATAAATTGACACGTTGCTACTTGTTACTAAAGTTGCAAACTATTTACCTGTTACTATAAATCCCCTTTTTTGGAAATAATCGATTGATAGCTTAAATAACAACACTGACCTAACTTCTAGCCATATTCCCTGTGGGATAAACCGCAACCTAGTTGGATTCTATATTTGATTCAACAACTACTTTATACTTCATTGTGAAGTGTAATTTAGGCGACATCAGGAGGAAAGGATAAAGTTCAATGTGGAATGACATTAGTGTAGTGCTAAGAAGGATTGAGTCACTTATCCCAAATCTACTGTAACACCCCGTACGTCTCGGAGTCTAGCTGACTACCATAAAATTTATAGAAATATGAAAACATGAGAGATTTGATGAATTATGTATTGAATTGTGGGAATTTAAAAGTCTTGTACAATTGGGCCCTAAATGAGGCCCAAATATCATGAGAAAGACATAGCCCAAAAGAGATTTTTGACCCATTCCTGCATTGCTCATCCATTGACCAAGTAAACCCACCAAGTGTGTGGATAAGGATCATTCAAAAGGGACTATATAAACCCATAAATCAGATTTTTATTCATTAGATACACACATGCCTTTTTAACATTTTTCTTAAACATTATCTCTCACACAAAAACCCTAAGGAAACTACTTGTTGGGCCAAGATCATTCTTTGGTAAGATTTGGTAAGTATTTATTCTCATGGTTCAGTATATAATATGTTTAATATGGTGTATAAATCATGTTGTTTGTGTTGGCAAAGTGTTGGACAGTGTGCTATGTGTAAAACTGTCTATTTTTGCAATCGGAGAATGGTTTTGTCTTGTGAACTTGAACATGGACTTACAGTCATGAAGGAATTGAACTTGATGGATTAAATATTGACATGTGAGATGTTATTGTAGTCTTACCTTGTTTTTTCCTTGTGTATAATGTTTGGAATTGCTATTGTGAAATTGGTTATGGATTTGGTGCCGTATTGACCAAGAAGTGTCGTTTTGCGTGTTGTTTATGGGTGTGGTGAGACCATGGCTGATTTTTGGCATTCAAATGATCAAAAATATTTTTAAATGAGTTTGTTTATGATCATGGACCATTCATTGCATAAAAATACCCAAAAGAAACCATTTCGAACCAAAACGGGCATCCGCTCCCGCAGACGAGGGCACCTGCGGGTGCAGATGCCAACGAAGGTACCTCTGGCTGCTGCCAAAGGTCACCTTAAAGCACACCTCAGCCACCTTCGGGTGCAGGTGGCAGCACAGGTCAGCCCAAGTTTCCGTTTTGTGTGTTTTCGTCTCTAGTTGATCCCTAAAGGCCCCTATACCCTTTTTGGATGTAATCATCAACTTGTGATGTCGTTTTAATGACTTTAAAGTGTCGTATGGAGGTTTTTTGGACTATATTAAGTATGTATGGTTGTTCATATGTTGTTATAAAGGAGTAATTGTGACGGAATGGTGATGAGAAAGCATAAAGGGTAAGTGTAGTGTGAAATGCTATTGATGTATGATATCTTGGTCAATGTGTGGAATGTTATGGTGTTGTTGATATGAAAATGCAGTGGATTGTATTGTAAGGGATGACATGACATTATACGGCAGTCATGTAGTTCATTGTCGTCTTGTACGCTTGTATAGTAACTAGTTGCTAATGTAAGCTCCGATATGTACTTGTATTGTAGAGTGACACATAAAAAAGGAGCGGGACTATTGTATGCACATATAAGATTGTATATTCGTATTGAGAATACAAGGTATGTAAGGTTACTCTGTCTGTATCTTTCTGCAGCATATAGTACTCACATTGACGATACGCTTGTCCCATCCCGAAATGTGCTAAGGTATCCTATATCCGATTATCAATGGTCACTATCATATAGTTCCTACTCATTGATCAATTGTGAATCTCATGTTTCATATTCATGACTAATGTTCCAAATCCCAATAAGGTTACGTTCCAAAGTTCCAATAGTGGTTATATTCATGTATCTTGTGCATTGCTTATTGTCCAATGGTTTCAAAGGTGTTATGTTTCCAATAAGGCTATGTTTCCAATAATGTTTATTCTTATGTCTCTCACTCATTGATTATTGATCCAAAACTTCCCATAAGGTTATGACTATCATTGTATCAATCTCAAAGTAAAGAAT
Source organism: Capsicum rhomboideum (assembly GCA_031232105.1). Classification (NCBI taxonomy): domain Eukaryota; kingdom Viridiplantae; phylum Streptophyta; class Magnoliopsida; order Solanales; family Solanaceae; genus Capsicum; species Capsicum rhomboideum. The sequence continues at coordinate 44,850,955 of CP124708.1, read as the reverse complement.
AAAGTAATGCATATGTGGTTAATGATCAAGTATGGGTGGCAGCTTTGGGGGCGAAATGCCTAGCTCAAGACGATCCCAAAATTGTTGGATCAGGTGGCAGTCCTAGAGGCATAAGCCTAGCTCGGACCGAACCTGACAGGGGGAAGCTCTAGAGGTATACACCTAGCTCAAGCCAAACCTGATATGTTGGTTTATGGGTGGCAGCTCTAGAGGTAATAACCTAGCTCGAGCCGAACCCAATGCGTTGATTCTTAGGGTGGCAGCTCTAGAGGCATAAGCCTAGCTCGAGCCGATCCCAACATAACGTTATGTTATGTTAAACCCACTGTTCAGTTGGGGCTCGGGTATCACAGTTCACAGGAAAAGATGAATAATCATAGAATCAAAGAAACAAAGAAAGTAAAGAAAGCAATATACATGGTTTCCAAAGTTCAGTATAGTGACTTATCCATATTGGTTATGCATTTGAATTTGATTTCATTGGCATACTCGCATATCATACAGTTTCATTTGAGCCTTGTATACTCAGTACATTCTTCGTACTGACCCCTCTTGGGGGATTTACCTTACTTGTTGCAGGTGCAGGTTCTAGTAGGCCTTCACAGTAGGATGCTAGTTGTTACAGATCATTGGTGAGCTCCAGTTAGTTCGGGGCTTCTCCGAGTCATAGTTGTACATATGTTTTGGTGTTGTACATGTTGTATAAAGTGGGGACTTATCCCGACTTTTAGTTCATTTTGGGTAATGCACTTGTTAGAGGCTTTTGTAGATGGATGTGGGTGTATAAATGCAAAAGGTACATGTCGTTTTTGACTTGATGGCCTCAACGGCCAAGTTTCATACATGTATATATGTCACATGTTCCATGAATTTAGTTGTTAGCATTATAAGCTCCTACGTGATAAGGGTGTTTCTGATGGCATGCATATGAATGAACATAAGTACAGTTTGGTTCTCTCGGGCCTTATCGGCTACGGGTGTCAATCACGCCTCGTTGGAATTCGGGGCGTGACATCTACCATACCCATCCCCAAACCTACATTACAAGCCGAATAAAGTCCTATAGTGATCCTATTCTAACTTTCTGAAAGCTAAAGTATAGAAAATAATGGAAAGCCTAAGGTATGCGTACATGCATTGTTTAAACGTATTTGTGAGAGAGAGCACTTTTGTTTGAGTCCCGATTTCATTGAATCATTTGTGCGTGGTTTTTCATTATCATGAGGGAACTAGGGTAGCATTGTCTGACTGTTGGTTATAGGTTGTGTGTCAATTGTATATGTACAATTGTCCATTAATAGTATGATGTCATTCATAGATACTATTGTGTCATCTTGATGAGTTTTTATTGTGCACATCTATTTTGTTTTGAAAAATAAGGGGAGATTAAACTTGTGAAATGCTTGTTGTCAAATGCCATGTGACTGGCATAAATCTTCTTGGTTTCGTTTTACATAAGTCTCATGTTAGTGTAGTTTTGTTGTTGTGGCTGAGGACAAGCAAACATTCTAAGTTGAGGGTGTTGATGTACCATAATTTTTCAGTACTTTCGATGCTTAAAACATAGAATTTTTTTATGTTCATGAGTATGTTTTAGTAGATATGATGTATTTTTATGTGATTGTGTAGGCAAACAGGTCCCGAAAGCTAAAGTTTGAAAAGAAGCTGAAAATTCCTAAGTACTGACTCATTGTAGCAGTGTACGGTTCATCTTTTAGGAATACGAATTGTACTCAGTCTTGTACTACGATTAGAGATGATGGAAATTCATAGTTGATACCACGACTCATCCAATGACTCGTGACATGAGGGTATGAGTCACACTATTGTCTGTAGGTGGAAATTCAGAAGAAGTGAAATTGCTCTCCCAATAGAATGAGTCTTACTATGACTCCCACGACCCATGATATCCATAGTATGGGTCTCTAGCATGGACTCATTTGATGGATTCTAAAAGTATGCAAACCAAGCTCAAGACCACCAGTCAGACCAAGAGTCGTAGTCTTAGACTATGAATATTTGAATGACACATAGGTACTGGAGAAGTTTCACCAAAATTTATCAATATACAAGTCCATCATCCCATACTACGAGCCGTACCTTCAATGTACGAGTCATACATTGCTGACGACAATTATATTTTGTTTAGGAAAGGATTTATTTTGTCTATAAATACTTGTCCTAGGTTTTATTTACTGTTTATGCATCCAAAACATATTGTTACATTTTTTATTGCTTGAGAACATAGCTCTCTTTTGTTTTAGAGAAATAACATACATTGATTCTTGATTATTGACTTTGTTCTTATAATTTAAGATTCCGATTTTCATCTTTTCTTCTTGTAAGTTCATAATCATATTTTCTACCATAAATTATGGTTTTGTTCTTGCAGACATGAATAGCTAAATTCCATCACTAGGGTTGTGGGAACCATGATAAATTAACAAAGTAGGTTAAAGTACTTAGTGATTCTTGAATGGTGTTCATGCATGTATTGTTATTCACTTTGTCTTGATTGCTTTTTAATGGTTGTGAATGTTAAAACTCACATTAATTCTTAACTTTCTTGACAAAAGAGGTATAGAATAGGAAAATAGATTAACAAAGGAGATTTGAGGCTACTAAGCCTCATCTAATAGCTTTATCCTTAATAGTGAAAGTTATTCAAGATTAAAGGTAAAGGTCAAGATTCAAACACCCATAGACTGAGAGGTAATTGTTGTGATATTCATCTAATTAGGATCAAAAGACTTTTAGGTGAACCAATATTGCCAATTTGGCATGCTAAGAACCAGGATAGATCACTAGTATGCTATGCTTACTGAGTTATGAAATCATGGAAATCACAGTCCTAGTTCATTCTTATTTATCAATACCAATAGCAATCTGATACTCTGTTACTTGGTTGCTAAAGTTTACAAACTATTACTAGTCTCTTTACAATCCCTCTTTCAAAAATAACTGACTATTAGTTCAAATAACCGCATTGACCTAGTTTCTAGCCAAATTTCCTATGGGATTGAGCCCAACCTAGTTGGATTCTATATTTGATCAACAACTGTTTTATTCATCATTGTGTGGTATAGTTTGGGTGACATCAGTAGCAATGTTATGTGAAGGGATAAAATAAACAAATTGACTTGTTTGGACTATTTTCCCTAATTTCTAGCTTGATTGTTATGTATTGTATCTGAAAGTGAGTCACTGAGCATACTTGTTGATTACTATTCTCCTCTTTAAGAATTTGAGTCAAATTATAGTGATTATTGAGGAAAAGATTGAGTTTCTTGTTGTTTGAGTATTAAAAATAAAGTTTATACTAATTGTGGGATTTAAAGGAGGTGAAATTAGAATATGAATTGAATAGACTTGTGATATGAAGTTCATTATTTAAAATTGTACTTGTTGTTTATGGGATCGTAGTTTTACACCTACACATTATACATAGCATTTTCGTGGGATCGGAGTGCATGACTATTATATACAATTTTATTAGGATCGAAGTGGCATGCCTGCTTAGTACATGGACCTCGCGAGTCCCCCATTGGCTCTAGCTAGATTTACATCATAGAGAGTTTGAACATAACATATACATCACATTCATTCATTCATTTGTCTTCTCTGGTTGTACAAGGTTTATTGTTGATTATGTGCTTATTATTGAGAAAGAGAGTGGTTGGTTATCTGATTCTATTTGTTAGTAGATCTCATTGACTTGTGTTGTGATACGTATATGACCGTGATGATCATTTTATTCTATTTGATTAGGGTGACTTTCCTGAGTGCAGTTTTTTATGGTTGTATTGGATGGTTGGTTTTATGGTACTCACCATTACTTTGAATTAGGGTCGGTCAATGATGTTGCTGAGTACAAGTGGTTATGTACTCATTCTTGTTTATTTTATGCACTTACATGCAGGTACTGAGTCGGTTGTCCCTGGAAATTGACTTGTGATTAAATGGTGATTTCAATCTTCCGGAGATTTTTAAGGTAGCGGATGTTCATCCTAGAGACTACCAAAATCTCCTCTATCTTTATATTTATGCTTATTTCACATTTGAGATACTTCGGACCATTTCTTATATATTATCTTTACTTAGAGGCTTGTCTCGTGACTACCAAACATGGGATTGATGTTATGCTTGTATCACCATATTTACAACTCTTTGAGACTATTCAGGATATTACAATATTAGCTCTCTTCTGCTTCTTATTTATTCTGGGTTATTGTATAGGCTTGCATTTAGGCTTTCCTATCGTGGTGGGTGTGATAGATGCCATCATGATCCTAGTTTTGGATCGTGACAGGCTGCCACTTAATGGTACCAACACTTTTGTTCTCTTAGATAAACCATAATAATGAATGTTAATACCAATGGTTATCATTTTCAATAGAATTATCTTCTTTCTCAAGAATTTTCTCATTCACGGCTACACCACATAAATCAACAGCATAAGGTATTTTTCTCAAAAAATTAGTAATCGAACAGTCTAATCTAATCATGTTGGGAAAATATAGAAATAATCATAATTAACTAGGAAGGGGCATTGAAAAAGTCCTGATGTGATGGTAAACTGCTAGATGGATTATCTTCTATCAGCAATTAGCATAGACCGGAGATCACAGTTAGCAAACCTGCATGTACAAGCAAAAACATTTTACATACTTGAAGATTTTTATTCCGATGGGATTGATTCTGATTTTCATTGAAGCAGCAAAAAGTGTCACCAATTGACAAAACTGTTAAACCATGTACTACTTTCAGACAACTAGTCCCTCTTGCTATAAATAATTCCGGATTCATATTTTCATTTCTCTTAAAAATCAAGTATTTAGTTATTAAAATTTTATCACCTTCTTTTACTTTTTTCATTTTCTATTGATATATGGCATACAAAGAACAGTTTTACATAACACAGTAAGACTAAAGATAATTGAGACATTTAAAAATTGTGCAATCTCCTACATGTCAAGGTAAAGTGAAGGAAAAATTCAACAAAATAACAGGAAAGAAAGAGGTTTTTAGTAAGGAAAGTGAGATAAAGTTACTGTTTGCAAACTTTTTTTGGAATGGTTTTTTCATCATGTATTATTCAAATCAACTACAAATACATTGGTAATGAGAAACGGAGTGTTAGTATCCTAATAAATCAAACCATACATAGAAGTTGATACTCTAGCAAGACAATGAGCAATCTGATTTGCTGATTTCTCAACAAACGACAAATAGAAAAATGGAAATTCTTTGAGAAGAGTTTTACAATCAAAGACTAAAGAATCAAAATAAGAAAAATTCACTAAATTTTCTTTCAAAGCTTGCTTCAGGAGTAGATTATCAGTTTCCACAATCAGCTACGTTGTATTGAATCCCTCCTTTAACCAAGTAAGAGCCTCACGTAGCCCTATGATCTCGGTCAGCAAAAAGGTAGCAACATGACCAAGGAATATAGTTTTTCCAGCAAAAGGTTGACCTAAGTGATCACGTATCACCATGCCTACCTCCGCTAAACCTGTATGGATATTGTAAGATACATCGGTATTACGTTTGATTGGGTTAAGTAAAGGTAGTTCCAATTTAATATTCTTATAATTCACAGAAGCATTAGGCATCTCATCCAATGTCACGACCGAATTTACTGGATCATGTGAGCACCTACTCTACTCTAACTAGATAGAACCCTTACCACCAACCCAGATATGTGGAAATAATCATAATCTTTTACAAAACAACCCAATAAAGTTAAAAAGAACCTGAATATATGAAGCAATCTCTTTAATAGTTTCAAACAATATACACTACCCAAGACCTAGTCTAGAGATATACAAGAGCTCCTATGAATTGACAAGACAACAAAAGACATAACTACCACTTAAAAGAGAGATGTAAGAGTTGATGATGATCAGGTCCGAACTCTACAAAAGAAAATCCTTATCGACCTGCAACATATCAATATCCAAAAAAAAGGGATATAGAAGAGTATAATAAGTACACCACAAGTACTGGTAGGCATCATCGATCAGCCAATGTTTGAAACATATAACTGAATATAGAAAATCAAAGAATTATACATGGCTTCTTCAAAACTAATACATAATATATATTTAGCATTCAACCTTTCCCCTGGACCATTTCCAGTTAACCTTATTACCTAGATCACCCAATAGTCATTTAGTTCAGGCTACGATTATTATGTCCCACGACAACCAAATCACCTATCCATATGAAATCAAACATTCTTTCTAATACACTTGACAACTCCTCTAATCTTCTACTCACTACACCTATCTCCTTACTTACATATACGCATTTTATTAACTACACAAATGAATGTTAAACATCTAACAAGTAAATTCCACAATAGTTTTCCCCAACATATAGATCACAAAATCAACCAATAACCACCTCAAGATCAGCCAACATTGTATCAATAATATCACGGCTATAGTCACAAGAATAAGGTTAGTCAAAAAAAGAGGAGACATATGACTACTCTAAACACCACAAGTGTAAACCATACATATTTCCTTCATCACTTAACCAACTAACAAGAGTAGACTTATGCCACCTCGATTCAATTCAACACAATATGATATGCAATAAGAAATCAAATGGCTATTAACATGTAACAATGCATCCAAAACTATTACAACCTCATCTCAATCTGTAGATACACACTAAAGTGACTTATCTGGCAAATAATCATGACTTGCAGGGGATGAGCTCAGCCCATGTACCGTATCAATGTGGTAAATATGTAAAATATATCATGCAGTACCAGACCCTCTGAATGCCATAATGCATTAATATCAACCAAATACCAACTATGATATAATGCAGTACATTAAATATGCAAGCACACACTTTGAATAGATAATTAGTCAAATTCAAATTCATTATTTCATGTATACAACTCATATCCACGAACACACAGAATCACAAGTATGCCAGAAGGCCAATTTACAAAAATTTAACTTATGAATAGGCATAAATCCAAAGCAATTCTATAAGTACAATTTAATTATACCAACATTTACTTATTGACCCAGTCCCTTTCAATAGGTAACCATCTCTATTTACCAAGATTACCTAAGAGTCCTCTGATATGATGTCACCCTTAACCTACGAGCAACTTCATTATCCAATTATCAACAAATACAGCCTATGCATCATTACTGTTTCCTACTACAATTTTGTACCTTACTCAACACACCTCTATCATATGATTACTTTACCCTAAACTCCACTGATTGGGATATCCCCTTCCATTGTCAAACACAAAGCCACTATACTATATACAATTAGGTTAATCTCTCATAACACCCTTACAATAATTTATGTTCATCCATAAGACAATTACACAATCTCTCACCACTACATAATTGTTCCACTACTCTTCCGTTATTCTATCATTACTAGGCTTCCATAGTTCATAAGATAATCGTAAGTATTTTTGTTTAACTGCTAACTACTACAATAATAATCATATAACACATGTTGAATAGCAATATTATATCCCTCCCACACTTCTCATATTGTTTATCCAACCCACTCTATGCCAGTAGGCCAAAGCATTATATCTCTCGTCAAAACTATATTCTGCATATGCAACTAACCCAATGTCTACTGCAAATTAACCATAACCTACCTTGCTTGACAAGTTGCTGCATTTGGAGCGCGTGAATCCAAATCCCCTGATTTCGGCAGACAAATATGATTGAAGAATCGTGAGGGAAGAGCTTAAGTATGTATCTCTCAAGTGTTTACCTCTCCGTCCTAGTAGATTTTTTCTTTAAAATAGCTTTAGGGCGCTGTTAAGGTGAGACTGTTGTGTTAAAACAAAAATTGAAAAATGAGGGTTTTAACCTTCTTGGCCTCACTGCCTAGGTGTCGTTATAGCAGCCCAAGGCCCGCTATAGTGGTACCTCTGTGGAGTCCCAGGAGACTGCTATAGTGGTCCTCAAGTAATAAGGTTGGGATGCTTTTAACCTTACTTCCAAAAAATTTCCAACGTGAACCATGGCTTACCTCGACTTGACCTTGACTCGATATGGCATTAGAAATCAAGTATTTTTATTCATGAAAATTTTAATAACAACTGAATGGGTCATTACAATAGATACCAATTTACCAACCGTTCATCCCTAAATGGGCGTAAAAGAAAGAAGCAAAGACCCAATCATTTTTTGAAGGAGATATACTATGAAGTGATGCTTGCTACACCGCTCCTAATAACAAGATCACTCAGACACCACGAATATGCTATGTCAACCTCATAATGGTTTAAGTTCATGATATTCTCATGCCATGGTAGTTAGGGAAAGATTTTAGTACCTCGTGTTATTATGAAACCTCATGATGCCTGGAGAAGGAAAAATATTAGGAATAACTCCTGACACCGCATGAAAATAAGATACATTCAACAACTTATGGATGGGTGCTACATCAGCCAAGAGGCTCACTACAGTGGCATGTTGTAGCGAGTACGGGGCTGCTATAGCGGTCCTTCGACAGATTAAAAAGGGGAAAAACGTTAACCTTTCCGTAATTCCAACTCCACACTCTCACAAATCAAAAATATTCCCTCTATTAACTTCTTCTTTCATTGAAATATTAAGATAATCTCTAACTCTTCACTCTATTACGTTGATTACTACTTCTTATTGCAAATATAAAGTGGTAGTGACAGAGAATTAAACCCCAAATAGGGTCCATGGGTATGGCTTGATTTTTTATTCATGAGGAATGAATTCTTATAGCATGCTAGTATTTCTTATGTTTCCAATGCTCCTAAAAGAAAAATATCATGCAAATATGAGATGATGCAGTGCAGTATATGGCTAATGTAGTGAAAGCCCAAAATCTTACGTCAAACCCACCCAGAATCTCACCTCGTATGTAATAATAAAGTAAAGTGTAAATGGACCGGAATCTTACCTCAAACTGAAATAGTAGAAATGGACCAAAATCTTAATTCGGACCGGGTAATAAAGTGGTATAATCCTTTAAAAAAACAAAAAAAAGTAATAAAAGTGGTACGATCCTCTCAGAGCTCAAATCTATGATAAAAGTGGGATAGTTTAGTTAAAAAGCCAAAAAAAAAACCAATAATTTCCTTAGGATCGTACCAAAATTTGTGTACATAAGTGAATGAATGCATGCGTGTTAAAGCAAGTATATACATATATATATATATATACATCAATGTTTATTTATAAGCATACGCAAAATATGGCAAAACCACCCTCTATACCATAATCACAATAACCTTGAGTCCAGCCAATCCAAACTCACGGCCTCGGGCCTACAATATCATACTAGAAGAGAATACAAAAATACAGGTGATGTAAAGTTGAACGAATCAATAAAACCTACTTTACCATGAAATCCTACATCACACCTACACTAAGGACCCCTAATCTAATCCTACCATTACAATAAACATATTAATCTAAGGATCGAGAAATTATTCTACTCTAAAGTCCCTTAAATAGGCCAAGAAGTCAAAAATAGTGGAATAAAGTTGAGCCTACCCTTCAATTCCTTATCCAACATGCAATTCATAAAATTATACTACCTAGTCTAGCTAAGTCTAAAGAGAAGGAAGTCGTAATCTACCTCAGGGCGGACTGGAAAATCCCAAACCGTTACAGAGTTGCCTTTCCTTTTCACAAGGCCTAAAAATATTGTCACGCTTTCAAAACACATACTATACGTAAATTCGAGAAGATTGATACCCAAATCTAAATTAAAAAATTTGGTCCAAAAATTGACCCGCGGGGCCCATTAATGAAAATGAAAATTACCTATTCAATGACCCTCCCCCAAGGGTAAAGAACCCATGCCTAAAAGTTAGGTGAAGACAAAATTTAGTTCGAACCTCAGTTGGTCCAAATAATGCACTTTAACAACGGAATATCTAGAATTCCACATCTTATCCCCCGAATTAAAGATGGAAATTGATACTAGATTAAGGTAAAGGACACAATGATGAAGATAATGGACTTAATAGGATCAAGAATCTCCAAGGATTGCTCAAATTCTCCTTAGACCGAGCTCTCACCAACACTTAGAGTAAATTGGAATGAAATGGAGGAGAAGGGGAAATATATAAAGAAATCTCTGCTTTAGTGAAGGATTTGCCGCATAAGAGGCCTTGCTTTGGTGATGAAACTTTAGTAGGAGCAGAAATCATTAATATTATGGGCCTTCATAGAAGCAAAGAACTTTTCACAAGAGCGGCTCCATTGAAGTAGGGAAAGCTCCGCAGTAGCAATAGCCAATTGACATCAGATGCCACCGCTGGTACAACCATTCTTCTACAGGAGAGCCACCAGTTTTATGGTCCAAGCTCAACTGAGGTGGTTTCACTAGGTACAGCTGCATCAACTGTTGAGCCACGGGTCACCAAGTCCTAAATAAACCCGCGGGATTTATTTAGAGTACTCTGAATGCAAATAAAATATGCTACCCTACAGGAAATGACATTTCGGACTCAATGAAATTGATGAAATGAACAATGGAGGTCGTCGTCTAAATGAAATGTTGACCGAATTCAACACTTTTTTAGCTTTCACAAAAATCCATCCAAGTACCCAAAATGAGTCTAAAAGCCTCGAAGCCCAAACCAAAGGTCCCCCTAGCCCAAAATTCGTGTTCTAGACTAATGAAACTATCAAAATTTCCATTTGAGGCCATTTAATAGGAACTTTGACCCATGTCAATCTCCTTATCTTTGAAAGCTCCAAAATAGGAAAATTAGTATAAAACTCAACGAACACTCTGAGAACCAAACCACTCACCCCCACAGATAACATATACAACACAAAAGCTATAGGAAAGGTCAAAATAGGGAAAATGCATGAAAATTACAAATATGACCTTGAGGGTCATTACATCATCCACTATTTAAAAGTACTTTTTCCTTTGAAAGTTAAGAAATGGAGGGTACCTAAGGGGTTTAAAAGTTGAGCATATCTAGATTGCATGTCCTGCTCGGTCTCCTACCTATCCTTCTTGACTAGATGATACCTCCACTTAACTTTAACTTAAGGAATCTCTTTAGTTCTCAACTTCCTCACCTGCCTATATAGAATAGCAATTGGTTCCTCCTCGAAGGCCAAGCTCTCATCCAACTGAACCAAATCCCCTTGAAGCATATGAGACTTATATAAAACATACCATCTCAACATAAATACATGGAACATCGGATACACACCTAAATGAGATGGTGGTAAAGCTAACTCATATGCAATATCACCACCATGCTGTAGTATCTCACACAGGCTAATGAACCTAGGGTTGAGCTTGCCCTTCTTCCCCAACCTCATCATGCCCTTCATGGGCAATACTTGAAAAAACACTTTCTCACCAACAGAGGACTCTAAGTCCCTCACTTTCCTATCTACATAACTTTTCTGCCTACTCTAAGTTGTATCAAGTCTCTCCTAAAGAACCTGAACCCTATCCAATAAATCTGTAATAGATCTGTACCCCATGGCATAACCTTAAAAGCATCAAACCAACACATCCGAGACTTGCACCTTCTACCATATAATGCGTCAAATCGAGTAATTTAAATACTCAAATGGCAGTTATTATTATGCGCAAACTCTGCCAAGGCTAAGAGTTGGTTCTACTGACCCTAAAAACAATAACACAAGCCCAAAGCATGTCCTCTAAGACATGAATGGTCTACTCAAATTGGCCATCGGTCTGAGTGTGAAAGGTTTTGCTAATCTCAACTTGGGTACCCAACTTTCTCTGAATTGACCCTTAGAAGGATGATGTGAAATGAGTACCACAGTAATAAATAATATAATCAGACACCCTATGTAACCTGACAATCTCACGAATGTAGAGTTGAGCTAGCCTCTCTAATCTGTTAGAAGACAGAATCAGTAAGAAGTGAGCAGACTTAGTCAACCTATCAAAAAGGACCCAAATGGAATCAAACCCCCAAAATGTATGAGGCAAACTAATCATGAAGTCTATACTATCATCTTCCACTCAGGAGTGGGTAACCTCCTAGTCAAACCACTAGGCCTTAAGTGCTCAAACTTCACCTACTGACACTTCAATTACTGAGATACAAAAACTACAACACCATTCTTTATCTCGCACCACCAGTAATGTTGTCTCAAGTCCTAATACATCTTCACTTTCCCCAAATAAATAGAATATCTAGATTAATAGGCCTCCTCCATAATCAACCTAATAATGTCTCCAACTCTGGAACACAGATATGACCCTCGATCCTCAAAACACCTTCTGGAACTGTTGTGCACAAATTTGCTCTAAAAATATAAACCTCGCATCCACACAAGTAAGAAACCGCTCGAGCTTAGAAATATCAAGTTGGACCAATAGGTTGGCTAAGGACTAGATATCCAAAGACAAAGGTCACTTCTCATCCATTAGAAATGCCAAACTCCCCATACTCACTGCCTTCTAGATCAAGGTATCTGCTACCACATTTGCCATGCCCTGATGTTGAAGAATTGAGATGTCATAGTCCTTAAGAAACTCCATCCACCTATGCTACCTTAAATTAAGGTCCTTTGGTTGAAAATATATTGTAGGCTATGCTTCACGGTGAAGATCTCACAATAAACACCATAATGGTAATGCCTCTAAATCTTGAAGACTACCACCGCCAACTCCAAGTTATGAGTGGGGTAGTTCCACTCATGCACCTTAAGCTACTTGGAAGCATAAGCAAAAACTCTGCCCTGCTGCATCAACATACAACCAAACCCAACTCTAGAAGTATCACAATAGATAGTAAACCCCTGGCCTCTTACTGGAAGTGTTAGAATCGGTGTTGAAGTCAATAAGGCCTTGAGCTTCAGAAAGTTCACCTCACACTCATTGGACCACTGGAAAAGGACATTCTCTTCAATCAATCTAGTCAATGGCACTATAATTGGAGAAAACCTCTCCATAAATCATCAGTAGTAACTTGCTAACCTAACAAAACTACAAACCTTGGTAGGAGAAGTGGGCCTAGTCCAATCATAAACTTCCTCTATCTCTGTCGAGTCTGTCATAATCCTATCCTTGGAAACCACGTGCCCTAAGAATGATACAAACTCAAGTCAAAACTCACACTTTAGAGAAATTGGCATACAAACGTTGATCCCGAAAAGTCTAGAGAAAATCCTTAAGTGCTACTCATGCTCCTCTCTACTCCTCGAGTAGACTAAGATGTCATCGATGAACACTATCACCAACAAATCAAAATAGGGCCTGAACAAACAGTTTATCAAATCCATAAATACTGCTAGGGTATTAGTCAAACCAAAAGTCATGACCAAGAAGTCATAGTGACCTTAACGTGTCCTAAATGCAATCTTAGGAAAGTATATTGCCCTAATCCTCAACTAGTAGTAGCCTGAACTCAGATCTATCTTAGAGAACATGGCTTACCTTAAAGCTGGTCGAACAAATCATCAGTACATAATATCAGATACTTATTCTTAAAAGTCACCTTATTCAGCTACAGATATTTAATACACATACCTTAAGTACAATCTTTCTTCTTCATAAATAGAATAGAAAAAACCCATGGAACCATACTAGGCTTGATGAACCCCTTACCCAAAAGATCCTGCAACTACTCTTTTAACTTTCTCAACTCAGCTGGTGCCATTTGATATGGCGAATTAGATAAAGGACGAGTACCCGGCTCAACATCAATGCCAAAGTTAATACCACAATCCGGTGGAATACTTGGAAGATTAGTAGGGAACACATCAGCAAACTCACTAACCACAACAACAACAACATACCCAGTGTATTCCCACCAGGTGGGGTCTGGGGAGGGTAAAGTATACGCAGTCCATACCACTACCTCAGATGAAGTAGAGAGGCTGTTTCCGATAGAACCCCGGCTTATAACAGAAGCAAACTCACTAACCATGGGAACTAATTCAACTTAAGGAGTGTCGTCACTAGTATTACAAACATAAGAAAGATAAGTTAAACATACCTTTGCCACTTACTGCTTGCCTTGATAAACAATTTGATCCCTCTTGGCCTATGACTATCAGCACCTTTCCACATAATATGAGTGGTACCAGGCATAGCCAATGTGACAGTCTTGGTAAAGTAATCCAAGACCACATGATAGGGAGACAACAAATCCATGCCTAGAATAACATCAAAACCATATCAATGAAAACCAAATCTACCTAAGTGTCATACCCCAGGTTAATAACCATACAAGATCGATACACTTTATCCACTACTAATAAATCACCTATAGGAGTAGCTACACACAAAGGAATGGAAAAGAGTCACATAACAAATCCAAACAAGTAACAAAGTAGGTAAATACATACGAATATGTAGACCTCAGATAAACTAACATAGAAGCTAGCTAATGAATGAAAGAGATCATACTTGTGATGATGGCATTTGAAGCGTCCGCCTTTTGCCTATTTAGAAAAGTATAAAAATGATTGTATCCACCCCCAAAATGAGTACTCATGCGCCCACCATTATATCCTAGATGAGATCCACCTCTAGCACCATGGGGAACACCCCTAACATACTATGCACCACTTCTAGCTGGTGGCAATGGAGCCCTAAAGGCCTGGACTGGTTGATCGTACTGCCTCTCATGTCTAAACTTTGGACAATCTCAAGAAAAGTACCCCAACTCACCGCACTCAAAGAACTTTCTACCAGACATCGACTAATGATATGGACCTACTGAACACGAATGGCCACCATACCCTGAATACCCAGAATATGAATCCCGAGAGTTTTGACTAGAGATTTGAACACTCTAACCTAAATACCTACCAATAGTAGTCGGTAACATTTCCTGAATAGTCCTACTAGACTGGAAATATTGAAGATAACCTCTTCGAGGGAAACCCCTACCAGGAGACTGAGAACCACTGAGACCTCCCAAATAATTGGGCCTCTTGTCATCGCCTTTATATGCCTCATGGAATATCTCTTTAGTAGTTCACATATGATCAACTTCTTGAAAAAAAGTAAATCCAGATGCCACAATATGCTCTATTACTAAATGATGTCGCCTAAATCACACCTCATAAAAAAAGTATAACATAATCATTGATCAAATATAAAACCCAACTAAGATATGGGTTAATTCCACAAGGAATATGGCAAGAAGATAGGTCAATACAGTTATTTAAACTATTAATTAGTTATTTTCAAAAAGGGGTTTTAAAGTAACAATTATCAAGTAGACGAATTTAAGAAACCAAGTAACAAGTAACAACTTTATGTTATTTGTAATGATCAGTGATAATAGACTAGGATTATGTTTCCCATGATTTCATAACTCAGTTAGTGTAGCGTACTAGTGATCTATCCAGGTGCTTAGCATGAAAAATTGGTAAGTTAGGTTCACCTAAATGGTTGGTCCCCTATCTAGATGAATACCACTCAATCACATGGTCAGTCCATGAGTGTTTCCTTTACCAATATTACCCTTGATTTCAGATTAACTATAATTAGACAAGGCTCAAGCTAATAGAAAAGGGCTAGTAGCCTCAAATCTCTATTATTAATCCATTTTCCTATTTGTTATCCCATTTATCCCGCAAGTAAAAATTATGGCGAGTTCTAACATTTTCATCTGTTAAAAAGCAATTAATACAAATAGAAGAAGAATACATGCATAAACACCATTCAAGAATCATTAAGTACTTTAACCTACTTTGTTAATTCATCATAGTTCCCACAACTGTAGTTATGGAATTTAGCTACTCATGTTCATAAGATCACAATGAGAATTTATAGAAGAATTCATAATCATAAAATTACAAAATAAGTAGAAGAAATCTGGAATCTTGAATAATGAAAGAAAACTTAATACTCAAGAATCAGTGTATGAATAATCTCCAAAAAACCTAAGAACAATGTAGTACTTTGCTAAGGCTTAAGAGTGCATAAACTATCAAAGAAAACCAAGGAAAGGTATATAGAGAAAAAAACAACCTATCCTAAACATATTGCAGTCCCAACAGTACCTACGAGTCATATAATTTAGTCACGACTCATAGGTCTAAGTCACGGCTCATCCTTTGTTATTCTTTTTCTTGGTTGTATCTCCAATGTATGACTCATGACTTCATCATATGAGCCAATGCTTCATGCTTACTGATCTTAATTCAAACCTTCTCATATCATTCTTCCCACGATTCTCAGGACAAGTGTGTATGACTCATAACTTGATTTCATGACCTGTAGCTACCATCCATGGCCACTGAATCTAAACTTCAACCCTTTTGTTCTTTTCTCTCATGATTCATTAGTACGAGTCAGAGGGACTCATATGGTCACTTCATGAGTCATCCCTTACATCTATGATCACTAACTCAATTTTATATCTCTTCTGATCTCGGACTTCACAACTATCAAAATAAGTCAGATGGACTCGTGGTTGGGACCTACCACTCTTAGGTAGGTCATATGTTGGACTTGGATTTCACCTTTTCAGGATATCAACCCTGGTCATCAGTACGGGCCTTGGTATGACTCATGACTTGACCTTATGAGTCGTACCTTGGCTCTATGAGTCAGTACTTCACATTTTTCAGCTCTTTTTTCCATTTTTCACTTCTGGGACCTATTTTCTTGAACAAACACTCAAACAGTCATCAAATTTGCCAAAAAATTCTTAAGAATGTACAACAATCCCATGTCTTAACCAACAAAAGTATTGTAAAACCATAGCACATAAACACCCTCAACTTAGAACATTTGCTTGTCCTCAAGCAGCAAACTAAAACTATACTAATACGACACTTAAGCAAAAGAGACCTAGGAAATAGTCGCAAGGCTTTTGATAGTGCATCTCACAAGTTTGATTCCCCCTTTTTCTCACTCAATACAAAACAAGTATGCATAAATTATTTATCAAATTGACCCAAGAGGATTTACAGATGACATTACGATATCAATGGACAATTTTACATATACAAACAACAGTTACCCAAATATCAGCAATCAATAGTGTTACCCTAGTGCCCTCACCATAAAGCACTCCCACACACAAAATAATCATTCAAATCAGGCCTAGTACAAATACGCTCACTCTCACATAGAAATTCAAATAATGATGCACAATATCAAATGTTTTACCAAATTTTCTATGCCTCATTTTTTGGACAATTGGACTAGGATTACTATAGGAATTTACTCGGGTTGTAGTGTAGACTCGAGGATGGGTATGGTATATTTTGAAATAGTGACTATGCCCTCCTTAAAGCTACACTATTTTTATTCCACTTTTGACTAATTCTTTTCCTCTCTATTCTCTTTTTATTCTTTTTCTTTCTTCTATGATGGGTGTAGCTTTATTTTAGACTCAACTTTCTTTTTCTTTTCCTTATTTTTTTTTCATTTTTTTATTTCTCTTTCTTCTTAGCACATGCTACACCAATTTTCCCTTTTTATCACCAATCTTTTCTTTTCATACCCCATTCTTCTTTTCATCTACCTCTATAGTATCAACCCTCAAATTAAAAGATCTGCCTGAGTTGAGGTGTACAATGTCTAAGAAGGGACTAGGGCCAAAACAAAGGTTTGAAAAAAAAAAAATGAGAAAGTGAATAGGCTAATCAATAAAAAAGGTCAATTCAGGCTCAAAATTAGGGATGAAGGTAGTACTACATTATTTGGATTGTCATTTAGGGTCAATTCAGGCTCAAAATCTAGGATCAAGAGATTAATACAGCTGAGTGGACCAAACTCAGAAATAGCCTATGATCCTTTCCTAACAAACTATCCTACAATCTAAGCAAGACTAACCGAGCAAGTTCTAGATTGCACATAAAAGGTAAGAACAATACGAATGCAAGATCACACACACTTGGCACAGAGTTAATCTATCACTCAAAAACTATCAAGTTCATGCCCTAGCTTAAGCAACGACTGCCCCATCCATATACATAATGTCATGCAAAAATCCATAGATGTCAATATATCAAAGTAGATAAACATGTCACACAAAATTTGGAGGGGTCTCTATTTTTCAAAATAGATTCTTATGCCATAGACTACGCTAAGTTCTCATATTTTTATTTTACAAATAGAAACACAAAAACAAATGCAAAAACATAAATAATCCTAAACATGTCAAGTCTATTAGATAGAACAACTGAGGGAAAAGAAACATGACAACAAAAACCACTAGGTTTATAATATAAAATACAGACCCACAAGTTCATACCCCACCCCTATCAAGAAAATGTGCATTATCCCTGATACATCTAGCAAAAAGTAAGAAGAAGAGTAGAGACATACCTATGGCACCCTAGGTGTGTGGGTCTGGTGTATCACTGTAGGCTAAAGCGGAAGCCTCAGTATCAGTAATAGTAGTATCTATGGTAGCCGACACACTCAAGGGATCAACAAAAAGAGTAGGGTCGGTGGTGACCGACACACTCAATAGAATAACATCAGCAGTGGTCTCAAGTGCCAAACTCCTAGATTCTACTTGGGCACACTGATCCAACTCTATTATATGTGTAAGGTGATTAACTCTAGAGTTTTTAAAGGCCCTCCAAAAATCTCTCCCAAAACTCTTATCTGGGTCACCCCCATCTATATCATCATCTTCTCTCACTCTCTTTCCTTCCTCAACTGTGGGTGGAACCTCAATGAAGAAATTAATAACATTTGTATCATACCCAAACTCCTCCACTATTGCAGGGATGGTCGGTGCTTGTAACATAAGATCCTGTTATATGGATAGCTCTATAACCTCCATATGTAGCGAAGTGAGCTCCTTGAAAAGCTTTACCAATTCTGGTGCATGTAGAGATACTAGTTGCTCAGTCATTCACAACTGAAATGCATCCAGCCGACTTTGTAGACCCCATGCAGTATTATTAAGCTCCTTTTTCACCCAAGGTTTAACTTATATCATCAGAATATATAGTTGTTTTTCAATGAAATGTTTTTGCCAGGCCATATCTTGTAGGAATTCTATTGTGATCGTGACAAGGCCAGTGGCAGCGGTCCATGAAGTAGATGAAGTTGGGGCAATAGTAGGTGGAGTGAATACAAAAGCTGGTACTGCAGTGATGTGGGCTATAGTGGTAGTTCCAGTAGTGTATGCCTCAAAAGTTGGAGTATCTACCTGGGAATCCGCTACAGCCATATCGATATCAATCTGAATTAAGGTAGTACCAGTCTCACCGCACTCTAACAACACCACATGTAAGGCCACACCAGATAAACTAGACGGCTGAACTTTGGACTTTGACATAGGGTTTGTGTCATCTCTGATCAACCTAATGTTTGTAGTCCTATTCACCTCTATAAAATAATCCACGGTCGGCCACATAGGCACACTGAAATCTCTGCATAAATAGGAAACCAGGCATGGGAAACAAATTCTCATACTATTAAGTATTGCTAAATCCCGTATCTCATCTATAGTGTATCTAGGTATGGTAAACACATACCCAAACATGATATTAGCAATAAGTGTTGCTCGATATGGAGTCATAGTGTTATTATTGTTAGTTGGCCCCAATTGGTGTCACACTATCGACCACCAGAACTTTATTTTGAAATTTAATGTTGCCTTTTTATTTGCAACTCAATACCTGCAAGCCATTTCACTTAAGCTTTCTTGAAGGAAATTATGTTAGCCAACCATGAATAGCGCAGTCTCCTATCATCAACTTTTAGCTTTGTCACCATTTTCAATGCATCAACCGTGAAATCATACTCCATAGTGTTTATCAGAGCCTCGTACTTGGGACTAGAGAGAAAGTGCAAGATGGTGCACTCTGATATATTCACAGGTATGCCTTGAACCTAAACCATATATAGCATGGGCTGGTTTCTCTGAATTTCCCCTTTGGAGTTTGATTTTTCATCGTAGCTGCATAGGTAGCGTAAAACTCTCGAGCCATCTCCGAGCTGTATTTGCTTGAAGGCTATCCATCAAACAGAATTTGTACCTGTTAAAAGATTCTAGGATTTTTGGTATATCTTTAATTCCGGCAGTCACCAACCAAGGCTCCTCATAGATACTCCACTTCGGGTTTCCTTATCCATTGGGAGCCATATCTTTGAATTAAATGTCCCACATACCCTAGATTGACCACCAATGCATTTGCTGCTCACTTTGTCCTTGTCTCTCGAGCAAATTAATAAGTACTTCAACCTCTTCCCCACTAATGGCATCAAAATTTGATGTCATCTAAAGTACACCTCGTAAAGAAGTATAGTGCGGTCATTGATCAATTATAGAACCCAACCAAGGTTAGGGTTGATCCCTGAGGGAGTATGGCTAGAAGCTAGGTTAATTGAGTTATTCCAATTATTAATCAAAAATTTTTGAAGGGGGGTTTTGAAGTTACAAGTAACTAGTAGCAAGGTTTAAGTAACCAAGTAACGAGTAACAACTTTATGTTGTGTGTAACGATCAGCAAGAATATACTAGGATTGTGTTCCCCATGATTTTATAACTCAGTAAGCGTAGTAAACTAGCGATCAATCCTGGTGCTTAGCATGCGAGATTGGTAATTTAGGTTCACCTAAACGGTTGGTCCCCTATCTAGATGAATATCACTAAATCACATGGTCAGTCTATGAGTGTTTTCTTCTCTAACCCTTACCCTTGATCTAGAATTAGCTATCCCTGGACAAGGCTCAAGCTATTAGATAGGCGTTGGTAGCCTCAAATTTTTATTGTTAATTCCTTTTCACATTTGTTACCCCTTTGATCCAACAAGTAAGAATTAAGGAGATTTCTAACATTTGCAACTATTAAAAAGCAATCAATACAAAGAGAAAAACAATACATGCATGAACACCATTCATGAATCACTAAGTACTTTAACCTACTTTGTTAATTCATCATTATTCCCACAACCCTAGCTATGGGATTTAGCTACTCATGTTCATAAGATCACAATGATGATTTGTAGAAGAATTCATAATCATAAACATATGAAATAAGTACAAGAAATTCGGAATCTTCAATTATCAAAGAAAACTTAATACTCAAGAATCAATGTTTGAATAATCACCAAAAACCCAAGAACAATGTAAAACAAAATAATGTAATACTTTTCTAAGTCTTAAGAGTGCATAAAATATGAAAGAAAACCTAGGAAAGGTATTTATAGAAAACAAAATCTATCCTAATCATAATGGTATAACAGGTCTGGCAGTACCTATGAGTCGTTCAATATAGTCACAACTCGTAGGTCTAAGTCATGGCTCATCCTTTTATGTTCTTCCTCTTGGTTGTATCTTCATGTATGACTTGTCACTTCATCATATAGGTCATCCAATGCTTCGTGCTTACTGAGCCAAATTTGAACCTTTTCAGATCTTTCTTCCCATAACTCTTAGGACGAGTGAGTATGACTCGTATCTTGACTTCACGAACCGTATCTACCATTCGTGGACACTGACTCCAAATTTCAACCCTTCTGTTCTTTCCTCTCATGATTCATCAATACGAGTCAGATAGACTTATATGTTCACTTCATGAGTCATACCTTGCATCCGTGATCACTGGCTCAATTTTATATCTCTTCTCATCTTTTACTTCACGACTCTCAGAATGAGTCAGATGGAATCCTAGTTAGGACCTACGACTCATAGGTAGAGTCGTATGTTGGACTTGGATTTCACCTTTTCAGGATCTCAACTCTAGTCATAAGTATAGGCCTTAGTACAACTTGTGACTTAACCCTACGAGTCATACCTTGGCACCACAAGTTAGTACTTAACACTTTTTTAGCTCTTTTTTCATTTTTCACTTTCGAGACCTATTTTCCTGCATAAACACTCAAACACACGTCAAATCTACCAAAAAGTCCTTAAAAATATTCAGTAATCCCATGTATTAAGCATTGAAAGTATCGTAAGACCAATACACATCACTAAATGGAGTCAAAAAGTCAACCTCATGAAAAATCTCTAAGCTCGCTTGTGCTCTGTGGGCATAATCATAAAGTTTGTCTAGCCAGCTCATGGAATCTCATTT
The DNA here is from genome assembly GCA_031232105.1 of Capsicum rhomboideum. Lineage (NCBI taxonomy): Eukaryota > Viridiplantae > Streptophyta > Magnoliopsida > Solanales > Solanaceae > Capsicum > Capsicum rhomboideum. The sequence goes on along the minus strand of CP124708.1, from coordinate 44,828,955 downwards.
CATACTCTTAAACTGATATAAATCCTTCCTAAGGATTTGTAAACTCATACCGCAATCTCTCCCTTATATTGCGGGGCACATACTTCCCCAAGAAAGCCTCATAGAACTGTGTCCAGGTCATCGAAGGTGCCCCAACTGGCCTACACTCAAGATATGCTCTCCACCACTGCTTAGCTGGACCTTCAATCTGAATATAGTGTAATCCACCTTGTGCAACTCCACTAAACAAAGGTTATACAACCTCTCCTAATAGCTTACTAAAAACTCATACACATCCTTTCTCGGAGGACCAAAAAATTTCTGAGGACCCAACCTGATAAACTGACCAAGTATTTTTTTCTCCTTAGAAGTCATTGTTGGCCTTGGGGCAATAGGATGCACAATAACTGGCAATATTAATACCTTTAAACATGGAGTTGCATTATCAGGTTGTGCTTTAGAACCCTGAACACCTTGTGTCATTTTCTTGACTAAAGTCTATACATCATCTCTAACTTGAGAACTGCATAAAGTACCCAGCAACACCCCTGCCTATGACATACCCTCCAAAAAGCTCAGAATCTTAACCATGGTATCCTAGAAAACAAGTGTGGCAACAAATCTGGTTGGAACCTAGGTTGGCCCCAAATCTTCTATCTAAGACAGTAAATCCTCTATCTTTATCTCTGTATCAGGTGATTGCGCCCTATCTAGACCCCAAGCTAGTGTTGTAGCTCATGCCCGACCTCAACCTAAACCCTGGCTGGGACCCTAGTTGTAGATGTAAAAGCCTCATCCCCTCTATCTACCAATCTCATCTTAACCATATGCAAAATAGTGAAACAAATGATCTTTAGAAGCTAATGAGGAGTGAGAATGCACTATAAGGAATCAAAAAGGTAGAATTTTCCTAAGAAAGTCCTATAGCCTCCAGAAGATAGGATACAGATGTCATTGTACCGATCCACAAAATTCTACTAGGCACTTGTTCTTGTACCAGTAAGACCAGTGAACCTATAGCTCTGATACTATGCTGTCACGATCCAAAATCAAGCCATGATGGCACCTACCATAAACCCTCCAGTAGTTAAGCCAAATCCAATCCATATACAAAAAGTAACAACTATTACGGATATTAAAGAAGCTAAAATGAGATAAATAGGCTACCGTGAATAGATACAAACAGAAAATTTAAAAAATACATACAGATATGGGCCCTATGAGGAAAATGGAAAGGAAAAATATGCAGAAATCCCATCCTAGAACCTAGTGTCACCGACACAAGAGCTACTAAGTACAGAGATAGAATTATAATGATACAAGCTATGCAAAATGTACAAAATATAGACTATTGATGCATGATAAAAATAGATAAGACTTGTTTCATTAAAACAAAAAATGGATGAGCCTCTGGATGTAGGGAGATCACCCCAAATCCGATTAATAATGCCTCCAAACAATCAAGGTCAATGAGGATGACTCAAGCTAGGATCTACATCAGGAAAAGATGCATAAGTGTAGCATAAGTTCCAAAATGTAGGATACTCACTAGGAATCATAAGCCGACTAAGATCACAAGATAATATACATTAAGAATAACATGAAAAGGGAATGAAGCCAAGTTATAAGTTCACAACACAATAAAGATAAGGTTAAAAAGTAATAGTAATACACAGAACATAAGTATAAAAGAGAAATGTCATACAAATATGAGATGATGCACTGCGGTATGTGGCCAATGCATTGAAAGCCCAAAATCTTACCTTGGACCCACCCAGAATCTCACCTCAGATGAAATAATAAAGCAAAGTGTAAATAGAACAGAATCTTACCTCGAACCAAAAAGTAGAAATGGATTAGAATCTTAAGTCAAACCAAGTTAAAAAGTGGTACAATCCTTTCAAAAACAAAAACTAAGTAATAAAAGTGTCATGATCCTCTCAAATCTCAAATCAATGATAAAAGCGGGATAGTTCAGTTAAAAAGCCAAAATGGTTGTATATTTCTTCAAGATCATAGCGAAATATGTGTACATAAGTGAATGAATGCATTTGTGCCAAAACAAGTATGTATATATATAAAATCATACATAAAATAGGGTAAAACCACCCTCTATACCATAATCACACTAACCTATAGTCCAGCCAGTCCAACCTCACGACCTCAGGCCCATAATTACATAATAGAAGAGAATGCAAAAATACATTAAATATAAAGGAGAACTAATTGATAAAACCCACTCAAACACAAAAAACTACCCCATGCCTACACTAAGGACCCCTAATCTTATCCTATTTCTATGATAAGTATCCTAATCTAAGGCTTAAGTAATTATTCTACTCTAAGGTCCCCGAAATAGGCCAAGAAGTCAAAATAGTGAAATGACCTAATACTACCCTACAAATCCAGTAACCAACATGCAATTCATACAATATATTACATAACTGAGATAAGTCTAAGGAGAGGGAAGTTATAACCTATGTCAAGCCCGACTAAAAAATCCTAAATCGTCACTAAGCTACTTTTCCTTTTCACAAGGCCTGAAAATGTTGCCCCGGTATCAAACTCATATTCTATATGTAAACACTAGAAGAATGATACCGAAATTAAAATTAAGAAATTTGGGTCAAAAATCGACCCTCGGGACCCGTCAATGATAATGAAAATTCACCATGCAATTACTCTTTCCCAAGGGTAAAGAAATCATGCCCAAAAGTTGAGCAAAGATGAAACTTAATTTGAACCTCAATTGGTCCAAGTAGCACACTTTATTAGAGGAATATCGAGAATTCCATAACCCATTCCCTGAATAAAAGACAAAAATTGCTACTATATGAAGGTAAAGAACACAATGATGAAGATAATGGATTTATCAGGATGAACAATCTCCAAGGATTGCTTAAATTCTCCTTAGACAGAGCTCTCACCAAACTTAGAATATAATAGATAAAATAGAGGTGATGAGGTAAATATGTACAATGATCTCCACTACTACAGAGGATTTGCTACAGTAGCAGTGTCACTTTGGAGATGAAACTTTCATAGTATCGGAAGTCATTAATATTTTGGGCCTCCACTAAAGCGAAGAACTTTTTGTAGGAGCGGCTCTGCTGAAGCGGAGAAAGATCAATAGGAGTGATGGACAACTTACGTCAGCTGCCACCACTGGTGAAACCATTTTTCTACAGGAGCGATACTACTTTTGTGGGCTAAGCTCCACAGAAGCAATTGCACTAGGTACAATTACATCAGTTGTTGAGCCAAGTTTCACAAAGTCCCAAACGGACCCCCGAGATTTATTCAGAGTCCCATGAATGCAAAATGAAATATGCTATCCCAACGGAAACTACATTCCAAACTCAATGGAATCAACAAAATGATCAATGAAGGCCATCTCAATGAAATGTTGATCAAAGTCCACACTTTTTTTATTTTCACTAAAATACATAAAAGCACCCGACATGAGTCTTGAAGCCTCAAAACCAGAACAAAAGGTACCTTACATCAAAATCTATGTTTTGGAGCTAATTGAACTATTAGAATTTCCATCTAAGGCCATTAATTTGGAATGTTGACCCAAGTATAACTCCTTACCTTTGAAGGCTCCAAAATAGGGAAATTAATCTAAACCTGATAAACACTCTGGAACCGAACCACTCATCTCCATAGACCATAAATACAACACAAAAGCTATGGAAAGGTCAAAATGGGAAAATGCATGAAAATCATAGAAATGACCTTGTGTGTCATTATAGTCTCTCACATGTAGGTAAAATATTTGTCAAAGCACTCCAAATAAAGCTAAGCACCTTAGGAGGTAATGACATGCTCCAAATGAACTTCTAAAGTTGTTAATTCTATGGTTTTGGAGTTATGTTTTGATTATAAAAGAGATGATATCCACTCTCCTGATGGAGTACAATCCCTTGGAATCCTATTTCCACATCCATGTATCTACTCGACGTCTAGTAATCAAGAGGATTTGTCTAGCTACCTCTATCTCAGAGTCATCAAAATGAGTTGGTAATAAATACCAATGCTCATTTCATATACAAGATGTTTCATCAGATTAGCTATAAGCAAGCTCTCACTCCTAAGAAAATTAGATTTTTCAACGTAATTTGAATTGTCCTTGATCAGATTAGCTATAAGCAAGCTCTCACTCCTAAGAAAATTAGATTTTTCAACTTAATTCGAATTGTCCTTAGGCATTCATGGGTCAATATAGACTCATATTTTCTTCCCGTCCCCAAAACATCGAAGACATCCTTGTTTCAGAAATTGTTTTCTACACATAATTCGTGCCATATAAAGTTAAGTTTGGAGCATGTTGGCCAGAGACTGCTTATTAAATCTTAAAGCATTGCCTAATATTTATCGCCTCCTCCTTCGCTGCTTTAAAAAATAATAAAGCATCATCTGCAAAAAAAGATGGTGTTTTTATGTAGATTTTAACACCATAAATTCAGCCCTGAATAGACATTCACTTCAACAACACTGACAAACCCTCCGTAACTATCCAAAATAGATAAGGTTATATAGGAGCACCTTAGCTCAAACCTCTTCTTGGAGAAATATTTTTTAACTTCTTGCCACCATGACTGAATTGATAAGTAACTGTGGTTACCATCTTCATAACTTTATTCACCCATTCCATACAAATCCCATTTTTACCATTATTTCTCATAGAAAACCCCATTTAATACAATCATAAAATTTACTCATGTCTGTCTTAAGCACTGCATAACCAACTTAACCTTGTGTTTTCGCCTTCAGATAATGTATAACTTTAAAGGAAATAATTTCATTATCTGTAATATATCTTTCTAGAATGAACAGGTTGTGCCAGCTAATGATGGAACATTTTTCATCTTTAACTAAGGATAATTGCAAGTTTTCAAGCAATCATTGGTGTTTTTAATGTATTTTATGGTTACTTGCAGGAAATAAGCCCAATGATAGAAAAGCAAGGAGAAACGTATTGTAAATAGGTGTTACGGCTTCTCTGACAAACTGCTAGATCCCTGACAAGCCACCACACCACTTCTCACACCCAAATAGAATAAGTTGAAATATAAGTCGGGTGACGACTCATCTGACGGGCCACCGAGGCCTCGGTGAAGTGTCACCCTAGCCGCCAACGCTATGAAGAATGAGTCACTTGTGACTTAAGGACAACAGACCCAGTGAAGACCCACCAAGGCTTAGACAAACCATCAATAAAACCATCAGTATGAAGCAGAATCAATGATAAATGGAGAGTGGGTGATGGGCCAAGCAACGAGCCATCCCTTTAGCGATGAATCATCAAGCGAGTCGCCATAGTGGAATCGGCAGCCCAGATTCAAATTTTAAATTCCCACTTCTTGGGAGCCTATAAATACCTAGTCTAGGGTTTTGAATAACATCTTCCATAACTTTGAATATTTTTTGTAATGTTTTTTTCTCTGGGTAATCGATATTCAAAGGGGGAAAATACAACTTCTTAGTTCTTGTAAAAGATTGGAATTCTGAATTTCTCCTTTGTAAGGTTTTCTCTATACATTATGAAATACATTTCTTTCATCTCTTTTCTTACCATGAATGGCTAAAAACCCTATAACTAGGGTTGTGGAATCCTTGGTGGAAAATCACTTTTAGGGCTAATGTATTGGTGAATTTGGATTAATCTTGTAATTATATTATTAATTCCTTCAGTTTAATCGATTTCTAATGGTTGTAAATATTAGAGCAAGCCCTAAGTTTAACTTGCTTATACAAAGAGGTTAACAACAGGGTAAGGAATTAGTAATAAGAATTCAAAGTTTCTAGCCTCCGTCTGAAAATTAATGCTTTGATGAGATTAATCTCTTGAGGCTTAAATCAAGTTATAATCCCATCACTTTAAGTTAGAAAGAATTAAAGTGAAAATCACCTATTTAGGTTGGAAAACACTTAGATGAATATTTGGAATTGATTGCTTTATAATTGCATGTGTTGATATAAATTCATATTATACTTAACTTGGAAGTGATTGGAAGCCAAGGTGAACACAATCCTAGTTTGTCTCCTCTCCATTGAATCAAGCATTGCAAATTTAACTGTCAAAACTTGACATAAGTGAAACTATTCAACAAAGTTTCAATACAACCCCCTATTTCATGGAAATTGTTGATTAATCATCATCTAAACTACATACAAATTGATTATCACCTTATTCGCAGTGGGATTCGACCTCAACCTCTGTTGGGTTCTATATTTGACAATGACCACTTATGCTTCCTTAAGAGGAGTTGTAGTTTGGGTGTATCAAATTTTGGCGTCGGTACTGGGGAATATGGTTGTCAATTAAGTTGTTGTGTTTATTTTACTTTATTTGTTGCTTCTATAAATTACAGGGTATAGGTAGTGCATACCAAGTACTCATCGTTCGGGCAAACCATTCCTACCCTATGATCCCAAACTTGTAAAGATTCTGAGAAGAAACATAAATGAATAATTTATTGCTCAACAACAGGAAGCAGCAAGACTTTCTGCTCTTGCAGCTACCTAATTGAATCAACAGAACATTGATACACCCGCTAATGTTCCAAATGATGCTAATGAAGATTTGGGTGATGGCGAACTGGGTGATGTTGTTGACAGGCAACCTGTGGGCAATATTGCTCAGGTAAATCAAAATCAGCGACCAAGGGGCAGAGGGCGCCTACAGTCTGAGGTGAACTTTACTTTAGAAGATGAAGATAATGCTGATTTAGATGGGGTAGGTGCTACTGGAAAAATTATACTACCACCACTGGCACCTAGGATAAAGTTCAATATCACCAGTTTAATGATTCAGTTAATAAACCTGAAAGTTTATTCGGAGGGCTACCTAGCGATGATCCTAAATATGCATTTGGTGAATTTCATCAATATATACAAATCCTTTGATTACTCGAGAATTAATCAAAATGCAATTTGGTTGAGATTGCTTCCGTTGTCTCTAAATGGAGAGGCAACTTTATGGTTAACTGAGCTAGCGCCCAATTCTATAACAAACTAGAGGCAATTGAAAGGAGCTTTCTAGAAAGGTTCTTTTCGCCCTCCAGGATGTTATAGTTGAGGGATGAAATAAGCAACTTTAGGCAGCTACTGAATGAGGCATTACATGAAATTTGGCTTAGGTTCAAATAGAAGCTAACTAATTTCCTAATCACAAGTTGACGGACAAGCACCTAATGGAAACATTTTATAGGTCTCTGAACTCAAACTCGAAACCAACAGCTGATAATGTAGCTGGAGGAGCATTCATGGCATATACTTTTATGGATGCAATTGTGATACTTTATAGATTAACCAAAACTAGTAGAGTTTGGCATACTAGGGATTCTGAGGTAGCAAGCAATACTTATGCAGTTGGTATGTCGGTCGAACAATGCCTTTGAGAAAAAGTGTGTAACCAAGACATGGCACACATGAAGACTCGAATAGATCTGCTAGTAAAGAATTTATTATCTGGTGGTGTTGAGAAGGTTAAGGTTGTTGGCTCACATATTAAAGTAGCCGAATCTGAATCTGAGTAAGAAGTGAACTACTTGAATAACTAGGGGGGTTTTGGCCAATCGCTAAGAAAACCAAGGTCGTAACTATCAAGGAGATAACTACTATGACAAAGCTAGTTAAAGAGATTGTGAGAAAGGGAATTGGAAGAACAAGAATGACATAAGTGAGTTATACGTACCACCAAGGAGTCATGATAATACTACTAATGATTCGGGGAAGCTTTCATGGAAGACATGATGTCTAAGTTGCTAAAAGGGGTGGAATCTACTGATGTGGGTGTTAAGGAGATAAAAAGTGACTTACCTACTATGAGTCAACTAATTGATTCTCATTCCACTTTTATCAAGTAGTTGGGGCACCAAATGGGTCAACTTTTCGCAGCCTTTAATTAGTGGAAAAGTGGGACCTTGCCAAGTGACATGGTGCAGAATCCAAGAAATAATGGAAGTTATTTAACTATCACCACAAGAAGTGGTAGATTTCTACTAGGACCACAACCAGCGGTGCCACTACAGGTGTAAAATGTAGCCGATGAGTATGAAATGGTGGATGAGGAGGTGGAAATTGATGAGATTCTGAGTGAAGCCAAAAATCTAAAAAATGTTCATGATGGAAAGGTGGATGTAAAAGAGCCTATGAATGTGAGAGGTCAGTGTGGAAAATAAGGAGAAAGGAAAAGAGGTTAGAAACCTTGTACTCAGATTCCTAGACCTCCACCTCCATTCCCACACAGAGTAAAGAAGAAAGTGGAAGATTGTAAATTCAACAAGTTCTTATCCATGCTTAAGCAACTATCGGTGAACATTCCATTGGTGGAAGCTCTTGAGAAAATGTCGGGATACGCCAAGTTCATGAAGGACTTGGTCACTAAAAAAATAGTGAGTTTTGAGCCAACAGATAATATTCATCATTGCAGTGTAATTGCTTTCCTTCTGAGGTAGTGGTATGGACTGCGTACACTTTACCCTCCCCAGACCCCACCTGGTGGGAATACGCTGGGTATGTTATTGTTGTTGTTGTTGTTGCAGTGTAATTGCTTTTCGATAATTGGTTCAAAAAAAAGCAAATTTAGGAGCATTCACTATTTCTTGCATAATTGGTGCAATAAGCTTTGCTAAGGCACTATGTGATCTTAGTGCAAGCATCAATTTGATGCCCTTAGCCATTTATTAGCAGTTAGGTTTAGGAGCCCCCAAACCGATGTCTATGCGATTATTGATGGCCTATCATTCGGTCAAACGGCCAGTGGGGATTTTATATAATGTACTTAAGAAGGTGGCGAACTTCATATTCCCAACCGATTTTGTGATCCTTGCTTGTGAGGTAGATTTTGAGGTACCCATAATCTAGGGTAGGCCTTTATTAGCCACTGTTAGATTGTTGGTTGATATGGAATTCAATGAGTTGAGATTTAGGTTGAATGTTGAAGAGGTGAGGTTCAAAATTTTCCAGTCAATGAAGAAACCGAGAGACATGAGTGTTGTCTTAGTTATTAATGTTATTGAGTGTTGTACCTATTGAGGAAAGATTTGTTGTCAAAACTCTAGCTGTGGTGTTGATAAATTTTAATGGAAATGGAATTGAAGAATTTGATTAGATAGTTTATGCACTGATAAGGATGGGCTCATACTCATACGCCCCAAGGAAGATGGACCTAGACTTGAAAAATAGTCCAACTCCTCCAGCAAAATCGTTCATTGAAGAACCGCTAGTGTTAGAGTTGAAAGAACTACCCAAACATTTGAGATATGTATTTTTTGGTGAGAAGAATACTTTGCCAATAATTATTGCTAAGGATTTGGTTGAATGTCAAGTAGAGGATCTTGTATCAGTATTGAGAAGATATAAAAGGGCTATTGGGTGGACTATCATAAAAATAATCAGAATCCCACCGAGCATTTATACTCATAAAATACAGTTAGAAGAAGATTATGTCTCCATTATTGAGCTTCAGCGCAGACTCAACCCACCAATGCAAGAAGTGGTCAAGAAGGAGATAATAAAGTGGCTTGACGCAGGGGTTATGTACCAATTTCTGATAGCAAGTGGGTAAGCCCAGTTCGGTGTGTCCTAAAAAAAGGGGTATGACTATAGTGTCCAATGAGAAAAAAGAGTTAATTCCACTTAGACCCATCAGGGGTTGGAGAGTGTGCATGGAGTATAGAAAGTTGAACTCTTGGACTCTTTGAGATCATTTTCCAATGCCCTTTACGGACCAAATACTTGATCGGTTAGCAGGAAGGGATTGGTATTCCTTCTTGGATGGGTATTCAGGCTACAACCAAATATCCATTGCACCCAAGGACCAAGAAAAGATTACATTCACATGTCCCTATGGGACCTTTGCCTTCAAATTGATGCCCTTTGGGTTATGTAATGCTCTGGCTACTTTCCAAAGGTGCATGATGTCAATTTTATCAGATATGGTGGAGGACACTTTGGAAGTGTTCATGGATGATTTTTCTATGGTTGGAGATTATTTTGATGACTTCTTGGAAAATCTTAGCAATGCCTTGAAAAGATGTGAAGATTTCAATCTCATGCTCAACTAGGAGAAATGTCACTTTATGGTGAAAGAGGGCATTTTTTTCGGGCACAAGATTTCAATTAAATGAATTGAAGTCAACCGGGCCAAAATAAAAGTAATCGAAAAGCTAACTCCACCAATCTCGATGAAGAGTGTTCGTAGTTTTCTTGGCCATGCGGATTCTATTGGAGGTTCATTAAGGACTTCTCCAAAGTTGCCAATCCTTGAGGTCAAGTTTGTTTTTAATGACGATTGCTTGAAGGTATTTCAGTGCCTTAAAGAGAAATTGGTAGCCGCTCTTACTATCATTGCTTCGGACTGGTCCAAACCATTCGAAGTGATGTGTGATGCAAGTGGAGTTACACTTGGGGTTGTTCTTAGACAGAAGAAGGAGAAGCTTTTTCACCCTATCTACTATGCAAGCAAAGCATTGAATAGGGCTCAAAAGAACTATACAGCTACTGAGCAAGAGCTTCTTGCAGTTGTCTACGCCTTTGAGAAATTTAGGGTGTATTTCCTTGGTACTAAAGTTATTATTCACACTGATCACTCGAGATTGAGCTACTTGATGGCAAAGAAAGATGCCAAGCCTAGACTGATTAGATGGGTGTTGTTGCTACAAGAATTTGACTTTGAAGTTAAGGATAGGAAAGGTTATAAAAATCAGGTAGCGGACCATCTATCTCAATTGGAGAATGAAGGAAAGTTATCGGATGAGTTAGCGATTGATGATTCATTCTCGAATCAACAGGTACTTACAGCTACTCTTGATCTTGTACCTTGGTATGTAGATTTTGCTAACTATTTGGTTAGTGACATGATACCGAAAGATTTAAGTTTTCATCAAAAGAAGAAGTTTCTGCATGATGTGAACAATTATTTTGGGATAAGCCTTATTTATTTAGACTATGTGCTAACAACATCATTTGGAGGTGTGTGCCAGAAATTGAAATGCTAAGTATTTTACAGGCTTGTCATTTATCTCTAGAGGGAGGACATCATGCAGCTGATCGCACAGCGAGAAAGATTATGCAAAGTGGGTACTACTAGCCTAGTATTCATAAGAATGCATATAATTTTGTCAAATCTTGTGATCAGTGCCAGCGACAAAGGTCAATCCCTAGACATCAAGAGATGCCTATGATCAAAATGTTGGAAGTTGAATTGTTTGAAGTGGGGCATTGATTTCATGGTCCTGCCTCTTTGTAAGTTCCTATGGTCACAAATACATCCTAGTTGTTGTGGACTATGTGTCCAAATAGCTGGAAGTTGTGGCATTAGCAAATAATGAAGGTAAGAGTGTGGTGGCATTCTTGAAAAGAATATCTTCTCTTGTTTTGGTACCCCTTGCACTATTATAAGAGATGGGGGTTCTCATTTTTGTAACAAGTCAGGCTGATTTATCTAAATATGGAGTGAAACAACACAAGGTGGCAACTCCATATCATCCCTAAATCGGTGGGCAAGTGGAGGTATCAAATCGAGAAATAAAGATGATATTGGCCAAGTCTGTTAATGTTAACCAGAGTGATTGGTCACGGAAGCTTGATGATGCTCTTTGGGCCTATTTCACTACATTCAAAACTTCAATAGGCATGTCATCTTATCAACTAATCTTCAGTAAAGCTTGTCACTTACCTGTAGAGCTTGAGCATAAAGCTTTATGGGCGCTCAAAAAGCTTAATTTGAGTTGGAAGGAGGCTACCGAGTTGAGGTTAGATCAATTGAACGAGATGGATGAGTTTTGACTCTGGGCTTATGAGAGAGTTTCTCTTTATGAGGAGAAAATGAAGTTGTACCATGACAAGAGAATTAAAAAGAGAGAATTCCAAGTGGGTGACTTGGTACTACTATTTAATTCAAAGTTAAAACTTTTTCTGGGTAAGATGAAATCTAAGTGGTCCGTTCCCTTCAAGGTGAATCAAATTTTTCTATCCGGAGTGGTGAAATTAGAGAACTAGGAAGGGAAGTTGTTCATGGTAACTGGTCAACGAGTCAAACAATATGTTGGTCTGCAAGAAGAGGTAAAGTTGGTAACATTGGTATATCTTGACAAAGTCTGAGTAGTCAAGATACTCGAGTCATGCCACAATATTAAATCAGGCGCTAGTGGGAGGCAACTCATTATGTATTGTAACATCATATTCGCATAGATTTTAATTGTTGAGCATGGATAATGTGTGTGTTAAGTGTGCAGGAGAACATAGTACAAGTGAAGTAGGAAACTGTTTGAGACTGACAGTTCCTTTGACGAACCGTCAGAGGGTGTCATCGCAAAGAGCATAAAATTCATCCATTATGGATAAGGCCTGATGATTAATCTAACGATCTATTGAAGCACTGACAGACCGTCAGCTCAACCATCACAAAAAAAAAAAACTATGTCATTCTGGACAAGGTTGATAGCGGATCTTATGAAACGTCGCAAGCTTAAAAGGCCTTCAACCCAATCGTCAACACAAACACAAGTAAAGTCCATTCTGGATTGGTCTGATGGGTCATGTGATGAACAGTCGCTTTGTTGACGATCTGCCAATCGGACCGTCCCAGGTAAGTTTTCAAGTTTCCCTTATTTTATTTTAAAATGACCCGACCTATTACCAGCCAAACCCTATTTCAAAAAAATTGACCTACCCATACCCGATCCAAACCTTCAGCCATTTAAGTTGCACCATTTTAAAACTGCTACCCACGTCCTAATCTAACTCTTAAAATCACATAACTTTCGTAACTCCCCTCTCTCCATATCCATAGCCATTAACCCCACTACTCACTCGTCCTTACTATTCAAACTCGTTAATCACCAAAAGTCATCACCTTAAATCCTTATTTCTCTTGATAATTGCATGCATTGCACATTACAGTAGCACGGTTCAAGTTTTCATCTACATTTATCAGGTATGCTCAGATTGTAGTTAAATTTTGGCTTTTGGCTTTTGTCTTTTGTCTTTTGTCTTTTGTTGATTAAATAAATTCAACACAACTACCACTAGACGTAAATATATAAAGGTAATTGTGTTGTTCCATTGTCTAATTATTTGGTATGGTATGGTAATCCATGGGGCGAAGTTTGAGTAACCCCAAAAGTGGTAATGATATGTTTTGAACATATTCAAAGTGTGGAAGATATCATAGAACGTTCAAATAGTTATGAATTAAAATACGTTGCCTACCAAGTGTTCGATAAAATGCTAAGGAAAAATAATTGAGTAATCTGTTAAGCCTGATGGATCGAATGACTGACCGCCGCATATACGACGATCCACCAAGTAGACCATCACCAAGAAAATTTGAGAGGCCAACACTAGTTCAGGTCTAACAATTCAACTGATGAACCATCGAGCTACTGACGAAACATCATACCAACCGATGAAAGGCAAAAATTTTCAATTGGAAACTGCTTAATCCTAACGGTTGGAATAACGAACCGTCATGTAAGTGATGAACCGTCACTCTAAGCCATCAAGGCTAAGCAGTTTCTAAATGTTAAGTCTGGATGCCTTATTTTGCATGGTGTCTAAATATTTTCCACCACATGTACCATGCCTCAAAAACTACTATCAAAGTAAGTTGGATCAAGAAAAAGGCAAGCACGGGAGACCACTGTCACAAGACTTAGAGATGAGCTGGAAGTTGAGGGTGAAAAAGCTGAGGCCCTAGCCTGTAATACCAGGCAAAGTAAGAAGAAATGAACCTATGCCTCCCAGTATGAAGAGGAGGATGGGTCCTCAAGTGATGATTTTAGTAGTGATGGGGAGAGCAATGATAGTTCCAGCTCTAGCCCAGATATTGAGGGTGAAAAGGAGGTTACTACTAGTCCAAAAATGGAACCCAAGAAAGAAGGGGGTGATGTCATTCTCAGCAAAGCTCTGGGCATTAGGGAATCTATTATATCGGTGGTTGAAGGGGTTGAAAAGTACTATTTTGATGGTCTTCAACCAACCCAGTCTAAAAGCATTAAGAGGTCAATTGCTAAGGAATAGCAAATAGTGACAACAGATTTGCCAGAGTATCCGGACATCAAAAAATTGTTCAATGATTATGGCCTAAGCTATCTGAGCACACCACCAGGTTCCTATTATCCTACTATTATTCGAGAATTATTTGCCAATTATTTGGCCATCCTGGAGAAAGACTACCTAAAGGGGCAAAAAGTGCCTGATATGAGGAATAGAGAGAGAATTCCAGGTCGGAGAACCTCAGTGGATATCTCAGAACACACAATCAACTGTATCTTATTCGGTTAACCTTACACTACTCTAATTGTCCCTCCAGATCTCGAGCATTAGATGACCACTACCTCCACTCAGCGCCCATGGCTTACCCGAGTTATAATAGATGATGGAGAACCGTTTTGGCTGAGTAACAAGGAGTGGATAGCCAAGTCTTTACTAAGTTTCAAAGCAAAGTTTTGGTGGGCTGTGGTTAGGCTTCACTGATGCCTACCGGTGGGGATGTAAACTTGGACCTATAAAGAGTTTTTTTGGTTGGAAGTTTGATAGAGGAGTTGAAGATTAACTTTGGGAGTGATTGCTGATGAGCTTTTTATGGGGGACCATAAGACAGCTAGTGCTTTGCCTTTCCCATGTCTCATTATGGAGTTGAGCAGGCTAGCAAAGGTGTCTATCATCAGTGGAGTAGACAACGAGGTTAGGGTAATGAAGAAGCAAGACATTGAGAAGACACAGGATTGCACCAAGTTTGAGTTTAGGGTTCACAAGCCACCGTCATTTGGTCAGTAATCTCAAACTACTCCAGAAGCATCTGATATCCTAGCAGGTATGCCCTTACCGTTTGTTGTTATTGATCCACAGGGGGCTTGTGTAGCATCTGTGGCTACTTCTATGCCCACACATGTAGAGATACTTCTTCTAGGTGACCTACTCACTCAGAGTATCAGTTCACCCCCAAAAACTTTATGAAAGTGATTAAGGCCCAAAAGAAATTTGACAAGCAATTGACTGCCTGGACTAAGCTATTCAAACTATTCATGGATCAAATCACTGCAGAGTCTTTGAAGCCATATGATAATCTGCATGCTCGTATGGATGATATGGAGGAAAAAGTGAATAACAGGTTAAACAAATTATCAATTCCAGATTTTTCCAAATTCATGGTCGAATTTAAAAAAGCTCAGGGTGACATTTCCATTTTGAAGAAAGTCCCAACCACTTGATTCCCAGACCCTGAGATCATGAAATTAGATAATGACGACTGAATTCTTGATCTAATAGGGCATCCGCTGAAAGATAAGGGTAAAGCAGTAAGTGAAAGTGGATAAAAGAAGAGATCGAAGAAGTGAAAGAATAGAAATGAGACACAAGAGGAAAGATATATGAGGAAAGCAGTGAAAGCCTCCAAGAAGGATAAATAAGCACGGATCAAGTGGGTCCAAGATGAGGCAGCTGGAGTGTCTACTAGTGCTGCACCTGGAGTTGGGCCCACACATAGGGTATTTCCTACTGCCACTCCAGTGATCGAGAGGATTGTTGGTGATTTGAGCACTCCAGTAGGCACTGGAGTCGCTACTGCAGATACGGAGGCCACTTAGGCCTCCAAGGACTTGCCAGACTCACAAGCCTAAGGGCTTCACAAGTACTCCATCCCTTGAATTTGTACTTTTATTGATTATGCATTGGGGACAATGCATTTTTATTTTTGGTGGGGTGGGATACTTGTGAGTCAGTTACCACGAGGGTTTTTATTGCCTGTGTTCTTTTCCCTCATGAGCTATCTAGTAGAACCAGTAAGTTTAGGATGTGTGTTTCCATTGTTCTGTCTATTTGTTATTTTTATTTGTATATTGTGTATGTTAAAGGATGATAATAATGAATGGCAGTTGTTGTATTTGAAATTGAAAAATGAGGACCCACTGAAAATTTTCAAAATTTTATGGCTATGTGTTGGTTCTATATAATAATTGACTGTTGTGGATTTGTACTTGGCATTAGCAATCTATAGATGAGTGAAACATGTTTAAGCTTGAATATAGTCTGATAGTTGGTAGTGATGATATCATTTCATGCCATGAATGTGTGAGGTCTTTGTAGTATTTCTTACTTTATGCATGCAGTTAGAACTTGCCCGATCTATTTTGTTAGGTGATAAGTTGGGTGTCTAGGAAAGGATCTCATGCCTTGTTCGAACTTAATCCACTTTACGTAAAAGAACTTTTCAAATGATGTAAATAAATCCCTTGATCCCTATTTTGAGCTTTTCTGACTTCTTTGTTCAACAACTATTAGCCTTCCCTTCTCTACCATTAAACTACTATTTTGACCCTGGTCCCTCCTTGGACATCGTGCACCTCAACTTAGGCAAATTACCTAAGTTGAGAATGGCTGCTGTAGAAAGGTTTGATAAGGAAAAAGGGTATGAAAAGAGCAAGAGTGAATTACGAAAGATCCTAGGAGTGCGCACAAATAAGGAAGCATGAAAATGATAGAAAAAGAATGAAAAAGAAAGAAAAAAAAGAAGAATAAAAGAGAATGAAAGTTTCAAAAATTTTGGCGCACTCAGTGAAGGGACTTGGTAAATGAATGAGGATAATAAGGGTGGAATTGTAAATTAAGTGTAGTTGTGTAATAATGCATGTCAAGGAGGGTTGAGTCACTAATCCTAAATATATGCTACCTGCACCCAAGCCCTCGTTACAAGCAAAATAAAGTCCTATAGTTATCCTAGGTAACTGGCTAAAAAACCAAGTATAATAGTAAGGGCAAGCTTATGTTCCTTTATGTGCATTGTTTGAAGTTTGTTGTGAAAGTGAGAAATTTTAATTCTAGTCCCTAAATAGTATATATTTGGTGTATGGGACTTCTTTGCTGTGAGGGCATGTGGACGGTGCTTGAACCTACTAGCTATTAGATTTGGGTATCTTGAGTGTATATAATGTCGCTTATTTGTAGTGTAATGCCAAGCATGGATCCCTGTTAGTTGGTTGATGAATAACTTATGCATATGTTGCTAACCAATCTGTTGAGGTCCATTTTCTCACACAACTGTTGTCTATTCTTTTGAAATATGGATGCTAGAATTATATGGTGTTGTGTAAGTTGCTTGAGTACAAGCAAACATTCTAAGTTGAGGGTGTTGATGTGCCGGCTAACAACCGCATATTTTACATCTTTAACTAAGGATAATTTCAATTTTTCAAGCAACCATTGGTGTTTTTAATGTTGCTTATGATTACTTGCAGGAAATAAGCCCAATGAAAAAAAAAGGAGAAATATGTTGTAAATAGGTGTGATATATCCTCCGATGAACCATCAAATCCCTGACGAGCTGCCACACCACTCGTCACAGCCAAACTGAATAAGTTGAAATAGAAGTTGGGTGACTGCTCAGCTGACAGGCCGTCGGAGCCTCTGCGAACAGTCACCCTAGCCACCAACGCTAAGCATAATGAGTCACTTGTGACTCAGGGGCAACGAACCCAATGATGACCCGCCAAGGCTCCGACGAACCGTCAGTTTAACCATTAATGTGAAGCAGAATCGATGATAAATTATGAGTGGGTGATGGGACAAGCAATGGGTCGTCCCCTTAGCGATGAACCGTCAGGAGAGTCGCCATAGTGGAATTGGCAGCACAGATTCAAATTTTAAATTCCCACTTCTTTGGAGCCTACAAATACCTAGTCTAGGGCTTTGAATCGCATCTTCCATAACTTTGAATATTTTTTGTAACACTTGTTTCTCTAGGTAATCGATATTCATAGGGGGAAACATAACTTATTGGTTCTTGTAAAAGATTGAAATTCTGAATTTCTTCTTTTAAGGTCTTCTCTTTACATTATGAAATATATTTCTTTCATCTCTTTTCTTACCATGAGTGGCTAAAAACCCTATAACTAGGGTTGTGGAATCCTTGGTGGAAAATCACTTTTAGGGTTAATGTATTGGTGAATTTGGATTAATCTTGTAATTATATTGTTAATTCCTTCAGTTTAAAAGATTTCTAATAGTTACAAACATTGGAGCAAGCCCTAAGTTTAACTTGCTTGAACAAAGAGGTTAACAATAGGATAAGGAATTGGTAACAAAAATTTGGAGTTTCTAACCTCTGTCTGAAGATTAATTCTTTGACGAGATTAATCTCTTGAGGCTTAAATTGACTTATAATCCCATCACTTTAAGTTCGAAAGAATTAAAGTTAAAATCACCTATTTAGGTTGGAAAACACTTAAATGAATATTTGGAATCGATTGCTTTATAATTGCATGTGTTGATATAAATTCATATTGTACTTAACCTGGAAGTGATTGGAAGCCAAAGTGAACACAATCCTAGTTTGTCTCCTCTCCATTGAATCAACCAATTCAAATTTAACCGTCATAACTTGACATAAGTGCAACTATTCAACAAACTTTCAATACAACCCCTCCATTTCATGGAAACTGTTGACTAATCATCATCTAAACTACATACAACTTGATTATCACCTTATTCCATGTGGGATTCGATCCCAACCTCTGTTGGGTTCTATATTTGACAACAACCGCTTATGCTTTCTTAAAAAAAGTTATAGTTTGGGCATATCAGAACACTATGTGGGCCTTAAGGAATATTAGATTCATGCATTGTTTCATTTTGTTCTCCAGTACTTTGCAAGTTATTCCTTTCAATAACATTACAAAGGGAGATAGGTCATAAATCTAAAACAAATTCAAGATGTTTCTTTTTTGGGATCAACACAATATTAGTATTGTTACTTCCTGGTGTCGATGAATTATTTCAAGCATTCAATGATGGCCTTAGATACATCGCCTCTTGCAAACTTCCTTCTTTACAGAAGGATGACAGTCCGTGCCAAATGCATTCGCTATATGAAACAAGACAACAACAATCTCCTTCTCTTTTCTATGAGCACCACCCTGTATCAAGGGAAAGTTACAAATGCTCAATCCCAATTAACATGGAAAAATCTGATAAACACACCTACCTTATCCATGAATTGGATAAAGGATTACTTAAAATTGAGTAAAAGTTTTAGTATTCTGATCTCATTAATCTATATAGCAATATCAAATCCTATCTCTAACTATTGGTAGACTAATAGCCCAAATTACACCTCAATATAGAAATATAATGCGATCATTGTCAAATATAGAACCCAACTAGGTTGGGGTCGAATCCCATAGGGAATAAGGTGAAAAGTAAGCCTTATACGGTTACGTTGACTTCTAGTCAATTACTTCCATAAAAATGGGGGTTGTGAAAATAGTTGTGAAGTCAACTTCTATGTAATGTTCAAGTAACAAAAGTGAGATTTTCACGGATTGTAAGCAAGTTATGGAGAGAACTAGGTTTGTGATCACCATGGCTTCATAACACGAATGGGTCACTAACGATAATAAATTCCTCTAATGCTAAGCATGCAGGGCTATTAACTATTTTAATACACCTAAACATTTCTCAACCTAATTAGATGATATTCACTCAAATTCTCTCAAACTACAAGTAATGAAAATGCAAAGCAAAATAATTTCCCTAAGCTGGCTAATCTTATTACAACATTAACCATTAAGCAGGGGTTGGAAATCCCAAACCCTTATTATGAAATCTTTTTCCTAGTTTTAACCTCTTTACTCAAGCAAGTTAATACTAAGACAAGTTCTAATGTTTGTAACCATTAGAAATTGGTTAAGACAAAAGATTTAACAGTACAAACTATGGCAAAACCTGAATCTACAATGATATTAACCCTAGAGTTGTTAGTTCACCATAGATATCACAACCTTAGTTGTGGGGTTTTTAGCCACTCATAGCTTTTGAAACAAATAAAGTGTTATAATTCATAAATGAAGAGTAATCTTACAAAAATGAATTCAAGAACTCAATTGTCTTCCAAAGCTTAGTTTAATTGCTTCAAAATCTAAGAAAATATGGTAAAACAGTCATAATATGCTTTCTCAAATGTAAGATAATTATAAAAACCCTAACAGTGGCTATTTATAGTGCAGGGAAATTTGAAATCTAATTTAAACTTGGAACTAGTTGCCTCTCATCGAACTGTAAATCTGACGATCTATCAAAGGGTTTATGCCTCGTCAACTAGACCGTCAACTTGTCTTCTTGTTGTCTGTCATTCTGCCTAAGCTTGACGCTGGGGTCGATGGTACGTTAGAAGGTTGACGGTTCATCAACTCAGTCATTAACTTGACTTTATCTTGACAGTTAATTTGGATAGGCTTGATGCAAAAGTTGACAGTCTATCAGAGGGTTAACGTTCCATCAAGTACCCTTCAGTTCCTTCTTTTATTACAATTTCCACTGATTTCTCCTTTGTCACCTTTTTCTGCACATAAGAAGTAATAATGACAAATCCAACAAAAGTTTCTTAAGAACTTGCAATTATTCATAGTTAAAAGCCTCAAATGTGTCGTCAAATGTCGGTACATCAATAGCCTCAAATTAGAATGTTTTCTTGTCCTCAGGCAACAAGACAAAACCATACTAACATAACATGAAAAAGGAAACTTAGGACAAACTGTAGCAGTCACGAGGTTCTTTTACAACTCATCTCTTAAAGTACAACCCCTTTATTTTTCTAAATACAAAATAGATGCGCATGAATTCACTTATCAACTCGACTAAAAAGGATCTAAGTGTGACATTACAATATCAATGGACCACTTTGCATACATAATATGACAACTAACCTAGCAATCAGCAATTAACACCACTATCCAAGCGCTCTCACTATAAAAAAAGTCCCACAGACACGATATTTCATCAAATTGGGACTGAACAAATGCCCTAACTCTCACAACAAAGTTCGAACAATGCATGCATAATACCATAGGATTTTTCTTATTTTCTATGTTTCACCTTTCAGGTAGTTAGACTAGTATCACTCTAGGACTTTTTCGGCTTGTAATGTAGGCTTGGGGGTAAGTATAGTACATTTGGAATTAGTGACTAAACCCTCTTTCACAGTGCACTACTTTTGCTCCACTTCTGACCAACCATTTTTCTCCCTATTCTTCATTTATTCACTCTTTACTTCCACTATGGGTGTGACTTTCTTTTCAATTATACCACTTCTTTTTCGCTTTTTTTTATAAAGCTTTTCTTTTTTGCACAAGCAACACCCAATTTCCCACTTTTATCACTAGTTTCCTTATTTCATACTTTTTTTTCTATAGCCACAATCAACTTAAGTTATTTGCCAAAGTTGAGGTACACAATATTCAGGATTGGACCAGGGCCAAAAATAAATGTTCCGAGGAGCTTCTACAGTATCCACCCTCAACTTAGGCAATTTGCCAGAGTTGAGGTACATAATTTCAAATGAGGGACTAGGGCTAAGACAAGGGTTTCAAGAAAAATAGGAAAGGAGAATAATCTAATGAATAAAAGGTCAATTAGGCTCAAATTCAGGAAGAAGGGACAATTTACAATATTTGGATAGGCATTTTTGTTGAGTAGAATGAAATCAAACATGGCCTATGATCCTTTTCTATTCCACTATCCTACGACCTATACAAGATAAATTGGGAAAGTTTTGAATAGCATATACATAGTAAGAACTGAATAAAAATAGCTAAGACACACTTGGCACAAAATAGTATAATCAATTACTAAATATCAGGTCCATGCCCTAGCTTAAGCAATAGTTTATCACATCCATATATATGTAATGTCATGAAAATATCCATAGCGGTCAAGATATCGAACAGATATGTACATGCCACATAAAATTTGGAGGTATCTCCATTTTTTAAAACAAATTTCCTAAGTTCACCAAAACACTTTTTATAAATACGGCCACAAGACAACACCTAAAACACTACAAATTTAAATAAATCAAAAACATATTGGTTCTACGAGATATTTCACTCAAGAAAAAAGAAACACAGCAATAAAAACCCTCAAGTGGACATAGGTAACCCCACCCCACATCAAAAAGGCATGCATTATTCTTAATGTATTATAAAATCTATGAAAGTGCTAGAGAGAGGATGTACCTATAGCACTCTAGGCGTTGGTGTCTGGTGTGATGAAGTGGCCTGCAGTATCCACCACAACATCATTAATCATGGCACTATAGAGACCGGTGCACTCAAAGTAATAGGTTGTGGAACCATGCTTAAATCTGCACCACTGGTAGTCCGTGGTGGTATTCTAGAAGAGGCTTCAATAGCTCGAGCCCTCATCTCTTTCTCTCTCTTAACTCTCTCTTTTATTGACCTTTTTTGAGTTTTCTTGAATTCCTTTTTCCTTTCTTTTTTCTCTTTTTTTCTGCCTTCATTGGATACTCTTGCTCTTCTCGTGGCCTCTTACCATTGGCTTTGATAGATCTACCCATCAAATCAATTAGTGACTTATCTTCCTCTGATTTCTTAACATCTAGAATCGAGAATGCCATAGCGAGTCTATTTTAAAGCTCTACAATGGCGTCTTTCGCCATTTCCAATTCAGCTGCAAATTTGTCTAAGTCAGGCACAGTCATTTCTTTCAATCATTCATTCATTCTCTCATTCATATCATCTGAACGATTTTGAAAATTAACATAAGGCATAAGTGCAGCTTTGATAGCTCAATTAACAAAGGGTTTGAACTATTTTTGCAAATAACTTGAACTATCTCTCAAACCTCTGTGACCGCTTAACCCATCTCTTAAAGTTCTGGGAGTGAGCAAGTACTTTAAAGTCTAGGCTGTAGCAGCAGTGTCAATAGACTCAGTAGTTGAGGTAGTACCAACAACCCCAGATATAGTAGAAGTAGTCGGTGGACCGATGGAGATAGCTGGATGTATGCCTGAGGCCCCTCCTGAAGCCTTTGAAGTAGTAGAAGGATCCCTTGTTGCATAATTACTAGGTCCAAACATTGTAGGCTTATGCACTTGCAACTCAAACTTTTCTTCATCACTGGATCTGTCAAGATCATGTGTCTTTAATGCTATCACCTCATCATTTATACCATCCAACACTAGAACATGGGCTTTCTTTCATAACTGAGTGATAAGGTATGGTCATGGTAATGATGTCGTGGGCCTTTTTACCCATATTTTCACTTTGCAGGCTATGATTTCCCTAAAGTTCAGCTTGAAACCAGACATTAAGCTAGCTACCAAAATATCTCTATCTTCACCCAATCTATTATCTCCTCCAATAGGATTAAACTTAGCCTCATTAGGGCCTTAGAATAGGATTGTGAAGCCTTAACCTAGGTTTGGGTAGGTGTTTGCCTTAGGTTGGGTTTTTTGGACTTATAGCAGGCCTTATCGCATTTTTTCTAAGATAGATTGTTATAGAACGATGTCCTTATAGACTTGATTTAGTTGTAGACTACCTTCAGGAGACTTCCATTTGGGATTGGGTTACCGTAGTCATTACCTTAAACTTGTTAGCTCTGATACCCTTGCCTTGTTAGTATTCTAACCTCAAATCGCAACTTTAGACTTAATACATGGAAATTTAGTTCTCTTTTAATGGTTTAGCTTCTAAAATGGGAATAATGACTATAGGGATGGTAGATGAGTTATATCACCCTATTATTGCTACTTAATGCTTATATTATAAGTTTTGGTTTGAGTTCGGCATCTGTTATATTCTTACTATTTATCAGTTCTAGTTCAAGTCTGGCACCCGGTACATTGTTTATTATCTATAAGTTCTGGTTTGAGTATGGCACCCGTAATACTGCTAATATTTATGAGTTCCAATTTGAGTCTGGTATCTGGCCTATGGTTATTATCCACTAGTTTTGATTTGAGTCTGGCATTTACTATATATACTATTATAGATCTTGGGTTGGAAATTCAGTAGAGATCAGTAAGATTAATGGTTATGGATAGGAAAGGACTATACGGTATGCACATCACACATCTTGACTCATTTATATGTTCATTACTGTTATATCTGGTTCTCACTTTAGTTTTACTCTTGTTTGTACCCATCGTGCTTATGTGGGCTCGCTTAGGTTTATTTCTCCTTATGTACACCTTCTAGGCTTATGGGGGTCCAGTTAGGTTATAGCTAGGCTTTTATTTTCACTTTTGAGTTATTTATATTTGATTTACTGCATTCTTTTAGTAAAGCCTATAATTTCACTTTTGACCCTTATTTATTGCCTTTAGTTTGTTTACTTACTCTTTATTTGTACTTTTACTGTAAGTGAGCTTAGTCGGCCTATGTTTTCTATTGAGTACCCATGGTATTGGTACTTATACTGCACTTTTGCATCTCTTTCCCTGATGCAGATCCTAGTATGAGTCACCGCCATTGACCCTGACCACAGGCTATTCTGCTGATCGGAGATTGGGTGAGCTTTTAGAGACCGGAGATGATCCTCCTCTTTATTCTATTATGTTAGTCTTATTTTGTATATTCAGAGACTATGATGCATATTTGACACTGTCTGGTACTCCTTTTTATTTAGTGGCTCTTGTACTGACCTTACAAGGTCTTGAGAGGGATTTTTTTTGGTATTTTGTTCTTTTCCCTCTCTTGTATAGCATTCTTATGTTAGTATATATATATATATGTTTTCACTTATCATTTACTACTGTCGTCTTTATTATTATTTTTCCTCTATCTTTCGCTTGTTAGCCCATTACTTGTCGTTCTAGGCTATGATTTGTCTTACCTACTAGTGGATTAAAGTAGGTGCCATCATGACCTAAGAAATTGGGTTAGGACAGTTTTGTATTATAGCCTTGGTTTAATGGTATTGTCGATATAAGATCAAGTGTCTAGTATAGTCTTGCGGATTGGTACAATGACGTCTATGTCCTATCTTCGGGAGGCTACTAGGCATTTTTAGGAAAATCTCATCTTTTTGATTCATTTTCATACATTGTATTGATATTGGTTTCTAGATTCTCATTATTGTACTCTTTTGTAGATGGCTAGGATGAGGGCCATGATGGCTGGGGATGGGGCTTTCGAGCCTGCAGGTAGGGTACCGGTTAGAGGCTGAGGTCGACCCTGAGGTTGAGGGCAAACTAGAGCTACAGCACCAGCTTGAGGCCAGGCCATGGATCCTTCACAGTGTATGCACCTGAGTTAACACTAGAGGATCTACCGCCATAGTAGTCGGTGGGCTAGGAGGCAGCCCAGGCTCCACCCAGATTTATCTCTTCATATGTCCTCCATGATGCTTTGGTATAACTATTTGGTTTGGTTGGTGTCCAGTCGATAGATGGGTCTCAGACATCCGCTCAGGGGGTAGCCCAGGGTGGACTTAGTATAGGGGTGTAGCCTGCAGCTGTAACTCCCAGACTAGAGGTACCACCAGCACCGATAGTTCAACAGCCAGCAGTAGCCCAGCTATCCATGACTTTTGAGGAATAGAAAATGCTGGGCCAATTTCTGAGATTAACTCCACCGCAGTTTGCAGGAGCCCCAGGAGAGGATACATATGAATTCCATAATAGTTGTGAGGAGAGGTTATGTAATTTGGGGTTGGTTGAGTTGTGTATAGTGTATTATACCATCTACCAGCTTGATAGAGTACTGAGGCAGTGGTGGAGGGGATATCTTAATTCTAGTCCATCTGGATCTCTTCCTATGACTTGGGCTTAGTTCTTCGATACTTTCTTAGAGAATTATATGCCCCGCAGTATACGTGATCGCCTGAGGGATAATTTTTTAGCATGGAGGTAGGGTTCTATGATAGTGGATGAGTACAAGGCAAGGTTTCACGAGCTAGCCAGGCATGCCACCATGATTTTGCCTACTGAGTATATGAGGGTGCAGTGTTTTGCCAGGGAATATAGATTCTCGTTCCATAGGGCTACTCAGAGTCTGGTGACATCAAGGAGGTCATTTACTGATATTGCAAATCATGCCCACACTATAAAGGATATGGATTGTGGGTTGAAAGGGGTGGTGATAAGAGACCCCGTTATCAGGGTAGTTACAGTGGTAACCAGAGCAGTACACAGATTAGGAGTAGAGGTTTTCAAGGCAGGTACCCTCAGCAGCAGCTGTATCAGTATCAGGGTCAGTCTAGTAGGCCCGTTCAGGCAGCACCTCAGATTTTAGATGGGGTTCAGTTTAGTTATAGTGATTTTGATGGTTAGGGAAGTAGTCATCCGTCGAGGGGTGTTTAGTCAAGATCTTCAGGATGAGGTGGTCATTTTGGGTCAGCCAAACCTTCTCGTTAGGTTAAAGTGCTTGAGACATGCTATGAGTGTGGGGTTGTTGGTCATTTTGCCCGAGAGTGTCCCTATTATGGGATGATTGAGCCTGCTGCACAGACTGTTCCACCAGTTAGATTAGTTTTGCCTCCAGCTTAGGGTGGTACAAAGGGTAGTAGGGGTGGTCCCCAAGGTTCTCATAGAGGTCCTCAAGCAAGGAGAGTAGGCGGTCTAGTAGGCACCTAGTTTGGAGGCTGGTAAAGTCATTTATATGTTGTTCCTCATAGGCCAGAGGCTGAGGCTTTGAATGTTATTATTACAGGTATGATTTGGGTGTGCCTTCAACTGGCTTTTGCCTTATTTGATCCAAGCTCCACGTATTCCTATGTTTCTGCTTATTATACATCTCAATTATGGTTGTCTTATGAGCCATTATATGTGCATATGTGTATAGTTACTCCCATGGGTGATTCTTTAGTAGTGGATCGGGTATATAGATCATGTATTATTACTGTGCAGGAGTATGACACCCAGGCTAATCTTATTATTCTAGACATGGTTGATTTTGACGTGATTATGGGCATGGACTGGTTATCCCCCTATCATGTGATCTTATATTGCTTTGCCAAGACCATTACCTTAGTCATGCCTAGCATACCCCCAGTTATGTGGTAGTATACTTATAGTCGCGTGTCGATGGGGATTATTTCTTATATTCGGGCTAGGATACTGGTATCGAGGGGTTATATGAATTATCTGGTATATGTTCATGATGTTAGCATTGAGAGTCCTTCACTGGACTCTGTTCCTATAGTTCGGGAGTTCCCTGATGTTTTTCCTACCGACCTACCTGGCCTTTCTCCTAAGCGTGATATGGAGTTTGCTATTGGCCTCGAGCTGGGCACCCGACCCATTTCTATTACACCTTACTGTATGGCTCCTGCCGAGCTAAAGAAGATGAATGTTTATCTTTAAGATCTTCTGGGTACAGGTTCTATTAGACCAAATGTATCATATTGGGGTGCTCTAGTTCTGTTTGTAAAGAAAAAGGATGGTTCTATACGTATATGTATTGATTACAAGCAACTGAATAAGGTGATAGTGAAGAATAAGTATCTTATACAGTGTATCGATAATCTATTTGACCAGCTTTAGGGTGTGGTTGTGCTTACTAAGATAGATTTAAGGTTCGACTACCATCAATTAAGGATTAGGGCAAAGGACATCCCTAAAACAGCTTTCAGGACTAGCTACGACCATTACAAGTTTGTGGTGATGTCTTTTGGGTTGACTAATGCCCCAGTAGTGTTCATAGACTTGATAAACTATGTATTCAGGCCCTATTTGGACTCCTTCATTATTGTATTTTTTGATGACATCCTTCTGTACTCGAGGAGCAGGGAGGAGCATGAGCAGTATTTGTGGATTGTGCTTCATACTTTGAGAGAACATCGGTTTTATACCAAGTTCTCTAAGTGCGAGTTCTGGTAAAGTTTATAGATTTCTTGGGGTATGTGGTGTCCATAGATAGGGTTATGGTAGATCCGGCGAAGATTGAGGCCATTCATAATTGGACTAGGCCTATATCTCCAATTGAGGTTCGTAGCTTTATTGGGTTAAAAGGCTACTACGGATAGTTTATCGATGGATTTACTTCTATTATAGTGCCTATGACCAGATTGACTAGAAAGAAGGTTCTATTTGCAGTGGTCTAATTAATGTGAGGCAAGCTTTCTGAAGCTCAAGGACTTGCTTACTTCAGCTCCTATTCTGACTCTTCTTATTGAGGGTAAATGGTTTACCTTCTATTGTGATTCTTTGAGTGTTGGTTTGGGTTGTGTTCTGATGCAGCAGGGTCGAGTTATTGTTGATTCTTAGAGACAGCTGAGGGTGCATGAGCGCAACTACCCACTTTAGACTTGGAGTTGGCCGAAATAGTTTTTGCACATAAGATTTGGAGGCATCACCTGTATGGTGTTCGTTGTGAGATATTCACTGATCATCATATTCTTCAACATATTATGACTCAGAGGGACCTTAATTTG
Source organism: Capsicum rhomboideum (assembly GCA_031232105.1). Classification (NCBI taxonomy): domain Eukaryota; kingdom Viridiplantae; phylum Streptophyta; class Magnoliopsida; order Solanales; family Solanaceae; genus Capsicum; species Capsicum rhomboideum. The sequence continues at coordinate 44,800,791 of CP124708.1, read as the reverse complement.
AGGCAGCATAGGTAGATTGAGTTGCTGAAGGACTATCATCTCTCTTTTTTATACCATCAGGGCACAAAAGTGGTAGCAGATGCCTTGAGCTGGAAGGCGGTGAGTATAGGGAGCTTGGCCTTCCTTTCAGTTTCAGAGTGACCATTGGCCCTGTACATCCAATCCTTATCCAACAGATTGATTCGGCTTGATATTTTGAACCTTAGAAGGATTCTTACTAGTGTTAAGTCCAGGTCTACCTTGATTGAGTAGATTTGAGGCAATTAGTTTGAAGATAGTAGGTTGTGTGGTATTTGAGATCAGGTATAGAAGGGTAAGTCCAGGAGGTCTACCTTAGATTTATATGGTATATTGAGATTTGATGGTCTCATTTGCGTTTCGAGGGTAGGAGGTTTGATTCAGTTGATTCTTCAGGAGCCTCATAGCTACAGATATTCTATTTACCCTGGGACAGCTAAGATGTATAGGGATTTGAGGCAACATTACTGGTGGAGCGATATGAGGTGAGACATAGAGGACTTTGTGGCTTGGTGTTTGTATTGTCAGCATGTGAAGGCAGATCATTTGAGACCTGGCAGTTTGCTTCAGAGGCTACCCATTCCTGAGTAGAAATGGGATCGGATTACTATGGACTTCATGGGTAGTTTGCCTCATACTTCTCATGGTTTTGGTAGCATCTAGATCATCATAGATTGGTTGACTAAGTCTACTCATTTCCTACCTATTCATTCTTCCTACAGTGCCAAGAGGTTAGCTTGGATTTGTGTTCGAGAGATGGTTCATCTTCACGGAATGCCCATGTCTGTTATTTTTTATAGAGGTTCTCAATTCACCTCTAGCTTTTGGAGGACCTTTTAGGAGGCGTTGGGTGCCCACGTCGACCTTAGCACAGCTTTTCATCCCCAGACTAACGGATAGTCTGAGCGAACTATTCAGGGTTTGGAGGATATGCTCTGAGCTTGTGTCATGGACTTTGGAGGTCAGTGGGATCATTTTCTAGCTTTAGTAGAGTTTGCCTACAATAATATCTACCATTTGAGTATTCACATGGCACCATTCAAGGCATTATATAGTAGACAGTGTCGATCTCCGGTTGGTTGATTTGAGACTTCAGAGACTAAACCTCAAGGTACCAACTTGCTTAGAGAGTCATTAGACAAAGTTCGGATTATTTAGGATAGGCTGCAGGCAGCTTAGAGCAGGCAAAAGAGTTGTGTTGACCATAGGTTACGTGCTTTGAGAATTGGAGTTGGTGACCCGGTCTTTCTTTGAGCGTCGCTCCTAAGGGGTGTGATGCGGTTCGATAAGAGAGGCAAGCTCAGCCCCAGATATATCGGGCCATTTGAGATCCTTAGAAAAGTTGAAGAGGTAGTTTATAAGTTATCCTTGCCTCCAGCCTTTTCAGCCATTCATCCTATTTTCCATGTATCGATGCTGAGGCAATATATTCTGGATGAGTCTCACATACTCCAGTGGGACTCGGTTAAATCAGTTGGATGATAGGCTGACCTTTGTGGAGGAGCTAATCTTTATCTTAGCCAGAGATATCAGGCGGTTGAATTCCAGAGATATTCTTATGGTTAAGGTTCAGTGGAGAGATCGTCCAGTTGATGAGGCTACCTAGGAGACCGAGCATGATATATAAATCCAGTTTCCTCACCTATTCGAACTTTCAGGTACTTCTTAATCCTTTATTTTTGCTGGCAAAAGTCCTTTTAGAAGTGGATGTTGTAATGTTCTGCCATTTTGTGCTTTTTCTACATTTAGAGCATTCTTATAGCTGCCCCATGTCATTTATGACTTGTTAGGACTGATATTTCAGTTACCGGGCAGTTCATTTGGTTTCTATAGCCATTTTCCTGTTATGGAGATTTTAGAGTTGAGAAAATGGTCTCGAGCCAAAACTTCAAGTAAATAGCCTCGGATTCCAATTCTGACAGTTTTGTTAGCTCTGGGATATCAATTTTAGGCTAGGGGAACACTTGGTCTGGGTCCTGAAGCTTTTGGACTTATTTTGGGCTATTGGATGGATTTTGGTAAGAATAAAACCTTGGGTTTGGGACCCACTTTTTTGTCGAAACGACCTCTGATGGAAATTTTGATGGTTCTGTTGAGTCCAGAATGCTGAATTTGTTAGGGTATCATAGTTCATTTTCGTTCACGGGATTCAGAACAAATCTTGGGGTCTTTTCCAGAGATTTAGCAACTTAGAAAAGTTGTTGGTGCATCAGCACCTAGTGCAGGCTAAAATTGGTCTTTGCAATCGCGAGGCCTTGGCCACATTCGGGAAGGTAGATTTTGGTCTTCACATACACATGGCCTTGAACGCTATCACGAGGTCAAGAACTCATGACCTCCTCGTTCGCGAGCTAGCCTTCGCGTTCTTGAAGAGGAAGCCGACCTGGACGATCCATGTTCCTTCTTTGCAATCGAGATAGATCAGCCGCGTTCGCGATAGGGGTCCCTGGATCACAAAGAAGTACCCCTGGCAGTATATATAGCTTCCCCTTTATTTTCAGCTCTCATTTTTCTAAGTGTGGACACCATTAATATCCTTGGGAGCTTGGAAATTAGTGAGAATTGATAAATTGGATATGAGATTGAATTGGCAACGTTAGAGTGACCTTTTTCTCATCCATATTTCGTAAGTTCCCAGTGAAAATCTCCGTTTAATTCTTTAATTAAATTCTTGTTTTTCTCATTTTTATTTGGAACTACTTGGAGCTGTTTTAGAGCTCGAATTACGCCTAATTTTGGGGCAAGTGATCCTTGAGCTAAGAGGGACTGAATTCAATCTTCGATTCCATTGGTGGGATCCACTATTCAATTTTTAGCCCCATTTCTAACTTGAAGCATAAATTCATAATATGGGTACTGATGTTCTTATCTTGATATGTAGAATATTATTTTGGTAGAGTGGCAGCGGTCGGAGGCTTCTCAAAAGGAAAAAGCTCCATTATAGAGGTTTTTGCATTTCTGTGGCATCCTGATAGGCTAGGATTTTCTTTATTTTGGACTTTGCTCCTTGTGGTATTAGAATTGTATTGTGCTAGCTATGGGTGGGCTCTTAAGGTTCAGATATTTATTTAGCGATTTATGGCTATTTTTAGATAATTAGAGGGCTTTTCGGGTAGATTTCAACCATGTTTCCCTTATGACTGGTATTGCTTTCCCCTTTAGGATTAGACTTAGTGTAACACCCCGTACTTTTATAACCTCATTTGAAACCTTGGTGTTGAGATTTCATGGGTATGTGTTTTATAGTGTCATTGGTGAAACATTTGATATCGGACCTAATATGTGCAATTAGACCTTCGTAGGAGGTGTTTTGTGATTTCGTGGAGCATTTGTGTAATACCCCGTACACATTCTAACCTCATTTGGTGACTTGGAGTCATGTTTACTTGATGATTAAGATCACTAAGTAAGTATATTGTAGTGTTTTGATAAGGTATTGGACGATATGCAAGTATTGAAGAAATGGCCGAAAAATTCAGCAAGGTGCTGAAACTTGAGCCACTCACTGTTTCAGGGGGTGTGGCGCAAGCCACTGATTCAGAGGGGGTGCATTTCTTGCGCCACTGCCTTGCTTTGCAGCAGTGGCGCAAGGCACAAAGATTGTGCCCTTCCGGACTCGTTTCGCAACGCAATTCTACGGCGATTCTTGGATGGTTTCTTTTGGTTCTTTGGAGTTCTTTGTGCATTGTTAAAGCTTCAAACACTTCAATACACTCCTACATAATCCTACATGATCAAATCATGAAACATAAATAGTTATCCAAAATGTTCAATGAAGTCATGGGCCACTAGAATTCCTATTTTTGCGATTGAGACGACGAATGAGAATCTCGTAAGAGAATATTATCGTGACATTATGTCATTAATTAAACATGAGATATATGGTGGATTACACATTAAAGTTGGTGGGTTAAGCTAACATATGCAATTGGGCCCAAATTTAGGCCCAAAATAGGATAAAATACATGGCCCAAAGGGGCAATTGACCCATTCTTCCACTTTGACCACATTTAATGCCAAGGAATGGCTAAGTATGACTTGGTGTCTATATAAAGGCCCCAAAATCAGATTTTATTCATAGAACACTCTCATGCCTTTTAAAGATATTTCTCAAGAATTTCTCTAGTTCCAAACCCTAAAGCAAATATTTCCTTTGGACTCTTTGGTAAAGATAATCCTATTCCAAGCCTTGGTAAGTATTTATTCTCATGGATTAACATATTATATGCATGGGAGATTATGTATATCATGATAGTTATGTTGGCAAGGTGGTGAATGGTGTATTTTTGCTTTTGGTGAAAGATGTGCCATCTTTGTGATTTGAATGTGAAAAGAGACTTGATGTCTTAATGAAAGAGCATGGTATGGATAAAATATGAACATGTATGGTGTGATTTTGTTATTAAACTTGTTATTTTTCTAAAAGTGTAAATTGTGAGATTTTGGCCGATATGTGCTATGAGGTGTATTAAGGTAATTTGATGGATTATTTCTGATGTGATATGGATAATAAAGTGTAAAGGAGAAGTGTTGTGGTGAAATGTATTGATTCTCATGTATTGGTCAATGTATGGAATATTGGGGGATTTTTGGAATAATAATTTCATCAATGGTTTTGTCAAGGGGAAATGGCATGTTTAAAGGCAAACTAATTGATGTTATATGCATTTGTAGAGTAGTTGATGGTTAATGTGAATCCCATTATACATTTGTGTTGTAGAGTGACACATAAAGAAGGAGCGGGACTATTGTATGCACCTCTAGGATTATATATTCGTATTGCGAATACAAGGTATGTAAGGTTACTCTGTCCGTATCTTTCTGCGGCAAATAGTATTCACATTGACATTACGCTTGTCCCATCCCGAAATGTGCTAAGGTATTCTATATCCGGTTATAAATGGTCATTATCATATAGTTCATACTCATTGATCAATTGTGAATATCATGTCTTATATTCATGAATAATGTTCCGAAAGCTCAACAATGTTATGTTCCAAAGTTCCAATAGTGGTTATACTCATGTATCTTTTTCATTGATTATTGTCTAATGGTTCCAATAGTGATATGTTTCCAGTAAGGCTATGTTTCCAACAATGTTTATTCACATGTCCCTCACTCATTGGTTAATGATCCAAAGCTTCAAGTAAAGTTGTGACTATCATGGTATCAATCTCAATGTAATAAACAAAGTAATGCATATGTGGTCAATGATCAAGTATGGGTGGCAGCTTTGGGGCCAAAATGCCTAGCTCAAGCCGATCCCAAGGTTGTTGGATCAGGGGGCAGTCCTAGGGCCATAAGCCTAGCTCGGACCGATCCTGACAGGGGGCAGCTCTAGGGGTAATAACCTAGCTCGAGCCGAACCTGAAATATTGTATGGGTGGCAGCTCTAGAGGTACTAACCTAGCTCGAGCCGATCCCGATGTATACATTGATTCATAGGGTGGCAGCTCTAGGGGCATAAGCCTAGCTCGAGCCGATCCCAATATAACGATATGTTATGTTAAAACCCTCTGTTCAGTCGGGGCACGGGTATCACAGGTCAAAGGCAAAGGTGAGTAATCATGGAAGTAAAGATACAACGAATGTAATGAAAGCAACATACATGATTTCCAAAGTACAGAACAGTGACTCATCTACATTGTGACTTATCTATATTGGCTATGCATTTGAATTTGAGTTCTTGACATATTTTCATATCTTACAAGTTTCATATGGCCTTACATACTCAGTACATTCTTCGTACTGACCCCTCTTGGGGAATTTACCTTACTTGCTGCAGGTACAGGTACTAGTAGGCCTCCACAGTAGGTTGCCAGTGTTGCAGATCTTTGGTGAGCTCCAGTTAGTTCGGGGTTTCTCCGAGTCACAGTTGTACATATGTTTTGGTGTTGTACATGTTGTATAAAGCGGGGACTTGTCCCGACTTTTTGTTCATTTTGGTCAATGCATTTGTTAGAGGCTTTTGTAGATGGATGTGGGTGTATAAATGTAAAAGGGATATGTCGTTCTTGACTTGGTGGCCTCAACGGCCCAGTTTCGCATATGTATATATATATCATGTTCCATGAATTCCATTGTTGGTATCTATAGCTATTATGTGTTTGTGGTATTCTTATGGCATGCATATGATTGAATAGAGACAAAGCTTGGTTCTCTCGGGCCTTGTCAGCTACGAGTACCAATCCGTCCCGATGGGATTTGGGGTGTGACACTTAGCCTCGTTAGGGCCTTGGGATGGGATTGTGAAGCCTTATCCTATGTTTGGGTAGTTTCTTGCCTTAGGTTGGGTTTTCTGGACTTGTAATCACCCTTTTTCTAAGATAGGTTGCTATAGAACAATGTCCTTTTAGACTTGATTTGGTTATAGACTATCTTCGAGAGACTACCATTTGGGATTGGGTTGCCTTAGTCATTACCTTAAACTTTTTAGCTCTGATACCCTTGCCTTGCTGGTACTCTGACCTCAAATCGCGACCTTAGACATAATAAATGGAAATTTTGTTCTCCTTTAATGGCTCGGCTTCTAAAATGGGAATAATGACTAGAGGGATAGGAGATGAGTTCTATCACCTGATTATTTCTACTTAATGCTTAAATTATGAATTTTGGTTTGAGTTTGGCATCTTCTATATTCTTACTATTTATCATTTCTGGTTTGAGTCAGGCGAGTCCGACATTCACTATATTTACTATTATGGATCAAGGGCTGGATATTCAGTGGAGACCAGTAAGATTTATGGTTATTGTTAGGAAAGGAGTAGACGGTACGCATATCGCACATCTTGACTCATTTTTACGTTCATTACAATTATATCTGGTTCTCAGTTATATTTCACTCTTGTTTGTACCCACCATGTTTATGGGGGCTCGGTTGGGTTTATTTCTCCTTATGTGCACCTTTTGGCTTATGGGGGTCCAGTTAGGTTATATCTTGGCTTTTATATCCACTTTCAAGTAATTTATGTTTGATTTACTGCATTCGCTTAGTATAGCCTATTATTTCACTTCTGACCCTCATTTATTGCCTTTAGTTTATATACTCGCACTTTATTTATACTTTTACGATAATTGAGCTCAGTTGGCCTATAATGCCTACTGATTACCCGTGGGTTTGGTACTCATACTATACTTCTGCATCTTTTTCCCTGATGCAGATCCTAGTACGAGTCATCGTTGTTGACGCTGAGCTCAGGTTGTGCTACTGATCGGAGATTGGGTGAGCTTTTAGAGTCCGGAGTTGATCCTCCTCCTTCTACTTTAGTCTTATTTTGTATTTTTCTGAGTCTACGATGCATATTTTGACACTGTCTAGTACTTCTTTTTATTTATGAGCTCTTGTACTGACCTTACCATGTCTTGGGAGGGATTCGTTTTGGTATTTTGTCATCCTCCCTCTCTTGTATAGCATGCTTATGTTTATATATATCTATGTTTCCGCTTATGATTCACTACTGTCGTTTTTATTCTTATTTTTCTCCTATATTCTGCCTGTTAGCCTGCTACTTACAGTTTCGGGCTATGGTTTAGCTTACTTACTGGTGGGCTAAAGTAGGTGCCATCATGACCTGAGAAATTGGGTCGAGACACAAATATAACACATCCTCTTATTATTGTAGAAGAGTAAAGGAGGGGACAGCAAAGTTGAACAGAAAAAATAAAAAAATAGCATTTTTTTCAAATCATGTTTATGTAAGCTTGAACGCAGATGCTACTCAATCATCGCTCAAAATGAACAACTTTCCTGACTAATCCTACATGGTCGGAAAAAAAAAAGAGAATTGAAATTAACAAAACTATACATTGAGGAACAAAAATAAAGAGTAATTACATTGAAAAATTGGAAGCCCTCATACTTTAACAAAAAAAATGGTGGAATCATGTTGCTATGGCAATCCAAGAAGCTATAGACTTTGGTAGTAATATCAAATATTTTTTTCTTCACGCTCCTGTTAAGAGTATACAATCAGTGGTGATACGAATAAAAAAATTGAAACTCGAATTAAATAGCAAAAGCACAAAGTACTAAATAACCACACATAATGCAGAAAACCCGACAAAATCTTCAAATTATTATCGAATCACAGGGCTAAATTAAAAAAACATACATTAAAAAAAACTAAAACTTGTTTGAAACATCAAGAACTTGAATAAATTAATCAAAATACAAAAAACCTAAGCAGAATAATAGCAAATTTAAAGGCTGAACAAGCTACTTCCTATCTATTCTCTTCTGTAAATGGTTATAAGAAGTGTTCATATGTACGAGAATTCCTAATATAAGGTAAACTGACTAATTTTGTAGGATAAAATAAAGCATATAAAAGGTTGTATAGTGAAAGATGAAAAAGATGACACTTAAATGTGTAACTGAAAATAATTATGGCAAATTATTTACAAATTCATAGATTATTATTCGGGGAAGATGTAATTGAAAAACTGAAATGTAAATTAAAGACATATTCATATGTGACTATAATGTGGAAGATGGATGAAAAAAAGTGAAATGTAAATTAATGAACCTTTGGTCTTTCCACTTCATTGCTTTTCTCTGAAATGGGACTATGATGATGATATGATATTTATATTACAAAATATAGTAATTACAAGATAATTGTATCTTTGATGATGGTGAAGGGAAGGCAGGATTAGCAATTGAAAGATGATGATGCTTTTCAATTCTCCACTATAATGTACAATAGATAATAAGTAATTGATTTCTATGAAGACTTTAAATATGGAAAATGCAAAAGAAATGACCATATGTAAAAAAAACTTTTGTTATTTTATAATTTTACTATATAATATTTAATTGTTAACTATTCTGTAACATTTTAATTTAGTGTAGGGGTAAAATGGTAATCCAACTTCGCACTTAGAAGCTTCCCACTTTTAATATAATATGATTTTTTAAGCATTCAATTGTGACCTTCATTTTGAGTATGAAACTAAGTCCAGAATCACACATCTCTCTAACTCTTCTATAGGATTTTTTTTCTATTTTATGGCGGGTGACCTTTTAGGCAAAACACTATGGAACTTGAGAAGCCTACAGTATTTTCCCATCTCAAGATTATTTCATTAATTTAGCGGAAGAATGCATGATGACTATAGTGGGAAAATTCTACAAAGGAAGCCCAGCTATGAAGGAACTTTATAAGTATTTTGTTAGCCAATTCTATCTCGAAGGCTCTATTAAGATTGCATAGTTGACATTAAACAAGTGTACATTGATTTCAAGGTGGACTTCCAACTTCAAACTAGAGACTGAAACCACCATAGTTGTAACACCCCAAAAGTTCCTAAGACTCCATTTCAAAATTAGCACAGAAAATCAGTCAGAAACCAGAAAAAAAATTCCACAAAATGACTAAGAAAATGAGTCGTCGTTAGCACCAACGACTCATTGGGTAAGCCGTCCTGAAGGATTTGCCGAAAATCCTGAAGGGTGAAAATCATTCTAGTGGCAATGACTCATGACGATTAGTCATCATCTGTCTTGACGAGTCGTCATGAGTCCCATCCTGACGAAGTCCAGTGAAAGTCCCAAAGACTAATTTTTTTCGTCCTAGTGAAAATGAGTCCACACAATGACTTGTCATAAGTGATGACAAGTCGATGTGTCCAGTCATGCCCAAGAATAGGGAAAACTACCCAATCATAACGAGTCTGACGATGAGTCGTTATCAGCCACGACAACTCATCTTGACGACCCGTGATGACTAGTGCAGCAAAATCAATTATGTTTTAATTAGGGTATTTTTGTACTTTTCCCATTACCTAGACATATACAACATCATTTTAATAGTATTGTGAGAGGGATTATTCAATCCTTTGTTCTTATTCTCACCCAAAACACTCAGAGAAATAAAATAAGTTTTTCATCTTCTAAAAGTAAAGAAAGGCTAGGGTTCCAATTCAACTTTAGAATCCTCCATATTCTTAGTAAGAATTCACTAATTCACATTCCAAGTGTGTGGGGTTTCATCCATGGGTACCCTTTCACCCATTTAGTCCCAAACAACTCAGAGTCTGTTAATTTTTTTACAGATTAAATATAGGGTTTTCATTCAGTCTATGATTTCCCTATGATTCCAGTTCTCTCATGATTCCTATATCATTATTATGTATTTTCCATGAATTTGGTATCTTACACCGCCCATCCATGTGATGAATGGACATTTAGTTTGATTTCACAGTATTCTCATATGAATTGCTTTTCAGTCATAAAGCATGGCGTGTTATGATACACGATACCGATAAATTATTGATCAAAGCATGAAATAAATAATTTAGCCTCAGTTTATAGCATAACTTTAGTTAATCAGATTTTCAAAATACTTTCAGATAAAGTATATTCTGAATCAGTTTTTAGTATAAAAGTTTATTGAGCTATCAGTATAAATAGTATGGGAGTAGTACTTAGCACCGAGTTAGACTGAGGTTCAGCGCACCCAGGTCCCAGAACTACGTGCCACCATAGGTTTATTTAGCCCCCCAAGTTGGGCATCAGTTTAGTGATCACGACAGTCATGCCTCTATAACTTGGCATGGTATATTAGGCCCTTTCGATGGGGTGTATACATCAGACTTCTTGTTTAGCTCACGTGGTTTATGTTGGTTAATAGACTCTCCTATAATTACAGATTTAGACTCAGTATTTGTACATGCCCCTCAGTTCAGTTTACTTATTTGAAATTATGACTTTTCATACTTATCATTCCATATCAGTTTATATGCATTTATAATAGGGTCATTATACTTCAAGTCAGTTTATGCATTTAGTCTTGCATTTCAGTTTAGTTATCAGTATTTTCCACCATGCTTAGTATTTACAATTGCATACCTCACATACTCAGTACATTCAAAGTACTGACTGCATACTTTTTTTGTGTTGTATCATATTATGCTATCGGTTTTGGCGCCCTGCATCAAACTCACGATTGGCACAATCCAGTACCTTTCAATAGCAGATTATTAGTGAGTCCTCATCATCCAATGATGAGACTTTAATATTATTTTATTTAGTATTATTTTAGTTTTCAAACAGTTAAAGTTAGCTGGGGACTTGTCCAAGCAACTCATCTTTTACTAGAGGATTTCAGACAGTTAGTTATTTCAGCTGGTAGTTGTTTTTTTCCTCAAACTAGTGATTATTTCAGTCATTGAAGAATGTGATTATTAAGTTAGTTAGCTTTTGAATTTAGTATTTTATTTATATATATATATTCAGTGCTTTAAATGTCATGCCAGACCATGGGTTAGGTTGGGGTCACTTGTGGCTTTAAGCAATGTATTACGACTAGGGTATAGTCTTGGGTCGTGACAAACTTTGTATCAGAGCATCAGGTTTAAAGTGTCTCGGGGTGTCTGAAAGCCTTGTTAAGTAGAGTCTTATTTATGGCTGTGAAGCACGCCACACTTATGAAGGACAGGCTACAAAATATTTTAGAAAACTCTTACTTCTTTTATGTTCATATTGTGCGATAGAGTGTGAACTCAATTAAATCTCCTTTTAATTCTTGCTCTACGCGTTTATAGAAAAATGCCTCCTAGAAAAACCAATAAAAGAAGGAATGGAAATGGCAATGGTAACTAGCAAGCTCCACCAGATCCCCTAAATGAGAAAGTCTTTCATTCTGAGTTCAGGACTGCTTTTTAGGTGCTTGCTCAAGCCATGACCAACCAGGTCAATCAGTAGGCTGTTGCACCATCTAACCTGAATGGGAATGCAGCTGCCATGAGAGTTCGGGACTTTACTGTAATGAATCCTCCAGAGTTCCATGGTTCAAAGGTAGAGGGAGATCCACAAGATTTCATTGATCAGGTTCAGAAGATCACTTAGATTATGGGTATTACTCCAGTCAAGAGTGCAAACTTATCCACTTATCAGTTAAATAGAGTGGCTCAGACTTGGTTTAAGCAATGGAAAGTGGGTAGACGTACGGATGTAGGCCTGGTGGATTGGGATGATTTTGTGGCTATTTTTCTGGATAGGTTATTTTCTCGTGAGTTGAGGGAAGCTAAGGTTGAAAAGTTCATCAACCTTAAGTAGGGAAATATGACAGTGAAAGAATACAATTTTAAGTTTACCCAGCTCTCTAGGTATGCTCCAGAGATAGTTGATAAGCTAAAGGCTCGAATGAGTAAATTTATGTCAGGTTTTTAGGAGACAGTAGTCAAGAAGTGTAGGACCTCTATGCTAGTTGGGGATATGGACATCACTAGACTTATGACTCATGCTCAGTAGATTGAGAAAGAGGATAAAGGAGAAAGAAAAAGAGACTAAAAGAGCTAAAATAGGAAATTTTGAGTACTCTCAGCAAATGACGGGTGGTAGTAATCGAGGACTTTAGCTACAGCACCTTCTTCAGCTAGTGTACCATCCCGCAGACCTCATCATGATTGAAAGAATAGAGCATCAAGCTCTAAGTCACAAGGCAGTATTTTTGGTAGCTGCATTTTTCCAGCATGTCCTAAATATGGTAAGAACCATCCAGGTGAGTGTTGTCTGGGCAAGGAGGGTTTCTTTAGATATGGTCAAATAGGCTATAGGTTGAGAGGATGCCCTTCTGTCGGATAGGGAAATGGGGGTAATAAGGCTCACTCTACTAATCCAAAGGCTCCAGTAGGTCACCCAACTTAGTAGGGTACTTCATCTATTGTAGGTGGTGGATAGTGGATTCTGAGAATTATGATAAATCTCTCCCTTCTATTTTTCATACTTATTCGAGGATGAATGGTGGGTAAATTGGTATTTATTATAATGATTTGTTCTGTTGTTACTAAATATAGCTGTGGTAAAAGCAAAAGAACTTAGGATCAATAATTTAGTATGGGAGTGCACTAGACATAAGCTAAAGTCATAAAACATAAAGTTAAGTTAAAAGTGTTCTTACCGATTGAGTTTCCACCTAAGTTTAAGCTAGGGTCAACTTCAATGAGCATTCATCTTAGAATATAAAGAGTTATGGGTCCCAATACCCACCAAATTAAATATCCTTTAGTCTTCTTTCCAATGCATCAGACCATTTGTTAATCCACTTCTGGAGTAAACGGTTATGGTTGTTTTACTGAAGACTGTCCGTGCTGAAAAGTTGGCCACAACAATGAAGTTGCTACAGCAACAGTTGAGTTGTTGCAGTGACAAACAGATAGTACATAACCTTATTTTTTTTATGGGTTTTGGGTTTTTAACTCAAAAACCTTCGTCCTAAAGCCATTAGGGGGCTATTTTCCAAGTCAAGGGTGGAAATTCTTTATTGAGGTAAGTTCTTCCATCATCTTCTTCGTTTTTCAATCCAATAACATCTTAGAATCATTAGAATAATCTTTAATAGTGAAATTCTTAGAGATTATAACCCTAAGTTCATGAGATTTTGGGGAAAACTCATGGATTGGGGTAATATCACCTAGAATTAGTTCTTGATTATTGACTTACGATTCCTAGCATGAATTAGTGATTCTAAAATATGAAATTGATGGTTGAGGACCTTGAATTCAATACAATTGGTATCTTTAGCTTTGAAACTCCATTAATGTAGATGAGTTGAGTATGATAGAACTATTTAATGGTTAATTGACCCTTGGGTAATGTTTTAGACCATGAATAAGGATAGAATTAGTGGGTTGAATTCTCAAAGTAGTTATTTGAAGAGTAATTAATTAATGAATCCTATAGCTATTTGATTTCTAGATGATTGGACTAATAGAGACTTGAAGGAAAGAAAATAGCAACCTTGGCGTGGCTTGCTTAATCTAAGATCTTCGGTCGAGGTAGGTTATGATTTAATATGTAGTAAACTTGGGCTATATACCTGTAATAACTATAGTTGATGGAGATTTTATGTCTTAGGCCTACGCGCACAGAGTTTGGATGGATAAAACATGGAATTAATGTAATAAGGATCTAATTGAGTGTTGTTATGTTTTGTATGGATCCCTTTTGGGTGTTTGTATTTGTATGGCTTACTTGATGATTTACAAGTTTAATATGTGAATGTGGGTAACAATAGAGGAATTATGTGAACTTGTAATCTACAAAAATAGTCTTTAATACCTTAAAAAGGGTGAATATAATGTTTTTGTGTGCTTGGAATATCAAATATTCTTATGGAAAGATAGTTAGTAGAATTGTCGAGATAAGAGGATGTGGTGTCATAACTTAAGAACCTAAAGTCAAGTTTGGCTAAGTGCTAGGATGTAAGATGTGTTAAGGTGTTTGACTCAAGCTAGAATTATGTAAGATGTCTTACACTTAGTGAAGACTAGAATGTAAGGATTACTAGTTAGTGATTGAATTTACCAGTTTTGATAGGAATAAAAGAGGGTTAGATTAATGAATGAAATAGGTATATCGAATTTGACTGTAGACATCGATTTTGGTGAAATGTGCACTCCTAAAATAGATACTTGATTGATTGGTCTCCAGGCATGTTTGTGATTGATGATTGGGTTTAACTGTTGAATATGGTTGTCTTTGATTATTGTTAACTGAATTTGTCTAAGTGTAAGTGATGTATCTGAATAACTTGAAAAGGATTGATATGAAGAGGATTGTTACTACCTCGGTGATTTGAAGTGTTATGAATGTAATTTTAATTGTCAGTTGATTATGAGTAGTATCTTGATCGCTTTTTGCTTTCATTTAACTTTTTTATTTATGTAGTGTTGGATTAAGTCGGTTATAGACTTGATTTTCTCTTTACTTATATTTGACTTGGATGTTTGTGACTAGCCTTTGGGCATACTTATGATTTGTTGATTGTCATCACGCATGGAGCATTGTGTTGAGATTATTAAGTGAGATGATAATTTGGATCGGGTGTCATGCTGACACTGTAATTTGGATTGGGTATCACGCCAACACTGTTATTTGGATCGGGTTTCACATCAAAAACTATAATTTGGATCGGGTACCACACAGGTTCTGGTACATGGACTGAGCTCGTCCCCTGTAGGTCATAACTAAGGGTCCCTGCTGACCCTAGTATATGTGTACACCTTACACTGCACATGCATTCACTGGTTGCATTGCACATGTGATTGTTCATTGACTGTTGTTGACTGGACTGCTTGAGTGTGAGTCATTTGATATGAATAACTTGTATTGGAATGATAAAAAAAGGATAACCAGTTATTTGTAAGTTGATGGTTGTGATTGTGCATTAATGCAAAGTGTTAATAAAAGGTATGTCTTGGATTGTGTATAAATCTTATTCTCCTATGTGTATAGTCATATACATGATAGTATTATAGTGTCCCTCCTTGTGAAGTTGTTTATGTTTTATTAATTGTCTTAGTTTTTGCAATTCCTATGGTTAATGGTAGTAGAATAGGGAGCAAAGGTTGTTACGAAATAGGATTAGTGAGAGAGAAGTGTAGAGTTATTGTAACAAGGTGAGTGCATAAGAAATGATGGTTAGGTTGATTAATGAAATTGTGTCAGTTAGTCACGCCCTGAGGATAAGTTGATAATGCTATAATAAAAGAAAGGCGGTAAGGTTGGAAGTTGAAGCAGGTTAAGTATGATAAGTCTGTAAGTGTATATTGTCATGATGTTTTCTTGATTGATATATGTTGTTATATGTTTCTAAACTTGGTCGGTCGATGATACATATCAGTACGTGTGGTTGTACTGATGCTACACATACAATAGCTCCTTTTTGGGCTATAGCCATTTACCGGTCAGTTGGAGTTTTTATAGGTGCAGCGGTGATTATTCTTCAGCTGCTTTTGTCATTCTGCTCTTACATAAATTTTGTGTCTTGAGTCATCCTTTATTGTTTAGTGCTTTTATACCTGTTTAGACTAGGTTCTAGGGAGTTATGTAATTAAATTCCATAATGTACTTTGTAATAAGTTTTGTTTCAAAAGAAAGGTTTATTATTTACTAATGCTTAAGGTTTTAACAATATTTTCCACAGTGGTTAAAGGTTTGGTAGTAAGGCCTCTCCTATATAGGATAGAGTTAGGTAGGTGCCACATGATCCGTGATTTGGGTCGTGACAAGATGGTATCAGAGCCCAGGTTACTGGTCTCCCAGTACAAGAGAAAATGTGGAGTAGATTCCTGCGGATTGGTATGTTGGCGTCCACATTAAATCCTTAGGAGGCTATAAGGCATCTAGGAATCTGTCTCACTTTCTTCTCTCCTATTTTGCTAGTTCAGTGTTGTCTCCCTAAGTTGAGACAAATTAGTATATGGAAGACTCTAATTGGTATCTCAACAATCACAATTGGGATTAGTTGGTCCCAATTGGTATCTTGGTAATGTTTGGAAGGTTGGAATAGTGTTGTTCTAAACAGTAAAGGTCAATAATAGACGTAGGACTTATATGCTAATGTTGTGAATTATATTTTGAATGAGTAATCAGCTCATCTTTTAGGTGGTTGTGTTGTTTGTGCAGTTGGCAAGCGTAACTCTTTTGTTAATTGATCAATTATGCTTATTGGAAAAATACTTGTGTTTTAAACATTTTTGTTGTGTAGAATGATACGTGTATTTCTTATATAGATTGCTATCGCATTAACTATATTATTTCTTTACTGTTTGATGGCTGAATTTTTTAAGTGTAATTGATCACTATGAGAGATATGAGATGAGTTGCTACAAAATAATATCCGTGAATCGTAAAGGTTAGGTGTGATTTTGAGACATGTCTTTATTTTCGTGATTTTGAGGTATGTCTCCATTCTTTCATTTGAGGTATGTCTTGATTTCTGTGGTTTGAGGTATGTCTTTATTTATGTGATTTTGAGGTATGTCTCTATTTTCATGATTAGAGTTATTTCTTGATTTTCGTGATTTGAGGTATGTCTTGATTTCTATTTGGTCTTTGACAATATACTTAGGATCCTTATATGGTCCGAACTTTGATGATTATAGTTGGGATCCTTGTGTGGATTGACCTTAGTGACTATATCCGGGCCTAAAGTGCTATTGGGTCATCTTTGTATGAATAATCTAGTTAATGAGTTGACTTGATAATGATGCCTTTATAAGTAATTGGTTAAACTGAGATGAACTTAATTGTCTTGCATAACCTTGATGACTTGAACTTAAGGTGAGTTATGTAGTTGATATCACTAATGCAAGGTAAATTGACTAGGCATACTAAATTGGTTATTTTCTATAATCTGGTAAGTGGAGATGATAATAATGGTTTTACTTGATTTTGGTAAATTGAACCTTAACTGTGTGATTGACAATTATGTAGCTTATTTGGTTAGGTTTTAAGGGTGTGAATAAAGTGATAAGTGGATAATATTCATAGGTTTAGTGAGGAGGTAGGGTTATTAGACAGAACTTGTAATTGGCTAATTATGATTTGATTCACGTATATGCTTATTGTATGAGAATAATTATTGGTTAATAGTATCTCTTGAATATGGTGTAGTTGATTTGATAAGGTTAATGAAATAAATTAGCGTGATTTTGGTTGACGGTCTTAAGTATAGGGTCAATCGAGGTAGTAGCGTTATTAGATGTGTTTTGGCATATTCATATCCCTCTCATTGTTATATGTTAATACTTGGTTGGTATTGCTCGTTGAGTGGTTGCGGTATGTTGAGGGTCGAATAGACTAATGAGAGTTGTGGTGGAGAATTTGTGTTAATGAAACCTATAGTAGTGTGTTGGTGTTGGTGTTCTTATTATAGCATTGTGATGTGTCGTGGTTTCAAAGCACTTTCGACGCTTAAAACGAGGAAAATATGTTAAGTCAAAGGTTTGTTTGTATGGATATGATGTATTTGTGTTAGTTTTGCAAGAAAACGGGGATCAAAAGTGAGCAAAGGAAAAAGAGTGAAAAATGCACCAAGTGTTGGCATCTGAGCTTAGCTACGATTTTTTGGGTTACGCTATGAGTCATAGCTCAAGTTGTTGTATTAATAGTAAGAGGGTCTTGAATATTAAAAAGTGGGAAGTTGGCAACAGTTGCTGGCAACGAGTTGTCAGGAGAAGCAACGGGTCGTAGCTTGACCCATCCTAAGTGGATTGTTCAAAAGTACTGAAGAAGTGAAATTTATGCCAGTGGCAATGACTGCAGCCTACTAGCCATCACCAGTGGCTACGAGTCATCGCGTAGACTTGTTTCCAACCAGTTGTAAAAATTGACCCAGTGGAAATGGGTCACCCAATCAGGTCACCCAACGAGTCATTGGGTGACCATACGAGTCGTAACCAACATTACATGAAGACAAGGCAACGGAAGCCTAGAGACATGCAACGAGTCGGAGGTAGACCCTACGACTCATAGCTAGAGCCGTTGCCACAGCCGAACTTGTTATCCTATTTTGTTTAGTATAGGATTCGTTTTTGTCTATAAATATTCTTGGTAGGTTTTCTATTTTAGTTTACATTCGATAACTGTTTTTAAGGCATACACTTGTTGTTGAGAGTTGAAAACATTGATTTTGAGGGTTTTGATTCATAATTGAGATTCGTGTTTCATCTTATTCTTCATAAGTGCATAATTATGCTTTCTTTCCAAAATTATTATTATGTTCTTATAATCATGAGCAGCTAAACACCACAACTAGGGTTGTGGGAACCATGATGGATTAACAAAGTAGGGTTCAAAGTACGAATTGATTCTCAAAGGGTATGTGTGTATGCATTGTTGTTCTCTTTTCTTTGATTGCTTTCTAACAGATGCCTACGTTAGAACTCGCCTTATATTTACTCATAACAAAAGGAGTAATGGATTGGAAAAAGGAATAAACAACAAAGACTTGGAGCTATCAACCTTCATTTAATAGCTCTAACCGATAATCCGAGAAAGCTAATCTGGGTCCAAGATAGGGGTTAGTAGTGCAAAACTCAAGAAACGAGAAACATACTTAAGGATAGTCATCCAATAGGGGCAAAAAGGCATTTAGGTGAACACAACCTATTGATTCTGCATGCTAAGCACCAAGAGAGGTCACTAGTACGAAGAACATATGGAGTTATGAAGTTATGGGAAACACAGTCTTAGTGCCTCTTATCCATTGACTACAAACTCAACGAAATCAGCAATTATTACTATTTGAAATCACAATACCGAAAAAACCTATTTACTGGAAATTACATACTAATTGTTTAGATAAACACTTTGATTGAGATTTTGGCCTATTCCTCGTAGGATCGACCCCAACCTAGTTGGGTTCTATATTTGGTATAACGACCGCTTAATACTTTGTTTAGAGGTGTAATTTGGGCGACATCAAATTTTGGTGTCGTTACCGAGGAATACGGTTATGGAGTTGATAGATTGTGTTTGTCTAACTGTTGGTCTTTGTTTCCTGATTTTACTTTTTCTGTTGATTTTAGGGAACACACACCGGTGCATGCGCAACACTCGGAGCCAAGTCAATCCCCTGATTCCACTTGATATTGAAATTGAAAGGACTCTAAGAGCTAGAAGAAAAATGGTTAACGAAGTGGTTCATAATTAAGGAGTGACAATCAAGAAGTTCAGGAGACTGTGAATGAAACTATTGCACGTATACTCATTAAAGAACAAGCAAGACAAGAAGCCGCTAGGAAAGCAGCACTTAGAGAGCAAGCTAGACAAGAAGAAGTTGACCGTCTGGTTGCTGCTGAGGAATATGCAAGGCAGGGAAGGAATAGGGGACATCAACATCCCCATCGCTATGTTCCCCAGTTTGACGATGCAAATGATGATGAGGGTTTGGAAGAGTCAGGTGAAACAGGTGCTATTATTCCACCCCTATTACAATCGGGAACTAAGTTCGACATCACCAGTGCTATGATACAATTGCTGAACTTGAAAGCAGTATTAACAGGTCTTGCTACTACTGATGCGAACTTTCATCTGAGGAACTTTGTAGGGATTTGCAATTCCTACTACCTACCTGGAGTGAGTCAAGATGTTATTTGACTGCGGTTGTTTTGCTTCTCTTTGATTGGAGAACATACACTATGATTGACTGAGCTTCCAAGAGGATTAATAACTATTTGGCAAGAGTTGAAGGCACAATTCTAGGAGCGATTTTTCCCACCTTCCAAAATATTGTAGTTAAAAGATGAGATTTACAACTTCAGGCAACTACATTCGAAGATGTTATACAAGACATGGTTGAGGTTTAAGAAGAAGCTACAATAAGTCTGAATCACAAAATACCTAGTCATAGATTGCTCGAGATATTTTACAGAGGTTTGAATGCCAATATAGAAGTGGTAGAGACACTATAATAGGAGGTGCATTTATGAGTTTGACGTGGGAGCAGGCTTCAGTAATTCTTGATATAATCACTAAAACAAATTGAGGTTGGCATACTAGAGAGCCATACATTTCATCACACGCATATGTGATAAGAGCTTCGTAGGAGAACCAGTGATAGATGATTCAGTCGCTCAAGAGGTGGCACATTTGAGATACGAGTTTAGCTTGTTCACTAAATTGTTTGCAGCAGCTGGGGAAGAAAAGTTTATTGTAGTTGGATTACATAGTAAAGCACCTAGACATAATGACTCTAATTCTGAGGAGGAGGCTAAATATCTAGATGATCAGGTGGCGAGTTTCCGAGCCAAAGGCCAAGGGTCTAAACAAGACACTTAGCGCTCTGGTCAAGGAAATCAAGGTTGGAACTACTATAAGGGTAACAAATACA
This sequence comes from Capsicum rhomboideum, assembly GCA_031232105.1. Taxonomy (NCBI): domain Eukaryota; kingdom Viridiplantae; phylum Streptophyta; class Magnoliopsida; order Solanales; family Solanaceae; genus Capsicum; species Capsicum rhomboideum. The sequence goes on along the minus strand of CP124708.1, from coordinate 44,780,152 downwards.
ACTTATCTGGGTATAAATATAGGAGTAGAGGAAGAGGTGGTGATTGAAAGAAAGATAACAAAAATGACAGAAGTGGCTTTTATGTTCTGCCTAGAAGTCGTGATGCTAATTCAAGTGACTAGAGAATGGAAGACATGCTTGCTAAAGTATTGAAAGGGGTAGAAAAGATTGATAATTTCCTTAAAGAGATTCGTGTATATATTTTAAGAATTAGTCAGATGGTCAAGTCACATTCTACCAACATCAAGCAGTTTAAGCAATAGTTTGGTCAAATTTTTGCCGCAATGAATTAACGTCAAAAGGGTACACTTCCAAGCAATACTGTCTAAAATCCAAATAATAACGGTTAATTCTTGGCTATAACCACTAGGAGTGGTAAGATGAATATCAATGCACCTATGCCCGTGGTTGTTGAGAATGATGTTAAGCCCGTGATGATCGATAAAGAGAAGGTGGTTGAATCAGAAAATCAAGTTGTTGATGGGAAGGTGTCTGAAAGGCCACCTCCAGTTACTAGAGAGAAGGTTAATACCAAAAAGTAGAAGGAAAATAAGGTCCCACAAGTGTTGACTCCCATTCCACGACCTCCTTCTCTTATTCCTCAAAGATTAAAGAAGAGGGCCGAAGAAGGAAAATATCACAAGTTTATCTCAATAATGAAGCAATTGTCCGTGAACATCCCTTTAGTTGAGGCACTTGAATAAAATGTCGGTGTCACGCCTCGAATCCCAACGAGGCGTGATTGGCACCCGAAGCCAATAAGACCCGAGAGAACCAATCTTTGCTCATGTACATTCGCATACATAACCTCATATAAATCTTATTACACCTTATGCAACTATGCGGAAGTTATAGAGATGAAAACATGTGTCATAGCTATATATGTAAAACTTGGCCGTTTGAGCCATCAAGTCAAAACGACATGTACCTTCATATTTATACACCCACATCCGTCTACAAAAGCCTCTAACAAAATGCATTGACCAAAATGAACTAAAAGTCGGGACAAGTCCCCGCTTTATACAACATGTACAAAATCAAAACACATGTACAACAGTGACTCGGAGAAACTCTGAACTAACTGAAGCTCACCAAAGATCTGCAACACTGACAATCTATTGTGGAGGCCTACTAGGACCTGCGCTTGCAGTAAGTAAGGTAAATTCCCCAAGAGGGGTCAGTACGAAGAATGTACTGAGTATGTAAGGCCATATGAAACTTGTAAGATATGAAAATATGTCAAGAACTCAAGTTCAAATGCATAACCATTATAGGTAAATCACAATGTAGATGAGTCACTATTTTGTACTTTGGAAGCCATGTATATTACGTTCTTTCTTTCTCTTGCCTTTACTTTACTTTACTTTTACATCACTCATACACTTTCCGAGCCCACATCATGCAGGTGTTCTTTTCACCCCATGGATAACATATCATCGTCATGCAGGTATTCTTTTCACCCCATGGATAAGATCATATCGTCATGCGGGTGTCCTTGCACCCCATGGATAAATGGCCATCATCACGCGGGCGTTTGCACCCCATGGATAAACTATTATCATCATGCGGGTATTTGTACCCCATGGATAACACCCATGAACACAATCAACATGCATTACTTTATTCTTACTTCATTTCTTTACCTTTGAGATTGATACCTTTACTTATGGGAGATTGGTACATTCACTTGTACATTATTTTTTTCATTACTTTTGAGAGATTGATACTATGATAGGCATAACTTTACTAGAATTTTTGGATCAATAACAATGAGTGAGAGACATATGAATAACTTGACAATATAACATTCTGGGAAACATAGCCTTCATGGAAACATAACACTATTGAAACCATTGAACCATAATCATTGAGCAAGATACATGAGTACAACCACTATTGGAACTTTGGAACACAACCTTATTGGCTTTTGGAACATTATCAATGAATATGAGACATGTGATTCACAATTGATCAATGAGTATGAAGCATGTGATATTGACAATTGGTAACCGCTTATAGGATACCTTAGTACATTTCGGGATAGGACAAGCGTAATCTCAATGTGAATACTATTTGCCGCAGAAAGATACGGACAGAGTAACCTTACATACCTTATCTTCCCAATGTAAGTACATAATCAAATATGTGAGCGCAATAATTCCGCTCCTTCTTTACGTTTCACTCTACATCACAAGGACATAATGGAACCAACATTAACCACCAACTACCTTACAATTGCATACAATAACAATAAGTCACATGTTTGGCTTTAACATGTTATTTCTTTCTCTACAATACCATTTACGGCATGGTCATATCAATAATACCACAACATGCCCAACATTGACCAAAGTATCATAAACCACTAGTATGTCACACCAAGTTCATAGTTTCCACTCTCCACCATCACAACATCATAATTATACCATCAATTACTTTACAAATGCATATAATATCAATGAGTTACATGTTTGCTTTTAAACATGCCATTTCCCCTTCACAAAACCATTGATGAAATTATTATTCCAAAAATCCCCCAATATTCCATACATTGACCAATACATGAGAATCAATACATTTCACCACAACACTTCTCCTTTACACTTTCTTATCCATATCACATCACAAATAATCCATCAAATTACCTTAATACACCTCATAGCACATATCGGCCAAAATCCCACAATTTACACTTTTAGAAAACTAAAAAGTTTAATAACAAAATTACACCATACATGTTCATATTTTATCCATACCATGCTCTTTGATTAAGACATCAAGTCTCTTTTCAAATTCAAATCACAAAGATGGCACATCTTTGACCAAAAGCACAAATACACTATTCACCACCTTGCCAACATAACTATCATGATATACATAATCTCCCATGCATATAATATGTTAATCCGTGAAAATAAATACTTACCAAGTCTTGGAATAGTGATGATCTTCTCCAAAAGTTGACTTAGGGTTTTGAGAGCAAAAGAGGTTTTCTTGGAAATGTCTAGAAAAAAGATAGAAAGCATGTGTGTTTGTAATGAATAACAAATCAGATTTTTGGCCCTTTATATAAGCCCCCAAGTCCATCATTAGCCACTCCTTTGCATTTAATACAATTTTTACTTGGTCAACCTTGGAACAATGGGTCATTTTCTCTTTGGGCCCATGTATTTTGGTTTATTTTTGGGCCTCAAATTGGCCCATTAACCCAACTTAACTAAGCCTACCAATTTTCATGTATGAACAATCATATATCTCATGTTCAAATAATTCCATAATGTCACGACAATATTCTCTTACGAGATTCTCATTCGTCGTCTCGATCGCAAAAATAGGAATTCTAGTCGCCCATGGCGTCATTAGACATTTTGGATCACTATTAATGTTTCATGATTTGATCATGTAGGAGTATGTAGGAGTGTATTGAAGTGTTTGAAGCTTTAACAATTCTCAAAGAACTCCAAAGAACCAAAAGAAACCATCTAAGAATCGTCGTAGAATTGCGTTGCGAAACGAGTCCGGAAGGGCACATTATTTGTGCCTTGTGCCACTAGCTGCAAAGCAAGATGTGGTGTAAGAAATGAACCCCCTCTGAATCAGGTGTCTTGTGCCATACCCCCTGAAACAGGGAATGGCGCAAGTTTCCATGTCTTGCTGAATTTTTCGGCAATTTTTTCAACACTTGCATATCGTCCAATAACTTATCCAAACACTACAAAATACTTACTTAGTGATCTTAATCATCAAGTAAACATGAATCCAAGTCACCAAATGAGGTTAGAATGTGTACGTGGTATTACACAAATGCTCCACAAAATCACAAAACCCTTCCTATGAAAGTCTAATTGCATATACGTGGCCAAATTTCAATTTTTTCGTCATTAGCATTACCAAATACATACTTATATCTCTCGACACCTAAGAAACCATTATTCAACATCATCAAGTAGGGTTGGGAAGGTACGGGGTGTTACATTCGGGTTATGAAAAGTTCATGAAGGATCTAGTGACTAAAAAGAGGATCATAAGTTTTGGACCTTGTTGATAATTTGCACCACTGTAGTGCAATAGATTTCCAGTCTCTTGTAGAGAAAAAGAAAGATCTTGGAGATTTCATGATTCCATGTACTATTATGGCCTTCATATTTGCAAAATCTTTGTGTGACTAGGTGCTAGAATTAATTTGATGTTGCTGGCAGTATATAGATAGTTAAGGTTGGGGTCACCCAAACCAACTTTGATGAGGCTTCTTATGGAGGATCTCACCGTAAAGAAGTCTATGGGCAATTTATATGATGTCTTGGTGAGAGTTGAGTCCTTTATTTTTCCAGCTGATTTGGTCATCCTCGATTGTGAAGTCAATTTTGAGGTTTCTTTTATCTTGGGAAGACTATTCCTTATGACTGGAAAAGCATTGGTTGATATGGAAACTGGGCAGTTGAAGTTTTGGTAGAATCATAAAGAAGTGATGTTCAATGTTTGGTAATCCATAAGTAACCAAAGGACATGCATGTGATCTCGGTTATTAATACAGTCGATGAGGATGCCTTGATAGCTCCGATTTAGGAGAGACTTGGTGTTGAAGCACTAGCAGCAATGATCATGAATTTCAAAGGTATAATATTGACGAGTATGATGAGATGGTGAGAGAACTTAATGGTTTGGGTTCCTACAAGTATGCACCAAAAAATTTAGATTTGGTTTTGAAGAATAGAGCAACCTTACCGGCCAAGCCTTCTATTGAGGAGCCTCCTATCTTGGAGCTCAAAGCTCTTCCTTCCCATCTTTGCTATGTCTTCATGGGAGCCAACAATACTTTGTCGGTTATTATTGCTGCAGATTTGGTTGAATGGCAAGTTGAGGCTCTAATATCAATTTTGTAAAGGTTCAAGAGGGCCATTGGATGGACCATCACTCATATTATTGGTATTCCACCTAGAATTTGCACTCACAAAATCCAACTCAAACCAGACTGTATTTCTAGTATTGAGCATCAGCGGAGGCTAAATCAACCTATGTAAGAGGTAGTAAAAAAGAAGATCATCAAGTGGTTGGATGCTGGTGTGGTTTACCTAATTGCCAACAACAAATTGGTGAGTTTGGTTTAATGTATGCCAAAGAAGGGTGGAATCACTGTGGTTCCAAATGAGAAGAATGAACTTATTCCGATAAGACTAGTCACTGGCTGGCAAATGTGCATGGATTATAGGAAGCTGAATGCATAGACTAAAAAGGATTATTTTCTGATTATGGATCCGATGTTAGACCGACTTATTCGTAAAAGATGATATTTTTCTCAATGGTTATTCGGGATATAATCAGATTTTGATTGCTCTTAAAGACCAAGAGAAAACCACTTTCACTTGTCCATATGGAATATTTGTGTTCAAAAAATGTCGTTTGGATTGTATAATACACCAGCTACTTTTCAACGTTGTATGATGTCCATTTACTCAGGCACTATTGAGGTATTTATGGATGATTTTTCAGTTGTTGGTGACTCTTTTGAAGATTGCCTGGCCCATCTAGCTTATGTTTTGAGAAGGTACGAAGATTGCAATTTGGTGCTAAATTGGGAGAAGTGTCATTTTATGGTCAAAGAAGGGATAGTGCTCGATCATAAGATTTCAAAGAAAGGGATTGATGTTGATAGGGCGAAGATTGAGGTTATTGAAAAATTGCCTCCACCTATTTCTGTGAAAGGTATTCGATGCTTTTTGGCACATACAGGGTTTTATCATAGATTCATCAAGGATTTGTCTAAAATTGCACACCTTTTGTATAAGTTGTTGGAGAAGGAGGTGAAGTTTATTTTTGATGATGCGTGTCTAAAGGTGTTTAAATGTCTGAAAAAAGAAGTTGACTTCGGCCCATATTATTATTTCACCTGATTTGTTCATGCCTTTTGAGGTTAAGTATGATGCTAGTGGTGTGGCGCTATGAGCATTCCTAGGCCAAAGGCGTGAGAAGATTCATCATACTATCTATAATGCTAGCAAAGCACTTAACCCTGCTCAGAAAAATTACACTGTGATGGAACAAGAGTTGCTTGATGTGGTTCTTGCATTTGAGAAATTTTTATCTTAGTTGCTTGGCGTGAAAGTGGTTGTGCATACATACCATGCAGCTCTTAGGTACCTTATGGAAAAAAAATAAGCAAAGCCTAGATTGATTCGTTAGGTACTTCTATTACAGGAATTTGACTTTGAGGTCAAGTATCTAAAGGGGACGAAAAATCAAGTGGCTGACCACTTGTCTCGACTTGAAAAAAAGGCAATGATGAAATTAAAGGATGAACTCGAGATTGATGATACTTTCCATATGAACAGGTATTGGTTGTATCCCAAGACTTGATTCCCTAGTTCGCAAATTTTGCCAATTATTTGGTTAGTGATGTAGTGCCCGAGGAGTTATCATTTTAGCAGTGGAAGAAGTTTATGCATGATGTGCAGATATTTTTATGGGATGAGCCATACTTGTTCCGAATTTGTGCAGACGAAGTGATTCATAGATGTATTCTGGAGATTGAGATGATGAGTGTTCTAGAGGCATGTCATTCATCCCCAGTTGGGGATCATTATAGTGGTGCGTGGACGGCTTATAAGATTTTGCAATGTGGGTACTATTGGCCTATCATTCATCAGGATGTTCATGACTCGTAATATCTTCTGACCAAGGCTAGAGGCAAGGGAACATCTCACAAAGGCATGAACTACCATTGACCCCGATTCTAGAGATTAAGCAACTTGACTTGTGGGATAGTGATTTCATAGGTCCATTTGTGAGCTCATATGGTATGACGTACATCTTGGTGGCCCTCGATTATGTTTCAAAATGTGTGGAGGTGATTGCACTTTTAAATAATGAATGGAAGAGTGTGACAGCTTTTCTTAGGAAGAACATCTTTTCTAGGTTTGGTACGCCAAGAGTCATCATCAGCGATAGGGGTTTTCACTTTTGCAATCATCATCTTAAGGCTTTGCTTGAAAAATATGGTGTGACACATAAGGTGGAAACACTTTATCATCCTCAATCAAGCCGGCAAGTTGAGGTCTCCAATTAGGAGATCAAGTCTATTTTGGTGAAGACTGTAAATGCCAATAGAACAGACTGGGCTAGAAAGTTGGATGATGCATTATGGGCTTACCGAACAGTATTTAAGACCCCTATTGGTGTTTCTCCATATCAGCTTGTTTATAGCAATGCATGCCACTTGCCTGTCTAACTTGAGCTTAGGGCATTGTGTGCACTTAAGAAGTTGAATCTGGCGTGGAGTGATACAGCAAAATTGAGGCTTGAGCAGATGAATGATATGGTTCATCTATTTGATTCCAAACTGAAATTGTTTCCAGGAAAGCTAAGGTCAAGATAGAGGGGATCGTATTGAGTTGTGATTGTGTTTCCTTATGGGGCCATTGAGCTGGAATATAATGAGGGCTTGAAGTTTAAAGTGAATGGTCAAAGGGTAAAGCATTACCTCGGTGATGTTAAAGAGGTCAAGCTGATATGTTTGGTGAAGTATGAGTAATCAAGAACACATGAGTCATGCCACAATGTTAAACCAGGTGCTGCATGGGAGGAAACCCATAGGTTAGTTTGGTGTAGTCTGATTAGCCAAATTAACTGTGTCGTGCCGTGACCTTTAACCAGGCGCTGCTTTGTAGGCAACCCAATGATTTTATTCTTATTTTTCCTTTATTTGTAAGTGTGTGATATAGGGTAATGTGTGTTGAAGTGTGCAGGTTATTTTCGGCTCAAAAAGAAACAAGAGAACTTCTAGTGCCCAGGCCCAACAGCCATCCCAACGACTCATAGAGTCATCCAACGAGTCGTAGGGTAAGTCGTCGCCACCGGGAGTGGAAAGTGAAAAAGCGCAAGTTTGCAGGATTTCCATTCTACAATTCTCAGAACGAGTCATAGCATCTCACAATAACTCATCACTTTGAGTTTTAGGGACTGGAAAAGACCAGAGTACAAGTTTACAGGATCTCCACCCTACGACTCTCAGAATGACTCATAGCATCTCGCAATAACTCGTCAACTTGAGTCGTAGGGATTGGAGAGACCAACCTAGGTAGTCGCTATGGTTAGAGGGAATGACTCGTAGCCTATGGCAACAATTCTTAGGGTCAGTCAACACCACATTCACAACTTCGGTCCTAATTTTAAATTGGTACGACTCGACCCACTTATGCGATTTAAAACCTAAATCCCTCACCCGATCTGATTCCCCTTTCAAAATCAAAAGTCGTAACTCCCTCCATCTTCCCATAACTGTCCTCCCCAATACCATAACTGTCCCTCTACCCTAATATTGCTCCTTAAATCAAGCACTAATCATCCCATTAAACAAAAAATTGGGCAATTGCTACTCATTTACAGGCAAAATCAACAACCAAGTGATCGTCTCCAAATTCTTCTCATCTTCAAGCTTTATTACCCAAATCAAAGTAAGTACAAACTTCCCTTGAAAGTAATTTGGTAATTAGTAGAGAACTATGTGTGGGGATACTTTTAAATGCTTGAAATAGTTGAATCTATTACGGACTTAAATTTGATTACTTGTGTTTGATTGAAATTGAGTAGTTAATGACTGTGTGGGATGAGTTTGTGCTAGATTTCATGTAAATTTTGATTTGGGGTGAAGTCTGAGTAACCCCAGAGTGTTGGTTAATATGTATACATGAGAAATTGGTTTACTCGACCATTCAAATGATCATAAACTTGGTCTCTATATGAAATAAGTTGGGAATATATGCTTGAGAATGAGACCATTCAGAGACTACCAATTTGCAGTCCCTACGACTCTCGCAATGACTCGTACCCTAAGGCATAGAGTCATCACGTGAGTTGTAGTCACTAGCACTTTGGTCCAAAAAGGTAAAGTCTCTGAACCTAAGTCCAAATTCTCAGCATGGATCACCCAACGAGTCGTAGGGAAACCCAATGACTCATAGGCACAACTCGTCCTGATATCCTGTACTTGCACTTGACCCAATGACTCACCCAACTAGTCGTAGGGAGTGATAATGCTCAATATACACCTTTAGATGTATAAGGTCTCTAGCAATATAATTTATACCCAACTTGGAGTCGAGGTCTATTCTACAGGGAATGAAGGCAATAAGTTCACCTTTGAGTGTTGTAAGTGACTAAGTGTTTGCACGTAATGTCAAAAATAATGCGGAAAAGTAAAAATGAGGGGTTTAATGTAACAGGATTTCATGTTCAAATTATCAATTTCAATGTTGGATTCTCAAAGCGAATGCTAACGGATGTAATCGATAAGTAGAAGTACTTGGGGTTATGCCTTGTTAAGAGTGATTATAAGTGTGGGTAAGTGAAAATGCACCTAAAATTCAATTGATAGTCATGACTAAGCTTGGCCTTAGGTATTGGAGATAATCTTTCAATCTACCACCAAATTTCATAAGGGTTTCTTTCAAACACCCATATGTACACATTACCAAGCAACCAATGACCTCAAATTAGTTAGTCTATTCCTAGCACTACCTACTAAATGAGAAATTTTCGTGTTTTTGTCAACTAAATTTCTCCACCCTTGTCTTCTCTTTCAAGAAAAACAAGGGATCTGAGCATGAATAAAGTTTGCAACCTCAATTCCTGAGTTGAAACATAGAGATTTCGCTAAAATCATAACTTTCAATCGAATATAAAGGTAAATAATCACTACCCACTCAATAATCAACACTCAATAATGCATAACCCCAAGCTTGGGAAATTAGCTACTCATAACAAGAGAAAAAGAAGATATACCTATATTCTCATTCAAAGCTACCATAGAATCCAAATGTTTCCAAAGAAAATCCAAATTCACAAGAAAGAAATTACTAAAAAGCAACTAAAATACCATCTAGGGTTCAATTACAAGATTTAGAGTCCAAAATATGACAAAAGATAGGGTTCCAATTGGAGAAAAAGCCTTAAATAGCTTCAGCAAAAATGGGCCTCAAAATTAAAGAAATGCCACCCCACCCAATTCGGCTGATTAGTATTCTATCGCTGAATAGATCAGTGATGTGTTGAATTGTCCAAGACTCGTTGATTTAACTTTGAATTTAAGCTCCAAGGGTTTGCATATGTTAGAATTTGTGATAGAACTTGGCCTCGCCGACCGGTTCTGCGATGCACCGACTTGTATCCTTCATTATCGTTTTGTCAAAAGTTTACCTAGCTTGGATAGTTGGAATTAGCGATGGAACCATAATTTTGGAGATGCACAGAAGTGTTTTGCAATGCTCCAATTGTCCCTTGCGATGCTCTTGTGCATTTTTAGCTCCAATCTTCCATCTTTTTGCTTTTTTTTTGCCATTTCAACCACTTTTTGGCCTCAACCCTGAAACCAAATTAACATTAAAATGCATTCAAATTAGCATTGAGGACATGATTTCTCACCATTTTTAGGCTAAATGAGTATTAATTTGCCGACTCATCAACACCACCAACTTAAATCTTTGCTCGTCCTCGAGTAAATCAATGCACACACAATAAAATCAACAATGCCTACAAATGGTACTACTTGGGAGCTTAGACATATGCTTCTTTTGTGAAAACACTTTTCCCTCTTGATTTTTGAAAACAATAGCACAAGTTTCACCTATCAAATGATCATACGGTAAACAATGACCCTCTAATATTGAGTAAATGTTACCATACCTCGCACATGCTCATAGACTCCAACCAAGATCAAAAAGTGCTCAAATATTCCAATCAAGTGCCCTCATACAAAGAAGTCTTTTCTCTCAAGAGCAAACCAACATTAAAATGAAGGACTATCACAAATCACTCACACTCCAAAAAATGATCACGCACCTGAGAACCACACCATAGGCTTTCTCATAAGCTCAACTTCACTACAACCAAGCATGCTACTCTGGAGATCACTAAGTTCTTACTTCGGCTTGCAACATAGGCTTCATGTAAGGTAGGGAAGCTTAAGGTTATAATGACTTACCTTCTCGAAGCATCTAAGGAGACCTCAACTATACCTATTTCCCAAAGCTTATTTCTCAAATCATTTTGAGGGCCAATTCTCAAAGGTTTTCAAGCTATCTTCTCCCTCCTATCCTTTCGACACAAGAACTTATTAACATGCAAACACCATTGCAACTCTTTTTCAACCTCTTTTTTTGAATCTATTTTATGCTTTTTCTTTCTTCTCTTTTCTTTTTTTAACTATTCACCAAGAATACTAGGATAACTAGGGGGAATGGAAGTGATTGGTCCTCGAATTCATGAACTTCTTATCACAAGTCCCACCCAGGATCTTTACCACCCCCAACTTAGGCTTTTGGCCTAAGTTGGTTTTCGGTCTCACCAAATCACTTCAAGAAGGGTTAGGTTCAAAAGAAGGGGTTTTGATAAATGGGTTTTGGCTTCTAATAAGGTTATCCAAGAAAAAGGGTTCCAAGGCTCGAATTAGGGACAAAATTGGTCACTCAACTCACAATAAGGTGGCTATTTTGGTCAAATTTGAGGTTCACTCTCGATCAATGGCCTAAGATCACTTCTCCAACATCTCACACTCTTTGATTTAGACATAGAGAAATCGGGCAAGTTCTAGGTGGACTCAATGAGCAAGATCAAGATGAATTCTCACCCACACATGGAACTCAACCACATACTCAAAGCACCCTTTCTCAATTGATGTACCACATTCATAGCACATATCGAGAAAGTTACTCTAGTCAAAATAAGATGCGGGTGTCTACCAATGATAAGTGCCTAACTAATTACACTAAGCCAATGAAAAATTTTGAAAAGGGGCACATTTTTGAAAAATGGAGCAATGCACAATGATTTATCATTTTTAAGAGCTGAGCATGTGAACATCTCCCCAAGAGTACTATTTGTGTCAAAGTATTCTATTGCAAGCACACTTTTTCTCTTAAGTACGTATGCTAACTATTTGAGTCAAAGTATTCTATTTCTAGCACACTTTTTCTCTTAAGTATGTATGCTAAAAAGATATTTTATTTGCACTAACTACGAACTATAAAGCTAAAAATAAAAATAAAACATCACACACCACACACTCAAATATTACAAATCAAATGAAATATCAGTATAATATCCAAATCGCAGTCATCACCACACACCAAAATGAATAAATAATTATTTGAAATAGTGTATCAAAAGAACCAAAAATCATGATCCAAAAATTACAGATCCAAAATGAACAACCCACCCCCAACTCAAAAAATATGCATTATCCTCAATACAATAGGACTAAAAGAAGTATAGGAGAATGAGAGTAAGGGTCCCTCTGAACATGGCTAAGGACAAGGCAGTGACTAGCTCACAAAAGTGGCCACTATCTGGGCATCAGTGCTCGGCTCAGCTCCAAGTGTCTCCTGAGGGGGTGGATCTGGTATAGAGACCTCAGTCTCCATAGTAGCAGCTAAATTAAAGGTCCCAATCTGTGTCGTCTCATGCATCGACCTCTCCAATACGACAGTAAGTATAGCATCATTAGTCTCTTATATGTCAGTCTGCTCCTCTATTTATGCCTCAACCTGAGGCTCAACTTGAATATCGAGTTGGCCCTTCTCCTCAAAATAGCCCTCGATCTTAGCATCATCAACATCCTCATCTGAAGCACGGTCCTCCTCATCCTCTTCCTTCTCCTCAGCTACTGGATCATCCTCTCAAATAGGTGCTGGAGTTGCAGTAGGTTTTTCAGATGAAACTCCCTATAAATATGCAAGTCAGGGAATCGGAGCTCATCCACATGCTTCTAAAGGAAAGCTAACTCAGCCTGCATCTTTGTCACTGTCTCAAGCATGGCAGGCTACTGGGGAGAACTCAAATCATCTAGCTCTTGCCAAAAATCTGCAAGGTCTCATGAACACCTCGTAGCCCTTATGAACAGACTCCATAGCAGCTTTCATCACATCCGTAATCAATCGAGGCATCTCTCTCTCCAATCCAGATGACCTCGCATTGCCTGAATAGGCCAACTGCCCCATCCAAACAATGTCAGCCTGAGTCAGTGGAGCTTTTAATGTGCCTGGAGTAGTGGATAGGTGAAGGAAAGCAACTGTGGGTCTGGAAGGTAGAGTAAAAGGACCGATGGAGGGCACTGGTGGGGGAAGAGCTGAAGTAGTAGGAGTGGGCTAGTTAACACCATTATAAAACTAAGATCAATCACCAGGGAACCTTCCAACCGGACTTTCTTATTTTCACTTCCTACATAATCTCAAGGTGAGTAATATCGACAATATAGGTGGGTAAATACTCATAACCTTTCTTCTTATCAAAAGGGACCCGAGCATGACGACAAAACTTTGTGATCAAATATGGGAAAGTAAGGGAGGTCTGCTTTTGTTGGGCCCGATAAGCAATATCTGGGGCAATGAGCATAGCCAGATTAAGCCTCTCCTTTACCATGATTATGCCTATAAGCACTTCCCATGGGGTGCACTAGAATGGACTTATATTAGGATGGCAAGATGTTGCTGCACACAAAACTGAGCCAATATCAAGATTTCATGCTTATATCACTTTTCTTTATTGGGGTCCATAGAGTGATCCATTTAGGTGTTGTATTACTAAGCAAAGGGGCTAGCCATCCCCGAAAATCATCGACACTTTTCAAGGCATGAGCAGAAAAGAAGTGATATGAATCGAGCTTGTCACTATAGACTTCATTGATTGTGGATCAATCACACTTAACATTGGCACCCTACACTTTTACCACATCATGAGTTTCTTAAGGATTACCCTTCCTCCTCTTCTCTAACAACAATATCCCATAGGCTGCATAAAACTCTCGTACCTAATTTTTAGTATATGGTTTTAACAGCTGAGTGAACTACTCAAAGTTGTGATACCAAATGACATCTAACACCGGAGGATATTTTCCTTTTATCCCATCAAGGCTCAATATCTGCCCTTCAATGATTGTTCTTTGACTGAGAACTTTGAGCCGTTTGAGGAATTTATGACAACCTTAAGGATAGAGTGGAGGCCTTGTTGTAGTAGTGGAGAGTTGTTCTACCCTTTTTTTCTTTGTTGGAGCAGCCTCTAGAGTAGGAAATGGTTCATGGATAGATGTTGTGTTCCCTTTATCCGAGGAATTAAGATTATACCTCTCAAAGTTTGAACTATGTTCTGAGCTTTCTTCCTCAACTATTAGTGCTTTGCTTGCACTTTCATCCACCCTTTGTCACTTATAAACTATTTCTGCTTGAGTTCTTTCCTTTATTTTCACCCCTTTTGCAACCTTTGAGGTGGGTAGAGGAGAACCGGCTTACTTCTTAGCCACAAGTTTGTTCCTAGTCATGTTTGCACATAAGAGTAGCAATGGGCTCGATAAAAGTTAGCAAAACAACATAACGAAAAATTTCCAGAAAAGCATCACCGAATAGTTGGCGATGTACATGCCTATTTTCAATTGGGACAGAAACAATGGGGGCTGGTCAGCGAAGGAAAGTGGGATTTCAGCGATATGCTGAAGGATTCGGCAATACTCCTCGAGCATCACCGAATCGCTAAGCCATTGCCAAATAGTACCTTAATTAGCCTCACCTACTGTGACTATCGATGTTATGGGGAGCATTTTAGCGATGCACCATGACATTTGGCGCATCGCTGAAATGTTCAACCTATCTCTGATAGTCATCTTCTGCAAGGTGACTGTCGCAATTCTCAGCCTTTAATGGCTATTTTCAATCCCAATGACTATGGGTACTCAAACTTCCACAGGTTTCAACAACTAAACAACAATACGATGATTTTGCCCTTAAGAGTGTTGTCACCCAATCAATCATTGGGCAAAATTAGTCAATTTCAAATTCATTCAACTAGAATGCAATACTATTCCGACACCCAATTCATCAACAATCAATACACAATGCAAACATAACTAATAAGTAAGCAAGTTAAAGATCAAAATTCAACAAGTTAACTTCAATTTACAACAATCTTATTTCAAATTCAAAAATTCATCATGAGCTTCAATCAATCGAAAAATACACTCTAAGCAATGACAAACCCAACATAAATACTCCAATATAAAAATGAACAATATCAATAAATAATGGAATTAAACTTAAAATCGATTCTAACCTTCAAAGTTTAGGAAGAAACCTCTGAGAAAATGAGAAAGAGATGGGTGTAGCGTGTAACTCCGGTGGTAATTGCGCTCGTGTAGAGGTGGTGGTGAATTGTGAGACTTGTAAGACAATTTTGAGTGTATGTGTTTGAGTGTTTATATCGATTATAAAGAGTGAAAGAGAAGAGGGAAAGGGGGAATAGGATAGGTGTTTTAATATTACTAAGAGATAAAAGCAAATGAAAGGTCAAGGGTTAAAGAAGTCAAACCATCACTTCATTAAACACGACTCTTTCAGCGATATCATGTCCTACGCCAAACTCATCAGCGATGCGCTGATGTGTGATTTTATCACTGAATGTAATAGTTAACGACCTTTGGAATCACCCAAATAGAAATCCACTTCGGCGATGGATGACCCTTTGCTAAATTGTTCGGCAATAAGCCGAATGGCATAATCCATCGCCAAATTTCATCTGGGCTAGGAGATCCATTTCGGTGAAGGGCTTCGGTGATTCACCGATGGGATCAACACATTGCCAAAGCCTCTTCCCTGAAGCTTTATGCATGATATCCCAACCTTTTCTTCTCTGCCTTGTGTTTTAGCATGTTTCCCATATTCGAACTCTATCACATACCTGAACCAATCAACACACGTTATTTAAAATAACAAAAATAAACTTTGGTTGCCTCCCAAGAAGTGCCTTAGTTATCATCGTGGTATGACATTGTTCTTCATCAATCATGCATCATCGAGGTAGATCACCTCCAAGAAATACACTTTCGGTGACATCCCATGATAATGTTTAACTCGTTGACCATTCACCATAAATTGGGATCCCGTGTCATCTTCTAATTCTATAGCTCCACTAGGAAAACAATGAACCACCTTGAAGGGACCCGACCATCTAGTTTTGAGTTTACCCAGAAACAGCTTGTAACTTGAGTTAAACACTAGGACAACATCACCACTCTTGAACTCCCTTTTTAGAATTTTAGCCTCATACCATCTTTTCATACGCTCCTTATAAATAGTGGAACTCTCAATAAGAATTCATTGATCTCTTGAAGTTGTTCCACTCTTGATTTTGAGGCATCCTCCTAATTCATATTCAACTTGAGAAAGGCCCACAACGCCTTGTGTTCTAATTTAATAAAGAGGTGACAAAATTTGCCAAATGCCAATTGATATGGTGACATGTCAATGGAAGTTTTGAACGCGATTCTATAGGCCCACAAAGCATCATCAAGTTTTTGAGCCAAATCCATCCTATTAACATTCAAGGTTTTCAACAAAATACTTTTTAGTTCTCTGTTAGACACTTCTGCTAGCCCATTGGCTTGAGGATGGTATGGAGAAGTCACCTTATGTTTCACTTCATATTTAGCAAGCAAAGACTCAAAAGATCGATTCAAAAAATGAAAACCCCCATCACTTATGATAGCACGGGGTGTCCCAAACTGGGTGAAAATACCTCTTTAAAAATTGAGTAACACTCTTAACTTCATTATTTTGCAAGGCGACGGCCTCTACCCATTTGGAAACATAATCAACTGCTATTAAGATGTAGCGATTTCCATACAAGGTCACAAAGGGTCGCATAAAGTTCAACCCCCATACATCAAATAACTCCACATCCACACTCAGTTTTAAGGGAATTTCGTGTCTTCATGAAATCCCACCTTGCCTTGGCATTGCTCGCATGCCCGCACTAACTCATAGGTATCACAATATAAAGTTGGCCAATAAAATCTGCTTTATAGAACCTTTGCAGTTATACGCACACCACCATGATGACAACCAACCGGTGATGAATGACATGCTTCAAGAATAGGACTCATGTCATTCTCTATAATACAACGATATATCACTCCATCCGCACACTCCCTAAATAGATAAGGCTCATCCCAATAATACCTTTTCACATCATGGAGGAAGCATCTCCTTTGGTAATGGTTCAAATCATCGAAGAGCAATTCACTCACCACATAGTTCACAAAATCAGCATACCATGGTAGCATACTCCCTGTTAGAGCCTTGACAACTCGACAGGAAATATGTCATCAATCTCAACTTCACCCCACTTTTCCTTTTTAGACTCAAGGCGAGACAGGTGGTCCGCTTCTTTGGTTTTCACATCTCTTTCGATCCTTAACTTCAAAATCAAATTCTTGAAATAGCAAAATCCACCTAATCAACTGGGATTTGACCTCCTTTTTAGCCATCAAGTATCTAAAGGCTGCATGATTGGTATGCATAATGACTTTTGTGCCCAACAAGTAGGCACGAAATTTCTCAAAAGCATAGACTATGGCAAGAAACTCTTGCTTCGTAACCATAAAATATCATTGTGCATCATTCAAGAACTTGCTAGCATAGCATATGGGATGAAAAAGCTTGCCATTCCTTTCTCCTAACACCACACCTAGGGTGAGTCCGCTTACGTCACACATCAATTCAGAGGGTTATGACCAATTTGGGGTAACAATGATAGAAGCCGACACCAAACTCTCCTAGAGGAAATTGAATGCCCTCATTCAATTACCATCAAACTCAAATTTTTCTTCCTTCTCAAGAAGATTACACATCATATGAGAAATCTTGGAGAAATCTTTAATGAACCGTCTATAAAAACCAGCATGCCCAAGAAAACTTCGAACACCTTTCATAGAGGTTGGAGGGGGGTAGCTTGGAAATGACTTCAACTTTAGCTTGGTCAACTTGAATTCCTTGACCCAAAATTTATACCCGAGAAGAATGCCCTCCTTCACCATAAAATGACATTTCTCCCAATTCAACACAAGATTAGTTTCAACACATCTTTCAAGCACCTTGCTTAAATGTTCAAGGCATGATTCAAAGGTATTACCAACAATGGAAAAATCATCCATAAATACCTCCATAGTATCCTCTACCATATCTGAAAAGATTGATAGCATGCACCTTTGAAAAGTGGTGGTGGATTCATTGCATAACCCAAAGGGTATGCGCTTAAACAAAAACATCTCATATGGAAATGTGAAGGTAGTCTTCTCTTGATCTTCAGGTGCGATGCAAATTTGGTTATAACCAGAGTATCCATCTAAGAAATAATACCACCCCTGTCATGCCAACAGATCAAGCATTTGATCCATAAATGGCATGGGTAAGTAGTCCTTCTCCATCCACGAATTCAATTTCTCATAGCCTATGCAAACTCTCAAATCCATCACCGGTCTCATGAGAATAAGCTCATTATTTTTATTGGGGACCATCGTGACTCCTCCTTTTTTTGAATGCCTTGAACCGAGCTTACCCATGTGCTATCCGAGATCTGATACACAACACCTGCATCCAACAACTTGATTATCTTCTTTTTCACCACTTTTTGTATTGGAAGGTTGAGCCTCCATTGATGCTCAACTTTCGGTACATAATCAGGCTCTAACTTTATATTGTGAGTACAAATGCATGGAGTAATTTCAATAATATCTGCAATAGTCCATCCAATGGCCCAAATGAATTTTCTCACAACCGACTTAAATGCTTCCACTTTCCATGGCAACAAATCTCACGTAATAATAATGGGTAAGGTATTACCTTCCCCAAAAAGATATAGCGAAGGTGTGGTGGCAATGGTTTGAGTTCAAGTTGTTGTGGGTCCACAATAGAAGGCTTCGCTAGAGAAGTCTCCCAATTCTTCAAGTCAAGATCTAGTTTGCATGGGTTCTTGGTATAAGATCCAATACCCATCAATGAAGCTACAAATTCATCATACTCTTCAACCTCTTCACTTCTATAACTCAATAACACTCCCGCTAGTGGCTTGCTAATGAAATCCACTTCCATAGCATCGGCCACCTCATCATCAATCATGCCAATCATGGAGATCACTAGCAAGTCCTTTGGTTGCTTCATGGATTTACACATATTGAAAGTTACCTCTTCATTATTCACTCTAAATTTCATCTCTCCACATTTTACATCAACTAATGCCCTCCTGATAGCAAGGAAAGATCCACCAAAGATAATGGGAATTTCATAGTCTATCTTACAATCTAGAATCACAAAGTCAGTGGGAAATATGAATTTGTCAATCCGAATAAGCACATAATATAAAATTCCTACCAGTCATTTGATGGACTGATCTGCCACTAGGATTCTCATGGTTGTGGACTTCGGAGCTCGCAACCCCAACTTCTTAAAGATAGCTAGAGGCATCAAGCTAATACTTACCCCTAAGTCACACAAAGCCTTGCCAAATAAATATACCCCAATAGTGTAAGGGATAGTGAATGCACCAGGGTCTTCTTTCTTGAACACCATGTTACTCGACATAATAGCACTACAACTATGTGAGATCTCCACCATTTTGAAGTCCATTGTTCTTTTCTTTGCCACCAAGTCCTTCATGAACTTGGCATATCCAGGCATTTCTTGCAAAGCTTCTAACAAAGGAATGTTCTGTAACACCCCGTACCTACCAAACCCTATTTGACGACGTTGAACGTTGTTTACCTAAGTATCGAGAGCCAAAGGTATGTAATGTTATCGATGAGTTAATTGACATTGGGCCTAGTACAAGGGATTAGACCCTCGTGGGAGGTGTAACACTCCGTATGTTGTCGAACCTATACGACTACGTGTGCATTTATGGAATTAATTAGACATGAGAGAGTTGATGAATTATTCATTTATTTGTTGGGACTTATATGAGTATTGTGCCATTGAGCCAAATGAGGCCCAAGGATCATGAAGAAGACTTGGCCCAATGGGGCAAAACATGATCCAATCTTCCGCTTGACTAATCAACCGTGCATTTAATGCCAAGAAATTGATAAGAGTGACTTGAGGGATCCATATATATATATATATATATATATATAAGGAATTATACACAAAATGTGGGGGGCTCAATTAACAATTTGTTAATGAGTTAAATGAAGCCCAAAAGTTCCAAGAAAAACATGGCCCAACATGAGAAACAAAAGATCCATTCTTGCTTGACCAAAGAAGACCCTCAATTATTGACTAAGTGGATGGATAATGAGGACCATGAGTCACTATATAAGGCCATAAATCAGATTTTTATTCATAAAAAGACACATGCCATTTTCTAGAATTGTCCATAATTCTCTCTACACTCAAACCCTAAGCCTTCATCCTTTTGGCCAAAGATCATCACTTGGTGAGTATTGGTAAGTGTATATTATTATGGTTTAATATATTTTATGCATGGAAAATGATTTATACTATGTTGGTTATGTTGGTGGAGTGTGAGAAGTTCACTATGTGTGAAGTGTATGTGTTTGTTAATTCGGAGGATGGTTTTGCCTTGTAAACTTGAACATGGGCTTGTGGTATTGAAGAAAATGAATTTTATGGGTTCAATATTGTCATGTGAGATGTGATTATAGTCTCCCATTGTTTGTTCATGGTGTATCACATTTGGAATTTTTATTGCGAAATTGGTTATGGTTTTGGTGGCGGATTGGCCGTAAAGTGTCGTTTTGGTGATGTTATGTGTGTTGTGAGACCATGGATGGTTTTTGACATGTTAGATGATCAAAAATATGTTAAAATAAGTTTGTTTATGATCATGTACCATTCATTGCATAAAAAGACCCCAAAAAGACCATTTCGGACCAAAACGGGCACCCGCCCTCGCAGACGAAGCACCTGCGGGCGCAGGTGCCTATGGATACTGCCAAAGGTCACCTGCAGACACATATCATCCACCTGCGGGCATAGGTGGATTAGCGGATCGGCCCAGAACTCCGAATTGCTTGTTTTTGCATCCCTTTGGCCCCCCGAAACCCCTATACCCTTCATGGATGTAATTATCAACTTGTGATATCATTTTAATGATTTTAAAGTGTCGTATGGATGCATTTTGGACTATGTTAAGTATGTATGGTTTTTCAGATGTTGTTATGAGGCAAATGGAGAAGCGTAAATATGACGAAATGATAATGAGAAGGCATAAAGGGTAATTGTGATGCGAAATGCTATTGTCGTATGAACTCTTGGTCAATGAGTGGAATGTTATGGTAGTGTTGGCATGTTGATATGATAAATGACATTGTAATAAGATGAAATGACGTTCTAAAGTAACTATGTGATTCACGGTCATCTTGTGCATTTGTAAGGTAGTTGGTTGCTAATATAAGCTTCGTTATGTACTTGTGATGTAGAGTGAGACGTAAGGAAAGAGCTGGACTATTGTATTTTCATATAAGCTTGGGTATTCATAGTGAGATGCAAAGGTATGTAAGGTTACTCTTCTCTATCCTTCTGCAGCATGTGGTGTTCACATTGTCATAGTACTCTTTCAATTCCGAAATGCTATAAGGTATTTCGTATTCGGTAGATGGTTAGTGTTACTCACATGGTCCTTACTCATGGACAATTGGTGAATTATATGACTCATGTCCATTTGTTGAATTGTGATCATTGACTAGTATGTGAAAAATTTCTATAATTTTCTAAGGCATCGTATTTCTAGTTGGTAAGCAGTGGCTACTCACATGTGCCTTATTCATTGTTCACTATCCTAAGGTTACACGAGTGTTACACTCCAAGGGAGGTCTATAGTATTCACATGTCTCATATGCATTGATAATGTCCGAAAGCCAATAGTGGTTATGCTCATGTGTTTTGTTTAGTGCTCATTGTCTTAAGGTTCCAAAAGTGTTCTATTTCAAAGGGGTTCTATAGTATTCCAACTAAGGTTGATATATCGTTATTCATATGTGTTTTACTCCTAGACGAATCATGACCCACTTAGTTCTTATTTATGATGGAAGTTCTTAAGTTGTCACATGTTGTAAAGTCTAAGAGAACTATCGCAACGAGAGTAATGAGATCAAGAGAGCTTGTTTAGTTGAATAGCATTGTTCCAATCATGTTAGGTTCCAAAGTTCCAATAGAGTTATACACATGTCTCATATTCATTAGTAATGTTCCAAAAGTCCAATGAGGTTATGTTCCAAGGTTTCAATAGTGGTTATACTCATGTATCTTGTTCATTGATCATTGTCCAATAGTTCCAACAGTGTTATGTTTCCATGAAGGCTATGTTTCCAATAATGCTTATTCACATGTTTCTCACTCACTGATTATTGATCCAAAGCTTCAAAGAAATTTGTGACTATCATTGTAATAATCTCTCACATGTAAATGTACCAATCTCTCAAGAGTAATGAAATAAGTAATGTGCAAGCTAATGTACCTATCCCTCACAAGTAAAGATGTCAATCTTACAAGAGTAAAGATGTGAAGTAATGTATGTTCTGTTTCAAGTTTCAAGAATATTTCCATCATCAAAGTATCACTCATTGAATGAAAGAAAGAATAATGAAATAAAGAAGAAATGTTTAATGGGTGGCATCCCAGGGGTTAAATACCTAGCATGGGTCGATCCCAATAACACGGGTGGCATCCCAGGGGCGACAGATAAGCCTAGCATGGGTCGATCCCGATACATCGATTCATCCCAGGGGCGATAAGCCTAGCATGGGTTATCTCATGACATCCTAGGGGCAACACGAAAGCCTAGCATGGGTTCACATAGCATGACATCCCAGGGGCGATAAGACTAGCATGGGTTCATATGACATCCCAGGGGTCAAAGTACCTAGCATGGGTTCATCTCATCCCAGGGGATACAAAACAGCCTAGCATGGGTAGAACAATAAAGATGAATGAATATGAAAGAAAGAGATGTAAATAACGTAATATACATGGTTTTCCATATATAGAAAGAGAGTTTATTCACATTGCTATTTCTCTTATATTGATTCCATGGTTGTTGTTATTATGTACGAATCATTGGAGATGATAATAAAGAAAAAAAAGGTACATGGTTCCACATATAGAGTTCCTCTCATAATTATTTCCATTGAAGTTCTTATGTATTGATGTAGTTTGATTATGGCCTTACATACTCAGTACATTCTTCGTACTGACCCCTCTTGGGGACTTACCTTACAGGTTATAGGTGCAGGCATTAGTAGACCTCGACAGTAGGCTGCGGATCGTATACAGGTCTCTGGTGAGCTCCAGTTGCTTCGGGGCTTCCCAAGTCACACGTGAACACTAGGTTTTGGTATTATGTATACATTGTATGGACATGGTCATGTATGTGTAGAGGCTTTGTAGACAGTTGTGGGAAGACAAATGTAGGAGGTGTATGTCTATGATGACTTGATGGCCCTGTCGGCCAAGTTTCACATATGTATATATATATTGAGCACATGTTTCATGAATTTCGTTATTAGCATGATAAGTTCTTATGTGATAATGGTATTTCTAATGGCATGCATATGAACGAACATAAGCAAAGATTGGTTCTCTCGGGCCTTATCTGTTTCGGGTGCCAATCACGCCTCAATGGGAATTTGGGGTGTGACAAAGTGGTATCAGAGCAGGTCGTTCTAAGGGTGTCTACAAAGCCGTGTCCGAGTAGAGTCTTGTTCATGGATGTGTTGTGCACCACATTTATGAGCAAGAGGCTATGGGGCATTTAGGATGTTGTTTCTCTTCTTCAATTTTAGATCGTGCAATAGAGCCGGTGTTGTAAGTTGAATTGAAATCTGACCATGGTAAATGTTTCTCTTTGATATAGTAACCATGCCGATCACGAGAAGAGGTAGAGGTAAAGGGCAGCAGGTAAATGTGCCTGCTGACGAAGGAATGAGTAGACTACCACCTAACCAAGCTAGTCAAGGTGGGGCAAATGCTGAAAGTTTATCTCGATCTTCCTCTACTTTTCTAGCTCCTGGAGAGCCAAGAGGTAGAGAAGTACCTGCAGAACCACCTAAGAATGCCACTGATCAGGATTTGAGAAATGCAGTACACATGTTGACTCAGTTAGTGGCGGTACAAGCACAAGGTCGAAGATGACGCGGCTAGAGCAGCTAGTCGGCGTACACAGGACTTTTTAAAATTGGACCCTCCTATATTCACTGGGTCAGACCTGAAAGCGGATCCACAGGATTTTGTGGACCAAGTTCAAAGAGCACTAGAGGTGATGCATGTAACAGGTGTAGAAACAGTTGAGCTGGCAGCTTACAGATTGAAGGGTGAAGCCATATTGTGGTATGAGGACTGGAAAAGATCAAGAGGCACTGATGTTCTCCCAGCTGGTTGGGAAGAATTTAAAATGGCATTTATAGATCACTATCTTCCTTATGAGATTCGTGAGGCTCGTGCGGATCAGTTTTTAAATTTGCGTCAAGGCAATATGAGTGTTCGAGAATACAGTTTGCAGTTTAATTCCTTGGCTCGGTATGCTCCAAATGTGGTGGCCACGATGGAAGATAGAGTCCATAGATATGTGGATAGACTGGAGCCATACTTGGTACGAGACTGTACTATTGCCGCTTTGAACAAAGATATGGACATTGCTAGAAGTCAAGCCTTCGCACAGAAAATGGAGGACCAAAGGCAAAGAAAAAGAATACAGGAATCTGAGGGAGGTCCATCAAAAAGGACGAGACCTATGGGACAGTCTAGGGTGTTTCCAGGAGAATCTAGATCTCGGATGTTACCGCCTAGACCTACATTCTCTTATTCCACAGCAGGTGCTGACTCTCAATTCCGAGGGTCTAGAGGTGGTACATCTGGACAAAGTAGTGGAGTACGAAGCTCACAGACAGTAGGACCTTCTCGTCTTCCGTGTCATCATTGTGGAAGGTACCATTTGGGTGAATGTCAGTTGGGAACAAATGCTTGTTTTTGGTGTGGCACAGTGGGGCACCTAATGAGAGAATGCCCACAAAGGGGTGTGAGTGGTATAGCACAACCTACGGGATCAACTGTTGTATCATCAGCATCAGTTCCATCCCCGATCAGAGGCATTCAGTCGATCGGTTGTGGTAGAGATATGAGAGGAACAGCTAGTTTCGATGGGGTCCAAAATCGCACCTATGCTCTAGTGGACCGACAGAATGAAGAGGCACCTCCTAATGAAGGTACAAGTATATTATCACATTTTTCACATGATGTAAATGTAGTGATTGATTCGACCTTTACCCTATCGTATGTTACTTTATCGACTACCGTGACTTTAATAGTACATTGGGGTTATGAGTTATATTAATGGGAATTTGGGGTGTGACATGTTCACCAATAAGTTTCTAAATTTAGAGAGGAACTTCTTGAACTTTGTATCATCCACATTCTTTTTTAGCCTTTGAGGGAATGGCGGAGGGATCTTGATTTGTGATTTTGAAACAACCGGAGTCTCCTCTGGTTTTGACACATTATCATCAACCACTTGAGGTATCCCTTCACTTTCAATCTTCTCCTCCACTTTGTCCAGCTTCACAACATTTGGCTCATTTGGAATAGGGATTTTATCATTTGACTTGTAAAGACGTTTTCTCTTTATGCTCACTTGATCTTCAACCCCTGTTTCACTAGGGTCATCATCAAAATTCACAACATCATTACCAAGAGTCCTACCACTCCTAGTGATAATTTCCATGATATGAGGATCATTTTTTGAATTTGCCATGGTATCACTAAGTTAACCACCTTTTTGCATTGTGTTAAGATGAGTTGAGATTTGGCCTAATTGCATTTCAAGTTGCTTGATGGAGGTTGAATATGAAGTGACCATTTGATTGAGTTACAAAAAGTTTCTCTTCATCTCTCTTAACATCTTTCCACTCCCTTCAACCCCCATAAGGATACAAGCAAGCACATATTCTTTCTTATAACTTTTTGGGTCCATGGTAGTAGTCTCTTTACCTTTTTGCCTATCATGAGAAGGGATGTATCTATCATGGCCACGCTCTTTGTCTCTCTAATTATGGTCCCTATCTCTATCCTTATCCCTCCAATCTCTATCCCGATCTCGGTCTTTCAAATCAAGTCCCTTTCCTTCCAACCTTAATTCCTGCCTTGCCTTTGATAGGTAGGTCGAGAACCCCCATTTGGTTAGACAAGTACCGAATTTCTTCATCAAGAGGCTCTACCTCATCATATTCATATGCTTTCATCCCTTTTGTAACTATGTCATTGACCTCCTTTGGAGTTGCACCCGTTACATGTTTCGTGAGGAGATCTAATTGTGTCATCACTTTGGCTATATTTTTATCTCTTTCCTCATCTTTCTTCCTATGCTCTTGGATCACATAATACACGGAGGGAACCCCTACGTCCACCTCGGTATCTCGTTTGTGTCATGCTCTACTTTTCTTTGTCACTTGATCTAATAATCCCAAAGCAACTCCAAAAGATTGGTTTATTAAAGATCCTCCGGCCGCATTATCCACTGCTGTCTTGTTCAATTGATCCAACGCTCTATTGAATATTTGTAGAAACATCTTATCTGGAACCTCATGGTTTGGAAATTGTAACAACGTCTTTTTGAATCTCAACCATGCTTTATGCAATGGTTCACCACTCAATTGTCAGAAGTTTGTAATCTCATCCCTCAATTGAAGCATGCGGGATGGTGGAAAGAATCAGTCTAAAAAATCTTCCTCAACTCAACCCAAGATGTTATAGATCCCTCAAGAAATTCATGTAACCACAATACCACATCACCTGTTAATGAAAATGGGAAGAGCCTCAACTGGATGGACTCTTATGATATATGAGCAATGTCGAACGGGAGGAAAACATCGATAAAGTTTTTCAAGTAGGGTTTTCAACTTTGTGAGCTTGACCACCAAATAGGCCCTTCATTTAGAGTAAGTAGAGCATCACACTTGTGACGTGAAATACTCCATTACCCTCCACGGGTGGAATACGAATTGCACTTGCCCTTCCGACATCCCCTAGATGATCCTCATCATCAAGACATCCATCAAAAGAAGTGGCTTCGCTACCATGTAGATTCATTGTGTCTTGAAGACTCAGATTATCCTCTGAACAAGAAAAAACAACAAATAAAGAAAAGATTACACTATGGCTAACAAAAGCAGCTTATAACACTACAATGAATAAACTCTACATTTTATTCCCCAGCAATGCTGCCATTTTGATAACGCTCAATATACACCTCTAGATGTATGCAGTCGCCAGTAATATAATTTATACCCAACTTGGAGTCAGGGTCGATTCCATAGGGAATGAAGGCTATAGATTCCTTCGAGTGTTGTAAGTGACTATGTGTTTGCATGTAATGTCAAAAATAATCCAAAAAAGTAAAATAGGGGGTTTAATGTAACAGAATTTCGTGTTCAAATTATCAATTTCAATGTTGTTTTATCAAAGCAAATGCTAAAGGATGTAATCAATAAGTAGAAGTACTTAGGGTTATACCTTCTTAAGAGTGATTATAAGTATGGGTAAGTGAAAGTGCACCTAAAATTCAATTGATAGTCATGACTAGGCTTGGTCATAGGTATTGGAGGTAATCTTTCAATCTACCATCAAATTTCATAAGGGTTTCTTTCAAACACCCATATGTACACATTACCAAGCAACCAATGACCTCAAATTAGTTAGTCTATTTCTAGAACTAGATGTTAAATGAGAAATTCTCATGTCTTTGTCAACTAAATCTCTCCACCCTTGTCTTCTCTTTCAAGCAAAACAAGGGATCTAAGCATGAATGGAGTTTGGAACCTATATTCTTGAGTTGAAACATAGAGATTTAGCTAAAATCATAACATTCAATCAAATATAAAGGTAAATTATCATGACTCACACAATAATCAACACTCAATAATGCATAACCCCTATCTTGGGAAATTAGCTAATCACAACAAGAGAAAAAGAAGATATACCTATATTCTCATTAAAAGCTACCATACAATCCAAATGTTTCCAATGAAAATTCAAATTCACAAGTAAAAAATAAGTAAAAAGCAACTAAAATCCCAACTACGGTTCAATTAAAAGCTTTAGCTTCCAAAATATGACAAAAGATAGGGTTCTAATTGGCCAAAAAAGACTTAAATTGCTTCAGCAAAAACGGGCCTGAAAATTACAGAAATGCCATCGCACCCAATTCGGTTGAGCATTATTCCATCAACGAAGGGATTGGCGATGCACCAAATTATCCAAGGTTGTCCAATTTAACTTTGAATTTAAGCTCCAAGGGTTGGCATCTATCAGAATTTGCGATGGAACTTGGCCTTGCCGACCAGTTTGGCAATGCACCGAATTGTATCCTTCATCGTCGTTTTGTCAAAAGTTGACCTGGGACAGACTATTGGAATTAGAGATGGAATCATCATTTTGGCAAGACGCGGAAGGGTTTGGCGATGCACCAATTGTCCCTAGCGATACTCTTGTGCAATTTTAGCTCTAATTTTCCATCTTTTTGCTTTTTTTGCCATTTCAACCACTTTTTGGCCTTAACCCTAAATTTAAACAAAATTAACATTAAAAAGCATTCAAATTAGCATTGAGGACATGGTTTCTTACCATTTGTAGGCTAAATGAGTTGCAATTTGGCAACTCATCAGGGAGACCCAACTACTCATAGGGTAGACTCTTTGAGACAATAGTAAACATCATTAAAATGGGTACTTGACCCTATGAGTCACCAAACAGGTCGTAGCCAAAGGCAATAACTTGTTTTTTGACTCATACGGTCTAACTATGTTGACACTTATGCTTAATTATTTTAAATCTTTTTAAGTACTTACGTTTACCCTCCACAGGTACTATGGCACCTAAAAATGACACTTAAAAGGGAACTAAGAAGGGGGGCAAGATGACTCCCAAGAAACAAGCACGGTCTACATTACAACTTAAAGGCGTGCCCATCGATAAGGAGTCAAGAGGCTCAGTGGAGGAATATCCAATAACTACTCCAGTTGAGCCACTAGAGAGCTTGCCTCAGACTAGTAATGTGAGGACGCAAATGAAGAATACTAAGGCATCTCCACCACACACACTTACTCCTCTCTAATATGAAAAGGGAAAAAAATTGGAATCTGAGGAAGAAAGCGAAAAAAATGACTCAGGAAGAAAAGATGGGGCTGCATCTAGCAGTTAATCCAAATAGCAAGTTGGTTCGAGGTCCGGCACAAATCTATCAAGTAGTGTTTCTGATGATGAGGACGCTATAGAGAGCCTCCCATAACAGACTCAACCTCCTCCAGAGGTTCATCCAAAGGGATATGCCACACTTCAGGTTGCAATAGCCCCACAAATCGAAAGATGAGGTATTAGAGATGTACGGGATATATATAATAGGGAAAGTTTTGATGTCCCAAGCACAGGTTGGCCAAAGAGAGGTTTCTATGAGGAGCCAAGGTTGCTTACGAGGGTTATGTCTGAGGTGCCCGAGTTTAAGAGATTGTTCCAGAAGTACAAATATGAATGGATGACTGAGGAGCCAAGTAGATACATTCCGGCACTTATTTGAGAATTTTATGTCACCTATCAAGCCAGAATAAAGGTGCTGACCCCACAGGGTTTGTTGTGAAAAGTTCATGATCCTTTACAGTCAGTTTTGATTTGGGGCATTGAGGTTAACATTTCAGCACCGACTATTTCCAAGTTCATTCATGGTGTAGAGTTTATGTCCCCTACCGATACTTCAGAGATTGATAATCATATTGATGAGATAAGAAAAGTGAAACTGAAGCAAATTAGTACCGAGGACAAGTTGGTACACTTTTGGTAGATAGATAATATTATTGCTACAGAGAGAGAGGACATTGATTGAGGGAGCAGTAGATCATCACAGATTAAGAAGGGCAGTTCAGTTTCACGGACAGGTCATAGTGGAAACTGGTTCACCATAGGTTGGGGTCCATATCCGGTGGTAACATTTTGAGCCTCGATTGAGCTGTTTTGGTAGAAGGCATCATGGAGGGGTATGACCCAGAAATTATAAGGTTGATTGCTCTGAAATTTGGGATAGAGTTGTTCAGCCAGAAACGAGCATTCCATTCCTATGCCTAGTCACGTAGATTTATCTGGAAGCTGGGGTTTCTATTCTGCCAAATATTGATTAGTTTGTGGTGGTTCACCGAACTACAGACTTGGGGCTGATTAGAGATCTGACAAACTCGATTTTTAGTGTGAAGGTTGCAGTGGGGGCCACCTTATTACAGAGTGCTTTTCAGTCGGGTGTGAAAATTGTTATTAACACCCCGAGTTTCACTAAGATTGGGATGATAGATGTCGATTCCCATACTGATACTTCAAGTCCCGAGCCTCTGGCCATTGGTAATGCTACTACCTCTTTTTCCTCCCCACCAGCCTCAGTCACTATTTCACCCACCACTCTTTCAGGTGCAATCATACCTCACCCACCTACCGGTGGGTACGATCTACTGCCACAGGAGTTTTTGAACACCGTGCTAAAAAGTCTAACCATAGTTGATCCTAAGAGAAAAAGAAGGAAGAAAAGAAGAGATAAGAATAAATTAAAGAAAGAGACGGCGGTGAGCAAGCAGGCCTCCCAGGACCACTTATCTGTGATACACAAGGGGGGTATGAAGCCGGGAGCTCTAGAGTTTGTGATTCCCCGAGCGATATTGATGTTGAGATTGATACTATTGGTGATAGAGGTACGGCATCTGCCCCCACTAGTTCGTTACCTTTGAGAGCGCCGGCCACCACCAGTGCCAACATTGATTTGAGTGCCACAACCACCTCCGAGGCCATAAGAGTTGAAACTAGGGTGATTTCTGAGACCCCAGCAGCTAATGAGACCACATCCGACACCTAGAGCACCGCAAGAATGTCCTTACCCCTTATTTTTACTTTTATGATAATGCATGTAGTAAGGACACTACATGTTCTCAAAGTAAGGGTGGGGGTGTACCACCACTTGGGGTTTCTGTTGTCATATTTCTTTTCCCCCTAGTGTGATGTCATAGTAGAGCCGGCATTTTTAGTTTTATATTTTTGCTGTTAATTTGTTTTCTTTAATTAGGAGAAAAATAGGGGAATCATAGTGCAGTCAAGTCTTGAATGTTTTGATTTCGTTTTGTGGTTGTTTCTCCCAAGCGTACACACAAGTGTACGTGGTCATGAAAGTAATATAGTGGCTCTTGCGATCCGATTATCGATCCCACAAGGACTTGGTGTTTAGCAGACGATCCAACTTAAGTATTACTATTGAAGTTAAATAAGTGTGATTCGTAACCAAAGAGAGTTTGAGTTTTGTTTTTATAACTAAATACTAGAAATAACGACGATATGAAATTCGTATTGTAAACAATATATGGAGAGTTCCAAGGTTAAGGCAATTACTTCACTTTATTGTATAACTATGGTTTCTAGTCAGTGTTGATGCTTATCGGGATTGTTGATCAATGGGGTTGATATTCAACTGGGAATGGTCATCCTCTAAGTCATATACCCAAATTAATCTCACAACTACCATGAGTCCATACAACATAATAGAACAAATCAAAGTACACTAGAACAAGCATAGCTCAAGCTACGACACTAGTTTTCTCTTCTAAGTTCTATTTGATCCTTTTGACTCTAGACTTGTTTCAAATGAACCTTAAACACCATAAACATGTACTTTAACATACAAATACAAGTATACACATTTTATACTCAATAAGTACATCAAGTTATCCTCAAAACTAAGCTAAACGCGCATAGATAATGATACTTAGGAGTATAAATACACCTAAGATCACCATCCCACACTTAAAGCTTTGTTCATCCTCGAACAACTCTTTAAATTAATCACCATCAAGGAAGACTCTAACAAAATTACTACAACTAAGACACTCAAGCTATAACTACACAGACCACATGAATAGCAAGCTCTATACTCAGCATGTTATCTTACAACTTTGAAACACATGAAGACTACTTCGAAACTTCCTAGCCTCAAGACTTAACTCTACCAAGTTGGCAAACTCATGCATATTAGTCAACAAAAAGATCATATAAGTCACCTATCAATCATCAAACATGCGCCCTCACCACAAGAGATTCACCCATATTCACTCTCAAATATGCAATTTAACACAAGAACGGGTGTAAGAATCAAATTTCGCTCACTCTCACAAAGAATTCACATGCAATATTAGAAGAACCATATGCTTGCCCTTAGTGTAGTACTCCCCTAATATATAAAAATGTCAAAGCTCAAGATCAAGTAGGACTTTAAGGGTTGTAATGTAGGCTAAGGGACGGGTAGGAACTATTTGGTCAAGAATAGTGACTGTATTCCCCAAGCACTTTAATGCATCAAAATTTCCACTAAGCTCATCTCCAACCAACCTATTTTACACCACTATCATCTTCCCAACTCTCTTTTGTTTTGTCCTATCTCTTTAAGCTAGCTTACACATCTTTAGGATGGAGTATTTGCTATCAACACATGATTCACTTCTTTAGGTCAGTTTCTCTTTTCATTACATTACCCCCAACTAACAACGCATAAACTATTTCACAACACCAATATCTACTCCTTTGGGGATTTACTTTCACTTTTTCCTTCTTCATTTTTCCACTCCTTAACATCTTAATTTCATTACTAAAGTGCTTAGGAATTTTCGATCAAATTATGGGCAATTGAAGGAAAAAGGAATAAGCTACATATAAGGCTACCAAAAAAATAGGCTAAAGGATCAACGGGTCTAACTAAGATCATGCAAAAATGGTAGACAGGGTAGGTATAAAACATGGCTATCAAAGAAATACCTAAATCATCTCCTAAACTCAACATTCTTTATTTCGTTTTGCAAACACACCGGGCAAGTTCTAGACATCAATATGCAACATGGAATATAACAAAACCTCACTCACACATGGCACATGTTTATGTCAAGAAGGATCCCTATAGACTCTAAACCAAGCAATAGAAAGAATTCAAATTAAGCCAACATCACAAAAGAGTCAAACAAATGAGCCTAAGTGTTTCACAGTAGTCATTCAATTTACTACACATGCTTCGGCATTCAAAACCCACTTGCATCATGCAATCATACGTAGCATCTAACTAGAGCATCTCTAACATTTTAAAATTACTCCTAAAAACCAAAAAGGATACTGGGTTCAAAGCTCTCCCCCTCGAAAAAGAAACAAAAAGAAAAATCGAGGGGTGGATGAAGCGTGCTCCTAAATAAAACTAAAAATTACTAAAAGAAAATCTTTTTGTATTTTTCAAAATTTCAGCAACATAAGCAAAAAGCAAATAACCAAATAACCAAAAGACTCATATAGAGCACTCCACCCTAACCAAATCAGAAGATTTCCCACCCCACACTTAAAGTCACACTTTTTCCCCAAAGTATAAATTAAAAGTAAGGATAGAAATACTCCCTGGGACTCTAGGACTAGCCAGTAGCATCATATTCATCAAGAAGGTTTGGAGAACCCCACACTCAGTTTTTTCCATGCTCCTTAGCTAAGATCTCGAGTACTCAGACTTCCCCTCAACCTGTCAACTCAAAACAAAAAACAAAAACAAAGGTGATACTAAAGAAAATTTAAAAAATAAAATAACTACCTTAACTTGGGTTGCCACCCAAGCAGCTCCTGGTTTAATGTCACAACACGACTCAAATCATAACTTCTTCATCCACATTCTCTCATCCTTTTCCTCCTATTTGTAGCCCATTTTCTCCTTCTTTTTTGACCTCTCAAATGCTCATGATCTAGGTCTGCCACTCTTCTTACACCTACCTTTTCAGCATGCCATTCAAGTAGTGCAGGTTTAGGCTTATTGGTTAATTCAGGTAACTTCATGAGAGTGTCCAAAGAAGTAATTAGTGGTTTGCACTCTTCCACCCCACACTCATCCACTTCCATAGCTGTGATCATACATAGATCTCTATAGTGTGAGGGTGTGTTGAGTGCTTTGTACATCCTGAAGGCCACCTCTTCATCATTCAATCTCATCTTGAGCATGCCCTCTCTCACATCTATCAATGCTCCACCAGTAGCCAAGAATGGACGACCCAATATGATTGGTACCTGATCATATGCATCATAATCAAGAACGATAAAGTCAGCAGGAATAACGAACTTACCAACCTTAATGAAAACATCATCTATGATTCCTTCGAGGACCACTCTCATTTTGTCTGCCATTTTTAACACCACTGAGGAGGGCCTTGGCTTTCCCAAACAAAGAGTATTAAAAACTGAAAGGGACATCAAGTTGATGCTTGCCCCCAAATCACTCAAAGCATAGACAACGTCACTTTCACCAATTTATATTGGGAAGGTGAAACTCCTAGTCTCCTTGAGCTTTTTGGGCATCTTGCTCATAACCATATAACTGCACACTTCAGTAAGTGCCACAGTCTCAATATCACCAAGCCTCATTTTATTTGTGACCACGTCCTTTAAGTACTTTGCATACTTCAGCATTCCTTGTAAAATATCTATAAGAGGAAGGTTAATGTGAAGTTCTCTGAATATATCAAAGAACTTATTAAAACAAACATCTTTTTTTGCTTTATTAAGCCTTTGAGGAAAAGGTGGTGGTAGCCTATTTTGAGGTTGCTTAACAGGCTTTTCATTAGGGTACTTAGACTTTCCCTCTCTATCAGATTCTTTGGACTCAACTTGCCTTTCTGTATGCTCAGGTGCGGTCAACTCTGCTTGCACCTCATGATTTTTCTTTTGAGGTGCATCAATTAAATCTCTACCACTCCTTAAGGTGATTGTCATAACCTGTTTTAGATTTTGATATGTATCACTAGGCAAACCCCCTATAGGTCTTATGTTTTGTGCCTGAGCTTATTGACCCATCTGTATCGCTAGATTCTTCTGAGCTAGTTATTGATTTTTGATTTTCGCAACCATTTGTTCTTGGTTGGCCAATTCTTTTTCAAAGTCTCCTTTATATTGTTGGTCTGACTGTTATTTTGAATGCCTTGATGCTACTAAAAATGGTGTGATTGAGCCTGATTATTTCCCCATAAGAAATTGGCCTGACTCTGCCAGTTGCGGTTATAGGCATTACTATAGTTTTGATTACCTCTCTGCGCATTGCCTATAAAATTTAGACTCCGGATTTGAAGAGTGACCACTATTACCACAACTTTCACACCAAGTCAGAACTTGTTGATTTGTATTAACTTGTGCCTGAGGTTGAGCCACACTCAACTTGTTGAATTGAGGAATCATCTGGATTTCAAAACTGGCCAATTGTATGAACAATGTTGTAACACTATCCACCTAAATCATACAAGGGGCTTCTTCACCATAATTCTAGACATATCACTATTTCAATCTGGATTACCTTGTGTAATTCTATTTAGGAGAGTGTACAGCTCATCATAAGTATTCTCCAAAGCCTGACCACCTGCCGCTGAATCTAATAATATTTTTGTATTATGGTCAAGACCATCAACAAAAGTATGAGCTAATACCTCATTGGTCTATTATTGATGTGGACAATCTCTGAGAAGTGACTGGAACCTCTCTCATGTATGATAGAGATTCTCATCTAGCTTTTGCTTGAAATTCAGAATCTCACTCCTCAACCTTGCAGTTTTGCCTGAAAGAAAGAATCGAATGAGGAACTACTTTGCCAAATCGTCCCAAGTTGTAATTGAGTTTGAAGGTTCTGCCTTTAACTATTTCTTTGCTTCACCCAATAGTGAGAATGGGAAAAGTGTGAGCCCCACATAGTCTGTGGAGACTCCTGTGGGGATGAATGTGTTACTGATTTCTAAGAATTTCTAAATATGAACCTGTGGATCCTTATGTGAAAAGCCTGTAAACTGCCCGCTCGTGTGCAATAATTGCACCATGTTCTATTTTCGCTCAAATTTGTCTTCTGTGTCTGACTTTTGAATACAGGAGGTCATAGTAGTTGCGAGTGGGATTGTCACATCGTGCACTATCCTGCGAGGTGGTTGTTCATCACCCATTGTTGTAGGAATGGTCTCACCTTGTTGAACTTGTGGGATTGGATAGAGAAGTGTTGCTTCTCTCCTCAATTGGTGCAAGATTTGCTCAGTTCAGGATATGGTTCAACTAATTCCCTCTCCCTTTCCAGCTTACTCAATATTCAAACCTGTACCTGCAAATTCAATAGCTAATACCAAGTTGTTAGCATTTATCAAATGAAATAGTAAAACTAAAAATTAGAAGGTTGCTACTTTTCAAGTCCCCAGCAACGGTGCCAAAAACTTATCACTCCCAATCACACACACAAGTGTATGTGGTCATGCAAGTAATATAGTTACTCTTGCATGCCAAATATCAATCCCACAAGGACTTGATGTTTAGCAAACGATCCAACTTAAGTATTACTATTGAAGTTAAATAAGTGTGATTCATAACCAAAGAGAGTTTGAGATTTGTTTCTATACCTAAATACTAGAAATAATGATGATATGAAATTCGAATTGTAAACAATATATGGAGAGTTCCAGGGTTGAGGCAATTACTTTACATTCATGCATAACTATGGTTTCTAGTTAGTGTTGGTGCTTATCGTGATTGTTGATCTACGGGGTTGATATTCAACTTGGTAATGGTCATCCTCTAAGTCATCTACCCAAATTAATCTCACAACTACCATAAGTCCATACAACACAATAGAATAAATCAAAGTACACTAGAACAAACATAGCCCAAGCTAGTGACATTAGTTTTCTCTTCTAAGTTTTATTTGATCTTTTTGACTCTAGACTTATTTTAAATGCATCTTAAACGCCATAAACATGTAATTTAACATACAAATACACGTATACACACTTTATACTCAATAAGCACATCAAGTTATCCTCAAAACTAAGTTAAACGCGCAGGGATAATGACACTTACGAGTATAAATAAGCCTAAGATCAGTGGTTTAAAGGATACCCCTCCTAAAATTTTGCTTTTGACTGTGTGTTATGATTATAATAGTGACCTTTGTTGGATATCATTATGGCATTAGTACTGTATACAAAATAACAATAGCCTAGCAATGCATGAACTAGATAGGTAGGAGTTGATAGTGTAACATGTGTTTTGTGTGTGTGAGACTGCTTACCTAGTTCACTATGTGTGCACATTTCAGAACTTTCTCAGTTAGTATTGCCTAGGTGGTAAGATAGGTAGTTAGAAAAGGATCATAGGTCGTTCAAAAACGAGTCCACTTTTAGCCTAAATGTCCGACCAAATGAAATAAGTATCCCTTGATCTTAAATTTGAGCCTAAAATGACCAATTCCTTTCATTAGCCTATTCACCTTCCCATTTCAAATTACAATAAACCTATTTTGGCCCTGGTCCCTTCTTGGACATTGGGTACCTAAACTCAGGCAAAACACCTATTTTGGCCCTGGTCCCTTCTTGGACATTGGGTACCTCAACTCAGGCAAAACACCTGAGTAGAGAGCGGTTATCATAGGACTGCATAGTTTGATATGGGTATGAAGAAGAAGTTAGTAGAAGATAAGAAAATAAATTTGGGTGTGGCAAGAAAAAAAGAAAAAATGTTGAATAAAGTTGGCAAAAAAAAGAAAGAAAGCAAAAAAAATAGAAAAAGTAAAACCACACCCAAAAAAGTAAGGAAAAGCAAAGGAGAATAAGGGGGGGAAAATAAGTAAGGTTGAAAAGCAGAGCCAAAAATAGTGTAGTGTCAAGGAGGGTGAGTCACTATATCCATATCTACCCTACCCGTCCCTAAGCCTACATTATAAGCCGATGAAAGTCCTATAGTGATCCAAGCCCGATTGTCCAAAAACTAAGGCAGAGAAAATAAGGGCAAGCCTATGGTATTTCATGCACACAGTTAGAACTTCTTGGTGAGAGTGAGTCTTTTGAATTAGTCCCTGGTTATAATTACATTTGAAAACTGTGAGTGTATGGGATTTCTTTGATGTGTGGGCACATAGGTTTCATTATTGATTACTGTTTGTTCGGTAGTGTTATTTGAATCTATGGTAGGTTGTTTGTTCATAATGTGATGCCATATCTTGATTTGTTCATAATGTGATGCCATATCTTGATCTCATTATGTCAAGGTAATGGGTTGTATTTGTACACACAGTGGGTTTAAATTCTTGTATAGGAAGGGGTTGAAAATTCTGTGTTGAAAAGAATTGCATTGACTGTTGTAGGTCCCTTAGGTTTTTCTTAGTTAAGCATTGTAGTTGTTATGTTATTTTATTTTCCTGAGGACATACAAACATTCTAAGTTGAGGGTGTTGTTGTGTCGTGATTTCATGGCACTTTCGATTATTAAAACAAGGAAAATATGTTAATTCAAAGGCTTATTTATGTGGATATGATATGTTTGTGTTAGTTTTCCAGGAAAATGAGGATCGGATGTGAGCAAAAGAAAAGGAGTGAAAAATGCACCAAATGTTGGCATTTGAGGCTTAGCTATGATTTGTTAGGTTACGCTATGAGTTGTATCCCAAGTCATTGCATTAACAATAAGAGGGTCTTAAAGATTGAAAAGTGAGAAGTTAGCTACAGTTGCTAGCAACGAGTCATTGGGAGAAGTGACAGGTCGTAGCTTGACCCGTCCTGAGTGGATTTTTCAAAAGTCCTGAAAAAGTAAAATTTATGCCAGTGGAAATGACTGCAACCTACGAACCGTCACCAGTGGCTAGGAGTCATCGCATAGACTCGTCCTGAGCAGATGTGACCAAAGATCTTAAAGTTGTAAATATCAACCCAGTTGCAATGGGTCACCTAACGAGTCGTTGGGTGACCATACGAGTCGTCACCAACACTACCTGAAGACAAGGCAATGGAAGCCCAGAGATATGCGATGAGTCAGGGGTAGGGCTGGGCATAAAATACCGTAAACTAAATTACTGAACCTAATCAGGAAATTTGGTATTCGGTAATTTGGTATTTGATACGGTATTTAGGAGTAAAATTTTAAAGTCATGGTATTTGGGTTCGGGTTTGATACAAGATATTAATACCATTTGGTATTTGATATTTACCAAATACCGAATTATTTAATAAATAAAGTTCCACCCTGTATATATATAATAGGCAAAACTATAAGGCATACTAAACATAAGCCCCTAATTACCCTACACAACCTAAGTTCCAATTAATTATAATACACAACCTCTTTTTCGAATTAAATACAATCCATAACCTCTCTCCTTCTTTTATTCATAATAAAAAAATTGTAAAATGAAAAATGGCACTGGAATTCGAACCCAGGCATTGTATCAATTTCAGAGCACCTTAACCACTAGCCATCTCGCCTGGTTGTATTAGTAACTGATTCATGATATGTTTGTATCATTTGTCTGATTCATCATATATTGTATTTGTTTTTGTATATACGTTTGTATTTTTCTATATATTATTGGTATTGTATGTATTATTGGTATTTGTATATATGTCTATGTATGCATCCATTATTGGTACTAAATGTATTAGTGGTATTGTATGTATGTATATGTGTATGTATGTATATTGAATATGTTATTGGTATGCCTATAATATTATTGGTATTGTATGTATAAATTGCATAGGCTGCCCTTTTATTTGTATCTTTTATGTAAATTGAACCATCCAAATACAAATGATACATTTGTCTTAAATGATATATTTGTATTTGTATATGATACATTTGCATTTTTATCAAATGATACAACTGCAAATATATCATATACAAATACAGTTGCAAACAGTTGATACAACGACTGAATTTTATAGTCATTTAATCAAATACAGCCAATTTAATTTTATTGTATTCATATTTTATATCAAATACAGTCAATTGCATACAATTGATACATTGGCTACAGATGGTAATTTTTTAAAGTTAGGCTAGGGCACCCCAATTTGCTGAAAGATTGGCTATTTTTTGAAAGTTTCCCTATATAATATATCTAATTGACCCATTGTCAGCCCAAAGCTTAAAGTTCAAAAGATCAACCCTCTGTTCTTCACCACTTCTTTGTAATGGCATTAGCCAGAAGCTCCAACTCGACCAACCCTATTTACTTGAATACATTTGCAGTTGTATTCACAATGAGTAGGTTAATTTTCAGAAATTTAGTTAGATGAAGTAGGAATATGGTATTATCAAATACCGTACCGAACCAAAGTTTAATTTATCAACTACCGAATTACTGAATCGAAGTTTAAAAGTATGGTATTTGGTATCTACTTTCAATTACCGATACCGAATTATAGAATCTGAATTTTAAAAATACCAAATCGAATATCGAATGCCCACCCCTAGTCGAAGATAAACCTTACGACTCTCGCCAGAGTCGTTGCCACTGCCGACCTTGTTATCCTATTTTATTTAGGACAAGATTCATTTTTGTCTATAAATACTCTTGATAGGTTTTCTGCTTTAGTTTGCATTTGATTACTACTTTTAAGGCATACACTTGTTCTTGAGAGTTGAAAACATTGATTTTGAGGGTTTTGATTCATAATTGAGATTCGTGGTTTTCATTTTATTCTTCATAAGTGCTTAATTATGTTTTCTTTCAAGAATTATTATTGTGTTTTAAGATCATGAGTAGCTAAACACCACAACAAGGGTTGCGGGAACCATGACGGATTAACAAAGTAGGGTTTAAAGTACGAAATGATTCTCAAAGGGTATGTATGTGTGCATTGTTGTTCTTTTCGCTTTGATTTCTTTCTAACAGAGGCCTATGTTAGAACTTGCCTTATCTTTACTCATAACGAAAGAAGGGGTAATGGATGGGAAAGGGGAATAAACAATAGAGACTTGGAGCTATCAACCTTCAATTAATAGCTTGAGCCGATAATCCGAGAAAACAATCTAGGATCCAAGATAGGGGTTAGTAGAACAAAACTCAGGAGACGAGAAAACGTACTTGAGGATAGTCGTCAAATAGGGGAAGAAAACCATTTAGGTGAACATAACCTATCAATTTTGTATGCCACGCACCAGGAGAGATCACTAGTACGAAGAACCTATAGAGTTATGAAGTTATGGGGAACATAGTCCTAGTACATCTTATCCATTGAATACAAACTCAACCAAATCAATAATTGTTACTATCTGAAATCATAATTCCACCCCACCCCCCCATTTACTATAAATTACTTACTAATTGTTTAGATAAATACTTTGATTGAGATTTCAGCTTATTCCTCATGGGATCTACTCCAACCTAGTAGGGTTCGATATTTGGTCTAACAACCGCTTTATACTCCATTTGGAGGTGTAATTTGGGCGATATCATATTGGTTAGGGTGTAAGTACCCCACTAAAAGTTTTCCTAGTATAAGAATGACAGACCTCAGAGTAGTATGGTTTTGGTTAAAAATATGGTGTTTAGTGGTTTAGTGTTAAATTATGCATCATGGTGTGATTGGTGGCTATGAGATTATTGTGGGATAGTTGATTGATATAGTGTTCTATAGGAAGTTTCAGAACAGCAAGCAAGTTTCTAGAATTTCAGTTATAGAGGTTGTCGTATTGGAATAAATTTGGGATGTCAAAATTTAAGAAGTGTGTTATGAAATGAACAGAGCTGGGAATAATTCCTGAGATATTTTTTTAGCATTGCTGCAGTGATAGGTTCATCGCTGCAGTGACTGAAGTGTCACCACAATGACTGTATTTTTTGTCTGAGTGTCGTCACAACGATAGATATGTTGTTGAAGTATCATCATTGTAGTCGATGTTGCTACAGTGACTGTAGCGACGAATACATAATCAGTGTCAGTTAAATGAGAAAATGGCATTGTCATTCCCTATTATTTCTGTTTTCACCCTGAATTTCCATGCATCATAATATTGTGTGGTGCCTGGGTATTTTATATGACCCGTTACATAAATTATATCATGGATCGTATTCCTTGGAATATAGCGATCAAGAGATTGAGCCTAGAGCTTAGTGGCGTGTGGTGCATAGGCTGGTTGGGTAGATGTTTTGAGTTACTTATGGAGACGGCTATTTGGTAAGTGTTACTAATCTTTTTAGAAGTATATAGGAGGTTGCGTTTAATTTCTACATTTTGTATATGCTAGGTTTTTAGAATCATGCTAAAATTCTCCCTCTTGTTTTTTCGTACCCGTTCGGGGACGAACGACGGGTCAAATGGTATCTATTGTAATGATTCATTATGTCGTTACTGAAAATATCTACGGTAAAGGCATAAGAACCTCATTCTTCATAGTTTATAGGATCATCCCCTTAGTATGGGAGTGTACTAGACATAAATTAAGGTCATACAATACCTCTCGCACAAAGTTAAGTTGGAAGTATTCATACCGATTGAGTTTCGAGCTAAGTTTAAGCTAGGGTCAACTTTAAACTAGCACTCCTCTTAGAATATAAAGAGTTATAGGGTTTAATAAACACCAAATGAAATCTTATTGAGTCTTATTTCCAACGCCTCAGACCATTTGTTAATCTGCTTCGGGAGTAAAATGTTATGACCATTTTACAGAAGACTGTTTGTACTAAAAAGTTGGTCACTGCAGCAACGTTGTTGCAGCAATAGTCGGTTCGCTGCAGTGACAAATAGATAGTACATAACCTTATTTTTGATGGGTTTTAGGTTTTTAACTCAAAAACTTTGTCCCAAAGCCATAAGGGGGGCGATTTTCTAAGTTCTAGGGTGGAAATTCTTTGTTGAGGTAAGTTCTTCTGTCATCTTCTTTGTCTTTCAATTCAATAACATCTTAGAATCAATAGAATGATTTTAATGGTGAAATCTTGAAGATTAGAACCCTAAGTTTAAGAGATTTTGGGAAAAACCCATGGGTTGGGGTAATATCACCTAAAATTAGTTCTAGATTGTTAACTAACAATTTCTAACATGAATTAGTGATTTTAAAACATGAAATTGATGGTTGGGGACCTTGAATTCAATAAAAAATGGAATCTTTAGCTTTGAAACTCCATTAATGGAAATAAGTTGAGTATTACAGAACTAGTTAATGGTTAATTGATAGCCCCCAAAATATGGAAATCGACAATAACCACGAAAACTCAAAGAAACGATAGAATCGAAAAAACGAAAAATAAAGGATAGAGATAGAGATAGATAATAAGACACAAAAAGAGGAAATCAATGAAACCAAAGGGTATATTAAACCCTAAAACTTCTATTGATTAACCCTACAAGAATCACCCTATTCCTACGAAGACCTTGAGGGAATCGTAACTCCCTCGTAACCCCATTTTTAGGCAAGAATCAACATAAGCTTTTCCAAGCTACACTCTCTCAAGAGTTTCATAACATCAATATTCATCAAAAACTATGGAAAATGAAAGAGGGACAAGTATTTATAGACTTGGGCCTTTTATTACATTTAATTGGCCCAAAAGTGACACATTTCAGCAAATAGGGCATCCACCCACGCAGGTGGGGCATGTGAGGGCGCAGGTGCCACTGGAAGGGCCAAAATGGCCACCTGCTGGCACAGATGGATGACTTGCAGCCGCAGTGTAACACCCCGTACCTTCACAACCCAATGTGAAGATGATGAACAATGGTTACTTAGGCGTTGAGATGCCATGAGTATGTAATTTGTAATGTTAATGATGAGAAAATTGAAATTTGGCCTTGTACATGTGATTAACCTTGCGTAGGAGGTGTTTTGCGATTTTCATGGAGCATTTGTGGGGTTAAAAATGAGGCTAAGAGGACCTCCAAACAAAGGATATGTAACACCCCGTACCTTCCCAACCCTACTTGACGACATTGAATAATGTTTACCTAGGTGTCGAGAGCTATAGATATGTATTTGATAATGTTAATAAAGAGAAAATTGAAATTTGGCCTCGTACATGTGATTAGCCCTTCGTAGAAGGTGTTT
This sequence comes from Capsicum rhomboideum, assembly GCA_031232105.1. Classification (NCBI taxonomy): domain Eukaryota; kingdom Viridiplantae; phylum Streptophyta; class Magnoliopsida; order Solanales; family Solanaceae; genus Capsicum; species Capsicum rhomboideum. Next base: position 44,736,461 of record CP124708.1, on the reverse strand, counting down.
TGTGATTTTTTTGGAGCATTTGTGGGGTTCAAAATAAGGATAAGAGGACCTCCAAACAAAGTAAATTAAAGGTAAGAAGTAAGTTAAAGAATAGAACTTGAAGTATCTAACCAAACCCGCGAAGAAAAGTCGAAAAATGAAATTTTCAAAAAAACTAAGGCTGGGGCGCGCTAGAGAGAGTGCCACGCCGCTCTGGGCTAAAATTTTTAGTCCATAGGCAGTAAGCTGGCGCGCCCAAGGGCGTGCCACGCTGGTTTTGGCCACTTTTCAAAGTTGGAAATTTTCTTAAGTCCCAAGGGTGCCCGGGGACGTACCGAGCCAATTTTTGCCACGTTTCTTCTACAAATACGAGTATATACATGAAATGAGTAAAGTATTATATTGGTATGATAAAATTAAAATTACTCGAGAAAAAATTTGGCATCAAAATGACGGTTTTACCCTTATGGTCAAAATAGGCCGTACATGGCTAGAATCACTTATTTTTGAGATTGAGGATACGGATGTGAATAGAGTGAGTGGTAATATTGTTGTAACAAGTATGATATGACTTAAACACGAGAAATTATTGATTTTATTGGGTTAAGTGAATTGGGCTCAATAAAAGGCCCAAAAATGAAAAGAAGACATGGGCCAAAAATGGGTCAAATGACCCATTCTTGCCTTGACCTTCTAGAACACCATATTTAATTCCATAGAGTGGATAAGGATGGAATTAAAGGCTTATAAAAGGGACCAAAAATCTGATTTTTATTCTTCACAAGTCGCATGCCTTTTTAGACCAAAAGATAAGATATTTGCTCTCAAACCCTAAGAACTCAAAGCCAACTTTTGGTGCAAGATCATCATTTTTCAAGCTTGGGTAAGTGAATGTTGATATGTATTAATATGTTATATGCATGAGATAGTATGTAAATCATGTTGGTTATGCTTGGAAGTGTTGGACATGGTACTTTGTGTTTTTATATAAGATTTGTGATCCATGAGATTCAACCTTGAGTTATGCATTGTGATTTTGATGAAAGAGCATGGTATGGATGAAATAACAACATGTATGGTGTTATTATGTTATTAAACTTGTTATTTTCACATAGGTGTAAATTATGGGATTTTGGCCGATTTGTTGTTGTGAGGTGTATTGGGGTGATTTGATGGAATAATTGTGATGTTGTGATGGTGGAGAAGTGTAAAGTATGAATTTGGTGTGACATGCTAGTGGTTTATGATATTGGTCAATGTTGGGAATATTATGGGATTATTGGTATGATAATTTCATAAATGGAATTGTTGGTGTGATAGTTTCACACATGGTATTGTCAAGAGAGAAATGACATGTTATAGCCAAACATGTAACTCATTGTTGTTATATGCCCTTGTAAGATAGTTGGTAGTTAATGTTGCCTCCGTTATGTATTTGTGTTGTAGAGTGAAAGATAAGGAAGGAGCGGGACTATTGTATGCGCATTTAAGATTGTGTATTGGTATTGAGAATACAAGGTATGTAAGGTTACTCTTTTCGTATCTTTCTGCAGCATATAGTGAACACCTTGTTGTGGTATTTACTCATTTCCAAAATGTCCTAAGGCATCTCGTTTCAGGTTATCATTTATTGTTACTCATGTTACTCTTGGTCTGTTGTCATTCATGGAACACATAATTATGAACATGGTTCCAAGCTCCAATAATGTTGTGACTACTAACAGAAACGTTTTCAAGGGAAGTGGCGACGTAAGGAGAATCCATTCATTCTTAAGTTTCATATTCTTCATTCATTAGTTATTGTTGTTCATGAGTTACATAATGACGGACACGTTCCAAAAGTCCCAATCATGTTGTGTTCTTAAGCTTCCAATATTGTTATGGCTATGTATATATACGTTAATCTCTCATAATTGATTGTATCAATCTCTCATAAGAGGATGAATTAATCCCTCGCAAGTACATCTCTCAAAAGTAAGAAAGAAAGTAATGCATATTTGTTGGTGGTTAATGATTGAGTATGTGTGGCAGCTTTGGGGGCAAGATGCCTAGCTCAAGCCGATCCCGAAATTGTTGGATCAGGGGGCAGTCCTAGAGGCACAAGCCTAGCTCGGACCGATCCTGACAGGGGGTAGCTCTAGAGGTAATAACCTAGCTCGAGCCAAACCTGATATGTTGGTATGGGTGGCAGCTCTAGAGGCATAAGCCTAGCTCGAGCCGATCCCAATATATATTGATTTATGGGTGGTAGCTCTAGAGGCAAAGTCCTAGCTCGAGTCGATCCCAACATAACATTATGTTATGTTAAGACTCACTGATCAGTTGGGGCCCTGGTACGATATGATATGAGCAATGAAGAATAAACAATAAAGAGAAGAACTTAATTTATGAAAGCTACATGGTTCCACATATGCAGATCGATGGGTTATTCATATTGACTATCCTGTTACATTCTGACTCTATTGACGTATTTATGACAGTTTCATATGGCCTTACATACTCAGTACATTCTTCGTACTGACCGAATTTACCTTACTTGCTGCAGGCGCAGGTACTAGTAGACCTCCACTGTAGGTTGCGGATCTTTTGCAGACTTTTGGTGAGCTCCAGTTGGTTCGGGGTTTCCTGAGTTGCTATGTACATTTATTTTGGTATTGTATATGAGTATAGAGCGGGGTGTTGTCCCGACTCTAAGCTTGTCATAGTTATGTATTTCAACTAGAGGCTTTTGTAGACATATGTGGGTACGTGTATGATGGTGAAAGAAAGATATGTAAGTCCTTTTGACTCGATGGACCCAACGGCTAAGTTTCTTTAATATATAATGTTCCATGATATTCGCACTTAGCAGTTTATGTCTTTACGAAGTGGTGATAAATCTTATGGTATGCATATGATTGGGCATGAGTAAAGATTGGTTCTCTCGGGCCTTATTGGTTTCGGGTGCCAGTCCGGCCCGAATGGGATTTCGGGTCGTGACAGGATATTAAGGGTAAGAAGTAAGTTAAAGAATAGGACTTGAAGTATCTAACCAAACCCGCGAAGAAAAGTCGAAAAACAAAATTTTCAGAAAAACTAAGGCCCAGGCGCACCATAGGGCGTGCCAGGCCGCTCTGGACCAAATTTTTGTGCCCAGAGGCAGCAAGCTGGCGCGCCCAAGGGCGTGCCAGGATGGATTTTTCAATTTTTCAAAAGTTGAAAATTTCTTAAGTCCCAAGGGTGCCCGGGGAAGTACCGAGCCGATTTTTGCCACGTTTCTTCTACAACCATGAGAATATACATGAAATGAGTGAAGTATTATATTGGTATGATAAAATTACTCGAGAACGAATTTGGCATCAAAATGACGATTTTATCCTTGTAGTCAAAATAAGCCATACGTGGCTAGAATTGTTTGTTTTTGGAATTGAGGCTACGAGTATGAATTGCATAAGTGGGAATATTATCGTAACGCATATGAAATGAATTAAACATGAGGAATTATTGATTTTATTGGGTTAAGTAAATTGGGCTCAAAAAGGGCCCAAAATGTGAAAGAAAACATGGGCCAAGAATGGGTCAAATGACCCATTCTTCCATTGAACTTCTAGACATAATATTTAATGATATAAAGAGTGGATAAGGATGAGTTGAGATCTTATAAAAAGGTCCAAAAATCAGATTTTATTCATTATACATACACATGCTTTTCTAAGTTTTTCTAGAGAATTCTCAAGAAAGCTTCTTTGGCTCCCAAAACCCTAAGGCACTTCTTGGAGCAAGATCATCATCTTCCAAGCTTGGGTAAGTGATTATTCTTGTACTTTAACATATTATAAGCATGAGAGATTATGTATATCATGTTGGTTGTGCTTGGAAATGTTGGACATGGTACTTTGTGTTTTTATATAAGATTTGTGATCCATGAGATTCAAAATTGAATTATGACTTGTGCCTTTGATGAAAGAGCATGGTATGGTTAAAATATGGACATGTATGGTGTGATTTTGGTTATTAAACTTGTTATTTTTCTATAAGTGTAAATTGTGGGATTTTGGCCGATATGTGCTATGAGGTGTAATAAGGTAAGTTGATGGATTATTTGTGATGTGTGGATAAGAAAGTGTAAAGGAGAAGTGTTGTGGTGAAATGTATTGATTATCATGTATTTGTCAATGTATGGAATATTGGGGGATTTTTGGAATAATAATTTCTTCAATGGTTTTGTCAAGGGGAAATGGCATGTGTAAAGGCAAACATGTAACTCATTGATGTTATATGCAATGGTAAAGTAGTTGGTGGTTAATGTAAATCCCGTTATGTATTTGTGTTGTAGAGTGACACATAAAGAAGGAGCGGGACTATTGTATGCACATCTAAGATTGTATATCCGTATTGAGAGTACAAGGTATGTAAGGTTATTCTTTCCATATCCTTCTACAACATATTATTCCTATTGACATTGGGCTTGTTTCAATTCCGAGAGGTTTGAAGTATATCAATTCAGGGTAACGTATATTGTTATTCATTATTCTTTGATGACTTATGGTTCATTTATCTCTTGTTCATTGATTGAAGTTCCAAAGATGTCATAACGTTGAAAGTTCTAAAAGAACCATCTCAAGAGGGTAATAATGTAAGAGAATCTATTTATGCTTGAATAGCATTTTCCAATCATGTCATGATCTAACATCCAATAATATGATGATTATCCTTGTACCAATCTTTCATAAATAAAAGTACCAATCCCATAAGAGTAATGAGAGAGGTGATGTGCAAGCTAGTATAATTAGTCCTCATAAGTAAGGATGTCAAACTCGTGAAGTAAAGGAGTGAAGTGAGATGTGTATATAAGTGTGTGCTTTAATGCCATGATCTTTAGCGTGTCATTTCCATAACTAAGTAGAGGTTATAAGATTGTAAAGAGGTAATGCGCATGGTTGCTATATGTCTCATTGAGTATGGATCACACTCTAGAGGGTATAAGTTCAATGTGGAATAATCCCAATATTATGCTATGTCATTTCTAACCCACCGAAGGTGGAGGCCCGGTATTATATATTATCATGATCCTCAATATATCAAGCTCTCATAAGTGAATGAATCAATCTCTCTCAAATCAGAAATGATGTATAATCGATGAGTAATCTCGGGTGGCAGCCTAGGGGTGAAAAGAACACTTAGCATGGGTCAATCCCATAATTTACCCACCAAAGCGTGGATGTAGTAATTTACCCACCAAAGCGTGGATGTAGTAATTTACCCACCAAAGCGGGGATGTAGTAAGTTACCCACCAAAGCGTGGATGTAGTAAGTTACCCACCAAAGCGTGGATGTAGTAATTTACCCACCAAAGCATGGATGTAGTAATTTTGCCCACCGGAGAGTGGATGTAGTTAATAACCCACCAAAGAGTGGATGTAGTTATTGATGTATGCTAACCAAGAAGACGAATAATAATGATGATGAGCGTAAAAGCAAGAAAGAATCTATGAAGTATAAAGAATCTCTTGGAGGCAAGTCTCTTGAGTAAAAGTAACTCTCTCTCGAATAAGGGGGTATATAGAGGATGGTAAATTTCAATAACAGTAGAAATATTCATAATCTACTCACATACAAAAAGAGAGTTTATTCACACTTACCATTTCTCTTATATTGACTCTATTATTGTTGTTATGATGTATGATGATTTCTTATGAGCCTTACATACTCAGTACATTCTTCGTACTGACCCCCTCGGGGGACTTACTTTACATGTTGCAGGTGCAGGCATTAGTAGACCTCCACAGTAGGTGGACAGTTATTTGCAGATCTTTGGTGAGCCCCAGTTGCTTTGGGACTTTTCAAGTCACAGTTGTACAGTCATTTTGATGTTGTAGATTTTGTATAAAGCGGGGACTTGTCCCGACTTTTAGTTGGTCTGGTAAATGCATCTGTTAGAGGCTTTTGTAGACATATGTGGGTATATGGATGTAAGATATGTACGTTCAGTTAGACGTGATGGCCCCAACGGCCAAGTTTTATATATATATTTATAGCACATGTTTCCATGATTATGTTTTTCGCATAGTTGCATAAGGTATAACACAATTCATACGAGGATATGCATACGAAGGTTCATGAGCAAAGATTGGTTCTCTCGAGCCATATTGGCTTTGGGTGCCAGTCCGGCTCGAATGGGATTTCGGGTCGTGACACGCTGGTGGCCCCAGATCATTGTTTAGCTCCTTTTAGCTCTTCGACGACCTCTCCAATGGTTCCATTGACTCCAAGATATCTTTCATACACAATATTGCTCTACTTGAAGTGCAAAATGGACCTTCCTCCCATATCCATATGGCCTTAAGCACTTTGGGGCTTGGATCCATTGTTTTTTCCCTTAAAATACAAGCCACGAAAGGTTGACGCCAATTTGGCTTGTATCATCCTCCCCTTCTTGAAAAGGTCAAAACCTTGCAAAATCATAGGGAAAACAAACAACAATAATTTCCTTATGGCATGAGGGTTAGTGTTAGCAAAATAAATCATAACACCATGCCAAGGTTGCACACACTTAAGATATATCCAAGGATCCTTTATGTTTGACATGAAAAGCCCATTGAGAAAGATCCTACCTCTCATTAAAACAATTCCACAACTAGCATGGACACATAATAGGCAAAGAGGTAGTATAGAAAGGAATCTAATATAAAAGTATCATCCATGGTGTTACTATCTATAAGAATGCGCCACTTGGCTCAAAAGATTTAGCACACAATACACACAAGGATAGAGTCAAAGCATCTAAGCAAATAGAACCTCTCCTTTTCAAACAACTTCCCAAGGGAAATGAGTTCACTAATGGAGTAATGCTACTAGGAACAATGGAGAACCTATCATACAATAACCAACCAACACAAGAGGTTCCCCCAAGAAATTTGGTTCCCTATATCAATGATGTTAGGCATGCTCCCAAGAGTCCAACTTGACATTTCACATTGTCCAACCCTTCAAAGGTGACAAGAAGTCTTTAACAACCACGGACTCTCCCACAAACAAGTAATCAACTTAGCATCCACAAGTTGTGGTCCACACAACTTAAACACAAGTGTGTCAAATAAGGATGCAAGTATATAAGCAATAGCCAAAATAGACAATGACACATTTGCTATAGGGTTCTCAAGAAAGATACCACCTTTGAGTAAGGGGTCATCAATTGCAAACAAGTAATAAAAGAAGGTATCACATGAATGGAATTCATCCAAAGTGTTTTCAAGAGAAGACTCACTCTTTGACTAAAAGTCATAAAACTTTGGTAAAGAATAGAAACACACAATGGTGAATTCTCTTGGACCATTTCATTAATTCCCTTCTTTAAAGAACACTTATCTTTGTTGGAAGTGTCTCCCATGCACAACTTGAGTCTAACAAGTATATTGTAAATTCTCAAGAAAGACTTTCCATCGTAAGGAAGAATACCAACAACCTCAATAAAATTTTGCTTGTCATCTTGACCAAGCAACAAGTTGGATGTATAACAACCACCATATTCCAAGAGATCAACAGGGTCAAATGGGAGAAGTATCCAAGAACATGGGTCAAGGTAATACCTATTTTCCCCAAAGGTGTCAACCTCACAAATAGACATACCCTCTATACTATCATTGACAATGTCATAAGCAAAGAGAGGGTAGAGAAAGGTGTCACTCAAGTTAACTTTAACTAAGGTGTCCTTAAGCATATACTCACTATTAGATTCAAGATTATCACCATGAGTATCCTCAATAAAGGAAGCGCACAAAGAAAAAGTAAAAGCAATTTCGAAACAAATAACACCTTCTTTTTCAAAGAAAGGACCATCAAGTAGACACAAACCAACAGCAACATCAAGGAGGTTATGAATTAAGTCCTTACAAGAATCACACAAGTCATCCTCACATTTATAAAACAATAGTGGGGTGTCATACAAAGGATCATAACCAAAATCATTTTCACAAGAATAATCACTAGTTGGGTTTCTCAAATTTTCAAGCAAGTCAAAGCTATCTTTACCCCAATGATCATTCTTTTTCAAAAGTGAGAGATCACTATCAAAAATTGGATAGTTAGCATAATCTTCACTCAACCTTATATTCTTAATGGATTTCAAGAAATGCGATAACATGTGAATCTTAAGCATACCATCCTTCTTTTTAAGCACATCACTAGATGCCACACTAGGAGTGATCTCACAATTATCAATCAAGACATCTTTCTTTGAGAGAGGATCATTAACCAAGGGTGAGGAATTAAAAAATGCAAGTTCACTCTCAAAAAGATACATGTCATCTTTCACAATATTTTTATTCCAATGATATCTATGAGCAAAGCTAATAATAGGATCTATATCACATGATATGCTCAAAGAAGCATTTCTATTCACATGATCAACTCTATTAATGTCATTACTAAATTGAGGCTCTTCAAGAACACAACAAATATGCTCAAGTAGTGGATTAGATTCACAAGTAAGTTGATCAATGCGCTCACCTTCACTCGTTGTAGGCAATTCACACACCAACATAGACTCACCTTGATTTTCAAAAGGGTCAACTAGTGTGTGAATACTCTTATCATATAGCAATGGGACCTCTTCCAAGTTACAAGTGCTAGCACTAGGTGGACACAAATCAATCTTACTAGAAGAGTCAATTCGGTCATCTATAGGATCAACTAGTGTTTGCAAACTCACAACAAGAACTTGATCATCATGCAACTTAGCACTACCAAGAGTATCACAACAGGAAGACTCATATGACTCTACATTAGACAAGACACCAATTACACTCACTTGGCTACTAGCCACATCATGACATTTCAAGTTTAGAGTAGTGCAAGTGTTAGCATTGTTAACTTGTAGCTCATACAAGGTATGGTCTTCACCACGGTGTTCAACATGGGAGCTCATTTGCTCCTTTGAGAAGTCCACATCGCTCTTCCTGAAGTTGGAATTCTTAGCCAAGAACTCTATAAGGTCTTCAAGCATATGTTCGTAAGGAACTCTCCTTGGATCCTCCTTTAGAAGTATTTGTTCTTGAACCTGCACAAGAGAAGGGGTGATACTAGGTAAAATGCTAGTATCATGGTTAGTGGGTAACAAGGGATTTGTGTTGACAAGTCCCACAATTAAATGTTCCTTGTCCATGTCTTTCAAGTAACTACTTGGCTCATCAATCTCACTCAACTCTCCTTTTTGAGCCAAGCCTTTCTTTTCTTATACAAGGGACAATTCCCTTTCCCTCTTCTCAACTTTTTCCTTCTTCAATACTTTTCAAAACTTTTCATGATCTTAGCCCTGCTCTCTTGCTCGGGTGTTAAGGGCTCAAGAATGTGTTTTTGTCCTCCAAATACAAGTAATTATTTGTTGGACTCTCTCGATATTAGACCGACCTATCAACTTTTCATGGCTTTCCAAGCAACATATGACATGTTCTCAAGGGTATTACATCACATCATACTTCATCTTGATACTTGCCTACTTTAAAGTTAATGATTGATTGCTCGGTCACCTCTATTGAACCATTCTCATCGCACCATTGGAGCTTGTAAGGCTTGGGGTGCCTTTGTGTGGGAAGTTTCATTAGATCAACAAGTGTACGAGACATGACATTAATACTCATCTCCCCATCAATGACCAAAGAACATATCCTTTTCATCATCTCAAACCTTGTATGACATAGGTTTTTACCTTGGACAAGTTCTTCTTTCAAATATTCCCACACTACGTGCCCTAATGCACGAGATAAACTCCAATATAACTCCAATTGTTCATCATCTCCTTCCAAGATCACCAAATTACAATTTTGGGTTTGGAAACGTTGGACTTGTTCACTTGGTGATACTTGTGAGTCGGTTTGGGAAGTAGAATCCATGGAATCAAATGACTCCTCAATGTTTGCCATTTTACCACTCATGCTTGGCATGATACCAACCATGGAGGTTAAACGACCTTCTATCGCTCCCATTGTACGGCTTATGCCCTCAATTTTTTCCCATATAGATTTCAACGTATCACTTCTCATGGAAATTTGAGTTTCTTTTGCCGAAGCCATTGTACCTAACAATTTAAACACTCAACAAAGACAAAAAAACAACGTTAGCGTTAGCAAAAATAAAGCTCACAATCACTCGTGTTTACACACCTTTGATTGCCTCACAATTGGATCGGCTAGAGTTGAAGATTGCCTATACTTTGGTAATACACAAGGTATCGATTGCTACTCTTGGTCGGAATAGATTTTTGTTTGAAGAAGAATGGATGACTCAATTTAAACTAAAGGACTTGAAACAAGAAGTTAACTACGAAGCTAAGCTAGAAAAGCACAAAAAGAAATGGGCTAAGAAAGAACGGACTCAAAGACTAATCAATCAACTAAGTAAGGACAATTATCCATTGATAATTAGTTTAGGAATCAAGAAATGAAACTAAGACTATGGAACCTGAGCAAAATTGATTTTGGAGTGCTTGAGGTGCATTGGTGTAAGCTGTGGATGCATGTGGTGACCTGCCCACTCAAGTGGAGGTCGCAGGTAAAAACAGGAGGCCACTGGAGTGGCCTGTGCTGGCCAGGTGTGGCCGTATGTGCCACCTATGCTCGCAGGTGCTCCAGTTTGCTTAGCTGGAAGATCCAATTTTGATCCTTTCTGTGGGTCCTTTTGGGTTCTCTCTCCTAGAACATTCCCTTTTCTTTTGGATATTCTTTTGTACCAACACCCAAACTCTTTTCACTTGCTTCCTTTTTGGATCTAACAACAACTTTTGATGAATCTTCTCCTAGAAGATATGAAGATCCTCAAGAACTCTAAGAACAACATGAAGATCCAAAATTCATAACTCTCTCATTTTAGCTCGAAATTTGATGAAATTTTAAACCTGAACTCCATTCAACCTCATGAACACAACCCAAGTGATTTTAGGCCTCAAATCCCAACCAAAATTTTCATATTTTCAAACCCAATTCCATATTTCTTCAAGTTTCAAACCCAAAAATGGTGGGTCTTCAAAAATCTCTCCAAATCGCACCAACTTTTGTTTCTAGGGTTCTTTTGGTTTGGGAAATGCTTTCCAACTATTTTTAACCCTCAATTCCACACCAAAATCACAAGATCAAGAAACCCATTTTTGTTTCCCAAGAACTCAAGCTCAACAATGGGGTTTCTCTTCAAATATTCTCAGAACTCAAGATTCCGACTCTAATAGCACTAGAGGAAACAAATCTAGTGTTGAAACTTCAAGAAAACTCAAAAACCAATTTGGGAATTTTTAAAAACAAAAATTTTCAGATTTTTTATTTTATTTTTCTTCAATATCCAACCCAAGATTTAGAATCGTAAGAACGAATCTAAGCTCGGCTCTGATACCAAATAATAACCCCCACAATACAAAAGTAAAAAATAACCACGAAAACTCAAAGAAATGATAGAATCGAAAATGCGAAAAATAAAAGATAGAGATAGAGAAAGATAATAAGACACAAAAAGAGGAAATCAATGAAACCAAAGGGTATATTAAACCCTAAAGCTTCTATTGATTAACCCTATAAGAATCACCCTTTTCCTACGAAGACCTTGAGGGAATCGTACCTCCCTCGCAACCCCGTTTCTAGGTAAGGATCAACATAAGCTTTTCTAAGATACACTCTCTTAAGAGTTTCATAACATCAATATTCATCAAAAATGATGGAAAATGAAAGAGGCACAAGTATTTATAGCCTTGGGCCTTTTATTCCATTTAATGGGCCCAAAAGTGACCCATTTCAGCAAATTAGGCATTCACCCACGCAGGTGGGGCACCTACTGGCGCATGTGAGGGTGCAGGTGCCACTGGAAGGGCCAAAATGGCCACCTACTGGTGCATATGGATGACCTACGGCCGCAGGTCAGGGCGCAGGTGGCCCCAGGTCATTGTTTAGCTCCTTTTAGCTCTCGATGATCTCTTTAATGTTTTCCTTGACTCCAAGCTATCTTCCATAAGTGATATTGCTCTACTTGAAGTGCAAAATGGACCCTCCTCCCACATCCTTATGGCCCTAAGCTCTTTGAGGCTTGGATATATTATTTTTTCCCTTGAAATACAAGCCAAGAAAGGTTGACGCCATTTGGCTTGTATCATTAATTGACCCTTGGATAATGTTTTAGACCATGAATAAGGATAGAATTGGTGGGTTGAATTCCCAAAGTAGTTATGCTAAGAGTAATTGATTAATTACTCATATAACTATTTGATTTCTAGATGATTGGACTAATGAAGGCATGAATGAAAGGAAACAACAACCTTGGCGTGGCTTGCTGATAGAATATGGATTAGTCATCATGGACATAAAGATCGTCAACTAGATGCTATGTATTTTGAAGACCTTAAAAGATTAATCAAAGAAGCAAGGAAGGTCTACAATATACTAAAGTGGAAATTTAAGCAAGAGATGACTATGTTTAAATAGTTAATTGGCTAGACAAAATAATTTCCTTGTCTTTAGATCAAGGGCATTATTGTAATTAGCTTAGGTTAGTTTATCTACTATAAATAGTAGAAATTAGGATTTATGTCATTAGTTAGATATTGAATATTGAGTGTCTCCTTTGTGAGCTTAGGATTGAACCCTCTTATCTCTTCCATTGAACCTTCTTGATTACTTGGGTAAGTAATCTTTGTATGAGTTCAAGTTCTCTTCTCCCATGATTTAATCTAGTAACTAAATGTATATTTAATTATTGGATTGACCTTTCTTTATTCTAATTCCTATTCTCCCTAGTCTAATTTCTTTCTTTACTTGTTAATCCTTTGATTTCATCTCTATTTTATTTGTTGTGTTTATCTTTAGTGTATCATTTTACATCAATTGGTATCAGAGAAACTACATATGATAAAAAGAGTAACAAGTGTTGTGTCAACTTAAGAGGTCAAGAGTATTTCTTTGTGTCACCTATACTTTTGAAGGTGAAAGAAAGGTACTTGGAATTGCTAAGATTGACAAGAAGAAAGGCAAAGCTTGAGAACAAAGATTTCATTGCTAAAGAGAAGAACGTGAAGAGGAAATTTGACGATTCTCAAAGTGTAAAGTTCAAAGTAGAAGTGAAGAGTCAATCACCCTAATCCTTCAAAGGGAATTCCTGGGCCTTGTTCAATGCTAAATGATCTTGAGAGATAAAAGATTGAGAGAAGTAAGGGAGTGACAAGTGGCAACTCAAGAGTGGAAAAAGGAGACCTTAAGTTGAGGGTAGTGAGTGTGTTGCCACAAAAAAAAAAAAAAGTATGTGAAAATGAGAAAAATGAAAATAAAGAAAAAAAAATTGAGAAAAGGAAAAGAGAGTTTGAGAGAGATTGCATCTTGTTTTAACTCTAATGCTAATTCTTCTTTTCCTAGTTATGATGTCTCTTTTGTAGGTACATTTGAAAATGAAGGCATGAAGAATCCAACAATGGAAAACAATCCATCATTGAAGAATCAAGAGTTGATTGAGACACCCATTACTTCTTCAAGTATTCAAGTGAGCTTATATGATAAACACAAAGGTAAATAAGGAATTTTAGGAGCATTTCAAGGTAAAATGACTAACTCTAATACTTTATTTTCTTTAAGTGAGCTTGAAGGAAATTTTGATTTAGGTGAAAGTCATTCTTCTTTTGAGAAAAATGAAACTTTTCTTTGTGAAGAAAGTCATATTGGATGTTGTAGCCAAGCACTAGTTGCAGTAACTTGTGCAAATCATTGTGATGATTCTTTTGAGTTTAATGTGTTTGCAACTAGTGTTCATACTTGTAATAAATTTAGAGGATTAAAAAGAGATTCTTTGACTACCTGTGATATGGATTATGAATATTCCTTATGAAAAAGGATGCTCTTGTTGTTGATAATGGTGTTGAGGAGTCACTTCATGATAAGCTTGAATTTAAAAAATGTGATTCTTTTGAAATTGCTTGTGATAGCCGACTTGCTTGTGTTGATATGCCACTAATTGAGGGGACTTGTGAATTATTTAGTGAACCTCATGTTAGTGTTGAAAATATAGTTGTTTATTTTGGAAAGAATGAGAATTTTGAATATGACACTCCACCTTTCTTTGATAAAGATGAAAACAAAATTCATGATCCTACTTTGATTTTATTTGATGAAATTCATGATGTTGGTGGTGATGTGTGTATTGTTGAAGGTAGTGATGACTTATTGCATCTTGATTATACTCCACTTGTTGAGTTAAGGTGTGAGGCCAAACTTGTTGATTCTTGTGACCTTAAATTGTTGTCAACTAATGATGTGAGAATTAATGAGTTTGAAGGCCAAACAAGTGACTCTTTGAGCATGCATAGTGTTATTGATCCTATCTCTTGTTTCACTCATAGAGATCATATCATGGATAATCTTGTGAAAGAGGACATTTGTATTTTTGAGAGTGAATTTAAATGCTTTGATTCTTCATTGTATATTAATTTTTCTTTTTTTAAAGATAATGTTTTATTTGAAGATAACATGATCATTTCTAATGATGAACATACTGATATTTTTGGTGAAGTTGATGAGGTAGCAAATTTTGAAGGCTAAAAGGTATATGATAATCCACTATGGGATGCAATGTGGGAAGAAAATGATGAGCCTACACATGAAAGTGAATTAATTGATGCTAGTCTTAGTATTAATTTCTTTACTTTTTCTACTCACCTTTATGAAGATCCATTCTTGTTAGATTATGCCAATGCTTCTTGCTTAAAATGTAATGACAAGTCATTTAAGATTGGTGTGATCTTGTTAAAGAGCTTAATTTGATTCTCTTTTTGGATGATGATTTTCTATTTGTATTTTTGGGAATCTTATAGTGATTCTTGATGTTGTTAGGGAATTAAAGTTTGCTTTTGATCCCGGTGATGTTTCTTGTTGTATCGATATTACTTGAAAGAATTATGATAATCTTTGTCTAGTTCTTGTTTCCATCTTTGTTTTGCAAGGCTTGAATTCGAGGATGAATTCTTTTCAAGAAAGGGAGAATGATGGAATATGGATTAGTCATCATGGACATAAAGATCGCCAACTAGATGCGATGTATTTTGAAGACCTTAAAAGATTAATCAAAGAAGCAAGGAAGGTCTACAATATACTAAAGTGGAAATTTAAGCAAGAGATGACTATGTTTTAAATAGTTAATTGGCTAGACAAAATAATTTCCTTGTCTTTAGCTCAAGGGCATTATTATAATTAGCTTAGGTTAGTTTATCTACTATAAATAGTAGAAAGTAGGGTTTGTGTCATTAGTTAGAGATTGAATATTGAGTGCCTCCTTTGTGAGTTTAAGGTTGAACCCTCTTATCTCTTCCATTGAACCCTCTTGATTACTTTTGTAAATAATCTTTGTATGAGTTCAATTTCTCTTCTCCCATGGTTTAATCTAGTAATTAAATGTATATTTAATTATTGGAATGACCTTTCTTTCTTCTAATTCCTATTCTCCCTAATCTAATTTTTTTCTTTACTTGCTAATCCTTTGATTTCATCTCTATTTTATTTGTTGTGTTTATCTTTAGTTTATCATTTTACATTACTTGCTTATTCCAGGATCTTCGGTAGAGGTAGGTCATGGTTTAATGTGTAGTAAACTTGGGCTAGATACGTGTAATAACTATAGTTGATGGGAGATTTCATGTCTTAGGCCTATAAGCACGGAGTTTGAATGGATAAAATATGGAATTAATGTAATAAGGATCTAATTAAGTGTTGTTATATGGATCCCTTTTGGATGTTTGCATTTGTATGACTTACTTGATGATTTACAAGTTTAATATGTGAATGTGGGTAACAATAGAGGAATTATTTGAACTTGTAATCTATAAAACTAGTCTTTAATACCTTAAAAAGGGTGAATACGATGTTATGTGTGTTTGGAATATGAGATATTTTTGTTAAAAGATAGTTAGGAGAATTGATCGAGATAAGAGGATGTGGTGTCATAACTTAAGAACCTTAAGTCAAGTTTGGCTAAGTGCTAGGAAGTAAGATGTGTAAAGGTGTATGACTCAAGCTAGAACTGTAAGTCTTGAATAGAGTTGAGTGGTTGAATAATCGGCTAATGGAATAGTATCTTGCACTTAGTGATGGCTGAAATGTAAGGGTTACTAGTTAGTGACTGAATTTAGATATTTTGATAGGAATAAAAGAGGGTTAGATTGATGAATGACATAGGTATGCCGAATTTGAGAGTAGCCATCGATTTAAATGGAATTTGCACTCTTAAAATGAATACTCGATTGATTGGTCTCCGGGCATGTTTGTAATTGATGATTGGATTTAATTGTTGAATATGGTTGTGTTTGATTATTGTTGACTAAATTTGTCTAAGTGTAAGTGATGTAACTGAATAACTTGAAAATGGATTGATATGAAGAGGATTGTTGTTGGCTTTGTGATTTGAAGTGTTATGAATGTACATTTAATTGTCAGCTGATTATGAGTTGTTCCTTGATCACTTTTTGCTTTCACTTAACTTATCTATTTTGTATAGTGTTGGGTTAAGTCTGTTATAGACTTGATTTGCTCTACGCTTATATTTGAGTTAGATGTTTGTGACTAGCCTTTGGGCATACTTGTGATTTGTTGATTGTCATCATGCATGGAGCATTGTGTTGAAATTATTCAGTGAGATGGTGATTTGGATCGAGCGTCACGTCGACACTGTTATTTGGATCGGGTGTCATGCCGACACTGTTGTTTGGATCGTGTGTCATGCCGCTACTGTTATTTGGATTGAGTACCACACCAGTACTATTATTTGGATTGAGTACCACACCGGTACTGGTACATGGACTGAGCTCGTTCCCTGCAGGTCATAACTAAGGGTCCCTGCCAATCCTAGTATGTGTGTACACCTTACATTGCACATGCATTCATTGGTTGTATTGCATATGTGATTGTTCATTGACTATTATTAACTGGACTGCTTGAGTGTGAGTGATTTGATATGAATAACTTGTATTGGAATGAAATAAGTTGATGGTTATGATTGTGCATTGTGGCAAAGTGTGAATATAATGTGTATCTTGGATTGTGTATAAATCTTATTCTCCTATGTGTACAGTCATATACGTGATAGTATTGTAGTGTCCCTCCTTGTAAAATTATTGATGTTTTATTAGTTGTCTTGGTTTTTGCAATTCCTATGATTAATGGTAGTAAAATAGGGATCGAGGGTTGTTACGAAAGAGGATTAGTGAGAGAGAGAAGTGTAGAGTAGTTGTAAAAAGATGAGTGTGTAAGAAATGTGGGTTAGGTTGATTAATGAAATTGTGTCAGTTAGTCACGCCCTGAGAATAAATTGATAATGCTATAATAAAAAAAAGGTAGTAAGGTTGGAAGTTGAAGTAGGTTGAGTATGACAAGTTGTTAAGTGTATATTGTCATGATCTTTTCTTGATTGCTATATGTTGTTATATGTTTCTAACCTTGGTCGGTCGATGATACCTACCAGTACGTGTGGTTGTACTGATACTACACTTATTATATCTTATTTTTAGGATATAACGATGTTGCAGGTCAGTTGGAGTTTCTATAGGTGCGGCGGTGATTATTCTTCAGCAGCTCCTGTCATTCTACTCTTACATGGATGATGTGTCTTGAGTCGTCTTTCATTGTTTAGTGCTCCTGTACCTGTTTAGATTAGGTTCTGGGAGTTGTGTACTTAAATTTTGCAATGTACTTTGTAATAAGTTTTGTTTTAAAAGAAAGGTTTATTATTTACTAATGCTTAAGGTTTTAACAATGTTTTCCGCAGTGGTTAAAGGTTGGGTGGTAAGAGTTCTCCTATCTAGGGTAGAGTTAGATAGGTGCTCGCACGATCCGTGATTTGGATAGTGACATCTATATATTGACATGGTATCATAGATGACTAAGTTAGACCTTAAATGAGACACTACTCAATACACTATCACAATATATCTATATACGACCCACAATTTTCTATGATACTTTCATAAACTGTCATAGTATCATTGAAGTCTGCTTCAGTCCTCAATGATACCATCACAGTATAAAGATATATTGTGATGGTATCATAGAGGTTTGTTCTAATCCTCAATGAGACACTTCTTAGTCATTCTTATACGGATACATATTCTATACAATAATTATACATATTTTTGTATTTTTATTAGTAAAAAAATAGTTGAATAATATCTCTATCTTTATATTACATTTTATCTTTAAAAAGAGATTATCTAAAATCAAAAAAATTAATAAAACAAAACAATAAAGGAGCTAATAAAGAGAAAATATTTTTTAATAAATATATCTAATATCTATTAATTTAGATTTTATTAATTTGTGATCTCTAAATATTAATTATTTTGTTCTATATAAAATTTAAAATATTAGCCAAATTGAAAGAAAAAATAAAGTCTCATAATGATTTAGCCACAATATTTGACCAACAAAAGGAAATGAAAACGCTCGTAATTGGAAAAGAGCAATTTAGTAGGTGTTTGGCCATGAAAATTAATTTTTTTGAAGTTGAAATTGGAGTTATTTTTGGCTTTTTGTGAGAGAAGTGAAGGTGAAAAAAGTGAAAACAAGTGAAACTTGTTTTCACTTTTTCAAATACAATTCCAAATTATATTTGAAATTCTTACGGCCAAACACTACAATTTTCACCAAAGTGAAATAATTTTTGAAAAAAAAAGTGAAAAATTCTCATGGCCAAACACCCCCTTAGTAGGCGTTTGGCCATGAGAATTTTTTCACTTTTTTTCGAAAAATTATTTCACTTTAGTAAAAATAGTAGTGTTTGACCATAAGAATTGTTTCACTTTAGTGAAAATTATTTTTTGAAAAAAGTTTTCACTCTTATTTCTCTCACAAAATTTAAAAAACAATCCGATTTATATTCATGGCCAAATGCAACTCCAACTCCAACTCTAAAAAATTATTATTTTCATGGCCAAATGGAGCCTTAAAGTGCTGGAAATTTGGGGTGGTACGGGTAATTAATTGGGAAAATTTCAATTATATACAAAAAAGTAAATAGTTTACAACAAAAATAACAAAGTTTTTGTTTACAACATTAATAGCCATTAGGCCATTTTCTTCCCTTTTTTTTTCTTTTTTCAGAAGTAATTTTTTTAAAAAACCTTTTCTTGCTGCGTTTTTCTATTTTAAAAAAAATCTTTTTTTTTTTTTTTTTTCAAACAACTTTTTTTTCATGTATCAATATTGTATATATGGTGTATAAATATGTATATATGAGATACAAATTATTATGTAGTGTATATATAATGCATCAATATTGCATAAATAGTTATGTAGGTATATGTAATGTATCGATATTGTATAAATAATATATAAACGTGTATCTTTATTGTATAAATAGTGTATAAACATGTATATATGACGTACAAATAGTTATGTAGTATATATGTAATGTATCGATATTGTATAAATGATGTATAAACTTTTATTGATATTGTTTAAATAGTGTATAAACGTGTATCGATATTGTATAAAAATAAACGCTATACTACAACAATCGCAAAGTAAACAAACAAACACTACTACAACAAAATTACATGTCTAAATATGCAAAAAATGTTACAATAAACTAAAAGCTGCTAAGCAAAACAAACACTATACTACATCAATCGCAAAGTAAACAAATAAAAATCTATACTACAGCAAAATCACAGGTCTAAATATGCAAAAAATATTAAAATAAAAAACCATAACACAAGCATAACAAAAATCGCAAAAATACTGGCAGATAACTATTCCACTGCCGCCTGTGTCTGTTGGAGGTAATCAACTCGTTGCGTTGTCTTCTTCTTTGACTTTTCATGTGGATTTCATCTACTAAACATGTTTCTCTTCAATTGTGTCGAGGTCCATCAAGTGTAATAGCCATTAAAGAACTTGGTTTGCAAGTTCTTTCAATCCCGACTAACATAAAATTTCTTGCAAACAATCTCAAATTTTAGATATGAGCTCCTCTCGATGTTTTTGAGTCTTTTGGTATATAATTCGCTTGAAACGGTTCATGTTTGAGGCACGTTAATTTTTTATTTTTTTTAAAAGGAAAAACAACAAAGACGAAGAAGAAGGAGGAGGAGGAGGGAGAAGAAGAAGAAGAAGGGAGAAGAGGGAGAAAAAGAAGAAGAAGAAGAAGGGAGAAGAGTCAGAAGGCGCGACCGAGTGACTATTTTTTTTGTAAATAAAATGTTCATGTGAGGAAGAAGGCTACCTGCCATTTTTTCAGTAAATAATTTGTCTGAGTGGACATTACACGTAATTATCCCTAATTAATTTATGCAGATTGGGCATCTTAGAAATTAATTAGGACCCGTTTGGCCATGGATAAATTTCACTTTTTTCCGAAATTTTTTTTTACTTTAGTGAAAAAAGTGAAAAGTGGTGGTGTTTGGCCATGAAACTTTTTTCACTAAAGTGAAAAAAATTTCCGGAAAAGTAAAAACAAATTTTTCTTGTTTTCACTTTTTTCACTTTTTTTCTCTCACAAAAAGTCAAAAAGAACTCTAATTTTTATCATGGCCAAACATAACTCCAACTTCCACTCCAACTTCCACTTCAACTTCAAAATTTTTAATTTTCATGGCCAAACGCCTACTGGGGGTGTTTGGCCATGAGAAGATTTTGCTTTTTTTCGAAATTTTTTTTCACTTTATGAGAAGTGTGGTGTTTGGCCATAAGAATTGTAAATATAATTCCAAATTTTTTTTACAAAAGTGAAAACAGCAAAATCTTGTTTTCACTTTTTTCCAATTTCCAATTTTGACTTTTATTATTGTTACATATGACCCCAATTTTTTTATTTTTACAAAAACAACCCTATTTCTATCTACTTTAGCCAACCATCAGACTTTAAACCCTACACTGTACACGTGCTTATTAGCATCGACTAATCAAATAGATTTATGAGAATAAAAGATATTGGATTTGTAAAAGCTTTTAGAAACGTAATAATTTTTTTTTAACAAGACTCCAAAAGAAAGAAACATTGATTTGGTTTAAGGGTGTTTAACATTTGAAGTATCACCTAGGAATAATTCGAAAGAATAATTTTAGGAAACTACTGCTCTTTAGCAGTTGGTGAAAGATTTGTGAGGAATCATATTTGGTTGTATGTTATAGGTAAAATAGTTAAGTTGGGTGATTTTGATAGTTTTTAAAAATTGAGGGTATAAAATTATATTTACAAAAAGTTTTTCCAAAAGTGAATTTTTTTTTTCAAAAAACATGGCCAAACACAACTCCAACTCCAACTCCAAAAAATATTACTTCTCATGGCCAAACGCCTACTTAATATGGGAGGGATATTTAGGTATAAATAATTTAATTTTTTGATTGAATTTTTTGGGCGGTAGGAGAGTAGAGACCAATATAGCCCGTTTCTCTGTCCCAAGATTTTCAAACTCGTTTCTGTCTCCACAAAGTTCTCAAAACCCCTCTAAAAAACTCCTCGCTAGGGTTTCCCTCTTACCGAGCGATCTCACTCCCCGAAGCGCCCTGTAACATCACAATCTTCCATGGCGGAAGATTCAGTTCCAGTTGCAGTTGCAGTTACATTATCCACCAATACGGCGCCATTGGGTCACTCAGTGATTCCTATAGTGAACAAGCTCCAAGACATCTTCGCACAGCTCGGAAGTCAGTCTACGATTGAGCTGCCTCAGGTGGCTGTCGTAGGTAGTCAGAGTAGTGGAAAATCCAGCGTTCTGGAAGCCCTTGTGGGTCGCGATTTCTTGCCTAGGGGTTCTGATATCTGTACTCGACGCCCGCTTGTTCTACAGCTTATTCAGACCAAGCGTAACCCAGATGGTACTGAAGAGGAATGGGGAGAGTTTTTGCACCTTCCTGGAAAGCGATTCTTTGATTTCAATGAAATTCGTAGGGAGATTCAGGTAAATTATCCAGTATTTGGATTCCTAATCTACTTGTAGAAACGCTATATTGAATGTTCATATATTGAGCTTCTTTCAATGAAATTTTTACCTTCTATAAACTTCCAATAAGCCTATATTTAATTTTCAAATAAGCCTAAATGTTTAAAATATTTATATATCATTGCATTTGAAAACTTTATACTGTAACTGCTACTCTAATTCAAATATATCAGAGTTAATGGCTAAACCTCCCTAAACTATCAAGTTTTTGATAGTTTCCTACTTAAACTATGCCTTATTTTCATTAGCTCCTCAACTATAACTTTCCAGGGTTAAAACCCATGTCTTGACAAATGCCAAAGTGTTTGTTAGCACTCACTTAGAGTGTGGGGTAAAATAAGTCATCCACATGGTGTGGCTTTTATAATGGCTGAATACCACTTAAACTATCATTGTTTTGCAAGTTCCATACTTATTAAACTATCGGATTTTTCTGTTATCCTTGAACTATAATTTTTGAAGATTGAATGGCATGTGGGAGATGAAAAATGATGCCATGTTGGATTTTTTACGGCTAATTTGGCTGCAAATAGATAATTTGTTCAGTTTTATTTCTCTTCTTTAGTTTTGCATCTGTCTTCTTCACTTCCTTCTTTAACTGAATTGATCTAGGTTTCATTTGAAATTACTTATCTCTTCTTTCATTTTTTCTCGATATTATTGAAAGAACACCTTCTTCAACATCCTTTTTTTTTAATTTCATTTGATCTTCTTTGAAAATCAAACACTTCCTTAAGGATGAAAATGAATATTTATGTAGTTGGGGGCAGCCATCATCAGACCCAACACTAATTTTTGAAAGAAAAAAACTCAAAAACATAGAAGTCCTAACTTTTTCATGACCTTTAATTTCAATAGAAAAAGAGAAAGTATAATAAAAGGATTCGTGCAATTAGTTGAGGTGCGCTCAAGCTGTCATGGACACCACAATTGTTAAATAAATAAATAAAGAACTGATGACCTTGACTAGTGCTTTGGAAATAGGGGAGAAGCTGACGAATATGGGGGCTTGGGAGAGTAGAGGAGATGTGGATAATATGTGGGAGACGACTGCCAGTTGTATCAGGGAGACTGCTAGAGAGGTGTTGGGTGTCTCGAGAGGCAGATCTGGCAAGTACCGGGGGGATTGGTGGTGGAACGCAGAAGTGAAAAGGAAGGTGGAGACTAAAAAGGTGGCCTATGCCAAGTTGGTTGAGAGCAAGGATGACGAGGAGAAGCGGACGTGTAGGGAGGAGTATAAGTTAGCCCGGAAAGAGGCTAAGGTAGCGGTTACGACGGCTAAGACAGCAGCTTTTGAGAGCTTGTATGCTGCCTTAGAGGAGAAAGGCGGGGAGAAGAAGTTGTATAGGTTGGCCAAGGCTAGGGAGCGGAGGGCCCGTGACCTTGACCAAGTGAAATGCATCAAGGGGGAGGATGGCGAAGTGTTGGTGGAAGATGCCCTCATTAAGAGGAGGTGACAGTCTTATTTTCATAAACTTTTGAACGACAAGGGGGACAAAAGTGTCGTGCTGGGGGACTTGGAGCACTCAGAGAGGTGTCACGACTATGGTTATTGTAGGCGTATCAAGGTGGAAGAGGTCAAGGGTGCTATTCGTAGGATGCGTAGGGATAGGGCGACTGGGCCCGACGAAATTCCGGTGAATTTTTGGAAATACACTTGCGGGCTAGGGTTGGAGTGGCTGACAAGGTTGTTTAACACCATTTTTGGGGCGGCAAAGATGCCCGATTCTTGGAGATGGAGTACGATGATTCCATTATATAAGAACAAGGGGGACATTCAGAGTTGCAACAACTATAGGGGTATCAAGTTGTTGAGCCATACTATGAAGGTTTGGGAAAGGGTGGTAGAGTGGAGGCTGAGGAGGATCGTGACTATTTTCGAGAATCAGTTTGGTTTTATGCCAGGTCGCTCGACTACTGAGGCCATTCACCTAGTGAGGAGATTAGTGGAGCAGTTTAGGGAGAGGAAGAAGGATTTGCACATGGTGTTCATCGATCTCAAGAAGGCATACGACAAAGTACCAAGGGAGATCCTGTGGAGGTGCTTGGAGGCTAAATGTGTGCCCCTAGCATATACTAGGTCGATTCAGGATACGTACGACGGTGCGAAGACGCGTGTGTGGACGGTAGGAGGGGATTCAGAGCACTTTCCTGTTTTGACAGGATTGCCCCAGGGATCGACTCGTAGTCCGTTTTTATTTGCCTTGGTGATGGATGTTTTGACGCGTATATTCAAGGGGAGGTGCCTTGGTGTATGCTATTTGCTGATGATGTGGTACTAATTGACGAGACCCGGGGAGGAGTTAATGATAACTTGGAGGTTTGGAGACAGACCCTTGAGTCTAAAGGGTTTAGGTTGAGCAGGACTAAAACGGAGTACTTGGAATGTAAGTTTATCGATTCGATGCACGAGGCAGAGGGGGTAGTGAAGCTGGATTCTCAGGCCATTCAGAAGAGGGGGAGTTTCAAGTATCAAGGGTCTATGATTCAGGGGAATGGCGACATTGACGAGGATGTCTCGCTCCGTATTGGTGCAGGTTGGTTGAAATGGAGGCTCGCTTTGGGAGTTCTGTGTGATAAGAAGGTGCCTCTGAAGCTCAAAGGTAAGTTTTATAGAGGGGTCGTCCGTCCGGCCATGTTATATGGGGCGGAGTGTTGGCCAGTTAAAAACTTCCACATTCAAAAGTTGAAGGATGTTGCGATGGATGTTGCGATGGATGTGTGAACTTACCAGGAAGGATAGGGTTAGAAACGAGAGTATTCAAGAAAAGTTGGGAGTGGCTTCGGTGGAGGATAAGATGCGGGAGGTGAGGTTGCGTTGGTTCGGGCATGTGACGAGGAGGTGCACGGATGCTCCAGTACGGAGGTGTGAAAGGTTGGCTGTGGATGGTTTTAGGTGGGGTAGAGGTAGGCCGAAGAAATATTGGATGGAGGTAATTAGGCATGACATGACGCAGTTACAACTTACAGAGGACATGACCCTTGATAGGAAGATGTGGAGGTCGCGTATTAGGGTTGAGGGTTAGTGGGTAGGAAGGAGTCCGTATTGTGTAGGAAGGAATGTTTATGTGTATCAGTGCCTGTTGTTTCTTGGGCATGTTCTTGTTAGTGTTGTTTTGGAGATGTTTGTAACCCTGAATAAATAGTCTATAGTGCTACTTTGTGGCTGTCTTGCCTATTTTCGTATATAGTGATGTGTTATCTCTTCTTCTTGTTTGTTTCTATGACTTTTGTTTGATTGTTATCTGTTCTAAGCCGGGGGTCTATCGGAAACAACCTCTCTACTTCATCTGAGGTAGTGGTATGGACTGCGTACACGTTACTCTCCCCAGACCCCACCTGGTGGGAATACACTGGGTATGTTGTTGTTGTTGTTGTATGTTCTTTAACCTTTATGGCAAAATTAATGATTGATCCCTTCTTGTTTTTCGTTTTTAGTTCTTTTATTTGGTTTTATTTTTAACTAGTTTATTTATTTATTGTATTAACTTCGATAGAATATTAATTTGGGCTTAAAATATAATGCCATGTGTAGGGCCACTAGGCACATTGAGCAATATTCTTCTGGGGTGTTTTAACCTTAAAAAATTATAGAGTTGTTTCCTGAATTCGAAATAGAATACTTGGGTTCTCCCAATAAGTATTAGTTCTTTCGGAACCGGTAGTCAATCATTACTCTGATAGCGGCAATTGACAATTGAATCTGATTTGGACCATTATTTTCATATCCGTAATGGTGGGACAAGAAGGCCCGGCTCCAAGTAGTCAAGAATAGTAGCGTTGATTGTTCTAGAAGAAATGAAACAAAAGATATGGTAGAGCTAGGACAGTTATTGTATGAGGTCTACCTAATGCTAGATGTAGAGACGCATGGTAGATCGATACGAATATCATAAGCTGTCCCGTAAAAAAAATATTATTCAAGGGTGTTTTAACCTTAAAAGATCATAGTTCTGGGGTAACAGAATCGCCCGATAGTTTAAACATGAAACTCACAAAATAGGGATAGTTTATGATTTTTTATGTATTATCTCTAAGTTTAGGTGACACATGTTGTGCCAAGTCATGTTGTGCCACTTGGCACAGTTTTTAATTGTTTTAGGATCATGCAATACACGCTAACTAATATTGAGTTGGGGGTTTTAAACCTTGAAAGTTATAGTTCAAGGGGTAACGGAAACAAGATATAGTTTAGGTTTGAAACTAGCAAAAATGTGATAGTTTAGGTTTTTTTAGCCATTAACTCTATGTATTATGATTGAAATTTGAAAGTGCTATTTTGTGATTTCGTCTAAGCTGACACACTTATCAAAATACACTGTTGTGTGTCTATGTCGTTCTTTATATACTATGCTCATTATTTTACTTATTATATACCTTTACTTTTCCATGGAGTTCACTTCAGTCATCAGATAATGAAGTTGAAAAGTGGAGATTACCTTGAGGGGACAATGGTATACTCCAATTACAAAAGTCAGTAGGTCAATGTGTTTAATTGTAGAGTTGAGGTAGCACCTCTGTGAAATAGAGAATACAGAAGATATTTTGTACGCACAATCTAATTCAGAAATTTCACTCAATTGACCATGTTTAGCATATATACTTTTATTGTAGTAGGATCACTATAACTGACCCCATTGTGTTCGAGACAATAAGGTTACATAAATTGGTTTTGAAAGACTGTATACGAGTTTGCTGTGGAAATATCTGCTTTTTAGTATTCTCTGTTTGCATAGTGGGATTTTGGTATTCTCTATTCGCATATTGGGTTTTGGTGACAATAACATCCAGTAGCAAGTATTCTATGAGTGAGACACCTCAAAAGGAGACATCTCAATTTGTTGTATGTATGTTTTTGGTTTCTCATGCACTTGAGTAATTTCTTCATTTTTTCTGAGACCGGTAATGGTTAAGTAATTTCTTCACTTCCCCAACGACTTATTCTTTATTATTGGCTTTAGGCGGAGACAGAGCGGGAAGCGGGAGTGAATAAAGGTGTTTCAGATAAACAGATACGTTTGAAGATTTTCTCACCGAATGTTCTTGATATTACCCTTGTGGATTTGCCGGGCATAACAAAGGTCCCCGTTGGTGATCAGCCTTCTGATATTGAAGCCCGGATCAGAACTATGATAATGTCTTATATAAAACTTCCAAGCTGCTTAATACTGGCTGTAACACCTGCTAATGCTGACTTAGCCAACTCAGATGCCCTTCAGATTGCTGGAAATGCTGACCCAGATGGTATGTCCCAACTATATGATTTCGCTAGGTGAGTTTAGTTGCCTCCGTGACTCTCTTATCCAAAGGTTTCTTCTTGCAGGTTATCGGACCATTGGAGTAATCACAAAGGTCAGATTGATTGAAAATGAAATTCTTTCCTTTTGTTTATTATGTTTCTGTATTCATAGTTGGTTTTCGTTGATTGGATTTTCTTTCTTTCCTTAGTTGGACATCATGGATAGGGGCACTGATGCTCGCAACTTTTTACTTGGAAAAGTGATTCCCCTTCGCCTTGGTTATATTGGCGTTGTGAATCGTAGTCAGGAGGTAATGTTTCAACCTGACATGACTGATTTTTTTTGATATGATTATAAAAACTATGCAGCTAATTCTCTATCTTGGTTGACAATATTCGATAACATCAATAATATAATTATGTGTCAAATACTTTTAATTGCATACTTTCATTCAGTCTGAAGATTCGTCACAATTAAGGTCTTATTCTTATTTAGTAGTAACCTGCTGTTTGGTTTCTAGCATTATATTTGCTTGTTCTTTATTACCTTGATCACTGCATATAGATGTTTTTTTCGGGGAAATATGATTACATACACTTAACTGCTAGAACAAAGCAAGAAATGAAATGAAAGATAATGTTTTCGAAGGATGTACAAAATGCCTAACAATAAGGCTCTTTTGTAGGGGTAAAAACGGTTGACCTTTCCTGTTGGATGACTGTGGTGTCCGACCCAGCTTGGCACACCTCGACTATTTCATCGAATTCATTGACGGCTAAGCCATACCCCTTTGGAGGCTAGTAGTATCGATGCCGGATCTTTAGCCCCCCTTCTGCACGCCCTTTGTTGTAACCTAAAGGGATGAAATGTAATGCATTTTTATTTCATCTTATGTGTGGGCATAATAAGATCTCCGAAGCCTTGGTAGAGTTACCCAATATCTTGCTAGTGGGAGGCAGTAGTTACCCATGGAATTAGTCGAGGTGTGCACAAGGTGGCTCGAATGCTACAGTTATTCGAAAAAAAGGTCTTCGAAACATTTCTGCATCTTATTCCATATGAGGCAATCCAGGTGCTAAAGAAGGTGATGAACATCTTTGTTTCCCATTGTTATGCCCAACCAAGTAATAGTAAAGATTGGAAAGGAAAGGTGAAGCTAACATAAAAACACAGTTAGAGCAGAAGAAGTTCTAAATGAGGCTTCACAATTATGAAATACCTGATGTGGAAGATTGCTTATAACAATAGTCTAGCTCTAGGCTAGATTTAGAAGTATTTCATAACTTTGAAGCCTCATTTAGAACTTCTTCTGCTCTAACTTTGTTATAACAATAGTCTAGCTCTAGGCTAGATTTAGAAGTACAAGAATGTCAAGGAAACAATATATCAAATATGGGCAATTCTACTTGATAAGCTCTGCCTTAGAAGTTCATATGTGAGTACATATTCACAATTGGTCATGTCAATGCATGTTTATCTGTCTATAGTTAAGAGAACATCAAAGATAGAACAAAAGCTCTATATGAGGTTAGAGGTGGCAAATGGGTTGGTTCGGCTGAATTTGGGTTGGTTAAGATAGATTGAGTTAATAATTGGCGGGGCAAGATGGACTGAGTTGATAACCCGCCCAAAAGTTACTTGGGCTGAAATGGGCTAAAATGCGGATCAAAATGCGGGTCGTTTTTCTTTATTATGGCTATATGTAACATATTAAATTAATTTTTTTTTATCTTTTTGAGAGTATTTTGACAAGATTTTGTATGAATCAATTTAGGCTAGATATCAACCCAAATTCAGCCGAGCTAGTAAATGGGTGGGTCAATAATCAGCCCAAACTTGGGAGACTTATGAATTCATGGGCCAATTTTGCCACCTCTAAATGAGGCTTTACCATGATGAAAAACTTAAGCAGGAAGACAACAACACTAACATATGCAGTGTATTCCCACATAGTGGGGTCTGGCGAGGGTAGAGTGTACACAGTCCGTACCACTACCTCAGAGGTGAGGTAGAGAGGCTGTTCCTGATACGTAGTCTTTCGGTATGATAAAAAAGTGGTTTTAAGCACTTGTTTTTAAGCCAAAATAACAAAAATAAGCCAAAAGTCATAAGTTAGAATTCCTAACTTATGACTTATTGCTTATAAGCCATAAGCTATAAGCCCATCCAAACAGGCCCTTAGTTTAAATATTATGAACTCTACGAATAAACTGATGGTTTAAGAATCAAATCCGTGCAGGCTCTCAAGTCTCTAGATGCTCCTGGTAGACCAATTCCCTTAATGTAATTGGCTATCCTTTGATATTTGAGCTTTCTGCGAATAAGACAAATGCATGGGATATCAAGTGTATGGTGATTATAGGGAGAAAAAAAGTGAAGAACCCAAACATGTAAGGGGAAGCCCGGTGCACTAAGCTCCTGCTATGCGTAGGGTCCGGGGAAGGGCCCGACCACAAGGATCTATTGTATGCAGCCTCACCTTACATTTCTGCAAGGGGCTGTTTCCAAGGCTTGAACCCGTGACTTCCTGGTCACATGACAGCAACTTTACCAGTTACTCCAAGGCTCCCTTCTAACCCAAACATGTAGGATTGCTATTTAATTGAGGAAGCCGGTAGTGCCATAGTGGAATGGAAGATCGATAAATTACTTCTCTCGTAAACCCATGGTGTGTTTAAATACTAAAAGTATGTGCCTAGGGATAATTGCTACAAGTAATTAATCATTCTCTTACTATTCATCAATTTGAGCTTGCACTTTTTCCTTTCAAATTTCGTGGAACTCATCCCACATATTCTAACATTGTTTATATCATTTTAAAACGTTTATACTGATTAAGGAATACACATCCAACACACGTGATTAGAAACTAGTGTCTATATATGTACTTGAGTGGGCTGGGTACAGGACATACGCACATACATCAAATACACACACATTAGTGGTTTCTAGGCCTATAATCTTCTAAATTGTTTGACTGAATCATTTATACAGGATATTAGGATGAATCGGAGTATTAAGGATGCACTTATAGCTGAGGAAAAGTTCTTCCAAAGTCGTCCAGTATGTTGGTACCATCTTGTGTTATTAGTTAATTTCAGGTCTCTATGATTTAAGTGTCTCATGTTTGATCTCTTCTCTGGTGTAGGTATATAGCGAACTTGCTGATCGTTGTGGTGTTCCTCAATTGGCAAAAAAGTTGAACCAGGTAACTAGTCCAAGAATCAGAGTAGTTGCAATAAACTGATTTTCGGTTTGGCATATATACAAAAAGGTTCTTTGTAGTATTCAATTGCTTTGAAATGTCGGAAACAAAAGCAAGTTCGTGGTGTGTGTGTGTATATATATATATGGTTTAGTGAACATTTTCATCTTACAATTAAAAAGTTCATAGATTTTGATTTTCTGCTTCATTTCATTGTTAAAATTGGAATTGGATATTTGAACTGAGGAGAAAATTTGTGTTTGGAAACATCTATATCTATCTATCTATCTATCTATCTATCTATCTATCTATATCTATCTATCTATCTATCTATCTATATATCTATATCTATATATATCTATGTATATATATATATATATATATCTATGTATATATATATCTATATATATCTATGTATATATATCTATATCTATGTATATCTATGTATATATATATCTATATATCTATCTATCTATCTATCATATATATATATATGTATGGTTTAGTGAACATTTTCATCTTACAATTAAAAAGAATTTGGGGTCATGGGGAAGACGACCTAGAAGATATTTCAAAATTTAGAATAACTTTATAGCTCTAGTTTATAATTTTGGATTTTTAGTCGAATCCCAACACCAGTATCCATATCTGGACATACCCCCGAATCTTAAAATTTATATTTTGCCAAATCCGACCCTCAGATTCGCATTTGTGTCGGATACCTGCACTCGAATCTGAGCAACTTCGATGCTA
The DNA here is from genome assembly GCA_031232105.1 of Capsicum rhomboideum. NCBI lineage: Eukaryota > Viridiplantae > Streptophyta > Magnoliopsida > Solanales > Solanaceae > Capsicum > Capsicum rhomboideum. The sequence continues at coordinate 44,705,359 of CP124708.1, read as the reverse complement.
GGCACAATTAAAGAAGTAATGTTTAGTTGGATTTTCAAAAGACGAAAAAGACTTCTCAGGGCATATGATTCACTCAACGAACAACAGAGCTTTCGAAGAAATAAAGAAAGACTTTGTACATCTAAGGAGTAGCTATTTTCGTTATTGTCTTTTGGTAAGGTGCCATGATGTATGTTATTTATAGATGACATAGTTTTGATCGACGATCCTCGCAGTGGAGTTAATGCTAAGCTTGAGGTTTGATGCCAAGCCCTGGGGTCTAAAGGGTTTAGGTAGGGGTATTCATTGGTCGGTTCGATTCGATTTTGTGTATTATCAGTTCGGTTTATCGATTTTTGCTTTATAAACACCCTAAGCCAATAATCAAACCAATAAGATATTCGTTATCGGTTTTGGGTTAATCGATTTTTTGTCTTTAACGGTTCGGTTTTCGGTTTAACCGATAAGAAAATGATCCTTTTTTTTTTCTTTCTCTTCTTTTATTTGCTTATATATACATTGCCTTCGTGTATAGAACTCTACATGAATTGATTACAAACAAAAGCAAATTCAAATACATTGTTGCTAAAATAAATTTATTTTTCTTTTTGGTTAAGTAGCAAACTTGAATGCAATGCACTCTAGCAATCTCTCTAAAAAAAGGTCAGTTCACTATTCACGTAGATGGGTAGAACTCCCAACAAACCAACGACTTTAGAAAGAAAACACCACCACAACGACGATTATAAAATGTAAACGGAAATAGGATTTGTATTTAAAATAGAAAACCACTATTATATAATTAATTTTAGTATAATTTTGAAGGGGAGCCTTGGAGTAACTGGTAAAGTTGCTGCCATGTGACCAGGAGGTCACGACTTCAAGCCTTGGAAACAGCCTCTGACAAAAATGTAAGGTAAGGCTGCGTACAATACATCCTTGTGGTGGGGCCCTTCCTCGGACACCGCGAATAGCGGTAGCTTTAGTGCACCGGGCTACCCTTTTTTTTAATTTTAGTATAATTTTATTGGGTTATCGGTTTAACCATTAACTAAAACCTTAGAATTGGGAACCAAACCGTTAGCCCAATTAAAAAATTTACAGTGTTAACCCAATAACCTGATATCGATAATTCAATAACATTTTTTTTGGTGCGGTTTATTGGTTAGACTTTTTTTTGCACAACCCTAGGTTCAGGTTGGTCCTTGAGCAGGGCCAAGACAAAATACTTAGAGTGCAAGTTTAGTTTAGTAACACATGAGGATGCTGTGGAGGTGATACTTGATTCACAGGATATCCCTAAGAAAGTAAGCTTCAAGTATCTTGGCTCTATTATCCCAAGTAATGGGAAAATCAACGAGGATGTCACGCATCGTATTGGTGCAGGGTGGATGAAATGGAGGATCACATCCGGAGTCTTATGTGATAAGAAGGTGCTACCAAAACTTAAAGGCAAGTTCTACAGGTGGTTAGACTGACTATGTTGTATGGAGCGGAATGTTGGTCAGTCAAGAGCTCTCACGTTTAGAAGTTGGAAGTTGCGGAAATGAGGATGCTAAGGTGGATGTGTGGGCATACTATGAGAGATAAAATTAGCAATTAGGTTACTCATTATAAGGTAGGAGTGACTTCGAGGGAGGATAAGATGCGAGAAACGAGGTTTAGATGGTTCGTGCATGTGAAGAAGAGATATGCGGATGCACCAATGTAGTGGTGTAAGAGGTTGACTATGGATAGTTACAAGAAAAGCAAAGGTAGGTTGAAGAAGTATTGGAGAGAGGTGATTAGACGAGACATGACACAACTCCAGCTTACTGAGACATGACCTTAGATAGAAGATTATAGAGGACACGGATTCGGGTAGAAGGTTAGGTAGTTGAGGGTTGTCTCCCTAAGTCTTTCATACTAGTAGTTGTAGTATTACTCTGGGAGTTTCTTGTTATTCCATTGCTGTTACTATTTACTGATTCTAGCACTTCGATTATCGTATTATTTGGTGGTAGTGACAGTTACATTTTTAGTATGCGTTGTCATGCTTTCTTTAGCATTTTGTCTTGGCTTCTTCAGTCATGTTGTTTTCAATCTGCTTTATAATGCTTTTACTTGAGTCGAGGGTCTATCGAAAACCACCTCTCTACCTTGTAGGGGTAAGTTCTGCGTATACACTACCCCAGACCCCACTTGTAGGATTACATTGGGTATGTTGTTGTTGTTGTTGTTGTTTTTTGGTGCACCCATGAGATTCCTTTAAGCATAGAAGATTGAGAGCCCGTTTGGCCATGAGAATTTTTCACCTTTTTCTGGAAAATTATTTTACTTTAGTGAAAATTGTAGTGTTCGGATATATAAGAATTCCAAATACAATTTGGAATTGTATTTGGAAAAGTGAAAACAAGTGAAACTTGTTTTCACTTCAACTTCTCTCACAAAAAGAACTCCAATTTATTTTCATGGCCAACTCTAACTCCAAAATTTTTTAGTTTTCATGGCCAAACGCCTACTGAGTATTCGTTTTTTTTTTTTTGGCAAACAAACATTTCATTGATACCAAGCAATATTTACAAATCCAAATAGGTGCAGACCACCTATTTCTCACAAGAATATAAAACCAAAACTTTAGCTATCTAAAAAACTGGAAACAAGTCTATCTATTCACCTATTATAGCCAGATTTAACATCATAAAGCAGTAAACAATAGAAAAAGAGCAGAAAAACAAAGCAGCAACTTCCATCTTCAAGGCATATTTTGTTCAGGCTACCTTTAACCTCGATGGAGGATAAGATGCGAGAAACGAGGTTAGATGGTTCGTGCATGTGAAGAGGAGATATGCGGATGCACCAATGTGGTGGTGTGAGAGGTTGGCTATGGATAGTTACAAGAGAAGCAAAGGTAGGTCGAAGAAGTATTGGAGAGAGGTGATTAGACGAGACATGGCACAACTCCAGCTTACTGAGACATGACCTTAGATAGAAGATTATAGAGGACACGGATTCGGGTAGAAGGTTAGGTAGTTGAGGGTTGTCTCCCTAAGTCTTTCATACTAGTAGTTGTAGTATTACTCTGGGAGTTTCTTGTTATTCCATTGCTGTTACTATTTACTGATTCTAGCACTTCGATTATCGTATTATTTGGTGGTAGTGACGGTTAAATTTTTAGTATGCGTTGTCATGCTTTCTTTAGCATTTTGTCTTGGCTTCTTCACTCATGTTGTTTTCAATCTGCTTTATAATGCTTTTACTTGAGTCGAGGGTCTATCGAAAACCACCTCTCTACCTTGTAGGGGTAAGTTCTGCATACACACTACCCTTCCCAGACCCCACTTGCAGGATTACATTGGGTATGTTGTTGTTGTTGTTGTTTTTTGGTGCACCCATGGGATTCCTTTAGGCATAGAAGATTGAAGCCCATTAGGCCATGAGAATTTTTCACTTTTTTCTGGAAAATTATTTCACTTTAGTGAAAAGTGTTTGGCTATAAGAATTCCAAATACAATTTGGAATTGTATTTGGAAAAGTGAAAACAAGTGAAGCTTGTTTTCACTTCAACTTCTCACAAAAATCAAAAAGAACTCCAATTTATTTTCATAGCCAAACACAACTCCAACTCCAACTCCAAATTTTTTTAGTTTGCATGGCCAAACGCCTACTGAGTATTCGTGTTTTTTTTGGTAAACAAACATTTCATTGATACCAAGCAATATTTACAAATCCAAATAGTTGCAGACCACCTATTTCGCACAAGAATATAAAACCAAAACTTCAGCTATCTAAAAAACTGGAAACAAGTCTATCTATTCACCTATTATAGCCAGATTCAACATCATAAAGCAGTAAACAATAGAAAAAGAGCAGAAAAACAAAGCAGCAGCTTCCATCTTCAAGCCATATTGTTCAGGCTGCCTTTGATGTGGATGTGGATTGCGATTTCCCTTCAGATTTTGTCAATTGGTAGTGGCCAGTTTGAAATCTATGACCATTCCTTTCCCTCCAAATGGCAGACACAGCCATGGCAAACACACAACTGGCGATTGCCCCTCTGCCTGTGCCACTTTTGTCCCAACTGTTTGTCCACTGAAGTTCCTCCTGACAGCTTCCAATGTGTCTGTGAAAGCCCATCCAGATCAATAATCACCCCCATAAGCCTCTAGTAGTAAACCATTGAAAGAATAGATGTTCAATAGATTCAACTGTTGTGTTACAGAACACACAGTCCATTGGGACTTGAATACCAAACTTGAGTAGCCTGTCCACAGTTGCCCATCTCCTCCATACAGCCAACCGTAAAATAAACTTGTGTCTTGGGTTGAAATATTCTGTTGGAGTGCTTTACCCTTCCAGGGAACTTTTTGGTACGGTGGCATCAGATGTATGTACATTTATTTGATTGGGAACTTCCTATTATTCACCACAGATTTCAGCGTAGTAGAGAGATCTGTAAGGAATGTGCCTGCATATTATACTTCCTGAACTCCAAGATCTTTCTAACCTCCCAGGTTGCATTTGTTGAGATGGAGCAGTTTTCAACAGAATACCCTTTTATATCATAGAATGTATCCATTTTATCCACAAGCAGTCTTTCTTTTCATTTACAGCCCATAGCTGTTCAGGATTGCAGCATGATTCCAAAAGTGTAAGTTTAGTATGTTTTGACCTCAACAGTTTTTGGTTGACATATCTTTTCGCAAGAGACTAGTGCTTTTCTTGGGTATCTTCAGTGAAGAATCATATCTTTTTATACGGATACTTTACCTTTTGGTATACTTCTTTTATATTGGTATTTATACCCTTTATTAATGAAATATTTTTTACTTCGTCAAAATATATTTGCATTGTGTTGGTTAAATATTTTGTTAGATAGATGGCCTTTTTTTAGGGCAGCCCGGTGCACTAAAGCTACCGCTATGCGCGGTGTCCGGGGAAGGGCCCCACCACAAGGGGTGTATGGCCTTTTTTTGATATATTAATTATCTTCATAATGTCATGCCAAGATGGTGTTAGCTTTACAAGTGGCATGTAAAATATGCGTTAGGCCTCCCATAAGCCAAATTGATACACAATGGTATTTCCTCTTTATATCTGAAGCAATTATGTTGTCTTGTTACTACTTACTACCTTTGGTGCACCACCCCTTGTTTGTTCCAAAGAATACAATGTTTCTTTCTTTCAATTGTTTTTTCCAGCAAAATAATTGCGCGAAAACCTCACCCAACCTTTTGAGTCAAATTTCTTCTTTTTGTTGTATGCTTTTCAACTTGTGACGGGATGCATCTTATTTTGTTGAAATTAGATGGTCTTCTAGACAACTATTTGTAAGGGAGAAGGAAGTAGAAGTGGCTATTGCAGATTTTTATGGGAGTTTATTCAAAGAAGAAGTGGAGCGTATGCCAAAAATTGGGGGGCGGGGGTAATAGGCTTTAGTCTAATAGGTAAGGAGAACAAAGTGGTTGGAGGGGGTTTTTGGGAGGAGGAGGAGGATGCGTGGGAGGCAATCGTGTCATGCAGGGGATGAGGCTCCAGACCCCCTATTAGAATTAGAATCTAAGGGGGGCCTGGACTCGAGTAGGGGAAAGTGGCTAAGTGGTCAAAAGCGGCAGACTGTAAATCTGTTGAAGTTTCTCTACGTAGGTTTGAATCCTATCGGCATATAAATAGAGCTAGCACTTGCTCTAAAGGCTTCTGACTATACGCGCTGGAGTCGGTCTGTCTAGGTATGTAAAGTGTAAACTATGTGGTGGAGACGATAACAAATAAGCTTTTTATATCAACCAATTATTCTTTCATGAGGGACTTCAATGAAACAATGAGTATAGAAAGAGTAGAGTCTTCCCTTAGTCTATGAGAGTCTTAAATTTGGTTTTTTTGCAATAATGTTGGAATATTGTCAAAGGCGAGGTGATGAGACCATTAAGGAGTTCTAGGAGGGGTGAATTCGAGAGATCTCAATGCACCTTTCATTGTCATCATTCCCAAATGGAAGGGAACATCCAAAATCAAAGACTATAGGCCTATTAATCTAGTAGGAAGCATATATTAGATCATCTCTAATGTACTTTCAATTAGACTTAAGAGTGGTTTGGACGAGACTGTGTCTACTTCGCTACATGCTTTCTGAGAAGTTAGACAAATTTTTCATGCAACTTTGGTGTCCAATAGTGTTGGCATCTTGTGCAAGTTGGATCTTGCAAGCTTATGATCATGTTAATGGGAGTTCATAGACTTCATTATGTTGAAGACGGGTTTTGGTGATTGATGGAAAAGATGGATCTAACACTATTTCTAATGTTAGGTTTTCAGACCTCATTAATGGTAGCTATTGTGGTTTCTTTGGCAGTTTGAGAGGGTTGATTAGAGGATCTATCATCTCCCATGTTCATCTTGGGCTCTTGGTTTTGGAGGTGCTGAGTAGGATGATGGATAGCAATAGACTGTGGCTGGTGATTATTTAAAGGGATTTACTGCTGCAATCGAGGGAAGTAGTATTGTGAAGGTCTAACAACTTTTATTGCAAACGACATGGTATTCTGTGATGCTGGCAGATCTTAGTTGGAACATCTAGGTCATGTGTTAACATGGTTTCAAGTGGTGTCGGGTGAAAGTGTGAAATAATACCGGTGTGAGAGATGGAGGACATTGCCATGTTAGCTCAAGCTATGACCTACAGGATTGGGGCCTCCCCCACTATCTATCTTAGGTTGCCGCTTGGTGCTTCAAGAATCAGACTGTTTGGAATCCCATAATACAGAGGGTTGAGAATAGGCATGTAGGGTGAGAGAAAAGGTATTTGTCTAAATATGAAAAAGTACTTATTAAGAGCCCTTTATCGAGTCCTACATATTTTATGTCATTGATCCATGCTCTACTTAGTGTCATAGGAAAATCTTAAAAACTTCAGAGAAACTTTTTATGGGGATCGATTGACTAGGCAAGGAAGTTTCACTTGATGCAGTGGAAGATTGTAACAAGTTCGAAAGCATTGAGGAGGGCTGGGAGTCTGAATCTTAGGTTAGGAAAATAGTTATGGAGATGTGATAAAAAATATTCTTTTTTGAGAGAGATAATTGTGGTATTTGTGGTTATATATATTTTTATGCCATATGGTTGTGCATTATGGAGGAATATTTTGAAGGGGTGGGAAGAGTTTTGTGACTATAAGGGATGGATGTGCGCTTCAAAGTCGTCATCAATTTTCTAAGGCATAATTTTCCTTACTAATGAGCCTCTTCTGAAGAGGTGACACTAAACAATTGATATTTCACTTTATCGTAATTTCTTTCCATTTCTTTGTTCATATATTTGTCATTCATGCTTATAATTATAGATCTTGGACTAAACATATACATTTGTATTTTTTCTCCCTTAGCGCTCTTTCTCATTAAAGCCCACACTTTATTCCCGTTTTGCGCTTAAAGCCCCAACGAACCTTAGAGCTTTTTTGCGCTTTTTGCTTTTGATAACACTAGATGGAAGGAGGGTGAGTTTTTGGGAGCACAAGTGGTGGGGGCTCTTTGAGTATTACTTTGCAAAACTTGTATAGGATCTCTTGCCAGAGTTCAACACGTGCGTAAAAGACAAGATGGAGAGGTGTTTTGGGATTTACATTTTAGGAGGAATTTGTAGGAGTCAGAGATAACAAAGTTTCAAGATTTGATTGAATTGCCCCACAGACAGTATGTCGTATGTCTCAGGAAAGTCATGATGTTTGGAGGTGGAGGTGGTAATAGTGGAATGTTCTCTACTAAGTCTTTTTACATTAAGCTTTTGACTAGGGAGGATGTCGCATTCCCACATATCTTGATTTGGATTCGTAAATTTCCAAGGATGGTGTGTTTTTTCACTTGGCTAACAGCCAGATGGGCGATATTGACGACCGAGAACTTGGGACGGAGGAAAATCACCTACATCAACTATTGCTTTATGTGTAAGAGTTTGGGGTGAAGATGTTGATCATCTTCTCATACATTGTCTGGTGGCATGGTGGTTGTGGTAGGAAATCATTTGTTGGTTTGGAGTTACTTGGGTGATGTCGGGTACTGGGAAAGAAGTATTGTTTGGCTGGAATATTGGTAAAAGAAGGAGAAGGCTCACGACGTAGAATGTGGCGCTGCTTGCACTTATGTGGGTCGTGTGGAAAGGAAGAAATATGAGAGCTTTTGAGGGTGTAGAGATGAGTTCTGTTAAAATGAGGAGTAGTCTTTTGTCCCTTATTTCCTTTTGGTGTACCCATGATATTCCATCTTCTATAGAAGATCGGGTGTCGTTCATAGAAAACCATTTCATTTTGTAGGTTTGATACTTTTTAGTATACACATTTGTGTACGGGCGTTTTCCTTTGCCCTTTCATTAATGAAATTATTACTTCATAAAAAAGGGAGACAACAATATTCCATAATGCAATTTATGCAACTTCTTGATTTATGCAGATTCTAGTGCAACACATCAAGACAGTTCTTCCAGGATTAAAATCACGCATTAGTGCTGCATTGGTATCTGTTGCAAAGGAGCATGCCAGCTACGGGGAGATCACAGAGTCCAAGGTATCTTCTGTCATCTTGCTTAATTTACCATGCATATACCTGAACTATTGCTAGTTTGTTGCGATATTAAAATAGATATTGGGTTTTTTTCATGGTAGTTTTCTGTTTCTCATTCAGCTTAGTTTTTCCTTATCGTGTGTTGACATTATTCCCCCCTCAATCTAGGCTGGTATGGGAGCACTTCTACTGAACATTCTTTCCAAGTACAGTGAAGGTAATGTGGAATCAAGTTTGTAAGACTGCTAGTCTATCAGTCGTATTTGTGTTTTTATTCTTCCAATATTACTTTTTGATAAACGCTATTTCTATCAAACCTATTGAGCTTTGTCGAATCTCCTTGAAGTATAGATTCTTATCTGTCTCTCTCTCTTTTGGGGTTCGAGAACAGCGTTCTCTTCAATGATTGAAGGAAAAAATGAAGAAATGTCAACATCTGAGCTGTCTGGTGGAGCAAGAATTCATTACATCTTCCAGAGCATATTTGTGAAGAGTTTAGAGGTGCACAGCTTCAACTTGAGAGTGCCAATTTATATTCTTTTCTAGCTTGGAGAAAATTTTCCTTATACCTGACAGTATGCATCTAAGTGATATTTAATAGTATTTGTGGCTCAACATATATGTATGCGTTGTCGGGATAGCCAGTTTTGCTTGAGCATATTATGCTGCTTCTGGGAGGTTCTGTTTATCCTTTTTTTTAATTAGAATAAATAATAACAATAATAATAAATTGTTGCCCAAGTGCGTGGTACCCATATGCCATCTTGAAAAACTGTTTATCATTTGTCCACAATGTGCCTTTGTATCCACAAAAGTTGTAGCAGGAAGAAACTGCCTCCCATTTTGAATTACTTGCTTTAGTGCTCTTTTTTGACTATAACCCCCAAAAACTTATTTATGGTGTCCCCAACAGCTGAATGTTGGATTCTCAAATTCTGGGGTATAGTCTGACGTGTGAATGATTGAGAAAACTGAAAAGTAACCTCAGCTTCTTCGTATCAGTATAGTGTCTTAGTTAATGTTATTCAAATAGTTTTCCAAAATTCAACAAATATCATCGAACTCGTCCATCTTTTGCAGGAGGTAGATCCTTGTGAAGATTTAACTGATGACGACATCCGAACTGCCATTCAAAATGCAACTGGTCCTAAATCTGCTTTATTTGTGCCAGAAGTAGGTTCTTGCCGTGAACTTTTACTTGCTTGTGGAATTGCTTTTATTTTGTGCCAGTGGTTGAGCTTCTCCTGCAGCTTCATATAAAATCTATTCCATTTGGTTGACCTTGCACTTTATATATGTAGGTTCCATTTGAAGTTCTCATCCGAAGACAGATAGCTCGTCTATTAGATCCAAGTCTTCAGTGTGCAAGATTTATTTACGACGAGCTTATAAAAGTATGCCCTTTTGTTGAGAAATGTCTTTGATTTTTGAGTGCTATGTGTTCGTATCTACTGGTCAACTTGTATAATTTAATCACAGATGAGCCATCGGTGCATGGTCAATGAATTACAACGATTTCCTATTTTGAGAAAACGGATGGATGAGGTTATAGGATACTTTTTGCGGGAAGGCCTGGAACCTTCAGAGACTATGATTGGACACATTATTGAGATGGAGGTATGTGAACCTTTGGTTGTCCTATTGTATAGTTACTCCTTGTACATATATGCACTTGTGTATAAATCGTATGTGTGTGTGTATACATATACACCCTTCTGCATTTCTGTGTACTAAGAAGTGAATTTGCTTAATATAGTCCTAACTTACTTCTGGGATCCTAGCTATTCTTGAATTGTCTTTTCTTAAAGATCATAATCTATTCCACAATTGCTTTACTGTCAGCATCTTAGGAGACACCAGAGTTTTAGTATCAAAAACTGTATGTTTAACTCAAATAAAAAGTTGCTAATGTAATGGAAACAAAAACAGTAATAGCTGTTAACATTTGTAAGTGCATCAGGGGATTACTTAATCGTCACTGCATCCATTGTTATAGAAAGTTGAAATTTCTTCTACTCAATAATATTTTGTTCTAGATGGATTACATAAACACTTCACATCCGAATTTTGTTGGGGGGAGTAAAGCTGTGGAGATGGCAATGCAGCAGGTCAAGTCCAACAGGATTACTGTACCTGTTCCGAGGCAGAAAGTAAGTACTTGATATGGTGTTTCACAGATTTCGGCGGATCTTTTTCTCAGATCTCATCTAACTTGTCACAATTTACTGCTTTTATCTCACTGCTTAGGATGGAGTGGATTTAGAGAAAGCGCCAGCATCTGAAAGAAGTCTGAAGTCGCGTGCTATTCTTGCTAGACATGCTAATGGAATTGTTCCTGATCAGGTATCACTTCTTTGCACCAGCATCTGCAAGCTTTCTTCTCTTCCTTGCCATCCTGCTGGGGAATTAGTTTGGTGTTCTATTTATTTTCCTGAAGATGAATTGAAAGCATTTAGATTGGCCTGATTATTTTGCTACCTGGTCTGGAAAAGCAGGTTGCTCGGCCTGCTGCAGAAGAGAAAACGACAACATCAGGTATATTTCCTTCTGGTAACACATGATGCTATGCCATGTTTTCTTTACTGTATTGCAGTGTGCAAGTTGTGTTTGTCACACTTAAGTTCAAATGCCACACCATATGATTTTCTTCTGCCTTTTAGTATCCATTTCCTTTTCTTGGACTCCCAGTTTCAGATCCAGTGTTGCATGGTTTTATTGGCGATGTCTTATCTTTGTTCTTCACAATCAGGATCAAATGTTAGTTCAAGCTGGGGCATATCATCAATATTTGGTGGATCAGACAGTCGTACATCTGTCAAAGACAATTCCATTAGTAAGCCATTCAGTGAACCTGTCCAGAGCATGAATCATGCTTTCATCCTCTTGAGAGAGGTATGTATTTGAAGGCCCCCCGCTGTCTATGTTTACTAGGTAGTCAATTTGATGATCATCTTACTTGTGAATTTCACCATTTTGAAGCCCCCAAGTGTGCTGAGGCCATCAGAAACTCATTCGGATCAGGAGACTATTGAAATTGCTGTCACAAAACTTTTATTAAGGTCTTATTATGACATTGTCAGAAAAAACATCGAGGACTCAGTACCTAAAGCAATCATGCACTTTCTGGTAATAATGATATCATGATCTTGTGCCAACGATCTCTTGCATTGATGTTTTGGCATCTACTTAAGTAACTTTCACTGGACTTGTGCTTGTGATAGGGAGGATTTTCTAGTTCCATTTGTTGCAGTTCTCAAGGAGTTTTAGATGAGTACTCTGCACTAGGATATGTTTTTCCTTTTGTTTTTAAAACAATGATAGTGTTCGTGCCAGCTTGCGCACCTCAACTATTCCACCAGGTACCTGCTACCTCCCACCAAAATAAGTACCAAGTAATTTTGCTCAACAAGGCTTAGGCAGATAGGAAGAAATAACTAAGTTTGTTTTGTTGTCTCTACCAGGATTTGAACCCCGGTCTCTTAAGGTTTGCACCAACTTCATTGACAGGCCACACCCTTGGGTGCTAGGTTGTGTTGCTTTTCTGATTTGATTGTGCAACTCTTCCCATAATCTGGTGTATCCACTTCTAGATCCTCTTATCTCCTTAGGCAGGAGATTCGTCTCTTTCTGGTGGAATTTCAAGTACCGTTAAGATCTGCTGTAGGCTATGTTGTATATATGTGTGATAATCCAGATAAACTGAGAAATAAATAGGAAAGAGTAAATAAACGTTTGTTTTTTCTGCCAAAAGTTCAGAGGCTACTATGCAATGAAGTGTTCTCTTGTTTTATTTATATGATGTAGTTGCATCATTGACTATATATATGTGTGTGTGTATGTGTGTGTGTGTATATATATATGTATGTATGTATTACTATTATTCATGCTCTCCCATCTTGTTTGATGAGAATGTCTTTCTTTTTTGTTCAGGTCAACCACACAAAACGAGAACTCCACAATGTATTTATCAAGAAACTTTACAGGTATTGTATATGAGAAAGAAATCCAAGTTTATTTGAAGTCCAAAGTTATTACAGACATCTGCATGTTGATTTTTGCTAGGCTTCTTTTCTGAATAAAATACTCCTCACCAGTGTTTTGGACGGCGGAAGGCGACAAGAGGCGACAAGGCTCTGCCTCACCACGCGGCGAGGCGAGCGGCTAGGTGATCGCCTTTTGGAAGTGCGGCGACAATTAATACCAAAAAATTAAAATATTTAATTGCATATATAAATAATCAAAATCTCAATAGCAATAATATATTAGCAAATATTTCAAGTCAAAAACTTAATTTATAGATAGTAGATACTAAAAAAGTCTAGAACTTGAATGACTCAAGACTCAACAATCCATAAAAAAGTAATACCAACACTCTAAAAGTTTATTAAAGTCATCAAACAATTACGATATTAATTAGTACATTATATAAGTTATAAAAAAAAAGATTTTTACATATAGAGTATATACTGTTAGTCTGTTACAGTGTTACTCTTTGTGGAAAAAAAAAAAAACAGAGGAAGAAATAGAAGAAGAAGAACTGAGAAGAAAATCAGAGGAAGAAGAAAGTAATAAAAAAATCAGTAGACTATGTACTGACTAGTGGAGAAAATAAGAAGAAGAAAGTATAAAAAAAAAATAAGATAAACGATACTTACCAGTCGCCGCCACCGGAATCTCTACCAGTTGAAGACTTAGGGCTTAGCCGCAGTCGCCAATCGCCAAACAAAGAGTCGAACAAAGCAAAATGAAAAAAAAACACCCTAAAATTACCTTTTATCCTCAAAACCCCTAATTTTTTTAAAAAATTAAAAAGGTGTCGCCTTTAGCGCCTCGCCTCGCCATGTCTCCATCCTCGCCTTGGCGTCGCCTTTCGCATATCGCATCGCCACGAAGGCAGGTGGCGACACTGCCTCGCCTCGCCATTCACCATTGGCGACATGGCGCTCACCGTTAACAACACTGCTCCTCACTCAGATGGATCACACTTTTGTGATGCTGTGACACACACTGCTGATAGTACAATATCTTTCTTGCTCAACTGCTTAGCTCACTCAAAAGTGTTATGGTATGTAGCATATGGTTTAGTCGTGATTCTTATCAGTGTGCTTACAACATGTCACAGAGACAATCTCCTTGAAGAGATGTTGCAGGAACCTGATGAGATAGCCATGAAGAGAAAACAAACTCGTGAGACACTTCGTGTTCTTCAGCAAGCTTTCAAGGTCAGATCATGGTTCACTTTTATTCAGAACGTAGATTATCTGCTGAGATTTTCAGAGAAATGTTTATTACGTATTAATAAACTATTGGTGTTAGCTGGTCTATGTCGCTGGTTGTCGTTTTGTAGTTATGTCCAAATTGTAGATTTTTTTTGGGTTTCAAAATTTTTCCTATGATCAGGTTTTCCAAGTTAGCATGGGCGGATGGTGGTCTCTATGATCTACTTACCTCTTAATTGATTCCAAGGAATTGAGATATGAAACTAGTACCAAATTGAACAAAAAACCTGGACACAACACACCAAGACCCAAAAGTTTTTAAAATTCAGGGGAGCACGATATAGATGGGAGATAACAGTTCCAACTTCATCACTAATGGATTCAGAATAATTTAACATTATAACAAAGATTGATAAAATATATTTTAGTACATAAAAAGAAACCCAAATTCCTTAATACTAATTGGCCTTGGGCTTTCCTAAAAGTTTAAGCATATTCAGGCGGTACTCAAGCAGAGTAGTGACAGCTCATTTCCAGCTTTCATTTTAGTTGCCCTTTTCTTCAAACAGCCACCCCCCCTCAACAACTAGGTTTAGTGGTCTATGTAGATGAATACTAGTATGTTATCTTTTAATTTAACTCATACGGAAGTTTCTGAAAGGGGGCCGAATACATATGTGGCTCCTTAAACTTGTCCGGATGCTCATTTAGACACCTAAACTAAGGGTTGTACCTATTGAATGCTTTAACTCGAGCCAAACTGTGTCTAGTAGACACAATGTGCTTTTGTGGCAAAGTGCATACTTCCCACTCCTCCTCAGAGCATTTAAAATAGCTAATTTTTTTGGTTCCTTTTAAATTTCTCCTCCTCTCCTTGCCACCACATCCTCCTCCTGCCACCTTTCTTTCTCCATCTATTAGTAAAAAAAAATGTGTGTGTGTGTGTGGGGGGTGGGGGGTTGAGCCACAAAAACAGTATTTGCAATCTGCACCGTCTTTAATCAGCATCTGCTTCGAGTTTTCATCATGTTTTTTGCTTCAGAAACTCCATAACAATCTAGCTGACCTTCTCTCACTAGGGTTTTGAGGGAATGAATAAAATAAAATCTAATTCAATAGAGTTGCTTGCATTTGCACTCTTATTTTGTGCTTTGCACCCTATCCTATTATTTTTAATGATTTACGCCCTAGTCTCTTTATTTCCTTACAAAACCATACAACACTTTTTATTGAATTATTCCAAAATGGGAGGGCCAAATTTTTTAGGGCTGTCATGTTTCATTTCTTATCTTTTTCTTTCTGCCTCGTCAATTCCTATTCACCACTCCAGGCTCCACAGCTTTCTTTTTGCCTTTTCTTATCCTCTTCCCTTCAGGGGTTAAATTTGAGCACCATCAATATACCAATGTCTTCCTTGCATCTCTTCTTGATAGTTGAAGCATGATGAGGTATTTCTTCATCTGACCAAGAGCAAGGAGAACGTCTCCTTTTCCTCTGCTCATTGTGAAATATTTTAAAATAATTGCACGGGTTCGAGCCGTGGAGGCAGCCACTAATGCTTGAATTAGGGTAGACTATCTGCATCATATACCCCTTGGGGTGCTGTCCTTCCCCGGACCCTGCTAACGTGGATGCTTTGGTCCCTGAGCTGCAACAACAACAGCATACCCAGTGAAATGCCGGATTGTACAAGGAACTCAATTCATATGGTGAAAGTGATGAGGAAGTAAGACGAAAATGATGGAAGGGGAGATTCTGGAAAAATAATGTAAAATAAAGGTTTTCTTTTCTTTTAGTTCTTTTTCTACGTTTTGCATTTTGATTTGTTCTTTTTTGGGCTACGTTAGAGGTGCTTGACATGCTTTATCTTCTTTTGAAAACTGTGCCAGATGTGTCTGATAGGCACACTTGGACTGGGGTTCGGGTGTTCAATAGGAACAAGGCTATGTTCAGGGGTCCAAATAAAAAATCTGGGCAAGTTCAAGGTGATCAACTTTCTTGAAAAAGTGACTTGTATAAATAAAATAAATGCCAATTCAAAGTCAAAACTAAAAGGAAATAAAAAAATCTACACTAGTATTTATCTAGATGCACCTTGGAAACTAAATCAAACATTTTCAGAAAATGAAAAATATTTGGTAAGTTAAACCCTTATAAAATGCTTGGGTTGTAGACGTTGGAATTGATGTCTTGGTTTGCAGACATTGGATGAGTTGCCACTTGAAGCTGAGACAGTTGAAAGAGGCTACAGCATAGTTACCGACCCAACAGGCTTACCAAAGATTCATGGTCTTCCAACATCATCCCTGTATAATTTGACAAGCAGTGGCTCAACTGATTCATACACTGCTTCTAAAAACCCAAGATCACGCAAATCATCCCATTCGGGTGAACTACAGTCACCAATGTATGCTGGTGCAGATTCAAATGGTGGTGGGCGTAATTCTCTTCTCGGTCTTTATCCAACAGTTGATATGTAGGAGATATATCAAATGCTTTGGGTTGCTAGGCGCTTGGAACCTAACCCCATCTGGTGCAGTGAAGAGCCATTTTATATTTTTTCTGCCACAATGAAGATGATGTATGGCGATTGTTTCACTCCAATATTCTTTATTTCTGTTGTTTATATAGAATGATTTTGAAGCTATGCAAGCGAATAATAAGAAGTCATCTTCCGCATGCTGCATCTTATTATTTTTGTTCTGTTTGATAATAGCAAGTGTAGCCGGCTGCTCTTTAAGAAGTCCCCATTTGCATACAAGTTTCACGAGGTGAGGGAAATGACGGATACACTGTTATGGTTTGTACTAATTTAGGAACTAGATGGTCCTGCACATCAAGGGCACAAACTTGTTAACATTGTTTCTATTATCTATACAATTACAAACGTACCAAGCTAATTAGATATTAACTATATATTAATACTTCATACTATTTACATCCATTTGAGGAACAAAATTTATGCCACATGAACAAAAAAGATATAAAATATGTAAGTGCAACATAGTTCATTGCAGTTTGCTTTTTTGTTACGTTCTTCAGCTGCCACAAAAATTTTATGGAGGTAGAGGCATACCTTATCATAGTCGGGTGAGTATATTTTAAAGAAGAAAAAATAGTGGGCCCCTCATTTTTTAATTATCAAGCAATTTTATAGTCTCAGCCACCCCCCTCCCAGTCGTCCTCGTCTGCCATACTTTTTTTCCCTTCTGCTGATGGACAAGCTTCAAACCCTCTTTATCTTTTTCTCCTCTCTTCTTCCCTCCCCTCCTCACATATTATCTTTTCTCCTCCTTTTTCGATAATAAGGAAATAGATTTTTCCATTCCTTTCTTCATTATTCCTGTATATTTACGATGCCACCAACATCTAAATCCTTTGGACCTTTATAACGGGTTTTCAATCTCAACTCATGACAATTAATGTAAAATTTAAACGTTTCTTGATAGGTTGTAATATTTTATTTTTTTCAGCAAAAGGGTCAGTGTGAATTCACTCAAAACAGAAAAAAAAAATCTTGATTTTTCAGCAAATAAGATAAAAACAGCAAAAGGGTCGGCATAAATTCATCCAAAACATGAAAAAAAATCTTGATTTTTTTGCAACAAATAATAAAAATCAGCAAAAGGATCTGCATAAATTCACTCAAAATGGTTTTTTCTTTTTTTGATTTTACAGCAGGAAAGTGTTAAAAATACTCTTTAACAGATGTAAATAAATGTCTGTGAAAAGAAAGTGAAGAAGATAATATGTAAATCAGTGATAAGAAAAGAGTGAAAAGAGAGAGAAGAAGAAGAAGAAGAAGAAGGCGGCAAAAAAAGAAAAAGAAAGTGAACGAGCGGGGGATGAGGGTGGGGGAGAGGGTGACTGTGAATATAAAATAGCTTGGTAATCAAAATGTGTAGAGTCCACTATTTTTTCTTCTTTAAAATATAACCTCACACAACTATGACATAATATGCCTCTACAAACGTTATGATTTTCTGCAAGAAAGCAAATTATATGATAAAGATAGACATAAACCTTTTAGTAAGCTTATTCTTATCCACATGTTAAACGGAGAAATTGCAAATATCTGAAGGAGGGAAGCGTCGCGCACCTTACTAATTACGTACACCTTAATAAAGTCTATTTCAAGTTGTTCAGCTTTCTTGGCTGATTCACCGGTAAAGCAACCAATGCCAACACCTAATTCCAACATAGATTTCCCCTTTATATGGCGGAAGGAGAGAATTTTTTTTATTTTTTTAGATAAAATGTCCATTAAATTAAATTTTTTACACAAAAATTAGCTCACTTACAAAAATAACTCATATATTACTTAATTTGGCCATCCCCTTCTTTTACTATAGAAACTGGCCATTCGGCCACTTTCATTACTTCCGTGTCGACATCTTCTTCTTTGGCACTTGCCAACTTATCTTTGAGCTTTTTCTCCTGCGTGTATTTCTCTTTTTTTTTTTTTGGATTTATTATTTTAGTGTTATAGTGGTCTTGCTCTTTTTTTTTTAATATTTTTTTCTTCTCCCCCACACCTTTAATTTAATGTAATTAAAATTTCTTTAAAGCTTTATTTAAAATTCAACGTATCAAAAACGTAAATAAATTTGAGTGAATTATATATCAAAAAACTCGAAACATCAAAAGGATGTGTATACAATCAAATATATAAATATTGTATAAACAACGTATACAGATGTATATACATCTTTGATACATAGTTATATATCATATCTACACGTTTATGAACCATTTATATATCATACATGTTCATACTGTTAGGGTTTTTGCCCTGATTTTCTTACCAAATTTAAGTTTTACTTTTCTTAGAAGGAAAATAAAAGTAATACCATAATTACTTTTGCTTTTCCTAAAAGAAAAATATAAAACTTTTCATATTGGCTAACCTCTTTCTTGGAGGAAAGGTTTTGGACCTCTATAAATAGAAGACCCCTCTTCTCATACCATAACACAATAACATCCATCATGTAGTCCTTTAAACAGTTTTGTTTAGGGGGAGATTTCTCCCAATAGGTTTTATATTTTTCAATATTGGTTTTTCATATATAGGCCAATTGGCCAAACCCTATCAATAATATGTTTTTAGTATGTTTTTTATTTGTCATCCGAATTATCGTCTTTATGGTTTGCAAACAATTAGCTTCCGCATGACGCCCTCTCGATTTCGAACCCAACACATACACCATTTATACAGTGTCGATACATATTTATACACTATTTATATAATATCTATACATTACATATACACTATATAACTATTTATACAATATCAATACATTACATATATAAAATTCGAGAAGTTATATATGAATTTTCCTTGGTAATTAATAAAATTATTAGTTGCCAAAAAAAAAAGCCATTTAGCTACGATTTTCTTACCATTTAGCCACGATCCACGTGTGACAAAAACACGATTTTTTTTGACTTTGTAACAAATTTTTTTGTAAATAAAAATATGGTTATATTTATTATAAACTAATTACTTTATTATATATATTTAAAATTATCCCAAGAAAGAACCTATATGACCAACCAAAAGGTTCCAAAATGTGGGGATATATGCATAACATTGTTTTACATGTGATTAGTCATGTTAACTACATAACTATCTGCATTTAATTGGCATCTTTAGAAAGACAATTTAGTGGACTCAAAGAGGTTGGACCTCCAAAGATGGAGAGGCTATACACATAGTCACTTTACAATTTTTTTTTTAAATTTTCTAAAGTATTCTAGGGGGTAAGGTCTACATATTAAGTTCTTCATTTTATTATCTTTATTAAACTATATAAAATTTCTATTTTTTTTATTAATTACCTAAATCCTTTATTTTTTTAAAAAAGCCAGATACATCCACAAATCATAAATTTTTGGATACATAATTTTAATTATGTATCTTCCTTTGGTCTAGTTAATGTATTATGTATCTCGACCAAATAGTTTCAGAAATGGATGTATCTTAGTAATCAAAATTATGTATTTTAACTTCAAAATTATGTATCCGGATGCTAATTATGTATCCGAAAATTGTAAAATAAGAGATTATTTGTAATTTTGCAAAGAGTAGGGATAGGGAGTAATTATGGGTAAACTTGTTGGGATTTATGTAAGTTTTACAAAAAGTAGCATTACGACATCTAAATTGCTGAATCTTTCTCTAAAAGGAGAAAGATGCTTTCAACAAGCACCAATTTTTTCTATAAAAATAATACATTAAAGTAAATTATATACTTCAAAAGAATTTTAACCACAAAGTTCTTATTTGTATTCTCATTGCAACGGTGCAACCCATTTCCACAGTTCTAATAGACAAAGGAAATACAAGAAACAAATTTCTCTTGAATGTTAAGGCAATCTCTTAAACATGGTAAAGGGTATGCTTAACGGTGTTACACATTTCCTATCAGTCTTCTATGTTACTAAATTTTAAGATAATTCACACCCTACATTTTGTTTCTTGAACTCATCGAAGTACAAATAGCAGTTTGATCATTAATAGTGAATCCCTACCTGACGACACTACTTTCCTACTATACCAATTGTTTTTGTGGGAACTTTTTTTTTTTTTTTAATAGCAAAAAGCTAAACTTTGGTGAGTTTACTTTAATAGTTTATTAGTTATAAATTTGCCATAATTACCAAAACATGTATGCTCTAATGTGCAACATGATTTACAACTAATGAACGATGTCAGACCTGAAGGAAGATAAGCAATATTTAAGTGATTATCCAGGTTCCTGAGATACTTTCTCTCCGTTCTACGTTAATTCTCTGCAACTCTACCCTCAATTGTAGCAGAAGTCTTCACCTTCTCTTTTCCTTTCACTTCTTTTTTTATTCCCTAATTCTATACTTTTAACCCATCAATGCAGCTGCTTCTGCAGCCTATCATCTACCCACAGTAGAATGGAACCTCTGTCTGCATCAACGAGTTAGTAACCTAAATGGTCACTCAACTATGGACTTTTATCCCACAAAGTCACTCAAAACTCCTGCATTAACCAAATCCTAAAAAAGTAGTTACTAAACAATGAAACATAATACTAGCTTCAGCAACAAAGCTATAGAAGAGTAATAGAATAAGACAGTCTAAATAAATGGGGACATTAGTTAACAGCAAATATTACTATACATTGTCAGTGGATTCCTCCTCATAAAAAAGGTGATAAGCTTGGTAGAAGCATTAATCATAGGGTTACAGTAGCAAAGCTTGGCACAAGTACTACTCATAGGGTCTTATTCTAATTTTTCTCTTATGCTTAATTGAAAAGAGAACTATAAGATGAGGTTTTTTTTTTTATCGCTATCCAGCCTCTCATTTTGTTCTTTCTAACAAGGCGTTTGGACATGGGATTTCATCTCATGATTTCAAATCATGAAATAAAATTCCAAATTCTCAAAAAACATGATTTGAGATTCCAAATCATGAGTTCAACCTTTTTAAATATAAAATTTGACCCATAAGTTTATATTTTGTAAAAAAATCATCATTTTAAATTTTGCAGAAAAAAAAAACTCATGCTCGGCCCGAAGAGACTGTCTGTACCATGTGAAATGATTATACTAAAGAATAACTAGTTACTATTATTGTTGACTAGTGGGTCTTTATAAATTATATGTATTGAAAATTTGTTATCACAAGCATTTATTTATAAAAGGAACATGAAAATATATTTATATTTTGTACAAAAAATCCATAAGTTCAAAATATATCTACTAATTTCATGTTATATGAAGTGGTAAAACAACAATGCATAATCTAAACTCCAAAATCCCATAGATTTTGAGATAAGAACACTTTAAGATTTCCTCGGGTTATTTCACTTTCATTTTTTTTTTTTAAAATCCCATTTATATGATTAATTCCACTTAGATACAACTTCATAATCTCCCCAATAAATTAAAAGTCAGATAGTGATTATACACTAAATTTTAAAAGATGCACAAGCACGGAAACGCGAAACTTTCTTTGATGCATATGTTCGAAACAACAACATACCCAGTAAAATCCCACAAGTGAAATCTGGGGAGGGTAAAGTATACGCAGACCTTACTACTATACCTCGGAGAGATAGATAAGTTGTTTCCCAAAGACCCTCGGCTCAAGTGTAGAAATTCCAAAAAGCACAAAAAGGCTCTAAGGTTCATAGGGACTTTAAGCGCAAAGTGTAAATAAAATGTGTGCTTTAATGAAAAAAGACACATTGAGAGAGAAAGATACAAATATGTATTTTTAATCCAAGACTAATAATTATTAGTATTAATGACAAATATCTTGTTGGTGAAATATTACAATTGAAAATACAAAAAATGAAGAAAATAAAATAATCTTCTTCTTGGCTGAGGCGCGGATATCTCGCTTTCTTTAAGGAGATTCAAGCCCACTGCAGCAAATGTTTTCACCGGTCCAGCAGTAATCTTCTTGACTTGTCCCCTCTAGGATACAACAGCCTTCTCACAAAGAACAACTCAACAAACTCTGGGCAAGAGTTGAGTTCAAAACTCCACAAAAAAGAACACCTCCCTTCAACTAATAAACTCTCTTTTTTACTAACTTTTGTGAACACTCTATTTTCTTGTACTTCAAAAATATGCAAGACAATCACTATTTATAGGTGAGGAAATCTTCCATGCAATGAATATGAAGAATAAATGGGAAGATAAATGTGGTAGATGAATGGCCTAGAAGTTAGAAGAGTTATAAGAAATAATGAATGAATAAAGGGGTGGAGGTACATGTATTTCAAGGAAAATAATGGCCAAATTCAGCCACCATAAACCAAGAAACAAATGACATATAATTATATTAAAATGTACCAATACACTATCATATCTGTACAAAGAAATTGAAAAAATACTACGATAATATAAAATATCAATGTTTAGTGTCGGCTGAAGAGGCTCATTGAAAGGAAATATGTCTTAGTACCTTGATTATGATACTGAAATGCGCATTAAATAAGGTGAAGTATTCAACACATTTTGAGCCTCGATTCAAGCTTAAGCATGCTTTAAGTACGCATGTATTTGACAATACTGAGCTAATGTCAACCCACTATTCTGTTATTCAGATTTTGGAAGCATCTCAAGATAGTGACAACAAAGCTCATCACTTGTAGAGCTTAGATGCATGACAACAACCTCCCTTTCTTCTAGTTTAACTCGATTGCTTCTTACATTTGTTTGTGATAGAGCTATATACACTACAAGAAAAACTTGAATTGCCAACGGAATTTACCAACAACCCAGGTTCGTTAGTATATTAGCAACAGATTACTAACAAATTTCTAACTGAGTTATTTTTCAAAATTTAGCAACGAATTTCTAACAGATTACCAACTAAAAATTACTAACTAAATAATTTAGTTGGTAAATATGGCGGGAAAAAATGGCGCCTAATTTTAGCAACTTCCTACCCACGGATTACCAACTGAAATATTACTAACATACACTTTTTGTTGGTAATATTACCAACGAAGTGTATATCGGTTGGTAAATATGACAGAAAAAAATATATTATAACTTATTAACAGATTATCAACGAATTACTAACCAACCATTTACCAACGATAGAATTTTGTTGCTACTTTTACCAACCAATTAGAAATGTGTTGGTAAATTACTAACGGATTGTTAGATTTACTTTCGAGCTTTTTATTACATTAGACACGTTGGATTGCTTATTAACTTTAGATGGATGTTATTGTTAAATAGCTACTGATCTTGGTTTTATTTAAGTTTTTTAGATTTTTCAATGCTTTAAATTTTCATTTTCAATATTTAATTACTAGTCGGTTAGTAATATTTGCTAACGAATTTTAAATATGATAGTAAACTTTCTAACGAATTACTAATGGAAGTTTGTATGTTACTAACAAATTACTAACGTAATATACTAACTAATAGATTTGAAATTTGTTGGTAAATTACCAACGGATCTTTTTCGTAATTAAAATTACTAACTGATTACCAATGTATTTTTAAAACAATACTATCGGATTTACCAATCAAGTTGTTATGCATTAGTATAGTGGCTAACGGAATACCAATGGCACTTTTTTCGTTACTACATTTACCAACCGATTACAAACGAAATTTAAATAATAAAGAACCAAATTTACTAACCTTTATTCTATCTGTTAGTAAGGTTACTAATGCCATACCAACCAAATATTAGTTAGCATATTTACCAACGAAAATCTTAGAGTTAAGATTCAAATATTGCTAACAAATTATTTTGTCGTTTACCAACTGAATTTTAGTTGGTAATGTTACCAACGATATCAAATCGCATGGCAAAATTTACCATCGAGCTTTTTAGCAACGGATCAATATCCATTGGCAATCTGTTGGTAAAATAAATTGCCAACCGATTTTATCAATTTACCAACAAATTTTGTTGTTGGTAATTCAAGGTTTTCTTGTAGTAGAAAACTAATCTTCTTTCCAAGTCAATTCATTAGCGAACTTTTCTACTTTCAAATTTGCCTTCTGATTCTTGGTTAGTTTCTCATTGTGGGATCTTTTTAAGTTTTCATGCAACTCAACAATTTCAAGTTCAATCCTCTCGTTAGCTAGTAGGAAGTAACAACAGTGAGAAAATAGGAAACGAGAAGTATGTTCAAGTACAACTTATTATACCTTCGAAAATTTTGCCTCCGCAAAATTAATGCTAAAAATCATGAAAGTAAAACCAGTGACGTGATTTATTTTCATAATCCACACACCTTGTATCTTTCTGCCAGTTACTGCCTTGTGAGAATATATGACTCGACATCAGTTGTCAATATCTGTCATGTAGAATTCCATATTCTAAATACATAATCAAATAGATAAATATGCAACATGTGGTTCCAAAGAGATTAAAAATAATAAAAAGAGCTTTGCAACTCATCTGAAGGTTCCATTTTGAACACTACTAATACATTTTCTTATAATAGTAGTACGTTCTTGCAGATCATTCACTTGATTTAAGGAGAAAACATCCACATCTTTTAATCCGCATTTAGGGTTATTCATATTAAATACATTATTTTAGTAAAATAAACCAAGTAGAGAAGCATCAAGAGCAACAAAATTGGCTCGCTAGTCTCAGAAAAGCGCAACTCTCCTAATGGCAAGGCTGTAGTAAGATATTTAGACTTCACTACTCCAAAAAAAATAAGTAAGACACATCATCAAACATCTATGTGCATACATAACTTCAATAATTATTATTAACAATCACACTTAAAAAGAAGAAAATAGAAATGACAAAGCTTGAAAAAAATATAGAAGTGATGTACAGTCTTCTGTTTGTTTTCTTTAGAGGAGATCAAAACACAAGCTGCAGAGGCAATAATACCAGTCATACAGCAGTAACCACGGACAATTGTCTCTTTATCGCTAGTTTGCTTCTAATAACTAAGGATAGTAGATGATGGTTTGAGAATTTTTTTTCTTAAGCAAAAGATACTCTAAAGAAAAAGTAGGAGAAAGAGGCATCTGATCACCATAAATCAAGACAATCCTTCAGAACAAAATTCAGAATTTTGACTCTTCAGATATTTTGTAAGTTGCAGGGGTTAATTTTGCAGAAGAGCAAAACAATGACTATGACTAAGTAATCAGTTTGTATAGAAAGAGAAACTAATCAACACACACACATCAAATATAGCTACCCAAAATCATTCATTGGAGTGAATAGTTCATGACATGCACATACATATCAGATAAAAGTCAAGCGTGCATATAAAAATCTAGCAAAAAACTACCAACAAAGAATCGAAAGCAATAACGATTAGAGAGATTGATAATTAAAAATAAGACTACTAAAATGTGATGCCTGCCAATATTTATTAACACATGTATGGTTAATAAAATAGAGAAAATACAATTAATATTCATCTCTGCCTTCTTATAGTGAGAAAATTGAAGAGTAACGGTGAAAGCTTAAACCCAATAAAGAATAGCAGAAGGAAATAAAATAAAAATAAATCAGACAACTAAAAATAAATGAGAAAGAAAAATACCAGATAATAAAAAGTAGTATCATAGAGAGAGAGAGAGAGAGAGTAGGAAATGAAAACAAGACATTGCGCGAGAAATAAAAATAAGACATTGCGGTGCAATGAAAAGGAAGAATATCACTTGAAAATTGGAGTGGCGTGGGTCTGGTATAATTGTACACGTTATACTAAAGAAGGTAAGAAATTAAACACCAATTTTTCCGTGAAGCAATTACTCCATCCGTTTAAAAAAGAATGAACTATTTTGACTTGACATGGTGTTTAAAAAAATAAAGAAAACTTTTGAATCTTGTGATCATAAATTAAAGTTGTGTCAAATGTACCAAAATGTTCTTTAATCTTGTGGTCTTAAACAAGCCATGTGGAAAGCTGGAATTAAAATATTGCCAAAAAAGAAAAGAGTCATTCTTTTTGAAACAGACTAAAAAAGAAAGTATGTCATTCTTTTTGAAACGGAGAGAGTAAAATTTACAATAACACCCCTTCATCGTTCCAAAACTTCCATTAAAGGATAAAGGGTCAAAAATATCCTCAAACTATTAAAAATAGGGAAAAGACACTCTTCGTTAGGTTTTGATATCAAAAATACCCTCACGGTTAACTAAACGGACCATATATACCTCTCAATTTTAACGGACTTCCACCTGGAATAAAAATCATTTAAAAAATTATCTTCTTGCTGAGATGGAATTCCAACTCATTATCTTCTGGTCATTAAAAGGCCATTACGCGTTCTCTATAACACCCTGTACTCAGCAATACAACACTAAGGGGTTGTTTGATAAAGTGTATTAGGAGAAATAGTCTATGTATTATGTATGGTATTATTTAATACTATGTTTGATAGGAATTTTTGGGCCTATGTATAACTAATACACGTATTAGTTATACACCCTATATGGTATTATAGGGTGTATAACTAATACCTTCCATTTGGTGGTATTAGTAATACATTGAATTTAATACCATGGGATTATATATGAAAAATCAAAAATACCCCTCAAATCCTTATCATTTTGTTTATTTTCTTGGATATATGTTTTATATTTGTACTAGTAAATTTATTTAAGTAAATTAGCTTACAAATTTTATTATTTAGAGAGAGTTGCCCGTTGCTAAATAAAATTCAAGACCAATCAATACAAAGCGGCATCCTGAAGCTTAAGTTGATGTTCCCGATCAATAAATTTTTTTGAGGGTAAATGATTGTCTCACTTAAAAAAATTGATATCAATATCAATCAATTTTCACTTAAAATAACTTAGTGTGACAATAGCTTTCATGATAAACTTTGATTCTAATTCAACATAAATTACATGCAACAACGGAATGTATTCAAGTCTGTAGAACATGGCAATAATTAGGATTGATTAATTAATTCGATTTGATCAGTTGAAAAAATTGATTTTTTTAACTTCCTATTCATAATTCCTTTATGTTATCCATTAACTCCTTGCTCCTCTCTCGTTTGCAAACGAATCAACAAAATCATTCACAAAATTGACCAATCATAAAGCTAAAAATCATCGAGATTTTTTTTCTACAAGGTTTAAATTTCTATTAAAAAAATATCTTTAACAGAGAAAAAGCATTGAAACAGGTCAATGAAAAACAAAAACACATGCAACAAAATGCTGAAAATCAATTAACAATAATGACTTCATGAAAAAAAGTTAATAAAAGCTATAGAAAATACATAAAGCTATAGAATGTTGAGGGTATTTTTGTAAACAAATTATACTTTTAAAGAAATATAGCAATGCATATTATTTTTAATACATCAAATCAAACACTGGATAAGAAATAAGCCCAGCACTATTCATGCCAGCATTACTAATTCCAACATTATTAATACACCCTATTCAGTACTATTCTTATATACTCTATCAAACGATCTCTAACATCATATTCATCTCCTTAGCATAGCCACCGTCCATCAGCTCTCAATTTCATCACTCTTAAAAAAAACTTATAACTAGTGTCCCTCTATCTTAAAAATGACTCTACATCCTTCTACCACCAAACCCAGATATCGCTCAATGATAGATCTCTGGATCGATTTCCTTTATCACCCACAAAAGCATCAACAGATTTCTCGGTGTTTCTTGTTAAGAGCCAAAAAATTCGAACAAAATTCACCAATTTTTTCAGAAAATCGCAAATTTAAAATTAAATTGAACAAAGAAAATAAAAGTGTTTTTGTGTGTGTGAGAGCACGAGAGAGGTGTATCAACATTCGAATTATATACGCGGGGATGAATCTTGAGTATCTGTATAAGATTTTGGAGTTGGGTTCTTGGTTTTTATCACTAATAATGGTAGGTGCTTATAGTCAAAGACGATTCTAAGATTTCTAGAATACGAGTGCACTAATGAAAAAAGAAGGCAAAAATGTATTAAGTAGGAATTGATCTTTGTTCCTCTTGATAAATAACTAAGTTTTTAACCAAGTGCACCATCAAGTGTTTTTGTAAAATTAGTGCCAACGGGTAATACTAGATCAATTCTAGAAAATATGTACATAAAATATCTAGTTTTAAGGGAACCCAAAATTAGCACATAAATTCGCCCCCGCTTGTAGTCGGCCAAGCCACTCAAAGAGGAGATAGAGTTTCCCTTCTTTTCCTTATACCAAGAGGTTCACTGGTGAGTAGACCTAGAGGAGGACAATAGGAAGAAGAAATTGAAAGAAATTGATGAATAAAAGGAAGAAGAAATTGAAAGAAATTGAGGAATGGTGGACAACATATAGTAAAGAAGAAGTCACTGGGTTAATGTGATGAAATTGAAATCAATTTATGTGAGGTAATAGCATAGATTTTGAACAATTGTTTAATTGAGTAAGGTTTCTTGATGAATTTGTAGAGGAGTATATTAATAAAAAAGGAGATGGTTAAAGAAAGATGAAGAAGACATGTATAGGTGCAGAATTGATGTTGTTCAAGTTGGCAACTCCATGTCGGCAAGAAAGAAAAATTTTAAAGGGTTTATTCCAGGTGGAAGTAAGGGTGGCAGCGGTATCGGATCGGGCCTGCCGGAATGGACAGCCTGCGTTCCGCACCATTCCGGTAGACCGTGACCGGTGGACAAACCAAAACCGGTTCAACCGGAACGGGCTGATCGGTACAGTCACCTTAGTCCGCACCGGACCTGCCACCGGGGTGTTTTTTTATTTTTTTTATATGTTATTCAAAATCAATTTTAAAAATTAGGTTTTACAAATAAAGTCAGTTTTTTACTTATAGAAAGTTAAACAGTTTAAAGTTTAATTTAAATTTTCCACTTTAAAGTTTGAATTTAAATTTTAAACTTTAAAGTTGAAATCTAAATTTTAAAAAAATTAAACTTTAAAATTGCAAATTTAAATTTAAATTTTAAACTTTAAAGTTTCAATTTTCAACTTTAAAGATAAAAATCTAAAAGTTTAAACTTTAAATTTTCAATTTTCAACTTTAAATTTTAAAGTTTAATTTTTCAACTTTAAATTCAAATTTGCAATTTTAAAGTTTAATGTTTTTTAACATTCTTAAAAGTATAAATAAAAGACAATATTAAAAAGAAAGTCAAGGCGAATAGCCTATAATTTTATTCCAATCAATAAAGAAGTACATGCATTACAAATATTAGAAAAACACCTAATCTACGCAGCCACCTTCTAGGAAGGGTTCTGTTTCAGTTAGGTTTCGATAATCATACTAATATTTATAATTTGCAAAATATGTTTTTCTTAACTTATCTATCAATTCCTTGGAAACATGAACCGAAACTTGTATTTGATTTTCTTCTTCCATTGCTTCCATGCCATCATCACTATTTTCTCCAAGTGCTTCATCAATTACAATTTCGGCTTGATGCGATAATTTTGGTAGTCCAACATTTCTTCGTTCGACATTGATCCAATCTCTGAACAACACTGATATTTCCAAACTATCTTTCACTAACGAATATCTATGATCTCCAATAATAAATCTCCCCGTGCTGAAAGCCTGCTCCGAAGCTACTGAAGATACTTGCATAGCTAGCATATCTCAAACAAGTCTTGAAAAATTTGGAAATTGCTCTACCCGATTCTTCCACCAAGCTACAAGTTGAGGATCTCCATTTTCATCCCTAATATTTTCCCGTTCTTGATTAATATATTGATCAAAATCATTATTGTTAGCAGAATCAAGACCAAGTTCTTCATTCATAATTTCATCAAAATCATTAAATCTAGCCTTACGAGATGGAGGTTGAGACGGTTCATCATTTTTTAGGTTGACTATATAAAGGTCATACAATTGTCTAGATTTAGTTAATATACTATCTTTACACGATTCAACAGATGGAACTTCATCACTTGTAATTTCTAAATTTTTATAAATCTTTTCAATCATTTTTTTCACACCATGTTCTTTGTAAGTTGGGTTGAACAAAGTGAAAGTCAAAAATAATTGAGGAATAGGAAAAAAATATTTTCTAAATTTTTCAATCATATATGAAATAGCAACTTTAAAATGTTCACGACTTTTATATTTAACAAATTCAGATGAAATAACACAAACATTTACTAAAGCCGAAGAAATAGTAGGATAATATTGACCAGATATAATATTTGTAGCACTATAAACTTTTTTCAAAAAATTAACAAGTTCTTCGCATTCTTTCCAATCCTCGTCGGTGATTCTTCCTCTCCGATCCGAATTATGTTTATTATAAAGCATTTGTAAAGGCTGGTGATAATCAATAGCAACAACAAGCATCTCAAATAAAGAATTCCATCTAGTAGTTATTTCCTTTGGAATTTTTCTATATGGCATTTCAAATAAAGCACAAGTTTTTTCAAATTCTCTAATTCTAGACCTTATTTTAGCTTTAAAAATCTATGCACAAGCAACTCGAATTCTAACACAAGAATCACCAAATACACTAATACCATCTTGCACTATTAAATTATAAATATGCGCATTACACTTAACATGAAAAAAATCATCATCAATTGGACAAAGTATAGGTTTTAAATAATCAACAACTTTCAAATTAGCAGAAGCATTATCTAACGTGACACCCATTATCATATTACAAAGTCCAAAATATTTTAAAATATCTGTGGTCAAACAAGCTATATAACAACCAGTTTTACTATCTTCAACATATTTATAGCCTATAATTCTTTTTTGCATGTTCCAATCATGATCAATCCAATGAACAGTAATAGTAAAATAATCATTATGATTAGGACTAACACCCATGTCAGAAGTGATAGATATTTTACCATCAAAATAATCCAAGTAGCAACGAAGAAAATGACAATGTTCACGTTAATATTTAAAAATATCTGATTTAATTGTATTTCTTGAAAAACCTCAAAAATCAGGATTATACACTTTTTGAATATAATGAATAAAACCGGGATGTTCACCAAAACTAAAAGGAAAACCACAAACCGTAATCATTTTAGCTAATTCTTCACGATCTCTATCTTGACTATATGTGAGTGATGTGCTTGGGCTAACCGGGTTACTATAATCTAAAATTTGCTGGACCATGTTATTAGAACCTTCTGCAGATTGATTAATACCAAAATTCATGGGCAAGGGGTTACCATTTTTTTTAGCCTTATTTATAGCATCTAAATGAGCAAATTCAGGAACACAAAGTCTCAAATGCCTAGTAAGTGCTCCAGTACCACCGTGCGCTCCCCCAGTCAAATGTTTTATCCAGTCTTACATTTATTGTAAGTAGCTGTAGTTTTCTCCTTATTTTGGGTCATAAATTTCCAAACTAATGATCTCTTAGGATGTTAGGCCTTTTGTACTCCAGTAAACGTAGGTAAATTTCCTACATCTTCTTGTTTCGATAATTCCATAGCCGGACTAGTAGGGGTAGGGGTCTCTTCTAACTCTTGTTCTTCTACATCTTTCTCTTCCTCTACATCTTCAAAATAGTTACCAAAACATCTATCTAATGCCTCATGGTCTACTACATTATCGGAACCATCATCAATAGCACAAGGACGTTCAAAAGAAGTATCATCAACATGAGTAAAATCGTCGGTATTAATTCTAAATCTAGGCGGCAATGATTTAGAACTACCTCCACCCCCACCTCTACTACTGCTACTAATACCCTTATCTTTTTTTCCAACAATTTTATTTTTAACCTGACTAAAAATTGATTTCTTACCACTATTTTTTTTTACCGAAATCCATATTTAACGTGAAAAAAAATAAATAGATGACAAACAAATAATATAAATATACCAAAAAATTAATAGTAACTACTAACTAGTAAGTAAACAAATTAAGAGAGAAAGTTGGAACTAAGTTACCGAACGTCTGCGTAAAAGCAGACGTATAAAATCAAAAGCCGAAATTGAGAGATGAAAATTGAAGCTTGCTTCAAAAAAATCCCTCCAATAGTCCAATACTTCAATTAGCCAAATTACACAATATTGTTGAGACTTGAGAGTGTTAGAAAATAAAGAGTAATTAGTAAATAGTAGTAGAGACTTTTTGAGAATTTGTGAAAAAATAAGGGAAAATAATGGATATTTATAGAGAAAAATAGGTGGTGGGATGGGGTGGGGGCCTGGGGTGGGAACTAGCCGTTGGAGGGGCCCACTAACGACTCCCAACGGCTAGTGAACGTTGGCGGACTGTCGGACCGGTCGGTTCCGGACCGGACAACCGGTCAACCAACCCTATTTCGCACCGACCCCTTTTACGGTCCCGACGGTACCGACCGTCAATCGGGCATACCGAACACGGGCTACCAGAACCAGAACCGGCACCGAAATCGATCCGGAATGGGCTAGCCCGGTCCGTCTGCCACCCTTAGGTGAAAGTATGTTAAAACTAAGGGATATATGTGGTCCATTTAGTTAACGGTGAGGGTATTTTTGATATCAAAATCTAACGAAGGGTATATTTTTTTTATTTTCAATAGTTTGAGGATATTTTTGATCCTTTTTCCTTTATTATATAGTGAAAAAAGACATCGACTTTTTTTTTTTCGTTCTAGGAATTTGTAACCCAGCTATGAAAAGTACTTTAAAATGGTGTAATTCAAGAGACTCTAATGTACTTTTAAGTCTTGTTGATATGTTTTATGTTACTATTTTATTTTTGTGCTTAATTCATTGCTTTTAGAAGTGCAAGAAGAAGTTATTTTCCGCATGTACTACTGTTTTTTAGTTTGTTGATCATTAAAGTTTCCTCACTACAATGTTAAAAATATTTTCATGCATGAAGTGATCTGATGTTTATTTCATGTATATGTTTATGTCCATCTAGTTTGTTAGCTATCAAAGTGGAAAAGTTATTATGTTCATAAAAGACACCTATATAAAGTTTATCATTTTTCTTTGATACTAATTAAATGTCTATTTAAGACAATAAATTCTAATTGGTGTTTAGTATTGTAGTATTTCTATCGTAATTTACGAGTTTCTCCATAGCAGAAGCAGATCTACAGCAAGCACGATTCGTTTAATCGATCATCGAGAATTCTTACAAAGCAGATGGATTTCTTTTTTTCAAAACCTAGATATCCTTTGGGATGCAGATCATTTCTCTATTGTAAACCCTAGTCGTCGCCTAATGTGGAAAAATTATTTTTTCTACAATCGAAATAGTATATTTATACACTAAGGACTAGGGTTAAGAAGAGGACAAGTTTATAGACTAATGGGTTAATCAACATCCCTTATGGGGACCGAACCCAATAGATATTTTCAACATCTCCCACTCACACATAAGGGAGTGCTTAAGCTCCATAAAGATAAGGAATTTTTTTAATTTAAATTCTCCTACATCATTTCATACAGGATAAATAGGTCATGTGGCCATCATACTATGAGAGCACTTTGCTAAACATCTGTTAGGAATATATAACCTCTTGTCATTGTCATGAGAGTCATAAATTAGATCATAATAAGTATGATCAGTGTTCTAGATCATTTGAATCATGTTGATACATCACAATTTGATCTTATGTATTATATTTCTTGTGTTCACGATTATGACTCATAAATCACAACCGATATCAACATAACAAAGTAAATGAGATTTCATAAATGATCTTCCTCTTCTCACGAATCTGTTAACTTGTATCCAACTCGTTTTTCTAGTCATGCTTTCTCAAATCAAATCTCTCATGGTCATTTGGTAGCACGCTAAAATAGAAAATATTAAACCAAGCTTCGAGCCACTGATTAGAGTTGTGAGGGCATTCAATAAGATCTCTTACAATAAAGATATAACTTATGTTAACCCTTTTGATTGATAGTTGCACACATGATATAAAACATGCGCTACAACATTTTTTTCTTTTTCATGAAGAGTATGTTTTTATCTCATATAAGATAATATTGTAAAGATGATATTCAGACACCATGTGCGTCTGAACTAAGTTCCTTGATCTATCAAATAACACATGAACTCACAACTGGCCTTTCAAGGTAGATTAAGTGAAATTTATTTTCACTAGAAAACTCCAAAGTGACCATTATCATTTCTTGTGTGATGCTAAAGATTCTAAAGCCATGTGATCTCAAATTATCTGTATTATAATTTGCTTAAAATGTAATCTCATCTCCTATAAACACTAAATTTATAGAGGCAGTAACTTGTGTGAGAAGGATGACCTCTGTCTGTGCAACATACTTTTCAATAATATCAAAGAATACATCATAAGCATTCCATTATATGAATATACGATAAAAATTCATAGTAAAAATGTACACAAATATTCAAATAATGAGTGTATGAATAAAATTTATTTTGATATTTAAGAAAATAATTTTTAAGAAAATAATTTTAACACCTCGGATTTTGAGCTTTTGAACATTCAACACTTAATACAGGGAACAAAATCTGAAACTTGAAGTCCCAGATTTCCATGGATGGGTTCATGAGTCATGAACCAGTTCCATGACCCGTGATACCTCATGTGGAACCCAACCCAGTCCTTTCAGTGAACCATGATTTGGTCCAGGACCCGTGGAGCCAAACCATCAGTCAACCAAATCATGGAACTAGTCCCCAAATTGTTCCAACTCCCAGGTTACCACGATGAACAATATCAAACATTGAATGGAACTATGAATCATGAATTGATTTGTAGAACCATGCCTGTAAGTTGACAAACTTATTTGAAAATCACTAATGACAGCACTATTTGTGGAAACAGTCTACTAATCGTGAAAAACATTCTACTAATCATGGAAGCATTCCACAAATCGTGAAATGATTTCACTAATCGTTCCAATAATTTTCAGCAATGTTTAAAAAGGATATTTTTAACTTTTCCTTTTTTTTTTATCCTTTCCCACGTTGATTTGGCATCGAAAAGGTATAAATATTAGATTCTTAAGTCAATTCTTCTTTATTCTCTCAAATCAAGTCAAGAGCAAGTTCTAAAGGAAATCAAGCATCTAGGATTCTTGTTCTAGCAAGATAGTCAAGTCTTCTCTTTTCAAAGTTAATAGTCTTCTTCACGTACACAAGAATTCAATAATGGATTCTTTTCATCCTCACGCCCAAGTATTTTAAGTTATATTGAATTATGTTCAAAGCTAGGATTTTTATGTCCAATCTTCTAGATTCGATTTCTCAGGTTTTATGCTGATTTTTAGGAAGGATTTACTATGAAGCAATGAACTTTTTATGAAGATTATAATCATGCTGTACTATTGATTCAAAACTCATGTTTTAAGGTCGTTTTATGAAGTTTTGAAACATGCTTAAGTATCTATAAGCTATGATATATTTACAATAGATTTTCATATTTTTAAGCTATGCACAGATGAAAAAAATATATTTTAGATACAAGACATTCAACACATGATTCATGACACGAGATTTGAGCATAGGCTCACAATAGTACAATTTTATAGACATATTGAGTACATACTCAAACTATGATTCATATCTGTTACATGTCATGATTCAAGTACTAGTATATTTTGGAAGGATTATTTAACACCGATCTAGTATGCGTTCAGATAATACATGTCTCATAACTATGTTGCAATCATAGGTTTTATTTAGCCCAAGAGGCTCAATTCTGGATCCATAAGTTAAGTTTCGTTCTATACTCTGGTAAGGTATAGGATGACTCTCCCCAACATTGGCAAGATATTGGTAATCATGAGCTCACATGATGGTTTTCGGTTATAAGAAACTCCCACAAGTTTATATTTTTCTTTTATTCATTCAAGTTTACGACTTTATGATCTCATTATATATGTATTAAAAAGAAGATTTTATGAAATTTTATCCATCATATTTTTATTAGATTTTTTTCAGCATATTTAAGGTGTTTTAAAGGCTTTTCTCATGATTAATGATTTAGACTTTACTCTTGTCTTAAGGATTTTACTCCTATGTTATCATGCTCAGTTTTCAACTTTATGGTATATATATATATATTTCATCGTATACCATTGTATTTACAACATTTTACACTATATATTTATAATGTAGATTTAGGTACTAGAGCCTAAGGTTTACTGCTAGACGTTCGGTAGCACCTGATGTTTTGTGGATTGATGAGCTCTCCTATCATCCAGGAGATGTAGAGTTAATTATAGATTTTCTCCTTAATTTAGTCTAGGGCTTTGTTTCAGTAAAGGTTATGGGGCCTTGTCCCAGTTGACTATTCATGTTCAGTTTAGAGGCTTCACTAGACAAATAGTTATCTAGTAGTTGACAGTCTTTCATTTATTTCTAGTTATGTCTCAATAAGGATTGTCTATTTTAGATTTAGCCCATTATTATTGTTTGTGTTTCTGCTTCAATTTCGATATTTATCTTATTCTGTAGATATGCTATGTCAAGGGTCCTTCAGGACCACTAGCGAGTAGCTAGTTTTGGCTCATGGTTGGGGTGTAAACTCGGGTCGTGAAAGACTTGGTATTAGAGCTTTAGGTTCAAGTGTCCTAGGGGGTTTGTGAAGCTGTGTCTAGTAGAGTCCTATTTATGGGTGTGAAGTGCACCATATCTATAGTTAGGAGGCTACAAGACATTTAGGAATATTTTTCTTCTTTCATGATCTAGTTCGTGTAATAGAGTTTGACTTTATGTCTCTCTTCTAACTCATACTTTACATGTGTTACAGATCATGCCTCTAAAGAGAACTGCTGTTAGAAGGTTGCTACTAATGCTAGAGTCGATTTCACTTGGTGCCTCCATATCGCACTATTCAGAACAGGAAAGGAGCCTATTTCCTAGTCAAAATGCTAACACCGAGACTTTTTCTGTGCTATCTATTACATAAAGGGGTTTCGATTCATTTGCTGCTCACCCACCTCACATTGATCCTAATTCCAAGTTCAGGAATACTATTTATATATTGACTCATATATTGGCCACTCAAGCCAACCATTCATCCCCAGCCATTTCCAATTCTCAGAATGCCTCTAAGATCCATGACTTCCTCAAAATAAACCCTCCAGAGTTCATAGGTTCAAAGGTTGGTGAGGATCCCCCGAATTTTATTGATGGGATTCAAAAGATTCTTTGAGTTATGCATGTTACAGATACAGAGAAGGTTGAGCTTATTTCCTATCTGCTCAGGGGTGTTGTGGGCATATGGTTTAAGCAGTGGGAAGACATCCAAGGAGAAGATGTTGTACCTGCAGAGTGGGATGAGTTTGCTGAGGCTTTCTTGGGGTATTTCTTTCCCTGAGGGTTTAGGGAGGCAAATATTTGGGAGTTTATCAATTTGGTGTAGGATTTTATGAGTGTGAAGGAGTACAATCTTAAGTTCATCCATTTATCTCGCTATACACTAGATATGGTATCTGATATGAGGAATAGGATGGGAATGTTTGTGTCAGGACTTTCTAGGCTTTTAATTAAGGAGGGCAAGGTGGCAATGTTGATTGGAGACATGGACATAACCAGACTTATGATTTATGTGCAGTAGGTCAAGAAAGATAAGTTGAAGGAGAGAGAAGAGAATTAGAACACGAGGGCCAAGTCAACTAGCTATGAGGCTAGTCAGTAACGAAACAAAAATGGGAACTGATCACTCATTCCTAATAGATCATCTGGTCCAACTTTACCTTCAACTAGCAAACCTATGCCAGGCTTTGTGTCTTATGGTAGCACTTTACAAAAGGCCTCCAGATACCCTACTTGTAGTAGTATGATAAGCCTCATCTGGGAGAATGCCGATAGGAAATAGATGGATGTTTCAAGTTCGGTCAATTAGGTCATTTCTTAAAGGATTAAACCTCAGTGAGATGGAGTAGTGGGGGAAATGGGGTTCAAATTTTGACTGGTGGTGGTCAGAACCATTTTTATGCATTGTCCAGTCATTAGGATTAGGAAATTTTCTAGAAGCCATGATGAGTATGTTATTGGATCTTCCTTGAATGAATATAGAGTCCCAAAATCCTTATTACTTGATGCGAGTTGTCTTAGTTTAGAATCTAGAGTATTGAATGGGAATGCTGTATGAGGGTGATCATGTTAGCTTGAGGATTTGATATTTGTAGGTGTGATATAGTTTATGAAAGAAATTAAGTTTTAATTTATGAAAAGTGTGGTAGGTGTAACCCTTAGGTGAGATTGAAAGGTTGTGGCTGTCATGACCCAATTTCGCGAGTCATGATGGCACCTACTTTGACCCACTAGAAGATAAGCCAAACCGTAGCCTGGAACGGAAAGTAATGGGCTAGTTGGTGGAAGGTATGATAAATATCGAAAGTAAGCATGCAATAGAATTGTAGGCGATAAAATATAAGAGCAACAATACAAATATTAAAGGGGAGAGAGAAAGTATGCAAAAGAATATCCCACGACCTAGTAAGATTGGTACAAGAGCCACTAAATCCAAAAGAATAAAAGTACTAAATAATATCCAATATACAGGTAGTCTCGAAGAGTAAATACTGTCCAAAAGTAGTAGAAGGAGAGAAGATCATCTCCGGCTCTGAAAGTTCACCCTATCTCCGAATTCCAAAAGCAAGCTGGAATAGTCCGTCAGTGGTAGTGACTCGTACTCGTATCTGCATCACAAAAAGATGCAGAAGTGTAGTATGAGTACCAAAACAACGGGTACTCAGCAGACATCATCGGCTGACTTGAGCTAAATTATAATAAATGTATAATACGATGCGAAAATATAAATTAAAGTTAGGGATAAAGGACCAAACCTGAAATGATGCTCCCAGATTGACGAGAATGATAAATAACAGGACAAACAGTTCAAAACAAATACAATCTAACTATAGCCTAACTGGGGCCCCATAAGCCCAGAAGACACAAACCAGAAAGAATTAACCCAATCGAGCCCCCATAAGCCCGATGCATGCAATCAAAAAGGATCTACCAACAATGATAAACATAAGTAATCGACCATCAAAACCATACCTAAGGATCCCTGCGAACCATAAATGCCGAACTTGAACTGGAACTTTAGTATCATGTTACCAACGTAAAGTGCCTTATGTGAATAGCAAATGCCATACTTGAACCGAAACTGGAAAGTAAATAACAAATAACAAATCTAGCCTGTCACGACCCAAACCCATCGTGAGTAGCACCCACACGACTCACCCGGTGGGAGAACCAATAACTCCGAAAGCATTGAACAACACTTAGGTAGAATTCGAAAACTATCCCATAAATAGTTTAATAAGTAGCCAATCCAACAACTTAAGAAATACGGAAAAAAAAATACCAAATTGAAATCCCCTAGAACCCGAAAGTCGATGTACTAAAACATACTACGAATGTCAACATGGGTTGCAACCCTCAAACTTAAATGAAAGTAACAAGTCCAAACAAAGGACAATGTCCAAGGAAGATAAATCTCATGGTAGCCTGGATATACTGCTCACCCTGAAATCCGAAAATTAGCTGCTGAAGTCACAAATGAGGTCTCAAAGAATCCGTTGGAATATATGCTACACTCACGGAAGTAAATACAAGTGTAGTATCAGCACACAATAAAACACAGTGTACTGGTAGTGTCATAGGCTAACCCAAGATGAAAATATGGACACTTAGCCAAAATATAGTACAATTAGCTAACACATGCTCCCACATTATACATTCAACACATAAGTACAAATGGCATTTAAGAGGCAACACCAACAAGTCAACAAATATCACCAAGTCAAAGATAGTCAATTCAAGTCAAGATAAATAAGCTAATATCAAACATAGCAATTACAGTTCCCCGGGTCCACTCAAGGAATCGTCACACCATTACATACCTTATAACACATACATACATGCTAAGGATTGTATAGCCACCCTCTAGCCATGACCTGCAGGGGAAAATTATCGTCCATGTACTAAAACCCCTGATAGGAATGTCTGTAATCCTGAATCCAACCATAATTTGTGAGAACGTCCCAAATATCGAAACATTCCATAATTCACAATATAAGGCAGACCAAGTCATAAATCAAGTAAACAATGCATGGGCCACACCCATAATCATACATTAACCAATCACACTATAAGGTAGTTAATATGTACATATAATAGAAGTTGGATTAATTACACTACCATCACCTACCTCAAACTAAGCTTGTACAACTCTAAGCCGGAGCTTTGCCTTTCCGTGCCCCTTTTGCTTGTTCGTGGTCTAATACATAAATACAAATACTGTATTAACGAAATGACTGAACATGGCGGGATTTATAACTCACCTCCAGCCCCCAAGGTCAGTTCATGATTGTTCCCTTATCATTCTAGGGCTATTTTCCCCGTAATTCACCTACAACTACTAATTTCATGAAGTGTTTAGTGAATTAATGGAATGCAAGGCCAATTTTATAGTTAATAAATAAAACCCATTAACATAATGCTTATTTTCCCCCTTGCACCAACAATCATCCAAAAATCTGCCCTAAAACCCTCCCCGAACTCCGTAATTTAAGGATTCTAAGGATTACTAAGTAATTATAAGTTAAAGGGAATGAAATCCTTACTTTTACAAAGTTAAACGGAGGAAAACTGATGATTTTCGCCCTAAATCATCCTTTTCTTGTCCCAAAATGAGTTTAGAAAATATAAACTGTTTTGGGGAAAAAATCCTATTAAACTGCGATTTCTACCGCTATAGCGGTAGCTGACAGCTATAGCAGCGTTGACCACTCTTGACCACCACTATAACGGTAATTTCTCCGCTATAGCGGTGTGCCAACCGCTATAGCGGTGTCGACGAGGTAGTAAGTCTGTCTTCACCCAAAATTCCCACTTTTTACAACACAATTTGATCCTGGGACATTCCAAATGATGCCCTTTACTATAAGGTCAATTCCGGGAGTTCTACTAACCCAAATTTAGTTTCATAAAATCCTACGGGTTTCTTATCGCCTTAGCTAACTAGGAATTAAAACCATTCCCGCCGAATAGGTCTAAATTATTCCCAAATTTCCCTAGACTACCCCTTATTCCGAAACAGGGCGAAACTAGCCTTGCCTGAATTTTGTAACTTCCAAACTGGAAGGAATTTAGACACGAGATTTTAAATATAGGACTTACACATAACGACGAAGAGGGTCGTTACATAGCCAAAGGTCAAAAAGATTTCTAAATCATGCTAAGATTCAAGATTTTATATAAGATGGCGAAAGAAAGCCTCCTAGGTCTACAAGGAGCTAGATTAGATATTTGACCTAAAAAGGGGTCGGCGGGGCTCGCTACTAATCCCGAAAGTCCATACTAAGGAAAATTCTATCCAAAACTTTACTAAAGCTCTAAAGTGCTATTTCAAGGTATCAAATAAGTCAAAACTAATCTTAAGGTACAATTTGACTCAAAGGAGGAAGAATGGGTCAAATTATATCTAAAACAGCTCTTTAATAGGCCAAACAATCAGAAATTAGCTAAACATGAAACCAAGACATAAATACCCACCCAAATCTAGCACAATACTATACTAATACCATAATAAAGCTCAATCTATGAGAAAAGTAAGCCCGACCTACCTGGACGCCGCCGAAAGCTCGAGAAAGTCTACTAAATCAGAGTTTTTCCCTTCCGAGAAGCCTTTGCATGATACCACACAATCAAAATAATAATCTATGCATTAACACGAGAATAAAAATACCCATATTGTATATAAATACTTCGGGTTCAAAATCGAGCTAAAAATCCCATATGGGGCCTGCTTGCAGAATCACAACATTGAAACCGTCAACATGTTCCCCTAAGCTTAAGGATCATTTATCCTAAAAATAGATGAAATTCGAGCACAAACAAACCCTAAATCAACCCATCAAGTAAACTAAGAATTTGAATTTGAATCGGAGAATTAACTAAGAAATTAAAGGAAAGTTACGGAATGAATGGTGGGGAAATGGCTACAACAATGTCTCCAACTGACTCCCGACACCCAATGATCAATCTCCTCTTTTTTTAGCTCTCTAGGATATTTAATGTGGTACTTTAAAAATGACTAAATCGAGAAGGCCAAGTCTTAAATGCACCCGCATTGTTGCCAAGGCGGTGCAAGGCTCGCCTAGGAAGCCTCGCCTAGGAGGCCAAGGAACCACTTAGGCGATGGCATGCCAAAGGTATCTTTGTCGCCAAGGCAGAACAAGGCTCGCTCAGGTGGCCTCGCCTAGGTGGTCAAGGCTGCGCTAGGGCGATGGCCTTTCCAAGGCAACCATGCCTCTTAGGCTCTCCAAGGAACGCCAAGGTGACATCGCCTAGGTGACCAAGGAGCTGCTAAGGTGATGACACCAGCACTGAAGGCACTAACAGACTTGGCTAGAGGCTAAGTCTCCGAAAGACCCCTCGAGACTTGTTCGGAATCCCATGAGTGAAAACGAACTATGCTACAACACCAAATTCGATGTTTCAGACTCAATGGAGCCATCAAAATTTTTATCCGAGGTCATTTCGATCGAATATTGGTCCCACATCCAAAGAGCCATTTTAACCAAATTCAGCCTAATAGCCCAAAATGAGTTCGAAAGTCTCGGGACCCAAACCAAGGGTTCCCCTAGCCTAAAATCAATGTTTTGGAGCTAACAAAACTGTCAAAATTGGTATACGAGGCCATTTACCTGAAGTTTTGGCTCGATACCCGATTCTTAACAACGAGAACTTCAAAACAGAGAATTGGCTCTAAAAATCGAACGAACTGCCCAGTAACCGAACTGTCAGTTCCAGCAAGTCATAAATGACTTGGGGCAGCTATGGGAAAGCACTAAACTCTGAAATAGTGCAGAAATATAG
Source organism: Capsicum rhomboideum (assembly GCA_031232105.1). Taxonomy (NCBI): domain Eukaryota; kingdom Viridiplantae; phylum Streptophyta; class Magnoliopsida; order Solanales; family Solanaceae; genus Capsicum; species Capsicum rhomboideum. The sequence goes on along the minus strand of CP124708.1, from coordinate 44,662,412 downwards.
AAAATGACCTGGAGGATCATTACAATATCCACTACTAAAAGGATTTCGTCCGCGAAAGTAAAGAATGAAGATGTACCTGAAGGATCGAACAGGTGGGGATATTAGGCTCGTATCTCACTCTTGATATCCCAGGTAGCCTCTTTGACTGGATGGTGTCTCCACTAGACATTAACTGCTGTAATCTCTCTAGAGAGTAATCGTTTCACATCTCTAGTTAATATATGGACTGGCTCCTCTACGAAGGTCAACCTCTCGTCTAGCTGAACCGAGTCCCACTAAAGCACATGAGACTCATCCAAAATATATTGCCGCAACATGGAGACATGGAAAACTGAAAAATATGGGGGCAAGGCTAACTCATAAGCCACCTCACCAATGGTCTGAAGTATCTCAAATGGACCAATGTACCTGGGACTGAGCTTGCCCATCTTCCTAAAACTCATCTCGTCCTTAATGGGTGATACTCAAAGGAAAACCTGGTCACCAACTCCAAACCTCAATGCTACTCTGAGCTACCTGTAGCCTATCCTGAATCACCCGAACCCTATCCAAAGACTCAAAAAGTAGGTCGGTACCACAGGGACTAATCTCAGAAGTCTCAAACCAACCAATTGGAGACTGACAACGCCTACCATACAATGCCTCAAATGGTGCCATCTTAATACTCAAATATAGCTATTATTATAAGCAAATTTTTCCAAGGCTAAATGTTGCTCCCACAGTCTGCCAAAGTCCATAACAAAAACTCGGAGCATATCCTTCAAAACCTAAATTGTTCGTTTGACTGACGATTGGTCTGAGGGTCGAAAATGGTTCTAAGATCAACCTGAGTACCCAACTTCTCCTGAAATATCTGCCAGAAGCTAGAAGTGAACGCTGAGCCTCTATTGGAAATAATGAATACGAGTACCCCATAAAGACGAACTATCTCCCGAGCATAGATACGAGCTAACCTCTCGGCACTGAAAGAAATATTAATGGGGATGAAATGAGTTGACTTGGTCAACCAATCTACGATGACCCATATACTGTCAAAACCATGAGATGTATGCGGCAAACTACTCACGAAGTCCATAGTAATCCGCTTCCACTTCCACTCAAGAATGGGTAGTCTCTAAAGCAATCCATCCGGTCTCTAATGCTCGACCTTCACCTACTGACAACACAAAAACCGAGCTACAAAGTGTGCTATATCCTTTTTCATATGACTCCACCAGTAGTGTTTCCTCAAATATCTATACATCTTAGCTGTCCCAGGTGAATAAAATATTGGGAGCTATGAGCCTCCCACAATATCGACTGAATCAGGTCTCCAACCCTTGGGACAAAAATACGACCATCAAATCTCAAAATACCCTCAGAATCCAAGGTAGCTCAGCTGAACTCACCTCTCAGCACCGGGTCAAGAATGCCACGAAGTGTACTATCCTCAAACTGACGATCTTGAATCTGCTCCATCAAGGTAGACCTAGCTTCAACACTGTCAAGAATCCTCCTGGGGTCTGAAATGTCAAGTCGAACTATCAAGTTGGTCAAGGACTGAATGTCCAATGCCAATGGCCGCTCTGAAATTGAACTAATGGTCAAGCTACCCATACTTATTGCCTTTCGGCTTAAGGCATCCGCTACCACGTTTGCCTTGCTCGGATGGTATAAAATAAAGATATCATAGTCCTTTAGCAACTCGATCCACCTAAGCTGCCTCAAATTAAGATCCCTCTGAGTCATAATGTACTTAAGACTATGATGGTCGGTGAATATCTCGCAATGAACACTGTACAAGTAATGCCTCCAAATCTTAAGCATGAAAACTACCGCCACCAACTCCAAATCATGAGTGAGGTAGTTATATTTGTGGACCTTCAGCTGCCTCGATGCATAAGCAATAAATCAGCCCTGCTGTATCAAAACACAACCCAAACCAACACCAGAAGTAGCATAATATACAGTAAACCCCTTGATCTCAACTGAAAGAGTCAAAATAGGAGCTTAAGTGAGTAAGTCCTCGAGCTTAAGAAATCTCAACTCACACTTATTGGACCACTAAAAAGGAACCTCTTTCCTCATTAATCTAGTCATAGGTACCCTAATAGTTGTAAATCTCTCAATGAATCGCCTATAGTAACCTACCAAACTAATAAAGCTACAAACCTCGGTTGGAGATATAGGTCTAGCCTAATCACAAATAGCCTCAATATTCATCGGATCCACCATAGTCCCTTCATCAGACATTATGTGTCCTAGGAATGTCACCGACTCGAGTCAGATCTCACACTTTGAGAATTTGGTAAAAATCCTATGATCTCTCAAAATGTGAAGCAAAGTCCTCAAATATGTTTATCAAATTCATGAACACTGTTGGGGCATTGGTCAACCCAAAAGACCTCACAAAGAACTTATAATGGCCATAATGAGTCCTGAAGGTTGTCTTAGGGATATCCTCTGCCCGTTTCCTCAACTATTGGTAATCAAATCTCAAGTCTATATTAGAAAACACTGCTGCACCCTAAAGCTGGTCAAATAAATCATCAATACGAGGTATAGGATACTTATTCTTCACTGTCACCTATTCAGATGCTTGTAGTCGATACACATATGCATAAAACCATCTTTTTTATTCACAAACAAGACATGAGCACCCCAAGGTGATACACTCAGTCTAATGAAACCCTTACCCAAAAGATCCTGAAGCTGAGAATTTAGCTCCTTAAGCTCGATAGGAGCCATGCGGTAAGGTGCCATAGAAATAGGTCGGGTGCTCGACTCAAGATCAGTAGCAAACTCAAAATCACTCTCAGGAGGAAGGCTAGGTAGGTCAGTAGATAAAACATTAGGAAAGTCATGGACTATTGGAACCAAATCAAGCCAAGGACTTTCCGCTCTAACATGATAAATATAAGCAAGATAAGACTCACAACCCCTCGATGTAAGTCTCTTAGCTCGAACATAAGAAATAATCCTATCGGTGCGCGGCTAAAAGAGCCCTACCACACAACTAGGGGAATGCCGGGTATGGATAAGGTAACGGTCTTGGCAAAGCAATCCAAGACTGCATGATAGGGGGATAACTTGTTGATGCCCAGAATAACATTAAAATCCACCATGTATAGCAAAATAAGGTCAGCTCGAGTATCAAACTCTCAAACGATCACAACACATGACTTATAAACTCAATCCACTACTAAAGAATTACCCACGAGAGTAGATACATGTAATGGCACATATAAAGGATCCCATAACAACTCTAACCGCAGTGCACAATAAGTAGAAACATATGAATAAGTGGATCCCAGATCAAATAAAGCAATACCTGGATGACAACATACCGAAATCATACTTGTAATAACAACACCTAAAGACTCCACCTCGAGCCTACTTGGTACTACAAACAACTGACCCCGTCCAGCCCTGAATTGGGCACCTGACCAATCACCTATCCTACTAGCCTGAGGACCTCCTCTAGAACCCTAATCACAGGATAGTGCGTGATGTGGCAATCCCACTCACAACTGATATAACTTCTTATTTAAAAGCCAACCGCAGTAGGCAAATTTGAGCTGAAAAAGAACATGGTGCAATTGTTGCACATAAGCGGGTAGTATACAAGCTTATCACATGAGGATCCATAGGTCCATCTTCAGAATTTTTTAGAGATAAGTGACACATTCATCCCCACAGGAGTCTCCACAGACTATGTGAGGCTCACACTTTTCCCATTCTCACTATTGGGAGAAGTGAAGAAATAGTTGAAGGCGGAACCTTCAAACTCAATTACAACTTGGGACGATTTGGCAAAGAAGTTCCTCATCTGATTCTTTGCTTTAGGAAAAATAGCAAGGTTGAGGAGTCAGATCCTGAGTTTCAAGCAAAAGCCAAATGAGAATCTCTATCATGCATGAGAGAGATTCAAGTCTCTTCTCATAGATTGTCCACATCACCAATAGACCAATGAGGTAATAGCTCATACTTTTGTTGAAGGTCTTGACCATAATATAAAAATTTGGTTAGATTCAGCGGTAGGTGGTCAGGCTTTGGAGAAAACTTATGATGAGTTGTACACTCTCCTAAATAGAATTGCACAAGGTAATCCAAATTGGAATAGTGATATGTCTAGAAGCATGGTGAAGAAGCCGACAGGTATGATTGAGGTGGATAGTGTCACAGCATTGGCCGCACAGTTGGCTAGTTTTCAAAACCAGATGATGGCTCAGCTTAACAAGTTGAGTGTGGCTCAACCTCAGGCACAAGTTAATGCTGTTCAACATATTTATACTTGGTGTGAAACTTGTGGTAATAGTGGTCATTCTTCAGACTATTGTGGGGTAAATCCAGAGTCTATGAAATTTGTGTGCAATGCGCAAAGAGGTAATCAAAGTTATGCTAATGCTTACAACCGCAATTGGTAAAGTCAGCCCAATCACTCATGGGGAAATAATTAGGCTCAACCTCAGCAATTTCAGTAGCAGTAAGTTATTCATAATAATGCTCATGCCAACAATATAGAGGAAACTTTGAAAAAGATACTGGCCAGCCAAGAACAAATGGCTGTGAAAATAAAAAATTAGCAACTTGTCCAAAAGAATTTGGAGATACAAATGGGTTAGTTAACTCAGGTGCATAACTCAAGACCTCAAGGGGGTAGACTTGGTGATACAGAGCAAGCTCCAAAGCAAGTTATGGAAATCACATTGAGGAGCGGTAGAGATTTAGGTGATGCACCTTCAAAGAAAAATCATAAGGTGCAAGCTAAATTGATCACACCTTAGCAAGCAGAAAAAACAAGTTGAGTCTAAAGAAGCTGACAAAAAGGGGAAGTCTAAGTACCCTAATGAAAAGCCAATTGAACAACCTCAAAATAGACTTCCACCACCTTTCCCTCAAAGGCTCAATAAAGCAAAATAAGATGCTTGTTTTAAGAAGTTCTTTGACATATTCAGAGAGCTTCATGTTAACCTTTCTCTTGTAGATGTTTTGCAAGAAATGCCGAAGTATGCAAAGTACTTAACGGACATGGTCACAAATAAAAGGAGGCTTGGTGATATTGAGACTGTGTCACTTATGGAAGAGTATAGATCTATAGTCATGAGCAAGATACCCGAAAAGCTTAAGGACCCTGGGAGTTTCACCCTCCCCATATAAATTGATGAAAGTGACGTTATCCATGCTTTGAGTGATTTGGGGGCCAGTATTAACATGATGCCCCTTTCAGTTTTTAATACTCTTATTTTAGGAAAGCCAAGGTTCTCTTTAGTGGTGTTACAAATGGCGGATAGAACGAGAGTGGTCCCCGAAGAAATCATAGAGGATGTTCTTATTAAGGTTGGTAAGTTTATTATTCCTACTGAATTTATCATTCTTGATAATGATTCAGATGATAGGGCACCAATCATATTGGGACGTCCATTCTTAGCTATTGGAGGAACATTGATAGACATAAGAGTGGGTACACTTAAGATGAAATTGAATGATGAAGAGGTGGTCTTTAGGGTGTACAAAGCACTCAACACACCCTCACACTATAGAGATCTATGCATGATCATAGCTATGTAAATGGGTAAGTATGGGGTGTAAGAGTGCAAACCACGAATTACCTCTTTGGACACTCTCATAAAGTTGCCTGAATCGACCAATAAGGCTAAACCCACACTACTTGAATTGCATACTGAAAAGTAGGTGTAAGAAGAGTGGCAGAACTTGATCATGAGCATTCGAGAGGTCAGAAAGGAAGGAGAAGATGGGATCCAAGTAGGAGAAAGATAATGAGATAATGGGGATGATAAAGTTGTGATGTGAGTCGTGCCACGATAGTAAATCAGGATCTGCATGGGAGGCAACCCAGGTAAGGTAGTTATTTTTTTTTTAGTTTTCTTTTGTATCACCTTTGTTTTTGATTTTTGTTTTAAGTTGACAGGTTGAGGGGAAGTTTGAGTACCCAAGATCTTAGCTAAGGAGCATGACAAAAATTGTGTGTGGGGTACCCCAGACCTCCTTGATGAATATGATGCTACTGACTAGGCCTAGAGGCCTCAGAGAGTATTTCTATCCTTACTTTTAACTTATACTTTGCGGACAAAGTGTGGAGTGAGAAATCTTCAGATTTGGTTAGGGTGGAGTGTGATATAAGAGTCTTTTGGTTATTTGGTTAGTTTTTTTTTTTTTTACATATGTTGCTGAAAATTTGAAAGATACAAAAAGATTTTCTTTTAGTAATTTTTAGTTTTATTTAGGAGCACACTTCTGTCACTCCCCAAATCCCATTTGAGGTGTGATTGGCACCCGAAGCCAACATGGCCCAAGAGAACCAATCTTTGCTCATGTCTATTCCTATGCATATCCTCGTATGAGCATCGTACTATCTCATGTAACCGATAACATATAAAATGCCAATGGAGGAAGCCATGGAAAACATGTACAATATGAAACTATGGCCGTTAGAGCCATCAAGTCAAAATGAACATACGTCTTTTGCATTCCCATACCCACATATGTCTACAAAGCCTCTAAATACATACACGACCATTTCATAACATCTACAACATCAAATCCAATATATAACCATGACTCTAAAAGTCCCGAACCAACTGGGGCTCACCAAATATCTGCAAATACTGTCAACCTACTGCGGAGGTCTACTAGTGACTGCACCTGCAACATGTAAGGTAAATTCCCCCGAAGGGGTCAGTACGAGGAATGTACTGAGTATGTAAGGCTCATAAGAAACAACATCATACATGAGAATGTCAATGGAATAGAATATGAGAGAATATACAATGTGGACACACCATCATTTTAAATGTGGAAACATGTATATTGCTTTTGTTCTTGTATTTTGGATCACTTACTTACATTCGCATTACTCATATAATATCTTTCATTCAAGAGAATTTTCCTTTACTCAAGAGACTTACCTCCAAGAGTTTTTTCTATTCCAGAAATTCTTCTATTCACGAGTTTTGGATTAATAACATAACGTACATCCACTCTATTGAGGGAATTAACTTATTAGTACATCTTGCTTAATTTCATACTTTTGAGATATTGAGACTTTAAGTATCAAGATATTATTGGAAACACACATATATGCATTACCTCTTCGCGTTACTTCTTCCCTTTACTTGTGTCAATCATTAACCGTATACTGCCTGGGCCCAATTGATCAGTGGGAAATTAATAATATCGTCATGCAGGTGTTCATTTCACCCCATGGATACATCTTGTGATATTGGGAATTAGACATCATGCAGGTGTTCATTGCACCCCATGGATATAATATCATCATCATGCAGGTGTGGTCTTTCACCCCATGGATACATCATGCAGGTGTGTTCTTTCACCCCATGGATATACTCATAATGTTGGGATAGTCATCATGCAGGTGTTCATTTCACCCCATGGATACATCATGCAGGTGTGTTCTTTCACCCTATGGATATACTCTTAATTATACCTTACTTCATCCTTTAACTTTTGCGAGATTGATACCTTTTTCTGTGAGAGATTGATACATTTGCTTATGTTAGATTGATACCTTTATAGTCTTAACATTACTGGAAGCTTTGGAACGTAACATTATTGGGACTTTGGAACCATGTCCATAATTATGTAACACATGAATAACAATAGATCAAGAATAAGGTATATATGATTAACACTAGATGATAACATGAAATGAGATGCCTTAGGAAATTATTTGAAACACACAATTATATCACTCCTTGACTTCATGAGATTGGCACCTTAACTAGTGAGGGATAGCTATAGTAGCTCGCACTCCACCTCCTTCACTATTCTTATGAGATCTTATATAAGTAAGCATGATACCGGGCCTCCACCTTTGGTGGGATATAACAAAGAACACAACATAATATTGGGATTTTCCATATTGAACTTATACCCTCTAGAATGTGATCCATACTCAATGAAACATATAGTAACCATGCGCCTTACTCTTTACCATCTTATACCCTTTACATAGTTATGAGAGTGACACATTAGAGATCATGACATTAAAGCACACACTTATGTACACATTTCACTTCACTCCTTTAACTCATGAGATTGACATCCTCACTTATGAGGAATAATTATACTACCTTGCACATCACCTCTCCTATTACTCTTATGAGACTGGTACTTCTACTTGGGAAAGATTGATACACGGATAATCATCATACCATAGGACTTTGGAACATGACATGATTGGAAAATGCTTGTCAAGAATTAATAGATTCTCTTACATTATTACCTTCTTGATATAGTTCTTTGAGGAATTATAACGTCATAACATCTTTGGAACCTCAAGCAATGAATAAGAGATAAGTGAATCATAATTCATCTAAGAATAGGGCACATATGAATAACAATATATGTTACCCTGAATTGCTATACTGCAAGCCTCTCGAAATTGAAACAAGCCCAATGTCAATAGGAACAATATGTTGTAGAAGGTTACGGAAAGAGTAACCTTACATACCTTCACTTCCAAGTACGAGTACACAAGTATATGTATGAAAACAACAGTCCAGCTTCTTCTTTATGTTTCACTCAACAATATAAGTCCATAATGGAACTCTGGTGAACAACTATTTACCGTACAAGTGTACAAAACGACAATGAACCATATGACTGCCATATAACTTCATTTCACTCCTTACAATACAACCCACTGAATTATCATACCAACAACACCATAATCATTCCACACATTGACCAAGATATCATACATCTATAGCATTTCACACCACACTTACCCTTTATGCTTCCTCATTATCATTCCGTCACAATTAACCTATCAACTTTCCTCATAACAACTTATGAACAATAATAAATACTTAACATAGTCCAACATTCCTCCATACGACACTTTAAAGTCATTAAAATGACATCACAAGTTGATAATTACATCCATGAAGGGTATAGGGGTTTCGGGGGGCCAAAGGGATGCAAAAACAAGCAATTCGGAGTTTTGGGCCGATCCGCTAAGCCACCTGCGCCTGAAGGTGGATGATATGTGTCCTCAGGTGACCTTTGCCAGTAGCCAGAGGTACTTGCGTTGGCACCTGCGCCCGCAGGTGCTTTGTCTGCGAGGGCGGGTGCCCGTTTCGGCCAAAAAGGGTCTTTTTTGGGTCTTTTCATGCAATGAATGGTCCATGATCATAAACAAACTTATTTTGACATATTTTATATCATATCAAACACCAAAATTAAGCCATGGTCTCACAACACACATAACAACACCAAAACGACACTTTACGGTCAATACGTCACCAAAACCATAACCAATTTCACAATAGAAATTCCAAACATTATACAAATGACAAAACAAGGAAATGCTATAATCACATCTCACATTTCAATATTAAATCCATCATGTCCACTTCCTTTAAGACCACAAGTCCATGTTCAAGTTTACAAGGCAAAATCATCCTCCGATTTAGCAAACACAAGTTGTTTTACACATAGTGAACTTCTCACACTTCATCAACATAAACAACATGATATAAATCATCTCAAATGCATAAAATATATTAAACCATAATAATAAACACTTACCAATACTCACCAAGTGATGATCTTTGGCCAAAAGGATGAAAGCTTAGGGTTTGTGGCAATATTGAGAAAATTCTAGAAAGGCATGGGTGTCCAAATGAATAAAATATGATTTTTACCTCATATATATAGTCCCATAATGGTCCTTTATTTACCAAACACTTGGTCCAATCCTCATATAACAACTTGGTCTTGCAAGAATGGGTCACTATGCCCTTTTTGGGCCATGTCTTCATGCCAATTTTGGGCCTCTTTTAACTCATTAACAAATTGTTAATTGAGCCCACCAAATTTTGTGTATAATTCCTTATATATATATATATATATGGATCCCTTAAGTCACTCTTATCAATTTCTTTGCATTAAATGCATGGTTGATTAGTCAAATGGAAGATTGGATCATGTTTTTCCCTATTGGGCCAAGTCTTTCTTATGATATTTGGGCCTCATTTGGACCAATGGATAAGGACTCATATAATCCCTACCAAATAATTGCATAATTCTTCAACTCTCTCATGTTTAACTAATTCCATAAATGTACACGTAGTCATATACGTTCGACAACATACGGGGTGTTACACCTCCCACGAAGGTCTAATCCCATGTACTAGGCCCAATATCAATTACCTCATCTATTAAACATTGTTAGATGTCGTAAAGTAGGGTTTGGTAGGTACGGGGTGTTACAACTTCATCCACCCCTCGATTTTTCTTTTTGGTTCTTTTCTGAGGGGGAGCCCTTTGAACCCAGTATATTTTTTGATTTTTAGTAGTAACATTTAAAATTTTAGAGATGCTCTATTTAGATGCTATGTATGATTGCATAATGCAAGTGGGTTTTGAATGTTGAAGCATGTGTCGTGAATTGAATGACTACTGTGAAACATTTAGGCTCATTTGTTTGACTTTTATGTGATGTTGGCTTAATATCTTGCTAGTGCTTGGTTGAGAGTCTATAGGGATACTTCTTGAATTAAACATGTGCCATGTGTGAGTGAGATTTTGTTATATTCCATGTTGTATAGTAATGTCTAGAACCTGCCCGGTGTGTTTGCAAAGCGAAATAAAGAATACTGAGTTTAAGAATGATAGCCATATTTTATACCCACCTTATATATCCTTTGTGTCATGATCTTAGCTAGCCCCGTGGAGCCTTTAGCCTATTTTTTGGTAGCCTTATATGTAGTTTATTCCTTTTCCTTCGATTGCCCGCAATTTGATTCAAAATTTCTAAGCACTTTAGTTGAGAAATTAAGATGTTAAGGAGTGGAAAAATGAAGAAGGAAAAAATGAAAGTAAAGCCCCAAAGGAGTAGATATTGGTGTTGTGAAATAGTTTATGCGTTGTTAGTTGGGGGTAATGTAATGAAAAGAAAAATTGATCAAAAGTGAATCAAGTGTTGATAGTAAATACTCCTTGATAAATATGTTTAAGCTTGATTAAAGAGATGGAACAAAAAAATAGAGAGATGGGAAGTTAAGGTGGTGTGAAATAGGTTGGTTGGAGATATTTTTAAAGTAGATTGTGATGTATTAAAGCGCTTAGAGAAAATAGTCACTATTCTTGGCCAAATAGTTCCTACCCGTCCCTTTGTGTAACACCCCGAATGTTTTCGAGTCTAGTTTATTACCGTAACATTCATGGAAATATTTAAACATGAGAGAATTGGTGAATTATGCATTAATTTGTTGGGCTTAAATGAGTCATGTGCCATTGGGCTCAAATGAGGCCCAAAATCACATGGAAGACATGGCCCAAAATATGGAAAAGATCCATTCTTGTGTTTGACCAAGCCAACATGAATTTAGTTGGATAAGGATGACCATTAAGTACTATATAAATTAAGTAAAAATCAGATTTTATTCTTATCAACAGACATGCCATTTCTAGATTTTTCTAACACATTTCTCGTTACACACAAACCCTAAGCCTTCATCCCTTTGGACAAGATCACTCTTTGGTAAGTATTTATTCTTATGGTTTACTATATGATATGCTTAATATGATGTATAAATCATGTTGGTTATGTTGGCACAGTGTTGGGTAGTCACTATGTGTAAAACAATGTACTTTTGCTTAATTGGAGACGGGTTTTGCCTTGTAAACTTGAAAATGGACTTGTAGTCTTGAAGGAAGTGAACTTGATGGATTCCATGTTGACATGTGATTATAGTCTTAACTTGTTTTATCCTTGAGTATCACTTTTAGAATTGTTGTTGTGAAATTGTGTACGGAGTGGGTGACGTATTGAAATAAAAAGATGGTTTTGGGTGATGTTTATGTGTGTTATGAAACCATGGTTGTTCATTGGTATTAAGTTGATAAAAAGTATGTAAAGGAAATTTTATTTATGGCCATGAACCATTTAATGTAAAAAAGGACCCAAAACGAACCCCGATGGCCGAAAATGGGCACCCGCCCTCTCGCCTGCGCCCGCAGGTGCTCCTGGACACTGCCAAGGGCCATCTGCAGCAGTATGTCATCCACCTGCGGGCGCAGGTGGCTTCGCATGTCACACCAGAATTCCATTTTGTATGTCTTTGTCTCTCTTTGATCCCCGAAGGCCCCTATACCCTTTTTGGATGTAATTATCAACTTGTGATATCGTTTTATGAATTTAAAGGGTCATATGGAGGCGTGTTGCACTATATTAATTATGGATTGTTGTTCATATGTTGTTATGAGGCAATTTGATTGAGTAATTGTGACGGAATGATAATAAGGAGGCATAGAGGGTAAACGTGGTGTGAAATGCTTTTGATGTATGATGTCTTGGTCAATGTGTGGAATGTTATGGTGTTGTTGGTGTGATAATGCAGTGGATTGTATCGTAAAGGGTGAAATGACATTATATGGCAGTCATATAGCTCACTGTCGTCTTGTACACTTGTATGGTAACTAGTTGTTAATGTAAGCTCCGGTATGTACTTGTATTGTAGAGTAAGATGTAAGGAAGGAGCTGGACTATTGTATTCACGTATAGGATTGAATGTTCATATTGAGAAGACAAGGTATGTAAGGTTACTCTTTCCGTATCCTTCTGCAACATATAGTATTCACCTTATTATGGTACTTACTCATTTCCGAAATGTTTTAAGGTATCTTATTTCAGGTTATCATCTATTGTTAATCACATATACCTTATTCTTGATATATTGTAATTCATGTGTCACATAATTATGAACATGGTTCCAAGTTCCAATAATGTTATATTCAAAAGTTCCCCTAATGACTTGATCATCAAATGGACTATTTCAAAGAGTAAGAAGTGGGGTAATGAAGTCTCTATTCTTGGGTGGTATCCCAGGGGTTAAAATACCCAACATGGGTTGATCTCAATATCTCGGGTGGTATCCCAAGTGTGAAAAGAACACCTAGCATGGGTCAATCCCGCTACCACGGGTGGTATCCCAGGGGCAAAAGAAAAGCCTAGCATGGGTCGATCCCGAAAACTGTTGATTACCCACTGATCAGCTTGGGGCCCAGGCATTGTAAGAATGGAAGGATGAGTAGTGAATGAAGAAGTGAGTGATGAATAAATAAATGAGCGTATAAGTAAAGAACGTAATCCACGTAATGTATATATTTCCACACATATAGAATGATGACTTATCCATATTGGTTATTCACTTATATTTTGCTTCCATTGAAGTATTTATGTATCATATAGTTTCTTATGGCCTTACATAATCAGTACATTCTTCGTACTGACGTCCCTTATGGGACTTACCTTACTTGCTGCAGGTGCAGGTACTAGTAGACCTCCACAGTAAGCTGCGGGTCATCTACTGATCTTTGGTGAGCTCCAGTTGGTTTAGGGCTTTTCGAGTCACAGTTGTACATTGATTTTGGTATTGTAAATTTGTTGTATAAAGCGGGGAGTTGTCCCGAATTTAGGATGGTTATGTATGTGCATCTGTTAGAGGCTTTTGTAGATATATGTGGGTATATGAATGTAAAAGATGTATGTCCATTTTGACCTGAAGGCCCTAACGGCCAAGTTTCCCGTATGTATGTATCACATGTTCCATGATTTCCGCTATTAGCATTTTATATCCTTACGTGGTGGTGATGTTTCTTATGGCATGCATATGAATGGACATGAGTAAAGATTGGTTCTCTCGGGCCTTATCGGCTTCAGGTGCCAGTCCACCCCGTTGGGATACGGGGCGTGACACTTTGAAATTCTTATATTAGTGGTGTACAACACTAAGGGCAAGCATATGGTTTGTATAATATCGCATGTGAATTCTTTGTGAGAGTGAGCAAAATTTGATTCTTAAACCCATTCTTGTGATAAATTGCATATTTGTGAGTGAATGTGGGTGACTCTCTTGTGGTGAGGGCGCATGTTTGATGATATATAGGTGACTTATATAATCTCTTTGTTGAGTAACATGCATGAGTTTGCCAACTTGGTAGAGGCATGTCTTGAGGCTAGGAGGTTTCGAAGTAGTCTTCATGCATTTCATGTTGTAAGATAACATGCTGAGTATAAAACCTGCTATTCATGTGCTCTATATAGTTCTAGATCGAGTGTCTTAATAGTAGTAATGTTGTTAGATTCTTACTTGATAGTGATTAATTTAAAGATTTTTTAGAGGACGAACAAGGCTTTAAGTGTGGGGTGGTGATCTTAGACGTATTTATACTCCTAAGTGTCATTATATATGTACTTTTAGCTTAGTTTTGAGGATAACTTGAGGTGATTATTGAGTAATAAAGTGTGAATACATGTATTTGTGAGTTAAATTACAGGTTTATGGTGTTTAAGGTGCATTTGAAACAAGTTTTAGAGTTAAACGGATCAAATAGAACTTAGAAGAGAAAACTAGTATCGCTAGCTTGTGCTGTGCTTGTTCTAGTGTACTTTGATGAGTTCTATTGTTTTGTATAGAATTAATTTTTTTTATGAGATATTGTAGGAGACCTATGTAGGATATATGGAATCTAAATTAATCCTACAAACAATCCACAAGAAGTATAGAAACAAGGGACAAGCGTACGAGAAGAGACGACGAAAAAACGAGTGCACCCTCTCACTTTAGAGGTGGCCATGCGCCGCACCTTCCAAAGAAAGGGAGGTGGCCATGTTCCGCACATACCAAGGAATAATAGAAGTCCTGCCTCGTACCCCCATCATGGATGGCTACTGGAATGGGTGTACGATGGCCATGTGACGCACCAAGCCCCCAAGATGTCCAAAAGTTGGTTTTTTAACTTGTTTTAAGTGGGGCCAATGTTGTAAATACATATAATTCGTGTAGGGAACCTCATGGACGACCTAAAATACTATAAAAGGAGGAATTAGAACCAATTACACACATCTCTAGGGTTGAGGCTACAACATGATTGATTAATTATGGTTTTATAGTTGGTTTATTTGTTTATCAAGTCATGTGATTGTTCTTGTGTTCTTGCGTTCTTACTTGTTTTACTATTCTTAAGCGTCATGAACTTTAGGATAAATCTTAGTCTCGAAAAGAATTGACTATAGGAATGGAGGGACATAATGAAGAACGTAAGGAGTGTGGATCATGTTTTTAATGGTTAGATATTGATTGTTAAAGGAAGATTTGCGGTTAGGATAGTGATATACCTAAACTCCCCATTTGGTTAATGAAATGGGAAGATAGTTTAATGCATCTAAATTAAAGATTCATATCACTGCTCAATGAGGTAGTTGTGAGATTAATTTGGGTAGATGACTTAAGGGATGACCATTACCACGTTGTAACATCAACCCCGTAGATCAACAATCACAATAAGCACTAACACCGACTAGAAACCATAGTTATGCATGAATGTGAAGTAATTTCCTCAACCCTAAAACTCTTGATATATTGTTTGCAATCTGAATTTCATATCGTTGTTACTTTTATCATTTAGTGTATAAAAACAAAGCTCAAACTCTCTTTGGTTATGAATCATACTTGTTTAACTTCAATAGTAATACTTAAGGTGGATCGTCTGCTAAACACCAAGTCCCTGTGGGATTGTTATTCGGCTCGCAAGAGCCACTATATTACTTGCACGACCACTTACACTTGTGTGTACGCTTGGGAGAGACATGGTTTTGGTACCGTTGCCGGGGACTTGAAAATTAATAACCTTCTAATTTCTAGTTTTCCTATTTTATTTTGATAAGTGCTGACAACTTGGTCTTAGCTTCTGAATTTGCAGGTACAAGTTTGAATCTTAAGAAAGCTGGCAAGGGAGAGGGAATTGGTTTAACCACATCCCAAACCTGAACAATGCTTACACCAATTGAGGAGAGAGCAACACTTCTTTGTCAAATCCCACAAGTTCAAGAGGACGAGACTATAACAATAGGTGATGAACAACTACCTCGCAGGACAGTATGCAGTGTGGCAATCCCACTCATAACTAATATGACCTCCTGTATTCAAAAGCCAGACACAAGAGGCAGATTTGAGCTGAAGCAGAACATGGTGCAATTATTGCACACAAGCAAACAGTTCACTGGCTTATCACATAAGGATCCACAGGTCCATCTTCAGAATTTTTTGGAGATAAGTGACACATTCATCCCCATAGGAGTCTCCACAAACTATGTAAGGCTCACACTTTTCCCATTCTCACTATTGGGAGAAGAGAAGAAATGGTTGAAGGCAGAACCTTCAAACTCAATTACAACTTGGGACGATTTGGAAAAGAAGTTCCTCATCCAATTCTTTCCTTCAGGAAAAACTGCAAAATTGAGGAATGAGATCCTGAGTTTCAACCAAAAGCCAGAAGAGAATCTCTAAGAAGCATGACAAAAACTTAGCGTGGGGTCCCCCAGACTTCCTTGATGAATATGATGCTACTGGCTAGGCCTAGAGGCCTCAGAGAGTATTGAGAGTATTTCTATCCTTACTTTTAATTTATACTTTAGGGACAAAGTGTGGGGTGGGAAATCTTCCGATTTGGTTAGGGTGAAGTATGCTATAGGATTCTTTCAGTTATTTGGTTAGTTGCTTTTTACTTATGTTGCTAAAAATTTGAAAAATACAAAAAAGATTTTCTTTTAGTAATTTTTAGTTTTTATTTAGGAGCACACTTCATCCACCCCTCGTTTTTTCTTTTCAGTTCTTTTCTGAGAGGGAACCCTTTCAACCCAGTATCCGACTTAATAAATGGAACCTTGCACTCCTTTAATTAATTTGGCCCCCTTAAATGGGAAAAAGGACTAGATAGACTCGGGATGAATAACAACTCTAGATTATTACTACCTATTGCTTATTTAGTTTTGGTTCGAGTCCAGCACCTAATGTACTATTTATTACCTATTAGTTTCAGTTTGAGTCCGACATCTGATTGTACAGGTTATTTGTTATTAGTCCCGGTTCGAGTCCGATAATTATCATTACTATTGATCTCTGATGGGAAATTTGGTTTGGGACCGGTATAGTTTTATGGTTATGGCTTGACGAAGAATATACCGTACGCTTATCACATATCTTGGATCGTTTTACTTTCCTCACTGTTATACTTGGTCTTACATTAGTGTTACTCCTTGCTTGGACCCACCATGCTTATGGAGGCTCGGTTGGGTTTATTTTCATATAGTGTACCTTCTGGGCTTATGGGGGTCCAGTTAGGTTATAGCTAGGCATCTATTTCCTCTTTTGAGTTATTTATATTTGAGTCTCGTATTTGCTTAGCATAGCTATGATTTCCATTCTGACCCTCATTTGGTAATGACCTTCCAGGTCATTTTTCTCGTTTTTGTGTGTTCTCAATGTTTAGAGCTTTTCTATAACTGCCCCAAGTTATTTATGACTTACTGGGACTGACAGTTCGATTTTTGGGCAGTTCATTTGGGAATATTATTTAGACCGAGCACGTTAAAAAGTATTTAATTAAATTAGAACTTGGTAAAATGACATAGTTAATTACCTTTCAAAAATGTCTTTGAAATTTATAAAATTCTTTAGTTAGGATATATCTATACTACTTTATAATAGTTTTATAACCTATTAATTTTTAAGCGGAGATAGTGAATCTAAATATATTAAAGTAATATTATTATTCTATAGAGATTTTATCCAAAATAATTTTCTATTAATTATGGTATATTCAAAAAGTTGTATTTATTTTATCACGAGCCTATGCAATACCCGAAAATACACATAGTGGACAAATAACTAAAGGTAGGAGTTGCCACCTCTACTTTCATGTGGAGGTGTACAAAAAATAAGTGCTAAATAGGTGTCATTCACCTACACCCATTTATACATATAACATTACAACTTGTATCCTTTTGGGTGATGATTATATTGTTTAACTTAACTTCACATTTTGTCTATCCTTAAAACAAATATAGGTTTCATCATTGTCTTTGTTTACTAAGTTGAAAAGTATATAGCTGCAACATATTTTCTCTCTACATATAAATGTATTTATTGACATAAAGAGAAAATTGTGGGAAAGAAAATAATATATATTTTGATGTTATATTCGACCCCCGAAGGTAAAAGTATCTACATCAAGTTATTCAAGCTCGATAATCACGTGGTTGATAGTAGCGTCTTTATATTGTAAGTTTTCCGATCAATTTTAGCTTAAAGTCGCATATTTGAATTGTTATTTGGTGTTGTTGTTGTTGGTGATGATTAAGATCTTAGTATGAGCCCGAATTGGATAGCATCTCTTGTGACTATTATTCACTAAGCTATTTAGGACGCTGTGACGGTTTTGGTTTTGCGATTTCACAAGCGGGCCCCATGTGGGATTTTTGGAAATTTTTCGAAATAAGGAAATATGGGTATCAATAGTCATAATTTGACATGTAGTTTATTATCTTGGTATCTTGGCAGCAGTCAGAGGTCTTTCGAAAGGAGAAAGCTCCTGTATAGCTGGTTTTCTTGGCAGGCTTGCGGCGACGTCCAAGTAGGCTAGGTTTACCTTCCTTTACACTTAGATTGGGTTTATCTGTGATATATGTATTCTATTGTGCTGGTGTTGTAGGCTGGTATTATAAACTTGGTGGTGGTGGTTTGCTGTGATTTAGACCTTTTAGGCCGGATTGGGCTATTCGGATATATTCCAGGCCTGTTATCCTCGTGGTACGCCACAGATGACCTATTTGGGGTCGGATAGTATTGTTGTTGTTGATTGCTGGTTGGGAAATGTTATTGTTGGACCTTAGTTCAGGCTTAGGTAGACTTAGCCAAGACTTAGACAGGTATAACTAGACTTGGTTTTCGAGACCCGTTAGTTGGCCCCGTTACCCTTTTTGTCGACTTGTCAGAACTTTGACATCTTTGGGCTTAGTTAAGACCTATATGACCTGTTAGGGTTGTGATGGGATTGAGTCACCCTGATTATACCTAGTTGGCCTGTTTAGCCTTATTTGTCCCTTATAGCGCCGTATTTGATCGAGGTTAGCTAGTTTGACTTAGAACGCTGACCCGCCTTTCCATGACTTATAATGTATACCCATACTTGCATATACATATTATTTATAGTAGATAGTTGACCTAGAAGGACCCCAAAATTGACTTGTAGCGGGTTGTGAGTTAACCATTGTACTTATATGATGGTATTGACCCAGGGCTAGGGCGTTCCCTATTTATCTGATATAATATGATATTCAGTTCTATTCTGGTTACTGGTTATGCTGAGTTCTGGTTCGAGTCCGACTACTGATTCAAGTATGATGATTTTGGTTATTGACTATTGGGTGTTCCGGTTTGAGTCTGACCTCGGATTGTGGTACACTATGAGTTCTGGTACTGGGTACCGTGATTATGATACTGTTGTTCTCTGAGTTTAGATTCGAGTCTGGAAGATATGATATATATGTTGCCTATTCTTATTACCCACTACGTTCGGTTCGATTTTACCGTCTGGCCTCTTGTTATTACCCATTGGGTGTCGGTTCAAGCCCGGTGCACCTTTGTTGGTTATTATGGTTACTGGGTACTGATACATCTTTGAGACACTGATGACTATGCATTTACTATTCTTATATGTCCCGCCGTTTTATGGGGTCCAGGCTGGGTCATTATTTTTTTTATGTGCTTATCGGGTTTATGGGGTCCAGATAGGTTATGTTTGACTTGTGTGTTTACTTATGTATTTATTTACTCATTTTTCGGTATCACATTTATTTATCTCTTGAGTATATCTATACGCCTCGGCAGTTACTTATGTATTTATTATTTATACCTCGGACCTAACATGCACCTTCGTATTTTAGCTTGCTTATATTATATTGAGCTCAGTTGGCCGATGATGCCTACTGAGTACCCGTTACCTCGGTACTCATACTGCACTTTTGCATTTTTTTCCCCGATGCAAATTCGGGAGCTAGCCAACGATTTTGAAGCGACTCCTTTCTTAGCATTGAATCCGGAGTAGGGTGAGCTTACTGACGTTCGAGGCAGATCCTACTCCATCTCTACTATATAGTCTTTTGCACTCGAGACTGTGGTACTTGTTGTATATATTTGATTTCTGTCTTGTAC
This sequence comes from Capsicum rhomboideum, assembly GCA_031232105.1. Classification (NCBI taxonomy): domain Eukaryota; kingdom Viridiplantae; phylum Streptophyta; class Magnoliopsida; order Solanales; family Solanaceae; genus Capsicum; species Capsicum rhomboideum. The sequence goes on along the minus strand of CP124708.1, from coordinate 44,642,388 downwards.
TTTGGGTATGTCTAGTAGTGGCCCTTGTACCCACCCCACCAGGTCTTGGGAGGGATTCTTGACTTTATACACTGTCCTTTTCCTTCTCAGTGTCGGTATGTATAGATATATTTTGGTTCTGTTTTTACATTTCTAGCATGTTTATTAGTATGGTTACTTCTATTTCATCTCTGTTCTTCTGAGATTCCGCCTGTTAGCCCGTCGCTTGTCGCTTTGGGCTAGGGTTTGGCTTGCCTATTGGTGGGTTACGGTAGGCGCCATCATGACTCAAAAATTGGGCCGTGATAGCTTGTTATCAGAGCCTAGGTTGTATGGGTAGTGTCGGTACATGAGCCAATGTGTGGTAGAGTCTTGCGGATCGGTATGGGGATGCCTGTATCCTATCCTCGGGAGGCTACAGAGCATTCTTAGGGGAGTCTCTCATTTTATTGAGTCATGTCCGTTGCGTCGAGTCTATGTTGGTTTCTGAACTTCATTTGGTTCACTCTTTACGCAGATGGCTAGGACGCGTGGTGTGAGAATCGGGAGGGTCATTACATATTTATTGCCATTTTGTATAGATTCACACTTTATTATGTTTTTACTTTAATTGAGCTCAGTCGGCCTATGATGCCTATTGAGTACCCCATGTTTTGGTACTCATTATACACTTCTGCATCTTTTTCCCTGATACAGATCCTAGTACGAGTCATCACCATTGATGACAACCTCGAGTGGAGCTGCTGATCAGAGATTAGGGTGAGCTTTCAGCGTCTGGAGCTGATCCATCTTCTTTTATTTTGGTGTTAGTCTTATTTTGAATATTCAGAGACTACTGTGTGTATTTGGTAACTTGTCTAGTACTCTTTGTGTATAGTGACTCTTGTACTGACCTTACCAAGTCTTGGGGGGATTCATTTTTTGTATTTTGTCCCTTTCCCTCTTTTTGTTATGTCATGCGTGTATATTTCCCTTATAGACGCTTTATATTATTGTTTCATATTTCCCTTATAGTCACTTTATATTACTGTTTTATCCTTATTTTTCTCTCTTTCGTCCGTTAGCCCGTTACTCACTACTCCGGACAATGATTTTGACTTATCTACTGGTGGGTTGAAATAGGTGCCATCATGATCTGAGTTTTTGGGTCGTGATAATTTTATTTTTATGTTCAATTGTGTCATTATTTTTTTATTCAAGTATCAATACTTGGCCGATGAAGAAATTTCCGTCGATTTTCAAGGTCTTCCATGTATAAAAGCTGAGTTTTACTTTTTCTTTTATTACTTCTTAGTTTGTTTTGATTAAGATTTGTTCATTACCAGCACTTTTACCAGGTGTTTTTACAGGTACATGGAGCTTCTTCCCCAAAAAGACACTCTAATTCAAATTCGAAAATCATTTTAAGTTATTTATTGTATTTATTCATTTTGTTTAATGATAGGTAAATATTAGGTCGTCTTTGTTATTCGTACTTTACTTTATTTTATACATGTTCTTATTTTTCTTATACATGCAAATGATTTTTTATCTCCTCCACAATTGAAAAATGAGTTCAGCCACCTTTGTGGATTCCGAAGGGTGCCTAACACCTTTCCTTTGGAATAACCTGAACCCTTACCTAGAATCTAATTGGTTTTGCAGACTATTTTTCTTAATTTAATTAACCGGTTTCCTAGTTTTCCTAAAATTAGGTGGCGACTCTCAAATATTTTTTTAAAACAAAATTAATTATTGTTTTTTTGAGTCCCGAAGTTGCACCTTATGAAAATAGGGATTGCGACAGAATGGAGACTCTGCTGGGGATATCAAAGTTCTAACCATTATGGGTTTATTTTTTTCAATTGAGGGGCTTTTATTCTTTACAAGTTTATATTACCTATATATTTTGTAGATTATGTGTATCTTGTATATTGTTTATATTACTTAGTCATTTATTCATTATTTATTTAATTTTCATAGTATGTTAACTATTGGATTTTCATAATATCCTTTGCCTCCATGGCAAAGCATCAAATATTAGGGAAAATGGTGGTTATGTGAGTATTCAAAATCATCCTTCACTATAAAACCCTGATTTTCTTGAAAATTCAAGTGAAGTAGTTGATTCGAGTCGGTCAACAGTCACTTGGTATGTTAGCCTGAAAAAGTTCCTTTTGGGTTTCCGATCAATTTGAGTAAACCACCCCAGTCAACTAGGTTGGAGCGAAGCCAAATCCTATGAATAGGCATTTTGGCCTAAGTGACCCGATACTCCAGGGGTATGGAGCCCATTATTGAGACCACCTTGTATCCAGAAGGCCCATGGCCTGAAAGGACAATCATTTCTTATATGTTTAATTGAAGGATGTGATGTCGAATTGTATAGACCATTTTCCTCGGGGTTGGGAATTCATTATTTTATATAGATAGTATCTTAAGATCTTCATTCGAAAGTTTTTGGGAATTTCAAGAAATTCGAGAATGGAGGACCTCGAGGTGGATTAGTCTAGGATTGTACCCTGAGTGAGACTGCTTTTATTGTACATCCCATTTCCTTTTTTTGTATACCCATTTGATTTAATCGGCTTATATATTTATTGGGGATATAATGTGACGTTTTACAAACAACATTTACATCCTTCAATCGTTAGGTTTACCTTTGGTCTAAAAATTCACATGTCTATTAGGACACGTTATACATTGTCTATGTGTTAAATACTTTATATTTTCATCCATCTTTATCTGATTTTGTGTTGATACACATGATTTACTTTAAACATTATTCGTCTATCATTTCATTTCAAAAGTTTTTCTCGAACTACGTTTGATCTTATTTGTGGCTCAACAGGATACGTAGGCACCACAATGGCTCAGTCATATTTCCCGTAAGCTTTCCATCTTTACAATGGAAACTAAGACAAATTTTTTGATAAGGTCTCAAAAATTCTATAAGAGAATACATTATGTTACAGATTCAACACAAGAGTTTGTTGAAGCCGAAATAGGGGCGAAATTTTTGAGAAGGTCTCAAAAATTTCACTCAAAGCAGCTTCAAGAAGTTCAAAAAAGTTCTTTTTTGTTCTAAAGTGGGGTAGAATTTTTGAGAAAGGTCCTCAAAAATTCCACCAAGCTTGTACTTTAAGAATCAGACTACATTTGACCTCGGACTCCATGAGGCACCAATAACTAATGTAGAAGACAAATCAGGGGAGTGTTTTACTATGTAATCACTCTCTCTCATTTATTATCTTTCCATGACTTTTCTATTTTCACTATTTTTTCATATCTTTGCAGGAAAACCGTCCTCATCAATGGTCGAGGATGGTCACAATGATATACAGTTCCTATGGATAATTGGGAAACCCTATATTTCCCAATAGTATCTTGGGAGAGAACACTACAACAAGAGGTTCTCTTAGACAATCAAAAGTCCATGACACATTGTCTTCCCAAATACAATTAGACGATCAAAGCAATGAATGGTCCCGCAAACAATTGGGAGACGCTCTTCGGCTAAAGGTGTCAGTCAAAACCCAAACATACGAGGCATCGCTCCGAGTTTGTCTATACCTTTACATTATTTTTGTGTGAATATATTTTATACCATATTTGTATGAACTACTCACACCTAATTCTCATCCCTTGGAGCGAGATATGTAGGCAGCGCTCCTAGGGTTTGGTATCCCTTATTTAAAAAAATTTATTATTTTTATGTCTTTGACTCGCTTGGTGCCAACACAATTAAAAGAGTGAGATTAATTGATATAATTGATAGGGTTGACTTTATAGTGACCTTATGTTCTTTTGGTACCTCTCATTCGTACTTTTGTGACACTTAAGTAAGTTCTCTTGCATGCATTCGAGGTAAGAATAAAACCAACGTCATTGTTTCATGTCCATTGTGTGGTAAGTTTATAATTCAACTACATTACACTGTTAATCTAGATCTTGGCCTAAATGTTTGTTAAGGTAAAATTTAGAGTAATATTTGATTTGGGAAAGGATCGTAGGCCTTCTTTGACCCATTTGTGCCTTTCAATGCCTGCCAAATGACATTAATCCCTAGTGTATCCCCCTTTGAGCTTGAAGCCTCTTCTTTGAGCGCACTGAATATGTGCAAATTACAAAAAAGGATTTAAGTTTGAAGCTACCAATAGCAAAAAATGCAAAGTTCCTAAAAGTCAAGGATGCAAAAAAATGACTTCAAGAGAAAGAAAATAGTCAAAAAGCTCTCCACAAGGTCAAAACCAAGAGAATTTCAAGTAAAGAAAGAAGAAAACTCCAAACAAAATAGGAGAAACTTCAAAAGAAAAGGAAACCATCAGAATACTCTAGCAAGCAAAGATTAAAATAAAGTCAAAACAAAAGAAAGGGATACCAAAAAAAATCAAGTGTCAAAGGCGTAATAAGCGTCAAAAGTGCAAGTTCAGTGCAACGCTCAAGGAAGGATTAAGTCACTTTCACTCCAAATGAATATCCTACCCATCTTTAAGATTACATTACAAGCCAATAACAAGTCCTCCATGATCACATTTTATATGTTCTCGTATTAGTGCAGACTTATATGAAGGCCGAGCCTATGGTATCACAGTTGCATGATTTGAACATTCTTTTGAGTGTGAGAGTATTTTCAAAAAGTCCTCCAATCAAAATACTTCAGTGTGTGCAAATAAGGACCATCTTTATGGTGAGGGAACTTAAAACATGAGGATAAGTCTAGTTCAAAACCTTTGTTTGAAGGAAGATGAAAAAAACTTGTCGATACTTAGGTATGTTTGAGGTACCACTTGCAGCTATAGGAATTATCTCGAAGTTGATCTCAGTTAGAAGAGAAGCAAGAGAGAATTTTTTATGCTATGCTAATTTTTGGTACCAACTATATCCAAGACTTGATTCTCTTTTCTATTAAAAAATGAAATTGGGGCAAACACCCATCTTTGAATACATGTCAAAACGACTTGTTGGTCCTTTCTTCGACAGGGTTCGTTTCTTTAATTCGTGTCATCCTTTTTTTAAAGTGACACATCATGTTTTTTTGGATCCTCACCTCCTATTTGAGACATGTTGGATCGTCACTTCTATATTTGTGACATGTTTTGTTGGATCTTCACTCGTATATTTGTTACATATTTTGTTGGATCGTCACCTCCTATTTGTGACATGTTGGATTGTCACTCCTATATTTGTGACATATTTTGTTGGATCGTCACCTTCTATCTGTGGCATGTTATAATAGATTGTCACCTTCTTTTTTGTGACATACTGCATCTGCTACTAATAAGTTTAGTGCAGGTGATTATGATACACGTTGGGAAGTCACCCCATTCAAAGTGGCATGTTAGGTCATCCGTCTTTCAATGAGACACATTGGGAAGTCACCTCGTTCAAAGTGACATGTCTCATAAGGTATGCAGAATTCTTAGTTGCCTTTATATTTCATTTGCTACTAATAAGTTTCGTACAGGTGATTATGATACACTTTGGAAAGTCACCCCATTCAATGTGGCATGTTAGGTCATCTATTTTTCAATGAGACATGTTGGGAAGTCACCCTATTTAAAGTAGCATGTGTTAGTCAAATTAGCGTCAAAGTGACTCCACTTTCTAGATCATCATCAAGGTGATGACAACTGATCCAGATCGACATCAAAGTGATGTGTACTTGTTTAAAATGGTATCAAGGTGATCCCATTTATCCAGATCATCGTCAAAGTGACAACCACTTGTTCTGAATGGTATCAAGGTGATTCCATTTATCCAAGACCATCATCAAGGTGATGAACGCTTATCAAATTGGCATCAAATTGGCTCCACTTTCCAGACCGTCATCATGGTGATGATCATTTATCCAGAACGTCAAGGTGATGATCAGTTATCAAGATCGGTATCAAAGTGACTCCATTTATTCAAATTATTGTCAAAGTCACAACCAATTATCCAAAATGGTACCAAGGTGTCATGCCCCGACTTCCAACGAGGCGTGATTGGCACCCGAAACCGATATGGCTCGAGAGAACCAATCTTTGCTTATGTTCGTTTATATGCATGTATTAAGAAATACCATTACCACATAAGAACTTATCATACTCATAACGAAAATCCTGGAACATGTGATAAATATATACATATGTGAAACTTGGCCGATAGGGCCATCAAGTCATCATAGGCATACACTTCTTACATTCGTCTTCCCACAACCATCTACAAAGCCTCTACAGATACATGACCATGTCTGTACAATATTTACATAATACCAAAACTAATATACACATGTGACGTGGGAAGCCCCAAAGCACTTGGAGCTCACCAAAGATTTACAAATACCCGATAATCTACTGCGGAGGTCTACTAGCACCTGCGCCTGCAGCAAGTAAAATAAATTCCTCAAGAGGGGTCAGTACGGAGAATGTACTGAGTATGTAAGGCTATATGAAACTGGTAAGATATGAAAACATGTCAAGAACTCAAGTTCAAATGCATAACCAATATAGATAAATCACAGTGTAGATGAGTCACTTTTCTGTACTTTGGAAACCATGTACATTACATTCATTCTTCCTCTTGCCTTTACTTTACTTTACATATGTTGTCTGGGCCCTCATCATGCAGGTGTTCTTTTCACCCCATGGATAACATATCATCGTCATGCAGGTATTCTTTTCACCCCATGGATAAGATCATTCGTCATGCGGGTGTCCTTTGCACCCCATGGATAAAGTAACATCAGCATGCGGGTGTTCTTGCACCCCATGGATAGTATATCATCCTCATGCAGGTGTTTGCACCCCATGGATAACTGAACATAACCAATATGCATTACTTTATTCTTACTTCATTTCTTTACTTTTGAGATTGATACCTTTACTTGTGAGAGATTGATACTTTTGATTATGAGAGATCGATACAATGATAGTCGCAACTTTATTTGAAGCCTTGGATCAATAGTCAATGAGTGAGAGACATATGAATAACTTGGCAATATAACATTCTTGGAAACATAACACTATTGGAACCATTGAACCATAATCAATGAACAATATACATGAGTATAATCACTATTGGAACTTTGGAACACAACCTTATTTGAGGTTTTGGAACATTAACCATGAATATGAGACATGAGATTCACCAATGATCAATGAGTAGAAAATATATGACAATGACCATGGATAACCGGATATGGGATACCTTAGCACATTTCGGGATGAAACAAGCGTAATGTCAATGTGACTACTATTTGCCGCAGAAAGATACGGACAGAGTAACCTTACATACCTTATCTTCCCAATGTAAGTACACAATCAAATATGTGAGCGCAACAATTCTGCTCCTTCTTTACATTTCACTCTACATCACAAGTACATAATGGAACCAACATTAATCACCAACTACCTTACAAATGCATACAATAACAACAAGTCACATGTTTGGCTTTAACATGTCATTTCCCCTTGACAATACCATTTATGAAATTATCTTACCAAAAATCCCACAATATTCACAACATTGACCAATACATGATAATCAATACATTTCACCACAACACTTCTCCTTTACCCTTTCTTATCCACACCACATCACAAATAATCCATCAACTTACCATAATACACCTCATAGCACATATCGGCCAAAATTCCACAATTTACACTTTTAGAAAAATAACAAGTTTCAGCAAAATCACACCATACATGTTCATATTTTATCCATACCATGCTCTTTCATCAAAGTCACAAGTCATAATTCAAGCTTGAATCTCATGGATCATAAATCTTATATAAAAACACAAAGTACCATGTCCAACATTTCCAAGCATAACCAACATGATTTACATACTCCCCCATGCATATAATATATTAATCCATAAGAATAATCACTTACCCAAGCTTGAAAATTGATGATCTTGCTCCACAAAGTGCCTTAGGGTTTGAAGTTGAGAGAAAATGCTTGTAGATAATTCTAGATTTGGCATGAGAGTGTTAAGTGATAAAAAAAATCAGATTTTGGCCCCTTTTTATAGGCCTTGGGGTCATCCTTATCCATTCTTTGTATTTAATGCTAAGTGTGGCTTTAGTCAATGGAAGAATGGGTCATTTGACCCATTCTTGACCCATGTTTTCTTCTCATTTTGGGCCTCTTTTTTAGCCCAATTCACTTAACCCAATAAAATCAATAATTTCTCATGTTTAATTCATTCCATACGCGTTACAACAATATTCCCACTCATGAAATTCATACTCGTAGCCTCAATTCCTAAACCAAGCGATTCTAGCCACGTATGACCTATTTTGACCAAAAGGGTAAAATCGTCATTTTGACTCCAAATTTGTTCTCGAGTAATTTTATCATACCAATGTAATACTTTACTCATTTCATGTATATACTCGTGGTTGTAGAAGAAACGTGGCAAAAATTGGCTAAATACGTACCCGGGTACCCTTGGGACTTAAGAAAATTTCCAACTTTGAAAAAGTGGCAAAACCAGCGTGGCACGCCCTTGGGCGCGCCAGCTTGATTCCTATGGAATACAAATTTTAGCCCAGATCAGCGTGGCACGCCCTCTGGCGCGCCCCTCCCTTAGAATTTTTGAAAATTTTATTTTTCGACTTTTCTTCGCGGGTTTGGTTAGATACTTCAAGTCCTATTCTTTAACTTACTTCTTAGCCTTAATATACTTTGTTTAGAGTCCCTCTTAGCCTAATTTTGAACCCCACAAGTTCTCCACGAAAATCACAAAACACCTCCTATGAAAAGCTAATCACATCCACGAAGCCAAATTTCAATTTTCTCCTTACTAACATTACAAAACACATACTCATGGCACCTCGACACCTAAATAACCATTATTCAACGTCATCACATAGGTTTAGGAAGGTACGAGGTGTTACACAAGGTAATTCCATTTATCCAGATAGGTCATCCGCCATTCAATAAGACAAGTTGGGTCACCACCCGTTCAAATGACGTATTATGTTCAAGATAGGTTATCCGTCTTTCAATAAGACAAGTTGAGTTGCTATTCATTTAAATGGTATATCATGTTCAAGTTCATCATCCGCCTTTCAATGAGACAAATTGGGTTTCCACTTATTCATCTGGCATATCAATTCAAAGTGTCCACCTTTTAATGAGACAAGTTGGGTTGCCACTCGTTCAAATAACATATCAAATTTAAAGTGGATCGTCTTCCTTTTAATGAGACAAGTTGGATTATCCCTCGTTCAAATGGCATATCAAATTCAAAGTGGATCATCCGCCTTTTAATGAGACAAGTTAGGTTGCCACTTATTCAAATGGAATATCAAGTTCAAAATGGGTCATACATCTTTACATGAGACAAGTTAGGTCGCCACCTCATTCAAAGTGGCATATTATGTTCAAGTGGATCATCCACTCCACCTTTTAATGAGACAAGTTGGGTCACCACACGTTCAAATGACATATCATATTCAAGAAGGATCATCCGCCTTTTAATGAGATAAGATGGGTCGACACTCATTCAAATGGCATATCAAGTTCAAGATAGGTCATTCGCCTCTCAATGAGACAAGATGGATCACCACCCGTTCAAATGGAATATCATGTTCAAGTGAGTCATCTGCCTTTCAATGAGATAATTTGGGTCGTCACCCATTTAAATGACATATCAAGTTCAAGATGGATTGTCCTCCTTTCAATGAGACAAAATAGGTCACCACCCATTTAAATGGCATATCAAGTTCACAATGGGTCGTCCGCCTTTCAATGACATGAGATGGATCGTTATCCATTCAAATGGCATATCCAATTTAAGCTGGTTCATCCGCCCTACAATGAGACAAGTTGATCCGCTACCTCATTCAAATATGTACGTAATTTGGCATCGACACTGAGGTAATTTTGGAAGTAACATCGAAGGTACGCGAATATTTTATCTTCAAACAACCCTTTCTTATTTATCAAAAGACAATGCATCCCTTCCAACGAACGAAGAATATTGTCAAATTTCTATCAACATTTAACAATGTTCTATACACATGTCATTCTTCTACTTATTCGTCTAACCAAAATTGGCGACATGTCAATGTCTTCATCCAAAGACTCTTTCATCATCTCTGGATGAAGAGGGACAGTTGTTGACACCCAATTTTGGCCTGACATTTTAAAAATAAATAACTTTAGGCTTTTTATTTGTTAAATTGCACAAAAATTATTTTTATATATTTTTTATTTAATTTAACACAAGTTATTGATAATTATCCTTATTTTTTAAAATATTAGGATATTTATCAATTTATTATTATTTTTAATTATTTTAGCACAATTTTTATTTTAACATAGTTCGTTAATACATAAAAGATGGAGAAGATACTTTTGCACAAATTACTTAAATATCTATTGTTTTGGATAATCCATGATTTTGGATAGCCCGATTTTCCAAAATCATAGGATTAGGCACACAATTTTGCTCTTGAGTGATTTTATTTTATCTATAAAACCTATCCACTCCCCATTACAATTTCTTGGTGGTGAAAATTTTCAAATTGGACAAACCCTAAAAATATCTCTTTCCATTTTTCTAACAAAATCAACCGCCTTTCCCTTTTCTTTAACCCACTGTACAGATCCACCACTACATCGGATCTCCGTTCTCTGATAACCACTACCACTGTTCAAACATCAAATCCAACGAGCTATCTACTCCACCACCCACCACCATTGTCGAATCTCTAACTCTGGTAATAACCAAAACCCCCACTATTCTCTACTCCGACTTAACCCACAAAACTCTAGCTCCTTCAAAATCACAACAGCTCTATGATGGAGTGACCAGCTCAATGCCGACGAGCCCACAATGCCAATACTCTGACAAGCTCCAACAAAGTGCGAACCATCAGCCATGACATTATTACCATTAGATCTATTCGGATTTCACCATTTTTGGAATTTCTTTGCTGGCCAGAGTGTCATATTTCTCTTTACTGGCCGGAAAACTCAAAACTTTGGTGACCTCTCTTCCTCTTTCCCCCTTTTGTATATATGTTTAATCTTTGAATGTTATTGTTTTGTTCTTACATCGATATTAATTTTTTTTTTGCACATGTTTAGTTAATAATTCTGTCGTTGCTCTATCTTTTCTTGCTGTTGATCTTTGCACATAATTAGTTTGGTTTTAGAGCTTTCCAGTGACTATTGTCATGTCTCAGTGATTTTCATTGTTTGAGTTGGGTTGATGTTGATCATTATTGTTTGTTTATTGATGTTGTTATTATCTTTAATACTCATTATTGATTTTTGCTTTGACTATTCATATTTATTTCATTGATATTTGTTGTTATTACTACCTATTACTAACTTTTGTTTTGGTACTGTTATTTTTTGTTTCTTGTTATTGATGTTGCTTTGATTATCCATTATTATTTTGTGATGGGTTTTTCTATTAATTTTGGACATGTTTTTACTAATAATGAACAAAAGTTAGTTTGATTGGTCAATTATAAAATCTCCCTGTCGAATTTTTGAGGCCTTTTGATACTTTAGAAAGCATGTACGCGGTCGTTATATAATATATTTACCCAACTCTTGAGTCAGGAACGATCCCATAGGGAATGAAGGAGATAGGTTCACCTTTGAGTGTAGCAATACACTAAAGTTTGCTCGTAATATGGTAAATGCAATAAAAATAAAACGGGGGTTCTATTTCGAACGTTTTTGTTTCCAATTTATCAATTGAAATCTTGGTTTGCAAAGCGAGTACTAGAAATTTGTAATCAAAGATTAGAGAGACTTGAGGCTATGTCATCATGAGTGTGAGTGCAATCATGGGTAAGTGAGTATTTTCCTAAATTCAACTAATAGTCATGGTTAAGCTAGATTTTGAATCTTAATGATAATATTTCAATAAAACATTAAATTTCACATGTGGGTTCTTTCGAACACCTCACATATGTTTCTTCATGCCCGATCTAATACCTCAATTTGGTAGCCTTATGTCTAAGATCTGCCATTAAATGATAATAATCAAGTCATTGTCAACCATTACTCCTCACCCTTATCCCCATTTTCAAGGATGGTAAAGGATCTAAGCTCAATTAGAGTTTACAACCTCCAATTTTAGGATGATAATAAGGAGTAATGGCCAAACCCATAACAACTAATCAATTAGAAAGGAAAATAAATACTACCCATGCAATAATCACTACTCAATCATAACATAACCCCAAATTGGAGAATTTAGCCAAGTGTAGTAAGAGAGAGAAATTTTATACCTATATGCTTATTGAAATCCTCCATGGAATCCAAATATTCACAAGTAAAAATCCAAATTCTATGTAGAAAAGCAAGGAAAATGACTAATCCCATAATTATGGTTTTGATTACAAGCTTCTAGATCTCAAAATTAACAACAGATTGGGTTCCAAGCTGCCAAAAAGCCTTTTATAGCTGAAGCAAAAATGGGCCAGGAATTTATGAAAATGCCACCATGCACACTTCGATAAGGGGGACTCGGCATCGCCGAAGGCCACGAAAATGCGCCGAAGTGTATCTTGATCTCTGAACTGGCATTGACTTTGAGCTTCAGTGATTCACATCCGGACTTTGGCAATGGACTCATGCTTCTCCGAACTCTTCAGCGATACACAAACTTCTTCTCCTCATCGCCGAATTGCTCTATTTGGAACCTGTTGAATCTGTTCACTTAGGTGATGGAACCTCCACTTAGTTGATGCCATCTAGTTTGGAGATCCCCCGAACTCCAAGGGTGATGCCTTTTTACATTTTAGCTCCAATTCTCCATCTTTTTGCTTCTTTATGCTCTATCAACTACTTCTTGGCCTCAACACTAAAAATAAATCAGACTAACATGAAAACTAACTCAAATTAGCATTGAGGACTTGATTTCTTACGGTTCTTTAGGCCAAATGAGTCGCAATTGCCCACTTATAAACACCCCCAACTTAAATCTTTTCTTGTCCTCGAGTAAATGCACACACAACAAAATCAACAATGTCTACAAATGGTACTACTTGGGAGCTTAGACACATGCTTCTTTTGTGAAAACAACTTCGCCCTCATGATTTTTAAAACAATGGCATAAGTATCACCTATCAAACACTCAATTCATGAATCATACGCTTCAAGTATTGACTAATTTCTTCCACACCGAGCACATGCTCATAGACCTCAATTATGGTTAACGAATGTGCTCAAGTGGTGTAATCAAGTGCACTCACAACATAGGAATCCCTTCCCTCAAGAAATAGTTAAAATTTAAACAAGAAACTACCACGATTACTTGCACTCACATAGACAATCATGAACACGAGTACCACACCATAGGCTTGCCCATATGCTCCACTTCACCATACTCAAGCATGCTACATTGGAGATCATGAAGGTCTTACTTTGGTTTGTAGTTTAGGCAACTGGTAGGGTAGGATAAATTAGGTTTATAGTGACTCTGCTCTCTTGAAGCATCTAAAGGGACCTCAACTACATCTCTTTACCCAAAGCCCACTTCTTGCGACACACCAAGGACCAATTCTCATGCCATCTTCCTCTTCCTATCCATTTAAAAGCAAAAATTCTTTTTTCAAATATTTACAAGCTAAGTTCACAATTGCAACTCTTTTTGCTTCTTTTCATTCTCTTTTATCTTTTTTATATAAGTATTTACAAGGAATAGTTGGATAACTAGAAAAGGAAATGAATGGTCCCCACAACTATGAACTTCCAATTACAAATCTCACCCAATAGCTCCTCCACCCCCAACTTAGGATTTTTGCCTATGTTGGTTTACGACCTCACCTTGATGCTTCAAGATGGATTTAGTTCAAAAGAGGGGATTGTGTAAGACGGGCTTTGGCTTGTAATGAGGTTGTCCAAGAAATAGGTTTCAAGGCATAAATTTAGGAAAATATTGGTCACTCCACTCACAATAGGGATGGCTATTTGTTCAAATTGAAGGTTCTCTCTCAATTAATGGCCTAAGATCACTTCTCCACATCGCCACACTCTTTGCTTAGCTTAATGGACTCAATGAACAATATTGAGGCAAAACCTTACCACACATGGCACTCAATCACACACTCAAAGCCACCCTTCCTCAATTGATGTACCACATTCATAGAACATGTCAAAGAATGTACTCAAGTAGTCAAAACAATATGCGGGTATTCACAAAGATGATTGCCTAACTAGTTCAACTAACCCAAAGAAAATTTTAAAAAGGGGCACCTTTGGAAAGTGGATCAATTCACAACAACGATTTGTCATTTTTAAGATTCGTGCAAGTGAAAAATCTCCCCAAGAGTACTATTTGAGTCAAAGTGTTCTATTGCTAGCACACTTTTCTCTTAATTACCAATGCCAAAAAGAATTTTGTTTATCACTATACTATGAACTACTATCCTAAAATAAAGGTAAGGAAATAAGAAATGAAAATCACACATACTCAAATCAACTCAAATAGAAATCACCTAGAATTATTACAAACCACTATCAAATATCCAGAAATATCATCCAAAACAAAATCTAAACCACACACCAATAACAAAAACAAAGTATCAAGAGCAGACTATCCAAAAGTAAGGCTCAATATTATAGATCCAAAATAAATAGTACCTCTCTCTAACTCAAAAGTATGCATTGTCCTTAATGAAATAGGGCTAATATAATAAAATAGAGTGAGTGGAAGGGTCCCCCTAAATTTGACTAAACATGTTACGGTGACTGGCTTACAGAAGCAGCCTCTGTCTGGACTTCAGTGCCTGGCTCAGCTCCATGAGTGATCTGTAGGGATGGATCTAGGATGTTTGTATATATCTCCATGGCAATACCTAGACTGAAAGTCTGATCGACTGTCTGCTCAACGAGTATGGACCCACTAGTCCCAATCTGAATAGTCTCCTGAGTTGACCTCTCTAAGGCAACCTCCAAAATCACCTGATATGTGGCCTACACATCAGCCTCCATCTGCACATCTGTGTCATCACCTGTCTCTATCTCAACATCCTCCTCATCATTAGATACATGATCCTCTTTATCCTCCTCCTCAGCATCAGGCACACTCTCTGGAACAAGGGCTGGAGCTGGGGTCTGAGAGGGTGCACCCCAGAGATGGGTCAAATCAGGGAACCTAAGCTCTTCCACATATGAGCGCAAATATGCAAACTCAGTCTTTATCTTGGTCACCTCTGCATCTAGAATAGGAAGCCGCTGTGGGGTGCTCAACTCATCAATATTAGCACCATAGAATCATAGAGTCTCCCGGATCCCTCGCATCTCCTCATGAAAAGGTCCTAAGGTGTCATTAACTGCATCTGCAATCATCTGTGGCATATGAGCCTCTAACCTAGATAGATTCACATCAGTTGAGTAGGCCAACTGGCCCATCTAAATGATGGCTGGCTGAGTCAATGGGAGCCTCGAAGTGCTTGGAGTAGAGGATGGTCTAGGGCCAAGGGCACTAGGTTGAATGGGTTATGAGAATATACCTGTGGAGGAACCTGGAGGAGTAGGAGATACAGTAGTAGGAGTAGGATGACTGACACTGCTATCAATGGAATCAAGATCAATCACCGGGGAAGAATGCTCCCTGGATTTCTTATTCTTCACTTCTGAAATAGTTTCAAGTTTGGTAATGTCAATGGTAGAGGTAGGGGTGTACTCAATATCTCTTTTTTCTTATAGAAAGGAACCTTGGCTCGGTGACACAACTTGGTAATGAGGTATGGGAAGGTGAGAGAAGTCTGATCCTACTGGGCCCATCTAGAAATGTCCGAGGCAATGATACAAAATTCAATCTCTCCTTCATGATGATCGTACCCAACAACACTTCTTTTGGATACCGGATGATAGTCTCATTCCGGGAAGGCATGAGGTTACTACAAATAAAGCTCAACCAATATCGAGCTTCCAAATTTATGTCACCTTTCTCAATAGGGGTACCCAGAGCAAGCCACGAAGGCTTCCCATAACAAACCAAAGGGGCTAACCAACCCTGAAGATCATTAATATGCTTCTTAGTACGGATATCAAAGTAGTGAGATGTGTCGACAGTGTCACCATATATCAAGTTTATCAACACTCTATCGCACTTAACTTTCACACCCCGAACTGTCACTTCATCCCTGGTTTCTTGAGGTTTGTCCGTCTTTCTCTTAGTGGGCAACAACTCCTCATACGCCTTATCGAATTCATGGACCCAATTTTTCACATATGGTTTTGGAGGTTTGGTGGATTTCTAGAACCCATGGTAACGTATGACATCCAAAACCATCGGGTGTTTGCCTTCTAACCCTTCCATGCTTAAACTTTGCTCTTCAATGATTGTGCGCTTTCTGAGAATCTTGAAGCGATTTAGGAACCGATGACCCACCATAAGCTGAGGATTGGAGGCAATATTGGAGCTATGTTTAACCTTTTTCTTCTTCTTTCGGGCAACCTCTGAAGTGTTAAGTGGTTCATGGATAGGAATGGTATTGCATTTCTTCGAGGTAGTGATGTTGTACCTCTCAGAGTTAGAACTACGCTTCAAATTTTTCTCCTTAGTCACCGGAGCTTTTCTTTTACCTTCTTCAACTTTTTTGTTCTTTTGAACCTTTTTTCCAGGCTTAGCATGCCCCGAAATCGAGACCCCCTTTGAGATTTTTGATATGGGAGGAGGAGTACGGGTGTTTTTCTTTGGTACCTGCTTTGGGTGAACCATATCTGCAAACAAAAGATGCAATACACTAGGCCAAGGTTAGCGATCACACAAATAACACATTTCAGGAGTGCATCACCAAAGTACTTAGGCGGATCGCCGAAGAGTTCGATGATGCACTACCTCTATCACCGAATCGAACAATTGGGAGCATCAAGTTTGGCGAAGGAAGGTTGGGGTTTGGCGATACTCCCTGAGCATCACCGAACAGTTTGGCGATACTCCCTGAGCATCGCCGAACTGATATAGTATTTCCAAATTTTCACCTTGAATGGCCAGTCTCATTGACAACTTAGGCGATATGTGGAGCACTTTGGCAATTTTCCATGAATTTCGGTGCATCGCCAAAGTTCTCGCTCTATCACCAAACATCGTATTCCCCAACTTTCAATTTCTCAAAACTAAAGTAGCATTTCAATGGCAATTTCAGTCCAATAATGACTATGGGTACTTATACTTCCCCAGGTATCAACATCAAAACAACAAGTTTGATGTTTTTGCCCTTATGAACGACGTCACCCAATCTATAATTGGACAAAATCATGAAAATTCAAAGTATACTCCAAACAACCCATTCAAACATCAAAATCCTTTTCAACAAAATCAAACCCGCAAACTAAAATTTAACCCAATTTCAAAATTATCAACAAATTGAAAACACAAGTTCAACCCAAATGAGTAACCCTAGACATCTATGAACTAAATTGAAATAAAATCAAGAAAAATTAAGCCACCATTCAAGATTGAAACTCAAAACTTCGAATAAATTTCACACCATGAAGTGCAAATATTAATGATTTTGAACAACCCACACAATATTCACAATAAATTTAGAGATCTAACCTTTAAATGAGAAATAGAAATAGATGAGTGTGCAATAATGTAAGAATTTGATTACTAGACGACGGCAAAAGCGGTGGTGAAAATATGTGCAGTGGTGGTGGTTCATGAAAGCTAATTTAAGTGTGTGTGTGTGTGTGTGTGTTGCACAAGTTAAGTGATAGAAAAGAAGGAAATGGGGAATAGGAAAAGAATTGAAGAAGAATAAGAGTCAAAAGTTGAAAAGTCTAAAGTCAGAAAAGTCAAACCGTCTTCCTTTTACACACGATCGAATTCGGCTATAGGGGAACACATCTCAAAGAGATCAGCGATGCATCGAATTGGCTGAGCATCGCCAAATGTGATAGTTTCCATAGTTTGGAGGTTCTCTTGGGCTAACAAGTTTGGCTATGAACAGCTTCATCACCAAAATCTTCGGTGATTCGCCGAACTATGAATTGCATCACCCATTTTCACAGTTGAAAATCCTTAGGAGATCGATTTGGGCGAAGGACCTTGGCGATTCACCAGAGTGTTTGGTGAATCACCAAAGTCACTTCCATGGAGCTTTTGGCATGATCTCCCGTATTTTTCTACTCCAACTTGTTTTATGATATGTGTT
The DNA here is from genome assembly GCA_031232105.1 of Capsicum rhomboideum. NCBI lineage: Eukaryota > Viridiplantae > Streptophyta > Magnoliopsida > Solanales > Solanaceae > Capsicum > Capsicum rhomboideum. The sequence continues at coordinate 44,624,302 of CP124708.1, read as the reverse complement.
CCACATTCAAACCCCATCTCACACCTGCACCATGCAACAAATGTTATTCAAAACAACAAAAAGTAAAACTTGGGTTGCTTCCCAAGAAGAGCCTTAGTTATCATCGTGGCACGACGTTATTTCTCATTAATCAAACATCCTTGAAATGGAGTATCTTAACTTTAGAAACTCTGGGGCCACCAACATATAAATGTTTCAAGCGTTGGCCATTCACCTTGAACCTTTTCTTCTCATGGTCCTCCAACTCAATTTCACCACTTGGATAAACATTTACCACCTTAAAAAGGCCCGAACATTTGGACCTTAACTTGCCCGCAAAGAGTTTCAATCTTGAGTTAAAAAGTAACACTTCATCACCAACACAAAACTTTTTTTTCAATATCTTGTCATCATGCCACCTCTTCATTAGCTCTTTGTATAGAGCTGAGCTTTAATAAGCCCGAAGGCGAAATTTCTCCAATTCTTGCAATTGCTCCACTCTAGACTTAGAGGCCTCCTCATAATCCATGTTAAGCTTCTTAAAAGCCCAAAGAGCACGATGTTCTAGTTCAACTAGTAAGTTACACACCTTAACAAAAATAATTTGATAGGGATACATACCAATAGGGGTCTTGATAGTTGTACGGTACGCCCAAAGAGCGTCAACCAATTGCCTTTCCCAATTAGTTTGTCCCATATTGATGGTTTTCTCCAAGATTTCTTTAATCTCCCTATTTGAAACTTCAACTTGGCCACTCGTTTGAGGATGGTACAGGGTAGCCACTTTATGCTTGACCCATATTTTTCGAGCAATACACCAAACACTCTATTGCAAAAATGAGAGCCACCGTCACTAATGATTTCCCCAAGAGTCCTAAACCTTGTAAATATATGCCTTATCAAGAAAAATATGACACTTTTTCTCTCATTATTTGGCAACGCAATTGACTCAACCCACTTAGATACATAATCAACGGCCACCAAAATATACTTATTCCTATACGAGCTTACAAACAGCCTCATGAAGTCAAGGTCCATTACATCAAACAACTCTACTTCAAGATTAGGCTTCATGGGCATCACGTGCCTCCTTTATTTGGCATGGCACACACGATCGAACCCACTCGTGAGCATCCCAATGAAGTGTAGGCCAATAGAAACTGCTTGGAAGAACTTTGGAGGCCATCCTCACACCACCATGGTGACCCCTAAATTGAGATGAATGGCATGCCTTAAGAATGGGATGCATTTTTTTATTCCATCATACACCTACAAATCACTCCATCTGCACATTCTCTAAATAAATAAGGTTCATCCCAATAATATTTCTTCATATCTTGAAGGAATTGCTTCCTTTGGTAATGATTCAAATCTTTGGGGAGTGAACCACACACCACATAATTTGTATAATCCACATACCATAGTTCTACACCCCTCGAAAGAGCCAATTTCACCCAACTTCTCATTGTTCGACTCAAGGCAGGATAGATGATCCACCACTTGGTTCCCTTATCCTTTCCTATCTTTGAATTCAAAGTTGAACTCTTGAAGTAATAATATTCACCGGATCAATCGTGGCTTAACCTCTTTCTTAGCCATCAAATACCGAAGAGTGGCATAGACAGTATGCACAATGACTTTAGTACCCAACAAGTAAGCACGACATTTTTCAAAAGTATAAACTACGGCTAGCAATTCTTGCTCTGTAACCATGTAGTTTCGTGTGCATCATTTAAGGACTTACTTGCATAATAGATTGGATGAAAGAGCTTGTCCTTTATTTGACCGAGAACCTCACCTAGTGCCAATCCACTTGCATCACACATCAATTCGAAAGAAAGCGACCAATTTAGGGCCACAATGATAGGAGCCGATACAAGTTTCTCCTTGAGGCAATTGAATACCCTCACACGATCTCCATCAAATTTGAACTTGTCTTTCTCTTCAAGAAGTTTACACATCGAATATGCTATTATGAGAAATCCTTGATGAATCAATGATAGAATTCGGCATATCCTAGAAAACTTTGGACACCCTTAATGGAGATCGGAGGGGGTAGCTTAGCAATCACTTCGAACTTGGCATGGTTGACTTGAATTCCTTAGCCCAATATCTTATGCTTAGTATGATACCTTTCTTTACCATAAAGTGGGATTTTTCCCAATTCAATACAAGGTTTGTCTCAACACATCTTTTGAGGACTTTGCTCAAATGCTCTAGGCATGCTTCAAAGAAACCCCTTATAACTGAAAAATCATCCATAAACATCTTCATTGTATCCTCCACCATGTACGAAAAGATAGATAACACGCACCTTTGAAATGTGTCCGGTGCATTGCATAACCCAAAGAGCATTCTTTTGAAAGCAAACGTACCATAAGGACAAGTGAAAGTCATTTTCTCTTGATCTTCGGGAGCAATAGAGATTTGGTTATAACCAGAATAGCCGTATAGAAAATAATACCACCTTCTTCCCGCTAGTCTATCCAACATTTGGTCCATAAATGGCATGGGAAAATGGTCTTTTTCCATCCAAGAATTTAACTTTTGATAATCCATATACACTCTCCAACCCATAATTGGCCTAACAAGGACAAACACATTATTCTCATTGGGTACCACTATAATTCCTTCTTTCTTGGGTATACATTGTACCATGCTCATCTAAGCACTATCCGAGATTGGATACACGATGCCCACGTCTAGCCATTTAATGGTTTTGTTCTTTACCACCTCTTGCATATGAGGGTTTAGCCTCCTTTGATGTTTTACACTTGGCACACATTCGGGGTTCAAATTGATTTTATAAGTGCAAATATCGGGAGGGATCCCAAAAAATATTAGTGATAGTCCAGTCGATGGCTCTTATAAACCTTTTTAACACGGACACCAACACCTCAACTTGTCGTGCCAATAATTTCACTGCAACAATCATGGGCAAGGTATTATCAAACCCCCAAAAGACATATCAGAGATGAGGAGGAAGCACTTTGAGCTCAAGTTTTGGAGGCTCTTCAATCGATGGCTTTGCAAGAGGACTCTCCCGATTTTTTAGATCAAGGTGAAGTTTATGTGGGTTCTTGTTATATGAACCAAGGCCAGTCAAAGAGGCTACAACCTCACCATATTCTTTATCATATCCACTTCCATAATTCTACAAGACCGCCGATAGTGGCTCACTTATAAAATCTACCTCCATTGCATCGGCAACCTCATCATCAATAACGTCAATCACTGAGATCATTTGGAAATCCTGGGGTTGCTTCATGGGCTTGCATACATTGAAGGTCACTTCATCGTCATTAACCCAAAATTTCAACTCCCCACATTCTACATCAACAAGTGCTTTCCCGATATCCAAGAATGGTCTACCAAGAGTTATGGGGACCTCATAGTCGATCTCATAATCTAGAATAACAAAGTCGGTGGGGAATATGAACCGATCAACACAAATAAGCATGCCATAGAGGACTCCCACCGGTCTATTTATGGATCGATCCACCATCAAAAGCCTCATAGTTGTGGCCTTGGGAGTTCCCAAGCCAAACTTTTTGGACACGGCCAATGGAATCAAATTTATACTTTCCCTTAGATCACACAAGGCTTTACCAAATTGATATACACCAATCCTACAAGGAATGGTAAAAGCCCCCGGATCATCCTTGTTCACCACCATGTTACTAGTCATTATCGCACTACAATTGTGCAATACTTCAACCGTTTCAAAATCCATGATTCTCTTTTTGGTTACCAAGTCATTCATAAACTTAGCGTAATCGGGCATTTAGAGCAAGGCCTCAACCAATAGGATATTCATGAACAAGTTGCTAAATCTAGAGAGAAACTTCTTGAATTTAGTGTCATTCTCCTCCTTCTTGAATCTTTGCAGAAATGGAGGAGGTATCTTGGTTGTCGGCTTTGAAGCAACCAGAATTTCATCTGATTTAGATACATTTTCATCAATCACTTGTTGTTTCTCTTCATTCTCCCGGTTTTTCAATAGTCGAATCTTTGGGAAAAGGAGCTTCTTCATTCAGCTTGTCAACCCTTTTTATCTTTACGCTTTCTTGATCTTCAACTACCTTCTCATTGGGGTCTTCATCGATATTTAATATCTCACCACCTAGTGTCTTTCCTCTCCTAGTGACAATGTCCATACAATAAGCATCATTCTTGGGATTTGTTATGGTGTCACTAGGGAGTCCTCCCTTTTGCCTAGGATTGAGGTAAGCCAAAATTTGGCTCAATTGGGTCTCAATTTGTTTAATCTAAGATGCATGGGTCCCTTCTACTCTGTTGAGTATTCTAGCAAGTACATCTACATTCTCATAACATTCTGGATCAACGAAGGTGGTTTCTTTGCCCTTTTTCCTACCATGAGGAGGGTACTATTTATCACGATCTCTCTCTCTATTCTTATCCCTCCAATCATAATCTCTCTCTCTATCCCTATCCCTCCAATCTCTATCATGGTCACGGTCATGATCTCTCTAATCTCAATCCTTCCAATCTCAATCTCTATCCTTCTAACCTTGATTCTTGCCTTGCCTTTAGTAGGTAGGTCGGGAACCTCCCATTTGGTTCGATAAGAAATGGATCTCTTCATCAAGTGAATCAGCATAATCATCTTCATAAGCTCTATTTCCTCTTGAAACTATGACGTAAACCGCTTTTGGGGTTGATCCCATGACATGCTTTGTTAAGAGATCCATTTGTGTCATAATCTTGGACATGTTTTAATCTCTTTCTTCATCATTTTTCCTTTGTTCTTGTCTCACATAAGACACAGAGGGATCCCCCACGGCCACCTCGACATCTCGTGTGTGCCAAACTCGACTTTACTTTATCATTTGGTCTAACAATCCTGTAGCAAAAAATGTTTGGTTTATTAAAGATCATCTGGCCAAGTTATCCGTTACGGTCTTGTTCAATGACTCCAAAGAGTGATTGAAGATTTGGAGTAACATTTTGTCCGAAATTTCATGATTGGGGCAATGAAGCAATTTCTTCTTAAATCTTAACCATGTCTCATATAGGGCTTCACCGCTTACTTGGCGAAAGTTTGTTATCTCGTCTCGAAGTTGAATCCTATGAGACAGTGGGAAGAACCTATCTAGAAAGACTTCCGTCAACTCAACCCATGAAGTGATAGACCCCTCAAGCAACTCTCTCAACTAAGTCACCGTTTCTTCCATCAACAAAAAAGGAACAATCATAGCCTAATTGATTCTTGGGAGATGTTTGCAATATCAAAAGGAGAGCAAACATCGATGAAATTCTTTAAGTGCATGTTTGCCTCTTCATATGGTTGACCACCGAACAATCCATTCATTTGAAGTAAGTGAAGCATGACGCTAGTGATGTGGAAGGTCTCATTGCCTACAGTAGGAGGTAGGTGGATAGCACTAGCCCTTTCGGCGTCTCTCAAATGATCCTCATCTTTGAATTGCCCCTCATAAGTTGTGGTATAACTACCTTGTTGGCTCATGGTGTCTTGTTGACTCATATTCTCACCTAACAAAAACAAAAATAACAAATAAAGTAAATTCACACTACGGCTAACACAAGTGAGTCAAGACACTAAAAAAAATAAATGCTAAATTTCATTCCCCAGCAATGGCTCCATTTTTAATAATGCACAAATACACTCTAGAAAGGATGTACGTGGTCATTACGCAATATATTTACCCAACACTTAAGTCGAGGTCATCCCACAGATAATGAAGGAGATAGGTTCACCTTCGAGTGTAGTAATCCACTAAATATTTGCTCTTAATATGGTAAATGCAATAAAAATAAAATGGGATTTTTGTTTCGAACATTTTTGTTTCTAATTTATCAATTGATAGCTTGGTTTGCAAAATGAGTACTAGAAATTTGTAATCAAAGATTAGAGAGACTTGAGGTTAAGTCATCATGGGTGTGAGTGCAAGCATGGGTAAGTGAGTATCTGCCTAAATTCAACTAATAGTCATGGATAAGCAAGATTTTGAATCTTAATGCTAATATTTCAATAAAACATTAAATTTCACATGTGGGTTCTTTCGAACACCTCACATATGTTTCTTCATGCCTAATCTAATACCTCAATTTGATAACTTTATGTCTAATATCTACCATTAAATGATAATAATCAAGTCATTGTCAATCATTACTCCTCACCCATATCTCCTTTTTCAAGGTTGGTAAAGGATCTAAGCTCATTTAGAGTTTGCAACCTCCAATTTTAGGTTGATAACATGGAGTAATGGCCAAACCCATAACAACTAATCAATTAGAAAGGCAAATAAACACTACCCATGTAATAATCACTACTCAATCATAACATAATCCCAAATCAGAGAATTTAGCCAAGCATAGTAAGATAAAGAGAAATTATACCTATATGTTCATTGAAATCCTCCATGGAATCCAAATATTCACAAGTAAAAATCCGAATTCTATGTAGAAAAGAAAGGAAAATGACTAATACCACAATTATGATTTTGATTACAAGCTTCTAGATCTCAAAATTGACAAAAATAATAGGGTTCCAAGCTGCCAAAAAGCCTTTTATAGGTGAAGCAAAAACGAGTCAGGAATTTATGAAAATGCCACCTCGCACACTTCGACGAGGGGGAATCGGCATCACCGAAGTCCACGGTGATGCGTTAAAGTGCATTTTGATCATTGAACTGGTGTTGATCAGCAATTCGCGTCTGGTAACTTTGGTTATGGACTCATGCTTCACCGAACTCTTCGGCGATACACCGAACTTCTTCTCCTCATCGTTGAATTACTCCGTTTGGAACTTGTTGGATCTGTTCACTTAGGCGATAGAACCTCCACTTAGGCAATACATCCTCTAGTTTGGCGATCCGACACACTCCAAGGGCGATGCCTTTTTGCATTTTAGCTCCAATTCTCCATCTTTTTGCTTCTTTCTACTCTATCAACTACTTATTGGCCTCAACCCTGAAAATAAACCAAACTAGCATTAAAACTAACTCAAATTGGTATTTGGAACTTGATTTCTTATCGTTCTTTAGGCCAAATGAGTCGCAAATTGTCAACTCATCACCTCCCCATAATAAAAGACGGATTTTACTTTTCATGTTCCATATTTTTCAAGTTCAATTATTTTATGCCAAGTTTCAATACTTTCCTAATAAAAGAATCTCTCCGTCGAATTGTCTCAATATTTTTTTATTCAAGTATCAATATTTGGCCGATGAAGATATTTTCATTGATTTTCAAGGCCTCCCAGTACAAAAGATGGATTTCACTTTTTCGTTTATTATTTCTTTAATTTATTTTGATTTATATTTGTTCATTACTAATACTTTTTCCAAGTGTTTTTACAGGTACATGGAGCTTCTTACCGAAGAAGACACTCGAATTCAAATTCAAGAATCATTTTGAGTTATTTATTATTTTTATTCATTTTGTTTAACGATAGGCAAATATTAGGTTGTCTTCATTATTCGTGCTTTACTTTATTTTTTACATATTTTTATTTTTCTTATACATGCAAATGATTTTTTATCTCCTCCACAATTGAAAAAATGAATTCAGCAGGGATCCACCTTTCTAGATTTTGATGGGTGCCTAACACCTTTTCTTTGGAATAACCTGACCCCTTACCTAGAATCTAATTGGTTTTGCAGACTATTTTTCTTTAATTTAATTAATTGGTTTCCTAGTTTTCCTAAAATTAGGTAGCAACTCTCAAATATTTTTAAAACAAAATTATTTTTTGTTTTTTGAGTCCCGAAGTTGCGCCGCGCCTTATGAAGAAAAGGATTGCGACACTCGTGTTTCGACTTTTGAGGTAGGTTATGGCTTAACTTTCTTCCGATCGGGCTAGGTAGTTAACCATTCATGTAAAGTGTGCTATGGGTTGGGGACTTTATCCTGAGATTCATCTTTTGAGATTATTATTTTATCGTGTTGCCCGTGTAGGGGGCTTATGTGAATATTATCATTGACTTGAGAGATTATTATCATTGAGATGTCCGTACAGGGGCTAGTATTAGTTCTGTTTTAGCATTATTTGTCCTTTATTATTATTGTGATGCTCGAGTGGGGGCTTGAATTGATATTATTGATGTCTTACATGACTCTCTACTATTGTGTTGTCATGCGATGGCTTGTATCATGATCTACTGAGATTTGAGGTGACTTGAGCTCAATTATACCATTATTAAGTCGATTCATTATATGATATTGATTTTGTTATGAGCATACATCCTCATTTCATTCATTCATATTTATGGAACTGGTACCACTGAGAAACACTATTTTTGAAAGAAATGAGACACTTTATAAAATGCCTTAACCAAGGGATGTGACGGTAAGGTTGATTGATGAGATTATGATAGTATATAGGTTGCAAACCCCCCATAGGTCCTGTCCTGGAAGCTTATGCTCGGAAGGTGTATACGAGGTGACATTGAGACATTCCATCCTTATCATATCATTGCATTGCATCACTTGAATTTCTCTTATATGAATGTTATCGTGTAATTTAGTCTTTCTTTTGTATATTTGTGTGTAGTTACTCTTATACTATTATTGTGGTTGTTTTATTTATATTGTTAGGAGCTATAAGACTTGAACAGTCGTTGAAAATTTTTATGTATGCAGGTGGAAGCATTGCTCATAGTATCCTTTATATGTTTAGTTTTCTACTTTGCTTGGTCGGCCTATGATTCCTACCGAGTACAAGTGGACCGTACTCACTCCTACTTTCTGTACCCTTTTTGTGCATATCCCAGTTCGAGTACGACCCGCGGAGCCTAAGTTAGTGCTAATCTGGGAGTGTTCGGAGTACTAGTGAACTTCTCGCCCGAAGCATTGTTCTAGACTTCCCCTTATCATTATGTTATCTTTATCTACATTCAGAGATAGAGTTTTTATATATTTTCATACACTATGTCAGTTTTAGAGTGCTCTTTGCTCATGACACTAGATTTTGGGATTTGAGTTGTATCCATTTCAGATTTTGAAGTTATTCTATATTATAGGCCTGACTTTATCCTAAAGTCTCGTATTTTATTATTATATATCTTCTTTTCGTATTTTATATCTCTTGTGGAGTTAGGCTTACCTACCAAGGTGTGGTCGGGATAGGTGTAATCGTGACCTCGGATTCTGAGTCATGACAAATACCCTCTGCTTTATTTAACTTTATTATATTAGTGATGTTAAGAGTTTGAGGGATATTTTTGTTTTTTTAACTATTTTATCTTGGGATAACGAAGGCTTATTATTCCATCTAGAGGCAAAGATAACTTATCCCAGTACTATTATTAATCCGGGGATAAGTTATTTCAAACTTTATAACCAAACAAAGGATTAAAGGGTACCAAAAGTTTATTCATGACCATCTTCTCTTATCCATCACATCAAACGACCCCTTATAGTGTTTGCAGTATTTAGACATTTTCTCATACTCTACATTCTGAGCATAACTTTTCAAAGGAACTCTTTCTTTCTCCCGCCTGACCCAAATACTCTCTAGAAGAGGTTTAGTGAGATCAATATTCCCCCCAACTTTAGCATTTTCGAACTAATTTTGAATGTGGTCATAATGTCCAAAGTTTGTGAGACCAACTAGGCTTAAAATTTGATTGGCATAATCCTATTTGTTACAGTGAAATAGAAGCTCAGAGAGAAAAATCTATAATGGGGCAAATGAAGCATCTTCAAAAATCTATAATGGGGCAAATGAAGCATCTTCATCCTATTTAAAATCAGTTGCTCATTGTTCAAGCCATATCTGAAGACCATCTATCAACTACTCTCTTAAAATTGACAATTCTACAATTTTTCTGTTGCCAAAATACTTAAATATAGTTTGTAATTGAAAGTGTAGACAATAAAATTCGCGACCGAGAAAATAATAATCGGGACAGAAAAATATTGCAACAATCGTTTATTGATTTCAATATGTGAGTGTTACAATCTCTATCAATCCTCTGATTCGCCTTTCTAAATATAAATTCAAGGGCTTCGAGCTTAATCTTGAATTTGATGAACTTGAACTTGATTTGTGGATTTAATGAACTTGATCTTGACTTGTGAATTTGGATTCAAGGGCTTTTGAGCTTGATCTTGAATCTTCGTCTTGATCTTCAGTTGTTTATGAACTTGAATGCTTGGACTTGTAGCTTGTAGAGAAATTTGTGGTGTTTGATCTACGAGCTCTCTCTTGCTTTTTTGTTAGAATTGTTGGTCCCCCCCCCCCCCCCCCCCGTCTTCTTGAATTATGAGGTCCCTATTTATAGTTGTGGAAAGGGAAGAGTCACGGTGAAGATGGGCTTTTTCTGGCCAATCAGATTTAAGTGATATGTCGACATTTGATTGGCCTTTGATTTCACTAGGCTTGCTGCATCATTTTGACATGTGGCACGGTCCTATTGGCTCATTTACTTGACTTGGCATGCCACGTCATTTGACACTTGGCGCCAAATTGGGCCTCTAGACTAAGATGATACATTGGGCTTAACCAAGTGGGCTCATTATTTGTAGCCCAAATTAATGGACTAGCCCGATGAACTTTGGACTTTAATTAAATCCATATTTATTGAACTTAAATAATTAATCCAATTATATTAATCCACCATATTTATTTGGAGTAATATATTTAAAATTCATATGATCACAGAAAGCACTGATCATTACATTACCTTTGGTTTTCATTTTCAACAAAGGATAGCTTCTGAATCACTTTGACTTCTAATCTGGTTTTCAAGAACTCTCTAACTATCGTTAATTTATATTTTTGAGTCATTACACCATAGTTATCTTTGAATTTGAAATTACCATAGGTATTCCACCGTGAGTGATAATTTATGCCCTAACATGGTATTTGCAATTTGCATCAAATGAAAGATTCTAACTCACAAGGCAGATCACTATATTTATATAAGTGAATATGGGAAGAATTTTTCAGTGGAGATGACTCGTCGGTCCAACTAAGTGGTCTTGAATAGGGGTATACATGATCGGGTTGGTTCGGATTTTTTAAATACTAAACCAAATTATTTATGTCGGGTTTTTAAATTTATATACCAAACCAAACCAATAAAATTCGGGTTTTTCAACCTCGGGTTTTTTCGGGTTTTTCGATTTTCTCGGATTTTTGGGGTTTTTTCCGTTAAAGTCTTTATACAAACATATAAGTAACTTGTGCTTCAAATATTTCTTTAGTCCTAAGAAGATACAACTATATTAGGTGTTCCTTAAGAAAATAACACAAACTATGAAATCAGCGGCGTCTCAACCATATCGGGGGCCTAAGGCGAAACTCTAATGAGGAGCCTTATCTAAATTTATATATATATATATATATATATATATAAATTTTTTATAGTTAATATTTTCTGATAATTCTTTTTCAATTGACAAAATAGCTAATACATTCAATTTTTCTTGAGACATTGTTGATCTTAGGTAAAATTTTATCAATTTTAATTTTGAAAACCTTCTTTCAGCTGAGACAACCGTAATAGGAACTCTCAATATTATTCTATAAGCAATATAGACATTAATTAGTAATAGAATCAAGTCGTTTTATCTGACTGGATATATCAATCACATTATTATCTTCTACTTTTACTATTTCTCTTACACTTTCAATTCAGAAAATAAAACTCTATTTAGATTTTCTTTCTTTTTTTCGAAAAATAAGAGTTGTTTTTTGTTTTTTATTCTAATAAAAAATTTCAATATTTTTTTTCATATATATAGTATATATAATTATTTTTACATGAAAATATGGGGCCTCCATAATTATGGGGCCCTAGGCGATGGCCTAAGTGGCCTAATGGACGAGACACCCCTGTATGAAATGAGTTATGACAATAAAATATTCAACAAAAAATAATAATAAAATCATATAAAATAAATATTACATATTAACAGGTTATAATAAAAATAATCATAATTTAAAAATATTAAGTCATGCTAAAATAAGTCTAGTAAGTATTAATTACATAACTAAATATTAAATAGAAAAATAAATTTAGGTTATGTATTTATGCAAAACTAAAGAAAAGATATCCAATATTATTATCATTCTTAGTGTTTTAATTGAATATTTTTGTTAGCATTTAATTGAGTTACTAATATATTGGACCATTCAAAATTCTAAGTTTAAACTTGAAATAATATATTGAAAGATAAAAACAATGAAAAAGTTTAAGAAATATTTATAAATTACACCACAGTAAATATTGTTATGTATTAAATATTTTTAAAAATTGTAAAATATAATATCAAGTTGATTCAGGCTGGTTTGGTGTTTTTTTAGTTAAATTCAAACCAAATCAATTATAGTCCGATTTTTTTTTCCAAAACCAAACCAAGTCAAACCAAGCCATTAGTCAGGTTTTTTTTTTCCTGGTTTGACTCGATTTGCGGTTTGATTCGATTTTCGGTTCAATTTTGTTCACCCCTGGTCATGAATATTGGGTGGATGCGCGCAAAAAAAGGCCATATGATGTGGCCATCGAGAGGCGTGTGCACGCCAATTGCCGAAAGCTCTATTATAACTAGAGGAAAATGGCACGTGTTAGCACAGATCCGATATTATGAAAAGTAAAAATGTTAATATATTTTTGTCAAAATAACAAATATTATGATAAAAATATGTAGTCTAATTTTGGTTCAAATAAATGCATAAGGAGTATAGTAAGGGGAATATGTTTTTACTAAAAAGTTTAATTTATTATTTTTTATTTTATTTTATAGGAAATTATTCTTTCAATTTTTAAAAAAGTATATTATTTATATTTAAAAATAACTAAATTTTAAAGACTTTATTTGATCAAGATCTTGTATATTGAAACCTATAGTTATGGACCCAAATATGTTAATACACAAAATTTTTCCTTTCAAATAAAATTCTCTAGTATTTGAAAAAGTGAAAAAAAAATATATGCCAATAGTTAATCAAACTGCATGATATAAATTTAAATGAAAGAAGTATATTTTTATTCAAAGTAAATCACATAAATCTAAAAAATAAAAGAAATATATGTTTTTATGCTCTTGCTCTTTTTTTTTAAAGTCATCTTAATTATTAAAAAGAAATTAAACATGCTATAAGTCCGTATCTTTTTAATGTTGACCAATTTTATTAATATATAATTGATCAGTCGAAGGTAAAATCTTACTAGCAATTTATGCTGACTTATTTTTACTTGATCCATATTGACTTGACACACATCCTAAAAATTATTTATTAAAAGTTTATTTTACTAATTTTATTTCATTAATGTGTTTGAAAACATAAATTTGACATTTAGTATTTCATATAGTTACTAAATCACAAGGTTAATATTAGAAGAAAATAATACATATTTTTTAATTGCTAAAATAAATAAGTAAAAAAAAAATATTTTTCTATATTTTAGTATAAGAGCCAAATAAAAAGAAATATATACCATTTATTTAAATTTAAATTTTTTAATTATAATTAATTAATATAAATTATGATTTTTTTAAATTACTTAATTTATGTTAGATTTAGAAAAGTTTCAATGGGCCCCACTACATTCAATGACATTTCTTCATGAAGGGCATGATTTGTAATTTAAGGTGGGCATTTTTTGAAAGTTGTTGGTAAAGTCCAAATTAAAAAACAGAAAATACAATCCTATGCAAACAACATGATCTTGTAAAATATTTTATGTAAATGGCTTTAAACAGACATGTTGAAGGTGTCCTTTCTAATATATAGAAAGTTAAACTTTGACCGTCATAAAATGAATAGGATTTGGTAGAGAGAATTTTTTTTTTCTTCACCAAGTTGGTAAGCAATTCTTAGGTTACAAAGGCTAAAATGTCATTAAAACTATTTATAAAAAAACTTAAGTACAAAAGTATTTTCAATTGAGAAAGGACAAATGATGAAAATGGAGCACTGGGCATTAGGAATTTTATTTTAAAAAAGGATATTTTGAGGCCTACCAAAGATATCAAGGATAAAAAAATAAAATGTTTGATAAGCGTTTATAAACTGATAAATTATAAGTCGGAGGTAGCCACCGAAAAATTCTTAAAAGATACATTCACATTTTTTAATTAATTTGAAACAAAAATAAAACTAAATAAAGCCACTTCATTTATCACAATGGATTATATTTTTGTTCAATATATTATTGTCAATATAAATACTAAATATTGAAAAAAAATGTATAAGCACTTTTATTGATTCAGTATTTACCAAAAGCGTAAATAATAAGCTAAAAAATATTTATAAACTAATTTGACCAACTTATAAACTTGCCCAAACACCCTTTTGTGTGATTTCCATTGGACTATCATAATTTTAGGGATGTTCCAGTATATTTGGGTTGCTCTTTTAAATTCGATTGATTAGTTTCCCCATAGAGAAATATTTTTTGGTATATCATATGAATTTGCTTTTGGTGGAAACTGTATAATTAAGACGGTGCTAGTTAGTGCAATTTGTCTTATACGCTTGTAGTTGTGAGATTTTCCTGGAGTAGGAAATATTAATTTTCTTTTCTTCAACAAAGTTAACAAGATACGGTCAAATTGTGGTCCCAGTACCACCAGGTTTGGTTTAGTGCACCTGGAGAGAGACAACAAGCTTCCCTTGATGCATCAATATATATATATATATAAATTAAGACTAAGATAATAAAAATTGAATTTTTAATACAGTGATTTGATATATGTTTATTTGTGATAATTGATGTAAAATTCTAGTCAGTACTTCCTTTTTCACCTGTGCCTTTCATCATGTGTTAATATTTATTTTTATTTCTATATTTTTCTCTAGGAGAACAGTAATATACAATTTTTTTTATATATATATATTTACCCTGTTCATCTCTCTCTTAACCTATGTTCTTGATAATTTCTTCTTTAACCTCACCCCGGATATGGCTGATAATTTATCCTTTAAACTGTGGACATTCAAAGCCTTAACTTTCAAGAAATTTATGGGTTAATCCATCGTTATTATTAAGAGATTAAGAGGTTAATCATATACTAAGGGTTATAAATTTTATAAAGACAAATAAATAAAAACAAATATATTACATACAAATTTACAAAACATATATGATTATATTAAAACATAGATAATATGGGAGAATAATATAGAAATATAAAAATAAAAGGACATGCATGACTTAAGACGGAGAGAGGTTTTCCTTTCGGGAACCCCTAAAAGACTTCTTACACACTAGCTTTCTTACACACTAGCTTATTAAAAAGACTTGACTTATTTTACAAGGATTTATAATACAAGGTTTAGACAGGGAATACAAGAAAACATTGGGATGGATAATAGATGAAAAAGAAGGGGAATGTGAGGATTTTTGGGAAGAATTTTCTTAGCTATGGATTTTCTCTTCTTACCACTCTGCCTTTCGAATTCTTGGACCGCCTCTATTTATAGATGTCTCCGAACTTGAAATCTGGATTTCAAATTCTTATTTGCTTTCTTTAGAGTATTGGAGAAGAATCTTACATAATGCTCCACTTACGTATAATGCTCCACTTACGTTTTTCAAAAAGTCTGTCTCCTTTCAATTTTATGTCAAATGTCTTAAAAAGTCTTTATCTTCTTTCAACTATATGTCAAAGCTTAATTTGTGTCCATCATAGTGTCTCTAATCTCTTCTTTCACATGCCTTCACATGTCTTCTCACATTATTCTCTATGTGTCTAAATTGCGCAGTGCTACTGAATCAAAACTCATTCCTGAGTCATAGTTATCGTCGTTATGTATATTATTGTCTTCTGATTAGTCTACCGTTTCTTCTTCTTCGTTTGCATTTTCATGCTTATCTTGAATATGTGGTTCAACCGTTTGGTTGTCTTGACTGTTCTGGAGAAACTGCTTAAGCGTCTGTTCTATTAATTTTTTCATCTCGTCTTTCTTTTTCTTGTTTAATTTCATCATTCTTTTCTTAGATGATTCTCCTCTTACTATAGTCTCTGGGAGTATTCTTCCTATTTTAGGATATGTCTCTTCACTTTTTGGCAAAGTGACAGTCATTAACAGATTCGATGAGTCTTTATCGGTTATCGTTTGAGTCGGACTAGCTGTGTCTCTATCCGACACAGTGGATCTTGTTGCATTCATTGGAAAATGCACACCCATCTCATCCATTTTATTTTGAGATAGAGAACTCTGAGGATGAGAGTCACAAACTATTTGTGTCTGGGTTTGATATATTATTGTCTTCATCGATTTGAGTTTGTCTTCTAGTGACCTTATTTTCTCGATAAGTCTGGCTTTTTCTAGAATCAAGGCTTCATTTTTCTGATTCAGCCTCTTGAATGCTTCCGTCATTGACTAGCAATGGTCATAAAAAAATATATTTTTTGTATATTTTTGGATGTTATACTGGGGTATTGTCATTTGAATTTTATCTGAGGCAGGAGAAATATAGTAATTTGGTCCTAATATACTTTTAGCTGGAATGACCCTCCAGGACATTTTCCTAATTTTAGCTCATTTTTTGGTGTTTTGAGCCTTTCCATAGAGGCTACAGGTCATTTATGACTTGTCGAAACTGTCGGTTCGATTATCGGACAGTTCGTTTGCATTTTAGGCTCGTTTTTCTATTTTGGAACTTTCGCTATTTAGGATTTGGTCTCGGAAAAAAACTCCTTTTAGACGATCTCAGATGATAATTTCGTCAGAGCCATCAGCTCCGTAATGTTGATTTTAGGCTAGGGGGACCCTTGGTTCGGGTCCCGAGGCTTCCGAACTCGTTTTGGGCTATTGGGTAGATTTGGTGAAAAATGAAACTATAGGTGTGGGCCTCACATTCAATCGAAATGACCTTGGATGGAAATTTTGATAGTTCCGTTGAGTCTGGAATGTCAAATTTGGTATGGTTGCATAGTTCATTTACGCATACGGGGTTCCGAACGAATCCCGAGCACCCGATCGGAGTCCAATTTGGACTTAGCTAAAATTTGATATCTGATTTTCTGGTGTGACCGCCTTAGCGGTCAAGGCCCGCTAAAGCACTCGTCGCTTAAGCATCCTTGTACCGCTTTAGCAGCCTTGGTGGGCCAATCGGGGGTTACTTTAGCGGTCCTCGTCCGCTTAAGCAGACCCTCACCCTTTGCCCCTGCCACTTTAGCGACACTCTACCGCTTTAGCACCCAGGTGTCTGCTTTAGCGGCACCTGGGGTTATTATATCCCCTTCTTCACCCATTTTATCCCTCATTTCTCAACCTTTTCCCTTAATTTTCGAGAGCATGGGACGTGGGAAAATGGGGGAAAACATCCATTGAAGCTAAGGTATGTTAGCTCTACGCTCCTTGGTCCTTAATCATCATTTTACCTGTTGAATTTCGTTCTATTTCATTGTAAATTCTTAGAAATTAGGTCTTTGAATCCTTAACTTTGGGGACTGATTTGAGCCCAGATTTACTCTTCATTTGTGCTCAACTTGTTAGCACACATTCCTTATCATTCGAGGGACCTCGTAAAGGATTCAATTTCTGAATCCGTTAGCGGGCCCCACTAGCTTATTTTTTACCCAATTTTAGGCACGGAGTTTTATATTATAATATAGGTATCGTTTTACTCATAATGACGTGTAGGCTACTATTTTGATAGTGAGACATCGATTCGGGATCATGGAGCAAGGACAGACAAATTATGGATGATTCAAGTATTGCGGTTCGGCATCAAGGTAGGCTTCGATCTACTTTTCTCTATGAGATTGTGTATAGCATAGATTGCAAGCTAGGAAGTGATTATAGGATATGAGTATGGCTAGTATAGCATGACTTAGCCTATTTTATGGAATTTGGGGTAGAGATGTGACCCGGATCCTAGTATAAATACTTATTATAAGAATGTTAACCATAGTTGATGATTAAGGATCCTTTGGTATGAGACTTACCATTTGACTTAGCGATTCGGGAGGTTTTTCCCCAATTAGATCTTTGTGGTGGCTTTATGCCCTTGATTATTGTGGTTGCCCGAGTTATGAGACCTTGCTATATTGGGTATATGTTATTGGGTCCGAGACTGTGATTATGAGACTAGTTGGACTCTAGGTGAGTATTCTACCCTTAACAAGTGTATGATTATCATTTATAGATGCTTAGGCGCTTATGGTTGAATTGTTTGGATACTAGTGATGGCATGCATACTATCTGGCGCATTCATGCTCCTTTAGTGGTACTATTCCAATCAAAATCTTGATCTTACTACTATTTCCAAAAGGGGATTTATTCCTACTTTTCACTTTAAAAAAGATTATTTTATAACGGGAATTGTACCACCTTATTTACTTGATTATGAGCTTTTGGAACTAAAAATGATATTTTAGAACTTCAACCGAGGATGATTTCGGTCCATCATTTATCCACTCATTTTACCAATACTATTTATTTCAGTCGAGGGATATTCCGACCTTTGGTACATGATTATGATGATTTAGTTTCGAGCATCATCTCAGGCAATGGATTTAAGGATTTATATCCTTTTAGTCGTGGTTCGAGTCCGTGCTCTGATTTTATATATACCTCCGGTACTGGACGGAGTAGATGGATTATGATGATTATTGGAAGTCCTAGATCGAGACCAGGCAGTGTATACGGATTTCTCGAATCCCCTAGGGGGGCCCTTCGTCTGAGAGCCATTGTTCCAGAGAAGGATGGTCGCCATAGGTCATTCTTTTGTGAGCTAAGTGAGCTAGAGGAGGTGTATATACTTGGTATGGTATGATAATTGGTACTTATGATTTGACGTGATGGAACCGATTTGAGTTTGGTGTCTACGATATGGTTATGACATCTCAATTTATGTTGCATTCATCCATTCATATGCATTGCCCATCACCAGTAGAGTTGTTTAGCGCCTGTATCTATCGATCTTATGGGGGGCTGTATTGGTACGGGTTATGGTTTCTGTTTGCTGAGTGTTTCTATGAACCTTTCGGACTTATGGGGGTTTGGTTAGGGACTTGTTTGCCTGGACTAGCCGATGACTTTATTATTGATTAATATGGTTAGTTCATGGTAGGTTGGTTGTGGACTAGTACTTGAGATTGGAGGTAAGCTCCTAATTCCTTTATCTTCTTGGCTAGTTATATTGTTTATCCCTGGATTAGTCACCCCTTTTGGGTAGAGGCTTGATGATGCTAGTATAGCTCCTTTACTTGGCTAGGGACCATGAAATGTTAGGTTAACTCCTTCAGGTAGTTACCTTTGAGTTAGTCCTATATGTATCCATATAAGTATGTTATTACCGTATGTACTTCTCTTCCTCGATCTATTCATATTGTATATGTACCCTTTGGCCTAGTATATTACTATATATGCTTCTTTATCTATTTATTTATTTATTGGACGGTATTGCACTTTAGTTCCTGAATATTGTCAGGATAGGATAATTCTCGTTATTACTCTATTAGCACTGTTATGCCTAGTTCATTGGATATTTGCCTTTAGTTATTTTCATGCCTTACATGTCATTTTATGCTTACATTATTTCTGGAGCTCAGTCGGTCGTTGCCTATTGAGTACCACGTGTTTGGTAATCATACTATACTTTTACAGCCTGCAGGTTATAGTACGAGTTATCGCCATTGATGTGTGTATATTGTACGGAGCAGCTATGGATCGGAGACTTGGGGTGAGCTCCTGACGTTTTGGAGTATCCCTACTCTCACTCTTACTGTAGACTGTTCTCTATGTTGTATCAGAGATGGCTTGTATATATATATACACACACACACTCTTTTCTTGTATTTTATTTGTACTCCTGTTGTATTAGAAGATCTTGTACTGACTCCACCAGGTTTTGGGGTTATATTAGCCTTGCTATTATATTTATTCTGTTGTTTTCTTTATTTTTATCAGTAGTCCATTACTAGCTGTTCCGAACTACGGGTTGGCTTACCTACTGGTGGGTTATAGTAGGTGCCATCATGACCTGAAAAATTGATTCATGACAAATTGGTGTTAGAGCATAGGTTTACTGGTGTTGTTGGTACAAGAGCTAAGTGTTTAGTAGAGTCCTGCGGATCGGTGCGGAGACATCTATATCCTATCTTCGGGAGGCTACAGGGCATTCTTAGGAAATTCTATTCTTGACTCCTTGTCGCGTGTCCATACTTCTATGTACCTCTAAGTACTTCTTTTGACTCCATTATCTATCAGAGGGATAGTACGAGGTCATCGATAGATGCGAATGATATTTCGGCACGTGTTACTAGAGTTTCAGCTCAGCGTTGGGCTAGAGAGTTAGAGATTGATATCGAGGATCTTCAGCTTCAGCCAGAGGGTCTGGGGTCAGCCCAGGTTTCGATAGAGTTTGTGACTGCCTCAGCTTTTCATGATTCGATGTTAGGGGTTTCGAGTCTATTTATGGATACCTCCCATCTAGAGGAGATGTCGGGTCCATCGAGTAGTTCTCAGACCAGAGTTGGACTTATTAGTTTTCAACAGGGTTATCTATATATTTCAGAGTATGAGATTGGGTTTCTCGAGTGGGCCAGACATACTCCTATGTTATTTTCTACTGAGCATTAGATGGTGCAGAGATTTATCAGAGGGTTGACTTTACCACTCTATTTGGTTTCTGAGCATTTGATAGAAGTTGGGTCTTCTTTCTTTAAGGTTGTTGATCACGCGAGGGCTACAGAGAGGGATTGCTTTGAGGCGTATGGAGGTGGTAGTAAGAGGCCATGTCAACAGTTCAGTGTTAGGGGTATTCTGTCTGGAGGTCGAAATCTTCCCAGCAGAGTCAGCATCATTTATAGCCTATTAGGACCGAACAGGTAGCACCTCAGTATATGGGTAGCTCTCAGGTATATCATGGTAATATCAATGGACAGAGTTCTGGTCAGGCAGTATGGGTTATTCGGTCTAGGTTTCCAGGCCGTGGCAGCCATTCTGGAGCATTGGGTGCAGTACCTCAGAGTATTCCAGGAGCATGTTTTGATTGTGGTGGTATTGGTCATTGGTCTAGAGAGTGCCCCAGGCGTGAGTCAGTCAGCCAGTTGGGGTTAGCTCGTGTTTTTCGCCAGGCTAAAGCTTCAGGAGTTTGTTATGACTACAGAGAGATCGCTCACTAGTCCAGAGAGTGTCTCGATGCGGGATAATTAGTCATTCAGTTCATACAGATCAGTCTCACAGTATTGTTATACCTTCAGTTAGAGGTAGTGCACTTAGTGCCTCAGTTGGTGATTCAGAAGTTCAGCCCGAGTTCGGACATGCTCATACTCGTACTCCTTCGGGCACACCAGACTTATGATTTCAGATTTCCACCGTGTTAAGTACGTTCTTGACTTTCTATCCTTTTGTTTCTATTTGGATTATGTTGGGGTTTTCATACCCATCGGTGATTATATGCCTTAACACTTCTATATTAACTGTTGTATGCCTTGGTGTTTTCATAGTGATTGATGTAGGCCTTTGTGTAGGTTTATGCATATATGACTACCCCCTCCCCTCCCAAAGATGATTCTTTAGTGGTGGATCAGTATAGTGTTTTCCTAGGGGTATAACATTTGGGTTAGAGTCCCATTTTCTTTGGCATATTGGCCTTGTTATGGCTATAAAGTGGATCAGTATTGTGCTTTCCTTGGGGTATAGCAGTTGGGTTAAAGTCTCGTTTCCTTGGCATTCTGGCCTTGTTGTAGCCTTAGAGTGGTACTAGAGTGGTGCTTGTTGTTGATTTTTGTTTTAGTACCACCTGCATCTTATGCTATTGATATTATGGTCATTGGTTTGACCTTTACTAATTCTTATTTGATAGACAACTAGACTAGAGTTATCTAGTTACTGTTTCCCCTTCCTTGAGATTCTTAATTCTTTAGCTTAGATGGGTACCTCGGTTGGTTCTCCTTTCCCTTCTATTAGCAAGGTTGGCTAATGATCAGATTGTGAGAATAAAAGTGATCTTGACCTTCCAGGGCTTTGTTATGATTTAAGCATTGGTAGCTTTCTTCTATATCCCGTTTCTTTGGTGATGCATTTGGGATTTGCCCTTCGGATTTGGACAGTTCGTCACCCAGTTGTGGTCTTGATCTTGATGTTGATTTTGAGTTGGGGTTGGCGATTCGATTCTATCTCCCATTTCTAAGATTAAGAGGTCTGAGACTTATTTTCTAATTTGTTAGGTTCGTCTCCTGATGATCGTTTTGATCTGGGTATAGATGTGGAGTTGGATGCTCCGTTCTTTCTGCAATATTATTCACGGCTCAGCCGAGTTAAAGTTGGTACAAATCTAGAGATTTCAAAAAATTTCTCATCTCGGTACTTGCTCTGCCTTATATAACTTCGTGAGATGCTTTCACTTGGTGATATATGCTTGTGTATCAGTTGTCAGTAACCAAAGTATGTGTCTTTGGGAGTGAGCATTTATTACCATAGATTGGGCATTGGATTGTCCAGATGTCGGTTGAGTTATAGATTCTGAGTTGCTCAAGTTCTGGCTACCATTGGTGCTTTTATAGCCTTGGTGAATTTTTGGTTATGCCTTGATACGATATGACCTTAACGGATTGTGTCTTGATTGCTCGTATCTTCATCATATCGTTTATCCCCAGTTGGGATTACATTCTTCGGCGACATTTCAGTTTCAGCTCTTGTGGAGATTGTTGGGCTAGTGCTTGATTTTCTAATAGCGAGGTGGATTGGGGCAGTTGGCCTTTGAAAGGACTTGTTGGCTCCAGTTTTAAATTTTGATGCCTTCGGATGACGTCTTGAGAGTTATGATAGATTTCGGTATGTGTATGCTTACTCGTCAAGAGGATCGGTTGGGATAATTGAGACCGAGTAGTTCAGTTTCAGTGTTGGGATTTTACCTTAGGTTTGCATAACTTGGTTGTAGCCCTATTTTCATATTTGCCTCAGTTGAGCATTCATTCATAGGCTGGATAAGCTTACTCCTTGCCTACCGGTTCGATTCTTTTCAGTCCAGATAGACTGGGCTTGATTGATGCTCGGAGGATAGTTCGTTGGCATATGGTATTGGTTTCTACTGCTTTTGACCTTGGCTCTCAGTTTCCATCAAAAGTTTGGATTGTCTGCTCAGCAGAAAGAGTATGCTTAAGTTGGGCTTAGCATGACTTCATCCACAGTTGGTGGGATATCCTGGAGCGGATTGTTCGGTTTTGAGATCTGATGTCGCCCAAAATATGCCTCCTAAGAAGTATAAAGCGGTCATTGTATCAAATATAGAACCCAACTAGATTGGGGTCGATCCCACAGGGAATAGGACGGAAGTAGGTTAAATTCTTGTTCGAGTAGTTGGCAAATAAGTAAAAACTGGGTTTTTTTTGTAAGTAAGCAATAACGGTAACGATTTCTGATTATAGAGTTTGTAGTCAATATGAGAAGTACACTAGGACTGTGATCCCGAATGATTCCTTAACTCTACCGGTTATTGGTGCTGGCAAAACTGTCTCGCTGTGTTGCATGCAAAATCTGACAAGTTATGTTCATCTAAACGTCTCTCGACCTTGGTTAGACAAATTTCACTCTTCTCCTCTCAGTTTCCAAGCGTCGCACTACTAACCCTTGTCCTGGATCTCAGATAACTATTCCCGCTAAGGCTCGAGTTATTAGATGAAGGTTGATAGCTTCAAAACTCTGTCGTTATTTCCTTTTCCCAATCTCTACCTCTCTCTGGAGCAAGTCTAGAAAGTTTCTAACGTTTGCAACCGTTAGAAGATCAATCACAACAAAGGAGATAACAATACATGCATTCACAGTGGTTCAGAATTGCTTTGAACTTAACCCGTTTCGTTAATTCCTCATGGTTCACACAACCCTAGTTAATGAGTTTAGCTACTCATAATTGCAAGAACACAAGAAGGATTCAAAGATGAAAACATAATTGCACACTCACAATAATAAATAAAAACTGAAATCTCAATTATGAATAAAACTCGAATCTAGGGTTTTTTTTATTACAAAACCAATAATATGTTTATGAACTCAGAAGCAATAGAAAATATCTCTTAAAACAATGTACTGACTAACTCTCGCACATAGGACTATACAGGGGTATTTATAGATACAAAGCTAATCCTTTCCTAATCAGAACAGGAGAACAGAGTCGACAACTTCCAGTTATCGTGACTTGGTGTCGTGGAACCAAGTCACGCCACGTAGGTGAGTGTCTTGGAAATCAGGCTCAAATTGACAGCTTCAGAACATAACAAACGCCACCTAGTCACGCCACGTGACTGCCTGGTATGGAAATTAGGCAGCTTTTGATCCTTTGGAAGTCGACTCACGACAGCCACTCACGTCACGTGAGTGGTCCTCACGGAACGTGAGTGCTGTCGTGAATCACCTATCTGGTGCAGATCTCATCTCTCATTTTCCTACACTCCGTTTTTGGGCTTGATTTTTTCTTTTGATCATTTGTTGCCTTCAAAACCTGTTTTCCTGCAATGTAAGACAGAAACCACATCATACCAACCAAATACACCCAAGTTATTCCATATTTTTCTTGTTTTAAGCATCGAAAGTGCCATGTAACCATGGCGCATCAACACCCTCAGCTTAGAACGTTTGCATGTCCTCAGGCGAACAAAACAAAAACAGATATATACGATTCTTAATTAAGAGAAACCTAAGGGACCTATGGCAGTCAACTCATTGCCTTTGGCGCAAAAACATTTTCGACCCCTCCTATTAGCAAATCAAAACCATAGTGTGTATACAGGCAGCATATTATCATGATACAGAAAGGATCAAGTGATGGCACCAGATTATGAACAAACAACTAAGCATATATGCAAATGACATTATTCGAACAAATAACAACTAATAATACAACCCATGTACTCTCACAATCAAAGAAGTCCCATGCACTCACAGTATGCTAATAAATCTCAAATTAGGGACTCGGTCAAGACACTCTCTCTCACAAAGATGTTCAAACAGTGTGCATGAACTACCATAGGCTTGCCCTTATTTTCTATGCCTTAGTTTTTCGGACATTTGGATTAGGATCACTATAGTACTTTACTCGACTTGTAATGTAGGCTTGGGGACGGGTATGGTACATATGGATATGGTGACTCAACCCTCCTTGACACTACACTATTTTTGGCTCCAAATTCCAACCATTCTCAATTTTTACTCTCCCTTATTCTCCTTTCTTTTATTTTCAGATTTTGGGTGTGATTTTTCTCAAACTTCACAACACAACTCTTTTTTTTTTCTTCACACCCAAATCTGTTTTCTCTTTTTCTTTTATTACCTCCTTCTTCATACCCAAATAAATCTACGCACCCCTATAATAGCCACCCTCAACTTAGGCTATTTGCCTGAGTTGAGGTACACAGTGTCCAAGGAGGGACCAGGGCCAAGATAGGTTCATTGTAATTAAAATGGGAAGGTGAATAGGCTAATGAAAGAAATTGGTCAATTTAGGCTCAACATCGGGATCAAGGGATACTCATTTCATTTGGTTAGGCATTTAGGCTAAAGTGGACTTATTCAAAAATGGCCGATAATCCTTTCCTAACCACTATCCTCTGACCTAGGCAAGACTAATCAGGCAAGTTCTGGATCGCACACACAAAGTGAACTAAGTAATGACCTCACACATACATAGCATAGGGTTGTATTATCAACTACTACCTATCCAATTCGTGCAATGCTGGCTACAGTTATTTTGTCTATAATCCAAGTGCCATAACAAGATACAACAGCTGTCACACATGAACATGCTACACACACATACAAAATAAAAACTTTTCAGGAGGGGTATCCTTAACATTCAAAAAGCATAAATTTTTTCGTTTTCAAAACTGGACTGCACTACAGTTCCCTTATTTTTCTCCTAATTCAACAAGAAACACATAAATACTATAAATAACACCCTAAACATGCCAGTTCTACTATGATAGCACACTCGGGGGAAAAGAAACTCGACAACAAAAACCCCCAAGTGGTGGTACACCCCCACCCCCAACTAACAATAGTGCACTGCCCTCAGTGCACAGATATCAATAAAATACAAGGGAGTGAAGACATACCTATGGCGCCCTAGGTGCCGGAAGAGGGCCCACCCGCAGCGGGATCATCAGTCTGCTCTGTGGGCTCTGTGGTAGGTGCACCCAATGGAGGGGTGCCTGGCTAAAAGATGCACCTCGTGCCCTCTGCTCCTGTGCAATATGACTCGTATGGTACTCCTGCCTGGAGGCCTTAATCGCTCTCCGGAGATCACCCTCATACTCGTCACCACTGTCAACCTGGTCCTCTGGACTGCGTGGTCTCTTGCCTCTATTAATCGGAGGCTCCTCGTTGAAAAACAGATCCACCTCAAAGGCTGGTCGCATCGGTGCCTGAGCAGGCATAGGTGGGATAACAGGAGTGCTGCTCGAAGCCAATGCACTAACCTCCTCTCTCAATGCTGCCACCTCCTGTGTCAATCTAATCATGTCAGGACCCTGTGCGGCACTCATTCGGCTGGCCATTCGTGCCTCAAAGCTGTCAATCCTCCCATGCAACCCCCTCATAAACTGGTCCATCCTCGCAGTCATCCGGTCCTCCATCCTAGCCTCTGCAACCTCTACCGTGGTCCTAACCCATGGCTTAAGCTGGGATACTAACTTAGCCATCCGGGTCTCAGAGTGGGTATGCCGCTCGAACATCTGCGTCTGTCTATCAATCAACTGCTGCAGAAAGTCCCTCAAAACTGAAACTATACTAGAGGGAGGCGATGGAGCTGTAGTATCGGGTACCGCATCATCAATAGGGCCAGTGCCCTCAGCCGGTACATGAATAGTCTCTGGTACCCTAACCGTACTGGAATAGGCACAGGTGTACTAACCGGCTCATCTCTATCTCCAAGCCCTTCAAAAAGGGCTGCTCCTGAAGACTCGAAAGGCTGAGACCCTCGTGGAACAATGGGGTGAGATCCCCGCTGCTGCATCAAACCAATATCGATTATACGGGTCACCTCTATATAATGATCGAGGGTAGGTAGCCTAGCCACACCCGCCCTATCACATAGACTCTGGATCAAGCAGGGGAACAGTATACTGGTATGATCTCTGTAACACCCCGTACCTTCCTAACCCTACTTGACGACATTGAACAATGTTTACTTAGGTGTCGAGAGCCATACGTATGTATTTTGTAATGCTAAGGATGAGAAAAATTAAAATTTGGCCTCGCGTATGTGATTAAACCTTCGTAGGAGGTGTTTTGTGATTTTAGTGAAGAATTTGTGGGGTTCAAAATGAGTCTAAGAGGACCTCTAATCAAAGGATATTAAGGGTAAGAGGTAAGCTAAAGAATAGGACTTGAAGTATCTAATCAAACCCGCGAAGAAAAGTCAAAAAACGGAATTTTTTTGAAAAAATAAGTGTGGGGCGTACCAGAGGGAGTGACACACCACTTTGGGAAAAATTTTTGTTCCCATAGGTAGCAACCTGGCGCGCCCAAGGGCGTGCCACGCTGGTTTTGCCATTTTTTTGAAAGTTGGAAATTTTCTAAGTCCCAAGGGTACTCGAGGACGTACCGAGCCAATTTTTGCCACGTTTCTTCTACAACCATGAGAATATACATGAAATAAGTAAAGTATTATATTTGTATGATAAAATTACTCAAGAAAGAATTTGGCATCAAAATGACGATTTTACTAGTAGGCCTCCACAATAGGTTTCCAGTTGTTGCAGATCTTTGGTGAGCTCCAGTTAGTTCGGGGCTTCTCCGAGTCACAGTTGTACATATGTTTTGGTGTTGTACATGTTTTATAAAGCGGGGACTTGTCCTGACTTTTAGTTCATTTTGGTCAATGCATTTGTTAGAGGCTTTTGTAGATGGATGTGGGTGTATTAATATAAAAGGTATATGTCATTTTTGATTTGGTAGCCTCAACGGCCAAGTTTCGCATATGTATATCTATATCACATGTTCCGTGATTTCCATTGTTGGTATCTAAAGCTATTATGTGATTATGAGTTTCTTATGCCATGTATATGATTGAGTAGAGGCAAAGCTTGGTTCTCTCAGGCCTTGTCGGCTACGAGTGCCAATCCATTCCGATGGGATTCGGGGCGTGACAAAAGTGGTATCAGAGCAGGTCGGTCTAAGGGTGTCTACAAAGCCGTGTCTGAGTAGAGTCTTACTTATCAATGTGTTGTGCACCACATTTATAAGTAGGAGCCTACGGGACATTTAGGATGTTGTTTCTTTTCTTCACTTCTATATCGTGCAATAGAGCCAGTGTTATAAGTTGAATTGTATCTGATCATGGTAATTGTTTTTCTTTGGTATAGTCAAAATGCCAATCACGAGGAGAGGTAAAGGTAAAGGGAAGCAGCTAGATGTGCTTGCTGAAGAAGGAATGAGTAGGCTACCACCTGACCAAGCTAGTCAAGGTGGAGAAAATGCTGAAATTTCATCGCGGTCTTCGTCTACTTTTCCAACTCCGGAGGGGCCAGTTGGTAGAGAAGTACCCGCAGAACCACCGATGAATGCCACAGATCAGGATCTTAGAAATGCAGTTCATATGTTGACACAGTTAGTGACAGCACAAAGTCAAGGACGAGTTGGTACAATGACACATGATGATGATGCGGCTAGAGTGGCAAGTCGCAGAACACAGGATTTCTTGAAATTGGACCCTCATATATTCACCGGGTCAGATCCGAAAGTAGATCCACAGGACTTCGTGGATCAAATTCAGAGGGCCTTGGAAGTTATGCACGTGACAGGGGTAGAAACAGTGGAACTTACTGCGTACAGATTGAAAGGAGATGCGATATTGTGGTACGAGGATTGGAAGAAATCTCGTGATGTTGGTGCAAATCCACCTATATGGGAAGAGTTTAAAGTGGCCTTCCTTGATCATTAACTGCCCTATGAGATCCGTGAGGCACGTACGGATCAGTTCCTAAATCTGCGTCAGGGAAATCTGGGCGTCAGGGAATACAGTTTGTAATTTAATTCCTTGGCTCGATATGCGCCAAATGTTGTGGCTACGATGACAGATAGAGTCCATCGATACATGGACAGACTAGAGCCATATTTGGTAATGGATTGCACCATTGCTGCCTTGAACAAGGACATGGACATAGCTAGAATACAAGCCTTCGCCCAAAAAATGGAAGATCAAAGGCAGAGACGAAGGGTACATGAATTTGACAGGGGACAGTCCAAAAGGGCTAGACCTATGGGACCACCTATGATGTCCCAAGGAGGATCTAGGCCCCGCATGTTTCCTAGACTACCTAGACCATCGTTCTCTTATTCCACAAGGGGTGCTCACTCTCAATTTCGAGTGTCTAGGGGTGGTCCATCTGGGCAGAGTGGTGGAGTTCACGGATCACAGGCAGCAGATTTTCCTCATCAATAGTGTCAGCACTGTGGGCGTATTCATACAGGTACATGCAGAGTGGGGACAAATGCTTATTTCTGGTGCGGTATGACAGGGCACATGATGAAAGAGTGTCCCCAGAGGAGCATGGGTGGTATAGCACGACCGGCAGGATCGGCTGTTGCGTCATCAGCATTGGTTCCTTCATTGGGCCGAGGTGTACAGTTTGTTGGCAGTGGTATAGGGGCCAGAGGAGCAGCCAGTACTAGTGGGGTCCAGAATCGCACTTATGCTTTAGTGGACCGACAGAATTCAGAGGCTTCCCCTGATGTTGTCACAGGTACATTATCCATATTCTCATATAATGTATATGCATTGATTGACCCTGGTTCTACATTTTTCTATGTTACTCCATTGGTTGCTGCGAAATTTGCAAAGACACCAGAATTATTAATTAAATCAATTGAAGTGTCTACATCGGTTGGTGAAAGTATTATTGCAAAAAGAGTATATCAAAATTGTGTGGTAACTGTGTGTGGTCATGATACGTAGACCGATCTCATTGAATTAGACATGGTGGATTTTGATGTGATCATGGGGATGGATTGGTTGGCCTCTTGTTATGCCAAGGTAAATTGCCGGGCCAAGAAGGTGCAATTTTTTTTTTCCGCAAGAAAATGTTCTTGAATGGTGGGGAAATGTAGGGGCACCACGAGGGAGATTTATTTCCTATATGAAAGCCAGGAAAATGATTGCTAAAGGTTACATATGTCATTTAGTACGGGTGAAAGATAATGATGTGGAACCACTAACTCCGCAGTCGGTTCCAGTGGTCAATGAATTTTTAGATGTGTTCCCATAGGATCTTCCAGGTTTACCCCCAGAACGGGAATTAGAATTTTTCATTGATGTGATTCCAGGCACTCAGCCTATTTCTATTCCTCCATATAGAATGGCTCCAGCAGAATTGCGTGAATTGAATGAGCAATTGAAAGATTTGCTGGACAAAGGCTTCATTAGGCCTAATATGTCCCTGTGGGGTGCACCGGTGTTATTTGTATGGAAGAAAGATGGCACTTTGAGAATGTGCATTGACTATCGGCAATTGAATAAGGTAACGATCAAGAACAAATATCCCCTCCCTCGAATTGATGATTTGTTTGATCAGTTACAGGGTGCCAAGTGTTTTTCCAAGATCGACTTGAGGTCGGGTTACCATCAAGTCAGAGTTAGAGAAAAAGATGTACCCAAGACAGCTATCCGAACACGGTATGACCATTATGAATTTTTAGTTATGTCATTTGGACTAACAAATGCACCAGCTGTGTTTATGGATTTGATGAATAGGGTGTTTAAGCCATTTCTAGACGTGTTCGTCACGGTATTTATAGATGACATCCTGGTTTATTCAAGATCACCGGAGGACCATGCTAATCACTTACGGTAAGTGTTGCAGA
Organism: Capsicum rhomboideum; assembly: GCA_031232105.1. NCBI lineage: Eukaryota > Viridiplantae > Streptophyta > Magnoliopsida > Solanales > Solanaceae > Capsicum > Capsicum rhomboideum. The sequence continues at coordinate 44,593,575 of CP124708.1, read as the reverse complement.
TTCTCCGTGAGCATAAGTTGTATGCAAAGTTCTCCAAATGTGAGTTTTGGTTAAAATCCGTCGCATTGTTGGGTCACATTGTGTCAGATGAAGGGATACAGGTTGATACACAGAAGATTGAAGCAGTGAAAAATTGGCCAAGACCTACGACACCCACAGAGATTCGTAGTTTTCTTGGACTAGCAGGTTATTACCGATGATTTGTGGAGGGTTTTTCCTCTATTGCTGCACCGTTAACAAAGCTTACACATAAGACAGTTAAATTTCAGTGGAATGATGCGTGTGAGAAAAGCTTCCAAAAGTTGAAAGATAAATTAACCTCCACACCAGTTTTAGTGCTTCCCAAAGGTACCGAAGGTTATGCAGTGTATTGTGATGCTTCCGGGGTTGGCCTTGGATGTGTGTTGATGCAACACGGTAATGTCATAGCATATTCCTCACGACAGTTGGGGCCACATGAGAAAAATTATCCCACAGATGATCTTGAATTGGCAGCGGTAGTTTTTGCTTTAAAGATATGACGTCATTATTTGTATGGAGTTCATGTTGATATCTATACGGATCACAAAAGTTTGAAATATCTCTTTAAGCAGAAGGAACTCAATTTAAGGCAACGAAGGTGGTTAGAGCTTTTAAAAGACTATGTTATTGATATTCTTTATCATCCAGGCAAAGCAAATATAGTAGCTGATGCATTGAGCCGCAAGGCAGTAGAAAGCACTAGTGGTCAGTTGACTGAAAAGCAAGAGATAATCGAAGATCTACATCAATTAGCTAGCTTGGGAGTTCTCCTTATTGAATCCTCAGATGATAGAGTTATTGTGCAGAATGCAGCGGAATCCTCCTTAATAGCTGAAGTGAAAGAGAAGCAGTTTGCAGATCCTATGTTGTTGCAGCTAAAGGAAAATGTACAACAAAATTTGACAAAGGCATTTGATCTTACACAAGAAGGGATACTTCAATGTCAAGGGAGATTATGTGTACCGGATGTAGAGGAGCTGAGGAAACGGATTATGACAGAGGCGCATCATTCACGCTATTCTATTCATTCGGGTGCTACTAAAATGTACCATGATTTAAAGGAAGTGTATTGGTGGGGAAATATGAAGAAGAACATTGCAGAGTTTGTCGTTCAATGCCCGAATTGTCAACAAGTGAAAGTAGAGCATCAAAAACCAGAAGGTTACATGCAATGTATTAATCTTCCAGTCTAGAAATGCTGTCACACCCTGAATCCCATCGGGACGGATTGACACTCGTAACCGACAAGGCCCGAGAGAACCAAGCTTTGCCTTTATTCAATCATATGTATGCCATAAGAAACCCATAATCACACAATAGCTATAGATACCAATAATGAAATTCATGGAACATGATATATATATATACATATGCGAAACTTGGTCGTTGAGGCCACTAAGTTAAGAACGACATATCACTTTTACATTTATACACCCACATCCGTCTACAAAAGCCTCTAACAAATACATTGACCAAAAGAAACTACAAGTCAGGACAAGTCCCCGCTTTAGATAACACGTACAACACCAAAACATATATACAACTGTGACTCAGAGAATCCCCAAACTAACTGGAGTTCACCAAAGACCTGCAACACTGGCACCCTACTGTGGAGGCCTACTAGTACCTGCGCCTGCAGCAAGTAAGGTAAATTCCCCAAGAGGGGTCAGTACGAAGAATGTACTGAGTATGTAAGGCCATATGAAACTTGTAAGATATGAAAATATGTCAAAGAACTCAAGTTCAAATGCATAACCAATATAGATAAGTCACAATGTAGATGAGTCACTATTCTGTACTTTGGAAACCATGTATGTTGCTTTCATTACATTCTTTGTATCTTTACTTTCATGATTTTTCATCTTTGCCTTTGACTTGTGATACCCGGGCCCCGACTGAACAGTGGGTTTTAAACATAACATAGCGTTATGTTGGGATAGGCTCGAGCTAGGCTTATTTCCCTAGAGCTGCCACCCTATGAATCAATGTATATATCGGGATCGTCTCGAGCTAGGTTAGTACCTCTAGAGCTGCCACCCATACAACATTTCAGGTTTGGCTCGAGCTAGGTTATTACCCTAGAGCTGCCCTCTGTCAGGATCGATACGATCTAGGCTTATTCCCCCAGGACTGCCCCCTGATCCAACAACCTTGGGATCGGCTTGAGCTAGGCATTTTGCCCCCAAAGCTGCCACCCATACTTGATCATTGACCACATATGCATTACTTTGTTTATTACTTTGAGATTGATACCATGATAGTCACAACTTTACTTGAAGCTTTGGATCATTAACCAATGAGTGAGGGACATGTGAATAAACATTGTTGAAAACATAACATTATTAGAACCATAACAACATGGGAACCATTGGACAATAATCCATGAACAAGAGACATAAGTATAATCATTATTGGAACATTGGAACATAACCTTATTTGAGCTTTTGGAACATTAACCATGAATATGAGACATGAGATTCACCAATGATCAATAAGTAGGAAATATATGACAATGACCATGGATAACCGGATATAGGATACCTTAGCACATTTCGAGATGGAACAAGCGTAATGTCAATGTGAATACTATTTGCCACAGAAAGATACGGACAGAGTAACCTTACATACCTTGTACCCTCAATACGGATATACAATCTTAGATGTGCATACACTAGTCCCGCTCCTTCTTTATGTGTCACTCTACAACACAAATACATAACGGTATTTACATTAACCATCAACTACTTTACAAATGCATATAACATCAATGAGTTACATGTTTGCCTTTAAACATTCCATTTCCCCTTGACAAAACCATTGATGAAATTATTATTCCAAAAATCCCCTAATATTCCATACATTGACCAATTCATTTTTGGGTTCTTTTTGGGCCCAATTCACTTAACCCAGTAAAATCAATAATTTCTCGTGTTTAAATCATCTCATACCTTTTTTTGGGGGGGATTAAGTTCAGTCTATCCAGTGGAGGCTCCTAGCCAATGTTACAACAATATTCCCACTCACGCTATTCATATCCGTAGCCTCCATCCCAAAAACAAATGATTCTAGCCACGTATGGCCTATTTTGACCAAAAGGGTAAAACCGTCATTTTGACGCCAATTTTGTTCTCGAGTAATTTTATCATACCAATATAATATTTCATTCATTTCATGTATATACTCGTGGTTGTAGAAGAAACGTGACAAAAATCAGCTCGGTACGACCCCGGGTACCCTTGGGACTTAGAAAATTTCCAACTTTCAAAAAATTGCAAAATCCATCCTGGCACGCTTGCTGCCTTTGGGCACAAAAATTTGGCCCAGAGAGGCCTGGCACGCCCTCTGGCGCGCCTGGACCTTAGTTTTTCCAAATTTTTTTTTTTTTGACTTTTCTTCGCGGGTTTGGTTAGATACTTCAAGTCCCATTCTTTAACTTACTTCTTAACCTTAATATCCTTTGTTTAGAGGTCCTCTTAGACTCGTTTTGAACCCCACAAATGTCTCACAAAAATCACAAAATGCTCCTACGAAGGTTTAATCACATATGCGAGGCCAAATTTCAATTTTTTTCTCATCCTTAGCATTACAAAATACATACGTATGGATCTCAACACCTAAGTAAACATTGTTAAATTTCATCAAGTAGGGTTAGGAAGGTACGGGGTGTTACATTCTCCCCCCCCCCTTAGGAATATTCATCCTCGAATGTTAACAATATCGTTTCAATTACAACAAATGCATTTCTACGTTACCATACATATACATAAGCACTTAAGGCTCATGGAGACTTACTTGTTATTGCTCCACTTCCGCACTTTGAACCTCTTCGTCCATTTGAAATAGATAGGGATACTTGGATCTCATCATTTCTTCCGCTTCCCATGTGATCTCCTCTACTTGTTGATTTCTCCAAAGGACTTTTACGGATGCGACATCTTTATTCCTCAATCTCTTTACTTGTCGCTCTAGAATAGCAATGGGTACCTCTTCATAAGTAAGATCCTCCGTAACTTGAACATCCTCTACGGGAACAATACGAGATGGATCTCCTATGCATTTTTGAAGCATCGAAACATGAAATACCGGATGGATTGAGGAAAGTTCCTGGGGTAGTGCCAACTCATACGCAACTTGCCCAAATCTTCTAATAACTTCATATGGGTCTATGTAACGTGGACTCAATTTCCCTTTCTTTCTGAACCGCATTACCCCTTTCATCGGTGACACCTTTAAAAACACCCAATCACCTATGGCGAATTCAAGCCCTCTTCTTCTAACATCGGCATATGACTTGTGACGACTTTGAGCCGTTTGTAACCGCTGTTGGATCACTTTAACTTTATCCATATCCTGATGAACAATATCTGGACCAAGTAAAGCAGTTTCACCCGCTTCAAACCATCCAATTTGTGATCTACATTTCCTTCCGTACAAAGCTTCATAAGGTACCATTTTAATACTTGAATGATAGCTATTGTTATATGCAAATTCAATAAGAGGCAAATGGTCATCCCAACTGCCTTGAAAATCTAACGTGCATGCTCATAGCATATCTTCAAGTGTCTGAATAGTACGTTCTGCTTGTCCATCAGTCTGAGGATGGAAAGTTGTCCTCAAATTCACCTGTGTACCCAAACTCTGCTGAAAAGATCTCCAAAAGTGTGCCGTGAACTGTGCTCCTCTGTATGATATAATAGAAAGTGGAATGCCATGTAACCGCACTATCTCTTTAACATACAATCTTGCATAATCCTCAGCTGTATAGGTGGTCTTGACTGGTAGAAAATGCGCTGATTTAGTAAGCCTGTCCACTATAACCCATATAGAATCAAACTTCCGCAATGTACGAGGAAAACCTGTAATGAAGTCCATATTAATCATATCCCATTTCCAGAATGGAAGATTGATACATTGCATATAACCTCCCGGTTTCTGATGTTCTACTTTCACTTGTTGACAATTCGGGCATTGCGCGACAAACTCTGCAATGTTCTTTTTCATATTTCCCCACCAATACACTTCTTTTAAATCATGGTACATTTTAGTCGCACCCGGATGAATAGAATAGCGCGAATGATGCGCCTCTGTCATAATTCGTGTCCTCAACTCATCTACGTCCAGTACACATAATCTCCCTTGACATTGGAGTACCCCTTCTTGTGTAAGATCAAATGCCTTTGTCAAATTCTGTTGTACCTTTTCCTTTAGCTGCAACAACATAGAATTCGCAAATTGCTTCTCTTTCACTTCAGCTATTAAGGAGGATTCAGCTGTATTTTGCACGATAACTCTATCATTTGAGGATTCAATAAGGCGAACTCCCAAGCTGGCTAATTGATATAAATCTTTGACTAAACCCTGCTTTTCTGTCAATTGGCCACTAGTGCTTTCTATGGTCTTGCGGCTCAATGCATCAGCTACTACATTTGCTTTGCCTGGATGATAAAGAATATCAAAATCATAGTCTTTCAAGAGCTCTAACCACCTTCGCTGCCTTAAATTGAGTTCCTTCTGCTTAAAGAGATATTGCAAACTTTTGTTATCCGTATAGATATCCACATGAACTCCATATAAATAATGACGCCATATCTTTAAAGCAAAGACCACCGCTGCTAATTCAAGATCATGTGTGGAATAATTTTTCTCGTGTGGCCGCAAGTGTCTTGAGGCATATGCTATGACATTACCGTGTTGCATCAACCCACATCCGAGTCCAACCACGGAAGCATCACAATACACTACATAACCTTCGGTACCTTCAAGAAGTACTAAAACTGGTATGGAAGTTAATTTATCTTTCAGCCTTTGGAAACTTTTTTCGCACACATCATTCCACTGAAATTTTACTGCCTTATGTGTAAGCTTTGTTAACGGTGCAGCAATAGAGGAAAAACCTTCCACAAATCTTCTGTAATAACCTGCCAGTCCAAGAAAACTACGGATTTCTGTGGGTGTCGTAGGTCTTTGCCAATTTTTCACTGCGTCAATCTTCTGTGTATCAACCTGTATCCCTTCATCTGACACAATGTGACCCAAGAATGCAACTGATTTTAACCAAAACTCACATTTGGAGAACTTGGCATACAACTTACGCTCACGGAGAATCTGTAAACTCTCCGCAAGTGATTAGCATGGTCCTCCGGTGATCTTGAATAAACTAGGATGTCATCTATAAATACCGTGACGAACACGTCCAGAAATGGCTTAAACACCCTATTCATCAAATCCATAAACCCAGCTGGTGCATTTGTTAGTCCAAACGACATAACTAGAAATTCATAATGACCATACCGTGTTCGGAAAGCTGTCTTGGGCACATCTTCTTCTCTAACTCTGACTTGATGGTAACCTGACCTCAAGTCGATCTTTGAAAAACACTTGGAACCCTGTAACTGATCAAACAAATCATCAATTCGAGGGAGGGGATATTTGTTCTTGATCGTTACCTTATTCAACTGTCGATAGTCAATGCACATTCTCAATGTGCCATCTTTGTTTCGTACAAATAATACCGGTGCACCCCATGGGGACATACTAGGCCTGATGAAGCCCTTGTCCAGCAAATCTTTCAACTGCTCCTTCAATTCACGCAGTTCTGCTGGAGCCATTCTATATGGGGGAATAGAAGTAGGCTGAGTGCCCGAAATCACATCAATGCCAAATTCTACTTCCCGTTCTGGGGGTAAGCCTGGAAGATCCTCTGGGAATACATCAAGAAATTCATTGACCACTGGAACCGACTGCGGAGTTAGTGGTTCCACTTCAGTATCTTTCACTCGTACCAGATGACATATATAACCCTTAGTAATCATTTTTCTGGCTTTCAAATAGGAAATAAATCTTCCTCGTGGTGCCCCTACATTACCCTGCCATTCAAAAACATTTTCTTGCGGAAAACAAAATTGCATCTTCTTGGCCTGACAATCTACCTTGCATAACAAGAGGCCAACCAATCCATTCCCATGATCACATCAAAATCCACCATGTCTAATTCAATGAGATCGGCCAACGTATCATGACCACACACCGTTACCACATAATTACGATATACTCTTTTTGCAATAATATATTTACCGACCGATGTAGACACTTCAATTGGTTTAATTAATAATTCTGGTTCCTTTGCAAATTTTGCAACAACCAATGGAGTAACATAGGAAAATGTAGAACCAGGGTCAATCAATGCATATACATTATATGAGAATATGAATAATGTACCTGTGACAACATCGGGGGAATCCTCTGAATTTTATCGGTCCACTAATGCATAAGTGCGATTCTGAACCCCACTAGTACTGGCTGCTCCTCTGGCACCCTTACCATGACCAACAGACTGCATACCTCAGCCCAGTAAAGGAATCGATGCTGATGATACAACGGCCGATCCTGTCGGTCGTGCTATACCACTCATGCTCCTTCGGGGACACTCTCTCATCATGTGTCCTGTCATGCCACACCAGAAACAAGCATTTGTCCCCACTCTGCATGTACCTGTATGAATACGCCCACAATGCTGACACTGTTGATGAGGAAAATCTGCTGCCTGTGATCCGTGAACTCCACCACTCTGCCCAGATGGACCACCCCTAGACCCTCGGAACTGAGAGTGAGCACCCCTTGTGGAATAAGAGAACGATGGTCTAGGTGGTCTAGGAAACATGCAGGGCCTAGATCCTCCTTGGGACATCATAGGTGGTCCCATAGGCTAGCCCTTTTGGACTGTCCCCTGTCAAATTCATGTACCCTTCGTCTCTGCCTTTGATCTTCCATTTTCTGGGCAAAGGCTTGTATTCTAGCTATGTCCATGTCCTTGTTCAAGGCAGCAATGGTGCAATCCATTACCAAATATGGCTCTAGTCTGTCCACGTATCTATGGACTCTGTCTGTCATCGTAGCCACAACGTTTGCCGCATATCGAGCCAAGGAATTAAATTACAAACTATATTCCCTCACGCTTAAATTTCCCTGACGGAGATTTAGTAACTGATCCGTACGTGCCTCACTGATCTCATAGGGCAGGTAATGATCAAGGAAAGCCACTTTAAACTCTTCCCACGTAGGTGGATTAGCACCAATATCACGGGATTTCTTCCAATCCTTGTACCATAATATTGCCTCTCCTTTCAATCTGTACGCAGCAAGTTCAACTGTCTCTACCACCGTCATGTGCATAACTTCCAAGGCCATCTGAATTTGATTCACGAAGTCCTGTGGATCTGCTTTTGGATCTGACCCTGTGAAAATAGGAGGGTCCAATTTTAGGAAATCCTGTGTTCTGCGACTCGCCACTCTAGCCGCATCATCATCATGTGTCATTGGACCAGTTCGTCCTTGACTTTGTGCTGCCACTAACTGCGTCAACATATGAACTGCATTTATAAGATCATGATCTGTGGCATTCATTTGTGGTTCTGCGACACTTCTCTACCAACTGCTCCTCCGGAGCTGGAAAAATGGACGAAGACTGCGATGAAATTTCAGCATTTGCTCCACCTTGACTAGCTTGGTCAGGTCGTATTCTACTCATTCCTTCTTCAGCAGGCACATCTACCTGCTTCCCTTTACCTCTACCTCTTCTCATGATTGGCATTTTGACTATACCAAAGAAAAATAATTACCATGATCAGGTTCAATTCAACTTACAACACTGGCTCTATTGCACGATCTAGAAGTGAAGAAAAGAAACAACATCCTAAATGTCCCGTATCCTCCTACTTATAAATGTGGTGCACAACACATTGATAAGTAAGACTCTACTCAGACACGGCTTTGTAGACACCCTTAGATCGACCTACTCTGATACCACTTTTGTCACGCCCCTAATCCCATCGGGACGGATTGCCACTCGTAGCCGACAAGGCCCGAGAGAACCAAGCTTTGCCTCTATTCAATCATATGTATGCCATAAGAAACCCATAATCACACAATAGCTATATATACCAACAATGGAATTCATGGAACAAGATATATATATATACATATGCGAAACTTGGTCGTTGAGGCCACCAAGTCAAGAATGACATATCCCTTTTACATTTATACACCCACATCCATCTACAAAAGCCTCTAACAAATGTATTGACCAAAAGGAACTACAAGTCGAGACAAGTCCCCACTTTAGATAACACGTACAACACCAAAACATATATACAACTGTGACTCGGAGAAGCCCCGAACTAACTGGAGCTCACCAAATATCTGCAACACTGGCACTCTACTGTGGAGGCCTACTAGTACCTGCGCCTGCAGCAAGTAAGGTAAATTCCCCAAGAGGGGTCAGTATGAAGAATGTACTGAGTATGTAAGGCCATATGAAACTTGTAAGATATGAAAATATGTCAAAGAACTCAAGTTCAAATGCATAACCAATATAGATAAGTCACAATGTAGATGAGTCACTATTCTGTACTTTGGAAACCATGTATGTTGCTTTCATTACATTCTTTGTATCTTTACTTCCATGATTTTTCATCTTTGCCTTTGACTTGTGATACCCGGGCCCCGACTGAACAGTGGGTTTTAAACATAACATAGCGTTATGTTGGGATAGGCTCGAGCTAGGCTTATGCCCCTAGAGATGCCACCCTATGAATCAATGTATATATCGGGATCGGCTTGAGCTAGGTTAGTACCTCTAGAGCTTCCACCCATACAACATTTCAGGTTCGGCTCGAGCTAGGTTATTACCCCTAGAGCTGACCCCTGTCAGGATATGTCCGAGCTAGGCTTATGCCCCCAGGACTGCCCCCTGATCCAACAACCTCGGGATCGGCTTGAGCTAGGCATTTTGCCCCCAAAGCTGCCACCCATACTTGATCATTGACCACATATTCATTACTTTGTTTATTACTTTGAGATTGATACCATGATAGTCACAACTTTACTTGAAGCTTTGGATCATTAACCAATGAGTGAGGGATATGTGAATAAACATTGTTGGAAACATAACATTATTAGAACCATAACACCATGGGAACCATTAGACAATAATCCATGAACAAGAGACATAAGTATAATCACTATTGGAACATTGGAACATAATCTTATTTGAACTTTTGGAACATTAACCATGAATATGAGACATGAGATTCACCAATGATCAATAAGTAGGAAATATATGACAATGACCATGGATAACCGGATATAGGATACCTTAGTACATTTCGGGATGGAACAAGCGTAATGTCAATGTGAATACTATTTGCCGCAGAAAGATACGGACAGAGTAACCTTACATACCTTGTACCCTCAATACGGATATACAATATTAGATGTGCATACACTAGTCCTGCTCCTTCTTTATGTGTCACTCTACAACACAAATACATAACGGTATTTACATTAACCATCAACTACTTTACAAATGCATATAACATCAATGAGTTACATGTTTGCCTTTAAACATGCCATTTCCCCTTGACAAAACCATTGATGAAATTATTATTCCAAAAATCCCCTAATATTCCATACATTGACCAATACATGATAATCAATACATTTCACCACAACACTTCTCCTTTACACTTTCTTATCCACACCACATCACAAATAATCCATCAAATTACCTTAATACACCTCATAGCACATATCGGCCAAAATCCCACAATTTACACTTTTAGAAAAATAACAAGTTTAATAACAAAATCACACCGTACGTTTTCATATTTTATCCATACCATACTCTTTCATCAAGACATCAAGTCTTTTTTCAAGTTCAAATCACAAAGATGGCACATCTTTCACCAAAAGCAAAAATACACTATCCACCACCTTGCCAACACAACTATCATGATATACATACCATATTAAGCATATAAGATATTAATCCATGAGAGTAGGCACTTACCAAGGCTTTAAAAGTGATGATCTTTACCAAAGATTCCAATGGAAATAGCCGCCTTAGGGTTTGGAACTAGAGAAATGTTTGAGAAATATCTTAAAAGGCATGAGACTTTGAAAGCAATAAAAATCAGATTTCTTGCCCTTTATATAGGCCCTCAAGTATATCCTTAGCCACTCTTAACATTTAATGTGGGGTTCTATAAGTTCAAGTCAAAAATGGGTCTTTTGACCCATTTTTGGGCCATGTTTTCTTTTCATTTTTTGGTTCTTTTTGGGCCCAATTCACTTAACCCAGTAAAATTAATAATTTCTCGTGTTTAAATAATCTCATACCTTTTTTTGAGGGGGATTAAGTTCAGTCTATCCAGCGGAGTCTCCTAGCCAATGTTACAACAATATTCCCACTCACGCTATTCATATCCGTAGCCTCCATCCCAAAAACAAGTGATTCTAGCCACGTATGGCCTATTTTGACCAAAAGGGTAAAACCATCATTTTGACGCCAATTTCGTTCTCGAGTAATTTTATCATACCAATATAATATTTCATTCATTTCATGTATATACTCATGGTTGTAGAAGAAACGTGACAAAAATCGGCTCGGTACGGCCCCGGGTACCCTTGGGACTTAGAAAATTTCCAACTTTCAAAAAATTGCAAAATCCATACTGGAACGCCCTTGGGCGCGCCAGATTGCTGCCTATGGGCACAAAAATTTGGCCCAGAGCGGCCTGGCATGCCCTCTAGAGCGCCTGGGCCTTTGTTTTTTCGAAAATTTTATTTTTCGACTTTTCTTCGCGGGTTTGGTTAGATACTTAAAATCCCATTCTTTAACTTACTTCTTAACCTTAATATCCTTTGTTTAGAGGTCCTCTTAGCCTCATTTTTAACCCCACAAATGTCCCACGAAAATCACAAAATGCTCCTATGAAGGTTTAATCACATACGCGAGGCCAAATTTCAAATTGTTTTCTCATCCTTAGCATGACAAAATACATACGTATGGCTCTCAACACCTAAGTAAACATTGTTCAATGTCGTCAAGTAGGGTTAGGAAGGTAAGGGGTGTTACAAATGGGATATGATTTATATGGACTTTATTACAGGTTTGCCTCGTACATTACGGAAATTTGATTCTATATGGGTGATAGTGGACAGGCTTACCAAATCAGCGCACTTTCTACCAGTCAAGACCACCTATACCGTTGAAGAATATCCAAAATTTTATGTGAAAGAGATAGTACAATTACATGGTATTCCACTTTCCATTATATCAGACAGAGGAGCACAGTTCACAGTGCACTTTTGGAGATCTTTTCAGTAGAGTTTGGGCACACAGGTGAATTTAAGTACGGCTTTCCATCCTCAGACTGATGGACAAGCAGAACGTACTATTTAGACACTTGAAGATATGCTACGAGCTTGTACGTTAGATTTTCAAGGCAGTTGGGATGACCATTTGCCTCTTATTGAATTTGCTTACAATAATATCTATCATTCAAGTAGTAAAATGGCACCTTATGAAGCTTTGTACGGAAGGAAATGTAGATCACCAATTGGATGGTTTGAACCAGGTTAAACTGCTTTACTTGGGCCAGATATTGTTCATCAGGCTATGGAAAAGGTTAAAGTGATCCAACAGCGATTACAAACGGCTCAAAGTCGTCACAAGTCATATGCCGATGTTAGAAGAAGAGGGCTTGAATTTACCATAGGTGATTGGGTATTTTTAAAGGTGTCACCGATGAAAGGGGTAATATGGTTCGGAAAGAAAGGGAAATTGAGTCCACGTTACATAGGCCCATATGAAGTTATTAGAAGATTTGGGTAAGTTGCTTATGAATTAGCACTACCCAGGAACTTTCCTCAGTCCATCCAGTATTCCATGTTTCGATGCTTTGGAAATGCATAGGAGATCCATCTCGTATTCTTTTAATTGAAGATGTCCAAGTTACAAAGGATCTTACTTATGAAGAGGTACCCATTGCTGTCCTAGATCGACAAGTAAAGAGATTGAGGAACAAAGACATAGCTTCCATAAAAGTCCTTTGGAGAATCAACAAGTAGAGGAGATCACGTGGGAAGCGGAAGAGATGATGAAATCCAAGTATCCCCATCTTTTTCAAATGGATGAAGAGGTTCAAAGTGCAGAAGTGGAGCAATAAAAAGTAAGTATCCATGAGCCTTAAGTGTTTATGTATATGTATGCTAACGTAGAAATGCATTTGTTGTAATTGAAACGATATTGTTAACATTTGAGGACGAATGTTCCTAAGGGGGGAAGAATGTAACACCCCGTACCTTCATAACCCACTTGACGACATTGAACAATGTTTACTTAGGTGTCGAGAGCCATACGTATGTATTTTGTAATGCTAAGGATGAGAAAAATTAAAATTTGGCCTCGCATATGTGATTAAACCTTCGTACGAGGTGTTTTGTGATTTTCGTGAAGCATTTGTGGGGTTCAAAATGAGGCTAATAGGACCTCTAAACAAAGGATATTAAGGGTAAGAAGTAAGCTAAAGAATAGGACTTGAAGTATCTAATCAAACCCGCGAAGAAAAGTCAAAAAATGGAATTTTTTTGAAAAACTAAGTGTGGGGCGTGCCAGAGGGCATTCCACGCCAATTTGGGCCAAATTTTTGTGCCCAGAGGCAGCAAGTTGGTGCTCCCAAGGGCGTGCCACGCTGGTTTTGCCATTTTTTTGAAAGTTGGAAATTTTCAAAGTCCCAAGGGTACCCGGGGACGTACCGAGCCAATTTTTACCACGTTTCTTATAAAACCATGAGAATATACATGAAATAATTAAAGTATTATATTGGTATGATAAAATTAGTCAAGAACAAATTTGGCATCAAAATGACGATTTTACCCTTATGGTCAAAATAGGCCATACGTGGCTAGAATCACTTGTTTTTGGGATTGAGGCTACAGATATGAATAGCGTGAGTGAGAATATTGTTGTAACATGTATGAGATGATTTAAACACGAGAAATTATTGATTTTATTGGGTTAAGTGAATTGGGCCCAAAAAGGACCCAAAAATGAAAAGAAGACATGGGCCAAAAATGGGTCAAATGACCCATTCTTGCCTTGACCTTCTAGAAACCAAAATTTAATGCCATAGAGTGGCTAAGGGTGGACTTAAAAGCTTATAAAAGGTACCAAAAATCTGATTTTTATTCTACACAAGTCTCATGCCTTTTTAGACCAAAAGAAGATATTTGCTCTCAAACCCTAAAGACTCAAAGCCAATTTTTGGAGCAAGATCATCACTTTTTAAGCTTGGGTAAGTGATTATTGTTATGGATTAATATATTATATGCATGATATAGTATGTAAATCATGTTGGTTGTGCTTGGAAATGTCGGACATGGTACTTTGTGTTTTTATATAAGATTTGTGATCCATGAGATTCAAGATTGAATTATGACTTGTGCCTTTGATGAAAGAGCATGGTATGGATAAAATATGGAAATGTATGGTGTGATTTTGGTTATTAAACTTGTTATTTTTCTATAAGTGTAAATTGCGGGATTTTGGCCGATATGTGCTATGAGGTGTATTAAGGTAATTTGATGGATTATTTGTGATGTGGTGTGGATAAGAAAGTGTAAAGGAGAAGTGTTGTGGTGAAGGTATTGATTATCATGTATTGGTCAATGTATGGAATATTGGGGGATTTTTGGAATAATAATTTCTTTAATGGTTTTGTCAAGGGGAAATGGCATGTGTAAAGGCAAACATGTAACTCATTGATGTTATATGCATTGTAGTTGGTGGTTAATGTAAATCCCGTTATTTATTTGTGTTGTAGAGTGACACATAAAGAATAAGAGGGACATTGTATGCACATCTAAGGTTGTATATTCGTATTGAGAATACAAGGTATGTAAGGTTACTCTGTCCGTATCTTTTTGCGGCAAATAGTATTCACATTGACATTACGCTTGTTCCATCCCGAAATGTGCTAAGGTATCCTATATCCGGTTATCCATGGTCATTGTCATATATTTTTTACTCATTGATCATTTGTGAATCTCATGTCTCGTATTTATTGACTAATGTCCAAAAGCCCAACGAGGTTATGTTCCAAAGTTCCAATAGTGATTATACTCATGTCTCTTGTTCATGGATTATTGTCTAATGGTTCTAATGGTGTTATGGTTCTAATAATGTTATGTTTCCAATAATGTTTAATCTCATGTCTCTCACTCATTGGTTAATGATCCAAAGCTTCAAGTAAAGTATAACTATCATGGTTGCAATCTCAAAGTAAAGATTAAAGTAATGCATATGTGGTTAATGATCAAGTATGGGTGGAAGCTTAGGGGGAAAAATGCCTAGCTCAAGCCGATCCCAAATCAGGGGGCAGTCCTAGGGGAATAAGCCTAGCTCGGACCGATCCTGATAGGGGGCAGCTCTAGAGGTACTAACCTAGCTCGAGCCGAACCTGAATTGTTGTATGGGTGGCAGCTCTAGAGGTACTAACCTAGCTCGAGCCGAACCCGCTATATATATTGATTCACAGGGTGGAAGCTCTAGGGGCATAAGCCTAGCTCGAGCCGATCCCAATATAACATGATGTTATGTTAAAACCCACTGTTCAGTCGGGGCCCGGGTATCACAGGTCACAGTCAAACATGAATAATCATAGAAGCAAAGATACAAAGAAAGTAATGAAAGAAAAATACATGGTTTCCAAAGTACAGAATAGTGACTCATCTACATTGTGACTTATCTATATTGGTTATGCATTTGAACTTGAGTTTGTGACATATTTTCATATCTTACAAGTTTTATATGGCGTTACATACTCAGTACATTCTTCGTACTGACCCCTCTTGGGGAATTTACCTTACTTGCTGTAGGCGCAGGTACTAGTAGGCCTCCACAATAGGTTTCCAGTTGTTGTAGATCTTTGGTGAGCTCTAGTTAGTTCGGGGCTTCTCCGAGTCAAAGTTGTACATATGTTTTGGTGTTGTACATGTTGTATAAAACGGTGACTTGTCCCGACTTTTAGTTCATTTTGGTCAATACATTTGTTAGAGGCTTTTGTAGACGGATGTGGGTGTATAAATGTAAAAGGTATATGTCGTTTTTGACTTGGTGGCCTCAATGGCCAAGTTTCGCATACGTATATCTATATCACATGTTTCGTGAATTCCATTGTTGGTATCTAAAGCTATTATATGATTATGGGTTTCTTATGGCATGTATATGATTGAGTAGAGGCAAAGCTTGGTTCTCTCGGGCCTTGTTGGCTACGAGTGCCAATCCGTTCCGATGGTATTCGAGGCGCGACAATCTCGAAAGGCCCGCTCATGAATCTCTCGTATGATGTATCTGGCAATATGAATATCATAACCAGCAATGATGCTGGCTACCACCACAGCCCGATCCAATGTAAGTAATTGTCAGCATTAGTTGGACCCAACCGATGCTGAACAACTGACCACCAAAATCTGCCTACAAAATGTAGATGGATTTCTTGATATCCAGCTTACCAGTCACCAAACTCGCAGCCACATCGTCCTCCGCTATATACCCTGTTACGACCCAGCTATACACGCAAGTGTACGTGATCGTGCAAGTAATAAAGTGACTCCTTTTAAAGAGCCGGATATCGAACCTAAGGGACTTTCGTCAACAGAAATCAACTCCAGACGGCAAACTATAATTAAAAACTAGTGTTGCGAAAACGACAAGAGATTTGGTGCTTAAAATTTAATGATTGCGGACTAAGAACTCCTATCTTCGCTACCGTAACTTTGGTTTTCGCATATATGCTTGAAAAATCAATGAAAAGTAAATTCCCAGGGCTAAGGCACCCTGAACATCATCTCTTGAGCATAATTGTTGTTGGTTTAAGCACTTTGAGTAGTTTATCGTGGTTATCGATCCCAAGGTTAATTTTATAACTATATTCGTCTCCAAATTATAATTTTCTACTAGAACTTAGAAACCTACCTACATCCGTGAGTGGTGATAAGCTTAACCAATTCTAGAGCTTTCAAGCTTTCTTCTTGTAATTGACCAAGTGTGGGTGGTTAGGTACCTCTCGATCCTAACCACATGTCAATCCCTTAGAATTACTTCTCCGAGAAAGACCACACTTCATATATTCAAGTTTTATCTCTCAGTTTCTCTCTCGAGCTCACTTCAAGACAAGGAATATATTCCAATGGTGATCAAACATCAAAATAATGAATTTTAGAATATATGAATAACCACTTTATGATAAACTCCAGCAAAAACCAATACAATTAACCCAAGAGATTCATGTTCTTGGCCTTAACCCCAAGAATGAGGGATTTTAGCCACTCATAATGTTTATCAACATCCACAAGTAATAAATACTTTAAAAATTAATTAAAACTGAAAAGGAGAGGAATGGAACCTAATTGAGATGCCCAAAAATGCCCAAAATGTTCTAAGGATGATGGAATCTAATACAATAACTCAAAAGCCCTATTTATAGACCCAAGTCAAGGAAAAAATCGGCCAAAAAGCGGCTCGGCACGCCATTGGGCGCGCCTAGCACTTAGGCAGATTTTGCCTCAGCAAAAAGGATGATCCCAGGCGGCGTGGCATGCTGGTCAGCGCGCCTGGGCACTGCCTGGGCAAGTGGAATTTTTGCCAAACGCGGCCTGGCACGCTGCCTAGCGCACCAGGCCCCTTTTTTTGTAATTTTTTGCTTTTGTCGACTTCTCTTCGCGGATTTGGATGGATTCTTCAAGATCAACTCTTTGGCTTGTCTCTTATCTTCAATATTCTTCACTCGTAGCTCTTCCAAGCCTCACTTTCCATGCCAAACATGCTCAAAAAGTAGCAAATTCTACCTACAAGAGTCTAATCATATTGGTTAGCACACTATCCCATTTTCCATCAAAAATTTATATAATACACAAGTATTGTTCTCAAAACTAAGGTAATCATGGGTTAAAGTCGCTACTAAGGCATATAAATACGCCTTAGATCACCACCCCACACTTAAAGCTTTGTTTGTCCTCGAACAATTAATCACACTCAACTCCGGGCGACTTTAAACAATAGACACAAAATGAGCATTCTTGCACAGCTTAGACAACCACATTTAACAACTTATGCACCACATACTAGGATATTACTCAATTAAATAACAAGTTGAAACAACCTACCCTCACAAAACAATTACTCATTGCAAATTCATGCGTGACACATTATTAATAGATCACCAAACTTCACTAACCATGTGCCCTCACAACAAGAGAATCACCCCTCAATTCTACAACGTAATTACTAACCGGGTGCATGAATGAAAGTCACTCACTGTCAAAAAGAATTCACATGCAACACAAAGATGAACCATAGGCTTGCCCTTAGTGTAATACTTCACTAATGTTAAAATGTTAAAGCTCAAGATCAAGTAGGACTTTGTAGGGGTTGTAATGTAAGCACAAGGACGGGTAGGAACTATTTGGTCAAGAATAGTGACTATCTTTCCTGAGCGCTTCACTCCACTAAAAATTACATTCAGAGCACCTTCAACCGGCCTATTTTCCACTACTTTTCTCTTCCCAACTTTTCTTTGTTTTTCCCCATAACTTTAAACTAGCTTCAGCACACTGGATAAGGAATACTGTTATCACCCATTGATTTCAAAAACAATTTTTATATGTTCTATCTATATATATTTTTTTTTTTTTTTTTTTTATATTCCCCACCAATATGCACAAACTTTTTCACACACCTATAGGAGACATGCTTGAGGCTTTAACTTAACTCTTTCCTTCTTCCAAACTCTTGTACTCCTTCACCTCTTGATTTTCGAATTAAAGCGCTTAGGAGTTATTGGATCAAATTCTGGTTCACTGAAAGAAGAGGATTGAGCTACATGTAAAGCTATCAAGGAAAAGGCTAACAACTCAACGACGCTAACTAGGATTATGCACAGAGGGTAGGTAAAGTAGGTCCAAAATATGGCTATCAAAGAAATGCCTATATCATCTCCTAAACTTAACATCTCTTATTTCACTTTGCACACACCCCGGGCAAGTTCTAGACATCATTATGCACATGGAATATCATAAAAAAACCTTACTCACACATGGCACATGTTCAGCTCAGCAGGTTCATTATAAAACCTCCGAAATCATGCATAAATTCAATATTAAGCAACTTAGCAAGTCAACTAAGTGAGAATTAGGCGTCTCAACACTTGCTATAATATATCCGGGCATGTTTCACACGTGTAAGAACAATTGTATAGCAAGCAAGAACACCCGACATGACACTACATGACTAATTTGCTCTTAAGACGGTCATCATCCATCCATCATAGAGCAAATCCCTTAGTCCTCTGACTAAGGCGACTCCAAAGTAATAAACCCCCAAAACAACACAAAATAACATCAAAAATCCAAAATTTAACATTTTTTTTTTGTACGGTTCAAAGGGACTCTCCTTAGTAAAAGAACCGAAAACAAATGCTAAGGAACCCAAAATAAAAGCAGAAAGCAGCACACATATACATACATACAAGGGAAGTCCATCACACCCCACCCCACACTTAAAAGATTAGCACTGTCCCCAATGCTACCAAAATAAACAAAGCAAGAGTAGGATGTAAGGAGCTCCCTGGTCAGTCGAGGTAGTCGTCGTCCTCCGGCCCACGGACCTCTAATGGTGGATCATCTGCCTCAGCCTCCTCATCCTCAGAACCACTTTGGAGGTCCTCTTCATCTGTGGGGACATCATCGTCCACAGGCTCCACAAAGTCAGGACCAATCCTCAATAAGGCCATGGCATGCTCATTGAGAGGATAATCCCTCTCTACCTGGCTCAGCTCATCCGCCGTGGAGGGCCTACCCCCAGTCCTGTGTCGCAGCATCTCCAACCCATACATGCGGGCTAAAATCCTGTCATCTCGAGCATGACACTCTGCTAATGTCAAAGTGGGGTCGAGTGAATCTAGTGCCTTAGTCTGGGTGACATCCACAGGCGTCGTCGTCAAAAGAGGATGATAGCCAAAATTTTCTTCGGGCACTTCGAATGCTCGCATTACTTTGGTCAATAGTCCATCGAAAGCATATCGAAGACCTCCACGAAGGCGAGCTCGCCGCATCGCTGACAACAACATAAATCCTACATCAATCTCTGCATCAGTCATGAGAGCATATACCAGACAGACACGATCTCTTGTAACTTCAGTCATGTGGCTCCCCGGAATTAAAAAACAACACACAATCTTTAGCCAAATCCTAGCCTCTTTGTTGAGATGGGCAAAGGGTAGACTCTTGTGATACCCTCGTTGGTGATGGCGAAGCCACCTCACAGTTGAACGTGGGCCGCACAGAGTGTGTCGAATTTCAGCATATGGAGGCCTAGCATTTAGCCTGGGTATGTCTTGGGGACTAGCCCGAGTGGGAACCCCCAATAATCCAGTCAAGCTCAAGGAGTCAAGTATCACATCCGAACCTCGTACCACTACCGAGCATGTAGGTGCGTTCGGGTTCCAATTTGCGTACAATTCCCTCACCAGGTGGAGGTTGCAATTTGTAGGTCTGTTGAAAACAAAGCCCATCCCAACTTGCTCAAGCCGAGCCAAAATTCTTGGGTAATCCCGAGCAAGGCTTGCCCTATCAATACACTCATCGGAGAAATATTTAGCTTCCGGATGGCTTTTGTACCAACTTTTTCCCGCACTGGAGACCGCTTGTATCCCATACTTCTATTTTTGCCCTTTTGGGACTGGGGGAGCTGCGGGCACCTTATTACCCGACTGACGTCTCTTGTGAGAGCTAGAGGCTGCTACATTAGAATCAGACATAGTACCTATAGCAGAGGTCCACAAACAAGTCAATAAACCATGTAAAAATAGCTAACCAACTTGATGCGCGGTGATGAACACCTAGTCTCTTATCACCAAGTCAAAATAAATATGGGCGGAGGGTACTTAGACTTCCCCTCATCACTTAATGCCCCAAAACCAAGTCCCCATCATAGATAAATGTATATTCCTAATAAAGAAATCCAACCATAATCATACATATTCCACACATATGAGTTGTATTCAGTGATTTCCACCACTAATTTGCTCAATTTTCACCAATAAAGATAAATCCACTTCCACTTTTTGCACCAAAATAAGATTATTAACCACAAGTGCACAGGCCTTCCAAGTTCATTGTAATGCCACCCCAGAAACCCCAATCATATGATAAGAAGCAAGTCAACAAACCATGAAAATATTGTGTTCATAAACGAAATCAAGAGTACCTAAAATTGCATACTTCATGGGAATTTGTAGAAAGAGAAAGTGAAGGAGACATACCTTGAGAGCTTTGAATGGAGACTTGAACAGAATCCCAAAATGAGAAAGCAAAGAGTCGAGCTATGTGTGGGCAAGAGGAGAAAAATAATAGAGAAAATTTGTGAAGATGTGGGGAGAAAATCGTGAGTTTGGGTGTGGGGTGTTGGAATATTTGTGAAGAATGAGGTAATTTGGGGATTTAAAGGAGAAGGGGTGGGGGTGGATCAGTTCTACTTAAAGAAAAGAACTAACAAAATACCAAAATTTTAATAGGGGTAGCGGCGTGGCACGCTGCCTAGCGCGCTACCCCACTGCCAACCTGAACCAAAAATCGTGCACAGGCGGTGTGGCATGCTGGCCAGCGCGCCTATGCACTGCCCATACGTGCTGGAATTTTGGGGAAGGCAGCGTGGCACGCTGGCCAGCGCGCCTCCCCACTGCCTCAACAAATAATTTTTTTAGCTTTTTCATCCTGGCACGCTGGGTAGTGTACCCCACACTTATCCTCATACCTGAGCAATTTTTCACATTCTTTTCATAATATTGGGGCTTTTACAAGTCCCAAGACTCGAAGCTTTGCTCCAAAACATGTCCTGCCTGCCCGGCACCTTCAAATAATCATTTATCTGCCAAATTTACCTTTGTCTTATGGATTCTCATACCAACATGCTCCGTGCCTATGCATGAACACAAGATCCTAGCACTACGTTAGAAAACAAAAACTGTAAAAGAGATGGGTTGCCTCCCATCAAGCGCCTTAGTTTTGGTCGGGGCACGACTCTTCTTTTTGTATTTTTACTTTATAAATCTAACTATTACAACACATGCATGGGTTGCCTCCCATGTAGCGCCTGGTTTAATGTCGCGGCTCGACCAATTATAAGAGCTCAATTATCATCAAGGCGAAGCACGTCCTCCGTCTGCTTCTCTTCCTCACCGAAATAATGCTTCAATCTCTGGGCATTTGCCATAAACCTTGTACCATCTGCCTTGTTTAAAAGTTCCACCGCACCATGAGGTGTCGTACGACTTACCTCAAAAGGCCCACTCCACTTAGATCTTAGCTTGCCCGGAAACAACCTAAGTCTTGAGTTAAACAAGAGTACCAACTGACCTGGCTCAAAAGTACGGGGGAGAATATGCTTGTCATGCCATCGCTTCATTTTCTCCTTGTAGATCTTAGCATTTTCATATGCATGGGCACGAAATTCTTCCAACTCATGGAGTTGTAACAACTTCTTATTACCTGCCAACCCCGGATCTAGATTCAACTTCTTTACCGCCCAATAAGCTCGATGCTCAAGCTCAACTGGGAGGTGACAAGCTTTCCCAAAGACCAAATAATAGGGAGAAGTCCCTATAGGAGTCTTATACGCCGTTCGATAGGCCCAAAGAGCATCATCCAGCTTAAGTGACCAGTCTTTCCTCTGAGTATTCACCGTCTTTTGCAAGATTTGCTTTATCTCACGATTAGACACTTCCACTTGGCCACTTGTTTGGGGATAATACGCTGTTGATACCTTGTGTTTTACTCCATACTTTGCCAATACATTCTTCACCAAATAATTAATGAAGTGTGATCCTCCATCGCTAATAATAGCTCTTGGAGTTTCGAACCTAGTGAAGATGTGCTTTTGAAGAAACTTTACCACAACTTTGGCGTCATTAGTAGGAAGAGCTGCAGCCTTTACCCATTTGGATACATAATCCACTACAACGAGTATGTATAGATTGTCATTCGACTGTGGAAAAGGGCCCATGAAATCAATCCCCCATACATAAAAAATTTCAACTTCTAGGATGTTGTTAAGAGGCATCTCATGTCTCTTGGCAATCGTCCCCATACGTTGAGATTGATCACAATTCTTCACAAAGGCATGAGCATCTTTAAATATCGAAGGCCAGAAGAAACCTGATTGCAATATTTTATGGGTTGTTCGTTCACCACCATGATGTCCACCATAAGGTGATGTGTGGCATCTCTCTAACATTTGCTTAACTTCCGCATCCGGAATACATCTTCGTACTATTTGATCAGGCCCTTGCTTGAATAAATACGACTCATCCCATATATAAAAGCATACCTCATATGCTAGTTTCTTCTTCTGTTGAGGACTCGAATCAGGAGGAAATAATCCACTTACCAATACGACCTCTAATACCAACAACTGCTCATCTCGAAATTCCTCACAAATATGCCCATCATCCACTATATGTGTCGAGCTCGTAAGTCTAGAAAGATGGTCAGCAATTTGATTTTCTGTCCCCTTTCTATCCTTAACCTCTAAGTCAAACTCCTGTAGTAATAGGATCCATCTAATCAAGCGCGGCTTAGCATCCTTTTTATTGAACAAATATCGTATCGCTGCATGATCCGTGTATACAATGACGCTTGTGCCGACTAAATACGATCTGAATTTATCAAATGCATATACCAAAGCTAACATCTCTTTTTTAGTCACCGTGTAATTCATTTGGGCTGCATCAAGGGTCTTGCTTGCATAATAAATAGAGTGAGATACCTTATTCTTCCGTTGACCTAGAACCGCACCCACTGCCACATCACTTGGGTCACACATAAGCTCAAATGGCAAAGCCCAGTCAAGAGCAATAAGAATAGGTGCCTCTACCAACTTCTTTTTCAACACCTCGAATGCCTTCACACATGATTCACAAAATACAAACTTCACATCTTTCTCCAAGAGTGCACACATGGGACGTGCAATTTTGGAAAAATCTTGAATAAACCTTCTGTAAAATCCCGCATGACCCAAAAAACTTTGCACCCCTTTAACCGATACAGGTAGAGGGAGTTTTTCAATAGCTTCGATCTTTGCCCTATCAACTTCCAGCCCCTGCTTTGACACTTTATGCCCAAGAACTATACCTTCTGTCACAAGGAAATGGCACTTCTCCCAATTGAGAACAAGATTAGTTTCTTCACACCAAGCAAGTATCAAGGTTTTGCAAACATACCACGAAAGAGTTACCAAAGACTGAAAAATCATCCATAAAAATCTCTACGAACTCCTCCACCATGTCGTAGAAAATAGCCATCATGCAACGCTGAAAGGTAGCCGGTGCATTACACAATCCAAATGGCATACGCTTGAAAGCGTATGTGCTGTAAGGACATGTGAATGTAGTCTTCTCTTGATCTTGGGGATCTATAGCAATTTAATTATATCCGGAATACCCATCAAGAAAGCAATAATACTCCTGCCCGGCTAAACGATCCAGCATCTGATCAATAAAAGGGATTGGATAATGGTCTTTCCTCGTAGCATCATTAAGTTTCCGGTAATCCATGCAAATACGCCATCCAGTTACAGTTCTTGTAGGAATCAATTCATTATTTTCATTTGTGATCACCATCATACCACCCTTTTTTGGAACATATTGTACTGGGCTCACCCACGTACTATCAGAGATAGGGTAAACAATGTCAGAATCTAGCCACTTAATTACCTCCTTCCTTACTACTTCTTTCATCACCAGATTAAGCGTCGTTGGTGTTGCACACTTGGCTTGTGCCCTTCTTCCATGTAAATTTTATGCATGCATAAACCCGGATTAATACCATGGATGTCAGACATCTGCCAACCAATAGCCTTATTTCTTCATTTTAGAATCAACAATGCAGCATCAACTTGTTCCTATGACAAATCTGCTGCCAGAATAATAGGAAGAGTCTTGTTTTCACCTAGGAAAACATATTTAAGATGAGATGGAAGTTCCTTCAATTCAAGCTTCGGTGCTTCCTCAATTGAGGGCTTAGTTGGAGGACCGAGTGGACGATTTAAGGGTTCCCATCTACCCTCTTTAGCATAGATACCCATAAGATCAAGAACTTGCACCATCTCACTAGCTTCTGCATCACCAAACACATCTTGCCCCATCAAAACTTTTTCCAATGGATTTGTAGACAAAGTGCAGATGCTTTCAACCGCCAAATCTATAGCTGTGATAGCCGACAAGTTCTCATAAATTTCTGGAAGCTTCAAAGCCCTATATACATCAAAGACTTCAACCTTATCATGAGCTCGCATAGTAAGTTTCCCGGCTGCTACATCAATGATTGCACCTCCTGTAGCCAGGAACGGACGCCCCAAAATAAATGGGACTTTCGGGTCAGGCTCAAAATTCAGTACCACAAAATCAACGAGAAAGATCAACGACCCCACTTGTACTAGAACATCCTCAACAATACCATCAGGTCTAGTCACAGATCGGTCTGCCAACTGCAAAATAATAGTAGTAGGCTTCGGACGACCCAAACCCAATTCCTTGAAAACCGAAGTGGGCATCAGATTTATACTAGACCCCAAATCACACAATCCACGAGCGCAGACACGATCCCCCAGAGTAATCTTCACAGTGAAGCTTCCAGGATCTTTCAGCTTAGTAGGTAATCGGTTCTGAATGCGAGAACTAACCTCCTTAGTCAAAGCCACTGTGGCATATTCTGTCAATCTACTCTTGTTTGCTACAATGTCTTTCACGAACTTGGCATACTTTGGAATACCCTGCAAGATATCCACAAGAGGCAAATTAATATGCACTTGTTTAAGTAATTCAATGAACTTACCAAAGCATTCATCCTCCTTCTTCTTTTTGAACTTCTGAGGGAACGGAGGAGGCAACTTCACACTATGTATCACTTTATCATCTTTGGAGCTTTTGGTAAACTCCACTTGTTCGTCTTCAATCACCACTACTTTTGTCTCCAATTCTTTCACTGGTGCAACTGTATCCTCTAACTGCTTACCACTACGGGTAACTATAGCATTCACCTGCTTGGGATTTGGCTCAGTATCTCCTGGAAGACCTCCTTGGGGCCTTATATTCTGTGCATTAGCTAACTGGCCAATCTGCTTTTCCAAATTCTGAGTAGCCAACTGATTGTTCCTCACATCTGCTGCCAGCTTCGCTTGTTCAGCCATAATCTGTTTTAACATATCCTCCACACTCATGTCTCCAGGCTTAGCACCCACTTGATTTCCTTGGCCTTGCTGTTGGTTGTACTGAGGGGCATATCTTTGCGGCCTATATTGATTTTGATTTCCTCCCCACGAGAAGTTCGGATGGTTTTTCCACCCGGCATTATAAGTGTTACCATAGTTCTGAGCTCCACCTCCCCTTTGGGCATTACCAACAAAATTTACTAAATCCGGATTAGCACTACACAAATCGCTGGTATGATCACCATTTCCATATACACTACACATCACAGAAACCTGTTGCTGGACTGCATTCACGGGAGATGGTTGTTGCCCCAAATTCAAACTACTAAAGTGATTGTTCATCATGTTTTACATAGCTGAAATTTGGGCAGATAATGCTGTGACTGCATCCACATCTAGTTTCCCAACAACCTTCTTTGTAGAATTTCTAGAATTATCACTATGCCAGTCTGGATTTCCCTGTGAAATATGATTTAACAGAGCATATAATTCATCATACGTCTTCTCTAAAGCCTGTCCACCTGCAGCTGAATCAAGTAGAATTTTAGTGTTTGGGTCGAGAGCCTCTATAAACGTATGCACCAACACTTCATTAGCTTGGTGGTGGTGAGGACAATCCCTCAGCATGGATTTGAATCTGTTCCAAGCTTGGTACAAATTCTCATCATCTCTCTGTCTGAAACTTAGTATCTCACTCCTCAGCTTTGCTGTCTTTCCAGACGGAAAGAACCTTATCAAGAATTTCCGAGCAAGATCATCCCAAGTAGTGATAGAATTGGCCGGCTCTGCATCTAACCACTTTCTTGCTTCCCCCAACAGAGAAAAGGGAAACAAAGTAAGTCTCACATAATCTGAAGATACACCCGTAGGAATATATGTGTCACTAATCTCTAGAAAATTCCGAATATGCCTCTGCGGGTCTTCATGAGCAAGACCAGTAAACTGTCCACTTGAGTGCAAAGGTTGCACCATGTTCTATTTAAGCTCAAATCTACCTCCAACTGTCGGTTTGAGAATACTGGAGGTCACATTAGTGGCGAGTGGGATTGCCACATCGCGAACTGTTCTAGCTGCCATTACTTCCGGTTTACGTCTCTCTGCACATGGTTCTTCAATTCTTACGGGATTACCCCGTATTCCTTCGCCAGCCAGTTCGACTTGTGGGATTGGGTAGTCTGCAGCCTGTCTCCTCAATCTATTGAAATACCTTTCAGGTTCAGACTACAGGGCTACCAAATCTTTGTTCCTTGCCAGTATTCCAACGAAGTCAGCCTGCAAACTAGAACAACTAAGATCAAGTTGTCAACACGTAGCTGAAAATTAAAGTACAAACGTCAATAGTTGAAATCTATCTATTTGAAAGTCCCCGGTAACGCCGCCAAAAACTTGTTGCGACCCAGCTATACACGCAAGTGTACGTGATCGTGCAAGTAATAAAGTGACTCCTTTTAAAGAGCCGGATATCGAACCCAAGGGACTTTCGTCAACAGAAATCAACTCTAGATGGCAAACTATAATTAAAAACTAGTGTTGCAAAAATGACAAGAGATTTGGTGCTTAAAATTTAATGATTGCGGACTAAGAACTCCTATCTTCGCTACCGTAACTTTGGTTTTCGCAAATATGCTTGAAAAATCAATGAAAAGTAAATTCCCAGGGCTAAGGCACCCTGAACATCATCTCTTGAGCATAATTGTTGTTGGTTTAAGCACTTTGAGTAGTTTATCGTGGTTATCGATCCCAAGGTTAATTTTATAACTATATTCGTCTCCAAATTATAATTTTCTACTAGAACTTAGAAACCTACCTACATCCGTGAGTGGTGATAAGCTTAACCAATTCTAGAGCTTTCAAGCTTTCTTCTTGTAATTGACCAAGTGTGGTTGGTTAGGTACCTCTCGTTCCTAACCACATGTCAATCCCTTAGAATTACTTCTCCGAGAAAGACCACACTTCATATATTCAAGTTTTATCTCTCAGTTTCTCTCTCGAGCTCACTTCAAGACAAGGAATATATTCCAATGGTGATCAAACATCAAAATAATGAATTTTAGAATATATGAATAACCACTTTATGATAAACTCCAGCAAAAACCAATACAATTAACCCAAGAGATTCATGTTCTTGGCCTTAACCCCAAGAATGAGGGATTTTAGCCACTCATAATGTTTATCAACATCCACAAGTAATAAATACTCTAAAAATTAATTAAAACTGAAAAGGAGAGGAATGGAACCTAATTGAGATGCCCAAAAACGCCCAAAATGTTCTAAGGATGATGGAATCTAATACAATAACTCAAAAACCCTATTTATAGACCCAAGTCGAGGCAAAAATCGGCCAAAAAGCGGCCCGACACGCCATTGGGCGCGCCTAGCACTTAGGAAGATTTTGCCTCAGCAAAAAGGATGATCCCAGGCGGCGTGGCACGCTGGCCAGCGCGCCTGGGCACTGCCTGGGCAAGTGGAATTTTTGCCAAACGCGGCCTGGCACGCTGCCTAGCGCGCCAGGCCCCTTTTTTTGTAATTTTTTGCTTTTATCGACTTTTCTTCGCGGATTTGGATGGATTCTTCAAGATCAACTCTTTGGCTTGTCTCTTATCTTCAATATTCTTCACTCATAGCTC
Source organism: Capsicum rhomboideum (assembly GCA_031232105.1). NCBI lineage: Eukaryota > Viridiplantae > Streptophyta > Magnoliopsida > Solanales > Solanaceae > Capsicum > Capsicum rhomboideum. Next base: position 44,564,823 of record CP124708.1, on the reverse strand, counting down.
CTCCAAGCCTCACTTTCCATGCCAAACATGCTCCAAAAAGTTGCAAATTCCACCTACAAGAGTCTAATCATATTGGTTAGCACACTATCCCATTTTCCATCAAAAACTTATATAATACACAAGTATTGTTCTCAAAACTAAGGTAATCATGGGTTAAAGTCGCTACTAAGGCATATAAATACGCCTTAGATCATACCCCGCAATCCACTTCAGCAGCTCCAACTTCTGGTCTACATCTCGCATCTTTATCCAATCTCTGACAGTGTCCATATGGTGATTAAACTCAGCAGTCGTAGCTGGCAGTAGACAGTCTGCATGAAATAAGAAGCGGTGGATTGTCTGCTCTGATATATCAACTCGGGTACCTCAAACCAAAATGTGTGTCAATAAGGGTTGATCCCTGTACCGCTGCCCAACAGGTGTACTCAAGTCAACCGACACAGCATATGAGACATAAAATTCTTGGGCCAATTCTGATATATAGAGACCAGGAGGCTCTGCCATCCAACCAAACCCATACTGCTCAAACACAGGCCAAATATCAGGCAATGCCTTCAACTCCTCCAGTCGATATCTGGGCTCCTCCATAATACTCCTCCGACACACACCCCGCTCCGTTAGCTTAGCATCCCTGTCATAAAAATCCCACATGCCCTCAACACACCAGCACTGGATATCCCATCTCTGTGAGGGAGTCGGGACACTCTGTTCACCAGTGCATGAAACAAATGTTGTAGCCTCAGCCGCTGAAGTACCCTGTCCTGTTGCATTATTTGCAGAGCCTAAAATGGAATTATCCTCCCCCTCTTCAGACTGGGGGGTTGGACTTGAAAGACTGATCCAGAACAACCGGCGCTACAAGTGGTGGAATGGACTGAAGTGCAGCCCAGACATTAGCTTGGGCTAGAGTTTGTAACCTCGTGGTACGAGGTACTAATGCAGTATCATTATGTCCAATCTCAAACTCCTCCCCGAACCCACTTTTTTTGGATTCAGTCAGTTCATCACACAAACGGGTTGGTAATTCTAGAGTTTTGGTGTGAATCCTTGACGAGGAATCAAGGTGGTCACTTTAGGGGTTTGATTTGGGCGGCTTGGTAGCGAGTTTGGATTTAAGGTTGATAATGTAGATAAAGTTGAGAAATTAGGGTTTATGTGTATAATTTTAAATTAGAGAAAAAGTAGGGTGGGTTTGAATTTTTATCAGGTAAATAAGAAGGGTACTGAAATTTATATAGAGAAAAGGGTCGGGTCGGGTCGGGTCGGGTCTCGGGCTTTCTGCAGGTTCCAGTTTCCACGGAACCACCCACGTGTCGTGGGTTATACTAACGTCACATGGGTCCATGGCGTAGCTGAGATTCTGAACCCTGAAAGTTGTCTCTGATTTTCACGAGATCACACACGTGACGTGGGTATACCTACATCACGTGGGTCCTCTACCGTAGATGAGTTTCAAACACCTAGAATTTACTTCTGATTTTAACGATACCACCCACGTGTCGTGTGTACTCTCACGTGATGTGAGTTGTGGCATAAATAGTATTAGACCTAGTCAGGTAAATCTTGTGAATTTCAGCTAACTGTTCCTCCTATGCTCAGATCACAACATTCTCAGATCATGGGTTGCCTCCCAAGTAGCGCCTGATTTAATGTCGCGGCACGACACGGCTAACTTTGATACTCAGACTTCACTAACTAGCCCATGGGTTGCCTCCCATGAAGCGCCTGATTTAACATCGCATTACGATATGGCTAGCTTGACTACTTAGACTTCATCAAGCTCAAGTTCCTCACATGTCTTTATTTCTTCCGTGATTCCCACATAATGCTTAACACGCTGACCATTGACCTTGAATAGAACATTATCTGCTCCTTTTAGTTCAATTGCTCCATATGGGAATACCCTAACCACCTTGAATGGTCTGAACCATTTGGACTTTAATTTTCCAGCAAACAAGCGAAGCTTGGAGTTATAAAGTAGCACCAAATCTCCCGGGTGAAACTCTCGGTTCTCAATTGGACTATCATGATATAATTTCATCTTCTCTTTATATATTGCTGAACTTTCATAAGCCCAGAGACGAAATTCATCCATCTCATTCGTCTGCTCAAGTCTCAATTTAGCCGCTTCACTCCAGTCTAAATTCAACCTTTTCAAAACCCATAAAGCCTTATGTTCAAGTTCGACAAGCAAATGGCAAGATTTTCCAAAAACCAACTGATATGGTGATGCACCAATTGGAGTTTTGAAAGCAGTTCGATATGCCCATAACGCATCATCCAATCTTCAAGCCCAATCAGTCCTATTGGCATTCACTGTTTTTGCCAAAATAGACTTGATCTCACGATTTGACACCTCAACTTGCCCGCTTGTCTGAGGATGGTAAGGTGTTGCCACCTTATGTTTAACAACATATTTTTCAAGCAAGGCCTTGAACAGATAATTGTAGAAGTGGGATCCTCCATCACTAATGATAACCCAGTGTACCGAATCGTGAAAATATATTCTTTTTTAAGAATGTTGTTACACTTCTTCCTTCGTTATTAGGAAGCGCAATTGCCTCCACCCACTTAGACACATAGTCGACAGCTACCAAGATGTATTTCATCCCATGTGAGCTCACAAAAGGGCCCATAAAGTCAATTCCCCACACGTCAAACAATTCAAGCTCAAGTATAGTTGTCATGGGAAGTTTGTGTCTACGTGAGATATTGTCTTGCCTTTGACATTGGTCACAAGCTCGAGCATAGTCATGAGCATATTTATAAATGGTAGGCAAGTAGTACCCACATTGTAAGATCTTATGAGCAGTCCGCTCACCTCCATGATGACCCCCAACTGGAGATGAATGACACGCTTCCAAAATACTCATCATCTCGACCTCTGGAACACATCTTCGAACTATGCCATCTGCACACACCCTAAATAAATACGGCTCATCCCAGAAGAATTTTCTTACCTCATGCATGAATTTCTTTCTCTGCTGATACGACATATCTTTAGAAACTAGATCACTTGCCAAAAAGTTGGCAAAATCAGCAAACCAAGAGATTAAGTCTTGAGATGCTGCCAGTACTTGCTCATCTGGAAAGGTATCATCAATCTTAAGATCATCCCTTAATTTAAGCATAACCTCATCCTCAAGACGTGATAGGTGGTCAGCAACTTGATTTTTGGTTCCCTGACGATCTTTGACTTCAAAGTCAAATTCTTGCAATAGAAGTACCCACCGAATCAATCTTGGCTTAACATCCTTTTTTGACATAAGATACCGAAGAGCTGCATGGTCTGTATGCACAATCACCTTCGTACCTATCAAGTAAGATCTGGATTTCTCAAAAGCAAAGACCACTGCCAATAATTCCTGCTCAGTCACAGTATAATTCTTTTGAGCTGGATTAAGCACTTTGCTAGCATAGTAAATCGGATGTAACATCTTCTCACGTCTTTGTCCAAGGACTGCACCCAAAGCCACTCCGCTAGCATCACACATAACCTCAAAAGGCATCGTCCAATATGGTGACACAATAATAGGGGCTGAAACCAACTTCTCCTTAAGACACTCAAATGTTTTTAGACATGCCTCATTGAACACGAACTTCACCTCTTTCTCCAAAAGTTTGCATAAAGGATGTGCAATCTTAGAGAAATCCTTGATGAATCTTCTATAAAAGCCAGAATGACCTAAAAAACTTTGAATACCTTTCACGGAGATAGGTGGAGGTAACTTCTCAATTACCTCTATCTTTGCCTTATCAACTTCAATACCTTTCTTTGAAATCTGATGTCCCAATACGATACCCTCGTTGACCATAAAGTGACATTTTTCCCAATTCAGCACTAAGTTGCACTCCTCGCATCTTTGCAGCACATTAGCAAGGTGTACCAAGCAATCCTCAAACAAGTCTCCCACAACAAAAAAATCATCCATAAAAACCTCAATAGTGTCTTCCTGTCATAGCCCAAATCCCATAGGGATGGATTGGCACCCGTAGCCGACATAGCCCGAGAGAACCAAACTTTGCTTCTATTTATTCATATGCATGTCATAAGTAACACCACCATCACGTAAGAACATGAAAGGTAAATAACGGGAAACATGGAACATGTGACCTATATATATATATATACATATGCGAAACTTGGCCGTTGAGGCCATCAAGTCAAAACGTCATGTACCATCTTACATCCATTCACCCACATACGTCTACAAAAGCCTCTACATAGACATTTTCCAAAACCAACTGAAAGTCGGGACAAGTCTCCGCTTTAGACAACATGTACAACACCAAAACATATGTGCAACTGTGACTCAGAGAAGCCCCGAACTAACTGGAGCTCACCAACGATCCGCAACAACTGGCAACCTACTATGGAGGCCTACTAGTACCTGCGCCTGCAGCAAGTAAGGTAAATCCCCCAAGAGGGGTCAGTACGAAGAATGTAGTAGTATGTAAGGCCATATGAAACTGTATGATATGTAAATATGTCAATGAACTCAAATACAAATGAATGATCAATATAGATAAGTCACTGTTCTGTACTTTGGAAACCATGTATATTGCTTTCATTACTTTCTTTGTATCTTTACTTCTGTGATTATTCATCTTTGCCTGTGACTTGTGATACCCGGGCCCTGACTGAACAGTGGGTTTTAACATAACATATCGTTATGTTGGGATCGACTCGAGCTAGGCTTATGCCCCTAGAGCTGCCACCCATGAATTAATATATATCGGGATCGGCTCGAGCTAGGTTATTACCTCTAGAGCTGCCACCCATAAACCAACATTTCAGGTTCGGCTCAAGCTAGGTTATTACCCCTAGAGCTGCCCCCTATCAGGATCAGTTCGAGCTAGGCGTATGCCTCTAGGACTGCCCCCTGATCCAATAAATCTCGGGATCGGCTTGAGCTAGGCATTTGCCCCCAAAGCTACCACCCATACTTGATCATTGACCACATATTTGCATTACTTTATTCTTTACTTTGAGATTGATACAATGATAGTCATAACTGTATATGAAGCTTTGGATCATTAACCAATGAGTGAGAGACATGTAAATAAACATTGTGAGAAACATAATATTATTAGAACCATAATACCATTGGAACCATTGGACAATAATCCTTGAACAAGAGACATAAGTATAATCACTATTGGGACATTGGAACATAACCTTATTGAGCTTTTAGAACATTAACCATGAATATGAGACATGTGGTTCACAATTGATCAATGAATAGGAACTATGTGATAATGACCATTGATAACCGGATATTGGATACCGTAGCACATTTCGGAATAGGACAAGCGTAATGTCAATGTGAATACTATTTGCCGCAGAAAGATACGGATAGAGTAACCTTACATACCTTGTATTATCAATACGAATATACAACCTTAGATGTGCATACAATAGTCCCGCTCTTTCTTTATGTTTCACTCTAGAACACAAATACATAATGGAATTGACATTAACCACCAACTACCTTACAAATGTATATAACGTCAATGAGTTACATTTTTGCCTTTAAAATGTCATTTACCCCTTGACAAAACCATTGATGAAATTATTATACCAATAATCCCACAATATTCCATACATTGACCAATACATGATAATCAATAACATTCCACCACAAACTTCTCTTTTACACTTCCTCATCCACACCATATCACAAATAATCCATCAATTCACCTTAATACATCTCATAGCACATATCGGCCAAAATCTCATAATTTACACTTATATGAAAATAACAAGTTTAATAACAAAATCACACCATACATGTTCATATTTTATCCATACCATGCCCTTTCATCAAAGTCACAAGTCATATTTCAAGCTTAAATCTCATGGATCACCAATCTTTTACCAAAAACACAAGACACCATGTTCAACACTTCCAAGCATAACCAACATGATTTAAATACTATCCCATGCATATAATATATTAATCCATAACAATAATCACTTATCCAAGCTTGAAAAATGATGATCTTGCTCCAAAAGTGGGCTTTGAGTTCTTAGGGTTTTGAGAGAAAAATGGTGAAGAAATATCTAGAAAGCATGAGAGTCTCATGTGAATAAAATCAGATTTTTGGTACCTTTTATAAGCCTTTAAGTCCATCCTTAGCCACTCTATGGCATTAAATGCTTGGTCTAGAAGGTCAAGGCAAGAATGGGTCATTTGACCCATTTTTGGCCCATGTCTTCTTTCACATTTTGGGCCTTTTTTGAGCCCAATTCACTTAATCCAATAAAATCAATAATTTCTCATGTTTAAATCATTTCATACGTGTTACAATGATATTCCTACTCACGGAATTTATATTTGTAGCCTCAATCCCAAAAACAAGCGATTCTAGCCACGTAGGGCCCATTTTGACCATAAGGACAAAACTGACATTTTGATGCCAAATTCATTATCGAGTAATTTTATCATACCAATATAATATTTTATTCATTCCATGTATATACTCGTGGTTGTAGAAGAAACGTGAAAAAAATCAGCTTCGTACGTCCCCGAGCACCCTTGGGACTTAAGAAAATTTCCAACTTTGAAAAAGTGGCAAAACCAGCCTGGCACGCCCTTGGGCGCTCTATATTGCTGCCTCTGGGCTAAAAAATTTTGCCCAGAGCGGCGTGGCACTCCCTCTTGCGCTCCCCAACCTTATTTTTTTTGAAACTTTCATTTTTTGATTTTTCTTCGCGGGTTTGGTTAGATACTTCAAGTCCTATGTTTTAACTTACTTCTTACCCTTAATTTAATTTGTTTAGAGGTCCTCTTAGCCTCATTTTTAACCCCACAAATGCTCCACTAAAATCACAAAACACCTCCTACGAAGGGCTAATCACATATACAAGGCCAAATTTAAATTTTCTCATCATTAACATTAGTACATACATGCTTATAGCTCTCGACACCTAAGTAAACATTATGTAATGTCGTAAAGTAGGGTTAGGAAGGTACTGGGTGTTACACTTCCACCATGTCAAAGAAAATAGACATCATGCAACGTTGGAAAGTGGTCGGTGCATTACATAGACCGAAAGACATCCTTTTAAATGTGAATGTCCCATATGGAAAAGTGAATTTGGTATTCTCTTGGTCATCGGGAGTAATAAAAATCTGATTATACCCAGAATAGCCATCAAGAAAATAATACCATCCTCTACCGGCAAGATGGTCTAACATCTGATCCATGAAAAGCATAGGAAAATGATCTTTTTCTGTCCAGGAATTCAGCTTTCGATAATCCATGCAAAGTCTCCATCCGATAATCGGCCTCATTGGGATTAACTCTGTCTTGTTGTTTGGAACCACAGTGATTCCTCCCTTCTTTGGCACATACTAAACTGGGCTCACTCACTTGCTATCAGCAATAGGATAAACCACTCCTGTATCTAACCACTTAATGATCTCTTTCTTCACAACCTCTTGCATAGGTGGGTTTAGACGACGTTGGTGCTCAATACACAGTATGCACTCAGGAGTAAGTTGAATTTTGTGAGTGCAAATACCCAGTGGAATTCCTATAATATCAGCAATGGACCAACTAATGGCCCTCTTAAATCTTCTTAATATCGAAACCAGAGCCTCTACTTGCCACTCCTCCAATTTAGCAGAAATAATCACAGGCAAGATGTTGTTGGCTCCCAAAAATGTGTAGCGAAGGTGAGCCGAAAGAGCCTTAAGCTCCAAAACTGGAGGCTCCTTAATAGATGGAAGAGCTGGTGGGGTCACCCTATTCTTCAAATCGAGATCAAGTTTCTTTGGAGCATAAGTGTATTCTCCCTTACCAGTGAGTGCACCAACCATCTCATCATATTCCTCAATACCATTGCTATCAAAATTCATAATCACGGCCGCAAGAGCTTCTACCCCCAACCTTTCTTCAAGAGACACAACAACATCACTATCATTAACCGCATCTATTATCGAAATCACCCGCTTATCTCTCGGTTGCTTCATAGAACGACAAACATTTAAAGTGACTTGTTCATCATTTAACCTGAATTTCATCTACCATATTTCCATGTCGACCAGTGCACGACCAGTGGCAAGGAATGGTCTTCCCAATATGATGGGAACCTCGAAGTCAACTTCAAAATCTAGGATCACAAAGTCATCCGAAAATATGAAAGATGCAACCTTTACCAAAACATCATACAGAATGCCCACCGACTTTTTCACAGTCCTATCGGCCATGAGAAGTCTCATAGAGGTTGGTTTTGGTGCTCCCAGCCCCAACTGCTTGAAAATGGCTAACGACATTAAGTTAATGCTAGCACCCAAATCACAAAGTGCTTTAGCAAAGTTATAGGACCCGATAGTACAAGGAATTATGAAAGCTCCTGGATCCTCCTTCTTTTCAACTAGGGAATGCGAAGCAACTGCACTACAATGATGTAAGTTATCTGCTGGCTCAAAACTGACAGTTCTCTTCTTTGTCTCCAAGTCTTTCATGAACTTAGCATACCCTGGCATTTGTTCCAATGGTTCAACAAGAGGGATGTTGACCGATAGCTCCTTCAACATTGTAATAAGCTTCTGATATTTGCCTTTCTCAGCTTTTTTTTTTTCAACCTTTGAGGAAAGGGAGGAGGAGGTCGTAGGATAGTTTTTAGCACTTGTGGTACCTCCTTTTCCTGCCTCTTTTCAGATTTTGCCTTTTCTCTAGTATTATGATGATCTGGAATTGTTTTGCCCTTTGAATTATTCGGCTCTAACTCAGTTTCTACATCAATAACCTTCGGCTCATTAGTCTTACCACTATCGGCAGGTATAGGTGGATCAGTCGTGCATTTCCCGCTTCTAGTAGTAATGGCTTGACAATGGCTATCATTCTTCGGATTTTAGACGGTGTTGCTTGGAAGGGTGCCTGGATGACGTTGATTCAGTACCAATGATATCTGCCCGAACTGTTGCTTCAACTGTTTAATGGCAGTTGAATGAGACTCCACTTTCTGACTTATTCCCGAAATGTCTGACCTAATCTCCTTCAAGCAATTTTCCTGGCTCTCTGACCCTTTGACTAGTTTATTAAGAAGGGCCTCCATCCTTGAATTTCCAGAATCATCATCAAGGCTTCCTGGTGGTACATAAAGGTCATTCTTCTCTCTATAATCATCCTTCGGTCTCCAATCACCATCACGATCTCATTCTCGATCTCAATCTCTGTTTCTCGACTTGTTGTAATTGTCTCCATAATAGTTCTGACCTTGCCCCCCTTGCCTCGAGTTCCTAGAGTCTTGATTAGACCCTTAGCCCTTGGCTCAGAAACCCTCCACTTCTCGATCCAGGTATTTAGCCTCCTCATCAGATTCAAAATCATCATGTCTAGGCATTTTACCTTTTGTACCTACAACATGCACCTTTTTAGCATCTCTACCCTTAATCTGTTTGGCTAAAAGACCAATTTCTGTCCTCAGCTGAGCGACCTCTTGAGCTACAGATTCATCCAAAGCCCGTTGTACTGCTGAGGCTCCAATAGCATATGTGCCAGCAGGCTTTTCTGCCTCCCGAGTATGCCATCCTCGGTTGGTTTTAGTAATACAATCCAATATCTCCGAAGCTTGTTCCCATCTCAAACTCATGAATGCTCCACCAGTGATAGTATCTGCTACCGCCTTCGTGTTGGCATTTAAAGCCCTGTAGAAGATTTCAAGTAAGTTCCTACCACTCATCCTATGATTTGGCACATTCTGTAGCTTCTTCTTGAACCTTAGCCATGTCTTATAAAGTGCTTCAAAATGTAGTTGTCTGAAATTATAGATCTCATCCTTTAATTGTAGCATCTTTGAAGATGGGAAAAACCTCTCTAGGAATTGATTTCTCAATTCTTGCCACGTAGTGATGGATCCTCGTGGTAATTCTGCCAACCACAACATCGCTTCTCCTGTTAGAGAGAATGGGAACAATCTCAATCGAATAGCCTCTTGGTCAACTCCGAGCAAATTATATGAAGTACAGACCCCTACAAAATTCATCACGTACATGTTTGGATCATCAGTAGGGAGACCGACAAACACACCCTTCAAGTTTAGCAGGTGAAACATGGCACTGGTAATGTCAAACTTAGTTCCCGGAGTTAACTCTGGTGGAATAATGGCACCAGTCTTTATTGGCTCGAAGTAGGCCACTTGTTCTTCCTCAGGATCATCATAGCCTGGTACATACGGACTTTGAAAAGGTTGTTGAGCTCTCAATCTTCTTTGTCTCTCTTCAGCCTCAGCCAGATGCTGAGATGCCTCTTGCATAGCTTAATTATCCCTCTCTGCTTGCCTAAGAGCAGCTTGTCTAGCATGCTCTTCTCGAGTCAATCGAGCAGTAGTTTGATTCGCTGTTTCATGACTAACCGGATGAATTGGCTGGTTATGAATGTCTCCCACGGCTGCGGGATCCTGAACTCCGTCTGTATTCACCATTCTTCAATTAGCTCTCAGAGTCCTTTCTATTTCAAGATCAAGTGGAATCAGGGTATTGCTTTGACTCCTAGTATTGGGCATACACCGGCGTGTGCCCTTAAAAGTATAGAAAAACAATACCAATCAACTCAAACAAATAAACTAATCAATTCTATAACCGTATTTCTCCGACAACGGCGCCAAAATTTGATGTCGCCCAAAATATGCCTCCTAAGAAGTATAAAGCAGTCGTTGTATCAAATATAGAACCCAACTAGGTTGGGGTCGATCTCAAAAGGAATAGGACCGAATTAGGTTAAGTTCTTGTTCGAGTAGTTGGCAACTAAGTAAAAACTGAGGGGGGGGGGGGGTTGTAAGTAAGCAATAACAGTAACGATTTTTTATTATAGAGTTTGTAGTCAATATGAGAAGTACACTAGGACTGTGATCCCCAATGATTCCTTAACTCTACCGGTTATTGGTGCTGGCAAAACTGTCCCGTTGTGTTGCATGCAAAATCTGACAAGTTATGTTCATCTAAATGTCTCTCGACCTTAGTTAGACAAATTTCACTCTTCTCCTCTCGGTTTTCGAGCGTCGCACTACTAACCCTTGTCCTGGATCTCAGATAACTATTCCCGCTAAGGCTCAAGTTATTAGATGAAGGTTGATAGCTTCAAATCTCTGTCGTTATTTCCTTTTCCCAATCTCTACCTCTCTCTGGAGCAAGTCTAGAAAGTTTCTAACGTTTGCAACCGTTAGAAGATCAATCACAACAAAGGAGATAACAATACATGCATTCACAGTGGTTCAGAATTGCTTTGAACTTAACCCGTTTCGTTAATTCCTCATGGTTCACACAACCCTAGTTGATGAGTTTAGCTACTCATAATTGCAAGAACACAAGAAGGATTCAAAGATGAAAACATAATTACACACTCATAATAATGAAGAAAAACTGAAATCTCAATTATGAATAAAACTCGAATCTAGGGTTTTTTTTTTATTACAAAACCAATAATATGTTTATGAACTTAGAAGCAATAGAAAATATCTCTCAAAATAATGTACTGACTAACTCCCGCACATAGGACTATACAGGGGTATTTATAGATACAAAGCTAATCCTATCCTAATCAGAACAGGAGAACTGAGTCGGCAACTTCCATGGTATCATGACTTGGTGTCGTGGAACCAAGTCACGCCACGTAGGTGAGTGTAGTGGAAATCAGGCTCAAATTGACAGCTTCAGAACATAACTCACGCCACGTGAGTCTAGTCACACCACGTGACTACCTGGCGTGGAAATCAGGCAGCTTTTGATCCTCTGGAAGTCAACTCACGGCAGCCACTCACGTCACGTAAGTGGTCCTTACGGCACGTAAGTGCTGTCGTGAATCACCTATCTGGTGCAGATCTCATCTCTCATCTTCCTACACTCTTTTTTTGGGCTTGATTCTTCCTTTTGATCATTTGTTGCCTTCAAAACCTGTTTTCCTACAATGTAAGACAGAAACCACATCATACCAACCAAATACACCCAAGTTATTGCATATTTCCTTGTTTTAAGCATCGAAAGTTCCATGTAACCATGGAGAATCAAGATCTTGTGCTCCAAACTCGTGATTATTAGTTTCGAGGGTCATCCAAACCTGTTGTAGCTTTAGCTTAAGGGTGCAGACTTTGGTCACCTTTGTTGGTGTGTCCTGGTAGCACCTTATAGGCTTATTCTCGTGTTTGTCACTGTGGAGTTTTGGTATGTTAGCTTCATCCTTTCAAGGATAGTGTGATGGGATTGTACGGACAGGACTTGGATAACATTCTGCGTGCTTCGGAGTTGATAACAGGTTTGGAAAGGCAAAAAAAGGATAGGTTTGGATATCGGAGTCTGTTGCTTGATTTTTGCCTTGGATTGCCTTTAGCTGGGTTGAATATCCATTGGTTGTGGTTGTTTCAACTTGGTTTTTGCATGCAGTGTTTTGGGTTCACGTGTTTCCATCGCCCCCGGTTCAGGTTGAGGCCAGTTGGTTGTCGAGACTGAGTAAGGGCTATTTGAAAAGTAAAGTGGAGAGGTTGGTCGAAAAAGGGATACCGTTGGTGAAATCCCTTAAAAGTGTTGTTCTGCTTTAGAGGTTATCTGGGGAGTCTTTCTCAGAGCATGCGGGCTCAGTACCTCATTCTTTTGAGCTTTCGGGCACATTCTATCCGTTGACTTTTGCTGATGAAAGTCCTTTTAGTAGTGGATATTGTAATGACCCTCCAAGTCATTTCCTTACGTTTTACCCATTTACGGTGTTTCGAACCTTCTCATAGTGGCTACAGGTCATTTATGACTTGTCAAAACTGTCGGTTCGATTATCGGATAGTTCATTTGCATTTTAGGCTCGTTTTTCTATTTTGGAACTTTTGTTGTTTAGGCTTTGGTCTCCGACCAAAACTCCTATTAGATGATCTTAGATGAGAATTCTGTCAGCTCCATCAGCTTTGAAACATTGATTTTAGGCTAGGTGGGACCCTTGGTCCTGGTTTCGAGGCTTTCGAACTCGTTTTGGGCTATTGGGTAGATTTGGTGAAAAATAGAACTATAGCTATGGGCTCCACGTTCAATCGAAACGACCTTGGATGGAAATTTTGATGGTTCCGTTGAGTCCAAAATGTCAAATTTGGTATGGTTGCATAGTTCGTTTGCGCGCACTGGGTTTCGAAAGAATTCGAGCACCCAGTCGGAGTCCATTTTGGACTTAGCTAAAATTTGATATCTAATTTTCTGGTGTGACCGTTGTAGAGATCAAGGCCCGCTAAAGCGCTAGTCCCTTAATCGGCCTTGTACCACTTTAGCGACTAGGATACCGCTTAAGCGGACCCTCGCTCTTTGCACCTGTCGCGTTAGCGGTAGGTGCTTAAGCGCCCAGCTGTCCGCTTTAGCGGCACTTGGGGTTATTATATCCCCTTCCTCACTCGTTTTCTCCCTCATTTCTCAACCCTTTTCCTTAATTTTTGAGAGCATGGAACGTGGGAAAATGGGGGAAAACATCCATTGAAGCTAAGGTAAGTTAGCTCTACGTTCCTTGGTCCTTATTCATCATTTTACCCGTTGAATTCCGTTTTATTTCATTGTAAATTCTTAGAAATTAGGTCTTTGAATCCTTAACTTTGGGGACTGATTTGAGCCCCGAATTACGCTCCATTTGTGCTCAACTATTGAGCACACAATCCTTATCATTTGAGGAACCTCGTGATGGATTCAATTTTGGAATTTCGTTAGCGGGCCCCATAGGCCCATTTTTTACCCGATTTTGGGCCCAGAGTTTTATATTACAATATGGGTATCGTTTTACTCATAATGACGTATAGGTTACTATTTTGATAGTGTGGCATTGATTCGGGATCATAGAGTAAGGACAGATGAATTATGGATGATTCAAGTATTGCGGTTCGACATCGAGGTAGGCTTCGGTCTACTTTTCTCTATGAGATTGTATATAGTATAGATTGAATGCTAGAAAGGGATTATAGGATGTGAGTATTTCTAGTGTAGCATGACTTAGCCTATTTTATGGAATTTGGGGTAGAGATGTGACCCTAATCCTAGTATAAATACTTTTTATGATCATAGAGTCCTATTACCCTTGAATATAAGAATGCTAACCACAGGTGATGATTAGGGATCCTTTGGTATAAGAATTACCATTTGACTTAGCGATTCGAGAGGTTTTTCCCTGATTAGATCCTTGTGGTGGCTTTATGCCCTTGATTATTATGGTTGCTCGAGTTATGAGACCTTGCTATATTGGGTATATGTTATTGAACCCGAGACCGTGATTATGAGACTAGTTGGTCTCTAGGTAAGTATTCTACCCTTAGCAAGGGTATAATTATCATTTATAGACGCTTAGGCGCTTATGGTTGAATTGTTTGGATACTAGTGATGGCATGCATACTATCTGATGCATTCATGCTCATTTAGTGGTACTTTTCCAATCAAAATCTTGATTTTACTACTATTTCCAAAAAAGGGATTTATTTCCACTTTTTTCATTAAAAAGGATTATTTTATAACGGGGATCGTACCACCTTATTTACTGGATTATGAGCTTTTTGAACTAAAAATGATGTTTTAGAACTTCGACCAAGGATGATTTCGGTCCATCATTTATCCACTTATTTTACCACTACTATTTACTTCGGTCGAGGGATATTCCAACCCTTTGTACATGATTTTGATGATTTAGTCCCGAGCATGATCTCAGACAATGGATTTATCGATTTATGTCCTTTTAGTCGTGGTTCGAGTCCATGCATTTATTTTATATATATATATATATATATATATATATATTCGGTACTGGACGAAGTAGAAGGATTATGATGATTATTGGAAGTCCTGGATTGGGACCAGGCAATGTATACGGATTTCTCGAATCTCCTAGGGGACCCCTTTTGTCTGAGAGTCGTCGTACCGGAGAAGGATGGTCACCATAGGTCCTGTCTTTGCGAGCTAGGTGAGCTAGGGGAGGTGTATATACTTGGTATGGTATGGTACTTGGTACTTATGGTTTGAGGTGATGGAACCGGTGCGAGTTCGGTGTCTATGATATTGTTATGGCATCTAGATTTACGTTGCATTCATCCATTCATATGCATTGACCATCACCAGTATAGTTGTTTGGCGCCTGTATCTATCGGTCTTATGGGTGGTTGTATAGGTACAGGTTATGGTTGCTGTTTGCTGAGTGTTGTAGTGAACCTTCAGGGCTTATGGGGGTCCGGTTAGGTACTTGTTTGTCCGGACTAGCCGATTACTTTATTATTGATTATTATGGTTAGTTCGTGCCAGGTTGGTTATGGACTGGTATCTGATATTGGAGGTACGTTCTTGATTTCTTTATCTTCTCGGCGAGATATATTGTTTATCCCTGGATTAGTCACCCCTTTTGGGTAGAGGCTTGATGATGCTAGTGTAGCTCCTTTACTTTGCTAGGGACCATGAGATATTAGGTTGACTCCTTCAGGTAGTTACCTTTGAGTTAGTCCTATATGTATCCATATAAGTATGTTATTACCTTATATCCCTCTCTTCCTCAATCTATTCATATTGAATATGTACCCTTTGGCCTAGTATATTACTATATATACTTCTTTCTCTATTTATTTATGTATTGGCCAGGGATATATGGTATTTCACTTTAGTTTCTGAATGCTGTCAGGATAGGATAGTTATCCTTATTACTCCATTAGCACTGTTAGGCCTAGTTCCTTGATTTGCCTGTAGTTATTTTTATGCCTTATATGTCATTTTATGCTTACATTATTTCTGGAGCTCAGTTGGCCGTTGCCTACTGAGTACCACATGTTTGGTACTCATACTACACTTCTGCAGCCTGCAGGTTATAGTACGAGTTGTCGCCGTTGATGTGTGTATATCGTGCGGAGCAGCTATGGATCGGAGACTTGAGGTGAGCTCCTAACGTTTTGGAGTTTCACTACTCTCCCTCTTATTGTAGACTGTTCTCTATGTTATATCAGAGACGACTTGTATATATATATACTCTTTTCCTGTATTTTATTTGTACTCCTGTTGTATTAGAAGCTCTTGTACTGGCTCCACCAGGTTTTGGGGTTATATTAGCCTTGCTATTATATTTATTCCGTTGTTTCCTTTATTTCTATCAGTAGTCCATTACTAGCTGTTTCGGACTACGGATTGACTTACCTAATGGTGGGTTATAGTAGGTGCCATCATGACCTGAGAAATTGGATCGGGACACTAGCATAGTCTAATGCTTCAGTAAAATTATTAAAACTCTTAAAAAGAGGTTTTTCAAAACCCTTTATCGAATCTAAAACTTCTATCCAAGTCTGAAAAATACCATTTGTTTTTCCATGAATTACCACATAATATTTAAATTTTTTGTCTTTACTTCTCTCCGTAAAATATTGACACAAAGCATTTATGACTGCTAGAAAATACTTATTGTTTTTTTTATTATAAGCATTTCATAAGTTGTCTATTAAGCACCTTTGTTCCCTGTCTATTATGCATTCTGGTAAAACTCTAAAAGATAAATTAGATGGTGGAAAAAATATTAAATTTTATTTTTCAAAATACATTCTTTCAATCTAATTTTCTAAAGCTGATGCTTATGGTCTAAAGTGTGTATTACCGAGCAATGTCTGTGTGTATGCGTCTGAGGGTGAGGCCATGCCTTTTTCCTTATCTGCGGGCTTGGAGATTGTTCGTCTTATGCTGAAAAATAAATATTCTAATTAATACGTATATTTAGTCTACTTAACTGATCCGCAAGATTATTGTCTTTTCCTTAATATATTCAAAAACTATATTTTCGTATGTAGTAATTGTATCCATAAAATTTAACCATCTTGAAATTTAACCATCTTCTTCTACTACTTGTTTTATCATTTATTTTTTGATGAAATTTAACTATAGTTTCACAGTCTGTTCTTACTAATATTTCTTTTTTATTTAAAATATATAATCTAAAACTATTTAGTCCATATATAACAACTAATATTTCTGCATCTATACTATTCATGTTTCCTTTTTCTTTATATTTTTCACTTTGATAGGCACAAATTCTTTCTTCACTTTTGTTACTATATTTAGGTGGCCTAGTTTTTAGTACTGCTCCCCATCATTGAAAACTTCTTTTCATCTCTATTATTAATTAATCACTTTCTAATGACATATTTAGATCAGGGACATTTTTTTCTTTAATTTTTTATACTAGTTTGTTGTCTTCACTATTAAAGTATTTTTGTCCTTTAGTTCCCGTCTTGACATATAAAAGTCTTTCCATTTTTTCTAAGTCTTTAATAAAAGTTCCTGCATAATTCATTAATACTAAAAAAAATTTGTAGTTTCTTTGTGTTATCTAATTTGTCTGGCATCTCTAAAAAAAATTGGCTATATGAGGTTGTAGCCTAATTTTGTCATCTCCTAGTATTATTCTTAAAAAATTTATATGAGCTTTAAAAATTTATATGAGCTTTACATAATTTATATGTGTTATCTAATTTATATGTGCTATCTAATTTGTCTTAGAAGTAGATCTTTTTATTACTCCTAACTCTAATAATTTTTTTATTTGAATTGTAAAGTCTTCTAAGTCTTGATTGGTGGATTCTATAGAGGCGGTTTTTATTATATAATCGGGATTTATGATATTTAGTTTACATATTATTTTATTATTTTTTCAATATTTTAAAGGTTTTTCTCCTAGTATTTCCATTTTATCTAGTATCCCTATTATTTCCTTTAGGTCTTGTTGATTTTTTATTGCTCTTGTTTTTTATATTCCTGTCTTGAAATTATAAAATTCAGTTTTTACTTCTATTATAGTATAGTCTTTATCTAATATATCTCTATCATCATCATCTTCTTCTTCATATGTATTATTTTCACAACAGGTATCTTTATCTGCACAATTTTTACAATATTTTTCTTGTCTTTCTTACAAATTTTTATGCGGCGTCATAGGTGGTTGTTCGTTATGTGAAGAAGTGATGTACCTACTTTTAGTTTTTACTTTTATTGTTTGTACTGGCGTATGTGTACTATTCTTAAAAAAGATTAACCCATCTCTTGTAACCAAACAACTTCCATTGTTATGTAATATGAAATTTAATCCCAATACAAAGTGTTTATATTTAAGTCTCTTACCCATATTATATCTAATTTATAACTTGGCTTATAGAATTCCTTACATGTATTTATAAAATTAACTTGCGTTTTTTCTATATAATGATAATATAGATTATGTGTTCCATCCATTTGCATTGCTGCAATTGATTTTTCTAAGATTTTTATTAAATTAGGTGGTATTAATTTTTTTATTCATTTACATCTTGTATCTACTAGTGCTAAAGTTTCTATTTTTATGTCTGCGATTTTTATTCTTACAAGTATTTTTATAGTATTTAATTTTTTCGTCTTCGTTACATATTATAATAGAGTAGTCTTCTACGCATGTAGAGTAGTCTTGTATACTCATTAATTCTTCCTCTATTTCATGTATTTGCTCTGTTGGTGTTTCTTCATATTCTTTCTTTTTTTCTTTTACTAATGTTTGTACTCGTTTTTCTAGTTCGTTTATTCTTGATTCTAAAGTTATTAGTCTTAAATTTGTAGTTTCACATTTTATTTCTTTATATTTTTCTTCTATTGTTACTTTAATTTTTAAGACATTTTCTATACAAGTAATACATCCTTCTAAATAACATAGTTTACATTTTGCTATTTTATCTTTACTTGGATATCATTTACATATAGCACATTGATTACTGTTTCCTTTATTTCTTTCAAACTCGTGAATGCACTCTTCTGAAATATTTACCATTGCACTTTCTTGTAGTTCGTCTAGATTTAGATTTTCTAATTCTAATTCTATTTCATTTATTAATTCATCTTTATCTGAGTCTGATGAATCTGACTGAGATTTTTTCATTGACTCCATACTTACTATTGAATATATACTTTCATTATTTGACATATATTTGTTGGCACCCAATTTTGACCTCACAATATTTCTCCCAGGCTGCCATTTTACTAAATTATCAGTTTTGAATCTTAATATTTTTTCTTAAATATTATTGTGGTACCAAATAAATCCCGACGTTTCGTACTCATAATTTTTAAAATATGCAATTTATTTTAGCATTTAATTTTATCTATTTTTATATAATATATATATATATAATTTATTAACTTAAATATAATACTTTACATAATTTTATCAATATTTATTAAATCCTGCAAATACATATACTCATATTTTACAAACACGTATTATTTATTATTATTATTATTATTATTATTATTATTATTATTATAGCCTTTCTTAAAATACGTATTCATAATTTATCGGCACCTAATTATTATTATCGTCAATTTCAAATAACATATTATGTGTCATTAATTTTGTTTATAAAATTTATTTATAATTAATTAGAGAATAATGATTTTATGCCATTGATTAATTTTGTTAAGTATTTTTATTATATATTTATCGATTTATTACTATGTTTACAAAATAGCAGCCTATTTCAATTCAATTTTTCTAATTTATTTAATTTCTAGCTTGATTTTACTCAATTAATGTCAATTTTAGCCTAAATTGAGCTCAATCTGACTCAATTTTAAATCCCAATTCAATTTGAACTAAACCCAATTCCTGACCCAATTTTAAATCAAATTTTTGACCCATCTTGCAATTTTAAATCACAGTCGTTGATCAAGATTGATCCAACGGCTGAGATTAACTCCCTCTTTCTTTCCTTTTTAATCTTTTAACCCTCAAAACCTAACCCTAAAATTCATTCTCTCAACCAGTCGTCGCCCCCATCATCGATCTCCCGCTCCTTTCCTCTCCTCCGCCATGCCGTCGCTCCACTGCTCCAGCCAACCCCAGCCACAGGAGAGTCACCACCGAGCCGCCTCAATCTCCCACTTCTCCCGCCACTCTTCTCCATCTCCATAGACCGCCAACCACCACCACGAGGTCCATATAGCTTTAGATGGTGAAAACCACCACGCCGTCGCCACCCACCTCTCTTCTTCTTCTCCATTTCTTTTCTCCACATCGCTGCCACCTGCGTCTCTCCTTCTTCTCCACTTCTTTCATTCATGCCGCCGCCACCCGCCTCTCTCCTTCTTCTCTATTTCTTTCCTCCTCGCCGTCTTCACTGTGTCTCCCTCTCTCCGCCACCATCTTCCAGAGAAACCCTAACCGCATCTTTTTCTTCTCTCCTTCCCTGTCCGCCCTTTCCTTCTTTCTTTCAACATAAAGATCTTAAAACCCCAATATTATTTCTTCTCCGGCATATTTTAAGTGAATTTCGATGAAGAGAAAAATGTATAGGACATCATTGGCCTTTCACCGTTGGGTATTATATGATTCATGGGTTTTAAGAGGATTTGGATTCATTGAATCGCATTCGTTCTTCGTCGGCTAGCGAGGTTTGGAACTCTATCACAGATATGTATAAATCTGTCTCTGGTATGCTTTCTATGGTTATTTTCTTGCTCAACTGATTATACAGATTTTGAGATTGGGACATTGGTATGCATTTAGTGATTAAAGTGATTAATACGTATTCCTTTGTGTTTGCTTATTGCTCTATGTGAAAGTCCCTTAATCTTATGAACTGCGTTTTGATTGTGTTTGACCTCAATTATCAATTCTGCGTTCATGACCTTTAAAGTATGTTCATGACGACGTCTTTGTAGCTCAATTTTGATTCAAAAGCATGCGAGAATCCTTGATACTCGTCTATTTTTGGTAAACTTTGATAGCCTTGAATGGTCATTTCCTTTCTTGTCCAGAGCGAAATTCATAACAGCTCCTTTACATGGTTAAATATAGTAACTTGAGATTTTCTCTTCCTAAGCATTAATTCAAATTATGTGACAGCTCCATTACTTATTTATTTATGATAAATTTGGGCTCATTTTACACTTGATTGATTCAGCTATTTAGTTAAGGAAAATAATTTACCTTGATTGATCTTGAAAATATCCTCCTTCCTTTTAACAATTGATTCACTGACTATAAAAAGGGTCTTTTCTTCTCATTATGGTCACACTTTATTATCATATACTCTGGCTACAAAAATAAATAAATAAATTACTTCAAGTTCTCTGTTTGCTTTGAAAAAGTCCATCCTTAGTTTCATCTTGCAGCACTGCTTAAGGCCTTCTTATTATTACCTATTCGCTGCTTGACTGGTATGTCTCTATTGAAGCATTTATATTTTTTTTACATGTAGTATTTTCTCCGCTTCTGTGTTGCTTGCATGATTTTTTTTACTATGTGAGATTGTTTGCTTTCCAAATTTATGATTTTGTACGATTGGTATGCATAGCTATGTTTGACAGGTCTTCAATCGAGGTTGTTCGAGATAGTTGAAGAGTTGCTTGGGTATGGGAGGGTTTTGAAGGCTGTCCAAACAGTCCTTATCTTTCTTTCTTTATTTATTTTCTTTCATATTCATTATTGGCATGTAATAAATTTGTATAAACCTCTACTATGTATAATAAAATTATGGGGACTTAGGGAGGTGGGGATTCTATGATTTGAATATTTTATCACCTAGATATCATGCCTATAAGATTATTAATAAATTTCATATGTTAGTTAAGTTATTTTATCACTTAGGCAAACAATCTAGGGTTATTAATTAATTATTTTATCGCTTAGAGTTTTATTTTTTTTAGGATCGTTAACTAACTTTGGACGTATCAGATTAGTTTTGAATATGTCAATTTCATTTAAGTATGTTTAGTTACTTTTGCCATGTTAAAACCAATTTTCATCATATTAAATTAACTTTCAGAGTATTTAACTAAATTTTCAGTCTATCTAATTGATTTTCAGCATACTAAATAATTTTACAGCATATAATAATTAAATTTCAACATGTCTATTTAATTTCTAGAATATAATAAGTAATTTGCAGCATTTTTAAATTAATTTTCAGCATCTTAAAATCAATTTCCAGCAATTTTAAAATTAATTTTCAGCATTAAAAATTGAATTTCCAGCACTTTAATTTTGCTTTCCAGCACCTTTACTTTCATTTTTAACATATTAAAATTCATTTTCAGCATGTCTAAACTACTTTTCAGCATGTTTAAACAATTTTCAGCATGCCTAAACTACTTTTTAGAATGTTTAATTAATTTTCAGCATTTTGAAATCAAGTTTCAGCAACTTTAAATCATTTTTAGCATATTTTGTAATTTCCAGCTTTTAAAACTAAATTTCCAGCATATTTTAATAATTTTCCAGCCTTCAGAAATAAAGTTTTCAACATTTTACTAATTTCCAGCAACTTTAAAATGTTTTCCACCATATTAAAATTGATTTTCAGCACTTTAAAATAAGTTTCAGCATTTAACTTGATAATTTGTTTTTAAAAAAAAATAAGTTTCGACAAAATCCATTACACTCTTTAACACCGTTAAGGCCTTAAATTAATTTCAATACGCTATTCAGTCCTTGACCATTAGATATCATGCCTGTAGATTTTAATTACACAATATAAGTAATTGTTTTTAAGTATGTTAATCCCTTAATTACTTTAATTAATCAAGAGGCTTGCCTGAAACCTTTATGTGCTAATTGCTAGTCCTGTTTGTTTTGTATGACGTTAATTCCTAGTGTAATTAGGAAGCCTAAGACTTTCTTTGCGTCTAGATCCTTACCAAAAATAGGTCGTCCAATGCCTCTTGGACATCAAGTTGGGAGGGGTAGGCATTTTTAGGGAACGCTAGTTTTGTTGTTTTATTTAGAACGCCTTTAGGGTTAATAATCAACTAGGTGGGGTGGGTAGATAGATGGAGATGATGGAGTTGACCCGAGCAGAATTCGAACAATGCGATATGCGACATTGTCATCCGTTAATAAGCTGGGTGTTGATTCGAATAGGATAAAATCAATCCTTTGTCCAAATTTTCTAAATCAACTTTTCTTTTCTTTATTTTTTGAGCGTTTTAATTATTTGGGGTAGTTTAGGCTTATTATTTATTTAAATATTTTGTTTATATATTATTGTGTCTCTTCTCTCTTCTCGCTCATCTAATCCCTGTTTTCTTATTTTCGTGTTAATTATTTTTATCACTTAGATAATCGTTAGATAATAACTTAATTAATATTAAGTTAATAAAATAATTGACCTTTGTTTATCACGTAAAATCCCCACGTAATATATGAGTTTGGCCGGGACCCACATTTGTGGACCTCGAAAGGTGCCTAACACCTTCCTTTCGAGGTAACCTGAATCCTTATCCGAATTTCTGGTTGACGTAGACTAATTAAATAATCATAATTAGTTTAGACTGGTGCCCTAACACACCTTAATTCGTTAGGTGACGACTCTTATCTTTTAAATCATCCTAAAAGAGTTGTCACGACGAATCCCTCTTTTCAAGAGAAAAATAGGGCGCGACAGCATGACGACTCTGCTGGGGATTACTTAGGTTCTAACCATTATGAATTTATATGTTATGTGGGATTTTGAAAGTTTTATTTATGTCTTTGTCTTATCATGTTTAATTATTTGTTACCGTAAATATTTTTCATGTTATATCCTTTCTCTCTTTCCCATTTTATTGTTGCTTTAAATTAATCATTTTCTTCCATGTCCATCCACTTTCTTTTTTCCATTTTACTTTTTATTTCCCCTATAACCCCTTAATTATGTCTTTGTTAATTTTTTCCTTATCTTACACAAAGTGTTATTGCTTTATATTATGTGCTATGTGTTACTGCTTTATATATAACTGTCATTTCGTTCATATTTCCCCCACTTGAAAATTTCACACTTTCACACTCTTTCACTATACTAGGATGTTGTGCCTTCGCACTTCTCCAAAATTCTCTTCAAAACCCTAGTATAGAGAGTCGGCTAATACGTGGTGGAGCGGATAGTTTTACTATCGTTGGACCACGTGCCTTCTCGCATAATATTATCCTCAGTCTGTGTCTACCCAAATCTTAGAAAACTTAAGATAGTGTCGTATCCACCCCTTGCATTTAAGTCATGCATGCATTAGCCATATGTGGTTTGACCCTTGAGGCCAATCCATAAAGTATAACCATCCAATTGTTGAAAGGGTCCCCACTACCCATCGACCTAAAAATACATATTATGTGCTAAGTGGTCATGATAATTTAATCCAAGCCAAATTGTAATAATGAAGTTTAGAAATTTCCTTTGTTGCTTTATTTTCAGATTTGCAATGGAAGGTGCACCTATTTTTGCTAACACTCAAATGGTCGTCGGTGTGCACCACAAGTTAAGGAGGTGGTGGAATGACATCAAAAGGGAGCACGGTAAAGAGATTCGCCAGTCTTTGGGTTTTCTGACATCTTTGATGGATGTGCTCCTGATCGGTATATGATCAAAGCTCTGCTAAAATTCTGGGATTCGGATCGAGTGGTCTTCAAATTCAAGGACTTCGAAATAACACCCACCATCAAGGAAATTAGTGGATTCACTAATTTGTATTATCGAGACCGAAAGATGATCTTCCCTCACAAACAATTAGGAAAGAAATTCTTGCATTATCTTTGGCTAAAAAATAACCTCAAATTGGCTTGCTTGGATTTTGAGTGGATCTCTCTGGACTTTCTATATGAACGTTTTGGTCTCAAAGACAGGCACACAATATTTCGAAGAGAATTTTCTTGCTCAGCCGAGAAATGGAAAAAGAAGAGGTTGAATGCTTTTGCTATAGCTCTACTGGATGCCTTGGTCTTTCCTAGAAAGCATGGGAAGATTGGCGTATGTCTTAGTTCTATGGTTCGGGGCATAGTTCGAGGAGTCGGCAACATTGAGGTCACCTTGGTTCCTATGATCGTAGCAGAAATGCTGAGAGCTTTATCTAAGTACGCCAGAGGTTACAAGTTTTTTGAGGGATGCAATCTTTTGCTTCAATTATGGGCTGTGGAGCATTTTTACAGGCGACCTAATATGGTGTTTATTCTTGACAGAATGGGCAATAGGATTAACACACATTCAAAGAGGATGGAGCAATTCAATTCTCCCGTGGGTGCGGAGGATTGGTACACATATATGAAAGAGCATTCGGGTTATCAAGTGCAGTGGAGGTACTCGTGGTTGTCTGCACCAACTGCTATTATTAGAAGCCGTGAACGCTATTACATCGAGCTCGTTGGCCTAAAGAGTATTCAGCCTTAAGCCCCAATAAGAGTTCTTTGCCAATTTGGGAGGAACTAAGTCATACCTCTGCGAGAACATATGGGCAAGCCGGAGTTTGAATTTGGGCCAGTCCGAGAATGCCCTGAGGTTAAGTAAGTGTTGCGACAATGGGATGAGTTGTTGACTATTAGCGTATATGGCGAGCAGGCTTACTGCACCCTAGAGTACTATGTGTGGCTTGTGGAAGATGCTGAGGATGTGGAGCTCAGCAAACAAAAGTAGGCTCATGGATTTGAAGACGTGGAAGAAACCATTCGGGCTTGAACCTGCTGAATCAGCACCATGTCGCTTCTCCAGAGATGTTGCTGCAAACATCCCAGGCTCTCTAAATCATCACCACCATTGAGGCATTTGAATGATAGGATGTTCCCCTTTTGTTACCTATTTCCCCTAGTTTCATTTATGTTTTTATTTTCGCAATAGATTGTAGTAGTTTTAAATTCTTGGATTTAATAAAATAGTTGGGTTTTGTTATTATTTTATTGTTATCTAACTCTAAACTCACATTTGTGTCTAATACGGCTTGGATTAATCATCATGAACCACAAAATTTATCGTCTTAGGCCTACCTCCGGTTCAATGAGGTTCTTTACATTTTAGAGCGATTATTTGTTGCAAATCAATGTGTTTATTCTAGCATTATGTCTCACCTTGCTAACTTGGTTGTCTTTGACTTTTTTTTTGTTTATCCCCTTTCCCAAAGGTTGATTTGTGCACTCTGGCCTATCACACATGGTCAAAAGGGGCTCCTCCTCCTCTTCTTCCTACAAGTTTAAAAGGTAAAGAGAAGATGGGAGATACCAACAGTGCAACAAATAAAAGCACAGAAGGGGAAAGTGTTGTAGGACAAAATAAAATTATGTTAAGAATAGAGCAACGCATCCTCGAGCTACAAGGAGAGTTAGCGCAAGTGCACAACTTGGCCAATATTTCTGTTACCCTTAACACCCCTCTCGAACCATAGGTTGACGGTCTTACTATTACAAAATCTCAAACCTCTACCCCAAGCCATCAACTGTCGTGATCTCAACTCCAAAACCTTCCAAACCTCACATATGCCTCCCCTCAAAATATCCAAAACCTTTCTTTCCCGCAAAATATCAAAAACCTTCCTCCCCCTCAAAATACCCATAATACTCCAAATCCCATATATCCCACTTAACATGTCCAAAATGCTAAATATCCCACTTACCTACATCCACAAAATCCCTCAAATCCAATAAATGTCCAAAATGTTCCCTTCACTAACGTATCCTACAACCAAGCATCTGGCAGCCACTCTTTGAACCCCATATATGTCAAACAACCCCATTCACTTACCCTAATATGCACCCGATCCTGCAGAAAAAAACACCATGATGAAATTTGTGGTTGAGAGGATGAAGCAACTTGAGGGAAGCAAGGGATTAAGGGGGCTCAGTTATGAAGATTTATGTGTACACCCTGACGTGGAGTTACCGAAGGGGTAAAAACCTCCAAAGTTTGAATTGTATAATGGGACCAGAGATCCCAAGGAGCATCTGCGCATGTATCGTGATAAGTTGGCCGGAGTCAGGAAAGACGAAAAGAGAATGATGAAAATGTTCATGAGAAGTCTCACTGGGGAGGCCTTAACATGGTATATTGAGCAGGATGCGAAGAAGTGGAAAGGGACAACGCCCCCAACTGGTTCTATATGCAGAATTTGAAGAAGAGGACAAATGAGTCATTCAGGGACTATGCTATAAGATGGAGGTCTGAGGCCGCAAGAGCTCAACCCCTAATAGAAGAATCACAAATGAAGGAATATTTCATTCACGCATAGGAGACGCAATATCTTGAGAAAATGATAACCATCATGGATAAAAGTTTTGCTGAAATCATCAAGGTAGGGGAAATGCTTGAGGAGGGTCTCAAGAATGGAAACATTATCAATCTGGAAGCTTTACATGCTGCCAACAAGGCTTTGCAGTCTAGAGGAATCTCTGAAAATAAGAAGAAGAAAGAGGTGGGTACAGTGATGGTAGCCCAGGCTTGGAAAAATGTTCCCAGTTATCAAACTCCTATCACAGCTCCACCACTCTACCCACAATCTCCAATTCCATACCCAATGTACCCTTACCAAATGCAACCCCCAGTGCCATATCAAACCCCACTATACCAAGCACCTACCCCATATCTACTACACCTATAATTCCAAAGCCATGCTTACCCCGTGTATGATGCCCAACCCACTTATGTTCAAACACCCAAGCCTTCTCCCCAAAAAAATCAGAGATCCAAAGCTAATTTCTAAAAAAAAAAAAATACACTCCCTTAGCCGAACCTATAGCCCAACTGTACGAAAGACTTAAAGAAGCGGGTTATGTCACGCCCATTGCCGCCGAACGTGAGAATACTCAAGCCAAGCATTTTGATCCTAACATGTTATACTTTGAAGGATAAAATTTAGATGTTGATCGACACTATGGCCATTCAGGTGAAAGATCCGACGTCGAATATCTCCAACAATCCACTGCCAGATCATCAGGTGAATATGCTCGATGTTAATGAAATGGTGGACATGGAGAATTTTATTTGGTTTATTGAGAAGGAGAAGGATACACCCAAACGGGCACCGTTTAAGGTTGAGGTGGAAATTCTTAAACCTCCTTTTATGGTCATTAGAGCCTCTCCAGTTGTTTATATTCCCATGCAGTCTCTTGGAATTATGAGCAAAATGCTCCAGGAAAAG
The DNA here is from genome assembly GCA_031232105.1 of Capsicum rhomboideum. Taxonomy (NCBI): domain Eukaryota; kingdom Viridiplantae; phylum Streptophyta; class Magnoliopsida; order Solanales; family Solanaceae; genus Capsicum; species Capsicum rhomboideum. Next base: position 44,536,954 of record CP124708.1, on the reverse strand, counting down.
CAAAGGTGGTTGAGACAAATGTTGCACAAGGGGTCACCAGATCAAGAAGAGTATATACACCCGACAATCTAACCCAAGAGAGCTCTAGTAGAGGTAATCAGCCTGTTGTGGAGATAGAAGAAAATGGTATCGAGAAGAAGGTGGAAGTAAAGAAGTACTCTGCGGTAGATCAGCTGAACAAAACTCTAGCTCAAATATCTATTTTGATATTACTGTAAACTTTTGAGCACCATAAAAAATCCTTGATGAGAATCCTAAGTGAAGCCTATATATCGGCTACCATAATAGCAGGATAAATAGCCCACATGGTTGGGCAGGTGGTCGAGGCATACAAGATATCCTTCCACGAGGATGAGCTACCACCTGAAGGAAGGTCGCATAATAAGGCTCTGCATGTCACAATGCGATATGAAGAAAGAGTGGTCTCCCGAGTATTGATTGATCCACGTTCAAGGTTAAACATCTGTCCTTTGGGTACACTGACAAGGTTGGAAGTTGATCTGGCTAAGATTCAAACCTGGAAGATGAATATGAAGATGTTCGATGGCTTTCAGAGAGACACCATTGGAGAAATTAAGCTGAACATGGTGATGGGTCCTGTCACTTTTTCCATAACATTCCAAGTGATGGACATTCCTGGTTCATATAACTTGTTGGTTGGACGGCCATGGATTCACAAGGCTGTTGCGATACCCCCCATGCTGCACTAATGTCTTAAGTTTGAGTATGACCATCAAGAGGTCGTAATACATGGGGAGAATGGCTACCCCATATACGCCGTCGAAAGTCTCGATGGGGAGACGTTTCATACATTGGAGTTGGTTGGAAACATCGAAGAAGAGTCAAGCTAGAAGGATAAGAGCAAGAAAATATTGCTCGAGATTGGATATGAACCAGGTAAGGGTCTTGGGGACGGATTAAATAGGATAGTTGAACCCATACAACCTTTTGTGAAGAATGATACTTTCAAGTTAGGCTACGAAGACGAGGGTCATACACTTGATTCCTCGTTGTCACTGTACTAAATTTTCCATTCTGCTGGGTTTCTTGATAATAATGAAAATAAAGTACTGGAAAGTTTGAAGAATTTGTTTCTGACTGAATCAGAGAAAGAAGGTTGAAATGTTATCATCATCAAGGAGAAAGGAGCCCCTAATCAAAGCACTAGACAAAAGGCTACACTCAGCAGCTGGACTCCCACCCCATTCAGGCCTCGCTGGGAACTTGGGTAGATTTGGAAGATTTTGAATTTTTCATTATTTAAAATAAATAGACTCGATTTCGAGCTAGTTTGCATTTTTTCAGCTTTTATTTCCTTTTGATTTGACGTTATGTTTGGAAACATTCAGTAGCATTTTAATTAATAAAACTTTCTTTCTAGTTTATTGACTTTGTTTCCATTTTTCTTTCCGCAAAATCACTTTTAAAAATGTTGAATCTGAGACTGTGACACATAATGAGACTGTGCAACATAATATAAGTGAATTATAATAAATGGAAGAAGAGGAGGTGCCTAAAGAATTTGTTAGTAAGGTTGAAGATTTTAAAGATAAACCCAAGGCAAACGTAGTAGAGTTGGAAATAACAAACATAAGGAATTCAGAGACTATAAAAGAAACCCGTGTCAGCATCTATTTGCCCGAGGACGAGAAAGATGAGTATGTTCAACTCTTTAAAAAGCATCCAGACGTCTTTGCTTGGTTTAATGCAGACATGACGAGGCTAAGCACCTTAATAGTAGCCCACAGGTTGCCCACTGATCTATCTTGTGCCCCTATCAAACAGAAGCTTAGAAAATACAAGCCCGATCTAAGGTTGAAAATCAAAGAGGAGATCTCGAAGCAAATTGAGGCCGGTATCCTTCAAGTAACTAAGTATCCAACTTGGTTAGTCAACATTGTTCCTGTTCCTAAGAAAGATGGAAAGATTAGAGTTTGTGTGGATTATAGAGATCTCAATAAAGCCAGCCCTAAGAATGATTTTCCACTCTCGCACATACATATTTTGATCGATAATTGTGCCAAGCATAAAACTCAGTTATTCATAGATTGCTTTGCTGGTTATCATCAGATTAAGATGCATGAGGAAGATGTTGAGAAAACTACCTTCATCACTCCTTAGGGAGTCTACTGCTAGAAGTTCATGCAATTCGGGTTGAAGAATGCTGGAGCTACGGACATGAGAGCCATGACCCCTCTGTTCCATGACATGATCCACAAGGAAATTGAGGTTTATGTGGATGACGTCATCATCAAATAAAAAAAGGTACAAATCACTTGACCGATATCGAGAAGTTCTTTCACAGGTTGAGAAAGTACAATTTGAAGTTGAATCCTGCGAAATGTGTCTTCGGGGTCCCAGCTGGAAAATTGTTAGGGTTCATTGTCAGCCGTCAAGGTATAGAATTAGATCCAGCCAAGGTCAAAGCTATTCAAGATCTTTCACCGCCCAAAAGCAAGAAAGAGGTGATGAGTTTCTTGGACCGCCTTTACTACATCAGTCGTTTTATAGCTTAGTCCACTATTATTTGTGAGCCAATTTTCAATCTGTTGAAGGACACTGCTATAGAATGGACGACAGAGTGTCAGCAGGCATTCGACAAAATCAAGGATTATTTGTCGAATCCTCCCGTTCTGGTTCATCCTAAACCTGGTAGGCCTTTGTTATTATATTTATCTGTAATGGATAATGCTTTTGGTTGTATTCTTGGGCAACACAATGAAACAGGCAGGAAGGAGTAAGCGATTTATTACATAAGCAAGAAGTTTACAGCGTATGAGGCTCGGTATTTTTTACTGGAACACACGTGATGTGCTTTGACCTGGGTATCTCAGAAATTGAGGCACTATATCTCAGTACACACAACCTACCTGATCTCCAGAATGGATCCTTTAAGTACATATTTCAGAAACCAATGCCTACCGGGAAGCTAGCTAAATGACAAATATTATTGAGCGAGTTTGACATAGTCTATGTCACGCAGAAGGCTGTCAAGGCACAAGCACTAGCCGATCATTTGGCCAAAAATACTGTGGATGCAGAGTATAAGTCGTTGAAGACTTACTTTCCTGATGAAGAAGTAGCATTTGTGGGGGAAGACATCTCCAAAGAATATGATGGTTGGAAGTTATTCTTTGATGGAGCTTCAAATTTCAAAGGAGTAGGTATTGGAGCTGTTCTGATTTAGGAGACTGGCCAACATTATCCCGTGTCAGCCAAACTCAGATTTCCTTACACCAACAACATGGCTAAATACGAAGTTTGTATTTTGGGGCTTCGGTTGGAAATTGATTTGAATGTCTAAGAAATATTAGTGATTAGAGATTCGGACTTATTGATTCATCAAGTACGACGTAAGTGGGCCATCAAAAATACAAAGCTCCTGCCATACTCATATTGTACACGAAAGTTGCGCAAGAGGTTTCGTAAGATAGAGTTCAAGCACGTCTCGAGAATCCACAATTAGTTTACAGATGCTTTGGAAACTTTGTCATCCATGATTCAGTATTCGGACAAGAATTATATTGATCCTATTCCCATCCACATACAAAAGCAGCCCGCATATTGCTTTCATGTCGAAGAGGAACTGGATGGAAAGCCATGGTATAATGATAAACAGGGATACTTGAAGAATAGAGATTATCCAGAGAATATGACAAGTGTCCAGAAGCACACCATTCGAAGGTTAGCCAATCAATTATTTTTAAGTAGAGAATCTTGTATGGAAAGACTCCCAATTTGGGGTTGTTAAGGTGCGTCGAAGCCAGAGAAGCATCCAGATTGATTGAAGAGGTACATGCCGGAATATGCGGTCCGCATATGAATGGATTTATGTTGGCAAAGAAGATACTGAGATCAGGTTACTTTTGGCTGACTATGGAGACCGTGATGTACAGAAATGCCATCAATGAGACTCATGCTGATATGATTCGAGTTCCTCCCAATGAACTTCATGTCACTAGCTCACCTTGGCCCTTTGCAGCTTGGGGCATGGATGTCATTTGCCCTATTGAACCGGTCGCGTCCAATGGACACAGGTTTATCTTATTGCAATTGATTATTTCACTAAGTGGGTTGAAGCCACCTCTCATAAGTCGATCACAAAGAAGGTCGTAGATGATTTTGTTCGAAATCACCTTATTTATCGATTTGGGGTCCCAGAGTCTATCGTTACAGATAATGGTGCCAACCTCAACAGTGATTTGATGAGAACAACACGTGAGAAATTTAAGATCAAGCATCAAAACTCCTCAGCATATGGGCCACAAATGAATGGAGCGGTAGAGGCCGCGAATAAGAACATCAAGAGAATACTGCGCAAGATGATTGATAATTACAAGCATTGGCATGAGAAGTTGCCTTTTGCCCTGCTAGGATATCGCACTACAATCAGAACTTCTACGGGAGCCACGCCTTATCTCCTGGTTTATGGTAGTGAAGCGTGATACCTATCGAGGTAGAAATACCGTCTTTGAGAATCATCCAAGAGGCAGAATTGAGCGACGCTGAAAGGACGTAAAGCAGATTCGAGCAATTGGCACTTATTGATGGAAGGAGGATAAATGTAGTCTGTCACGGTCAACTCTATCAGAATAGAATGGCCAAAGCTTTCAACTAGAAGGTTAAACCAAGACACTTTTTGCCTGGGCAGTTGGTTCTGAAGAGGATTTTTCTGCACCAAGATGAAGCAAAAGGTAAGTTCTCACCGAATTGGCAAGGTCCTTATGTGGTTCATTGATTTTGACAAGAAGAGCACTCATAGTTGCATAAATGGACGGCAGAGTTTGGTCCAAGCATATCAATTCAGATATTGTTAAGAGATATTATGTTTAAGCTTTATTTCATGCGCTCTTACCTTATAATTGGAACTACATCTGACCTGATTTCCATTTCAGAGGGATATGTAGGCACTCCTATTGAGTTCGGTCCTATCATAATAAATTCTCCTATTTCGCCTTATAAGCTTCTAACTGGGGCAAAATTTTTTAGAAGAATCTCAAAATTTCCATTGGATAGCATTTGTTCAACTATGATACAGGGGCAGAATTTTTGAGGCAATCTCAAAAATTCACGACAAGCAACCTTTACCACCTACCGAAGCAGTCAAAATCTACACTGGGGCTTCTAGACAGAGATATTTACTTATAAGAAGTTGCGTTGTCTCGAAACGTGTCACAGTCAATGATTCAATAATATTTTAAAATAACATTTTTCACTTTTCATGTTCAAAGAGCAAACTTTTTCAAAATATGATTTTTAAACTTGTTTTATTTTTTACCCAAGTAAAAACCCGGACGAAGCTTATCATCGGTCCACAATATCAAGCAAGGAGGAAGCACACCAATCATAGGCACAAATCAACCTCACTTTTAACAAACTTACAATTTTTCTTTGAGTGTAGGATAACAGGTACGATTGCAGGAACTACTCTACTTTCAACATGGAAAAATAGATAAGCTACTCAATCCTCTAGTCTATATTGTACGGCTCCCGCAAGAGTCTAAATTGCATGGCTCCTGCAAGAGTCCACACCACAGTGCACCCGCATAAATCTACATTGCACGGCTCCTGCAAGAGTCTACATTGCATAGCTCCAGCAAGAGTCCACACCACAGTGCATCCGCAAAAATCTACATTGTACGGCTTCCATAAGAGTCTACATTGCATGGCTCCTGCAAGAGTCCACACTGCAGTGCATCCGTAGAAATCTACATTGTACGGCACCCCCGAGAATCTACATTACATGGCTCCCGCAAGAGTCCACATCGTAGTGCATCAGCAGAAATCTACATTGCAGGGCTTCCGCAAAAGTCTACCTGCAGAATCCGCATCAGACACGCAAATTGCATCAAGAACAACCTACGCAAAACAGATACGCCCTCTTTCATTATCATATAATTACCCTAAGGCGTCATAGTCCGAGGGCGTCATTTTCATGGCATGCAGACATCATCTCATGGCCTAAAGATTTACTTTCTGCTTATCATGCTCCGAAGGCATCATGGTCTAAAGACATCATTTTCCATGTCCTACGGACATCATTTCATGGCCCAAGGATTTACTTTTTGCTTATCATGGCCCTAAGACATCATGGCTTAGAGACATCATCCTTGCCGTCTCAAAGCAAATGCTCATGGTCTAACTGGGAAATTACATCATGTTTAAATACTCACAACAATTACTTGTTATTTATTTTATATACATGCTTTAACCATTTTATCTTGTTATACTAGAAAGTGCGCAGGTAACGAAGGAATAACGAGTTAAGAATGGGAGTAACTCTCACTCCTGTTTTTGAGATACGATTCTTCTTATCTCTCCGTCGCTCCAATATAGCTTGAAACCCATTCACCTTTCATTCTCACACTTCTCATTATATTACTGTTTTGAATCCTACCCACCCAAATCTCATCGACCCATACTACCTTTACTGTTGCTCGTATACCGTATCATTGACGTTCTTTAGGAATATTGTTCATTCCTAAACCTACAACTACACACGGGCTGATTCTCGTAAACCTGAGATATGTAGGCGACTTGAAACCAAGTCTCGACCCTACTATTTTGACAAACTCCCTTTTGCTTTTTGACTCCAGCAAAGCATCCCTTCGGTCGGACAAAATTGACTACTACGTCAACATTCGTTGCTCGACAATTCTTCTATCATTCCCAAGCATTGAAGGGGCAGTTGTTGACACCCAATTTTGACCTCCCGATATTTCTCTCGGACTTCCATTTTACTAAATTATCAGTTTTGAATCTTAATAATTTTTCTTAAATATTATTTTGGTACCAAATAAATTCCGACGTTTCGTACTCATAATTTTTAAAATATGCAATTTATTTTAGCATTTAATTTTATATATTTTTTATATTATATATATAATTTATTAACTTAAATATAATATTTTACATAATTTTATCAATATTTATTAAATCCCGCAAACACATATACTCATAATTTACATCATCATCATCATAATCATAATCATCATCATCATTATTATTATTATTATTATTATTATTATAGCCTTTCTAAAAATTCATATTCATAATTTATCGGTGCCTAATTATTATTATAGTCAATTTCAAATAACATATTATGTGTCATTAATTTTGTTTATAAAATTTATTTATAATTAATTGGAGAATAATGATTTTATGACATTGATTAATTTTGTTAAGTATTTTTATTATATATTTACCGATTTATTACTATATTTACAAAATAACAGCCTATTTCAATTCAATTTTTCTAATTTATTTGATTTCTAGCCTGATTTTACTCCATTAATGTCAATTCTAGCCTAAATTGAGCTCAATCTGGCTCAATTTTAAATCCCAATTCAATTTCAATTGAACCAAATTCCTGACCCGATTTTAAATCAAGTTTTTGACCCATCTTGCAATTTTAAATTACAGCCTTTGATCAAGATTGATCTAACGGCTGAGATTAACTCCCCTTTTCTTTCTTTTTTAACCCTTTAACCCTCAAAACCTAACCCTAAAATTCATTCTCTCCACCAGTCGCCGCCCCTATCACCGATCTCCCTCTCCTCTCCTCTCCTCTCCTCCACCACGCCGTTGCTCCACTACTCCGGCCAACCCAAGCCACCGGAGATCCACCACCTAGCCACCTCAATCTCCCACTTCTCCAGCCACTCTTCTCCACCTCCATCGACCGCCAACCACCACCACGAGGTCCAACTAGCCTTAGCTGGTGAAAACCACCACGCCGCAGCCACCCGCCTCTCTCCTTCTTCTCCACTTCTTTCCTCCATGCAGCCGCTACCCGCCTTTCTCTTTCTTCTATATTTCTTTCCTCCTTACTACCTCAACTGTGTCTCCCTCTCTTCGACACCATCTGCTAGAGAAACCCTAACGCTGCCCTTTTCTTCTCTCCTTTCCTCTCTGTGCTTTCCCTCTTTCTTTCAACTCAAAGATCTTAAAACCCCAATATTATTTCTTCTCCGGCAAATTTTGAGTGAATTCCGATGAAGAGAAATTTGTATAGGACATCACTAGCCTTTCACCGTCGGGGTTTATATGATTCATGGGTTTTAAGAGGATTTGGATTCATTGAATCGCATTCGTTCTTCGTCGTCTTGTGAGGTTTGGAACTCTATCACAGATATGTATAAATCCGTCTCTGGTATGCTCTCTATGGTCATTTCCTTGCTCAACTGATTATACAGATTTTGAGATTGGGACATTGGTATGCATTTAGTGATTAAAGTGATTAATACGTATTCCTTTGTGTTTGCTTATTGCTCTATGTGAAAGTCCCTTAATCTTATGAACTACTTTTTTATTGTGTTTAACCTCAATTATCAATTCTACGTTCATGATCTTTAAAGTATGTTCATGACGACGTCTTTGTAGCTCAATTTTGATTCAAAAGCATGCGAGAATCCTTGATACTCGTCTATTTTTGGTAAACTTTGATAGCCTTGAATGGTCATTTCCTTTCTGTCCAGAGCGAAATTCATAACAGCTCCTTTACATGGTTAAATATAGTAACTTGAGATTTCCTCTTCCTAAGCATTAATTCAAATTATGTGACAGCTCCATTACTTATTTATTTATGATAAATTTGGGCTCATTTTACACTTGATTGATTCAGCTATTTATTTAAGGAAAATAATTTGCCTTGATTGATCTTGAAAATATCCTCCTTCCTTTTAACAATTGATTCACTGAATATAAAAAGGAGTCTTTTCTTCTCATTATGGTCACACTTTATTATCATATACTCTGGCTACAAAAATAAATAAATAAATTACTTCAAGTTCTCTGTTTGCTTTGGAAAAGTTCATCCTTAGTTTCATCTTGCAGCACTGCTTAAGGCCTTCTTGTTATTACCTATTCGCTGCTTGACTGGTATGTCTCTATTGAAGCATTTATATTTTTTTTATGTGTAGTATTTTCTCCGCTTCTGTGTTGCTTGCATGATTTATTTTTTTTACTATGTGAGATTGTTTGCTTTCCGAATTTATGGTTTTGTACGATTTGTATGCATAGCTATGTTTGACAGGTCTTCAATCGAGGTTGTTCGGGATAGTTGAATAGTTGTCTGGGTATGTGAGGGTTTTGAAGACAGTCCAAATAGTCCTTATCTTTCTTTCTTTCTTTATTTTCTTTCATATTCATTATTGGCATGTAATAAATTTGTATAAACCTCTACTATGTATAATAAAATTATGGGGACTTAGGGGGCGAGGATTCTATGATTTGAATATTTTATCACCTAGATATCATGCCTATAGGATTATTAATAAATTTCATATGTTAGTTAAGTTATTTTATCACTTAGGCAAACAATCTAGGGTTATTAATTAATTATTTTATCGCTTATAAATTATGTTATTTTCAGGATCGTTAACTAACTTTGGACTTATCAGATCAGTTTTGAATATGTCAATTTCATTTAAGTATATTTAGTTACATTTGGCATGTTAAAACCGATTTTCATCATATTAAATTAATTTTCAGCGTATTTAACTAAATTTTCAATCCATCAAATTGATTTTCAGCATACTAAATAATTTTACAGCATACAATAATTAACTTTCAACATGTCTATTTAATTTCTAGAATATAATAAGTAATTTGCAGCATTTTTAAATTAATTTCCAACATCTTAAAATCAATTTCCAGCAACTTTAAAATTAATTTTCAGCATTAAAAATTGAATTTCCAGCACCTTTACTTTCATTTTTAACATATTAAAATTCATTTTCAACACGTCTAAACTACTTTTCAACATGTTTAAACAATTTTCAGCATGCCTAAACTACTTTTTAGAATGTTTAATTAATTTTCAGCATTTTGAAATCAAGTTTCGGTAACTTTAAATTTTTTTTAGCATATTTTGTAATTTTCAGCTTTTAAAACTAAATTTCTAGCCTTCAAAAATTAAATTTACAACATTTTAATAATTTCCAGCAACTTTGAAAAGTTTTCCACCATATTAAAACTGACTTTCAGCACGTTAAAATAAGTTCCAGCATTTAACTTGATAACTTTTTTTAAAAAAAAAAAAGTTTCGACAAAATCCATTACACTCTTTAACACCGTTAAGGCTTTAAATTAATTTAAACACGCTATTCAGTCCTTGACCATTAGATATCATGCTTGTAGGTTTTAATTACACAATATAAGTAATTATTTTTAAGCATGTTAATCCCTTAATTACTATAATTAATTAAGAGGCTCGCCTGAAGCCTTTATGTGCTAATTGCTAGTCCTATTTGTTTTGTATGTCGTTAATTTCGAGTTTGATTAGGAAGCCTAAGACTTTCTTTGCGTCTAGATCCTTACCCAAAATAAGTCTTCCAATGTCTCTTGGACATCAAGTTGAGATGAGTAGGCATTTTTAGAGAACGCTAGTTTTGTCGCTTTCTTTAAAACGCCTTTAGGCTTAATAATCAACTAGGTGGGGTGGGTAGATAGACAGAAATGATGGAAATTGACCCGAGCAAAATTCGACAATGCGATATGTGATATTTTCATCCGTTAATAACTCGAGCGCTGATCCGAATAGGGTAAAATCAATCCTTTGTCCAAATTTTCTAAATCAACTTTTCTTTTCTTTATTTTCTGAGCGTTTTAATTATTTGGGATTGTTTAGGCTTATTATTTATTTAAATATTTTGTTTATATATTATGGTGTCTCTTCTCTCTTCTCGCTCATTTAATCCCTGTTTTCTTATCTTCGTGTTAATTATTTTTATCACGTAGATAATCATTAGATAATAACTAAGTTGCATGTTTAGTTCATTTTTTCGTTTTATGTTTTAAACACTTAATTAATATTAAGTTAATAAAATAGTTGACCTTTGTTTATCACATAAAATTCCCACGTAATATATGAGTTTGACCGGAACCCACATTTGTGGACCTTGAAAGGTGCCTAACACCTTCCTTTCAAGGTAACCTGAACCCTTACCTGAATTTCTGATTGTCGTAGACTAATTAAATAGTCATAGTTAGTTTAGACTGGTGCCCTAACACACCTTAATTCGTTAGGTGTCGATTCTTCTCTTTTAAATCATCCTAAAAGAGTTGTCATGTCGAATCTCGTTTTTCAAAAGAAAAGTGAGGCGCGATAATATTCATTTACATTTGTTTTGGTAGGTAATAGTTTGTTTTTATTAAAGTGAGTTGTTTTTATTTCTAGTTCTTTCGGCTTTCTGTAATAGTTTTAATTAATTTTTCTATTTTTATTTTGGTAGGTATCTTTTATATATTAAATTTATTATTTAAAAATTGAATCTTTTTATCTATTTCTAATTCTTGTAACTTTAGAAAATCTAAGTTGTGTTCTACATTTTCTACGATTTTCTTTTGTTTATTTTTTGTAGTTTTTATTATGTCTAAAATTCTTATTATATTTTTATTGTTTTCTTGTGCTTTTTCACTAAAGTTTATTATTAAGTCTATTAATGTATTATGTTGTTTATCTTCACAGTGTAATATATGATCTCCACTATTAAAATTGCACTTTATAATTGTATTATCTTTTATTATTCTAAATTTCTTTTCTGGATTGATTCTCAAGTCTAGATATTCTAAATTTTTTAACCTATCTAGTTTGTTTATTGTCTCTTTTTTACTTTATTTTTACTTATCCTAGTGGTATCCACATCTTTGCTTCTTTTTGAAATTTTATTCTTTGTTTATATCTTTCTATGTCACGTGCTAGTCCTTTTAATTCCCAAGTTATAGCCGATACTACTTCTTTTGTAAGAAAATTCTGCAATGCCTTATTAATTAAAAATTTAGTAGAATATTCTGAGGTTAAATCGTCGTCTAATACTTTTAGTAATGTTTTTAATGCTTTTTGTTCTCTTTAATTCACATAACCTGAACACTATTTGTAAATGACCTAGATGTTCTCTAATGTCTCTACTAAATACCAAAATGTCATCCACATATACTAAGACAAATCTTTTATAATCTCCGAATATACTAGCCATCTTCCTTTGAAGAATAAGTGGGGCTGTTTTTAGTCCAAATGATATAACTAACCATTCGAAATGTCCTTCAAGACATGTAAATGCAGTCCATTCTACACTATCGTCATGCATTTTTACTTGTCAATATCCTTATTTGCAATAAATTTACTAAAAATCTTTTTCCATTGTATTCTATTTATTAATTCATTTCTGTCAGGTAATTTGTATCCATCTGTTCTAGTATTATCGTTGAGTCTTTTATAATTAATTATCATTCTAGCTTTTCCTCTTTGATCTCTTAATAATCACGGTGAATTAACCTATAAATTCCTAGGAAGTTAAGGGTTTGAATGTCCACAGTTTAAAGGACAAATTATCAGCCATATCCGGGGTGAGGCTAAAGAAGGAATTATTAAGAACATAGGTTAAGAGAGAGCGATGAACATATATATATATATATATATAAATAAATAAAGATAAATACTAGTATATATATATATATATATATAAAAACTGTATATTACTGTTCACCGGGAGAAAAATATAGAAATAAAGATAAATACTAACACATGATGAAAGACACAAGTGAGAGAAAGTACTGAGTAGGATTTTACATCAATTATCACAAACAAACATATACCCAATCACTGTATTAAAGGTTCAATTTTAATTATCTTAATCTCCCTTTACTTTGGTATATATATATATATATATATATATATACGACACACCACGTCAACTTCACAACAACTAGATGAGGTAATAGATGTTGACAAAGACATTCAGATTTTCCAACAAAATAAATTAAATTTATTAAATCCTAGTAAAATTATATGGATTAGCTCCTAAATCTAATAATTCTTTGAATTCATTGGGAAATTCTCTTTTAAAGCTTTCCCATAAACCTTTTGTAGATTCTCCTAAAAATGTTTCTAGATATTTATACATGGTTTCTGAATCTGTTTCATTATATGTCTTAATATAGTCTGCTACTACGATTCCTTTCCATAAATCAATAACCGTATTCCAATTTTGAGGGTCGTGTGCTGCTATATTAAGTATTTTACCTTTATCACCACCTTCTTGGAGAGTGATAGGTTCTTCTATCGGCATTCTTTTTCCTATTGGTCTTACACTTTCTAATTCAGTCTCTGGATTTTGTCTATATACTCTATGTCTTGGAACATTTCCTGTATTAGTTTCTACAGTATGTATTTGACTAGTTCTTTGAAAAGAGCTTGAGCTAGTAGAAGTTGATTCCATAAATTCTTTAATACTTTTATCTGTTTCTGAAACTGTATCTTCTGAATTGTCAAATAGTTCTCTATACTTTATATTATCTGTTCTTAAAGTACATAACCTGAAATGGTCATCTACTTCAAAAATTTCTAATTGTCCTAACTTGCATCCACTACATTTAAAGTGTCTCTTGTTATCGTTCTTATATATTTCTCTTGCCTTTTGTATAGTTTTATCTACTTCAAATTCTTCTAATTCAATTATATTCATAAATTCTTTTCTTTCTGTTTGTTCAACTTCTTCTTCTATCTCGTTTTGATTTGTCTTCTGATAGTCTATAAATCTAATTAATGTTTCTCCTTTTTTATTTGTATACATTAAATGGTCTGTGGGTTTTAAAGTTTCTTGTTTATCTTGATCTTTATGTTCTAGGTTCCATTCTAAACCAGCATAAATTTGTGAATCTATTTTTATGGGCTTCATTAGTTTAATTCCTTTATTTCCCATTAATCCTACCACATCATCAACTTTTAATTTAAATTTGCTACCACTATTATTAGCTAATTTTCCAAGGAATCCGACACAAACTAAGAGGTTATTTCCCCTGGTCATGTCTTCATATCCTTTAGTCTGAATTTCTATCTTTATGTATTTTCCAAATTCTGAAGAATTAATCATAAAGTCTGGACTACAGTAAAATATTCCTCCGTTATTAGTCATGTCTACTTCAGTTAATCCTATAAGGGATCTTTGAGAGTCTGACCATCTATCGTCATAAATAGTTATTAAAGCTTTTGTTCCTAAATTTTTTCTTGTTAATCCTTTTAATCCTATTATTATTAAACCCATGTGCATTAGGTTCATATGTCTTTTTTGAATTTCTTCTGAAGATTCTGTACTAATTAATGTAAGATTTTCTTGGTTATCTCCTGTTACACATAGCTGTTCTGGTTTAGATAGTAATCAATGTTATATTTGTCATTGGTACCCCAGTAGAACTAGAAGAGCTAAATGCAGCAAATGTTACCTAGAAGGATGTATATCTTGTATAGAAAAGACTATAGGAAAACAAGTAATACAGTCAATACAAATACAACCAATCGAAAAGAAACAGACTGTCATAATTACAGCAGATAATGCAGCAGAAACTCGAATACATAATCTAGAAATAAAAATAAATGAACTAGAAGACAAAATAAGATATTTAGAAAAAGGGAAGTTAGTCTCCCAAGAACCAAAGGGAATTATTATAGAAGATTGTGAAGACACTGAATTGCTAAACCAGTCCTTTGAAGGACTAGTATGCAACGAAGACGTAAAATTAAGTTCTGTTAAGGTAATGACAAAAATAATAATACAAGACTATGAAATAGAAACTTTAGGACTAGTAGATTCAGGATGTACACAGTGTATAATAAATCAAAATTTGTTACCAAAACACCTTCTAAACGAATTTACTAAACCACAGAAAGCCATGCAAATGGATGGTTCTCATAATACTTATACTCATTATGTAAAAAATGCTATAGTTAGTTTCAATAATACGTGTTCAAATTACAAGACTAAATATAAGTTAGGATACATGTTGACAAGGAAATTAGATATAAAAGCAGACTTTGTAATAGGATTAGATTTTATGGTCAGAAACAATGGAGGATGTTTTATTACCAGAGATGGAGTAATTTTTACAAAGAACATTACAATAACCCCCTCATTTTTTGGAAGAAATGTACAAAGAAATACTAAAGTAATAAAAGACTCAAAAAGAAAGCAAATTAATCCAGACACCGTTTGTGATAAAGGAACGGATTGTACCTGCAACAAAAATTTATTATCAGAAATAATAGATGAACAAGAATGGATAGACATAGATGAAGATATAGAAAAGAACTATAACTTAATAGAAGTACAGATAGACAAATATAATTTCGGCAAAAATAACATAGGAATTATTAAAAATCAAGCCTCTTAAATTTATTACTTAAGAACCGCTTCTTTAACCGAACCCTGGATAAACATTGTCCTTCAGCTCTCTTGGATATAGCGGACTTGTATCAAGCTAAATCAGTCTGTTTCATATAATTACTATCCTAAAGGGTAATGATTAATTGTATTAGTTATTTTTATAACTGCCTTTTGTCTCTATTTAATCTGAAGAAAAAGTTCTAAAGTTGGCTCTTCTAAATCTTTGTATTGGTGTATTAGGTCTGCTAAGAGTAATTTGTTATCTAAAAGAAAAGATCTAAGTGCTTTTATTTTTGTAGCTAGTCTTGTCTTTTTCATAAACTATGGCCTAGAAACTTCTGGCTCTGATACCAATAAATTTAAACGCTTAGATAAAAAGATTATTTCAAGGATTGTATAAATCGTTGCTGATTAAAGGTGTTGGAGTTGATTGATTTGAAGAGGTGTGTTCTTATAGTTGTAAAGTCTTATTCGGTACTTCCTCCTCCTTGTATCTACTTATGTAGCTAGGTATAATTTTTCTTAGGTCGTTCATGAAAGGATTATTACTTTTATTTGTTATATAGCTTGTTTTAAATCTTTAAGGTCTGTATGAAAAGTATTTTCTACTGGTCTTATTTTTTATTTTTGTTTTCCTTGTCTTTGAACTTGTCTTGGAGCTTGAGGCTTCTAAATTGAAGCTTGCAGGTAGTCGCCTTACACTTTTTGGCAAAGTGTCAGCCATTAACTGAAGTAGACATGACTAATAACGAAGGAATATTTTACTGTAGTCCAGACTTTATGATTAATTCTTTAGAATTTGGAAAATACATAAAGATAGGAATTCAGACTAAAGGATATGAAGACATGACCAGGGGAAATAACCTCTTAGTTTGTGTCGGATTCCTTGGAAAATTAGCTAATAATAGTGGTAGCAAATTTAAATTAAAAGTTGACGATGTGGTAGGATTAATGGGAAATAAAGGAATTAAACTAATGAAGCCCATAAAAATAGATTCACAAATTTATGTTGGTTTAACATATAATAGACATACTACAAGAAAAATGTACTAACATACAAATACACAAACAATTAAAGAAAGGCGAAACAAATTTTTGTAAGACTATTTATACTACACAAAGTTATGATGACAATTACCAAAGAAAAAATAAATATAAGAAACATAGAAAACCATACAAACGTAATGATTATAGACAAAAAAGTTATTATTTGAGAAAATCTTCTGCCAGAAAACCTTATTTGAATAAAAACAAACATGTAAGAAAATACAAAGATAATAGAAGTTATAAAAATACTTTAAAATGCTTTACTTGTGGTAGTTCGGACCATTTAGCTAATACATGTCCTAAAAGAAATAATACTAGAACAAGGAATTCTCAATTAATAGAAGATTTTAACGAAACTTTAATAAACGTAGATGAATATATGTCAGATACAGAAAGCATATATTCTATTGTTAGTATAGACTATGATAAAGATCAAAACTCTGGTCAAAAGCGTTGCCACTTATACTTGTATAATAAAAGTAATCTAAGAGAAAAGGTTTAATGTGATGCCAACTACTTATACTTAATTGTTCTTTTATGCGAAGAAATGATAACTATTGCAATTATATAAATCATTACAATATACAGATACGTGAATCATATATTGAAGAAAGACGATTAAAGAAAGTACGTGACGAATTGATCCAACATTTACAAGACTTTAAAAACGCAACTAAAGAAAATTACATAAATATATCTATAGAAAAGTATCATAGAAGGTGTGAACACCAAAACAGACTATAAACTAGACTACTTACAGTTAAAAGAAATCTTAAAGATACTATAGAAGATAGAAGATATTTTAAAGAATATTTAGACAATTGCCCGTTAGGATAGAATAGTTAATGAAAACTCATCCATTTGCTAAAGAAGTACAAGCTAATAATATTTTATACACTACTCAAGTAATAAGACTAGTATACTCAACAAAGAAACAAAAAATTTTAAAACAATCTTTAAAAAAGTTAAAGTCGTCTTTAGCCAATAGTGTCTAGATTGTGCAGTGCTACTGAATCAAAACTCATGCCTGAATCATCATCTTCATGAGGGTCTTGAGCAAATTGTTCTGTTGTAGGGTCATAATCTGAGTCTGAGTTAGGAATATCTGAATCTTCTTCTTCTGGTTTTGGCTGTATAATCATGTTTTTAGTTTCTTCACTAGTCTCGTTTGTGGTTACCTTAGGAGTGACATCTTGCAGAAGTCTCATTAGAGTTTGTCCAATAATACTTTCAATTGTCTTTGTACTGGTCTTATTTTTTATTTTTGTTTTCCTTGTCTTTGAACTTGTCTTGGAGCTTGAGGCTTCTAAATTGAAGCTTGCAGGTAGTCGCCTTACACTTTTTGGCAAAGTGTCAGCCATTAACGGACTTGAGGAGGCTTTACCAGTTGCCGTTTGAACTGGACTAGCTGTACCTTTACCTGATACAGTAGGTCTTTCTACATTCACAGGGGAATGTACACCCGTCTGATCCATTTTGAGTGGAGTTGGAGAACAGAAACATTTTTAGGAGAATCTACAAAAGGTTTATGGGAAAGCTTTAAAAGAGAATTTCCCAATGAATTCAAAGAATTATTAGACTTAGGAGCTAATCCATATAATTTTACTAATAAAATACATAGTTTAATAATAGGAGAAGACCCAAATAGTGGACTATTAATATTACAACAAAAAGCCCTAATAAAATTAGAACAATTAAGTATAAGTAGTTGGCATCACATTAAACCTTTTCTCTTAGATTACTTTTATTATACAAGTATAAGTGGCAACGCTTTTGACCAAGGTTTAGGAAAGAAATTATTTAATAAATTACCAGGTGCCTTAGGACGAGAAATAGAAGATAGATGGAGTAAGAGAGATGGTGTTTTACAGAATCCTAATGCCAGATGGTCAATAGGACATAAAATACAACATATAATAGACATACTACAAGAAATAAATTTAAACGCTTAGATAAAAAGATTATTTCAAGGATTGTATAAATCGTTGCTGATTAAAGGTGTTGGAGTTGATTGATTTGAAGAGGTGTGTTCTTATAGTTGTAAAGTCCTACTCGGTACTTCCTCCTCCTTATATCTACTTATGTAGCTAGGTATAATTTTTCTTAGAATACTAAGCATATTCCCCGAATATTAAACTTTTTTTTTTTTTTTTATTAGGCATACCCTGTTCATCTCTTCTTCTTAAACTTATACTTAAGACCTGTTTCTTTGATCACACCCCGGAACCGTTAAGTAATTTAACTTATCCTTAGCAATACCCTTTTCATCTCTTTCTCTTAAATTTATTACTTAAGAACCGCTTCTTTAACCGAACCCTGGATAAACATTGTCCTTCAGCTCTCTTGGCTATAGCGGACTTCAACATCCTAGGCATTTACCGGTTAATCCATGGGGGTTCATTAAGCATTTAAGAGACTAACCATATACTAAGGGTAGCTATGGATCATCCTAGAAATTTACAGATCAATCCATGGGAGGTTATTAAGCATTTAAGAAGCTAACCATATACTAAGGGTAGTTCATATGAAATCAAACTAACATTAATATCAACATACATATTCATGATACATATTTATGTAGTACATAAAACTAATTTACAAACATATGGGGAATAATACCTAGATCTAAGAAAACCATAACCTACTTACATGGTAGAGGAGAGAGGGTTCCCTCGGGAGTCCCCGAGGTGCTCCTGGCAAACTTGAAAATAAACACAAGTACTTACTTACTTACAAACACTCACACTCTTTTTTATTTTTACAATAGCTCACACTCTCAAATATTTAGTTGAATATGCTGAATGCTAATAGTAGTAATTGCTCCTTGCTCTCTATTGTTGCGTCTTTTGTCTGAAAGATATGAGGGGGTTTTATAGGAGAGAAAGTAAGAAGCGGATTTCAAAACTTCATTCAATCTTGCAAAAGAATCTGAATAATTGAAGTTCTGTCGTTGTCTTGGGTCCCACATTACTGTGCGTCTGTTGAAATTTTGAAAAATTATTGAAGTGGCTGTCTCTGTCTGCTTTTCTTTTTGAAATTTGAGGCCACCCGTCTGTGCTAAATCGTCATTGCTTACGTCTTTGGCAAGGTCTAAAATAGCTGATGTTACTGCTGACGTCTGTCTTTAGCCAATAGTGTCTAGATTGTACAGTGCTACTGAATCAAAACTCATGCCTGAATCATCATTTTCATGAGGGTCTTGAGCAAATTGTTCTGTTGTAGGGTCATAATCTGAGTCTGAGTTAGGAATATCTGAATCTTCTTCTTCTGGGTTTGTCTATATAATCATGTTTTTAGTTTCTTCACTAGTCTCGTTTGTGGTTACCATAGGAGTGACATCTTGCAGAAGTTTCATTAGAGTTTGTCCAATAATACTTTCAATTGTCTTTGTACTGGTCTTATTTTTTATTTTTGTTTTCCTTGTCTTTGAACTTGTCTTGGAGCTTGAGGCTTCTAAATTGAAGCTTGCAGGTAGTCGCCTTACACTTTTTGGCAAAGTGTCAGCCATTAACGGACTTGAGGAGGCTTTACCAGTTGTCGTTTGAACTGGACTAGTTGTACCTTTACCTGATACAGTAGGTCTTTCTACATTCACAGGGGAATGTACACCCGTCTGATCCATTTTGAGTGGAGTTGGAGAACTCGTTTGAAACTCAGTCTGAGTAGCCGAATTTTGAAAAATTTTTAAAGAAGTCTGTTGTTGGTTTAATTCTATATTTCTAATATAATCTTGCAAAATCATATTTTGTCTAATCAAATCATTTCTTTCTTTTTCTAAAAGCTCATTTTTATGGTTAAGTCTTTTAAAACCTTCAGTCATAGAATTACAGTGATCACAAAAAATTATTTTATTAGAGTCTTTTTGAATGTTATATTGAGGAAAAACTGTCTGATTGCGAAGTTCTGGTACTATAAAGAAATTAGGTCCTAAATTACCTCTGGCATAATCTAATGCCTCATTAAAATTGTTAAAACCTTTATATAAAGGGTCTTTGAATCCTTTGATATTCTCGATAACTTGAGTCCAGGCTTGATATATTCCTGGTGTCTTTCCCTGTATGATCACATAAAACTTAAATTTATTGGTTAGATTCTTGTCTGTAAAATATTGGGCCAAGGCATTCATTACAGCTAAAAAATAGCTGACATCCCTTGGAGTCTTATTATAAGAAATCTATAAATTGTCTAGTAAGCACGTTTGGTTTCGGTCAACCCGTGCTTCAGGCCTTGTCCTGAAACTGAAATTGCATTCTGGATAACAAATCAAATCATGTCTGCCAAAATGAATCCTTTCAATTGTTTGATTAGTAGGAGTCTGAGATGTATTTAATGAACTTAATGGTCTAAAGTGAGTATTTCTTAAAAGAGTCTTTAAATAGTCGTCTGTAGTTGAGTCTGAGGAAGAAGCTTTAGCTTTTCCTTTGTCTGCTTTATCTGCCATGCTGCATGAAAAAACCTAATTAGTAGTTTTTGAAATTAATCTACTAAGTTTATCAGCTAAGACATTTTCTTTTCCTTTAATATGTTCAAATTTAATACTATAAATGGAAGTGGCAACAATATAATTTAGCCATCTCCTTTTACTACTATTTTTCTCACTAATTTTTTCATGAAATTTAACTATTGCTTCACAGTCTGTTCGTACTAATATCTCAGGTTTGTTTAAAATATATATCTTAAAACTATTAAGTCCATAAATTACTGTTAATATTTCTGCGTCTATACTACTCATGTTTCCTTGTTCTTTATATTTACCGCTTTGGTAAGCACATATTCTTTCTTATTTTTTATCACTATACTTGTTTTTCTTTGCTTTGAGGATAGCTCCCCATCCTTCAAAACTTCCATCAGTTTCTACTATTAAATGGTCTGTTTCTAAAGGTAGTGCTAGGTCTGGTATATCTTTTATCATTTCCTTTAATTTTTGAACTAACTTTATATCTTCAGTATTAAAAGTTTTTTGTCCTTTAATACCTGTCTTAGCATAGAGGGGTCCTGCTACCTTTCCTAAATTTTTAATAAACTGTCTAGCATAATTTAATATTCCTAAAAAAATTTATAAATCCTTTGTCTTTTCTAGTTTATCTGGCATCTCTAGAGCTTTCTTTGCTATGTGAGGTTGTAACCTAATTTTTCCATTTCCTATAGTAATTCCTAAAAAATTAATATATGGTTTACATAGCTCCATCTTTTTCTTACTAATTATTATTCCATTTTCTATAAACAAATTAAAAACAGTCTGTAGATGTTCTAGATGTTCTTTCATGTTATAACTAAATACTAAGATGTCATCTACATATACTAATACAAAATGCTTGTATGTCCCAAATATGTTATTCATTTTTTGTTGGAAAATTGGTGGAGCTGTTTTAAGTCCAAATGGCATTACTAGCCACTCAAAATGTCCTTCGGGACATGTGAAAGCTGTCCACTCAATACTGTCTTCATGCATCTTTATTTGCCAATATCCGGACTTGCAATCAAATTTACTAAATATTGTTCTTTCTTGGATTCTATTAATTAATTCGGTTTTGTCTGAAAGTTTGTAGGCATCCATTACAGTATTATCATTAAGTCTTTTATAATTAATAACCATTCTAGCTTTACCTCTAACTATTTCACTATGGTTTCTAACCATAAATGCTGCTGATCTATGTCTTGACTTTGATCTCCTAATTACTCCTAAGTTTAGAAGTTCTTTGATTTGTATTTCAAAGTCTTTTAAATCTTCATTAGTGGCTTGTATTGCGGCTGTTTTTACAGTGTATTCCGGATTTATAATTTCTAACTTACATTCTATTTGGTTATTTTTCCAATGTTCTAAGGGTTTTTCTCCTATAATATCTATGTCATCTAATTTCTGAATTATTTTCTGTAGATCGGCTTGATTTTTAATAATTCCTATGTTATTTTTGCCGAAATTATATTTGTCTATCTGTACTTCTATTAAGTTATAGTTCTTTTCTATATCTTCATCTATGTCTATCCATTCTTGTTCATCTATTATTTCTGATAATAAATTTTTATTGCAGGTACAATCCGTTCCTTTATCACAAATGGTGTCTGGATTAATTTGCTTTCTTTTTGAGTCTTTTATTACTTTAGTATTTCTTTGTACATTTCTTCCAAAAAATGAGGGGGTTATTGTAATGTTCTTTGTAAAAATTACTCCATCTCTGGTAATAAAACATCCTCCATAGTTTTTGACCATAAAATCTAATCCTATTACAAAGTCTGCTTTTATATCTAATTTCCTCGTTAACATGTATCCTAACTTATATTTAGTCTTGTAATTTGAACACGTATTATTGAAACTAACTATAGCATTTTTTACATAATGAGTATAAGTATTATGAGAACCATCCATTTGCATGGCTTTCTGTGGTTTAGTAAATTCGTTTAGAAGGTGTTTTGGTAACAAATTTTGATTTATTATACACTGTGTACATCCTGAATCTACTAGTCCTAAAGTTTCTATTTCATAGTCTTGTATTATTATTTTTGTCATTACCTTAACAGAACTTAATTTTACGTCTTCGTTGCATACTAGTCCTTCAAAGGACTGGTTTAGCAATTCAGTGTCTTCACAATCTTCTATAATAATTCCCTTTGGTTCTTGGGAGACTAACTTCCCTTTTTCTAAATATCTTATTCTGTCTTCTAGTTCATTTATTTTTATTTCTAAATTATGTATTCGAGTTTCTGCTGCATTGTCTACTGTAATTATGACAGTCTGTTTCTTTTCGATTGGTTGTATTTGTATTGACTGTATTACTTGTTTTCCTATAGTCTTTTCTATACAAGATATACATTCTTCTAGGTAACATTTGCTGCATTTAGCTCTTCTAGTTCTACTAGGGTACCAATGACAAATATAACATTGATTACTATCTAAACCCTTATGCTTTTCAAACTCATGTAGACACTGTTCTGATTCTATAATATTTACTAGGTTAAAACTAGTTACAGCAGTGTTTAAATTTGCTAATCCTACGTCTCCGTCTGAATCTGAAGAGTTTTGATCTTTATCATAATCTATACTAACAATAGAAGCTTTCTGTGTCGGACATATATTCGTCTACGTTTATTAAAGTTTCGTTAAAATCTTCTATTAATTGAGAATTCCTTGTTCTAGTATTATTTCTTTTAGGACATGTATTAGCTAAATGGTCCGAACTACCACAAGTAAAGCATTCTAAAGTATTTTTATAACTTCTATTATCTTTGTATTTTCTTACATGTTTGTTTTTATTCAAATAAGGTTTTCTGGCAGAAGATTTTCTCAAATAATAACTTTTTTGTCTATAATCATTACGTTTGTATGGTTTTCTATGTTTCTTATATTTATTTTTCTTTGGTAATTGTCATCATAACTTTGTGTAGTATAAATAGTCTTACAAAAATTTGTTTCGCCTTTCTTTAATTGTTTGTGTATTTGTATGTTAGTACATTTTTCTTGTAGTATGTCTATTATATGTTGTATTTTATGTCCTATTGACCATCTGGCATTAGGATTCTGTAAAACACCATCTCTCTTACTCCATCTATCTTCTATTTCTCGTCCTAAGGCACCTGGTAATTTATTAAATAATTTCTTTCCTAAACCTTGGTCAAAAGCGTTGCCACTTATACTTGTATAATAAAAGTAATCTAAGAGAAAAGGTTTAATGTGATGCCAACTACTTATACTTAATTGTTCTAATTTTATTAGGGCTTTTTGTTGTAATATTAATAGTCCACAATTTGGGTCTTCTCCTGTTATTAAACTATGTATTTTATTAGTAAAATTATATGAATTAGCTCCTAAGTCTAATAATTCTTTGAATTCATTGGGAAATTCTCTTTTAAAGCTTTCCCATAAACCTTTTGTAGATTCTCCTAAAAATGTTTCTAGATATTTATACATGGTTTCTGAATCTGTTTCATTATATGTCTTAATATAGTCTGCTACTACGATTCCTTTCCATAAATCAATAACCGTATTCCAATTTTGAGGGTCGTGTGCTGCTATATTAAGTATTTTACCTTTATCACCACCTTCTTGGAGAGTGATAGGTTCTTCTATCGGCATTCTTTTTCCTATTAGTCTTACACTTTCTAATTCAGTCTCTGGATTTTGTCTATATACTCTATGTCTTGGAACATTTCCTGTATTAGTTTCTACAGTATGTATTTGACTAGTTCTTTGAAAAGAGCTTGAGCTAGTAGAAGTTGATTCCATAAATTCTTTAATACTTTTATCTGTTTCTGAAACTGTATCTTCTGAATTGTCAAATAGTTCTCTATACTTTATATTATCTGTTCTTAAAGTACATAACCTGAAATGGTCATCTACTTCAAAAATTTCTAATTGTCCTAACTTGCATCCACTACATTTAAAGTGTCTCTTGTTATCGTTCTTATATATTTCTCTTGCCTTTTGTATAGTTTTATCTACTTCAAATTCTTCTAATTCAATTATATTCATAAATTCTTTTCTTTCTGTTTGTTCAACTTCTTCTTCTATCTCGTTTTGATTTGTCTTCTGATAGTCTATAAATCTAATTAATGTTTCTCCTTTTTTATTTGTATACATTAAATGGTCTGTGGGTTTTAAAGTTTCTTGTTTATCTTGATCTTTATGTTCTAGGTTCCATTCTAAACCAGCATAAATTTGTGAATCTATTTTTATGGGCTTCATTAGTTTAATTCCTTTATTTCCCATTAATCCTACCACATCATCAACTTTTAATTTAAATTTGCTACCACTATTATTAGCTAATTTTCCAAGGAATCCGACACAAACTAAGAGGTTATTTCCCCTGGTCATGTCTTCATATCCTTTAGTATGAATTTCTATCTTTATGTATTTTTCAAATTCTGAAGAATTAATCATAAAGTCTGGACTACAGTAAAATATTCCTCCGTTATTAGTCATGTCTACTTCAGTTAATCCTATAAGGGATCTTTGAGAGTCTGACCATCTATCGTCATAAATAGTTATTAAAGCTTTTGTTCCTAAATTTTTTCTTGTTAATCCTTTTAATCCTATTATTATTAAACCCATGTGCATTAGGTTCATATGTCTTTTTTGAATTTCTTCTGAAGATTCTGTACTAACTAATGTAAGATTTTCCTGGTTATCTCCTGTTACACATATCTGTTCTTCTCTATAATGTCTATATAACAAGGCTTTTTGAGAAAATAAGCCGGCACTATATAATACTTTAGGATTTAATAAATTTAATTTATTTTGTTGGAAAATCTGAATGTCTTTGTCAACATCTATTACCTCATCTAGTTGTTGTGAAGTTGACGTGGTGTGTCTTCCTGAAGTCATTATGTTAGATATTATATTATTACTTAGTCTGTTTTGGGTGTAGCTATGTCGTGGTCTTTCTTGATTTTGTCTCCTACCTGATAAAAAGTCCATGGTCTCACTTTTCGTACTACTGGAGTTCTATCTTTTAGTGGAGTTACTTCTGTTCTTTTTAATTGATCTATTAATTCGTTTAGAGTATCTTCTGGAACTGGTGGATATTTAATTTTGTTTAATTCTTCTAAATGTTGTTTTAATATTTCTTGGTGGTCTTCTATGGTTTTACCTTTAATTAGTCTTTCTATGCTTTCGTTGAGTTTTAGGAGTAATAAGATTATAGTATTATTTTGCTTAATTATTATCTGGTCTGCCTTACTTTGAAGTGAATGGGTACTTAAACCTTCTGGGTTTGGTGCTATTTGTTCTGATTGTTTAAGTATTTCGGTATATAAAGGGTCGTTCATGAAAGGATTATTACTTTTATTTGTTCTATAGCTTGTTTTAAATCTTTAGGTCTGTATGAAAAGTATTTTCTTGTGGTTCTTTATTAAGTTGTCTTTTTTCTATCTCTGTATGTTGAATTTTTAGAAAATCTAGCTTTTCTTCTATTTGATAAAAGATTTTTGTCTGCTTAGTTTGAATATCTCTAAGAATTTCTAGTATTAAAGTATTATCTTTATGTATATTATCTCCTAAGTTTAATAATAAGTCTACTATACTATTTAACTGTGGATCTTCGTTATGTAAACTATGGTCTCCACTGACAAAATTATACCTAATTAAAGAGTTGTCCTTTAATCTCTTATATTTCTTTTTCGGATTTAATTGTAAATCTAAATACTCTAATTTCTTTAAATTTGTTACACTATCTATTTTATTTATCCTAGTGCTATCCAGATTGGTTTGTTTTTATACCACTCTAACCACTCTCTATAATTTGCTATGTCGCTTTTTATACCTTGTAATTTCCAGCTAATATTACTTGCTATTTGATCTAAATCTTTCGACTTTAAAGACTTTAACTTTTTTAAAGATTGTTTTAAAATTTTTTGTTTCTTGGTTGAGTATACTAGTCTTATTACTTGAGTAGTGTATAAAATATTATTAGCTTGTACTTCTTTAGCAAATGGATGAGTTTTCATTAACTATTCTATCCTAACGGGCAATTGTCTAAATATTCTTTAAAATATCTTCTACCTTCTATAGTATCTTTAAGATTTCTTTTAACTGTAAGTAGTCTAGTTTGTAGTCTGTTTTGGTGTTCACACCTTCTATGATACTTTTCTATAGATATATTTATGTAATTTTCTTTAGTTGCGTTTTTAAAGTCTTGTAAATGTTGGATCAATTCGTCACGTACTTTCTTTAATCGTCTTTCTTCAATATATGATTCACGTATCTGTATATTGTAATGATTTATATAATTGCAATAGTTATCATTTCTTCGTATAAAAGGAAATTATAATAGTTGTTGCTAAATATTCTTGGGCTTGTATGTCTATTTTTACTTGTTCTATTTCTTTCTTTATATAGTTATAATAATCTATTATTTGTTTTCTTAGGTGAACTTCTATATCTAATTCTAAATATATCTTAAATTTTGTTAATACTATTACTAGCTTTTGTTCTAAAAATTGTATATAATTCTGGCCTTGTTGGATACAATATAGTCTTTTGCTTAATTCGTTATATTTTCTACGATATTTGTTAATAGTATTTTTTGAATATTGCATAAAATTCTTATCCTAAAGAAAAATATCTTACTCTATTTCTTAAAAACTTGATATAGTCTTTGATATTTTTAATTTCTTTGTCTATACGTCTCAACTCGTGTTTGTGAGTATGTTGTAATGATTCTTTAAGTATTATAGCTTGTCTTAATTCTTGTGTAAAATCGTATATTTCTTTATAATGATAAGCAATATTTTTAGTATAAAAATGTCTTTTCATATATTTAATAACCTAAAAAGTTGTCTATACCGATGATTATTCCTTATATGTTGAAGAGTGTATTGATTATGTCTTGTTAAAGTGTATCTAATTAGTTTTCTTTGATATTGTCTTAATTCTGCAATACAATAAGGGATTCTATCGTTTTGTATTATTCCGTCTTTTATCTCTGGATTAATGTGTAAATTCTGAAGTTCTAAATATAATTGATTTATTTTTCTTTTTGTCTCGTTATATTCTTGAAAAGTAGTAATTGGTCTGTTCATATATTTAGCCTAGAGGAAAATAATCTATCTTTTTCTTAAGTCTTTTAGCTCTTTTTTGTAATATCTTTATTTGCTCACTGTATTCTACTATTCTTTGTGCTAGGAATTGTACCTTTCTTTTGATAATTGGATCGGTTTTAAATTCGTCTTCAAAATAATTAGCGAAATATCTAAATTTTCTTTCTAATCTATCGTGAGCCTTTTCTAATTCTTGACAATTTAAATTAATCTCTATTAGATGGTTCCTAAGATATCTAATGTATCTAGCTAAATCAGTCTGTTTCATATAATTACTATCCTAAAGGGTAATGATTAATTGTATTAGTTATTTTTATAACTGCCTTTTGTCTATATTTAATCTGAAGAAAAAGTTCTAAAGTTGGCTCTTCTAAATCTTCGTATTGGTGTATTAGGTCTGCTAAGAGTAATTTGTTATCTAAAAGAAAAGATCTAAGTGCTTTTATTTTTGTAGCTAGTCTTGTCTTTTTCATAAACTATGGCCTTCATTTTGACAGACATAATTTGATTTGTTATCCAGAATGCAATTTCAGTTTCAAGACAAGGCCTGAAGCACGGGTTGACCGAAACCAAAAGTGCTTACTAGATAATTTATGGATTTCTTATAATAAGACTCCAAGGGATGTCAGCTATTTTTTAGCTGTAATGAATGTCTTGGCCCAATATTTTACAGACAAGAATCTAACCAATAAATTTAAGTTTTATGTGATCATACATGGAAAGACACCAGGAATATATCAAGCCTGGACTCAAGTTATCGAGAATATCAAAGGATTCAAAGACCCTTTATATAAAGGTTTTAACAATTTTAATGAGGCATTAGATTATGCCAGAGGTAATTTAGGACCTAATTTCTTTATAGTACCAGAACTTCGCAATCAGACAGTTTTTCCTCAATATAACATTCAAAAAGACTCTAATAAAATAATTTTTTGTGATCACTGTAATTCTATGACCAAAGGTTTTAAAAGACTTAACCATAAAAATGAGCTTTTAGAAAAAGAAAGAAATGATTTGATTAGACAAAATATGATTTTGCAAGATTATATTAGAAATATAGAATTAAACCAACAACAGACTTCTTCAAAAAATTTTCAAAATTCGGCTACTGATACCAAGATGTATTTAATGAACTTAATGGTCTAAAGTGAGTATTGCTTAAAAAAGTCTTTAAATAGTCGTCTGTAGTTGAGTCTGAGGAAGAAGCTTTAGCTTTTCCTTTGTCTGCTTTATTTGTCATGCTGCACGAAAAAAACTAATTAGTGATTTTTGAAATTAATCTACTAAGTTTATCAGCTAAGACGTTTTCTTTTCCTTTAATATGTTCAAATTTAATACTATAAATGGAAGTGGCATCAATAAAATTTAGCCATCTCCTTTTACTACTATTTTTCTCACTAATTTTTTCATGAAATTTAACTATTGCTTCACAGTCTATTCGTACTAATATCTCAGGTTTGTTTAAAATATATATCTTAAAACTATTAAGTCCATAAATTACTGTTAATATTTCTGCATCTATACTACTCATGTTTCCTTGTTCTTTATATATATATATATATATATATATATACACGTCACAGAAGAATGTGATGTATTCGTGTAAAATTAAGTGATGTATCCACGTAAAATTAAGTGATGTATTCAGAAGAATGTGATGTATCCATGTAAAATTAAGTGACGTATCCAGAAGAATGTGATGTATCCGTGTGGATTAAATCAGGAGTTATAGTAATATTGAAAAGAGTTGGGATAGAAAGTAATTGGCTCCAAAAGAGTTGGAATTTATGTTGTATTACTTTTTTTTTTTCTTCAGCACAAGATACATTAGTATCAAAGAAATTACATAGCAATTTTGCAAGTCCCAAAAGGAAATGATAAAAGAGAAACAACTAAAACCCACAAACCAAGGTTTAGCGCAGACTTTGAGTTGTCTCCTCAAGTAGGGGAATTGTGTTTGATCTGTCAGCAACACTAACTTGATGCTCATTTTCTTCATTAAATCTATCAACACTATGAAGAAAGATCCCTGCATGTACAAATAAATTGACATATTTAATCTTCTACTACTTGATCAAATTTGGATGGATAAAAATTTAAGGGGTATTTTCGTTGGAAAACTTTACCTATAACCCATATTCCAGAGGCCAGAAACAGAAACGATGTGAGGATTAGAGCAGTAACTCTCCAATTAGCAATGTAATCCTGTGAAGGAATAACGTGTACCAAGAGGATTGTATCAAATGTTTATCAATTACTATTTGATCAACTATATGATAACCATGATCAACTAAATAGTTTAGAGTTCAAGTTCACCAACAGAGAAGAATGTATAGTTCAACCGACTATAGCAAATACTTGTCATCTTTTCTATGTCGCCAATCCAAGTTGACTATGTATATAGTTACTTGTAATTGGTTTCTGAATGCAATTAACAGAATGCAGTAGTTAGTTAGGATCACTGTGTACTGCAGAAGTTAGTTAGGATCACTGTGTACAGTAGTACTATTCTGTTAGAGGTAGTTACATTAGCTAAACTAGCTGGACATGTATAAATGGATATCTTAGCCATTGTAATGAGTAGTTGATTAGTAATAACATTCTTTTCTCTCTCGAATTCTCTCTCTTAGCTGAACTCTCGATTTTCCTGAGTTAGTTAATTCCTTTCCTCGATTAATTTCCTGGAATTGTCTATCCTTGGAATCGATTGTGCATGATTACTGCATCAATTGGTATCAAAGCCAGTCGTTCCTTGGCGTATTAATGGTTCGAAGCAAGAATCAAGATCGACCGGTTGAAGATATGGAAAACAAATTCTCTCAAATTCGCGAACAATTGAAGCAGTTAATGGAAGGAATGACCAATCTGAATGAAAGGAATCTTCAAACCACCAAAGATTTAATGGAGATGAAGCAGTTTATGGGTGAATTGCATCAGAAGGAAAGGGATAATGAAGATGGCAGAGCTGAATCTTCTGTCGCTGTTGGTAGACATCAAAATGCGAGAGAAAATCCAGCTGGGGAAGGTTCAAAAGGGCAACAGCAGTGGAATTCTGGGAGCAAGGTTCACATGGGGTCGAATGGGATGGGTAATGTTCATACTCGATTCTCAAGAATTGATTTCCCTAGATTTGCAGGCCAAGATCTGAGGACATGGCTTTACAAGGTAGATCAATTTTTTTCCAAGGATGAGGTTTCTTATGATCAAAGAGTGAAAGTTGCTTCTATACATTTGGATGGAGATGCTATTGCTTGGCACAGGTCCTATATGAGATCTCGGAATTCTCACTTAGATCCTACATGGACTGACTATGTGATAGCACTGAATGAGAGGTTTGGAGATGTTTTTGAAGATCCAATGGAGGCACTTAAGCATCTTCAACAAACTGGAAGTGTAAAGGAGTATCAAGCAGAGTTTGATAGGTTACTAACTGCAGTTAATTTGTCTGAAAAAAATGCCATAAGCTGTTCCTTGGGTGGGTTGAAGCAAGAGGTGAATAAAGCTGTGAGGATGCAAACACCAAGGACACTTATGCAAGCTTACAGGCTGTCCAGATTACAGGAAGAGGTCTTTGCAGCGCAAGCCCAATCTTGGGGGGTCAAGTCTTTTGGTAATCAACAGGGCCCTATCTTGCCTAATCCTCCTAGATATCAACACTATCAGAAATCCTTTTCAAATAATTCCTACACCACCAACTCATATGCTAAGAAACCAATGGAAACCACTACTAATCAACCTACATTCTCCAATAAGACTGGTGGAAGGAAGCTGTTGACTGCTGCTGAAATGGATGAGAAAAGAGCTAAAGGCTTGTGTTTTCTCTGTGATGAGAAGTACGTGAGGGGTCATGTGCGCAAATCCAAGAAACAATTGTTTTTGGTGGAAGTTGTGGAAGATGCGATCATTCAGGAATTGGATCAAGTTGTTCAGCCTGAAGACGGGGTGATTCCCACTCAAGAAGACATTGGAAATAATGATGAATGTATGACTATATCCCTCCAAGCTTTTACTGGAATTACAGGCTATCAAACCATCAGAGTTACTGGTTATCATGAGAGACAACCACTACAAGTGTTGATAGATACAGGCAGCACCCACAACTTCATTGATGCAGAAGTAGCTAGAAGATTAGGTTGCAGATCTCAGTCTATTGGAGAGCAATCTATCAGTGTGGCTGATGGAAGACAGGTGCAGACTGCTGCTATTTGTAGAAATCTTCAGTGGTTACTGCAAGGAACCACTTTTGCTTCTGATTTTCTCCTATTACCACTAGGTAATGTGGATATAGTCCTAGGGGTGCAGTGGTTGAACACACTAGGAAAGATCTTGTTTGACTTCCAGAATAGGACAATTCAATTTGTTCATCAGGGTAAGAAGCATGTTTTGAGGGGTGCAACTACTCACTTGAAGGCAACTAAGGTTTTTAGCACTACAAAGGGATATTAGAGAGCAGGCTCAGGTCTTCATGTTGGCATTGATCACAACTGAGGATGTTGAGATGCAATGCAGCAGTATTCAGGTTAACCAAGGTACTGAGCTTCCTTCTGCCTTGCTTACCTTGATAAAACAGTATGACAGCATTTTTGAGATCCCAAAAACTCTTACCACCACACAGAGGACCATTTGATCACAGGATTCCCTTACTAGCCTCAGCTACACCTGTGAACAAAAGGCCTTACAGATATCCAACACTTAAGAAAGATATTATTGAGAAGATAGTACAAGAAATGTTAGACCAAGGAGTCATTCAGTATAGTACTAGCCCTTATGCTTCTCCAGTGGTTTTAGTAGGGAAGAAGGATGGTAGTTGGAGGCTTTGTGTAGACTATAGAGAACTCAACCAGTTGACTATCAAGGACAAGTTTCCGATTCCCATGATAGAAGATTTATTGGATGAAATGGGACATGCAGAGGTGTTCTCTAAAATTGATCTTAGAGCTGGTTATCATCAGCTTAGGATGGATGAATGTGACACACACAAGACAGATTTTAAGACACATGAAGGGCATTATGAATTCTTAGTGATGCCTTTTGGCTTGACTAATGCACCCTCTTCCTTCCAATCCCTCGTGAACTCTGTCTTTAAACCCCTGCTAAGAAAGTCAGTTTTAGTCTTCTTTGATGATATCTTGATATATAGCAGAGACATGGCCACTCACTTGTTACATTTGAAGGCAGTATTTGATCTTATGGTGCAACATCAGTTATTTGCTAAAGCTTCTAAATGTGCTTTGGGGTGCTTGAAGTAGAGTACTTAGGTCATTTTATTAGTGCTAAGGGGGTAGCTACTGATCCCAAAAAGATTTTTGCTGTTAAGAATTGGGTACAACCTGCAAATATTAAACAATTGAGAGGCTTCTTGGGCTTAGCTGGGTACTACTGGAGGTTCATTCAGAGCTTTGGTGTCATTGCAAGACCTTTGAATGATTTGCTGAAGAAGGATAAATTCACATGGACTGAGGAAGCTACTACAGCTTTTGAAACACTGAAGGCGGCACTGGTTACTGCTCCAGTGCTGGCATTACCTGATTACTCTCAAGTGTTTGTTATTGAGACTGATGCAAGTGGTTTGGGTATTGGTGCTGTCTTGATGCAGCAAGGGCATCCAATTGCCTACATTAGTAAGTCTCTAGCACCTAAGCATCAATCCCTGTGTGTATATGATAGGGAGCTATTGGCTCTTATATTTGCTGTAACTAAGTGGTCTCACTACTTGCTGGGAAGTCATTTTATTGTGAGAACTGTTCAGAAGGCCTTAAAGTATTTGCTGGATCAGAATATTCATACTGACTTCCAAGTTGCTGGTATTTCCAAGTTGATGGCATTTGATTTTTCAATTGAGTACAAGAAGGGGCATGAGAATAAGGCTGCAGATGCACAATCAAGAAACCAAGGAGCTGAGCTATTAGCCATCTCATTGTTGAATCCTCATGATGCCTTACTTGACCAGATTAGACAATCTTGGATTTCTGATCCATGGTTGCAGACCTTGATTGCTAGATTGCAGGATCAGCCTTACAAATCTTTTACTTGGAGCAATTCTCAACTAAGGTGGAAAGGCAGACTGATTGTTGGTAATGATGCTCAATTGCGACATGATATTATTGCGCTATGGCATTCAACACCTCAAGGTGGCCATTCTGGTATGGATGCTACTATCAGAAGAGTGCAGTCTCTCTTTTACTGGAAATTTATGATTCAAGATGTTAGAACCTTCATCAATAAATGTGATGTGTGCCAAAGGCACAAGTATGATGCCTCTGCTTACCCTGGCTTACTTCAACCACTTCCTATTCCAGAAGAAGTGTGGACTGATATAAGCCTGGACTTTATAGAAGGTCTACCAAAATCTAAAGGCAAGAATATCATTTTGGTTGTAGTTGACAGGTTGAGTAAGTATGGACATTTTATAGGGTTGCAACACCCTTATACATCTCAGGTTGTGGCTCAAGCCTTCTTGGATGATGTCTTTAAACTTCATGGAATGCCTTCTACCATGGTGAGTGACAGGGATCCAGTGTTCTTGAGCTCTTTTTGGCAGGAGTTGTTTAGCTTACAAGGGGTTAAACTGCACCATTCTACTGCTTATCACCCACAAACTGATGGGCAAACTGAGGTTTTAAATAGAACATTAGAGACCTATCTCAGGTGCTTTTGTTCAGACAAACCTCATGATTGGGCTTCCTATCTACCCCTTGCTGAATGGTGGTATAACACTACATACCACACTGCTACAAAATGCTTTCCTTATGAGGTACTTTATGGTCAAACACCAACTGTGCATCTTCCTTACTTAGCTGGTGAATCTCAGGTTGAGATGGTGGACAGATCGTTAGCTGCTAGGGAAGCCTTGATTGATCTTCTCAAGTTCCACTTAGTCAGGGCTCAACAGAGAATGAGGGACTTGGCTAACAAACACCGGTCTGACAGACGTTTTCATAGAGGTGATTGGGTGTATCTCAAACTACAACCTTACAGACAGGTGTCGGTGTCTTCTAGGCCATTCAACAAGCTTGCTGCAAAGTACTATGGTCCCTACTTGATTCTAGATAAGGTGGGTGAGGTTGCTTACAAGTTACTACTACCTGCTGATGTTTTGATCCACCACACCCTCCATGTGTCTCAACTTAAGAAATGTGTGGAGTTGCCTGCTGTTATTTCTCATCCACCAGTCATGCATATGTCAAGCCCTTACTGTCCATTGCCTGAGACTGTGTTGGATAGAAGGATGGTTAAGAGGGGTAACAAGGCTATATGTCAGGTTCTAGTCAAATGGCTGGGCATTGATGCTGCCCAGGCTACTTGGGAGTTTGATCATGAACTGAGAACCAGATTTCCTGATTTTCATCCTTGAGGTCAAGGATGTTCTAAACAAGGGGGTGTTGATGCAAGAGTTAGAACAAGAGAAGAATTTAACAAGAAGCTTAAAAGAATGCAATTAACAGAATGCAGTAGTTAGTTAGGATCACTGTGTACTGCAGAAGTTAGTTAGGATCACTGTGTACAGTTGTACTATTCTGTTAGAGGTAGTTACATTAGCTGAACTAGCTGGACATGTATAAATGGATATCTTAGCCATTGTAATGAGTAGTTGATTAGTAATAACATTCTTTTCTCTCTCGAATTCTCTCTCTTAGCTGAACTCTCGATTTTCCTGAGTTAGTTAATTCCTTTCCTCGATTAATTTCCTGGAATTGTCTATCCTTGGAATCGATTGTGCATGATTACTGCATCAGTTTCTTAATCAGTAATACTGTCAGAACATAAATATCAAATTTACTAATTTAATTATGTTCTGACATCTTTGCACTTATTTTTCTAGTATCTAACTATTCCTGCTCATGAAAAAATATTTGAGGAAACTACACCTAGTATTTGGTCTTGAAATTTTGTCTCCCAAATGTCTGGTCTTTAATCTTTGTTCCCCAAAGTGTCCGATCTTGAATTTATCCCCACTTAATAAGTTCTAACGTTTGCATATAAGGCAAAACTTGTGGTCAATTGAACAAGTTCAGTGTCTTGTATTGTCTTGAAGTGTCTTGACCGTCTGCCTTATGAGCAAAAGTTAACACTTATGTTTGATAGACAACATACCTAAGTTATAACTTTTGCCAGTAAGGCAACACTATTGGTCAATTGAGCAAGTTCATTGCCTTAAGATGTCCTAAGCATCTGCCTTATGGGCAAAAGTTAGAACTTATGGATGGGCAACACACCTAAGTTCTAACTTTTCTGGTCAATTGTGCAGATTTACTATCTTGAAATGTTCTGAACGTTTACATTATGGGCAAAAGTTGAAACGTCTGCCTCAGACAAAATTTGTTAAGCGAGGCCAAAAAATCAAGACCACCCTTATGGAAGCCATTTTTGTAAGACTTTTCTTATGGGAACAAAATAGCAAGACAAACCCATTTTAGGGCCATTTCTGTACTTGAATGAGAACCTTTGTTGCATATGTGAATCCTTTATCAGAACTAATAAACATGTCATCGACCCTGTTTTATGATTTCATTGCTTCAATAGGAAGGAAAAAGGATCATCCTATTGGGATACACGGAACATATCTAATTATTGGAACAAGTTCTCCTATAATAATTGCTATTTTCACTTATCAAATATTTGAAATTTTGGATAAAACAAGTACTCATATTTTAGAGCAAGAACTTCAAAACTAGCAAAGAAAATATGTGGGTTT
This sequence comes from Capsicum rhomboideum, assembly GCA_031232105.1. NCBI lineage: Eukaryota > Viridiplantae > Streptophyta > Magnoliopsida > Solanales > Solanaceae > Capsicum > Capsicum rhomboideum. Next base: position 44,500,519 of record CP124708.1, on the reverse strand, counting down.
CTGGTTTTAAGTTCCTTAGCTTGTATTCTCTAAAAATAGTACCCTTTTTTGGCATAGGATATTTAAAAGGCGGAGTTGGTCAATCCATTTTGTCCATTGAAAAGAAACTTAGCAGCCAAATACCCACATCAAGACATTTTCTTTTCTTTTGGAAATATCCATAGCCACTTATAAGAAAGGCTTATGTTGTTTGCTGGTAGTTAAGTCTGGCAAATCTAGTCTAGTTATACAGAAGAGGTCAGAACTTCCCACATCCCAACTAGAAGCCTAGTCACTTTCCACGTCCTGGAAATAAAAAAAAACTGCTAAAACAGCAAACGTGTCCACAGGTCTAATTTTCTTTATTTTCAGCTAGCAAGTAAAAATGTGATTAAACCGCAAAACAAACAACTCACACAAGTGTCTTTCTAAAGGGATTATAAACTTTTGTTTTGTAAGAATAAGAATCGGAACAAGAATAGTATATACAATCCTACTTATAATAGGACTAGGAACATGAATAGTATATAGAATCCTACTTGGTAAAGGATTGTATTATAACAACAACAACAACATACTCAGTATATTCTCATTAATTTGTGTCCTCCATAGTGTCAACAAATAGGGTCTCTGTAGATACACAATTCAATAATATTCTTCTCTTATATTTCTCACATGGTACCAGAGCATTGGTGAGAAACTTATAGGCAAGAAAACTCATCGTGCGTCAATTTTCGACGACTATCAAGGCTCGTTTGCGTCCTAGTCTATTTTGTAAGTCTTGTGCGAAAACCAACACTTCCACGAGGTGCGAAATACTCGGGCAAGAAAACCCTAGTAAGCTCTTCTGGGTCCTGGTAATCCACGCACTGTCACGCGCCGTCGCATGCGTCATTTTCCGACCACTTTTCAGCAAGGTTTTTTTTCCCCATAAAGTCGTCTCTTCATTTCGAGGCTGCCCATATAGTTATTTTTTAATTCCGACCAATTTTCGGTAATCAAATCTAATTTTTCGGTGAGCGAGCACCTTTTTTTTTTTCCAGATTCTGGCAACATATTTTCAAATTTTTTGCTACAAAATTCTGAGAAAATTGGAAGTTCAAGCCCTATGATCACTTCTAAACCATTAATGGGAAGTTCAAATTATTTAGCTTGGACTTCCTCGATTGAAATGTGGTGCAAAGGTCAAGGTGTCTAGGATCACTTAATGAACAAAGCTAGGGTGGTAGATGAAAAGACAAAGTTTAGTGAGGAAGATGCAAAAGCCAAAGCACAATGGGAGAAGGTTGACGCTCAATTATGTAGTCTCTTATGGCGCTCTATCGATTCCAAATTGATCCCCTTGTTTCACTCATTCAAGACATGTTATTCAGTTTGGGAAAAGGCTCGTGATTTATACACTAATGATCTCGTTTCTATGTTATGATATCTCGGATGACCAACTTGAAGAAACAACAATCCGATATCTACTAACTTGGGACAGGTACAAGCAATCATGGAGGAATTTGAAATGTTGATGCACATCACTATGAATGTGGGAAAACAACAAGAGCACAAACAAACGTTGTTTCTAGTTCTTACACTTCCTGGACTTCCTCCTGACCATGATTTAATACGTGATCAGATTTTAGCTAGTCCTAGATTCCTAAGCAAGCCAAATCCCTATCTTCTGTCACTCTAGACTCTGTTCTTTATGTCCCTAGTTGTCCTTTTAGTCTTGCATCTGTTAGTCGTTTGACGCGTGCCCTACATTGTGGCATAACATTTTTTTATTATTTTTTTCTCATGCAGGACTGTAATACGGGATAGATGATTGGCACAAGACATGAATCACAAGGCCTTTACTATCTTACCTCTTCAAATTCCTTCACAGCATACTCTGTTACAGATCCTCCGGACCTAATTCACAAATGTTTGGGACATCCTAGTCTATCCAAGCTACAGAAGATGGTGCCTAGTTTGTCTAGTTTATCCACTTTATATTGTGGGTCGTGTCAACTTGGGAAACACACCCATGCTACATTTTCACGTAGTACTGAGGGTTGTTCAGAGTCTATTTTTTCATTAGTTTTTACTGATATTTGGTGTCCTAGTAGAGTCAGTTCAACCTTAGGATTTCGTTATTTTGTTAGTTTATTGATGATTATTCAATATGCACTTGGGTTTTCTTACTGAATGATCGTTTTGAGTTATTTTCTATATTCAAAATTTTTTGTGCTGAAATACAAAAATCAATTTTGTGTTTCTATTCATACTTTTCATAGTGATAATGCCTTAGAATACTTATCCTCTCAGTTTCAGGAGGTTATGACTCACCTAAGGAATTATTCACTAGACATTTTGTCCGTACACCGTTCTGCTGCAGAAACGAAGAATAGGCATCTCATTGAGACTGCTCGCACTCTTCTCAATGAATCCCATGTTTCGCTGCGTTTTTGGGGCGATACAGTCTTAACATCTTGCTATTTAATTAATAGAATGCCTTCATCTTCTATTCAGAATCAGGTTCCACATTCCATACTGTTTCCTCAGTCACATCTCTACTCTATCCCCTCTCGTGTCTTTGAGAGCACATGCTTGTTCATAACTTAGCCCTAAGAAAAGATAAACTAGCCCCTCGTGCTCTCAAATGTATCTTTCTTGGTTACTTTTCGAGTTCAAAAAGTGTATCGTTGCTATTCACGTAATCTTCGTCGATACCTTATGTCCGCTGATGTCACATTCTTTGAATCTCAACCTTACAATACATCTTATGATCATCCTGATATCTTTGAGGTCTTACCCATACCTCAGGTCTTACCTGTATCGACTTTTGAGGAATCTACAGTTACTTCTACATCTCCAATTGTAGTGCCACCACTCCTGGCTTATCATCGTCGTCCGTGTCCAACATTAGTCCCAGATGATTCATGTCATGCGCCGGACCTTGCTCCTACTGCGGACGTGCCTCCTCCTAGCCAACCGATTGCACTTTAAAAAGGTATACAATCCACTCGAAATGCTAACCCACGTTATACTTTCTTGAGTTATCATCATCTATCATCACCCCATTATGCTTTTGTATCATCTTTGTCCTCTATTTCTATCTCTAAGACTATGGGTGAAGCACTTTCTCATCCTGGATAGAGGCAGACTATGATTGATGAAATGTCTACTTTACATATGAGTGGGTACTTGGGATCTTGTTTCCCTTTCCACAGGTAAATCTACTGTTGGTTGCCGTTGGGTTTATGCAGTCAAAGTTGATCCAGACGGTCAGATTGATCAGCATAAGGCTCGTCTGGTTGCCAAAGGGTATACACAGATATTTGGGATAGATTATAGTGACACTTTCTGTCCTGTTGCTAAAATAGCATTTGTCCATCTTTTTCTATCTATGGTTGTCGTTTGTCATTGGCCTCTTCATCAGTTGGACATTAAGAATGCTTTTCTGCACGATGATCTCAAGGAAGAAGTCTATGTGGAGTAACCAACTGGTTTTGTAGCTTAGGGGTAGTCTAGTAGCCTTGTATGTCGATTGCACATGTCACTTTATGGTCTGAAACAGTCTCCTCAAGAGTCGAGCCTGGTTTGAGAAGTTCAGCACAGTAATTCAGGAGTTTGGTATGACCCATAGTAGAGCTGATCACTCTATGTTTTATTGGCATTCTGCACCAAATCTGTGTATTTATTTGGTGGTTTACGTTGACGATATGGTTATCACCGGCAATGATCAAGATGGAATCACTATTTGAAGCAACATCTCTTTAAGCATTTCCCGACTAAAGACCTTAGCAGATTGAAGTATTTTCTAGGTATTGAGGTTGCTCAGTCCAGATCAAGTATTGCTATTTCTCAACGCAAGTATGCCTTAGACATTCTTAAGGAGACAGGAATGATGGGATGTAGACCCATTGACACTCCTATGGATCTGAAAGTTAAACTCCTGCCAGGACAGGGGGAGCCACTCAGTGATCCTGGAAGGTATAGGCGGATGGTTGGAAAGTTGAATTATCTCACCGTGACTAGACCTGACATCTCTTTTCCTGTGTGAGAGATGTCAGGTCTAACTGGCCGTGATTGGTGGCACATGGAGCTTGCCTTACTCAGGACAACATTCAGAAGAGTGGGATCAATATCTGCAACAGGTGTCCTTAATGTGAAAGGCAAAATGAGGATATCAATCATCTTTTCATTCATTGCACTTCCATCTCGCACTACTGGCACATCATTCTGAATATTATAAGGGTTTGCTGGGCAATGCCTGGGACAACTACTGAGCTCCTAAAATGTTGGTACTTGAAAGGGATGGGGAAGAACAAGCAAAAGATATGGAATAGAATGCTTTCTATCACCTGGTGGATCGTCTGGAAAGAAAGGAACACAAGAAATTTTGAGAGCAAAAGGAATCTATTGTCAGCATTTAAGAACATATGGATTTCTTACTGTTTTATTGGTGTAACATGGCTGTAATTATGTAAATACTTTGCAGCAGTTTGCTGCTCTTTAATACAATACTTATACCAATCAAAAAGAAAAAGGAAAGAGAGCAAAGAAAATAATTATATTCCTACAAAATCTTTTAATTTCCTGATTACAGGGATTTGGGAATTTTTCTATATTTACACAATATCAACTATTTCCATATATAACAGACTTAATTAGGAAAAACAAGAATTGCATCAACATAAGCTCTTATATATTTACTGCAAAAGAAAATAACACAAACCTGGAGAATCCCCACAAGCGGAGAGGAAGGCACATCACCAAATATGTGAATCGAAACAGTGGACATAGCCATAGACAATGGTCTCATGCTTGGTTTGACGCAATGCAGACAGACATAATTTACAGGGCCCTGCATTCGTAGTGTACAATGTTAAAGAAGTAAGGAACTGGCTGATAGTCATCAAATGTTAGATAAATACAACTAAGCAATCATGTCAAATTAATTGGGATATGACAGGTAACAATGTCAAATCCAGTTACTGATTTTGTAAACTTCCAACAACAACAACAACATACCCAGTAGGTTTCCACAAGTGGGGTCTCTGGAATTTTGGAAACTTCCAAGAGCAAGGAAAAACTTTAGCAACAATACCAATCATAGTAAAACAATTCTAATAGTTCTGGATCGTTATTTTTTCCTTGCAACAAATTAGACTTGTGACCTCAGATGCAACATCTACTGACACTAGACAAGAATCAAAGGAAAAGAGGAAGGGGGAGGTATCTTTTTTGCAAGAAAGCAAGCTGCTGAGAAAAAACCAACATTGAATTTGTTATTAAAAGCACCATGATTTAAAGAAGAGAACACAAATCAGTTTCAAACACTATGATTTAAAGAAGAGAACACAAATCACATTAAAAAGAAAAAGTAGAGAACACAAATAACATGATCAAATAAATTACCTGTGTTGCAAAGACTAACAGTTCTCCTATTGCAAAAAGAGCGATGAAGGCATACAAGCTCTTAAAACAAAAGGCAGCAAAGCAAAATATTGCTCCAAAAAATGTTGCCACTGAAAGAAGCTGCACAGAGTACGCTGAATCATTAGTGGCAAGGATTGGAAGGTATAACATCACTAAACAACATGAGAATACGTGAGATTAACATGACAACTGAACTTCACCAATCATCCTTTGATAACAGAGAATCTGCTAAATTGAAACAAGGAGAGTTGTATAAGCCCGAAGAATCAATCTTTTTCACTCTAGTGGGAAACACCATAAATTTGGGGTTTCTGACTGAACAAGCATTGTATAATAAGGTTTATTTCTTGATTGCACACTTCAAACTGATACCAGAGGATGCTCAAGTATAATTTACACAAGGAATAACCTGTAATACCATATCACTCAGCATAGAGCCGAAGAAGAGATGTGTTCTCAACAAAATAGAGGTGTTAGAAAGGGCTGAAGAAGGTGGGAGACTAAATGAAGGAAAATTAGAAGAAAGGGGGGGGGGGGGGGGGGCGGGGGGCGATGATGGAATTTCAGGAGGTGGAAAAACATGAAGAAATATCTTAGAGGTAAAGATCCAGATTCTTGTGAATCAAGGTGGAGGATAGAAACACCAAAGTTTTCTACAAAATTGCCAATGCAAATAGAAGCTACAACTTAATTGAGAAGCTGAAAGTAAATGAGGAGATGGTAGAGGACAAGGAAATCATCAAGAGAGAGATTATTAAATACTACAGCAACCTATACAAAGAGAGGGAGCCCTTGTTTCAAACCTAGTCGTCCCTGATTAACTGAGGTGGATAAGGAGGAGCTCCAAAGGCCTTTCTCAGATGAAGAGTGAGGTGGAAGAAATTATTAGAAGTTATGACAGGGAAAAGGCTCCAGGGCCTGATGGTTTCTGTAAAGAAATGGATCTTGGGCCTAACTCATGAGGGGAGGATTGTCCAAGTCCATATAAGGAGACCAAGTACCCATCCTTTTTCCGATGTGGGACTCTTAACAGTTTCAATATGATATCTTACAAGCACTACTGGACTGTAGTAAAGTAAGATATTATGGCTGCCGTGAACTTTTTCTATCAGAGTGGAAATAATGAAAGAACTTTTAATGCATCTTTCATTGCATTAATGCCTAAGAAAGCTGGGGTGGAGAAAAATAAGGGATTTCAGACCGGTAAGTCTGGTGGGGAGTTTCTACAAAATCATTTCTAAGCTACTGGCAGAAAGATTAAGGAAGATAATGAATGTTATGGTTGCAGACTCTCCGATGGCATTTATTAAAGGGAGGCAAATCAGATAAGCAGTTTTGACTGCTAACGAGTGTTTTGACAGTAGAAGAAGACAGGGAGAAATAGGTTTATAGTGCAAGCTGGACACTGAAAAATCCTTTGATCATGTTGATTGGGCATACTTGCTTAACCTGTTCAATGATGGGGGTTCCGGGGGGAAATGGATTAGATGGATTAAAAGTTGCATCTTATCAGTCAGGTTCTTCGTTATTATTAGTGGCGCTCCAGAAGGGTTTTCCCTATATATAGGGGGTTGAGACAGGGAGACCCTCTTTTCCCCTTCTATTCACCCAGAGCAGTCTACAGAGAAGGGGTCAATTTGAAGTAGGTGCTTTATGTTTAATAGAAAGGTGGATAGCTGCAACCATCTCTTTTTGCATTGCCAGTGGCCAACCAGATTTGGTCATTATTCTTCAACCAATTCAGGTTACATTTCATTATGCTATACTTAGTTAAATAGCTATTAAACTGCTAGGCGCTCAAAGGAATCAGTAAACCATTGAAGAAGAATTGGAATACAGTACCTGCTTGTGTGTGTTGGGTTGTATGGAAGGAAAGAAATGTGCATCTGTGGAAACACCTTGTGTTAAGAGGTGTTATCCATCGGTAAATTTTACTATATAAATGATATGCAAAAGAAGCAAATAGCGGATAAAAACAATGAAGTGACACCACTTGACAGCAAATGTCACTTGCTTAACTGGTAAAGCGCGTCTAAGATCTTTGAGAGATCGAGGATTCAATCCTCCGAAGGAACAGTGTTTTAAACATTTTTAAGCCTTTTTATGCTTACAAAAAGGCTCATGCTGAATGTGAAGTGGATGTCCATGCAAGAATCTATTCTCAAACAGAACTCCCAAGTGAGATGGTTTGAGGAAGGGGAAATTAACAGTAGATACTATCAAAGACGAGGAGAAGGTTCCAACTACACAGAATCAAGAATCATAGAGGAGTTTGGGTAGAAGGAGAAGAAGACATTGCTAATGTTGCTATAAAACATTTTGAGAACTTCTTTAATATGAAACCATCTGTAGTAGATAGCAATATTCTCAATTGTATTCCTGAACTTATTACTGATGATAATAATTTGCTATTGTCTCAGGTAACTAATGAAGAAGAGATCAAACAAGCTGGGTTTGATATGAACTCAACTAGTGCAGCTAGTCCTGATGGATTTAATGGAACCTTCTACCATAAATCTTGGAATATTATTTGCAGTGATGTTGTTGATTTTGTTCAAAGTTTTTCCAATGCCAACAAACTCACAAGATTTTACTCTCATACATGTTTGGTTCTTATACCAAAAATTGAATCTCCAACACTTTTGCAGATTTGAGGCCAATAAGCCTGTCTAATTTCTCTGGTAAGACCATTTCCAAAATCTTGGCTAAGCCCTTATTGCCAAAATTTATTCCTGAGAACCAGAGTGGTTTTGTTAAGGGTATAGAGTTATTACTGATAATATGTTGCTTGCTCAAGAGATAATTCATGATAATTGATATGTCTAAAACCAACCTTGGTGGTAACATGGTTATAAAGCTTGACATGGCTAAAGCCCATGACAGGCTTTCATGGGATATTTTATTATCTGGATTAAAAATATTTGGTTTGTCTGAATGGTGGATACAGGTGATACAAAGACTCATTTCTGAAGTCTGGTATTCTATTATTATTAATGGGACCAGAAAGGGTTTTTTACCTCATCACAGGGGCTGAAACAAGGTGACCCCCACTCTCCATCATTGTTCATACTGGGAGCTGAGGTGTTCTCCAGAATGCTTAACAATTTGCTTGATGACCCTAATTTTATCCCTTTTTTCATGAGCAAAAAAGATCCTAGGATTAATTGCATATCCTGATGACATGGTCACATTCTGTGGTGGCAAGAGCAAATCCATAAGACTTATTATGAAGAATATCACGGCATATGAAAAGAGCTCTAGACAGAAAGTCAATGAGGATAAAAGCATCTTTTGCACATCCTCAAAGACTTCTGCTTCCAGAATAAATAGAATGATTGATTGCACTGGCTATAAACATAAGAACTCCTATAACCTACTTGGGATGCCCATTATATATTGGGAAGAGGAAACTATGTTATTTTGATGAACTTCTTACAAAGATCATTAAAAGAATATCTGGTTGGCAATGCGAAGTTCTATCGTATGGGGGGAAAACAACGTTGATTAAACATGTTCTTCAAGCTATGCCTGCCTATACTTTAGCAGCCATGGATCTTCCAAGGGGTACCTTTAAGCTTATTGAGAAACATTCGGCTAGATTCTTTTGGGGATCTAGTGATAGAAAAGATAGATATCAGTGGAGCTCTTGGAAGAATCTATGTCACCCTCCAAGTGAGGGGAGTATTGGCATTAGAAGACTGAAAGACATCAGTGTATCCTTTGCTTACAAAAGGTGGTGGATTCAGAACTCAAAATTCTCTTTGGGCTTCTTTTATGAAGGCTAAATATTGCTCCAGAGTTCATCCAGTGGCTAGAGCCAGATATTCTACGCAGTCTCATTCTTGGAGTAACATGATGAAAGTCAAAAGATGCTGAATCAAATATTGAATGGAGCGTTCAAATAGGAAGTGTGCGATATATAAGAGAAGAATATTATTGAATTGTTGTATCTACATTATTACACTGAGAACCTATTTATAGACACTACATTAGAATCCTTTTCCAAGTAGGACACCACATTACAATCCTTTTCTAAGTAGGATTCTATATACTATTCCTGTTCCTACTCCTATTCTAACACTCCCCTCAAGCTGGTGCATACAAGTCATAGTACCCAGCTTGTTATAGACGAAATTATTACGAGGACCAGTGAGTACTTGGTGAAGATATCTGCAAGAAAACTGGTAAGTCCTGCTCAGGACGTCTGGGCAACCTCAGTTGAAGAGGAACAAACTGAAAAAGTGGTCGGAAAAGTAGTAAACGTCGTCAGAAAGTAGATCTGTCGCTGCAAAATTGCCAAAAACTGGTATAAAATATATGGGTCGTCTCAAAATCAAGAGACAAGTAGATTTTGAACAAAAAAATCGCTGAAAAACTGGTCAGAACAGGTTCATGCCTCGACACATGGACAGATCTCGCCGAAGGTGAGGATCTCCTAAGCAGCGCGTGGGAGGTCGATTCACATGGGCACTGGTTGGGGTTTGGTCGCAGGGAGACATTGGACCTCCTGGTGGTGTTGGTTTTTGCACAACACTGACGAAAAGTGAGACTACGTAAATCAGATCTGAGGAGTCACCGAAAAGACGCATGGAACTACGCAAATCAGACTTGATGAGTCACTGAAAAGGCAACACGGTGCTACGCAACTCAGATATGAGAAAGTAGTCACTGGAACGATGCACGGTGCTATAAAAATTAGATATGAGAAAGTTGTCACCGGAAAGATGCATGGTGCTACGTAAATCAGATATGAGAAAGTAGTACCCGAAATGATGCATGGTGCTACGCAAATCAGATATGAGAAAGTAGTCGCCGGAAAGATGCACGGTGCTATGCAAATTAGTACGAGAAAGTAGACACCGGAAAGATGCACGGTGCTACGCAAATCAGATCTAAAAAGCCACTGGAAAGAAACAGTGACTACTTTCTCTGTCCTGTATGCTTCTCAAATGGTCCTTCTCAGCACAATTGTTTTTCATGCATCGGGCAGCTAAATGAGTTATAATCGCGTGGTGACTGTGGAAGTTTTTTTTTTAATTCCCTACCAATATCGTAGAGGCTCTGATACCATGTGAGAAATATAAAAGAAGAATATTATTGAATTGTTGTATCTACATTAGTACACTGAGACCCTAATTATAGACACTAAATTAGAATCCCTTTCCAACTAGGATGCCACATTACAATCATTTTCCAAGTAGGATTCTATATACTATTCTTGTTCCTACTCTGAGGGCCCGTTTGGCCATGGATATTTTTTACTTTTTTCCGGAAATAAATTTCACTTTAGTGAAAAAAGTGAAATGCAGGGGTGTTTGGCCATGGATTGTATTTCACTAAAGTGAAATAAATTTCCGGAAAAGTGAAAACAACTTTTTCTTGTTTTCACTTTTTTCACTTTTACTTCTCTCACAAAAAGTAAAAAAGAACACTATTTATTTTCATGGCCAAACACAACTCCAATTCCAACTCCAATTTCAACTCCAACTCCAACTCCAACTCCAAAATATTTTATTTTCATGGCCAAACGCCTACTTATTCTAACAGGAAGTAGCAATATGTGGTGGGACAACTGGATCAGAATGGGCAATTTAGCAAGGAAATTGTATCTACATTAGTACACTGAGACCCTAATTATAGACACTAAATTAGAATCCCTTTCCAACTAGGATACCACATTACAATCATTTTCCAAGTAGGATTCTATATACTATTCTTGTTCCTACTCTTATTCTAACAGGAAGTAGCAATATGTGGTGGGACAACTGGATCAGAATGGGCAATTTAGCAAGGAAATCAGTGGAATAGAGAGAAGCTGGCTGAAGTGATCCCAGAGGAGTTGATCAATCAAATCACTAGCACTAGAATTGGTGATCTAAATGCTCCAGACTATGCTATCTGGAGAGCTTATTGAATTGTTGTATCTACATTAGTACACTGAGACCCTAATTATAGACACTAAATTAGAATCCCTTTCCAACTAGGATACCACATTACAATCATTTTCCAAGTAGGATTCTATATACTATTCTTGTTCCTACTCTTATTCTAACAGGAAGTAGCAATATGTGGTGGGACAACTGGATCAGAATGGGCAATTTAGCAAGGAAATCAGTGGAATAGAGAGAAGCTGGCTGAAGTGATCCCAGAGGAGTTGATCAATCAAATCACTAGCACTAGAATTGGTGATCTAAATGCTCCAGACTATGCTATCTGGAAAGCTGCAGAGAAGGGACAATTCTCCACCAAATCCACTCATAAACTATCAACCAACTCAGACAGCAGGACATTCTCAGAAGTAAGGTATGGCATCCTAAACTACCTTTTAAAATCTCATTTCTAGCATGGAGAGTGACAAAGAGGAAACTTCCTTTTGGGCATGTGGTGGACAAACTTGACACTACAGTGCCCATGTATGTAGGTTGCAAAAAAGAAGAGGTTGAGACTACTCAGCATGGTTTCTTGCGTAGAGAGGCTGCTAAACATTTGTGGGATCCTTCAAAAATGAACTACTTTTGAAGGATCCGACACGCACCCGTCGACATTTTTAAAGAGTCCGAGCAACATAGCCCAAAATCTAATGCTATGTGTGCCTCTGCATTTACACATGAAGTGAAGATGAGTCATCTAGACCAGTAAAGCTTTATTGATCCGTTCCTAAAAGTTTGGGATAAGTGTAAGGAGAAAATATATGCATGCATGCATGATCGACGGTGGCAAAAATGCAAAAGTTGCACGCTAAACTGGTGTTATGGCCACAGGCTAAACTAGTGTTGAAACGTACACCCAGGTGCCTAACCGAACTGTATGCAATTGTAACTAGAAACACATAACTAGGAACGTTTCTATTAAGAAATAGACCGGGGTCATGTGTACATCATGACACCAACCTTACAGTAGAGCAGTATTGTACTTGATATTGGCAATGCTAGCAAATTCTTGAACTTCAGCGCTGGCCAGAGTCAAATGGTAAGGATACAACTCACACTTGCACGTGTGATTATGGGATGTTGCACTTAGCGCGAACATTCACTCGGCATCCGTCATCCACCTCCCCAGCGGCGTGTGCATGATTTTTTGTATGCGGTATCACATTTTAAAAAATGAATAGAAGAACAAAGCATTGCAATAACATCATATTAGAAGGTTGCATCTTTTGTTACACTATACTTCCAACATATCATACTCAACAAACCATTGAGGATTAAAACATCTTAATTGATGAGAAAAATGGTGATTTCGTGCATCATGGTCATTTGGATGATGTTTTTGAATGCTAATCTTTTTTGGGATCAGCTTTTAAGAAATTTAAATTAATTCTTTTACTTTGTCAATGTTTTTTGTCTTATTGACCCTTTCTTCTAAGCTAGATGAATTTTGAGATGTTAAACTTAGTTTTGAAACAGCCTCTGGCAAAAATGCAAGGTAAGGCTGGTACAATACACCCTTGTGGTGGGGCCCTTCACCGGACACCGCGCATAGCGGTATCTTTAGTGCACCGGGCTGCCCTTTTTTTTTTTAAACTTAGTTTTGAAAGTTTGAAAGATGCTTTATAAAATTAACTCTTCATTGAATTACAAATAAAGAATCAACTTAGATAAACCTTAAATAACTTCATAGAATTCAACAAACAAAAGAAAATGATGAACTTTTCCAAATTATTCCAACTAGAAAGAACAAGAAAAAAAGTAGTACGAAACTGGACGCCGCCTTGTCCATTAGTTTAGTTTCTCAATACCTACTGAGAACATAAAAAGGCTATTTTTTGGGGGATCAAAACTGGGGCGTCCTTTCCATAAATATCAATAAGTTATAACAGTGAGGCATGGACTTCTCACCAAAAGCACCCTAAGGTACAAGTCTCCTCAGGCCTTACAAAATCAATATCATCGACTTACCAAGAAATTAGACTTATGAAATCTAAGCCTAATGCTAGGAATTTTGTCAAAGTGAAAAGCGCCTATAGCAGCTTTTGGCAGTTGTTGCCCTTCTAAGAGCATGATCTAGCTTATTGGCATTCTTTGCTAGCCAATCGGCCACCTGATTCACTTCCCTGTAGCAATGTTTGTGAGAAATATAGGAGAAGAATATTATTGAATTGTGTATCTACATTATTACATTGAGACCATATTTATGGACACTATATTCCAATTCTTTTCCAAGTAGGACACTACATTACAATCATTTTCCAAGTAGGATGCTATATACTATTCCTTCTCCTACTCATATTCTAACACTCCCCCGCAAGCTGGTGCATACAAGTCATATATACCAAGCTTGTTACATCTGTAATTAATACAAGGACCGGTGAGGGACTTGATGAAGATATCTGCATTTGATCACTCGACTTCACAAATTTTGTAACAATATCTCCTGAGAGTATCTTTTCGCTGACAAAGTGACAATCAATATCAATGTACTTAGTCCTCTCATGATGAACTTGGGCAAACAATGATTTGGATTCTTTGCCCATCTCATGACAAAGTGATGTTTGATTTTCTGATCTCCTCACTAATGGTTCGGACTTAATCATAGGACTAAACCGAAATCAGTGCACGTTTTCAGAAATTGTACTGAACCGCCGGAAAAATCAAAAGGGGTCTGAAAAATCTCGTGAAAAACAGACAAAGGTTGCCGGATTAGGGTTTCGGTGATCTAATCCAACACAAAACTAATGGAAAGGCTCGCAAGGACTGGGCGACCCTATCAAAAAAAGAATTGCTCAAAAAACTGGTTGGAACAAGCTTGGAATCGCCAAAACAATACCGAAGCCACTGGATTATTAGATTTGACTGCTAATGATAGCGCGACCCTACTGAAAAAGAGAAATTGCTAGAAAAGTGGCTGGAAAGTGTCTCACGCGCCGTCGCGTGGTCAGATCTTGCCGGAGGTGATGATCTCCTAGGCGGCACGTGGGAGGTTGATTCACAGCAGCTGGTTAGGGTTTGGTCATAGGGTGAAACGGTGTAAATCAGATTTGAGGAGTCACTGAAAATACATACGGAACTACGCAAATCAGATCTGAGGAGTCAACAGAAAGACGCACAATGCTACGCAACTCAGATATGAGAAAGTAGTCCAGAAAGATGCACGGTGCTACGCAACTCAGATATGAGAAAGTAGTCCGAAAAGATGCATAGTGCAACGCAAATCAGAAATGAGAAAGCAGTCACCGAAAATATGTAAGGTGTTTTGCAAATTAGATATGAGAAATTAGTCACCGGAAAGATGCACGGTGCTATGCAAATTAGATATGAGAAGCCATCGTATAGAAGCATGGTGCCCAACTTTTGCTAACATAATCATTGGCCAGACGAGCGGATATATGAGTTATAACCGTCCGCCGACTGTGGAAGCTTTTTTTTTATTCTCTACCAAGATCGTAAAGGCTCTGATACCATGTGAGAAATATAGGAGAAGAATACATTGTTGAATTGTGTATCTACATTATTATGCACTGAGACCTTCTTTATAGACACTACATTCCAAGCCTTTTCCAAGTAGGACACTGCATTACAATCCTTTTCCAAGAAGGATGCTATATACTATTCCTTCTCCTACTCATATTCTAACAAATGTATCACCTCACAATTCATCACGACAAGCTTGTTACTAATGTCTTCTATAATGTCTCTCAATTTCAGATTAATAGTGTCCCTGTTCTTCAACATATTGACAATCAGCAGTGAGTAGATTTCCAAGGTGCATTTCCAGAGGCCCTGTTCATAGCACCATTGTATCCCAAATTTTGCTGCATGGGCCTCAGCATGATTGTTACCAGAGCATACAAAAGGGATAGAGCACGCCATTAGCAGTCCTCCTGTATGGTCTCTAACAATACCACCTATAGCTCTTTGCCTTCAGAGAAACTACCATCAGTGTTAATTTTGATCCTGCCCCAAATTTGGTTTGGTTTCTTTGAACAATCTTCCATTTAAGAATGGGTTTGTAGTTTTCCAGAACACCACTAAGATCTTTCCAGGTATCACCAAGAACA
Source organism: Capsicum rhomboideum (assembly GCA_031232105.1). Taxonomy (NCBI): domain Eukaryota; kingdom Viridiplantae; phylum Streptophyta; class Magnoliopsida; order Solanales; family Solanaceae; genus Capsicum; species Capsicum rhomboideum. The sequence goes on along the minus strand of CP124708.1, from coordinate 44,485,131 downwards.
CATTTGTAGAATTTCAAAGACAGCTAATTTAATAGTCCACCAAGTTTGATGTTCCATGGTTCTGTGCCACATCTTTTTCTGTTACCCATATTTACAAGCACATCTATGTTTCCAGATCACCCAAATGACCACAGTAGGAGTTATATGAAGTACCATTCTATGAATATCATTTCTAGGCTTGATATTCCACCACCTCATAAACATTTCATTAATGGTTATGGCACTGATATTAACTCCCAAAGGACAACCAAATTGTTTCCAAGGGTGCGGCATCCCTTTTGGAGAGCCTGAGCAACATAGCTTTTGGGCACACATGTTCTCAATCAAGAGCACTGATGAGCCACCACTTATCTACGTGGACGCCTTAGTAGTCTATCTTAGCATAAAGTTTGAGTTCTGCCCCATTTTCAGTTGTACTCCTTATGTTACATGTGTAATATACTTTGTGGGAAGGTTTAATTTTGATGCATACCCTGTTCTGTCCCTAATGGATCATCTTGATGATATGATTAGACCCAAAAGCAGAGTTTGAGGGTGTGTTTGGAATGACAGAAAATGTTTTCCAAGAGAATATTTTCTCGAAAAATAAGTGATTTTCCTACTCATTTTCTTGTGTTTGGTATGCAAGTTGGAAAATAGTCATTTTAAGGGTATTTGCGTACATTCAAAGCAAAACACTATGAGGTTTTGGAATTCGGAGTGCAAGAAAAACGCTATGAGGTTTTGTAATTCGGAGTGCAACTTCTGGTGGTGGGGGTAAGTAAGGGGGTGGGTTGGGGACGCATTGGTGTGATATTGATCCGGAAAATGTTTTATCTCAAATTTTTAGGGAAAACATTTCTCCTATTTGAGGAAAACATTTTCCAAGATATAGAGCAACCAAACAAGGGAAAATAGGAAACATTTTCTATCATACCAAAGGAAAAAGATCTTTTTCCTAAAATTCCCCTTTCCTTCATTTAATACTTCGTGTCAATGAATATTCACTTTAGATTGCTTAGTCCATCTCATTATTAATATTTTGGTCAATCGTTGAATAAAATCAATTGAAAGGGAAATCATTTCGTCCTTTTTCTTTATTTAATTACACGACGTAAACCTATACAACAAGAACTATTAACAAAAACTCTTGTATCCAAATTGTTTTAACACACCTTGAGACTTGTAATTTTTCGTTTGTTATAACTGCTGCATGACAGTAGGGCTAAGGAGTCCATTTGCATGTGGTCTTGAGGTACAAAACCGCCTAGAGTCCCACTGTTTGCCTTGATTGAGTTAAGCATGAGTAAATTCAGAGTTTGCTTGGTGGGTTGAATGCTCGTACGTGTCTGTCATGACCCTCCAGTTTTTGGATCGTGACATAACTAACCTTTCTCTTTAATATAAGTCTATCTTTTCTTAAATTTTCTTTTCCACAAGATGGGTAATAGACCAGACACACTTCAAGAAAGAACTACTCAAGGTCCTTTTTCAATAAACTACCCTTTACAAGGCCTTAGACACCATTTTCAGGAAAGATTAAGAAATGCATGTAAGGAATATCAAAAGGAACTGAAATGATACTGGAAGGCCCAGATAGCGTAAGAAATTTTTTGTTAATGACTTGAATTGTAGGGTTAGGCTGCATACAATAGACCATTGTGGTTCGGCCCTTCCCCAGACCCCATGCATTGCGGGAGCTTTAGTGCACCAGGCTGCCTTTTTTTATTTTTTACTTGAATTTTTATATTATACGTATTTGGTAGGAGCTATTTGGAGGTAAAACAATGGAGTTAAAATAGTTGGAGCAACATTTGAGATTGCGTAGCACATGACTAACATCTGAGATTGCTTAGCACATGACTTCACTTCATTAGAGAATATTTCTCAATCAAAAACATGCAAACTAAACCAATATTTTAGATATAGAAGTCCAATTTCCAGAGGTTAAAACGGTTCATCATTTCGACTCTCCTACACAAAGCTATGGCCGTTCTACCAAAGTCGGGCGATGCAGAAGACTCAAACCTAGAGAGATGCGCTAGTGGTTAGTGTGGTGTGCTTAACACTGTTCAAGCGGATGTTTTTGTTTGATATCTTTTGCCTAACTTTGAGTTCTAGTACAAATAGGACCTCTGGACTCATTTTTCATTTGCTTGGTTGATAGTTTGTGACATATTTGAGATTTGATACACACATTGTGAGGGTGGAATCTCTTTGTTAGGATTGTACTTGGCAATTATTCTCAAGCTTGATTCATGACAGTAATTCTTTTATTCATTAAATTTTACAGCTTTGTTTCTTGTCGTTATTTGGGTGATTGTTTTCATATATCAATTGTTAACATGGACGTTCAGTAAAGGTCTGAGCTGCTTTTTAGTCTTCAATTCTTGTAAAATTTCTATCCAGTCATTTGCATTGATCAGCTTGTTATCTACTATTTGCTCGCGCGTATCCTGAATCGTATCAGGAACACTGTACAAGAAAAGGGTGACCAATTGAGTAAATGCAAATACAATGAGAGGGATCAAGCTCCCAAACATATATATCTGAAAGCAGTTTTTTGAGATTTAGATATTAAAAGAAAAACTTTGGAATGCTAGGAATCTACCTTAAAGGCATTGGATATCGTGGAAGTCATTAGATCCAGAACAAAACCTCCTGCTAAGGTTCCAAATATTCCACATACGATAGTAATACCTCCAAACATCAGATCTGCATTGTTCTGAAAAAGGAACCAATTACAGAACAGCTACCATTAACTTATGCTTTTTGGTTTAATTTGTTTTAATGCAAACTGATCCACAATAAGCTGAAATGAAAACTAGTGCATGCAACAAAAACAATGTAACAGGGTGGGCAATTGACCAAATGAACTCATTAAACTTGTAAATAGTAATTCTCAAGAATGACTAGCTCAGAGAAAGAAAGATGCTATCAATAGAATTACATGTCTCTTTTGAGAATACTTATGAAGTGATGACTTCTTACCATGTGGTATATGTAATAACCAGCTTTTGGTCCCCAATACGAGTATGCACCTATAACAAAATTATATGCTATATATCCTGCACAAGAACCATTCAAATAGAAGAATCAGAATCTAGCACGTAATTGAAATATGCTAGCTAGTTTAGTGCATAGATGAGATCTCAGCAAATTTAGGAAAAACTAATCTCTGGGCACATGCATTGCGTGTGTACCACATGTCAATGAGTGAAAAACTTTATAAAGTCACATAAATATTACTCCCTCCGTTTCAAAAAGAATGACCAATTTTGACTTGGTACAAAGTTTAAGAAAATAAAGACAACTTTTGAATTTTGTGGTCTTAAATTAAAGATATGTCAAATGTACCAAAATGCCCTTTAATCTTGTGTCTTAAACATAACATGTGGAAAGTTGGAATTAAAGAGTTGCTAAAAAAGGAAAGGGTCATTCTTTTTGAAATGGACTAAAAAGGAAAGTAGGTCATTCTTTGTGAAACGGAGGGAGTATTAAAGAATGTGTTTGAGTTACAAAATAATAATTAAAGAAAATAATTGTAAGTTTTTGAAAATAATGAATGGTGATCCTATTTAGCCACAATTGTTTTTAGTTATCCATCAAAAAGAAAGTAAGGAAACTAACTTAAATAACCGCCCGAGAAAAGATTAGCCAGCAGATGTATAAGATATGTATAAATAGTGTATAATCTATGTATATTGGCTAACGGTTGTACATATTTTTGACCGAGCAGCCAAATGTGTAACTTCCCAAAAAAAAGTGATTTTTTTAGTTTGAGTTTAATGCTCTTTGCTATTATATATATTTTCTGAGTTTGAGATAATTTTTCTTACAAACAGTATCCTTGTAAATATTCTAGAATACATGTAAGTATAGTTGGTAACTTGGATTACTCCTGTGGTAATCAGGTATTGATTTCTTTCCTTTTTAGAACATGTAAACATAGTTATTTAAACCTCAATAGCCTTAGGAAATAATCACGCTGAGTTCTCTTATTTACTCTTCCACCTCACATGGTATTAGAGCCTTGTTAATGCCAACAACACAGGAGGAAGAAAATTATGTTGTCATGCCAGTTTCCGACGACTTTCGTGACTGTCTGACATAACCTATGTTTGTATAGGTGTTGTGATTAAACCAACACCACAACGGGAACCAGGACACCTCTGTGACCAAAACTCAGCCAGATCCGCCGCAGACCAACATCCCATGCACCTTCACATACCGCCCAGAATGGTGTAACTTCCAGTGAGATCTGCTCACGCACCAACACGTGAGCCCTGTTCCGACCGCTTCAGGGAAAGCTTTTTTTTTTTCAGATAGACTTGCCTCCTGATTCTGAGACCACCCACCAGGTTCCACTAGATAATTTTCAGACAAGGCAGTCGACTTTTGGCAAAATTCTTCACTGTTTCCAACGAGATCTGCTCTATTCCAAACTTTGGATTATTATTTTCACTGGTAGTTGTATACTACCCGTGATTTGAGGTTATTTCAATTATTTGGAAAAAAAAAAATGTCACTCGGATTATACATTTTTGGTCCTAAAACCAAGATTTCCAGCAATTCAAACCATTCCATCACTACTGAACCCTTGATAGGTAGTGCAAACTACTAGGTCATCTTCAATACAACTGTGGTTTAAGGGGCAACATTTTTACGATTACTTAATTAAACAGGCCACTGATGTTAATGAACGCATAGGGGAAAATGGAAGAAGATTGATAATCAATTGTGTAGTCTACTGTGGAAATCTATTGATTCGGAGTTGATGTCGTTGTTTCAATCATTCCAGACATGCTAAGGCTCGTAGGCTATACACAAATGAAATCTCCCGCTTTTATAATGTGATTAGTCGGTTGGCTAATCTTAAAAACCAGGATTTGGATATATCTACCTATCTTTCTTTTTTTTGAGAATGGTAAACTATTTAGATATATCTACCTATCTTGGACAGGTTCAAGCGGTTATGGAAAAATTTAATGAGTTGATGCCTGCTACTACGAGTGTTCAAAAACATTGGAACAATGTCAGGAGATCTAAGTTACTCAGACTCTTCACTTTCGGTGCCGCACCCGTGTCGACATGACATGGGTGTGGGATCCTTACCCGATTTGGTCAACTGATTTTGGATACTTTGACCAAAATCGACAGAGAATTCCGGACTAATTCAATGAAAAAGAGTGACCAATTTTTGGTACTTTGAAGAAAATTGAATACCTTGTACATAGAAATTTATATGTCGCTCCTTTTTCTTTTATCTCCTTCTAGGAATCTCTTCTTGATCAATATTTTCTCCTCAAGTTCTCCACATGATATCTCCTAATTTAGGTTTTAAAACTTTATTTTTAGATATTTGAATTATTTTTAGCCGAATACCCGCACCCGCATCCATACCTAGATTTGTATCCCAGAATCTTAAAATTTAGCTCATGAAGGATCCGCCCTCTAGATCCACACCAGTATCGGATACCCACACTTGAGTCTGAGCAACTTAGCAGGAGATGTTTATAGTTGTTACAATTGTTGGACTTCTATCGGATCTTGACTCGGTATTTTGGGCAGCCCCACCGTTCCGGCTATGGATGACTTATTCGCTTGATTATTACGGTTGGCTGCACCACCTATGTACATCAGCAGACTCATTGGTTCTAGCATCTCAGGGTGGCATTTTAGACAAATCAACAAGGAAGACATTCTGGGAAACCTCGGTCAAGGTGTAGCTATTGTAATAAGATGGGCCATACATGTGATGTGTGTTACTCTCTACATGGTAAACCAACAAAATGCACAATGTATTCTCTTTATCAGAGGTAGTCTACAATGACTTTCTGGCGAAGCAGACGCCTCCACCAGTAGCTTCTGTTGAATAGATTAGTAATCATGTTACTTATATCTTTCAGTCCACCAGACTTGGTCCTTGGGTCACGGATTCAGGCGCTTCTGACCATACTTCTGGTAATAAATATTTATTGTCTAATACTACTTATTCAGTTATTCTCGATCCCTTTCCGTTGCTAACATAGCTAATGGTTCTCAGACCTTAACTTTAAATGCTGTTTTTGGTCCCTGTTTGTCCGTTAGCTTTCTGTCAATTAGTCATGTAGCTAGAGATTTAAATTGTTTCATTTCATTTTTTAGTGACTTTTTTGTTATACCGGACCTCATTGCGGGAAATGATTGGCGAAGGACGTGAGTCTGATGGACGTATCACCTCAATTTTTCTCGCTCCACTACAATTTGTTCAGTCTCTGATTCTCCAAATTTAATCCACAAAAGATTGGGACACCCTACTTTATCCAAACTTCAAAATATGGCATCTGATTTGTCAAAATTGTCTAAGTTAAGACGGTGAGTCATGTCAATTGGGGAAGCACACCTGAACACCTTTTTCCATATAGTTTCAATAATCGTGCAGAGTCTCTTTTTCTTATTCATTCTAATGTTCGAGTCCTATTAGAGTTAGTTCCACATTGGGTTCTACGTATTTTGTTAGTTTCATTAATGATTACTCTAAGATGCACTTGGATTTTCATAATAAAAGCTCTTACAGAATTATTTTCTATTTTTCAAACTTCTTGTGCGAAAATACAAAATCAGTTTGGTGTTTCTATTCGCACTTACATAGCGATAATGAGCATGAATATTTATCACCTCAATTTCAACAATTTTATGTCTTCCCATAGAATTATTCACCAGACATCTAGTCTTTATACTACCCAATAAGATTGGATCGCTAAGAGAAAAAATAGTCATATCATAAGAATGTTCACACCCTACTCCTACAAGCATATGTTTGATTGCGCTTCTGGGGTTGCAATACTCAAATTGTGTTATTTGATTAACTGTATGCCTTCCTCTGCCATTTAAGAGCCTCTAGTGGTGGACAAGATGAGGAAAGCGAGACTGAGATAGTTCAAACATGTGAAGAGGAGATACCCTACTGAGGAGGTGTGAGAAGTTGGCTATGGTGGGTCTGAGGAAGGGTAGAAGTAGGCTGAAGAAGTATTGGGAGAGGTGTTTAGAGACAGGACATCCTACAACTTATCGAGCACATGACCCTAGATAGAAGGATATGGAGGTCGAGGATTAGAGTAGAAGGTTAGTAGGTAGTCACAAGTTGACTAGTTTCCCTTATCAGTATTAGTATTATTAGACAAAACACATAGACATCTTAATTTGGCATCCACCGATATTTGAACACCCCAACTTTCAAGGTGACCATCTAGACACTTTAATTTAACACAGGTATATCTCGTCGACTCTCGACGCTAACATGGAAAAATATTTGTCTTTCAAACAAATTTGAGCGTGTGAAAGCTCTAAAAATATAATTTTTTCATGTGGACCTCACTTTCTTCATCCCCAATCAAGAAACAACAACCACCATCACAACTTTACAACCACCCCAACACCAAATATACCCTAACGCCACAATTATAATTGTCATGGATACCATTTGAATTTTCGTCTTGGAGTAATTGTTTCAAGCTGCCTGATGGGTCCTCCACATCGTCGAAATTCCATTGAGAAGGCTTTGGTCAGAGCCGGTAAATTCAAGCAACAATTTATCCAAATCTCCAAATCCAACGGATCTTTAAAAGAAAACCGCAACTAGCGAACCCAGTTTGAACTTGAACTAAGAACCAAAGTAGTTTGTCGGAAACCTCTAGAAGACGACTCTTATGGTGGTCTTGGAGTTTTCACATGGCTTCTTATGGAGTTCTCACATGGGTCAACAGTTATTGTACAAATAACTTTTTTATATCAATTATTTTCCCTAACTTTTGCTTAAGATTACCGGTTTTTGTATTATTTGTCATACCATTTGATTTGAATGGAGAATAAGGTTTTAGGAAGGAAAGGATGATCTGAATTGAAAAGTACTAGAGATCGGGGGAACTAAAAAGAGAGAGAGAGAGAGATGTGGAAATTATTTTTAAAAAAATATATTTAAAAAGTAAGAAAATGCACGTGTAATTCATTAATTTGAGAATTTAGACACGTCATCCACCATTAGAATCACATATGAGGTTTGTTGGAATCAGGTGTCCACGAATACACATGTGTTAAGTTGAAGTATCTTGATGGTCACAATGAAAGTTAAGGTGTTCAACCGCTAATGGAGGCCAAGTAAAAAGGCCTATCCAGTGTTTTGGACGGCGAAAGGCGACAAGGCACTGCCTCGCCACGCGGCGAGGCGCTCACCTTTTTGAGGTGCGGCGCCAATTAATACCAAAAAATTAAAATATTTAATTGCATATATAAATAATCAAAATCTCAATAGCAATAATATATTAGCAAATATTTCAATTCAAAAACTTAAAATAGATAGTAGATACTAAAAGTCTAAAACTTGAATGACTCAACAATCCATATTAGATTGAGACGCAGACGCCATTGAAATTGTTGTTAATGATCAAACAATTACGATATTAATTAGTATATTATACAAGTTATAACTAAAGTACTAAACTTGAAAGAAGAAATCAGAAACAGTAAGTACTAACTACTGTCACAGTGAGAAAAAAAAACACTAGGAAGAAGTAAAAAAAAAATCAGAGGAAGAAGTGAACTAAGAAGGAAACTGATTTGAGGACGAAATCAGAGGTAGAAGGGAACTAAGAAGGGAACTGATTTGAGGAAGAAATCAGAGGAAGAAGGGAACTAAGGGAACTGATTTGAAGAAGAAATCAGAGGAGAGAATCAGAAAAAGAAAAAGAAAACAGAGTCGCCAGAGTTGCACAGTCGCAGCAGTTGCACTCGCAGCAGTGGTAGGCTAGCAGCAGTCCAGAAGCAAATATGGAAATAAACCCTAAAATTACCTTTTATCCTATAAAGCCCTAATTTTATTTTATTTTTAAGAAAAAGGCGTTGCCTTTCTCGCCACAATCGCCTCGTCACCTCGTCGCCTTTCGCACTATGGCGTCACCTTTAGAAGGTGGCATCGCCACGAAGGCAGATGGCGACATAGGCTCGCCTCGCCTCGCCTCGCCTCACCTCTCGCCATTGGCGACGTGGTGAGCGCCATTCACAACAGTGGGCCTATCAATGTATTATGACTTATTCTTATTCTCCTACTCTTTTATTCTTCGATTTTATTGCATGTTGTTTCCTTTGCTTCGGTTATCGTACTAGTTGTAGTTGCTACTATTATTTTCTATTGTATTTTCTTTTCATACTTCTTTTGATATGCTTTACTTGAATCTCTCTATCGGAAACAACCCCTCTATCTTCACAAGGTAGGGGTAAAGTTGCGTGCACACCAACCTCCCCAGGCCCCACTTGTGGGATTCACTAGGTATGTTGGTTTTGTTGTTGTTGTTGAGGGAACAAAAGGGATATCAATGCTACTCACCTAACCCTAGCAATACCTTAGGTCTGCTAATGTTACTTTCTTTGAAATCAACCCTAATGTACATCTTCTTCTGCTAAACATCTAGGCATTTTTGAGATTTCACTAGTTTCATCTCTTAGGGATTCCACCATCGTATATCCTTCCACTCCACCTTCTACAACTCTACCTTCCTCGACTCCACGTTTACCACCTTTGACTTATCATGTCATTCGCGATCTTCATTCGGTCCACATGATTCACACCCAACATGAGTCTTTGCCGGATATGGACTTACCTAAATAGAACTCTCTCATTGCCACTAGGGAAGGTATTCGATATACTCAGAATCCTCATCCTATATATACTTGTTTGAGCTATCATCGTTTGTCACAAGCCCATCCTGCCTTTGTATCATCACTATCATGTGTTTCTACTCCTAAGACTACCCTGAGACTACAGGTGAAGCTCTTTGGCATCCAAGCTGGCAACAGGCTATGATTGAGGAGATGTCTCCCTTGAACACACATATATATAAAATATATATTCTCTAATGGTACTTGGGAGCTTGTTCATCTACCTCCAAGTTAGTCTACAGTTTGTTGTCCTTGGATAAATATGATGAAGATTGGCCGCAATGGACAGGTTGATTGCCTAAAGGCACGACTAGTAGCCAAGGGTTATACACAAATTTTTGATCTTGACTATAGTGATAACATCTCTCATGTGCATTTTTTTAAAATTAAATTGGGGGCTTGGGGGCCATTTTATTTATGTAGAAAATAATGTCCAAAAACAGCCAACCTAAAATTGACCCGACCCAATCCAAAAAGGAAAGAAACAAAAAGCAACCATTCTAGACAAACCCAAGCCTTCATCCGCATTTCCTACAATCTAAGTTGCTCAGACTCGGGTGTGGGAGTCCGATACGGGCGCGGATCTTGAGGTCGGACCCTTCATGAGCTAAATTTTAAGATTCTGGGATACGGATCTAGGTATGGGTACGGGTGTGTGGATTCGGCTAAAAATAATTCAAATATCTAAAAATAAAATTTTAAAACCTAAATTAGGAGATATCATGTGGAGAACTTGAGGAGAAAATATTGATCAAGAAGAGAATCCTAGAAGGAGATAAAAGAAAAAGGAGCGGCATATAAATTTCTATATACAAGGTATTCAATTTTCTTCAAAGTACCAAAAATCAGTCAACTCCTTTTCATTGAATCAGTTCGGTATTCTCTGTCGATTTTGGTCAAAGTATCCAAAATCAGTTGACCAGATTGGTTACGAATCCCCCACCACACCCACACCCATGTCATGTCGACACGGGTGCAGCACCGAAAGTGAAGAGTCCGAGTAACTTAGCCTACAATTGAGTTGTGATTTTTGTGCGTCTGTCGAAGTTGTTCTTCTTTGTATCCCAGATCCTAATGCTCTTTTTATTCTTGTCTACGATGGGTGAGTATAAAGTTATTTCATGATGACTATATCTCTGGTAAAGCTTTTTCCACTCCATTCAGTTGTCCTTACTTTTTTAAAATTTTAATCGTGTCTCCTGTGCAAGTGGAGCTCATACTCTCTTTGGATCTTCGACCACTCCTCCGTCTTCTCTGGTGTGTTGTTGTGTTGTGCTTGTTCTAATCAGTTCGTGCTTTGACCCAAGTGTTCTTCTTTCGATTTGCTTTGTATTGTTTTGACTCCTATCTGATTGACTTCATTCTCCTTTGTCGACTGGTAGCATCCATATTGGTAATCATCAATAGGACCTCCTCTGAGAACTCTTCTGCGAGCCTGTAGCTTCCAGCTCGTAGTGTTGAAACTGTAATTTTCTATATTTCCCCGTTTGGGGTTGTAAAAATTAAAGCCCCCAGTACCATTTCGGTCCATCTTTGTGTTACCGAGTATTGCTCCTCCTGTTTTGTATTATGTCGGTGGCCTTGAGGTGTTTGATGTTGTATTACTGAGATAGTGTGACTAACTTGTGTTGAGACCATGTGTGTGCTTACTTCTTTCCTGTATGTGTGCTTGTTTAGTTTTCATATTTGATGCATATCCTCCATATGTATGTTGCTGCATGCAACACCCCTTGTATGGGGTATCCTGTCTCCCCTTTATCTCCCTTTGTTCTGATCCTCAAGTTGGGGCATTGATGTTTATCTAGATTCAGTATATTCCTCCCATCTATGGGTAACTGTGCAAAATGGGTATAAGTTTGTCTTTCATTTATTTCAAATGCTAGATTTACCAGATAGTCTGCCAGAGTGTCTATGCATCATATGATGCCATGATCAGAAGAGATTTATGGGAGTCCTTAAGTCATTTGTCCAACCAGATGCAGGTCCCTTGGTTGATAGGAAGAGATTTCAATGTTATATTATCACCAGAAGAGAAGCTGGGTTTTTTTTGTTTTTTTTTTGAGAACTGGTAACATTTTGTATTCCTTAGCATTAAGGGCTATGCTGGCTACCTCCAAACAGTGTTACAAAAAAAGAGAAAAAAAAGACAGAAAAATACATACAAAGCTCCTATGAAATCCATTAATTGGATCCCATCCTCTACATCCTGTTCTTTACACCAGAAACCAAAAGTAGTGATAGCTTGCCACTTAATTTTCTGTATTGTACATTCCTTTCCTTCAAAAATTCTCTGGTTCCTTTCCTTCCATATAGTCCACCAAATACATGCAGGAACTATTCTCCACCACCTTTTCTGGCTCTTACTGCCTCCCCTTTTAAACCAGCAACTTAGAAGATCAGAAGTGTGTTCTGGCATAGTCCAGCATTCATTCGCTAAGCTAGTGAACAAAGCCCACACCTGTGCAGTATAACCTTACAGTGTAGGAAAAGGTGCTTATTAGACTCCAAGGCCTCTTTACAAAGGAAGCATCTTGAGGCTATATTAATACCCCTCTTCTGCATTGCCTCGTGAGGCAAACAAACATTCCTGGCAACCAACCAAGTGAAGCATTTCACCTTGGTAGGAGCCACATTCTTCCAGATTTTGCTCCAAGAACCTCTAGATCTTCCTGCTCTTCCTCTTAGTTCCCAGTTGTAAAGTCTATTCACATAGAAATTACCAACTTTGTGATGTCCCGATACTATCTATCTGGTTCTATATTTTGAAAAGAATCTATCTGGTTCTATAGTGGTACCAGGAAAACCACCAATCAACTTCAAAAGCTCTACCACCCAAATAATCTCCCAGTCATTTAGCAACCTTCTGAATACTAGATTCCACCCTTGTGGAGACCACATCTCCTCTATTTTGCTATCAGGTTCGGTGCATATTGAGAAAAGTCCAGGAAACCAATTTTTAAGGAACCCATTTCCACACCAATCATCTGTGCAGAACTTGGTCTTGTCCCCCCTGCCCACCATGATCTTTGAGTTGCTCTTGAGATCAAACCAAAAGTTCCTAATGGACCTCCACACCCCAACCCCATATGTACATGTATAGTGACTTTTCTAGTGCACCAGTGGTCCTCTAGCCCATATTTGTGTTGTATCATCTCTTTCCACAGGGCATGCTCCTCATGAACAAACCTCCACAACCATTTTGAAAGAAGACTTTTGTTCTGCAGTTTTAAATTTCTCACTCCCAGCCCCCATTCTTCCTGCTTTGCTGTACTATGGCCCATTTTACCAAGTTACCCCTTTTCAATCTTGTTGCCTTGCCATAGGAAATTCCTTCTTAGTGCATCCAAGACTTTAACAACATTACTTGGTATAGGAAAAAGGGACATCACATAAGTGGGTAGAGAGTCCAGAACCGAGTTTATTAGAGTAACTCTACCTCCCAAAGATAAGTATTTAGATTTCCATATAGCCAATTTTTTCTCAGACTTCTCAATTATGCCATCCCAAATCTCTACTGCTTTGTGTTCGGACCCCAATGGCATGCCTAAATAAATTGTTGGCAGCTCTTCTATCTTGCATTTCAATATACTTGCAAGGACTTCAATCTGTTGCACCTCCTTGATCGGGAAGATACTACTCTTTCTCCAGTTTACTTTAAGTCCTGAGCAAGCTTCAAAAATTACCAAAATCACTCTTAGATAGAAAATTTGATCCTGCTTAGCTTCACAAAACACCACTGTGTCATCAGCATATAACAAATGTGTAAGCTCTATTGTCTCATTTGCTCTGTTCCTGATAGAGACACCCCTAATCCAGTTGTTTTGAGAGCCAACTCTCATTAAACTGTTCAGTCATTCCATGGCTGAGATAAAAGGGGACAGAGGATCCCCTTGTCTTAATCCTCTTTCTGCTGGAAAGAAACCAACTGGTTCTCCAAATGGAGAACCTAGTGGTTTTAATGCAGAAATCCATCCAGCTGAGCCATCTCCTCCCAAAACCCATTTGCTTGAGAGTGTTGATCAAGAACTCCCAATTCAATGGGTCATAAGCTTTTTCAATATCTAACTTACACATCACCCCAGGGTTCTCTCCTCTAATTCTTGTATCAATGCATTCACTTGCTAGTAAAGTTGCATCCATGATTTGCCTTGCCATTTGATGCTTGTTTACTAATTTACTGATTACCTTCTTCAACCTCTCTGCCAAGACCTTAACTATGATCTTGTAAAGCCCTAAGATCAGACTAATTGGCCTGAAATCCCTCAGCTCAATTGCACCTGCTTTCTTTGGGATAAGGGCTAGAAAGGTGGCATTGAAGCTCTTTTCAAACCTTTGTTGAGAGTGGAAATTATGAAATGTTTGCATCAGGTCTTCTTTGATCATATCCCAGAAAGCATGAAAAAAGGCCATTGTGAAGTCATCTGGTCCAGGTGCTTTATCAATAGCATAAAGCTTGATCCCCTCCAAAACTTCCTAAAAAAGGGCAGCCCGGTGCACTAAAGCTACCGCTATGCGCGGTGTCCGGGGAAGGGCCCCACCACAAGGGTGTATTGTACGCAGCCTTACCTTGCATTTCTGTCAGAGGCAGTTTCCAAGGCTTAAACCCGTGACCTCCTGGTCACATGGCAGCAACTTTTACCAGTTACTCCAAGGCTCCCCCCCTTCAAAACTTCCTCTTCATCAAAATCTCTTGACAACCATTCTTGCTCCTCTACTGATATTGTTTGGACATCCAAGATGCTCAGGGAGGGCCTCCAATTCTCTGTTTCTCTATACAAATTTTGATAGAAATCAACAACTGCATCTTTTATAGCCACAGGATCTGATGACAGTTCTCCATTAATTTCTAAGAACTCAATAGTATTGATTCTTTTATGTGTTGTAGCCATTCTGTGGAAGAACTTTGTATTCTTATCCCCGTTCTTGATCCACTGAATTCTGGATCTCTGCCTCCAGTGAATTTCCTCATTTCTAGCCACTTCCCCATACTCCATTGCCAAATGAGGCTTCATTAACTGCTCATCATCTGTTAATGGCCGCCTGAGGGCATGGATGTCTTCAAAACTGTCTATTTGTCCCAAATTTGATCATTTCTGACTTTCCAGTGGCCTCTGTTCTCTTTACTCCACTCATTGAGTTACTTTTTTAAGAGACTCAACTTTGAAGCTAAGATAAAGTCAGGTCTGTCACATTGAAGGAACCCCACCACTCCTTAACTGTCTCTGAATCCCTCCACATTTAGCCACCATTTCTCAAATTTGAAATAGGACTTTATGAAAGCCTCATCCCCACAAGTCAGTCCAATGGGGTTGTGATCAGATCCTAGGCTCGGCAAAGATCTTTTTCTGATTTGTGTGAAGAGTTCATCCCATGGGAAAGAGTGTAGAACTCTGTCAATCCTTGATGCATTTCTCTGGTTTGCCCCTCCTCTCCAAGTGTAGGATCCCCCAAATAAAGGGGGATCCACCGCTTCCAATTCATTGATGCATTTTGAGAAGTCGGACATGGCTCCAGTCAATCTGCTACCATTGGTCTTTTCTGATGGAAACCTTGTGACGTTGAAATCCCCACATACCACCCATGGCCCATCACAGAAACTCCTCATTGCCCCCAGCTCCTCCCATAATTCCTTTCTCTCCTTCCTATCACAAGATGCATAAACTGCAGTTAAGAACCAAGTCCTGGTTTAAACCACAAAGTTTGCAAGTGATGCATTGATTTCCACTTTCTATCAAGTCCCCTTTCCAGCTTCTCTTATTCCACATTATCAAAATGCCCTCCTTACTACCTATAGACTCCAGCCACACTCCTCCCGTCCATCTGTTACCCCCCAATTGTTGCAAATATTCTCCCACCTCCCCTTTTAATTTGGTCTCCAACAACACTACCAATTCATTACCAAGAATCAACTGATTTCTCAGATTGCATCAATACTTGTGGGCTATTTGACATGGGGTACAGTGGAAGCACGTACACATGGTGGAATGGGAGATCAAATTATGCTTGCATTTTCAAAAGGCTGGACATATACTTATGTAATCAGAAACTGTATGACCTATTTCCTAATTTTTTTTTGGTAGAAACCTATTTCCTAATTTGAGGATGAAACACTTAATCAAGAAGGGGTCAGATCATTTGCCCCTTGAATTACAAGCCACAAGTGCTAGTCAAACATTTCAAGTTTCTAAACTGGTGGATTCAACATGACTCCTTCAGAACAGATGTACAGCAGCATTGGAATGCAGATTTCAACCCTTTTACACTTTGTCAACACAAATCGAAGAAGGTAAAAAGGGCCCTGACGCAATAGAGCAAAGAAACTTATGGAAATATATTTCAAAAAATTGCAACACTAGAGGAGGTTATTCAGGTTCATGAAACACAATTTTGAGGAGGACCCAAGCACAAGGAACAGGGAGGCTTTGTATAAGGTGCAGACAAATTTGAGTAGATATTTACATTTGGAAGAAGAATATTGGAAGGGAAAATCTGGATTAAATTGGTTCCACGTAAGGGAAAGAATGACTTCTTTCTTGCTTATGTGAATGATAGAAGGAAAAGGTTACAGCTCACTGAAATTCATAACTCTAATGCAGACACATTGACAGATACTGAGGATTCTAGCAGAGAGCTTCTTACAGAAACAGTTCACAAAAGAACAGAAACCAGTGAGTTTTGAATTACTTCCACACATCCCCTCGTTAATAGATTAAGAACAGAATAGATCTCTAACTCAATTACCCACTGAAGAGGAAGTTAAAAAAGGCCATTTATGAGCTAAACAGAGACAGTCATAGTGGACCACATGGATATTTTATCAGGCTTGTTGAGAGATTATAAAGGAAGATGTCATCAATATGGTGAGAGCCGTTTGCGTAGGTCAGGAGATCCCAGATCCATCAATCTGGTACTAGATCCATCACCACACAAATTTGGTACTGATAACCAAGAAGGAGCAGGTTAGTACTTTTTCAGATGTAAGGCCAATAAGCCTTAGTAACTACAGTAACAAGATCATATCTAGAGCGGTGCACGAAGGATTGATGGATTTATTGCCCAGAGCCCCAGACTAATAGCCACAAACCAGTCAGGCTTATTCAGGGGAAGGAATATAGTAGAAAATGTGCTTCTAACACATGAGATAAGTGAGGAACATCAGGGCAAGGTCCAAAAGTGCTAATGTGGTAATCAAGCTTGATATGACCAAAGCCTATGACAGACTCTCATTCCAAAAAAGAGTGGTGCCAAGGAACTGAGAGACTTCAGACCAATCAGTTTAATTGGGAGTGTCTACAAGTTGATATCTAAGATCCTCACAGAAAGGTTGAAGAAAGTGATGTACAAGTTAGTAGATACTCAACAAATGGCCTTCCTGAGAGGAAGACAAATCACTGATGGAGAATTATCTATATTCTCAAAACACCTAGAGTTTCTTTCCTTCCAGATTGTCCACCATATGCAAGCAGGGATAATTCTCCACCTGTTTCTATCCTTCGCCAACAACCCCAGTTGATCTCAGCTTTGCAGTGCTTCTATAATCTTCCTAGGTGTTAGAATATAAGTAGGATTTCGGAGAAGGAATAGTATACAGAATCCTACTTATATTCTAACACTAGGCATAGACCAGGAGATACCTTTGACGCTTAAGAATAAACTCCATAGTTGTCTTGTAATCCTGTAGTGTAAGAATAGATGATTGATAGTCTCAGCTTTTTCCCACAGAAGTAACACCTTGGGACTAGTGTTATCCCTCTCCTCATCAAGTTTTCATGTGTTAAAACTGCCTCCCTTGTTAGCAACCACACAAAGCATGACACTTTGTGGGATATTGTACATTTTCAGATGTATTTCCAAGGACACCTAACTTGTTGCTACCTGACTTGTAGCTAGTTGTGTTGATTCAACCTTTTATAAACCTTGTCTACCTTGAAATTTCTTGCATCACAACCTTGCCATCTCAATTCATCCTCTGCATCTTGGAGCCCACTTAACTGATCTATAGTACCCAAAAACGCAGCCACCCTTTGTACTTCCCAGTCATTTAGTTGTCTTCTGAAGGTAAAACTCCAACCTTGAGGATACCACAACTCTGCTATAGTGCTTTGTTGATGCATCACCAAATTGTGGATATCAGGAAAGAGTTGTGACAGTTCCCTGCCCCATGCCAAGCATCTTTCCAAAAAGCAATCATCTCCCCACTATTCACTTTGATATAGGTGTTCACCTTAAACTCCTCTCATAGACCTCTGATTTCTCTCCATAAGTTGAACCTATAAGGAGTGTTAATTTTCTTGGACATCCATTTACTCTCTCCTTCATACTTTGCTTCGATTACCTTTCCCCATAGTAATCATTTTTCTTTTGGAAACTTCCAAAACCACTTCATTCTCAGAGCCTTGCTATGGTTATTTAGGTTCTTAATTCCAAGTCCCCCATTCTTTTTATCTACAATCACTTCCTCTCATTTAACCAAGTGGAAGCCTTTTCTTTCTTTGTTCCCCTGCCATAGGAAGTTCCTCCTGATGTTGTCTAATCTTTTAAGGACTCCTTTTGGTATTGGGAACAGATACATCATGTATGTTGGCATGGCATCCAAGATCGAGTTGATAAGAGTTAATCTTCCCCAAAGGACAAGTATTGTCTCTTCCACATGGCGAGTTTCCTTTCACACTTCTCAATCACATTGTTCTAAATTCCCGAAGACTTGGACTTGGCTCGCAAGGGGATTCCAAGGTATGTGGTTGGTAAAGAGGCAACTTCACCACCTAGTATTGCATTTAGAAACTCCATGTTTGCCACCTCATTGATGAGGTATAGGAAGTTTTTGCTCCAGTTAATATGGAGTCCAGAAACTCCTCCAAATAGCACCAGAACAATCCTCAGAAATTTGAGTTGCTCTTCCACTAAATCATCACAAAAGATGAGTGTGTCATCTACATATTGAAGATAGGTAACCTCTAAACTTTCCTTGCCTTCTCTAGCCACATCAAAACCTCTAAGCCAACCACTGAAATTTGCAGTTTTAACCATATTGTTCAACCCTTCCATAGCTAATGGGAACAGGAAAGGTGATAACTTTGCCTAAGTCCTTTTTGTGATCTGAAGAAGCTTGCTGGAGTCCTGTGAGAAATATAAGAGAAGAATATCATTGAATTGTTGTAACTAGACCCTATTTATAGACACTACATTCTAATCCTTTTCCAAGTAGGACACTACATTACAATCCTTTTCCAAGTAGGATTCTATATACTATTCCTTCTCCTACTCATATTCTCACTCTCCCTCAAGCTGGTGCATACAAGTCATACATACCAAGCTTGTTACATCTGTAATTAATACGAAGACTGGTAAGGGACTTGATGAAGATATCTGCAAGTTGATCACTCGACTTCACAAATTTTGTAACAATATCTCCTGAGAGTATCTTTTCTCTGACAAAGTGACAATCAATCTCAATGTGCTTAGTCCTCTCATGATGAACTAAGGCAATCAGTGATTTGGACTCATTGCCAATCTCATGACAAAGTGATGTTTGATTTTCTAATCTCCTCATTAAGGGTTAAGACTTAATCATAGGACTAAACCGAAATCAATGATGCACGTTTGCAGAAATTGTATTGAACTACCGAAAAAATCAAAAGGGTTCTGCAAGATCTCGCCGAAAAACTGGCAGAGGTTGCCGAATTAGGGTTCCGGTGATCTAAATCCAAAATAAACTAATGGAAAGGCTCGGAAGGACTGGGCGAGCCTATCATAAAAAGTACAAGCCCAGAATCGCAAGAACAATACTAAAGCCGCCGGATTATAAGATTTGACTGCTTAAAAGTGGTCAAAATCTGAGAAAATTATATGGGTAGGGTCGGAATGATGGCATGACCCTACTGAAAAAGAGATTGCTAGAAAAGTGGCCTGAAAGTGTCTCACGTACCAGCACATGGTCAGATCTCGCCAGAGATGACGATCTCTTTAGTGGCGCGTGAGAGGTCGATTCACAGCGGCGCTGGTTGGGGTTTGGTCACAGGGAGACATTGGACCTCCCGATGGCGTTGGTTTTCGCACACCAATGACGAAAAGTGAAACTACATATATCATATCTGAGGAGTTACCGAATAGACGTACGGAACTACGCAAATCAGATCTGAGGAGTCACCGGAAAGACACATGGAACTACGCAAATCAAATTTGAGGAGTCACCAAAAAGACGCACGGTGCTACGCAACTCAGCTATGAGAAGTAGCCTGGAAAGATGCATAGTGCTACGTAACTCAGATATGAGAAAGTAGTCCAGAAAAATGCACGGTGCTACGCAAATCAAATATGAGAAAGTAGTCATCGAAAAGATGCACGGTGCTATGCAAATTAGATATGAGAAAGTAGTCACCAAAAAGATGCACAATGCTATGCAAATTAGATATGATAAAGTAGTCACCACAAAGATGCACGATGCTACTCAAATTAAATATGAGAAAGTAGTCACCGGAAAGATGCACAGTGCTACGCAAATTAGATATGAGAAGTCACAGGAAAGAAGCACGGTGGTCCAACTTTTGCTAACATAATCATTGGCCAGACGGGCGGCTATATGAGTTATAACCACCCGCCGGCTGCGGAAGCTTTTTTGATTATCTACCAAGATCGTAGAGGCTCTGATACCATGTGAGAAATATAAGAGAAGAATATCATTGAATTGTTGTAACTACATTATTACACAGAGACCCTATTTATAGACACTACATTCCAACCCTCCAAGTAGGACACTACATTACAATCCTTTTTCAAGTAGGATTCTATATAGATTCCTTCTCCTACTCATATTCTAACAAGTCCCATTTATAAGAACTGCGAAGCTTACTGTTGAGATGCAATATTTGATCCAATGGATCCATTTCTTTCCAAATTCCATCCTATCCAGAATCTTCAACAAGTATCCCCAGTTGACATTGTTTCTTCAGCTTCATTGTAGATCCCAATGCTTTATTAGCTACTAGAACTGCATCCATGATTTCCTGCCTTGGATGAAGGCCATTTGTCATGAATCTACTAGTTTTGTCATCACCCTTTTCAATCTTTCTGTAAGAACTTTGGAGAGGATATTGTACGCACTGCCTATCAGACTGATAGGCCTGAATTCCCTTAACTCATCAACAGCTTTTTTTCTTTAGGATAAGAGCAATGAAGGTGGCATTGAAACTTCTTTCAAATATTCCATGCTCATGAAAGTTCTGAAGGGTATTCATAATGTTTTGTTTCACTAACTCCCAGCGTTTAATAAAGAAACCCATGGTAAAGCCATCTGGTCTTGGGGTTTTATCAGCAGCACAAATTTTAAGGCATTTCAGGACTTTCTCTTCCTCAAAACACCCTTGCAAGATCTCCTTTTCCATTGTTGTTAGCGCAAGACTATTAGGGAGATGAAAGGAGGATCTCCGATGGATTGTTTCTATGTATAAGTTCTTATACTAATCCACAATCTCTTTTTCAATTCTTCTTGTATTCTGGTAGTCTGCCCCTGTATACAAAGCTGATTAATATTATTGTATCTCTTATGAGCATTGGCCATCTTATGGAAAAACTGTGTGTTCCTATCCCCTTCTTTCAACTAAAGTGATCTTGATATTTGCCTCCATGCAGTTTCCTCCTTTTTAAGTAGCTCTTCATATTCTAATAGCAATTTCGTCATTGTTATTGTCTCCAGCTCATTCAGGCTTCTTTCTTCTAAAACTGCATCAACTATTGCCAATTTTCAAGGAGTTGTTTTCTCTGCCACCCTAAATTTCCTTGCCCCTTTTTGCTTCAAACCTTAAAGCTTATCTATAAGAGCTTTTAGTTTTCAAGCCAATATGTAGTCGGGTCTTCCAGAAAAGCTAAAAGAGTTCCACCATTCCTTTATCCTTTCCAAGAACCCCTCGAGCCTAACCACCAATTTTCGAATTTAAAATACCTCTTATTACTGGACCAAGCACCACCCTGCAAAGAAAGTGGTATGTGATTTGATGATAGTCTCTGAAGTGAAATTTGCTTCAGGTTATTGAAGTTGTCATCCCAATCTTCAGATATTAGAATCCAATCAATTCTTGAAGTAGCCTCTTGATTGTCCCCTTTGAACCAAGTGTAAGGGGTGTTCTCCATCTGTAGGTCAATGAGAATCATGTCTTCAATGAAGTCTGAGAACTCTTTTATGCCTCTGGTTCTGGTTCTACCGTTCTTTTCTCTAAGATGAACCTGCAAGTGTTAAAGTCCCCACAAACAGCCCAAGGTCCCTCTATTAACCCCCTCACTGCACCTATTTCCTCCTATACAGTTCTTTCTACATAACCGTTTGGGGCATACACCCCTGTTACATGACATGAAAAATTTTGCATCTGAACTTCGAATTTGCAAGTTAAGGTATAAGTTCCTATTTCAAGGACTTGACCTTCCCAAGACCTGCTATCCCACATCATCCATATCCCTCCCCTAGTTCCACTTGGTTCTAGACAAGCAAATCTTACCATCTACCTCCCCGTATTTGTTTCACTATCTTTGTCAGGTCCCCCTCAAGTTAGTTTCTTGGAAGCAATATATATTTGCATTCCAATCTAACACCACACTTTTCACCAATCTTCTTTTATCCCTATTTTTTAGTCCCCTCACATTCCATGACACCATTTTACACTTCATTGGACACCTTTCTGGTAGTTTCTCCCCATACTTCTACTCCCTCCACTTTTGAACTTGACATCGAAGGCCAATTTGAATCTTGTCTTCTTGCAAACTGAATTTGACTCCATTATCCTTGCTATTCTACTGTTGTCTACTTGTAACAATAATTCCAGGGCCTCCCCTTCACGCCCCCTGAAAATCTGCCACTAGAATTTACACAATTTTCACCATATTTTGTTGAACCCAGTCAGAGGTCTCCCTCTCTTTATCTTGGATCAACAGTTGAGATTGCATTAGGATGGTTCTGCTTCATCAACTTCCCAATTTACCGACACTACTATTTCGTTTAGACACTCCAAGCAGATTCCCAAACTTTCCCTGAATTCCCCCAATAATTTCTCCTGATTTTCCATCTCTTTTATTTTTCAGTCAGCATCTTCAGTTCTTGCCTCAATTACGCTCACCACAACCTCAATGTATGACAAGGTTGTGTTTGTTCCTCTAATGCCTTTAGTTGCTCTTTTCTGAGAGGAGTTCACATCAATAACTTCGAAGAATTCGTCACTTTGGAAAGTGACCAGGTTGTTTAAGTCATTGGCAATGACTTGGGCTGCAAAATCCGGCCCATCTTTGGTGAAAAAGGAATTTTCTGAATTGGGTTGTAAAGGGCCCAAATCAGATTTTTCATTTAAGTGACCCATGTGCATGTCACATGCTCCCTCCATCTTATTTGACCCAGCTATCAAAGAAAACTCCCCCACGTGCTTCTGTATTTCAAACCCCTAATATTAAGGGATTTTTGTACTTGATTATAAAGCATCCTCTTTTGTCCGCAGGTCATTAACCTTTGTTGGATGATGCATCGGACTTTTTTCTCCGGTGGCTCCCTGAGAAGATTCCGACGAGAATTTGACTCGAGTTTTACACTCAGCCCATATCGGAATGTAGTAGGTGAAACCATTCTGAGAAACCGACACTTATTTCGGCAAGCTCCTCCCATCATTAGCTACTAAAATTCTTGCCCATTTCATATGATTTCTTAATTCAGTTTCCTCTTCAGTGGCCACCCAAACTCCACAAATTTGTCCGATTTCATGAAACACCTTATGCGACCACAGATGTAGAGGGATTTCGACGGCCCTGATCCAGGTTTCCTTGATCGTATTGGCCTTTGGTATACATCCTGCCATGGGACTCCACCATTCGAGATTGAAGTTGAACTTTCTCCAGGTCCTTTATTTTTGGAGTATTTGTTCCGCATAAATATTTTTGGGAATTCAAAAAGAAACCTGTCGCTAAACACCTCATATATGTTTAGCCCAAATGAGCTTTTCCAGGTAGTTGTCGACCATCTTCTTATTTCCGCCAGTGTGGGTTTCTCCTTAATTTTCGCACGAAGGCCTCCAAAAAAAACATCTATTTAGCAGGTCTGCATCTTGTCCACCAGATGTTGCAGATACTTTGATATTTCCCACTTTATTCGTCACACTGCTTCACGAATATTCCTGCTTTTCCAGTTACTATCTTGTACGACGTTTCCATATGGGTAGTTGTAAACAGTTAATCTTGGAGGATTTGTTGATCCTGTCTTCTTGTGCATTTAATAAAATTCTCGATTTTGTGTGCAATATCACACCAACTTGCATTCAAAGTTGTTTCTGGTATAATCACTACTGATCTTCCTCCCCTATTTAGAGACACGATACTTATAAATCTCCCATGTTCATTATGTTTCCTAGTACATAAATGTTCAGCGTCTCTTTCCGCAATTTTCCATCTCCCATTCATTTTCAAGTGATCTCTCGAAGCTTCTTTGAGAGTGAAGAATATCTGTTCCATGATTTTGCTGCTTAGAGTAGATCTTTTCATCATTTTTCGACTTCTCTCTACCCATTTGTATCATAAGGAGTTGTTGGAGTCCCACCTTGTGGTGTCAAAAGATTTAAACCCAGCATTGAAATAGATCCTGTTTTCCCCTATGTTTCAAAATCAAAGAAAGCGGTCTGAACAAGAGGAGAAGAGTTATAGCAGAAAATGTTAACTCGGAGGAAAGAAGAAAGAAAGGAAATTTTCCAGTAAAGGACCTGTAGGAAAAAGGTCAGAAAGGGTGTTTTTCTCTCCTAGAAAGTAGGAGAGAGAAGATTTTTGGGTTTCGTGCCTGAGAGCCAAGATAATGTCCAATAATTGGTATTATATATTAGTTAATAGACAATCTCAGGGTTTTTTTCAGTCAGTTAGGGGAATAAAGCAAGGTGAGCCCCTATTACCTATTTTATTAATTTTGGCTGATAAAGCACTATCAAGAGGTTTGAATGCTTTGGAAGAGAATCCAAACTTTGTAGGATATGGGATGCCTAAGTGTAGTCCCTACGTTAACCATTTATCATAAGCAAATACCAAATTGTAATGACCCTCCAGGTCATTTTCTGCGTTTTCGTGCTTTTTCTATGTTTAGCGCGTTCCTATAGCTGCCCCAAGTCATTTATGACTTGTTGGGACTGACAGTTCGGTTACCGAGCAGTTCGTTTGGTTTTTTAGGGCCATTTCCCTGTTTTGGAGCTTTTGAAGTTGAGAAATGGGTCTCGGGCATAAACTTCAGTTAAACGGCTTCGGATGCCATTTCTGACAGTCTCACCAGCTCCGGAATATCGATTTTAGGCTAGGGAGACCCTTGGTCCAAGTTCCGAGACTTTCAGGCTCGTTTTGGGCTATTGAGTGGATTTTGGTTAAAACGTCCCCTTGAGTGTGGGACCCACTTTTTATCGAAACGACCTCGAATGGAAATTTTTATGGCATCGTTGATTACGAAATGCCGAATTTGGTAGGGTAGCATAGTTCGTTTGCGTTCACGAGATTCCGAACGAATCCCGAGGCCCCAGTCGGAGTATTTGCAACTTGCCAAAGTTGCTGGTGCTGATGCACCTGGTGTAGGCGAAAAATGGCCTTCACGTTTCCGTGGCCTTGGCCGCAATCGCGTGGGTCAAGGATTTTGACCTCCGCGTTCGCAGGCCAACCTTCTTCTTCGCGATCGCGGTGGACCGGCCTCGTTCGAAAAGGTCTGTCTAGGCCAGCTCCTGCATTCGCGAAGAAGGTCCCCTTGCAGTATATAAGTCTCCCCCTTCGTTTTTCCAACATATTTTCTTAAGTGTTGGACACCATTAGAGACTTGAGAGCTTAAAAGCAGTATGGAAATTAATATTTGGTGCTGGGATTAGCTTGGGGACCTGATTGGAAGCATTATATCGTCGATATCTCGTAAATTTCTGGTTATTTTCCCATGTAATTCTCCGATTTAGTTCATATTCTTTGGATTGCACTGGGACTGATTAGAGGCTGGTTCGAGCTCGGATTTTTGCCCAATTTTAGGGCAAAATGATCCTTGAGTTGAAAGGGACGTTGTGACGGCTTCAATTTCGCAGTTCCGCAAGCGGGCTCCACGTGGGATGTTTAGTTCGATTTCTGACGCGGAGCGTGAATACACAATATGGGTATCGATATTCTCGTCTTGATGCATAGATCATTTTTTTGTTAGCGTGGCGGCGGTCGGAGGCTTCTCGAAAGGGAAAAGCTCCGGTGTAGAGGATTTGGCGAACTTTCGACGACGTTCAGGTAGGCTAGGCTTACCTTTCTTCTAGACTATGCTTAATAATGGTATTAGTGTAGTATTGTGCTAGCTATGGGTGGTATTTACGGCTCGGTTGTTCTTTTTAGCATTTATCGCCCTGTTTTAGCCGGATAAGGCCCCTTTTTGGTAGAATTTGGGTCGTTTTCCCTTAGGTTAGTATACTATCATCCTTTAGGATTAAACTTAGTGACTTGGGTCGGGATTAAGAAGCCTTAGCCTAGGTTTGGGTAGGTGTTTGCCTTAGGTTGGTTTATCGGGGTACATTAGTGGGCCCCACTGCCTTTTTTAGATAAAAATGCTTCGAATGGCTTATCTTTAGGCTTAGGTGAGCTTATGACTTCTTCCTTAGGCGATGAGCTTATGACTTCTTCCTTAGGCTATTACCTAGGTCTGGGTTGACTTAGACTTGACTGCTCGCCTATTTAACTTCATTACCCCGAGTAGGGCAGCAACTGATCTTTAACTGCACCTCTTTGATCTAGTATTCGGAACCCGCCTGGCCTTAGCGGATTTAAACGTCCGAGATTGAATTTTATAAATAAATGGATTTGGAAATAGGTTTAGACCCCTGGAATATCGTTAAGTGCTTCATGCTTTTTAAGTTCCGGTTCGAGTCCGGCGATTACTATGTTATTATTATCTATGAGTTCCGGTTCGAGTCCGGCATATGCTTTATTTCTATCATTATCAGTTCCAGTTCGAGTCCAGCATCTATTAGGATTATGGCCTACAACTTATGAGTTCCGATTCGAGTTCGGCATCGATTTATAGTTATGGTTCACTGTTTATGAGTTTTGGTTCGAGTCCGGTATCTGTCCTCTTGTTACTATCCACTATTCCCAATTTGAGTCCGGTACCTGGCCTCTTGTTATTATCTATTGGTTCTGGTTCAAGTCCGGTACATCCTTATCATTATGGATTTGGGATTGGAAATTTGTCGGAAACTGGTAAGGCTTATGGTTACAGCTAGGATGTGCGTATACAGTACGCATATTGTCCATCTTGGCTTATTTTACGTTCCTTACTGTTATTTATGGTTCTTACCTTGATTTTTTTCACTTATTTGCACCCACATTGCTTATGGGGGCTCGGTTAGGTTATTCTTCTTCTTATGTGCGCCTTCTGGGCTAATTGGGGCCCGATTAGGTTATAGCTAGGCTTTTACTTTCATTCTCGAGTTATTTACGCCTTATTTATCGCCCTTGCCTAGTATAGCTTGTTATTTCCATTCCTAACCCTTATTATTGACTTTAGCTTATCTTATCACACTTTATTTATATTTTTATTGTATTTGAGCTCAGTCGGCCGATGATGCCTACTGAGTACCCGTTGTTTTGGTACTCATACTGCACTTCTGCATCTTTTCTCTGATGCAGATCCGAGTACGAGTCACCGCCGCTGACGTTATCCTCGGGCTTTGCTACTGATTCGGAGACAGGGTGCTTTCTAGAGTCCGGAGCTGATCCTCCTCCTTGTGCTTCAGTGATAGTCTTTTGTATATTCCGAGACTATTATGTATATATATTTTGGATACTGTCCAGTATTCTCTGTTTTGGTTATAGTGGTTCTTGTACTGACCTTACCAGGTCTTGGGAGGGATCCATTTTTGTATATTTTGTCTTTTTCCCTCTCTTGTATAGTATGTTATATATGTATATCTCTCTTGTTTCCGCTTATTATTTGTTATTGTTGACTTCATTCTCGTTTCTCTTTATCTTCCGTCCGTTAGCCCATTACTTGCCGTTCCGGGTTATGGCTTGGCTTACCTACTGGCGGGTTAAAGTAGGTGTCATCATGACTTGAGAAATCGGGTCGTGACACATACTTTTTGCCTCTACTAATAAACAATCTCTTGAAGTATGATGGATATAGTAAGAGAGTATACTTTTTGCCAATGTCCCTGCTTCTTGGTGTTTTAATCATCTTGTCCTCTCTTTGCTTCTCCAAAGAGATCTTTCTTTCATCTAGCTTAATGAGTAAGGCAAGAGCCTCCTTTTCACATCCTCCGAAAGTAGCCCCATACATATTGCCTAGCTCCAAGATGTTAGTTACCCAGTTTGATGCTTCCACTTCTATTTCGTGCAAATCTTGTGTTTGCATGGCTACCAGTTCTACATCATGCACCTGTGGGAGTTGTAAATTGTGAGAAACTTCCTGACATTCATTTGCGCTAACCCCTTATATAGAAATCACTTTACCCGTATCCTTCTGGTTGGATGGTGTCTTTCTCTGTTTTGTTCCTTCCTCGGCAAGCTTGGGAGTTTCCTGATGTAAGCTTCCTGGGTACAGTTTCGAAGTTTCTCTTCTCACTCTGAAGAGGGCGTTTGCATGCCCACATTTCCTTGATTTGAATTGGATGGAAGAGAATTTGTTGTGTGAGCCTTTTGATTTCCAACCGTAATCTCCCATTCTTTGTAAGTTTCCAGAAATTTTGATACTAACTCTTTTAAGTTCTTTAAGACTGGATCAGCTTGATATACATAGGTGGTAACATTATAACCATCCACATGCTCCTCCCTTGGATTTTGTGGACTTATCTGCCTTTTTTTCAGGTTTTGATCCAGATGAAATTGTTTTGGGCCCAACCGCAATTTAACTCAATACTATTCTCTAGGCCCATATAGCTTTGATTGGCCATCTGTGTCCCACGTAGTTTGACATCTCTAGTACAAATCCCATGTCTGTCCACTGATAGCAACCTCACCCACCTCGTTACCAACGAAAGGTGGCTTCAATAC
Source organism: Capsicum rhomboideum (assembly GCA_031232105.1). NCBI lineage: Eukaryota > Viridiplantae > Streptophyta > Magnoliopsida > Solanales > Solanaceae > Capsicum > Capsicum rhomboideum. Next base: position 44,456,451 of record CP124708.1, on the reverse strand, counting down.
TTTCTGGGTAATAGCATGGTCTTCCTTGTCTACTCAGATAATGTACCTTGCTGACGTTTTCATCCATACCAACATAGCGAACTGAAATCCATCATTTACGATCGTGATCTCCTTTGGAATGGTAGAACTGTCACCTTAGATCTTGATTCTGGCCCATTTAAGGTGATTCTATAATTTTGTTTCCTCTTCAGTTTCCACCCATCCCCCGCAAGAATCACTTAAGCTCTTAAAAGTATTCTGAGACTACAGGTGTAGAGGTATACCCACGATTCTTACCCAGACTTTGGAGGGACTCATTTTCTGTTCGATCGCACATGCTACCGGCGACCACCATTGAAAGTATACATGGGATTTCGTCCAGTCCCACTCTCCGTTCATGATATGTTGAGTTCAGCTGCAATTCTAGATGCAAACTCGGAAAGGAAATTAATGTCTCCCATTTCATAGATGTTGTTCAGGCCATGAGCTTGTTTCCATAAGGTGTTTTCCTATCTTCTGACTTCTAATAGGATGGGCAACTCTGAAACATTATTTGGGAAAGTCCCCACCAAACATCTCTGTAAAACTTCATTTGGGAGCTTGACCCCTCATCAATGGATATATCTCCCTATCTCCCCCCCCCCCTCTCTTCATCAATACGGAGTCTTTCATGCCTTCATTACCTTCCTTAGTCGACCACTAAAAGCCCCTAACAGCTTCAGAGTACGGGAGAGGATGGGAGGTTCTTCTCAGCCAATCTTGGCTTAGCCCTAGCATGGGGATCCTGTTTCTTCAAAAAAACCTTCTATCTTGTCAGCAATAAAATTTCATCTTGCATTAAATGTCAGTTCCGGTATGATTACCACCGATCTTTTTCTCCCCCTTAAACTCACAATGTTGATGTACCCGCCAAACTTGTTGAAATTCCTAGAGCAAAATGTTTCTGAGAAATTATCTTTTCTCTCCATCTTCTAACAAAGTTACCATTCACTTAAGATGCTTCTCTCAGACTTAGAGAGATCCATTCCATAGTCTTCTGGTTAAAAGTTGTTCTCTGGATGAAATTTCTACTCCTCTCCGCCCACTTGTACCATATCTCTGTTGTGCTACATGATCTTGTTATGTCGAAAGATTTGAAACCCACCGGAAAGTAGATGTTGTTATCCATCGAAACCCTAGGAAAGTGAGTATCGGAAGGAGAGAGAGAGAGAGAGGGAACAGAATAAAGAGATGATTATTTAGTTCTAATGGGGTATAAAGGTCATCAACTTTAGAGGGGTATTTTAGTTTGGAGTTTCCCATTTCTATATTAGTATTGATAGTAGGAAATTCAAAATAGGTTCACCCACATTCCAGTATAAGAATATTAAGAACAAAGAAGCATCAAATTAACAAAGTCGTAAAAGGGAATACAATACCTAGGATATTCACGACGTAGACCTTTTCAAGCAAAAGAACCTTCATATCCTTCCAAAATCTTGTCAATTGATTCAAAATTCCGGGTGCACCTTTTGAACTGCAAAGAAGAGAGAAAAATAAGATGCATGAGAAAGTTGTCTACTACATTACAGTGATCAGTAAATGCCAATTCCAATCATGCTTGCTGGCATGATGGTAATTCTTAGCTGTCTTGGACCATGTTTTTATGAAGGCTCCTTACTCATCCTTGGAATCATTCCTTGTTTGGAATGAACCATGTTGACTAGGTGAAGCAACTGCATTAATGACAAGAGATTAAGATCAAATTATGGTGTGATTGATATAATAACAAGAAAGAACCTTGTAAGGAAAACAAAAACTAAGGAAAAGACAAAACATCAATTATATTCATAACAGCGCTGATTTATCCCTTGGGGGTGGGTTGTTTGGCTCAAAACTAGGTTAGCCTGGGATTATAACCAGGATTATCTATCCCACCTTCTATATGGGATAGATGATCTCATTCCATTATCAAAACCAAGATAAAATCATGATGAAAGAATCTTCATCATCAATAAGCATGATCACACACAATGTACTTTAGAAAATCATTCAATCAATCAACTACACTCTTTCCCTGAATTAGTAAGACGGCTATAATGAATCTTCTATCAATTTCGTTATATTCATGCCTTCGTTATAATACCAAATAATTTGTTTAAGGCAATGGATTTTCTAAAACTAGAAGTTCTTTAAATTTCACATTATCTCTTCACGAACATACAACGGCAACTAGTTGGTCGACCTTGACAAGCACCTGATGTAGTCTAAGTATAACAACGAAGGTATTGATCTCAATTAGTTGGTAATACCTGTGTAGATATTTACATTGTGTTCTGTCCTTAGTACGTTGGCATTAAATTTGGGAGATTGCAAGTCTTTTGAGACTACTTCCCTGAACAATCTAACAATAGATTTACCTTGTCCCCAATTATCACCTTATATGTGCTACTGATGCTCATACTTACTGGTGAGTATCACCTTATGTCATGATATTGATGCCCCTACTTACTAATGCCGGACCACTTTTGAGTTTGGACCTTTTTGATTAATAAAATCCATCCCATGAGGCCATAATTTTTTTGAAAAAAAAAGATGCATACTGGCACATATGGACATCTACATAGGACATGGTAAAAAACATATTTGTTATCAAGCAAAATGAGGTAACTTTCATTAAACTGCATATAGAGGATGCTAAAAGATACAGCAGCTTAGCAAAACAGTAGCTCCTGTACAATGTTCCTGTAATCACAAAGGGGCCGTTTGGTAGGGCGTATAAGAATAGTGCAAAATATGGTGTATTAGTAATGCTGGTACTCATTATGCTTGCATTAGTTATGCTGAGATTTTTCTTATCCAGTGTTTGGTTTGATGTATAAAAAATAAAATGCATTGCATAATTTTTTTTAAAAAATATTTGTTACAAAAATACCCTCCACAAATAAGGTGGAAAGGATGTGAAAACGGTTTTGAGAGACAATTGTGTCTTTAAGTATGCTAATGTGCTAATGCATACATTAGAACCTCTTGCATTACTAATACCATGGATTTTCATGTATTAGTTATACATACCTTAATACCAAAGAGTGTATAACTAATGCTTGCATTACTTATACGTAGGTTGAAAAAATATACCAAACAAGGTACTAGTAATACACAAAGCTAACGTATGCATTATTTTTTCTGACACACTCTAACAAATGACCCCCAAGTGTAAATCAAGGAGCTGACAAAGTCCATGAAATGATCAATACTATTTACATCTGCAACTTCAAGTTTACACAAACAAAAGAGATTCTCTAGACATCTTGCTAGGGCATGGTGGAAGCACCTCAAGCGACATTCTCTTATTTTACTTTTATACATCTAACTAACTTCTAGTACTATTGATATGAACCAAAATGCGGAAGATAGAGATAAACTACGAAAAATGAAGAAATCGATAGTGGAACCAATAGTTAGACATAAGAAGATAAGAAAAAGGACAACCGAAGGATATTTCAAATCCAATGACCTTCCTTTGGATTACCAACGAACACCTAACTCTTACAATTGACCTCGAGGGAATCGAAAACAGCCTCACAACCAATGTTTCTAATCAAAACATTCAACAAAAGTTTTCCAACTCTCTTAGGAGTATTTCTCATCAATAATAATCAAAAACTAAACTAAGAAATGGAAAGACAAGCTATTTATAGCTATGGGCCCAAAAGTGACCCTAGACATTGTTCTTGGGCCCAAAAGTGACCCATTAAAAGAAAGGACCCCTCGGCGATGCACTGCTCCTCCGCCAAATAGTGTGGCGATGCGCCAATTAGGCCCTAGCATCGCCAAAGTATCCAGTGGAGGTCCTAGCTCGTGTTGCCCCTATGACCATCGCCCAAGGGTGTCGCCAAAGGGCTTGGCGCTGCGCCAATATGCCCTACCATCCCCGAATTGGGCAGAACTCCATTCTTGGTCTTGGTGATCTACTTGTTTGGTCCCACTTCCTCTAATGCCCTCCCATCTTCACTCCAAATGGTCCTCAATACATAAAACCCTTGCTTTGTGGTCAACACTCGATCAAGTACCTCGGGTTTTCATGAACAAAGCTTGTATCCTTTGGAGTTCTCTCACTTGGCTTCTAGTAAACAGTCTTGAGGTAATTTGGGTCGTATCATCCTCTCCTTCTTGAGAAAAAATTGTCCTCAAATTTGGACAAGTATCATCATCAATGGCTTCAAAAGGAGATAGATCACACACATTGAAAGTGCCATGCACTTGATAATCCGGTGGAAGGTTAATTTTGTAGGCATTATCATTTATCCTTTCAAGCACTTGGAAAGGACCATCACCTCTAGGCATCAACTCGGTCTTCCTTTGAGTTGGGAATCGCTCTTTGCGGAAATAAACCCACACCCAATCACCCGGTTCAAGCACAAGCCTCTTTCGCCCTTTGTTTGCTCTCTTGGCTACCTCTTGATTCTTCTTCTCAAGGCGAAGCTTTACCTTCTCATGTAGCTTTTTCATGGCCTCCGCTCTCTTGCTTCCATCTAAGCTTATAATAAGATCTTAAGAAAGAGGGGTGAGATCCAAGAGGGTAAGGGGGTTAAAACCATAAACACATTCAAAATGAGTCATACCAATAGTCGCATGAATAACTCTATTGTAAGCAAATTCGACTAATGGTAAGTGATCCTCCCAAGAAACAAGTTTCCCATTAACCACAATGCGTAACAAAGAACCTAAGGTCCTATTCACAACCTCGGTTTGACCATCTGTTTGTGGGTGGCATGAAGTGGAGAATAGCAACTTAGTGCCAAGCCTACCCCACAAGTCTTTTCAAAAGTGACTAAGGAACTTGGAGTCCCTATCACTTACGATGGTTTTGGGAATCCCGTGTATCTTAACAACATTTTCAATGAACAAGGATGCCACATTGGAGGCATTATTGCACTTGTGACACGGGATAAAATGAGCCATCTATGAAAACCGATCCACAACAACAAAAATACTATCCCTTCCCCTCTTTGTCCTAGGCAATCCCAAAACAAACTCCATAGAAATATCAATCCAAGGTCGTAAGGGAGTGGGAAGTAGGGTATATAATCCATGAGGAAGAAGTTGCGATTTAGCGTTATGACACTCTACACATTGACCACAAATACGTGCAATGTCTTGGCGCATCTTTGGCCAATAAAATTGTTCCTCAAGGATTCCGAGGGTCTTGGCAATTCCAAAGTGACCCATCATACCACCATCGTGAGCCTCTCTCACAAACAACTCTCTCCAAAAGCTTGAGGGCACACAAAGTCTTTTTCCTTTGAACAAAAATCCATCAAATTTGGAATAGGAAATAGAAGTCCTATCCCTAATCCATCATTCCCTTTCCCATTCCTCACAATCCTTAAAGATTTGAGCAAATTTGGGGTCCTCGGGATACAATGTCTTCAAGCAATCAAAACCAAACAATTTAGAAGACAAGGTATTAATCAACACGTGTTTTCTAGACAATGCATCGGCTACCACATTCCCTTTCCCCTTTTTGTATTGAATTACATAGGGAAAAGTTTCCAAAAACTCGATCCACTTGGCATGTCGTTTGTTCAATTTATCTTGGGCCTGGAGGTGTTTCAAGGATTTATTGTCGATTCGAATCACAAATTCCTTGGGCCACAAATAGTGTTGCCAATTACCCAAAGCTTGAATTAAGGCATACAACTCAAGATCATATGTAGAGTAGTTCAAGGTTGCTCCTTTGAGCTTTTCGCTAAAGTAAGCAATGGGCTTTTGGTCTTGCATTAAGACGGTTCCAACGCCTACTTTGCTAGCATCACACTCTATCTCAAACATTTTATCAAAGTTGGGTAATTGCAACAAGGGAGCGGAGCTAAGCACGGATTTCAAAGTTTCAAAGGCTTTGGCTTGCTCATCACCCCAATTGAAAGGCTTCTCCTTGTGGATTACCTCGGTCAAGGGAGCGGCGATGGTGCTAAACCCTTTGAAAAAACGCCTATAAAAACTAGCCAACCCATGGAAGCTTCGTAGTTCACTAATGAATTTCGGAGTTGGCCAATTCTTGATAGTGTCTATCTTGGATTCATCCACCTCGACTTCTCTTGAGCTTACAACAAATCCCAAGAATACTACTTCATTCACACAAATAGAGCACTTTTCAAGATTAGCATACAACTTCTCTCTCCTAAGCACATCAAAGATACTTTTCAAATGTAAAACATGCTCTTCAAGGTATTTGCTATAAACTAGAATATCATCAAAGTATACTACCACATACCTCCCTTTGAACGGTTTTATGACATGGTTCATTGACCTCATAAAGGTACTAGGAGCATTGGTAAGACCAAAAGGCATAACCATCCATTCGTATAGACCAAATTTGGTCTTGAAGGCGGTTTTCCACTCATCACCCGAGTGCATCCGGCTTTGGTGGTACCCACTCCTAAGGTCTATCTTAGAAAACACACAAGAACCATTAAGTTCATCTAGCATATCATCCAAACGGGGAATAGGGTGGCGATACTTTATCGTTATTTTGTTGATTGCACGACAATCAACACACATGCACCACGCCCCATCTTTCTTTGGCACCAATAAGATTGGTACCGCACATGGGCTCATGCTCTTCTTGATGTATCCCTTGTTGAGGTGTTCCTCAACTTGCCTTTGGAGTTCCTTTGAGTCCTCCGGATTGCTTCGATAGGCCGATTTGTTTGGCAATTGTGAGCCCGGCACGAAGTCAATTTGGTGTTCAATTCCCCGAAGCGGGGGCAATCCCTTTGGAAGCTCCTTTGGGAACACATCATCATAATCCTGCAAAACAAGGGAAATAGAATGGGGAATAGAAGGTGTAGATTGGTTAGTTAGAAAAGCATGTGCTAGGAGGAGCATGGGCTTGTCCTCGTCAACTTCTTTGAAAAGATCCTTGTTTCTAGCCAACATCACCATTTGACCCTTCCCTTTCAACTTCCTCCTTTCTTCTCTTTCATCGGTCTCCTCACCATAGGTTTCCTCCTCCCCTTCCTTCCTACCCTTCTCCTTCAACTATCTCATCTTTGATTTATCTCATTCACTTGTGAAGGTGAAAGAAGATGAAGCATGAATTTCCGACCATTCAACTCAAAAGAATATCGATTGGTCATTCCATCATGTTTGGTTGAACGATCATATTGCCATGGTCTTCCAAGCAAATTATGGCAAGCTTGCATGGGAATCACGTCACATAGCACTTCATCATGATAATTCCCAATCTTGAACCAGATCACAACTTGTCTATTCACTTTCAGTTCCCCACACTCATTCAACCATTGGAGCTTATATAGTGTGGCATGCTTGGTTGTGGGTAACTTCAAGAAATTAACCATAGTGGCACTAGCAATATTAGCACAACTCCCACTATCAATGACCAATGAGCAAACATTTTCTTTGATAAGACACTTTGAATGAAATAGATTCTCCCTTTGACTAGGGTCATCAATTGTTTTACTAATCATAACTCGTCTTACCACATAATTTGGAATCATGGACTCTCCTTCTTGAGGCCAAGCATCCTCAATTGGAGTCGTCCTCATCATTCCTTAGGGCACAGTAATCTCTCCATCATCTTGTTCTTCCCCGACATACTCATCATTTCCAAATTCATCTTCTTCTTAAGCTTCTCCTTCACCATTCTCCTCTTGTTCCACTTCTTCCCCAAGGTAGTACACCTTCCCTTCTTTAAGGATGACATTCCTTCGGTTAGGACATTCATTTGCCTTGTGTCCCTAACCTTGACATTTAAAACATTGGAATCCCTTAGACTTAGAAGTCGGATATTTGTTACCTTCATTTTTTGGTGGATACTTTGGAGTACTTTTCTCGACGGGCTTCTTGTCATAAGACCCTTTGAAATCTTTGTTCTTGTTCCAACCCGATGACGATTGAGCTATCTCTTTGTTCTTTTCTCAAGAATTAGTCGATGAGCATCCTTTGGGTTTGATAGATGTCTTCTCCTTGAGATCTCTCTCAACTTCCAAAGTCGCTTGAAAGATCTCTTCAATAGTAGCAAGCTTATGGCAAGTCATCGAAGAGGAGATCTCCTTGTTCAACCCAACCTTGAAACGGATGACGGCGTGTTCCTCATTCTCATGGTACTCAAGTTTCAAGATCAATTGTTGAAACTCATCATAGTAAGCTGTAAGCCAAAACACTCTTGTTTCCTTGCCTTAAGTTATACAACTTGGCAAGTAACTCATGTCAATATCTCTCCGGTACATACTTTTGTCTCATAAGGCCCTTCAATGCATCCCATAGTGGTGGTGGTCCCTCATTAAGGACTTGTTGATACATCTTGGCATATTCCCACCATGTAATAGCAAATCTTTCAAATTGCGCTATGGCATAGCAACTCTTCTTGATATCGGTTAGATCATTGACTTGGAAGATTCTTTCTCAAGTCGACTCCCATGCTAGATAAGATTCGGGATCACACTCTCCATTGAAGGTTGGAAGATTAGTCTTGATGGAATCGATTTCGACATCTCGACCTCCATTGCCACCTTGGTTATTATAAAAATTCCATTGACCACCTTGATCTTGATTAGCATTGGCATTCCTTGGTCCTTCATCTCGAGGTTGATTACCAAAGTTTCCTCTTCCATGTGGAACCGGACCAAATCTACCGCCTCGACCTCTATGCCCTACTTGTCCTCTTGGTCTATTCCTCACAAATTCCGCAAACAAGGATAACTCTTCATTCTCAACTTATGGATCCTCGACTTGGACCGGTGGATCTTGGTTAAGTGGTGCTTGGGGTGGTGGATTTTGGGGTATTTGGTGAGGTGGGTTTTGGTTTTATAGAGCTTCTTGGTGGACTTGATTATGTAGTGGACGAATGGGGTTTCGGTTATTTGGATAGGTAGTGGCTTGGGTGATAGGATCATGTACTTGTCTTGGTGGATTATAAATTTGGTGGAGTGTTTCCGGGGAGATGGTGGTTGAGGTGTTTTGAGCATGTCCACTAGAGGAGGCCTGATAGTTTTGTGGAGTGGAGTTGTTGGAGTTTAGACGACCCTCCATGTTGACCATCCTCCCATCCATGGTTGACATACTCCCTTGGAGTGTGGTCATGTGACCTTCCATGGATTCCATTCTACGACTCAAAGATTCAATTGCCGCCAAGATTGTATTCGAAATACTGTCATCCATAACAAGAGGTGTTTCGCCTTCCAGAGCCATGGTACCTAATTAAAGAGACACTAACAAAGACAACAAACAAGTTAGCGTTAAGAAATCAATCTCACAATCTCTACACACCTTTGTATTGCCTCACACTTTGACTCACTAATGTTGAAGGCTTGATTATACTCCGATGGTAGGTGAGGTGTCGATTGTTGCTCTTGGCCGGAATAAGTTCTTGTTTGTTAGAAAGACGAACTACTCAAGCAATTACGAACTTGAATGAAAAAAGAACTACGAAGATAAAAACGAGAAAAGCACGCAAGAAAAATAGCACTAAGAAAGAACGGACTCAAAGATTAATCAACCAACTAAGTAGATCAAATACTAGTTGTTAATTAGTTTTGGAATCAAGAAATGGATTAGGAATCAAGGAATTGAAACTAAGATGATTGAACCTGAGTTTGATTGGATAACACGAAGTTTGGATCACCCAAAGTGAGTTAGGATCGCAAAAATGTACCCAAGCATCGCCAAACTTACTTGTGCATCGCCAAATTGGACCTTGTGTTGCAGATTTTAACAGTTTCTAGAGTGCAATTCGGGGAGGGTGACGTGTCAATCGGCGATGCGGGGTGTCAATTGGCGATGGCCAATATGGTGCGCCGATTTGGACAGTTTCATCCCCTGAAGCCTCCAAAAATTTGGGATCTTGTGGTCCCAGCTGTACCCTCTTTCTTGTCCTTTCTCCTTTTGGAATATTCCCTCTTTGGTACTAACACCTATCCTTTCCCTTTTGGTACCTTTCTTGGATCAAACAACAATTTTTTGTTGATCCTTTCCTTTGAAGATTTGAATATTCCTCAAGAACACCATGAACAACATGAAGAACCCAAAAAACAAAAATCACTCACTATAGCTCGGATTCGTACCAAATTTCAGACCTTGGGTCCTTTCGTTATGGGAAACACTTTCCAATAATTCTTATCTTTCAATTCCAACCCAAAATCGATAGATCTAAAAACCACTTTCAAATTTCTTCAAACTCAAGATCCCAACAATGGTGATTTTCTCAACCACTCAAATCACTCCTAAAACTCAGATTTCGACCTAGATATTTCTAGAGGAAATAAATCTAGCAACAAAAACTCAAATAAGACTCAAAACAACAAAAATATTTTTGGGATTTTCTTAAAAACGTTTTTGACAATTTTTTTTTTGTAAAATCAAACCCAAGACTAGAATCGTTGGAACGATCCTAAGCTCGACTCTGATACCAAATGATATGAACAAAAATGCGGAAGATAGAGATAAACTACGAAAAATGAAGAAATCGATAGTAGAACCAATAGTTAGACATAAGAAGATAAGGAAAAGGACAACCGAAGAATATTTCAAATCCAACGACCTTTCTTCGGATTATCAATGAACACCTAACTCTTACAATTGACCACGAGGGAATCGAAAATGGCCTCACAACCAACGTTTCTAATCAAAACATTCAACAAAAGTTTTCCAACTCTCATAGGAGTATTTCTCATCAATAATAATCAAAAACTAAACTAAGAAATGGAAAGACAAGCTATTTATAGCTATGGGCCCAAAAGTGACCCTAAACATTGTTCTTAGGCCCAAAAGTGACCCATTAAAGAAAGGACCCCTCGGCGATGCACTTCTCCTCTGCTAAACAGTGTGGCGATGCGCCAATTAGGCCCTAGCATCGCCAAAGTGTCCAGTGGAGGTCCTAGCTCGTGTTGCCCCTATGACCATCGCCCAAGGGTGTCGCCAAAGGGCTTGGCCCTGCGCCAATATGCCCTACCATCCCCGAATTGGGCATAACTCCATTCTTGGTCTTGGTGATCTACTTGTTTGGTCCCACTTCCTCTAATGCCCTCCCATCTTCACTCCAAATGATCCCAAATACATAAAACCCTTGCTTTGTGGTCAACACTCGATCAAGTACCTCGGTTTTCATGAACAAAGTACTCGCTTGGCTTCTAGTAAACGGTCTTGAGGTAATTCGGGTCGTATCAACTATTTAGCATTTCAGATTTTGTGTGCAAAACAAGAACTTCTCCCAACAAAATTACTATCTTTTGATATAAGATCTTCATATGTGATTTTCGGAGTTCTTGGCAATGCACTTGCTTATAAAAGAAAAGAGTCAAATAACATTCCTGTTCACAGATTAACATATTTGGGAGGATGTACTTCCGAAGCGCATCATCTAAATAAAGGAATCTTGTAAGTTAGGAAAGAATCGTGAACCCTGTTGAATTAGGTAGAGAAGGTGAAATGAACACATATGAATGATAGTAGACATTACCTGCTACTGTGCAAGAAGTCTGCACAGAAGTCAATGGTCTTTTTGATCCGGTGTGCGGGAACCCTGGAGAAACATTTTCAGAAATGTCTGGGAAATACATTGGACAGAATAATTAATATTACATCACCTTTCAATTGCAATGGTTTCATCACAAAACCTAAAATTGCAAAAGGAAGCATCAGCAATGCCTCTATCCAGAACGCCCAACGCCAATTAAGAAGACTTCCAACCTACCACAGAGTGGAGCTCTAGTAAGACTTGCATGCTCCACAAAAGACACTTTCCACAAGAAAGCTTAACTCATAGCAACTGAAGCGAGCTCACCAATCCGCCATACACATAACCAACAGCAATCCCAGTTGGTATACACATGTAAAATATTCCCAGCCATGCTGTTTTCTGATATGAAGGGGAATTAGAATGCCGAAATCACATTACAGACATTACATTAGATGCAGAAACATTTAGCAGTTGTACACGAGCAGCTATGAAGTTGAAGAAGCATGTACAAGCTAGTGATCATCAAGAAAAAAAGTTAATATTTAATTGGATGTCTTTGTTAACATGATAAACTAGGAAATATACAAGGAGGTCAAATTGGAACGAGCATTCATTTCCATTATGAAGCATTGTTGTTCGTATTACAGCATCTTCTCCACAATTTTGAGGAATTTCAATAAAAATATGGAACCATACAGTTTAGTAAAGTAAAACAATATAAATAGGAAACAACTTGCATAAAGCCAGGTGGTGCTCATTTTCTGACAGATATCTTCATGGACAAAATTATCCAGAAGATCTAAGTTAAATAGATCCACCAATTAAAAAAAAAAAAGAACTCACAACTTGCTTTAATCAAGCCAACAAGAGAGTTCAATGAACCCAACCCACAGTACACCAACAACATACCCAGCGTAAATAAAATGGAGAACACAACGCTAGGAGGGATTGAACCTCTGACCTTGTGGTTAACAGCCACGCGCTCTAACCAACTGAACCTAACCTACAGTATATTAAATATTTGTTTACAGGAATTGTGATTGCTCTTCATTACCAAGAGACATAGTACCATGGACTAGGTAACATTTAAGTAGATGCATAGGACTGGAAGCGCTATCCCAATGTTTCAGAGTTACAATTATTACCAGACTGATACTCTCATTTTTGCACGTGCTTATAAATCATAAACTCATAGTTTTCAATGGCAATACACAGAGAAACCTTCAAATATACTGAAAATTACTGCACCCATTAATGCAATCATACCTTTATGCGGGCCCTCACTAAGTTTAGGTACACCATTTTTAAAAATGAAAAGGAGGCGAGAGCTTGCACCTTGTCTTATAAGCATAAATAATTTTGAACATTAATGAACCAGGAGTACAAGCAGAGGAACAACCCATCACATTAGCAATAGATATTAGCACCCAGAGCTACCCAGAATCTTCTTATCCTCAGAACAGAAATAAAACAACAGCATTACAGCATGCATCATCTACTCAGTCAGCACCTTTGCATAACTTAATCACAAATGCAAAACAAACCTGATCAACTGGGGCTTTGTCATCAATGAATGGAGCAGCAAGGCTTATAAAAGATGCCTCACCAACGCCCACCAGCCTGATAAAGGAAACAAATTATTAACAAATAGAACCAACCCCCACCAAAAGAAAAAGTAGAAAAAACAGGTAGCATTTGAAAGAACCAGCATAAGCTACTCACATTCTGCAGATGGTAATGGACCAGAAATTAATTGACAGGCCACAACCAGCAGTAGCAAAGGTCCAGACTGTCAATCCAACTCCAATAAGTCTAAATGGGTTAACACTGCCAAGTCACAAGAATACAAGAAATATGAGAAATTGATTAAATAGATGGCACACCACAGTGTATAGGTATACATACAATTCAAATCCATTCCCTTCACTTTCAACTTTTTCCAATCCCACTCTTTGCATTTTAAGTGGCAAAGCATGAACTTGGAGGAGAAAGGATGAGTTTTAGTCAAAGTTCAACAACATAATTGAAAGAACAGCATCTCTAGAGATGGCAATGGGTTCATATATGAGAAGGCTGGAGTCGGAAGAGTTAGAACTCTACATAAGGCTATTTTATTCAATGAATTTGGTGAAAAGTATGGGGGTGTCTCAAAAAGTTGCATCTGCCTCACAAAATACTTATGTATAGTTGGAAGCAGTAGCATTTGTAACCCTTTGAAGACGAGTACCGCAAGAAAATACATATGATGGACCTTGCTTGAAGCTTGTCAATAGTGGTCGAAGTTTTAGCTCATGATTGAAGTACACAAAGTCCACCGGGTATTTCATTGCCTACTCTTAACTACAATCTCTGTTTCGTCGAGTAATAAGTTGGCCTTGCTATTTCTCTTCGAAAAGGTACTCGAACTACTTGTAACCCTCATCCGGCTTATAATTTCTTAAGTTAGCACCATTTATCGCCTTCACATCATGCCTTCATCACAAATTTATCCACCTTCAAAATACCTATAATTGCAGCAAAAGCAATGAATCATGCAGCTTGGTATCAAGCTATGATTGAGGAAATGACAGGTCTGCATACAATGGTAACTGGGAGATAGTTCTTTTAGTACATGGCAAAATGATAGTTGGATGTCGTTGGGTGTTTACTGTCAACATAGGTGCTGATGAAAGGTTGATCATCTTAAAATTAAATTGTTGCTCAGGAGATATATTCAGATTTATGCTTTGTTTATAAGGTGATACCTTTTCTTTGGTGGCCATAATTGAATCTGTCCGCCACCTTATCTCCATTGCAGCTATGTCTCATTGGCCTTTTGTTTTATAATGTAAAATAACTTTATTCAAGATGGGACAAAACAATCGCATACAAGCAGTATATCAAAAAGTTTTAAAAAAACTACAAAAAGAACTAGTTTTCTATGAACAGCATTCAATCTTCTGTACATACAGGAACCTCACGGGTGCACAAAAAAAAAAGAACAAGAGACTACAAGAAATCATTCTCTACTCTTTCAAAAGTTCTTGAACATCTCTCTCTCCATATGACCCACATAAGTGCTAGTGGCGCAACATCTCTTCCGTTTTCTAAAATCCAACTGAAAAATACTTCTGTCACAGTGCCTGGCATCACCATTGTACTTCACTGGCTCCTTTATCAGTTTGATAGCAAAAATGTCTTCTTTCATCATGAACTTACTGAGGAAGTCAACATTGTGCAACCGCTACAATTGTTGCTTAGGGAAAGTCTAGATTAGTATGTCAACAGTGCCTCCTTCTATTTTGAAGCAATCACCAATGGCATGGTTTGGCCATTTTAGCATTGTTGTCCAACAGTTTAATATACTTCGGGATGCAACTGATCACTACGTGTTTTGTTGACATTCTTAACAATATATTAGACCATAGAAGAAAGGGGCAACAAATTAGGAAGTCCAATATGGTGACAACATCAATGGAACTTTGCACACTTAATATAAGCGGAAAATCTTACAAAGTTTAGTTACTTTCTACCAAGAAGGTACTGGTTAGCAATATTATGAGAATTTTCAACTTCATGCATTGACAACTTATATATTCTAATGCCATGCATATCGGAAGGAGGAGACATGCTTAAATAATAGTCCTTCTGTACCATTTTATGTGACACACTTTCCTTTTTTATTTGTCCCGAAAAGAGTGATATCTTTCTATATTCAGAATAGTGTTATCAAAGGTGCACTTCAGCACTAAAGCGAGGCTCAAAACATGTTGAACACTTCACCTCGATTAATGTGTGCTTCAGTGTCGTCGTCAAGGTTCTACTAAATATTTTTCATTTCCAATGAGCATCTTCTAAAGAGGCAACACTGAACAATTGATATTCCATTTTATCATAATTTGTTTTTCATATATTTGTCATTCATGCTTATAATTATTAGTTGGGGATATATATATTTGTATTTATTCTCTCTTTGAGAACTTTTTGATTGAAGCCCTCGCTTTGCATTTAAAGCCCCAACAGACCTTAGAGTTTTTTTCCACTTTTTGCTTTTGATAACATTGATTCAGAAACAGTTTTAACTGTAAAATTCTCATTCTATCCTTATGAGGTGATTTATAGCCACACAAAATTTTATACCACAAGTTTCAAAAGTTGTTCTTTTTTTCCATAAACTTTATGCCCAGTCAAACAGTGTCACATATATTGGGATAGAGGCAATAATAACAACAATGTACCCAGTATAGTCCAACAAAGTGGGGTCTGGGAAGGCTAGAGTGTACGCAGACCATACCTCTACCCCATAGGTGAAGTAGAGAGGTTGTTCCCGATAAGACCCCCGGCTCAAGACAAAAACAGGCAAGAAAAAGACATAATGGAAGTATAAGAAACAATAGATCGTAACATAAACAACAGCTAGTCAAGGAGCGCTAAAGTTGGCCCGGACACCACGGTTATCAAAAAAAAAAAATAGCTAGTAGCAAACAGTACTATAACAAAATAATACTACAGTCGGACTACACAAAACAATAGCTATTAACATAAATCAAAGAACAAGAAACTACAAGAGTAGTCCTATGACTACTAGTAAGGGCAACAAGACAATGCACTCATATCTACTAGTATCGACGCATTCCTACCTACTGACCTTCTACCCTAATTCGTATCCTCTACACCTTCATATCTAAGATTATGTCCTCTGTAAGTTGCAACTGCGCCATGTCCTTTCTAATCACCTTTCCCCAATACTTCTTTAGTCTACCTCTACCTCTCCTGAATCCCTCCATAGCCAACCTATCGCACCTTCTCACACTTCCGCATTGGGGCATCCAGTGTTGTAAATGGCGCTCGCCACGTCGCCAATGGCGAATGGCGAATGGCGAGGCGAGGCGAGGCAGTGTCGCCTCCAGCCTTCGCGGCGAGGCGAAATCACAAAGGCGATGCCTTGGCGAGGATGGCGACATGGCAAGGCGAGGCACTAAAGGCGAAGCCTTTTTGATTTTTTTAAAAAATTAGGGTTTTAAGGTTAAAAGGTAACTTTAGGGTTTTTCTTTCCATTTTGCATCTGGTTGGTGACTGCGGCTACTGCGATCTAGGCCACTGAGATCTTCGACAGCAACTCCGGCGACAACTCCGGCGACCGGCGACTGGTACAACGTATGTTCTTTTTTTTTTTTTTTTCAACTTTCTTCTTCTTCTTTATTTCACTGGCAGCAGCAGCACGCAGCAACCAGCCAACCACTTTCTTCTTCTTCTTCCTCTGTTCCACTCCGGCGAGTGCGACTCTATTTTTCTTCTTTGTTTTTTTCTTCAAAGTTGAAACACTATAACAGTCTAACAAAGATGTCTTCAACAACAATTTCAATGGCAATTCTAGACTTTTTTAGTATCTACTATCTATAAATTAAGTTTTTGACTTGAAATATTTGCTAATATATTATTGTTATTGAGATTTTGATTATTTATATATGTAATTAAATATTTTAATTTTTTAAAATTAATTGTCGCCGTACATCCAAAAGGCGATCGCCTCGCCGCGTGGCGAGGCAGAGCCTTGTCGCCTTTCGCCGTCCAAAACACTGGGGGCATCTGTGCATCTCCTCATCACATGCCCGAACAATGTTTTGGATGACGAAAAGCGACAGGGCTCTGCCTCGCCACGCGACGAGGCGAGCAGCGAGGCGATCGCCTTTTGAAAGTGCGGCGACAATTAATACCAAAAAATTAAAATATTTAATTGCATATATAAATAATCAAAATCTCAATAGCAATTAGCAAATATTTCAAGTCAAAAACTTAATTTATAGATAGTAGATACTAAAAAAGTCTAGAACTTGAATGACTCAAGACTCCACAATCCATAAAACAAGCAAGTTTAAAACTCTAAAAGTTTATTAAAGTCATCAAACAATTACGATATTAATTAGTATATTATATAAGTTATAAAAAAAAAAAAGATTTTTACATATAGAGTATATATTGTTAGTCTGTTACAGTGTTGCTCTTTGTGAAAAAATAAACAGAGGAAGAAATAGAAGAAGAAAAACAGAGGAAGAAGAAAGTAGGATAAGAAAAAAAATCAGTAGACTATGTACTGACCTGTGGAGAAAATAAGAAGAAGAGAGTATAAAAAAAATAAGAGAAATGATACTTACCAGTCGCCACCGCCGGTCGCCGGAATATCTATCAGTCGAAGACTTAGGGCTTAGCCGCAGTCGCCAATCGCCAAGCAAAGAGTCGAACAAAGCAAAATGAAAAAAAAGCCCTAAAATTATCTTTTATCCACAAAAACCCTAATTTTTAAAAAAAATTAAGAAGGCGTCGCCCTTAGTGCCTCGCCTTGCCATGTCGCCGTCCTCGCCTTGGCGTCGCTTTTCGCATATCGCATCGCCACGAAGGCAGGTGGCGACATTGCCTCGCCTCGCCATTCGCCATTGGTGACATGGCGCTCGCAATTAACAACACTGTGTCCGAACCATATCAACCTCACTTCTCGCATTTTCTCTTCCACCGAAGTCCCTCCTACCTTGTCTCGAATCACCTCATTTCTAATCTTCACCTCATTTCTAATCCTATCTCCCCTAATATATGCACACATCTATTGCAACATCTTTATCTCTGCCACTTTCATCTTCTGAATGTGAGAGTTCTGACTGGCCAACACTCCACTCCATATAACATAGTTGGTCTAACCACCACTCTGTAGAACTTGTCTATAAGTTTAGGTGGCACCTTCTTATCACGCAAGACTCCGGATGCTAGCCTCCATTTCATCCACCCAACACCAATACGGTGAGACATCCTCATCAATCTCTCCACTTCTTTGGATATAAACCCAAGATACTTGAAACTCTCTCACTTTTGGATGGCTTGTGTATCAAGCCTCCTTCCACATCAGCCTCATGCATCACATCATTGAGTTTGCACTTCAAGTATTCAGTCTTGGTCCTGCTCAACATGAACCCTTTAGACTTCACGCCATCCACAAATAACATACATCATGGCACCTCACCTTGAATATGTCGCGTCAATACATCCATAACCAACGCAAATAAAATTGGGCTAAGGGTTGATCCCTAGTGCAACCCCATCAACACAGGGAAGTGCTCTAAGTCTCTTCTCATTGACCGTACTCGGGTCTTGGCTCCATCATACATGCCCTTAATCGACCTAGTATACGTAATAGGTACACCTCTAGCCTCCAAGAACCTCCCTGGGCACGTTGTCGTAAGCTTTTTCTAGGTCGATGAACACCATGTGTAAAGTTCTTCTTCCTTCCCCTATACTGCTCCACCAGTCTTCTCACGAGATGAATGGCTTCTATAGTCGAGCATCCTAGCATAAACCCCAATTGGTTCTTGAAAATCGACACGACCCTTCTCACCCTCATCTCCACCACCCTTTACCACACCTTCATTGTGTGACTTAGCAGTTTGATACCCCTATAATTGTTGCAGTTCTGAATGTCACATTTGTTCTTGTACAACGGAATTATCGTACTCTATCTCAATGCTTTGGGAATTTTGCCATCTTGAAAGCAACATTAAACAACTCAATCAGCCACTATATACCTGCCCCGCCTGTGCTTTTCCAAAAAGACACCGGTATCTCGTTTGGCCCAGTCGTTCTACCCCTACGCATCCTACGAATAGCACTCTTAATCTCTTCAAACTTTATACGCCTACAATACCCATAATCGTGATGCCTCTTTGAGTACCCCAAATCCCCCAGCACCATGCCTTTGTCCCGCTCTTTATTCAAGAGTTTATGGAAGTATGATTGTCATCTCCTTCTAATGAGTACCTCCTCCACTAGTATTGTGTCATCCTCATCCTTGATACATTTCACTTGGTCAAGATCACGGACCCTCCTCTCTCTAGCCTTGGCTAGCATGTATAACGTACTATTCCCCCTTTTGTCCTCTAATTCTGTACAAGCACTCAAAGACGTGAAATGAGGATAGAGGAAGTAGTTAAAATGTATAAAATGAGAAATTAGTTATAAAAATGTAATGTAATACCCCATATCTTTTAATAATTAGTAACTGAGTGGTTATAATTTATATTTTTTTTTAAAGAAGGGGGGAATGATATGGGCTTTAGCCCATCTGCACGTGACAAAAGAAAAATGGATTAGGGGAAATTGGGGGACTTCTCAACATTGCAGCAGCTATTAAAAAAAAAAAAATCCACCAGTCACCTCTTCAAAACAAAAGAAAGCAGTGAGGGTTTTTGATATTTTGCATTCTCTAGAGGAGCACGAAGAGGGCTCAATCAGTGATAAGAAAAGTAAAGAGAAGGAGGTGCGAAGGTAATTTCTAAAGTTAGATTACTTATCAGATTCTTAAACTCCATGGCTACGTAAGGATAGTAAGAGAAGAAACTGGAATCATGAATCAGAGAGACGAATTTTCATGAATCGAGTGAATACAAATTACAATATGACTATGGATAGCTTTCGTATTTCATAATATTCTCCAAAGAGAAATAATGGAGTGAACGGAAAGGTTATCTAGTTTATTTTAAGTAAATTCAGATAACTTTGGGTAAAGAATCGGGTGGGCAGATGGTATAATAGGCTGAAATTAATAGAAATTTGGACCATTGAGCTTACCAAAGTAAGGGTAGAATTGATCCGATGAAGTAAGAGTCAAACTTGAATTTCTTAAGGCTGGGCATTCTAATTTTATCATGAATTAGCCTAAATGAGGAAATTAACATGAGATTGATATGATGTGATTATAGATTCGAGTGAAGAAAGTCATACGAATCGTTCGAGGTGACAAGTTTGGTATTCCGACAAGTATACTGTGAGTAGTAACCTTATCATAATTTGTGTTTTCATAACTTGCATAATTTATACATGATTTTTAAGAACGATATTAATAAATGATTTGAAATTGCACGTGGGACAAGTCTTTTACTTAATATGATATTGAAGTGGTTATTTGGGATATTCTCACTGTTACAAGTCTTTTACTTAATATGATATTGAAGTGGTTATTTGGGATATTCTCACTGTTATAAGACATATTTACCGTTATTTGAGACATGATTACTATTATTGTGAGGTTCTTCACTTGAGAAATAAGTATTTTGACATGTGTTTCGTTCAAGTTTATATGAAATATGATTTGATATGAACTTAAATGCCCTGTACTATTTTGAAAATGCTTTCATATGAGTACCTATTGTTTACAAAGAAAGTATAAATGGGAGTAGACCTTGATTTCAATCCCGTAGCTAACGGCGGGTTCGTTAGACCTGGGGCACCCTGTATTTATAGATTACTGTTATAGCCCTCGCTAGTGGGAAGGTAGAACTAGCATACTGTTACTGATCTCCCCCGCGTAGGGACCTACTAATAAGATATTTGACTCCTTTACAAGGGGTTCATGGTTATTGGCTATTTCTTGAAGTAGAATGCCACACTGATTACATGATTCATTCTTGGAAACCTCCCAAAAGATAAAACTGATAGTATTGGTTGGCTATTACCAAATTGTTAAATTGATTTCTTATATGATGGTTATCATTCTGAAAGAGTATTATTGCATGATATTTTCTGATTATCATACTAGCCTGGTTTATGACTTGTCCCCATTAAAACAGCTGTGGTTAAGTGTTATTACTCACTGAGCTAGCGTCTCACCCTCGCTAATTTTTTTCAGAGAACACAGGTGACCGTGAGGATTTCGTTAACTAGAGCATTCGAGTTGGCATATTCCTGGTGGGCCCCGCACTTGTTCGCGAGGGCAGCAAATTCATTTATTCATTATGGTCTATTATTTGAACTCTTAGAGTCGCTCCTTAGTCATTTCCTTTATTAGTCATGAGTATTCTTTCGTTATTATGGACTTGTGGAGTATTTGACTTCTTCTCATATTTTGTGGTGAATGAATTGTTGATGATATTGGTGAATTGTTTGGTGATGATTGATTAGATATGTTGTTGAATTATGAGACAGGAAATTTCTGATAGGCCCAAAAACAGGGAAAACTCTGCCCAATTTTCTGTAAAATACTGACGAGGCTTGCTTTGGAGTTCTAACCTCCTTAGCGCCGTTCATGGTCCAATTTTGGGTTATGACATGTAACCTTAGGATATAGGTATCACTTTCATCCGATTCAATTTGATTTAATTTGATTTTAATTGAAAAGCCATTGATCTACATTAAATTATTAGGTTGGAGTTAGAAATATCGATTATTTCATACAAGTAAAAATGTAAAATAAGGGACTCTCCTTTTTAACCTTTTTTGATATGGTAAGCTCACCACCCAAACTCCCTACCTAGGAGTCAACAATGGCCATTTCCCACTATGCTCCCTTTGTCACTTGAACCCTCAACCTCTAAGGTTAGATGTGCCTTTTCACTAGGCTATCCCACTAAAACAAAGGATAGCTTTTTATTCTTTAGATGCTAGAAAAAGTAAAAGTCGGATAATAAGTGGTGACTTAATCTTTTCAAAAATTGGACATTGATTTGGCAAGGGTTGCATGGCCTAGAATGGACAGCGCGGTATTCAACATCAAACAAAAGAGTATTAACATCTTATATTAGTTTGGAATTTCAAGAGATCTTATCAAAGAAATTTGAGGCAGACTAAACTAGAAAAAGTGGTGAAAGAGAATGAATACAATGGGAACAAAGAAATTCATTATATTTCCGGTCTAAACGAAATGATCTCCTTAGTAAATACAATGCTTTTTCCTGTAGGCTGTCTGTCGAACAAACTTTTTACAATGAATGCACTTAAGTATGATATATGTCTCTATATATCTTACCAACAAGGTTGCGATGTGTTAAAAATTATCACCTCTTGGCTAAGGAAGCAAATAGTGGAGATGCCAAAAGAAGCCCAACCATGAAAGCAGATGATATGACACCATCCTGAAAATTGCTCAAATTAAAATCACCCCTGTAAAAACACACACAAAAAAACATTAAGTTGGAGCACACAGTATACAGATTTGTTAGTTAGTGGCTATTGCAATCATTAAATTTCACAGAGAAAAGTCATTATCCAATTGCAGATATAATAACTAGTCAATCATGAAGAAGAAAAAATTAGAAAGCAAAATATTAAGCATTTTCCAGGAAGAAAACTTAGAGAGTGAAACATCAAACAGTACATCTTTCCCTTATAATCATCACTTGATAACAAAAGCAGACTTGTACTGAAACATTAAGATTAAGTTTAAAAAAAAAAAAAAAAGAAATTCTTACTGGATTCCACTGCCAGAAGAGCATGTGCCGCTCTTAGTACACTCACTGCGCTTCCCATTAACACCATTGCTTGCTATAGCTCCGCGATCCACATAATTTAGCAAGTTGATTATACAGAAAATGGCTAGTAACCTGACAATTTAGATCATAAGCAAATACATAGACTTAGCCATAGCTAAAATAAGACAATAGACAGTCCAGAGTCCAATAGCCTATTTATTCCTTGCAAAATTCTTCAGGTTCCATAAATAAAACAGGAGGGAAAAAATTACAACCCAAAGTAAAAATGCCAATTAGAGTCATCATACTAATAAGGTCGGAAGCAAGTTTTCTGGTTTGTACCCAGATTTTAAATAAGAAGAAGACCTCTATATCTTCAAAATCTGTTCATCATCAGAATGAAGAAAAGGCACTTGCCAACCCCACGAATCTTGGTTTCTCCCTTCAATAGTAAACTTGGAATTATTATCCATAAATTTCAGGAGAATTTGCAATAATACCTTTTGGCTGTGAACCAAGAAGGCTGTGGAGCTAATGTTGATGAAATTGAAGCTTTGTCCATGTCTCTTTTTGCCCACTGATGATGGCTTTGACTTCGAGTGGTGTGGTTGGAATTGGCTCTTGCCACAAAAAGCCCAAAATAGTCCATTTATCTTTCAACTTATTTTGCTTAAAAGGATCATACGTCTGCACTCTCCAAAATCAGGAAATTACCTGGGATGATACATAGTGATGCTTTGCATTTTTATCCTCAAATACTTTTATATTTTTTTATGTTTATTTATCTCTTAACTTTTAATTTTTTTTTCCTTCTTCTTTTTTTTTTTTCTTTTTTATTTTTCTAATTATTTTTTCTTATTTTAATTCATTTGTCTCAATCTTTATTATTACTTATTATTTTTCTTCTCTTTTTTTCTTTTTTTCCTTAAACATTATTTATTTTTATTTATTTATTTCTTTTTTAATCTATTTGCCTTGACCTTTATTTTTCTTTTATTTTTTATTTTTTCATTTCTCTTTTTTGTCTTCTCTTTTTTCTTTTTTCTCAACTTCTATTATCTTTTGCTAATGAACAAAAGTTGGATAATCAGCAAAGAGAATCTTCTTTCTTTAACATCGAAGTAAATTTAAGAGTATGACTTGTTGTTTGGAAGCCCTTTGGGATAAGTCTTGCCTCTAAGGCAAGAGTTTTAGAACATCACATAAATCAAGAAACAATGTGGTAGTGTCAACTCTTACCCATGAGGCGTAACTTGTTGTTTGAAAGTCCTTGGCTAAGCTTTGCCTCTAAGGCAAGAGTTATAGAACATTTCATAAATCAAGACACGATGTGGTAGTATCAACTCCTGCCCATAGGGCGTAACTTGTTGTTTGAAAGTCCTTGAGCTAGGTCTTGTCTCTAAGCCAAGAGTTATAGAGCATCACATAAATCAAGAAACAATGTGGTAGTGTCAACTCTTACCCATGGGGCGTAACTTGTTGTTTGAAAGTTCGTTGGGTCAACTCTTGCCCATGGGGCATAATTTGTTGTTTGAAAGTCCTAGGGCTAAGTCTTGCCTCTAAGGCAAGAGTTATAGAACATCTCATAAATCAAAATACAATGTGGTAGTGTCAACTCTTACCCATGGGGCGTAACTTGTTGTTTGAAAGTACTTGGGTCAACTCTTGCCCATGGGGCATAATTTGTTGTTTGAAAGTCCTAGGGCTAAGTCTTGCCTCTAAGGCAAGAGTCATAGAACATCTCATAAATCAAAATACAATGTGGTAGTGTCAACTGTTGCCCATGGGGTATAACTTGTTATTTGAAAGCTCTTGGTCAAAGCCTTGCCTCTAAGGCAAGTGTTATAGAGTATCTCATAAATCAAGACACAATGTGGTATAGTATCAACTCTTGCCCATGGGGCGTAACTTTTTTTTTTGGGGGGTCTTCCTTGGGCTAAGTCTCATAAATCAAGGTATAATGTGGTAGTGTCAACTCTTGCCCATGGAGCGTAACTTGTTGTTTGAAAGTCCTTCCGCTAAGTCTTGCCTCTAAGGCAAAAGTTATAGAGCATCTCATAAATCAAGACACAATGTGGTAGTGTCAACTCTTGCCCATGGGGCGTAACTTGTTGTTTGAAAATCTTTGGGCTAAGTTTTGCCTCTAAGGCAGGAGTTATAGAACATCTTATAAATCAAAACACAATGTGGTAGTGACAACTCTTGCCCATGGGACATAACTTGTTGTTTGAAAGTCCTTGGGCTAAGTCTTGCCTCTAAGGCCAGAGTTATAAAACATCTCATAAATCAAGACACAATGAGATAGTGTCAACTCTTACCCATATAGCGTAACTTATTTTTTGAAAGGAATAGAAGAAAAGAAAAGATAAGAAAAAAGAAAAAAAAAAAAGAAGCTGAGGAAAAAGAAAAAATGAAGAAAAATAAAGGTTGATCATATTTAAAAAATCAAAGAAAATAAAAAAGAGAAAAAGATTTTAAAAATAATAGAGGAGAAAAGGGAAAAAAATAAAAGAATAAAAAAGGTTGAGAAAAAAGAAAAAAAGACAAAACAAAAAATAAATTAAAAAAATAAAGGTTTAGAAAAATAAAAAAAGAAAAAAAGAGAGAAAAGAAAAAATAAAAACCAACGAAAAATTAAAAAATAAAAGTTGAGAGGAGAAAAGGAAAAAAGTAAAGGTTGAGAAAAAAAATTAAAAAAAAAAAGAGAAAAGAAAAAATAAAAATCAAAATTAAATAAAAAAAATAGAAGTTGAAATATAAATAATCATGAAGAGTTGTTTAAAAATATTTGAGATATAGAGGGCAAATAGGTATTTATTCTATAAATAAAAAAGAAGGAAGACTAGTTTTGTAGGATTTTTCTTATGGGAGACCAAAAAATAAAGTCACTCAAAAAGAAGGCCATTTTGTAGTTTATCCCTAAAAAAAAGTACTACTTATTTAGTCTTAAAAATGATTTTAACTTGATAAATCTGTCATTGTTTGGTAAAAAATTTTTAATTAACTTTAACTTGAAAAAATCCACTTTGCGATTAAAATAACTTAGGGGCGGAAAAACGGGGAGACCTTTGTACTTATCTTTGTTTGTCAGTTGCACCCTTCTACTCACCCATTTATCAACTGAATGCTTAAACTCACTAAAACATAATATTTTAAACTCTTTTCTTATCCGGTCAGTGTGCGTTTAATACAACCAATTAAACATGGAATTCCACGTCATTTTTAATTGACACGTAAGAAATTAAACATTAAAAAAATTAAGACAAATAGCCCACTTTTGCATTTTCAACAGCTATTTTTCCATATTTGCTCATAAATTGCGCACCAAATTCATGTCAAATAAGTGAAATTCTTCCCCATGTGACTTGAAATTTCAACTACATGTTCACAAACACAAACGCCAATCACAATTTTGGATTAATTTCACAAATTCACAAGACCCATTTGTGATTCTTCAAGCTTTCTCAAGCTTATCAATGGAGTTTTTTAATTTTTCAATACTCAGCATCACAATTCACGTTCATACCCACACTTTCTCTTTACACCCAACTAACACAAATAATAGTCTCAATTTTTTTAGAATCTAAAACACTAAAAATTTAGAAAAAATTTCAAAAAATACTCATATGATTGGAATTTTTTTGAAGGGTACTATGATAGCACAAGTAGTGGTCTTCTTGAAAAGCAAATGAAAGATGAAGTTTGTGAGAGATTAGTATTGACAATAACATATGCATAGAAGTACGGTGAAATTGTGCACGAGGGCTTAAGAAATAAGATCGGAAAGAAGGAGGGAGGGAGGGGGCATTAAGAAAAAGACGAGAGTGGATGTTGTGGTTGGATTTGAAGAAGAAAGAGAATAGTGAATGGAGATGAAGAAGAAGAAAGTTGGATGGGTGGTGGGGGGTGGTAGAGGGGATGATTGAAGAAGAGAACTTTTTAACCTTTTTTTATTTGATGTTTTCACATGTAAAATATTAGTTTTTACTCGCTACTAAATGAGTGCAAACACACATTTTCCAACTCAGCAGCATTAATGCCACATAAGCTCGGTCAATGATCAAAGGAGTTTAAAATATTGTGTTATATTGAGTTTAAGGATTTAGTTGTCAAAGGGGTGAGTAGGAAGGTTCAGGTGAAAAACAGAGACAAGTACAGGGGTTTTCAATGCTATTCCACCATAACTTACGCTTCATCGGCAATAGCTTACACTATATCACTAAGGATGTGTTCGGTATGGAGGAAAATATTTTCCAAGAAAAATATTTTTCAAGAAAATATTTTCTAAAAAAACAAGTGGCTTCTTACTTATTTTCTTGTGTTCGGTATACAAGTAAAAAATATTATCAGAAAATCATATGTATATATCTAACACAAATCAATGAAAATGAGTAAAGGTAGGGTGATGAGTGTTGTGGTGGGATGGGTGGGGGAGGGTTAGGGTGGTTAGGGGTGGAGGTATGTGTCACGACCCTAGCCTACACCCTAAACATAACTGGCTCTCGGAACCACAAGTGGCTCGAGCGACCCACTTAGCTTGACATGAAACATAAAATATGTACTAAAAGATAATGCGGAAGAAAACCATGGGCATAACCTGTGTAGTATAATAAAATAAACTTTTATTAACTGAAAAGAAAGTTATTTGAAAACTGAATACAATTATCTGACTGATTATCTATGAAGCCTCTACTAACATACTGAATATGATTTGTCGAGGCAAGACCCATACTACCTTTATCCATGTAAATAAAACTATCTACTAATATATCTACTAGACTGTGCCTTCGGAAAAAATGAATGACTCACCAATAACTGAAGAGATGAAGCCTACTGTAGAGTTTGATCACGTATCTGAATACCTGAATGTTGAGAGCTACATCATAAAATGATGTAGCATAAAAAAGATGCATCAATACTTTGGATGTACTGGCATGTAAGGTAAGAACTGAAAATATAGCATAACTAAAAGATTGCAAAGCTAAGCATGATCAAAGTGTAGACATTAATTCAATGAAGGGAAATAAAAGATGAGGCATGAGAGATAACTATTTAAAATATTTCAATAGCTAACAACATAGGATAAGATCTTAACTGAAAAGCTGGGACGTGCACTAAAACAGATTAGCGAAAATATAGTAGTTAAGTAAGTGAGATTAGGGAGTACGTAAAATAATATGCAAATCGTTATAAAGCACTTTCTAGAAAATCGGTGGCCTGACTTACTAAAAATTGAGCGCTGAGTAGCTAGAAATCTGTGTAACTGAAACTGAATCTGACTAACTGAATAACTCAATGATTAAATCATTCTATCTAAAATCATAAGTTGAATTAAATAATAAATCTTAAAGAAAGTCTGAAAGCAAAATATTGTAAATAATCTCATCTTAAAACTGAAGGCTTTATGTCAAATTAGTCTTTCTTGAAAATAGCTAAATTTTTCTAATATGGGGAGTTTCTTACAATAAAAAAAATATGACATCCCATGAACTCGCGATGTTCCAACCTCTGAAGTCGGTTAGACAGTCGTCCTATACCTGTCCGGGGTATAGGACCATGTAACTAATGTGATGAATCCAAAACATAAGCCTCTTTGGGTTAAAGAATCGCCCAACTAGCGATGCTATCCTATTCTATGATGGCAACATAGTTTTGGGCATGTGTTATTTGAACCCATGATGGCTTGGAGCTAAATAGTCCTCCCAAAACTATATATTTTCTCATAACATATCATGTAACATAGCTGAAATCATAAATTGTTCGGTATGGAGGAAAATATTTTTTAGAAAAATAAGTTGTTTCTACTTATTTTCTTGTGTTCGCTGCACAAGTATAATTTTTTTTGTCAAAAAGCATTTCTATTTATCTAACACAAAATAATAAAAATGGGTAGAGGTAGAGAGATGGATAGGGTAGGTGGAGTAGGAAATTTTTTAATTAAAAATAAAAAGAATTTAAATTTTTTTGGGGGGGAGGCTGGGGGTGGGGTAGAAAAAGAGTTTTTTAATTATTTTTTTTTTTAGGGGGGGAGGGGGGAAGGGGGGTCGGGGTTAGGGTAGGGATAGGTGGGTTGAGTGTGGGGTAGGATTTTTTTTAAAAAAATCTATTTTTTTTTAAAAAAATTATGGGGTGAGGGTCAGGGTAGGGGGTGGGTGGGGGTAAGTTGGGCATGGGGGTGGGGTAGGAAAAAAGTGTCTTGAAAAATAATTAAAAAAACAACAACTTTTTTTTAGGGGGTGGGGTGGTTGGGGGTAGGTGGGGTAGAAAGAAAATTAAGAAAACTCTAAAAATATAATTTTTGGAGTGGGGGTGGGGGTGGGGGTTTGGGGTCAGGTAAGGGGTGGGTAAAGAAAAAAACTTTTGGATGGTGGTGGGTGGGGTGGGTGATTTTGAGAATAGTATGAGACATTGCAACTTGTTTTCTCTACTTTTATTAAGGAAGTCATTTTCCTTTTTGAAAAAAAAAAAACAGTTTTTGAACATCTGACCATTTTATTAATTAAGTGCCCATTAGGCCAAGTTCAATAATGAACCGGATCAAAAGATTGTCCAAAAATAAAATAAAAAATTGAATAAAACAAAATCTATTTCTAAATTCAGAAAGCAGAAAGTAAAGTGATGCCTGAAGCTCTCTAGAAAATCCATCGTCAGCCATTTCCAATCCGATCGCCGGAGCTTCGATCCTGTTAGAGCCCTTATTTTCTTTGGTGAGGTGTTTCCTTCTTAGTATGAGTTTTGTCTCCTTGTTTGTCAGCCTCTGTGTTGCGGTCCATCTTCCGTATGCTTTTTCGACATTTCGGTGTCTCTGGCTAGTTAAGTTACATCTTTCCTCCTTCTCCCCATTATTTTGTGTTTTAAAATGTTGATGTTGGTTTTTTTTTTCCTAAGGAAGGAAGTCATTTTTCTTATTTTGAAGGAGCTTATTTTCCAAGAAAAAATATTTTCTAAAAATTTTAGCCAAACGAACATGATAAAAGAGGAAAATATTTTCATATCGAACACACACTTAGAGGCAGAAGAAATCAATTTGGGCATTTTGGGGTAAGAACCTAACTTGAATTCAATTTGAATAAGCTTTGAAATTATATAATACTTTACTTTAAACTATAGATGTGGGATGAACAGGTTTTCCTCATTGAACTCTTATATATCTTAATTGCTCCAAAATACTTGAAGAAAGACCAAATCTTTGAGGAAGAACTCTGAAGATCCGTTCTTGAAATCTTGATATATTATGATGTAGAACTTGTTAACAATCTGCATTTAGATGTTAGAATTTCTTGAAAATGCTTAGAATTGCATGTGAGAGACTTAACTTGATGAAGGAGGATGAGAAGATTAGAGAAAACCAACTTAGAGCTGATAGAAAAGAGAAATAAACTGGAAAAGATTAAAAAAAAAATGACATTTTAATGAATCTCATCAGCCAATTGTGCGAGATCGAGGTGAGATCGCATAACTAGGGTGCAGATCGCATAACTGTAGCTTCAGATAGCTCTTCTGGATAGTTTTCTGAAAGTTTCGAACAATTTTTGCGAGCTAGTTATGTGTTGCGCATAACAGTTTTGCGAATTGCACTTGAGCTTATAAAATACTTTCCAGCACTGCTACGTTTTAGTAAAACAATCATAACTTTATCCTTCGAACTTGAATTAACGAAAGGTCGGTGACTTTGGAAAGATGGCTCGAATATCTTTAATTTAGTAAGCCTAGGGTCCACGTAACTCTTCATATTCTAGGAGGGGTGCTTGTTTGAAGTTAACCCAAGTAAAAACTTAGACTGAAACTCCATTGATAAGGAAGATTTCAACTCAACGTTGTGATAGAGGTTCCCTATGACTTTAATTCATATCCAAAACTCTTCCCACACTAAAGATTTGATCTCAACACCTGGATAAAGAGGAGGTTTTATCGAGTTTGAATCTAGTTACACACGTAGAATGGTTTAGATCTTAGCTTAGAAGTTTGAGGTGTTACAATATCCCCCCTTTGGGATCATTCGTCCTCGAATGATGGTCTTGGATAGAAGGAAAATGCATGAGTTGAACTGAACTAATTTCAATCGATTATCTTGAACCATACTCATCAATATGGACTGAATTGTACTTGTAACAAAGGTCTAACAACCAACTACTAAGAAATGAAATACTTCTGAACTATGTTCTCCTCTATATACCACACTTCATCATTTCCAACAGTTCCACTAGGAGCAACTTCGGGGACTCCCGAAAGGGAACCCTTCCTCTTCCTATTTCTACTATGTTAATAGGTCACGGTAATTACTAGAATGCTAAGTATATTCCCCAAATTTAATTATTATTTTTTTTTTAATTTTTTTTTTTTTTTTTTTTAACTAAGGTTGTCTATTTCTACTTGTTATTTAGTTTATCAGTATATCTACCTCTTTCATCTCTTTCTCTTAAACTTATTTTCTAAGTACTTGCTTCTTTAACCTTACCCTGGATGACACATGTCCTGCGACTCTCTTGGCCATTAACGAACTCAAATCCTAGGAATTTATAGGTTAATCCATCGGAGTTGCTTAGACATTTAAGAGAATAACCATATACTAAAGGTAGATTTGGACAACTAAACATAACTTTTGAAGATAGACATAATGAAATATCAACATATATTAAAATATCAACATATATTCATGATATTAACATAAAGCATAAACATAAACATACAAACATGGGGAATAATACCAACTTCTAGTAAAGCTTATAACCTACTTACATTGAGTAGAGTAGATGGAGGGTTCCCTTTCGGGAGTCCCCGAAGTTGCTTCTAGTGGAACTGGAAAATTAAGTACTCACAAGCACTCTTTGTAGAAACACACTTTATTTTTCAAACACTCTTTTCTCACAATATTTATTTGTAAACACTAAGCTAATTGCTTCTTACTATGATTGCCTTCTACTTTGTGCTTCCTACTTCTCTTCTTGCCAAATGAAGGTATTTATAGAGAAACGTCTGCGGACGTCAAAAGGAAATTGAGCTGAAATATATTGCTTTATGTCGCTTTCAAGTCTGCTTTATGTCGCTTTCGCTATTAATTTCTTTTGAAAACTTTATAACATTTCTTCCTAATGTTACGACTTTTTCTTTTCTCTCCGTCTTTCTGTCTTATCCATATATATGTCATTGCTTACGAATATTGAGTCTGCTGAGGTCACTGCTTATGTCTTTGAAAAATGTCCAAAATATCCGATGTCATTGCTGATGTTGTTTAAAAAATAGTGTCTAAATTATGCAAGACCTCGGAGTCAAAACTCATACCGGAATCATCATCCGCATTAGGGTCTTGAGCAAATTGATCTAGAGTCGGGTCATATTCTCTGTCTGAACTGGGTAGATCTGAGTCTGAATTTGAAATATCTAAATTTTCTTTCTCTGGTTTAATCATGTCTTTAGTCTCTTCTTTAGGAGTTTTAGGAGTAGAATCTACTAATAATCTCATCAGTGTGTTGCCAATAATATTTTCTATTGTTCTTGTAGTTACTTTCTTTTTACTTCGTCTTGTGATTTTGACAGTCTTTGAGCTTGAGGCTCCTTCTAAATTAAAACTAGCTGGAAGTCTTCTTACACTTTTTGGCAAAGTGTCAGCCATTAACGGACTTGATGAGTCTTTACCGGTTGCCGTTTGAACCAGACTAGCTACATCCTTACCTGATGCAGTAGGTATGTCTACATTCAGTGGGGAATGCACGCCCATCTCATCCATTTTGAATAAAGATGGAGAACTTTTTTGTGCTGTCTGAATATCAATCTGAGTACAAGAATCTTTAAAAATTTGAACTGGTCTTTGTGTCTGAAAAGGTGCTGAATTTAAGCTTTGGTTTAATTCAAGATGTTTTATATAATCTTGTAGTAATAAATTTGTCTTACTAAGTCATCTCGTTCTTTTTCTAACAGTTCATTTTTATGATTTAGGCTTTTAAAACCTTCGGTCATTGAACAACAGTGATCACAAAAAATAATTTTATTTGTGTCTTTTTGAATATTGTACTGAGGGTAATTTATAGGGTTTCTTAGTTCTGGGGTAATAAAAAAGTTTGGTCCTAATTTTCCTCTTGCGTAGTCTAAAGGTTCATTACAATTATTAAATCCTTTGTATAAGGGGTCTTTAAAGTTCTTAATAGCGTCTATTACCTGAATCCATGTCTGGTAGATTCCTGGAGTCCTTCCCTGTATGATCACATAAAAGTTAAACTTATTAGTTAAATTTTTGTCTGTAAAATATTGTCCCATGGCATTCATAACAGCTAAAAAATAGCTGACATCCCTTGGAGTCTTGTTGTATGAAATCCATAAGTTGTCTAATAAGCATTTTTGATTTCTGTCGCCCCTTGCTTCAGGTCTTGTCTTAAAACTGAAATTTGAGTCTGGATAATAAATTAAATTTTGTCTCCCAAAATGTATTCTTTCGATCGTCTGATCGCTAGATGTCTGAGCTGTATTTAACATTGTCTGTGGCCGAAAATGAGTATTGCTTAATAAAGTCTTTAAATAATTGTCTGCGCTGGAGTCTGAGGCTTTCGCCTTGCCTTTGTCTGTCATGCTGCAAAAAAGATTAGTTAGTAGTTTTTGATATTAATCTACGAAGTTTATCAGCTAAGGTATTTTCTTTACCTTTAATATGTTCGAATTTAATATTATATATTGAAGTAGCCTCAATAAAATTTAACCATCGTCTCTTACTACTATTTTTCTCGCTAATTTTCTCATGAAATTTGACTATGGCTTCACAGTCAGTTCTTACTAATACTTCTGGCTTATTTAAAATGTATATTTTAAAACTATTAAGACCATATATGACTGCTAGTATTTCTGCATCTATACTACTCATATTGCCTTGTTCTTTATATTTTCCACTTTGATAAACACATATTCTTTCATCTTTTTTATTGCTATATTTATTTGTTCTAGCTTTAAGGACGGCTCCCCATCCTTCAAAACTATCGTCTGTCTCTATTATTAAATAGTCTGTTTCTAAAGGTAGGGCTAAGTCTGGTATATCCTTAACCATTTCTTTTAGTCTTTGAACTAATTCTATATCTTCCGTATTGAATGTCTTTTGTCCTTTAGAGCCAGTTTTAGCATATAAAGGTCCTGCTACTTTTCCTAAATTCTTAATAAATTGTCTAGCATAATTTAATATTCCTAAGAATTTCTGTAGGTCTTTTGTTTTTTCTAGCTTGTCTGGCATTTCTAGGGCCTTTTTTGCTATATGTGGTTGTAATTTGATTTTTCCTTCTCAAATTAATATATTGTTTACATAATTCCATCTTTTTCTTACTTATAATTATTCCATTATCTACAAATAATTTAAAAACTGTTTGGAGATGTCCTAAATGTTCTTTCATGTTATAGCTAAAAACTAAAATTTCATCTACATACACTAGTACAAAATTCGTATATTTACCAAATATATTATCCATCTTTCTTTGAAAAATTGGTGGAGCAGTTTTTAATCCAAATGACATTACTAACCATTCGAAATGTCCTCCGGGACAAGTGAATGCTGTCCACTCTATACTGTCTTGGTGCATTTTTATCTGCCAATATCCTGACTTACAGTCGAATTTACTAAACATTGTTCTTCCTTGAATTCTATTAATTAACTCTGTTTTGTCTGGTAGTTTATAAGCATCCATTACTTTCCAGCACTGCTACGTTTTAGTAAAACAATCATAACTTTCTCCGTCGAACTTGAATTAACGAAAAGTCGGTGACGTTGGAAAGATGGCTCGAATATCTTTAATTTAGTATGCCTAGGGTCCACGTAACTCTTCATATTCTAGGAGGGGTGCTTGTTTGAAGTTAACCCAAGTAAAAACTTAAACTGAAACTCAATTGATAAGGAAGCTTTCAACTCAACTTTGTGATTGAGGTTCCCTATGACTTTAATTCATATCCCAAGCTCTTCCCACACTAATGATTTGATCTTAACACCTGGATAAAGAGGAAGTTTGAATCTAGTTACACACGTAGAATGGTTTAGATCTTAGATTAGAAGTTTGAGGTGTTACAATATCCCCCCTTTGGGATCATTCGTCCTCGAATGATGGTCTTGGATAGAAGGAAAATGCATGAGTTGAACTGAACTAATTTCAATCGACTATCTTGAACCATACTCATCAATATGGACTGAATTGTACTTGTAACAAAGGTCTAACAACCAACTACTAAGAAATGAAATACTTCTTAACTATGTTCTCCTCTATATACCACACTTCATCATTTACAACCTACAATTCCCACATGAACACATAACTACTAGAGTTTACTTATATGTTGTTCACATGTTCAAACCTAATTTAGTGGTACAAGATGTTGTGCATAAGGCGACCATGGTAGTCTAAATATATGGGTTCTATAGTATATATCTTAGGCACTCTTACCCTAAGAACACTACTTATCCTTTCCACCTTAATTGACTAGTTTCGAGCTAATCAATGAGTTGCTAGACACATCATGCCATTGGCCACATGTTTATCAATCTTGAAATTCAAGCCTATCACTATAATCACTTCTTGGCTTCTTGTTAGCTAACACCATCTAAGAATTTTCCCATCTTCACTAATATCTCTACAAACGAAATCTTCATGAACTTCTACGCGGAGGCATATAATATAATTTCACTTAACTATTTCACACAACTAAACATTATCTAACATTTCATTCACACTTATAATCTTAGATGGAACAAGCATACCACAATTGTCATAACAAGGAACATATACTCTCTACCATCTACACCATTACTCAGTTGTTTTCATCACTATTATCATGACATAAAGAAGATCACTGAATGACTAGAATATGAGGATCTGCAATAAGAGGGATACTAATCAATTATGACTTATACTTATACTTATCTTGGAACTCAAAATTGGGTTCTAAGGAGTAAAGTATGATAGGCATGAATACTTTATATCTCAACCACATAAATCATGATTGGAGAGTCATTTTAAGTATAGATATGCAATAACAATCCATCACCATCATAGGTGGACGTATGTAAAGCTTAGAACAAAGAGATCCTAAGCAAGGCTTGTTCAAGGACCTTATCTGAGCATATACATGATGTTGCATGATTTCACTAGCCATTAAGGATATGTCATGAGTTCATGAGACTAAGCATTCTGAGAAACATGAATGCATATATCATAAGCTGTATAACATACGGCTAGAAATTATTAGATTCATGAAGTAAGACTGGGATCATTAGGTGAAGCTGTTACTTCTTATTCTAGTAACTGAGCATGGACATGAATTAGCATGAAGTAAATGAATCTGGGTCTAGGGCATAACACTGATATGCGAGACATGAGTTAGATGTCATAATGACTGAAATTCGAGGAATATGCTAGAGTAAGAATGGATCTTTGTCTCATCATAACTCTTTTTTGGAATTCATTAATATTTGTATCTCAAGACCTGATTTGGTTCTTTACCTATCATCTCTCCCTTAGATCAAAAGCCGACATTCTAAGTATGAGGACCTATTCTCTAAAATGAGCATTAGGCACGTCACTCTGTACGGTTGGGATATCACTATATGCGTAAATGAAAAATTCTCCCTGATAGACTAGATTCGTAGATACAAAACACTTGCTAGGACTTCTGAGATTCTTCTCCTAACTTTCTCTAGCCTCCTTATTCTTCATTCTATGACTTCTACTCTTATTGGCGTACATAACTGCCTCCTCTAACACTTAATTAATCTGATCTTCTCTTCTTAGCCTACTAATATCACACCTTTAAATTTATATCCACCCAAATCAATAAAAAATAAAACTATACTAAGAGACTCGATGTTGTCTATCTATAATCTCCTCAATTTAGCTCTTAAGGACACCATATAATACATACTTAGCCTTCTCCATGCTTAGAAACTCAAGGATACTAACTAGGCACACATACCACTTACAACTTTGAATCTCATGTAGCAACATCCTACCTTGGGTACACATCTCTCGTTCCAAAACTTAAGGCTCTTTCTTTCTATATGATGACTCAGCCGCAATTTACTGCTTCATCTAGGGATCACATATACATCATACCTACACCACCACACTTATTACAAGTTAATCAACTTAAATTTCTGCATACGCTATGTCAAGCCTACTAAATTCATTCCATAAAACTAGCATCACTATCATCTAACTATTATTCTTTCCACCTCGGTGATTATCCACAGTTCAGACTTAGTGTCTAGTGCTAAACATGGATAACAACACAATTTCTCACATACTACACAAACTTACATCTACAAGATAAAAATCAAGACACAAGAGTCCACTAAAAATTTATGACAAAAACAATCAACCTTAACCACACCTCCTATCTAACTTCATCTTATAAGTACATTCTTCTTCACAACACTACTACTACTCCTTAATACTTTATTATACATCTCTTTCCCAAACTGGGTTTATAACCTTACAAAAATCATAGGTCCTCTCTTCAACTCATAAGGTACCATCTAACTCTGCCAATTTCTTAAGCACTCCATCCTTTCATTCATAACTTAGACTTGATCTTTACTAACACAACGACATGCCATCATAAACTTTTCCCCTAGTTCAAGTATACTTGTTAGTCAATTTAATCGCCAATCTTTCTCTATTAACTACCCTAAAGTCTAGATAATCTCACTATACTGTAGCCAACACTTACAGATATGGACACCCCATTATTCACTTAGTGGGTACATGACTCTAGCTACATACTTAAACCAATCACTGTCTCCACTCTTTGGATGCTACACTTCTAAATTCATACTTGTAGCTTTGGGGTCATTCTACTGCTTATGGCTCATAACATCCCAAATTACACTATCTTTTGGGTGACAATACTACTTAAGCATTTAGAGTCATACGTTCCCCCATAAAGGTGTCGTTTGTCAAAAGGTTCTAAAAAAGGGTCTGAGAGCACATCCTACTTTGGCTCTAGTACATGATTCATATGAACAAGAGTGAATTTTTTCAAATTAAAGGACTTAAAAGCACTAATGGGCTCCTTTCAAGCCCTTGTGTAGTCACTTAACTTCTGTTGGCTCTATCTCAGAGTGAATTGTTTCAAATTAATTGACTTAAATGCACTAATGGGCTTCTTTCAAGCCACTGTGTAGTCTCTTAACTTCTGTTGGCTCTATCTCAGAGAACTGCATCGATAGAAATCTAAGCTTTACTATTTCTACCACCTCAAAGAAGAAGCGTATACAGAGGATTGGGAACAACGCATAAATCTACCGAAGTATCTTAGCGGACTGCACTTATTGCACGATCTAGAGGGATAAGTGCACTTATTTCTACCATATTTTCATGAGGGATTGGTATATTCGTAGTCATGATATTATTGGAAGCTTTAGAGCATAATTTTATTAGAATATACTTACTATTCTGTTTGTTAAGTGCCCCGCGTCTGATATGAGCTTATGGACAAGCGATTATGATATGGAGCGGGTACCACGCCGATACAGTACATGGACCTTAGGTTGTCCCCTATAGGTCTTGACTAGTTGGGCAGAAATAAGACCCTTTAGCATATGTGTACAAATTTATATTTCTTATGAGTTCTGATTTGATACAGAGTGAGATTGATGAGTTATAGAAGCTACACATCTTTAAAATCTGTGTAGATAAGATCCATAGTTATGATGTGACTGCTTATACTAATAGGGTTTGAATGACTTGATATGTCTTATGTGATGACTTATATGTCTTTTATTATTGACATTGATATGTTTGTTAATGACTATACATCCTTTCTGGTGTCGGTATTGATGAGCCTAGAAATTGGGTAACTTGATTGATTGATGCAAATATAGATTATGTGTTGATGTACCTATCTACTTATTTTATTGATTCATGAGATATAGTTGCTACTCTTTTGAGTAGGCCTATGAAGCCTACCAATACATAGTGTTTGTACTGATACTATTCCTATACTCTTTTTCTTAAATGTAGACTGTGTTCTAGATACTTTAATGCGACCTCATGTCTAACAATTCCAGTTGATCGATCCAAGGGTGAGCTACTCCTATTCAGGCTACCGCGGGTGTAATGAGCTGTCCTATTGTTACTAAAGGCACATCGCCTACGGGCACGGGATATGGGGATTTTGAAAAAATCTGGTCTCGAGCTAGTATGATTGAACTTCGATGAAAATTTTTAGAATTTGAAATTTTGGGCCAGACTGACGTCATCCCGCTATAACAGGAATTTTTCAGCTATAGCAGCACTGTGGTAGCGGCCTACCAACCGCTATAGCGGGACACCGAGGGCAATAACCATCCCTCCGTGCTATTATTTTTCTTTCTCCTCTTCAATTGCAAATTGGATGAAGAAGGCTTCCAAACCCCCCCTCCCCCCTCCCCCCAAGGTTGCCTCATGACCTTAGAGCAATAGAGAGGAGGAAATACGCTTGAATGGGGTAAAACTCATGGTTTTCTCACAAATCTCATGCCAAAAATCACTAGCATGGAGTCAAAAGCTCGTGTTCATGCCTCCATAGAAGCTGCTATGCATCCAGGTAGGCTCGGTTTAACTGAGTAGTTTAGACCTGTGTTAGAAAGCATAGGCATGCCATAGATTGATGGGAGATTTCATACTTAGGCCTGTTGGATGGATAAAAATTGAAATTTATAGTTGGTTGAATGGGAAATTGGTGTTACTTATGAAATTTCAATTGTGAATAAATTAACGTGTATTGTTGTTGTTGTTGTTCATTTTTGAATACTTGTGATGTTATTGTACTAGGAAAATGGAGTAAAACCTAATAAAAGCTAAGCTATGGTGGTTAGTATTGGCGGATTCTGAGGAATCTATAGTGGTTGGTGTTGGTGATTCTGACGGATCTAGTGTGGTAACCAGAGGAATGACAGTCTTGACTAGGTGGTTAGTGTTGGTGGATACCAAAGAACCTAGGGTGGTATCCAGATGAAGGACAATCTTAACTTGGTATTGGTGTTGATGGATACTGAAGAACCAAGGATGGTAACCAAAAGAAGGGCAGACGTTGACTTGGTGTTTAGTGTTAAGTTGGATGGTTGGATGGACTAAGGGGTGAACTATAGGTGATGGTTTAATGTAATTGAAACCCAACTTGATTTATGTGCTCATGTTAACTGTTTCTTTGTATACTTGTTACAATGCATGTTCAAAGAAAGTAATTGGTTAATGATATCCTTAGTGTTAATCATATCTAATGAGGTTGTATGAAATGACTTATTGATTGTACAAATGCGATTGTTATCTTCTCATTTTGATTGTGGTTGTTGTGATATTCATTATTTTTGTGGGATTTACCAATATTTGGACATCTTCACGGGATTTGTTGATATAAGGTTGGCAGGCACTAGATGTCTAAGATTTGATACATGGACAAGAGTTCATCCCCTATAAGTCATGGATAGTGGGTGACCATAAGATCCTTAGCATGTGTATACAAGGCATTGGTGAGTATGGCGCTTCCTTGAGTGAATCAGGTTTATTTGCTTACTTATTATATGTGGTTCCTTGAGTTAAATAGGTTTAATTGTTTACTTGTTATATGCAAATCCTTGAGTGAACCCAAAATTATGATTAGTGTCATTGTGGTTGTAAAATGGATCCTTGAGTGGTCCAGGTTAAAATGAAAAGGATTGGCATATCTCTCTAATTGTCTGTTTACTTATGTATTTGGGAAAAAGAGTAGTACATTGTTATTAAGTCATGGTTTGTTGACTTGGATTGATGCTGGTAGTCATGGTTTTAACTTGAGTTATTGTCTATCTTGACTTGTACTTGACTGAAATTCTCCGGTGTTATTGAAAAGGCTAAGTGTCACATAATTGAACTACTGTTGCATGGTGGTGTTCTTGGTTGTTGTGATTTATTATTGACTGGCTATGTGGTTGTTGCCTCTAATTGCAAATAATTTTAAAACATGTTTCCTTCGAAAGTCTGAACTGATTTATTTCTAAGAGTTGGAATTTATTGCAGTTGTGCGTGGTTGAGTTAGTAAGTGAGAGGGTGTTAAGTCATTAGTTAGAGGTGATAGCTATGGAAAAGAGGAGTATTAGATTTGAAAGTGGTGTGGGAATTGGCTTATGGTTATTTAGAAGGGGCAAAAGGAAAAGGGAGGTTATTGACTATTGAACTCTTAAGTTGCATGTTTTTTTTTGAATATTTATGTGATGTTTATGTGATTTAATTTGGGTTAACTGATGATGCTTACCAGTACGTGTTGTTTGTGCTGATACTACTCTTGCTATACCGTTTCTGGGGTATAGTCTAGTTGCAGGATCAATAGGTGTTTCATACTTGATGCAGTAGAGAGAGATCTCCAGCAGCTTCTGTTCTTGTCTCATGCGATTGAAGCTGGGTCATATGTATTGTCCTCATTCCTTCCATAGAAGCTCTTGTACCTGTTTAGACTAGGTCTTTGGGTTAAGTTTTTCTTTTATTGTACTTAAGGATTTGTAACCTAGTTGTAATAAGTGAAGAATTTATTTGGTTTCTTTATGACTTTTGCATATTTCTAATTGGGCGGTAAGGGTTCTCCTATCTAGGTGGATTAGAGTAGGTTCCCTCATGTTTCGGTTAGTTGGGTCATTATAACGGGTCTTTATAGTTACATTTGTTCCCTTTTTAGACAAAGTGTTGATTAGGTATTTTTGGATTGTTCTTGACTTGTTTTATTCAGTGTCCTTTATATGATGACTTTTGGATTTTGGAGTTGTAGTAGTTAGTCTTCCATATTTTTAATTATTTATTGCAGATTTCTATTATTATATTTCTGCATTATGTTAAAATAATTGGTTAGGATTGGGTCGAGGGATTCTCTACCAGAGGGTTAGTGTGGGTGCCACTCACGGTCATTTGGGTCATGACAAGCTTTTATTAGAGCTTTAGGTTCATCAATCTTATCGTATAAGTACATGTCTAGTAGATTCTTCCAGAACGCTACAGAGATGTTTTTACTTTTCTTCGAGAGGCTACAAGACACTAGGAAAACCCAATTCTTTCTTTCTTTCATGTTATTACTTGAGTCCAATTAGTATCTAGTGATCCAAAATGATATCTGACTTTTTTCATTCTTTTCTCTCATAGATGGTGAGGAAACGTGCAATAGATGTAAGGGCAGAGGCACCTGAATTGGTGCTGGGGCCATGGCTTTTGGTAGAGGACATACGAGAGGAGCAACGTCCACCAGGGGCAAGGGATAAAGAGCAACACCCATCATGGGCAAGGTTTGGGCCGCTGGACCAACTCGTGAGAGATCAGAATCCCCTTCTCCACTAGAGGATATCCCCCATGTAGCAGCAGTAGAAGCTGTGGCACCCGACTAGGCAGATGTTGCGCCTAATCTAGATACTTCATATGTTCAACTCTTACTAGTCAGCATTCAAGAGTTCAACATGCTGCTATTGTGGCTCCTCGAATGGATGAGGCTTTAAAGACTAGGATCTTTCCCGAGGTTGGTGACAGGGTTGGTGATGATCGGAGAGGAACATGACTTATTTTTGAGGTTTTGTAAGATGAAGCCTTCGGTCTTCTATGGTATTGAGGTAGAAGATGCGTATGAGTTCATTATCAACTATCATGAGAGGCTCTATAAGATGAAAACAGTTAAAAGGTATGGGGTGGAGTTTGTTACTTTTTAGTTGCATGGGGATGCACAATTATGGTGGATAGCTTTTGTAGATTGTAGGCCAGTTGGGTCACCACCATTTACATGGACTTAATTTTACTCCATATTTTTTGAGAAGTACCTTTCTCGTACTTTACAGGATAGGGCAAGATGATTTCAGGATAGTGGCTTTTTTTTCTGAGGGTTTGGTTTCATAGGGGTATTCTAGACACCCCATTTAGTTAGCTATGTAGGTTTCAACTGGGGGTCCATTAGGGGCCAGCTAGACCTTTCAGATCATGGTGGGAGTGTTGCATCTTTGGCTTTGGCTCAGGCCCATCTTAGATCGGGCGTGTTATAAATGTGGTGAGCTTAGGTACATTCGAAGGTGGTATCCTAGATTTAGACATGTCGAATAGTCAGGTTTGCAGTAGGATCCCTGAGCTCTATCTTTAGCAGGTAGAAGAGGTGGTGCTCATGATAGAGATCATCATTAGAGATGGCATGGTGGCCATACAGCAGGTTGATGGCACCCAGCCTAACTAAGGTGGTGGACATGCTGGTAGGGGTGGTACTCAGCCCGATAGGGGCGACACTCAAACAGGTAGATGAGCTAATTTCTATGATTTTTCAGGCAGACTTGAGGCAGAGGCTTCTGACGCGGTGATCACAGGTACTATTCAAGTCTATGACCAGATGCCTACAACCGTATTTGATCCCAACTCCACTTTTTCTTATATGTATACTTTTTTTGCTATGGGATTGGATATGGTGTGTGA
Source organism: Capsicum rhomboideum (assembly GCA_031232105.1). Taxonomy (NCBI): domain Eukaryota; kingdom Viridiplantae; phylum Streptophyta; class Magnoliopsida; order Solanales; family Solanaceae; genus Capsicum; species Capsicum rhomboideum. Next base: position 44,413,399 of record CP124708.1, on the reverse strand, counting down.
TTTTCTTGATGAGCATGTGTATGTTTCCACTCTTGTTGGTGATTTCGTAATTTATAGATAGAGTCTACCGTTCTTGTATTATTACATTTATGGTGTATGAAACCCACGTATACTTAGTGATTCTTGACATGGTTGACTTTGATGCCATTTTAGGGATTAGTTGTTTGTCTCTGTATCATGCAATTTTAGACTGTCATGCTAGGACAGTGACCGTAGCAATGCCAGGTATGTGTAGGTTGGAGTGGAAGGGTGAATGTAGTCCTATTCCTAAAAAGATCATATCCTTTATTTATGCTAAGAAGTTGATAGAGAGGGGTTTTCTGGCGTTTCTAGCGAAACTTTGGGACACTAGTGCAGAGGTTCCACTTATTGGGTCAGTTTGTGGTCTATGATTTCTTAGAGGTGTTTCCTGCATATTTACTTTGTATGACACCAGACAACGATATAGACTTTTGTATTGATCTAGAGCCGGATACTCATCCTATTTCTATTCCTAGCTCCTTATAGGATGACATTGACTGAGTTGATGGTTTAGTTATAGGACTTGCTTAGTAAAGGGTTCATTCGTCTGAGTTCCTCCCCGTGGTGTGCTCCTATATTGTTTATGAAGAAGAAATATTGAAGTATGTGTTTTTACATTGACTACCGTTAGTTGAACAAGGCCATTATCCATAAAAAATACCATCTTCCTTGCATAGATGAATTATTCGATTAGCTTCAGGGTGTGCCAGTCTTCTCTAAGATTGAATTGAGGTTCGTGTATCATCAGCTGAAGATTCAGGTTGATGATATTCCTAATACTACTTGTTGGACAAGGTGTGGGCATTATGAATTTCTGGTGATGTCTTTTGGGATTACTAATGCCCCAACTGCATTCATGAGTTTGATGAATGGGATTTCTAAGCCCTACTTAGATTCTTTTGTGATTCTGTTTGTTGATGACATTTTGGTATAGTTTAAGAGTATGGAAGAGCATGAGAACCATTTGTAAATTTTTTTGGGTCTGTTGAAAGAGAAGCAGTTATATGCTAAATTTTCTAAGTGTGAGTTTTGGCTGTCTTCTGTTTCCTTCTTAGGGCATGTGGTTTCAAAGAAGGGAACATGGTTGATTAGCAAAAAATAGAGGCAATTAAGAGTTGGGCTTGGCCTACTTCAGTGATTGAGATTTGTAGCTTTGTAGGGTTGGCTAGCTACTATTGCTGGTTTGTGAAAGGATTCGTTTTTATTGCTTCCCAGCTTGCTCGTTTGGCTTTGAAAGAGGTGCCACTTTAGTGGTCTGATGAATGTGAGGAGGGTTTTCAAAAGCTCAAGACTTTGTTGACTATAACTCCCATCCTTTCCTTTCCTATGGAGGTAAGGACTTTGTTCTTTATTGTGATGCTTCACATTCTGGTTTGGGTGCTATTTTGATACAGGAAAAGAAAGTTATTTCATATGCTTCTAAGCAGTTGAATGTGCATGAAAAGAACTACCCTGCGCACTATTTAGAGTTGGGAGTGGTAATGTTTGCTCTTAAGGTTTGGAGGCACTATCTTTATGGTGTGTGTTATTGCGTCCAAATGAACACATAAGTGTATGCAGTCGTACAGTAATATAGGATTTTAAGTCCAAATATCCTACCCACAGGGACTTGTTGATTAACTATTTTACTAAATTAGACTAATGCTAATTATTTATTCAAGCGGTATATTCTAAAGATATATTTAAGAATTGTATATTCTAAAGATATATTTAAGAATTAACTAAACTAGAAATTAAACAAATAAAATAAAACTAACTAATGAATAATTAACCAAGAGAAAAGTAGATTCTTACGCAATTAATAAATGAATCGATCTAGGATTATGGATTCTCTAACAATCATGTTGAGTAATCAATTTCATTGACTTGTTTGTTTATCTAGTTGTTGATTTACGGGGTTAATTTTATGATTTGGGAATGGTCATCCTCTAATCGTCTATTCAAACTAGCCTCACAACTACATCGTTGAGAATCTAATTCAAATGCATCCACTTTATCTTCATATTTTACAACCGAATAAAGCGATCTAGGTATATTCCTCTCCTAGCTGTAAATCAATTCCTCATTTTACTAAACAAAGGATCTTACTCCGTATATTCTTCATTCTAACTCACAATTCCTCTTTAAAGTTCAATTTATTTTAATGGTAGCTAAGCATTAAAATAATAAGCACAAGAATATAAGAACAACTAATATGATAAACAAATACACGTCGAATCAATAATTACTAAACAATCATGTAATTTGCTATCATAATCCTAGAATGCGAAGTTTAAGTCCACATAGACATGGAGCAATTACAACAAATCATCCAAAAAAAAAGTAAAAATAAATTAATATGGAGAATAAAGATAGAACCAATTTTTCTTCGGCCTCCACGACGGTTACTAGCTCTCTCTAGGTAAAACAATTAGGTAAACACTGATTTTATGAAATATTTATAGGTATAGGAAAAAGCCCCAAATAAAATAACTAAGTCCAAAATTAATTGAGAAAAATAAAATTGGGCCAGCCTCCTCCGTGCCACGCCATTAAGCTGCCTGCTTGATTTCCTTCAATAATCTTCCATCTTTAATTCATTTTGGATCCAACTCTTTTTATTTTCACACCATTTTAATCCTACACATCAAAATATAATATTAAGCATAATCCATAAAATTAATGCTCAAAAAGGACAAATAAAATTAATAAATGTGAGGTAAATAATGACTAAAAATATATATTTTTGGCCTCACATCACCACTCCACACTTAGACTCTTGCTCGTCCTCGAGCAAGCATTAAAGCTTATCTGAATAAATTGATCTAGGAACACCACCACTTTGGTTGATACAAGCAATTAGTCTATATAACAATTCAAAATGTCAAGTACAATTCCTGATCATTATGGAAAAGATACAATCAAACAACAAACTTTTAACCTCCTAACTTTAAAGACGGACTCTAACTCATCAAATTTAAGTTCACTCACCTACTCTTGTCAAAGAAAGCTAATAACATCACCTATCTATCATGAAACAAGTGCCACCACATGAAGAAATAGTCCACACACTCAATTCTAAAAATCGAATATAATTTAAGGGCTTTGCATCAAAGAACAACTCTGGCACTCGCAAAAGAATTCGCATGTATGCACAAAGAACCATAGACTTGCCCATTATGTACATCTCCACTAATTAAGCTTGCTCGAATAGAATCAAATAGGACTTTAGCAGATTATAATGTTGTCTAGGGGATGGGTAGGCAAACTATATAATAGTGACTTACACTTCTCTAGGCACTTTGCAGTTTTTATACTTTCTTCTCTATTATTTTCTTTTCAACCCTCGTCTCTTCAACAATTATATTCACTAGTATTTCATCTTATGAAGAACTTTCCAATCATATTTTTTTCTTTTTCATGTCAATTCTTTTAAAGAGGGTCTTTTTATCACTTTGTTACTATTATTGGTTATCTTTTATACTCAACCGCCCTTTTCTTCAAATTTAATAATTTTAACACAGTTTATTCTATAGTGCTCAAGGAAGCAGGGTGCAAAAATTTGAGATTCAATAAAAGTATTAAGGAAAAATATGGCTACCAAATGAAAGGCTACAGGCTCGAAGGGCCTAACTAGTGGTAACAATATCTGAAAATGCTAAAATTCTATAAGAAAGAAATAATATTATCATCTTCTATAGGGCAACACTTTTTATTTCACTTCAATAATATGCAAGACAAGTTCTAGATTAAGATCCAAAACATGGAATATGCAAAAAATCCTCACCAACATGGCACAAGTATCAATCAAGATGGATCAATTCCACTTCTAGGATAGACAGGGTCATAGCAAACTACAAAATAAGAATAAGCTATATACAGAGTCCAACCATGAGCTTAGGTGTCAAAAAATTTGTTATTTTATTTATACTTAAGCACTCACAGGAAAGTACTACTCAAGATCCGGCCTGAACTGCTAGTATTACTCAAGTTAAAGAGGTCTTTTCTTTTCTCTCCAAAAATAAGTAAAAAATAAAATTTACTTCTAAAATATAAAAGATACTCGGTTCAAAATGCCTCATCGACAAAGAACTGAAACGAAAAATCAAGGGGTGGGCGAAGTATGCTCTCCTAAATAACTAAAAAGCTAAAAACCAACAAAAACTATTCTAATCTAAAGAACAAAAGAAAACCCTTTTTGTGTTTTTAAACTTTTTCAGTTTTTTTTCTAAAGCAAGCAACTAAAATAAATAAATAAAAGAAAATCCTATAGAAGAATTCACCCTAACAAATATGGGAAGATATCCCGCCCACTTAAAATCATGCTTTATGCCCAAAATAATAAACAAATTAAAACGAGGGTTAAAGATGCTCCTTGTGGCCCTCTAGGGCCTAGCTAGTAGCATATTTCTTCAATTTCTATCAAGGGTCGTACACACCCCACACTTAAGCTCAACGTGCTCCTTAGTTTCAAATTTTGGGTACTCAGACTTCCCCTAAATCTGCAAAGACATAAACAACACAAAAAGTGACACTAAAAAAATAAAAATAAAATAAAAAATAAGAGGCTATTCTAAATAAATTGGGTTGCCTCCCAACAAGCATATAATTTAATATCGCGGCACGACGCCATTAATTTCACTATTTTTCCTTCCATTTTGAATTTATGAATTGAACCCCTAATTTTGCGTCAATGTTTCTGCTCCACTCAAGGGTGGTGGTATAAATATAAAGGGACCAAATAATAGATGTCACATTTTGTATTTCTTAGCTCTTAATAGAGGAATGTAATTCTCTGGATTTGGCACAACAAATTCAAGAATATAGACACCTTGTTCCTTCTCTTTACACTCTTCTATAGGCTCAGATGACTCGATTAATATTTTACTATCTGAGCACAATATGGAAAAATGATAGAAATGAGGTATATTATTCCCCTAACTCATGAATTATATTACTATTTACATTCTTATGTACTCTTCTCAACAGGGACAACATCAATAAAAGTATGGTCGGATAGTTGGCCCTTCAATTTTTGCTTCTCAAGTTTGCTTATAAGTACTTTTTCAGCCTCACACAACTCATCACTAAATTGTTGGGCGTTAGATGCACCACCTTTTCACTCAACTCATCTTTTAAGTTGTGAATATCCAAGCTAAACCTTTCAACCTTTTGAATGAGCTCAACTCTTTTTTTCATAAAGTGTGTCACCCTGTTTACAATTTTCTTATGACAATCCTCATACTCCTTTCATGCAAGGATCCATACTTTAAAAAGCAGAAGCATTATTAGAATCATCATAATCAGGGCTCGGGGAGGGGTTCTAACACTTAGAACCATCTATCCATTGACCACCACACCATTTACAAAAGTCCCAATCATAGGATTTAGAAGAGTCACACAATCAATTCCGTAAGATTGAAAGATTTGAATAATGTTCCCATAGGTGGGGTCCTCCACAAATAAGACACGAATCAATAAAAGATAAGTACCAATTACTCCATATTTTTTTAGATGTCATCTCAAGAAGAGTAGTAAAGTATCACACAACTTAAATAAATAAAAAAGACAAAGTCTAACCTAGATAAATAGTTAATTTTTAAGTCCTGGCAACGACGCCAAAAACTTGTTACGTCCAAATGCACACGCAAGTGTACACGGTTGTATGAGTAATACATGATTTTAAAGTCCAGATATAGTTCCCACAAGGACTTGTCGATTAACTATTTTACTGAATTAGACTAATGCTAATTATTATTCAAGCAGTATATTCTAAAGATATAATTAAGAATTAACTAAACTAAATATTAAACAAATAAAATAAAAATAACTAATGAACAATTAACCAAGAGAAAGGCAGATTCTTAAACATTCAATGAATGAATTGATCTAGGATTATGGCTTCGCTAACAATTATGTTGAGTAATCAATTTCATCAACTTATTGATCATCTAGTTGTTGATTTTATGATTTGAAAATGGTCATCCTCTAGTCGTTTATCCAAACTAGCCTCACAACTACATTGTTGAGCGGGGATGTGAGAATCTAATTCAAACATATTCACTTTATCTTCCTATTTTGCAACCGAGTAAGGCGATCTAGGTATATTCCTATTCTAGCCGCAAATCAATTCCTTATTTTACTAAAGAAAGGATCTTATTCCCTATATTCTTTGTTCTAACTCATGATTCCTCTTCTGAGTTCACAATAAGAATATAAATTTATTTTTATGATAGCTAAGCATTAAAATAGTAAGCACAAGAATTTTTGAACAACTAATATGATAAATAAATACACATCGAATCAAGAATTGCTAAACAATTATATAATTAACTACCATAATCCTAGAACGAGAAATTTAACTCCACATATACATGGAGTAATTACAACAAATCATTCAAAGAAAAATATAAAAAATAATAAATATGGAGAAGAAAGATAGAACTAATTTTTCTCCGGCCTCCACAGCGGCTACTAGCTCTCTCTAGGTCTATAAATTATGTAAAAATTGATTTTATGGAATATATATAGGTATAGGAATAAATCCCCAAATAAAATAACTGAGTCCAAAATAAATTGGGAAAAATAAAATTGGTACTTTTGGAGAATCCAACACTCATTAGCTCTGTGGCACGCCATAGACACGCCTGCATTCTGGATTAGCAGCTTAACGCTTCAATTCACTTTGAGGGTCATAGTTTATTATTTTAATAAATTTATTCCATTACATTTTCTTCTTGATTTCCTTCTATAATATTCCATCTTTAATTCGTTTTGGCTCCAACTCTTTTCATCTCCACACCATTTTAATTCTACACATCAAAATATAATATTAACTATAATCCATAAAATCAATGCTTAAAAAGGATAAATAAAAATACAAAATGTGAGGCAAATTATAACTAAAAATATATATTTTTTGCCTCACATCATGCGATATGAGGTATTTACTGATCACTGCAATTTGGAACATGTGTTTATGTAGAGGGACCTTAACTTGAGGCAACATAGGTGGATAGAGATGCTTAAGTATTATTATATTACTATTATGTAGCATCTAGGTAAGGCTAATATAGTGGATGATGCAATGACCAGAAAGCCTACGAGTATGGCTAGCCTGGCTTGTTTAGAGGCTCTGAGACATCCCTTGGCTATAGAGGTTCAGACTCTAGCTAACCTCTTTATGAGACTTCAGATGTCTGAAAAGGTGGCGTGTTGGCTTGTGTGGAAGCAGGGTCCTTGTTTCTAGAGCAAATTAAGGCCAGACAGTTTAAAGATGTTACGTTAAGTAAGATTCATAATGAATTCTTGCAGGGAGAGGCCAAGAAGGTCATGATTAATGATGAGAGTGTTCAAAGGATCAAGAGGTGTGTATGTGTTCCATGTGTTGGTGATTTGATTTAGACTATTCTTGCTGAGGCTCATTGTTTGAGAGACTCTATTCATCCTGGTTTGACCAAGATATATCGTGATCTGAGACAATATTATTGATGGGGTTGCATGAAGCGAGGCATTATTGATTTTGTTGTCCAGTGTTTGAATTGTCAGCAGGTAAAGTATGAGCACTAGAGACCTGGAGGACACTCTAGAGAACGCCCATTCTTGAATGTAAGTGGGAGAGGATTACACTGGATTTTATGGTTGGTCTTCCAAAGACCCTGGGGAGTTATGATTCCATATGGTGATTATTGATAGGTTAACTAAGTCTACACACTTCATTTTGGTTAAGGTGAATTATAATACTGAAAAGTTAGCCAAGAACTATATCTACAAAATTGTTTAATTGCATGGAGTTTTGGTCTCCATCATCTCAGACATTGGCACACAGTTTACTTCTAACTTTTGGAATAAATTGCATGCTGAGTTGGGTACTAGGTTGGACCTTAGTATATCATTTCATTCTTAGAACCATGGGCAGTCTGAGCGAATGATTTAGGTGTTGGAGGATAGGCTTTGTGCGTGTGTGATAGACTTTAGTGGTTATTGCAACCAGTTTACCTATAGCAGAGTTTGCATACAATAACAGCTAGTGCTCAAGTATTGATATGGCTCCATTTGAGGTATTGTCTGGGAGGTGGTATAAATCTCCTATTGGTTGGTTTGATTCATTCGAGGAAAGACCATAGAGGATCAAGCTTTTGAGGGAGTCACTAGAGAAATTAAAGTTCATCCAAGAGAAGCTCCTAGCAGCTCAGAGTAGAAAAAAAAAGTATGCATACTGTAAGGTTAGAGATATGGAGTTCATAATAGGAGATCAAGTGTTGCTTAAGGTTTCGCTCATGAAGGGTCTGATGAGGTTTGTAAGTGATGTAAGCTCAGCCAGAGGTACATTGGGCCATTTGAGAATTTTGATCGGTGGGTATGGTAGCCTATGAATTAGATTTGCCTCTAGTTTTGTTAGGAGTTAACCCGGTATTTTATATGTCTAGGTGGAAAAAGTATCATGGTGATGGGAACTATATCATTCTCTCGGATTCGGTCCTATTTGATGAGAATTTGTCCTATGTAATGGAACCTATGGCTATCTTAGATAGAGAGGTTTGCAAGTTGACATCAAGAAATATTGTTTATGTGAATATCTAGCAGAAGAACTATCCTATTGAGGAGGCTACTTAGGAGACCGATTCAGACATGCATAACAAGTTTCTGCATCTTTTTGCTGGATCAGGTAAATTTTCCCTTATTTTCTTCTTATCTATTCGAGGACAAATAGTTGTTTAATTAGTAGGACAAATAGTTGTTTAATTAGTATCTAATGTAATGACCCTCCCAGTCGTTATAAGGTGGTTAGGGCTTAAGTACCCTATTAGAGTTCCCCTAGTTAGTTGAGTTAATAAAATCTCAAGGTATGGTGGTTTAAAGCTAAAAACTAGCATTGTGTGTATTTGTACTGATTTATGATTCATGGTGTTATGTTTTATCGTGTTTTATTCCTTTAGGGGGTGACCTAGTAATCTAGACCTTTGTAAGAAAAAATCGAGACTGAAAATAAAATTGTAGATGTGGTTTTAGTGGTTGCCGCATTGGGATAACTTTGTGTTTTCTTGAGTTCATAATTTCTGTGTTGAAATTGGGGTAGGATTCCGTTTCTACCGAGTTACTATTTTAGGGCTACTACAATAGTGGGATTCTTGCTGCAACGAGACCATCATAGTGGTCGGAGATCCCCATAGCAGAGAAAGGGAATTTCACCAGGGGAAGGCCATCATAGCGAGCCCAGTTTGCAACCACGAGCCCGCTATAGCGAGAATTAGGTCTTTTCAGTGGAAGCACGAGGCAATATGCCTGTTTAAGTGTTTATTTTGAGGTTTATTTCACAAATTCAAAACTATGTTTAGTTCTATAGAGGCATTTTTCCCAAGTCTATGGTGAATTTTCTTGTTGAGGTAAGTAATTCCATCCATCCTTTTGCGCTATAATCCATTAATATCCTAGAATCGTTAGAATTTGTTAATGGTGGAATTGTGGGTTAGAACCCTAGGTTTATGAAAATTATGGTAAAGCCTATAGATAGATGTAATATCATCTAGAATTGCATCTAAGGCGTAATTTAATTTTCCTAGCACGAATTGGTAGTTCATAAACATGATCTAGGGTATTTGGGAACATTGAGTTCCATAAAAATGAGACCTTTATCATAAAAATTGCTTAAAAGGGGATAATTAGAGTAGAAGCTCCATGAATAAAGTTAATGTGATATTGTGGAATTAGTAGATAGTTAATTGACCCTTGGGTAACACTATAGACCGTGAATAAAGGTAGAATTAGTGGGTTTGAATTCCCAAGGCATTATTTGAAGAGTAAATGATTAATTACTCTTGTACTTATTTGTTTTAGATAGTGAATAATCTGAGACATTAAGGAAGGGAAAAACTCTTGCAAATTAGCTTACAGATTTAGGTTCTTCGGTTGAGGTAGGTTATGGTTTACATGGACTTAGACTTAAAATAGTCTCTCGTATTTGTAACACCCCATACATTTTCGAGTCTAGCTGACTATCGTAACATTTATGGGAAAATGGAAACATGAGAGAATTGATGAATTATGTATTAATATGTGGGCATTATTAAGTCCTATACAATTGGGCCCCAAAATGAAGCCCAAAATCATGAGAAAGACATGGCCTAAAAGAGATTTTGACCCATTCTTCCAATTTGCTCCATTTGACCAAATCAACTCTTGCATTTAATGTCAAGGAATTGATAAGAGAGACTTGAGGGACTATATAAAGAGAGAAAAATCAGATTTTTATTACCATTGAACTCTCATGCCCTTTTCTAACTTTTCCAAATTTTTCTCTCAAATAGACAAACCCTAAGCTCTCATCTCTTTGTGGCCAAGATCATCAACTTGTAAGACTTGGTAAGTGTTTCTTATGATGGTTTAATATATTTTATTCATGATAGATGATTTATATTATGTTGGTTATGTTGGTGGAGTATTGAGAAGTTCACAAGGTGTGAAATGTACATGTTTGCTAAATCGGAGGATGGTTTGTCTTGTAAACTTGAATATGCTCTTGTGGTCTTGAAGGAAATAAACTTGGTGGAGTAAATATTGACATGTGAGACGTGATTATAGTCTCACTTTGTTTAATCCTTGTGTATAATGTTTGGAATTGTTATTGTGAAATTGGTTATGGTTTTGGTGCCGTATTGGCCGTGAAATATAGTTTTGGGTGTTGTTATGTGTGTTGTGAGACCATGGCTGGATGTTGGTGTTTAAGATGATCAAAAATATGTCAAAATAAGTTTGGTTATGATCATGGACCATTCATGGCATTAAAAGACCCAAAAGAGGCCATTTCGGACCAAAACGGGCATCCGCCCTTGCAGAGGAGGGCATCTGCGGGCGCAGATGCCAACGCATATGCCCCTGGAATTTTCCAGAGGCCATTTGTGCACACACCTCAACCACCTGCGGGTGCAGGTGGCAGTGCAGGTCAGTCCCAGAATTGGTTTTGTGTGTTTTCGTCTCTAGTTGATCCCCGAAGGCCCCTATACCCTTTTTGGATGTAATTATCAACTTGTGATGTTGTTTTAATGACTTTAAAGTATCGTATGGAGGTATGTTGGACTGTATTAAGTATGGATGGTTGTTCATATGTTGTTATGAAGGAGTAATTGCGACGGAATGATAAAGAGAAAAGCGTAAAGGGTAAGTGTGGTGTGTAATGCGATCGATGTATGATCTCTTGGTCAATGTGCGTAATGTTATGGTGTTGTTGATATGATAATGCATTGGATTGTATTGTAAGGGGTGACATGACGTTATACGGCACTCATATAGTTCATTGTCGCCTTGTACGCCTGTATAGTGACTAATTGCTAACGTAAGTTCCGGTATGAACTTGTATTGTAGAGTAAGACGTAAGGAAGAAGCTGGACTATTGTGTTCATACATAGGCTTGTGTATTCATACTTGGAAGTGCAGGTATGTAAGGTTACTTTGTTCTTATCTTTCTGCAGCATATAGAATTCACATTGACGTTACACTTGTCCTATTCCAAAATGTGTTAAGGTATACTATTCCCGGTTACCAATGGTTATTACCACAAGTTTCCTAATCATTGATCAATTATAAATCACATGTATCCTATTCATTGATAATGTTCCAAAATCCCAATAAAGTTGCGTTCCAAAGTTCCAATATTGTTTATGCTCATCTATCTTGTTCATTGATTCCAATAAGGTGATGTTTCTGACATTGTTTACATGTTTCTCACTCATTGGTTAATGATCCAAAGCTTCAAAGTAAAGTATGACTATCAGTGTAATAATCTCAAAGTAATGAATAAAGTAATGCATATGTGGTTAATGATCAAGTATGGGTGGCAGCTTTGGGGGCGAAATGCCTAGCTCAAGCCGATCCCAAGATTGTTGGATCAGGGGGAAGTCCTATATGCCTAAGCCTAGCTCGGACCGAACCTGACAGGGGGCAGCTCTAGAGGTATAATCCTAGCTCGAGCCGAACCTGATATGTTGGTTTATGGGTGGCAGCTCTAGAGGTAATAACCTAGCTCGAGCCGAACCCAATGCTTTGATTCTTAGGGTGGCAGCTCTATAGGCATAAGCCTAGCTCAAGCCGATCCCAACATAACGTTATGTTATGTTAAACCCACTGTTCAGTCGGAGCCCGGGTATCACAGGTCACAGGCAAAGATGAAAAATCATAGAAGCAAAGATACAAAGAAAGTAAAGAAAGCAATATACATGGTTTCCAAAGTACAGTATTGTGAATTATCCATATTGATCATCTATTGTATTTGAGTTCATTGACATGTCTACATATCATACAAGTTTCATATGGCCTTACATACTCAGTACATTCTTCGTACTAACCCCTTTTGGGAGATTTACCTTACTTACTGTAGGCGCAGGTACTAGTAGGCCTCCACCGTAGGTTGCCAGTTGTTACAGATCATTGGTGAGCTCCAATTAGTTCGGGGCTTCTTCGAGTCACAGTTGTACATATGTTTTGGTGTTGTACATGTTATATAAAGCGGGGAATTATCCCGACTTTTAGTTTATTTTGGTCAATGCATTGGTTAGAGGCTTTTGTAGACAGATGTGGGTGTATAAATGTAAAGGGTACATGTCGTTTTTGGACTCGATGGCCTCAATGGCCAAGTTCCATGTATGTATATATGACATATGTTCCATGAATTTCGTTGTTAGCATTATAAGCCCTTAAGTGATAAGAGTATTTCTGATGGTATGCATATGAGTGAACATAAGTACAGTTTGGTTCTCTCGGGCCTTATCGGCTACGGGTGCCAATCATATCTCGATGGGATTCGGGGCATGACAGTATTTGATATGAATTGATGAGCATGTTGATTTGTCTTCAAATATGATTTGTGATTGGTTAATTATTTGGCTTGACATGTGCTTGTATGAATAAGCTTATGAGTGTTGAAGCCTGTCTTTAAATTACATGAGAATGATGTACACTTGTTATATTTTGTGTAGTTTTATTATTCTGATAGATAGTTGATTATGAGAACATATTGAGATATGTTTAAGTATTAAGAATATATATATATATTTTGATTGTTGAGTGCCTCAAGTTTGATGTGAGGTTATAGAGGAGCGGTTATGATATGGATCGGGTACCACGCAAGTATGGTACATGGACCCTAGGTTGTCCTCTGTAGATAATGACTAGTTGGACAGAAATAAGACCCTTTAGCATGTGTGTATATATTTATATTTCTTGTGAATTTTGATTTGATATAGAGTGAGATTTATGAGTTATAGAAGCTATACATCTTTGAAATCTGTGTAGACAAGATCCATAGTTGTGATATAACTGATTATACTTGCAGTTTTGAAATGACTTGATATTTATTATGTGATGACTTATATGTCTTATATTGTTTACGTTGATATGTTTGTTGATAAGTGTACATCCTTTTTATTGTCGGTATTGATGAATTTGGAAATTGGGTAACTTGATTGGTTGATGCAAATATAGATTATGTGTTGATGTACCTATCTACTTGATTTATTGATTCATGAGATATACTTGCTACTCTTTTGATTCGGCCTACAATGCCTACCAGTCAATAATATTTGTACTGATACTATTCCTATATTCTTTTTCTTAAATGTAGACTGTGTTCTAGAGACTTTAACGCGACCTCATACCTAACGATTCCAGTTGATCTATCCGAGGGTGAGCTACTCCTATTCAGGCTTCCACGGGTCTTCACAGTTACATTGGTTCCTTTTTTTTTTAGACAAAGTGTCAATTAGATATTTTTGGATTAGTCTATACTTATTTTATTCAATGTCCTTTGTACGATGGCTTTCAGATTTTGGGGTTGTACTAGTTAGTGTTCCACAATTTTAATTACTAATTTGAGATTGCTATTATTTTATTTTTGCAATATTTAAAAGAATTAGTGGTTAGGGCGTAGGTTAGAGTGTTCTCCCACTAGAGGGTTAGTGTAGGTTCCACTTATGACTATTTGGGTAGTGACAGTTTGTGGCCACGCTTGTGCTTAGGACACTATGGTTCAAATTCTGTATGTCATAGGCAAGGGTATTGCCTGGTACTTTAAGTGGTCCTTAGGTTAGAGATGAGGCACAGACTTCCGCGCAGGTAATGGCACAAGCTGATTAGGGTTCAAGAGTACAACTTGCTGCTATGGCTCCCTATTTAGAGGTTTTGCTAGTACCTATTATAGTCAGACCAATAATGATTTTTTAGAAGCATAAAATACTGGTCGATTATCATTTTGGGCCCTCCAAGGTTTTCTGGTGCTTTAGGAAATAATGATCATGAGTTTTGGTGAGTTGTAATTAGAGGTTGCATAACCTCGAGTTAGTGTTGTAGCACAGGTGGACTACTCTATATTTCAGATTGGCAAGCTAAGTAGTGGTGGAACGTATATCTTGAGTGTAGGCCAACCAGGTTACTTCTGATGACTTGGGCACAATTCTCCAAGGCTTTCTTATGGAAATATGTACCTCGTAGTATGAGAGAGAGGCTATGGGATGAGTTCACAGATCTTCAAAAGTGTTCCATGTCTATTTCGAAGTACAAGATAAGGTTTCATGAGTTGGCTAGACATAGTGCTATGACTATTCTGACAGAGCACGAGAAGAGTTATAGGTTTGTTAGGGGGTTGACCTTACTACTTCATTTAGCGTTAAGAATTTTGTGGAATCTTGGTCTACCTTCCCCAGGTTGTTGATCACGCATAGACTATTTAGGGGATATGTCACGAGGCCTATAGAGGCAGCAACAAGAGACCTCATTGTCAGGGCAGTTACAATGGTTCTCAATTAAGAGGTAGGGGTTTTCCTACTAGCGGTCACTATCAATACTTTTTGTTTGGTAGACCCATTCAGGCAACTCTAGAGATTACCGATGGTGGTTATTCGAGTCACAGTGGTCAAAGTAGTCAGGGATTAGGTCATATTTTGGGGGTTCACATTCTAGGTATTCAAGCAGTGGTGGCCAGTTTAGTTTTGTGGTGTCTTCACATCAAGGTACTTTTGGTAGAGGGTTCTATGAGTATGGTGTGTTGGGGTACTTTTCCCAAGATTATCCCAGGGATATATATGGTAGGCAATAAGGCCAACAAGTTCAGGCCCCTAAGGCTCCATTGCTATTGGCTAGAGATGGTGCATAGGGTATTCAGGGTGGTCCCTAGAGTGCTAGAGGTTAATCTCAGCTAGTTAAAAAGATGATACTGTGGATACTCAGTGTGGGAGTGGACGCAATTATCTGTATGCTTTTTTAGAGGATGAGGCTTCAAATGCCATCGTCACCGGTATAATCTGCGTCTATCATCAACTAACTTTTATGTTATTTGATCTGAGGTCTACATATTCTTATGTGTCTACTACTTTAATACTCATCCTGAGTTGTTATGTGAGTCTGTAGCTACTCATATAGGTGATATTTTAGTAGTAGATCGAGTGTATTGATCCTTTGTGGTGACTATCTTAGGGTATGACACTTGGGTAGATCTTGTTATCTTAGTCATGATTGATTTTTTAACATAATTCTAGGCATGGATTGGTTATTTCCTTATCATGCAGTCTTGGATTGCTTTGCCAAGATTATTACCTTAGATATGCTTGGTATCCCTCAGATTATGTGGAAGGGTACCGATATTCACGTGCCGAGAGGGATCATATTGTTTATTCAGGCAAGGCGGTTAATGGCAATAGGGTGTTTTGCTTATCTTGCTTATGTTAATGATACTAGTCCCGACACTCCTTCACTTGAGTTAGTTCTGATGGTTAGTGAGTTTGCTGATGTATTTCCTATAGATTTACCTGGTCTTTTACCTAATCTTGATATTGACTTTGGAATTGACATTGAGCCGAACACTCAACCCATTTCTATTTTACCATATTAGATGACACTACCTGAGTAGAGGGAGTTAAAGGAGTAGCTTCTTGACCTTTTGAGTAAGGGTTTTATCAGGCCTAGTGTATCTCTATGGGATGCTCCTATTCTGTTTGTGAATAAGAAAGATGGTACTTTGCATGTATGTACTGACTAGCAGTAGTTGAATAATGTGACTATTAAGAATAAGCATCCGATGCTGTGTAATTGATGTCTTGTTTAACCAGCTTTTAGGTGCAATAATATTTTCTAAGATATATTTGAAGTCAGGCTAGCACCAATTGAGGATCAAGGTAGCGCACATTCCTAAGGCTTTCTTTAGGATTCATTGCGACCACTATGAGTTTTTTTTTTTTTTTGGTTTGTCCAATGCCCTAGAAACATTTATGGATTTGATAAACTGAGTGTTCTGTCCCTATTTGGACTTATTTGTTATTGTGTTCATCGATTACATCCTAGTTTACTGGAGGAGTAGGGTGGACCATGAGCAACATTTGAGGTAGTTCATGATTTGTCCAGGCCCACTTCTCCTACAGAGGTTCACAGTTTCATCAGGTTAGCAGGTTATTATAGATGGTTTATGGAGAGGTTTTCTTTGATTGCAACACTATTTACTAGATTGACTCAAAAAAATGTCCTTTTCCAACTTTGACTCTGATACTTTCTTTTGAGGGCCATGGGTTTATCATCTATTTTGATGCTTCTAGAGTTGGTTTTGGTAGTGTGTTGATGTAGCAGGGCAAATTTATTGCATATGCTTCCAGGAAATTAAAGGATCACGGGAGGAACTACCCCACCTATGACTTAGAATTGGCTATAGTACTCTTCACATTGAAGTTCTGGAGGCACTATCTTTATGGGGTTCATTGTAAGATCTTCACTGATCATCATAACTTGTAGTATATTTAAAGCCAGAAGGACCTTAATTTGAGATAAAACTGGTGGCTAGAGTTGCTTAAGGACTATGATATCTCGATTCTTTACTATCGGAGCAAGGAAAATATAGTAGCAGATGCCTTGAGCCGGAAGTTGGTGAGTATGGGGAGTTTGGCATTCCTGGTGGATGAGTAGAGACCTTTGGCTTTATACATCCAGTCCTTAGCCAATTTGTTGGTCTGATTTGATATTTCTGAGCTCGAATAGGTTCTTGCTTTAGTGGATATGGTATCTATGTTATGTAAGCAGATTTAAGCATATTAGTTCAAAGATGAGAGGTAAAGAGTGATTCGAGATAAGGTGTTGAAGGGTGAGGGGCTAGGAAAGTGACCTTAAATTTGAAGGATGTTATGAGGATCAAGGGCTTTGTTTGTGTTCCTAGGGTTGGATACTGTTGATTATGTAAAAGGCCCATTATTCTAGATATTTTTATTCATCTGGGACAATGAAGATGTATTGGGACTTGAGAAAGCATTACTCGTGGTGCGGGATGAAGAGAGATATTGTGGACTTTGTATCTCGGTGCTTGATCTGTCAACAGGTGAAGCTCGCGCACTTGAGACCCGGTGGTTTGACTTAGAGGCTATGATTCCCGAGTTGAAGTGGAAGCAGATATCTATGGACTTTGTGATTAGCTTGTAACATATTTTCCTGGGATTCAATTCTATTTGGATCATCTTTGATAGGTTGATCAAATTTTCTCACTTTTTGTTGGTTCAGTCTTCTTACGGTTCAGAGAGGTTAGCTTAGATCTATATCCGTGAGATAGTCCATTTTCATGGGGTTCCATCTTTTATCATTTCTGATCGTGTTACTCAGTCCACATCATCTTTCTAGAGGTTAATTCAGGAAGAATTGGGTACTCGGGTCAAGCTGAGTATAATTTTTCACCCTCAAACTGATGGTCAATCTGAATGGACTATTCAGGTTTTGGCGGATATACTTCAGGCCTATGTTATTGATTTTAGGGATTAGTGGGACTAATATTTGTCTTTGGTTGTGTTCGCGTATAATAACAACTACCATTCAAGTATTCAGATGGCTTCATTTGAGGCATTATATGGTAGAGGTGCAGGTCTTTGGTAGGTTAGTTTGGTGCTTTTGAGGTTAGGCCATGGGGAGCAAATCCATTGTGTGACTCTATGTATAGGGTTTGGGTGATTCAAGAGATACATCATACAGCTTAGAGCATGCAAAAGAGTTATGCTGATAGAAGGGTGCGAGTCTTGGAGTTTTTAATTAGTTATAGAGTGTTTTATTGGGTATAGCCCATGAAGGCATGATGAGGTTTGAGAAGAAAGGCAAGCTCAACCCTAGGTTCATTAGCCCGATTGAGATACTATAGTGTGTTGGTGATGTTGCATCTAAGTTAGCTTTGCCTTAAGTTTTTTTGGGAGTCCACCAAGTGTTCCATGTTTCCATGTTGAGGCAGTACGTTCTAGATAAGTCTCACGTGCTTCAGTGAGAATTAGTTCAATTGGATGAGGGTCTGGTTTTCCAGTAGGAGTCGGTTGCTACTCTGGATAGGCAGGTCTAAAAGCTGAGTTTTAAGGAGATTCCATCAGTTAAAGTTTAGTGGAGGCACCATACCATCGAGGAGGCTACATGGGAGACCGATCAGGGCATGTGGTCTAGATATCCTCACCTTTTCAAGAGTTCAGGTACCTCCTATTCCTTATGTTCGAGGATGAAAGTTCTTCTAGAAGTGGATGATGCAATGAACCTCTTTGTTATTTTTATCATTTTCATTTTGAACTTTCCCGTAGCTTTCTTGTAGTATTTATGACCTGCAGAGATGGGTTGTGTGGTTCTCGAGGTGTACAGTTTGGGTTTAGACCAATTCTCTTATTTTGGAGCCTTTAAAGTTAAGAAGTTTGACTTGGGTCAACATTCTTGGAAAACAGGCTCGGATGGGAATTTCGACAGTTTTATTAGCTCTAAAGGTAGATTTTAGGCTAGTAAGACCTTTGATTTGGGTCTTGAGGTTGATGTCGCCCAAAATATGCCTCCTAAGAAGTACAATGCGGTCGCTGTATCAAATATGAAACCCAACTAGGTTGGGGTCGATCCCACAAGGAATAGGATGGAAGTTGTTTAGATTACTATAAGGAATAATAGGAAAGTAAGTAAAACTGGGGGGTTTTGCGAATAAATATTGGCAGTAACGATTGCTGGTTGTATCGAGTTCGTAGACAATAAGAGAAATACACTAGTACTGTGATCCCCAATGATTCCTTAACTCCACCAGTTACTTGTGCTAACAAAACCATCCCGCTATGTTGCATGCAAAATCTAAGAAGATATGTTCATCTAAATGTCTCTCGACCTTGGTTAGACGAATTTCACTCTTCTCCTCTCGGTCTCTGAGTGTCGCACTACTAACCCTTGTCCTGGATCTCAGATAACTATTCCCGCTAAGGCTCAAGTTATTAGATGAAGGTTGATAGCTTCAAATCTCTGTTGTTATCTCCTTTTCCCAATCTATACCTCTCTCTCGAGCAAGTCTAGAATACAGACGAGTTTCTAATGTTTGCAACCGTTAGAAGATCAATCACAACGAATGAAATACCAATACATGCATTCACAGCGGTTCAGAGTTGCTTTGCACTTAACCTGTTTCTTTAATTCCTCATGGTTCACACAACCCTAGTTAATGAGTTTAGCTACTCATAATTGCAAGAACACAAGAAGAATTTAGAGATGAAAACATGATTGTAAACTCACAATAATGAAGAAGAACTGAAATCTCAATTATCAGTAAAACTCGAAGCTAGGGTTTGTAACTACAAAACCAAGAATATGTTTATGAACTCAAAAATAGTAGAAAATATCTCTCAAGACAATGTAATGACTCCCTATCGCACATAGGACTATACAGGGGTATTTATAGATAAAACGCTTATCCTATCCTAATCAGAACAGGAGAACAGAGTCGGCAACTTCCACAATATCGTGGAACTAAGCCACGTCACGTGGGTCCCTATCATGAGAATCAGGCAACATCACACAATCTCTAAAACCTATTCACGACACCCAGTCACGTCACATGAGTGGAGTCACGCCACGTGGATGGCTTTCGTGAAAATCAGACATCATTCAGCTTCTTTGAAGGCAACTCACGACAGTCACTCACATGACGTGAGTGTACTCCACGACACGTGAATGGTGTCGTGACCCCCTCTCTGGTGTAGATTCTTGTTCTTTCATCTTCAGACACTTCGTTCTCGGTCTTGACTCTTCCTTTTTGATCATTTTGCCTTCAAAACCTGTTTTCCTGCAAAGTAGGACAAAAACCACATCATACCAACCAAATACACCCAAGTTATTGCATATTTTCCTTGTTTTCAGCATCGAAAGTGTCATGTAACCATGGCGTATCAACACCCTCAACTTAGAACGTTTGCATGTCCTCAGGCGAACAAACCAAAAACAAACATACACGATGCTTAACTAAGAGAAACCTAAGGGTCCTATTGCAGTCCACTCATTTCTTTTGGCACAAATTTTTTTTTCGACCCCTCCTATTTGCAAATCAAAATTATATGTGTATACAGGCAACATATTATCATGACACAGAAGGGATCAAGTGATGGCACTAGATTACGAACAAACAACTAAGCATAGATGCAAATGACATTATTCGAACAAATAGCAGCTAACAATGCAACCCATGTACTCTCACAATCAAAGATGTCCCATGCACTCACAGTATGCTAATGAATCTCAAATTAGGGACTCGATCAAAACACTCTCTCTCACAAAGAAGTTCAAACAGTGTGCATGAAATACCATAGGTTTGCCCTTATTTTCTATGCCTTAAGTTTTCGGACAGTCGGACTAGGATCACTATAGGACATTACTCGGCTTGTAATGTAGGCTTGGGGACGGGTATGGTACATATGGATATGGTGACTCAACCCTCCTTGACACTACACTATTTTTAGCTCCAACTTCCAACATTTCTCATTTTTATTCTCCCTTATTCTCCTTTCTTTTATTTTCAGATTTTAGGTGTGATTTTTCTCAAACTTCAAAACACAAACAACTATTTTTTTTTCTATACTTTATATATATATTTTTTCTTTTTCTTCACACCCAAACCTGTTTTCTCTTTTTCTTTTATTAACCTCTTCTTCATACCCAACTCAATCTACGCACCCCTATAATAGCCACCCTCAACTTAGGTGATTTGCCTGAGTTGAGGTACACAGTGTCGAAGGAGGGGCCAGGGATAAGATAGGTTCATTGTAAGTCAAAATGGGGAGGTGAATAGGCTAATGAAAGAAATAGGTCAATTAAAGCTCAAAGTCGGGATCAAGGGATACTTATTCATTTGGTCAGGCATTTAGGTTAAAAGTGGACTTTATTCAAAAACGGCCTATGATCCTTTCCTAACCACTATCCTCTAACCTAGGCAAGACTAACCGGGCAAGTTCTGGATTGCACACACCAAGTTGACTAAGTAATGACCTCACACTCACATAGCACAAAGTTACATTATCAACTACTATCTATCCGATTCATGCGATACTAGCTACAGTTATTTTGTCTATAATACTAGTTCCATAACAAGATCCAACAGCTGTCACACATAAACATGCTACACACACATACTTCAAAATCAAAATTTTCAGGAGGGGTATACGTAACATTCAAAAAGCATAATAATTTTTTTTTTTCAAAACTGGACTGCACTACAGTTCCCTTATTTTTCTCCTAATTAAACACATAAACACATAAATACATAGTAATATAAATAACACCCTAAGCGTGCCAGTTCTATTATGATAGCACACTCGGGGGAATAGAAACACGGTAACAAAAACCCCCAAGTGGTGGTACACCCCCACCCCAACTAACAATGGTGCACTACCCTCAATGCACAGATATCAATAAAAAAAATGAAAGTGGGCCCCCCCGTAGTGGGATCATCAGTCTGCCCTCTAGGCTCTCTGCTCTGTGCATCCGGTGGAGGTGGTGCCTGACTGGAGGATGCACCACGTGCCCTCTGCTCCTCCGCTATCTGGATAGCATGTTACTCCATCCTAGAGGACTTAACCGCTCTCTGGAGATCACCCTCATACTCATCACCACTGTCAACCTGGTCCTCCATGTAACACCCCGTACGTTTCGGAGTCTAGCTGACTACCGTAACATTTATGGTAATATAAAAACATGAGAGATTTGATTAATTATGTATTGAATTGTGGGCTTTATGTATTAAATTGTGGACATTTAAAAGTCTTGTGCAAATGGGCCTTAAATGAAGCCCAAGTTCAAGAGGAAGACATGGCTCAAAAAAGCTTTTTGACCCATTCTTGCTTAGTATTCCATTGAACAAGTAAACACACCAAGTGTGTGGATGAGGATAATTATAAAGGGATTATATAAGCCAAAGAAATCAGATTTTTATTCCATTTGGACTCTCATGCCTTTTCTAGACTTTACCACAATTTTCTCTTTGTCTCTCAAGAACCCTAAGTCATTCCTTTGGCCAAGATCATCTTTGTACAAGGCTTGGTAAGAGCTTATTATGATGGTTTAATATGTTTTATTCATTATAGATGGTGTATATTATGTTGGTTATGTTGGTGGTGTATTGAGAAGTTCATAAAATGTGAAATGTTACATGTTGCTAAATCGGAGGATGGCCTTGTCTTGTAAACTTGAATATGTACTTGTGGTCTTGAAGAAGTGAACTTGATGGAGCAAATATTGACATGTGAGATGTGATTATAGTCTTACCTTTTTTATTCTTGTGAAAATTGTTTGGAATTTTTATTGTGAAATTGGTTATAGTTTTGGTGACGTATTGGCCGTAAAGTGCAGTTTTGGGTGTTGTTATGTGTGTTGTGAGACCATGGATGATTTTTGGTGTCCAAGATGATTAAAAATATGTCAAAATAATTTTGGTTATGATCATGGACCATTCATTGCATGAAAATACCCAAAAGAGACCATTTCGGACCAAAACGGGCATCCGCCCCCGCAGACGAGGGCACCTGCGGGCGCAGATGCCAACGCAGGTGCATCTGGATGATTCCAAAGGTCACCTGCGCGCTCACCTCAGCCACCTGCGGGCGCATGTCAGCCCCAGAATTAGTTTTGTGTGTTTTCGTCTCTAGTTGATCCCCGAAGGCCCCTATACATTTTTTGGATGTAATTAACAACTTGTGATGTCATTTTAATGACTTTAAAGGGGAATATGGAGGCATGTTGGACTATGTTAATTATGTATTTTTGTTTATAAGTTGTTATGGGGCAAGTTGATAGGAGAAATTGTGACGGAATGATAATAAGGAAGCATAAAGGGTAAGTGTAGTGTGAAATGCTATTGATGTATGATAACTTGGTCAATGTGTGGAATGTTATGGTGTTGTTGGTATGAGAATGCAGTGGATTGTATTATAAGGGGTGATATGACCTTATACGGCAGTCATATAGCTCATTGTCGTTTTATACACTTGTACGGTAAATTGTTGTTAACGAGAGTTCCATTATGAACTTGTGTTGTAGAGTGAAACATAAGGAAGGAGCTGGACTGTTGTGTTTATATATAGACTCGTATACTCATACTTAGAAGTGAAGGTATGTAAGGTTACTCTTTCTGTATCCTTCTGCAGCATGTTGATCACATTGACATTGTACTTATTCCATTCTGAAATATCGAAAGGTATATCAGTTCAGGTTGAGATATATTGTCATCCACATGTGTTCGACTCTTAGGCGAATTATGATTCACGTATCTCCTATTCATTGACTGAAGTTCCAAAGTTGTCATAATGTGGTAAGTTCTAAGGAAGCTATATCAAATAAAGTAACAATGTAAGGAGAGCCTATTTATTCTTGAATAGCTTTTCCAATCATATCATGTTCCAATAGTATTCACATTGACATTACGCTTGTCCCATCCCGAAATGTGCTAAGGTATTCTATATCCGGTTATCAATGGTCATTGTCATATATTTCCTACTCATGGATCAATTGTGAATCTCATATCTCATATTCATGAATAATGTTCCAAAAGCCCAATAAGGTTACATTCCAAAGTTCCAATAGTGGTTATATTTAAGGTATCTTGTTTATTGATTATTGTCCAATGGTTCCAATGGTGTTATGTTTCCAATAAGGCTATGTTTCCAATAATGTTATTTACATTTCTTCTATTATTGGGTATGGTTCCAAAGCTTCCAAAAATGTTATGCCAAAGGAATGTATTAATCTCTCACAAGTGAATGTACCAATCTCTCACAAGTAAAGATATCAATCTCTCTAAAGTAAAGAAGTGAAGCAATGCATATGTGGTTAAAGAAGTGAAGCAATGCATATGTGGTTAATGATCAAGTATGGGTGGCAGCTTTGGGGGTATAAGCCTAGCTCAAGCCGATCCCAGGATCAGGGGGCAGTCCTAGAGGCATAAGCCTAGCTCGGACCGAACCTGACAGGGGGCAGCTCTAGAGGTATGAACCTAGCTCGAGCCGAACCTGACACATTGATTTATGGGTGGCAGCTCTGGAGGGAAAAACCTAGCTCGAGCCGATCCCAATATATTGATTCATAGGGTGGCAGCTCTAGAGGCATAAGCCTAGCTTGAGCCGATCCCAACATAACGTTATGTTATGTAAACCCACTGATCAGTTGGGGCCCAGGTATCACAGTTCATAGGCAAAGATGAATAATCATAGAAGCAAAGAAACAAAGAAAGTAATGAAAGCAATAGACATGATTCCAAAAGCACAGATTATCTATATTTACTATTTTATTACAGTTGTTTTCCATTGATGTTCATATGTATGTTAACCCACCAATAGAGTGGATGCATGTATGTCATTAACCTACCAATAGGGTGGAGGTATAGTATATTATTAACCCAAATCTCTAGAATTTCTTAAATAGAAGAATCTCTGAAAAGCAAGTCTTTTGAGTGAAGGTAACTCTCTGGAATAAAGGGGTATGTAAGGGATAGTATATGAATAATAAGGACATGAGAGAATACTCATAAGTGGCAATGACAGAAGAAATATAAGTACATGGTTCATTACATACAGAAAGAGAGTTTATTCACATTTTCTATTTCTCTTATATTGATTCCATTGTTGTTATGATGTTTAATGCAGTTCTTATGAGCCTTACAAACTCAGTACATTCTTCGTACTGACCCCCTCAGGGGACTTACTTTAAATGCTACAGGTGCAGACACTAGTAGACCTCCGCAGTAAGTTGACAGTACTTGCAGATTTATGGTGAGCCCCAGTTGGTTCGGGACTTTCCAAGTCACAATTGTACATTTGTTTGATGTTGTAAATGTTGTATAAAGCGGGGACTTGTCCCGAATATAAGTTGGTCTTATAAATGCATCTGTTAGAGGCTTTTGTAGACATATGTGAGTATATGGATGAAAGAGATGTATGTTCACTCGACTTGATGGCCCTAACGGCCAAGTTTCACATATTGTACATATTTTCCATGACTTCCGCCATTGGAATTTTATATGTTATCGGTTACATGAGATAGTACGATGTTCGTACGAGGATATGCATATGTACATGAGCAAAGATTGGTTCTCTCGGGCCATATCGGCTTCGGGTTCCAATTACACCTCAAATGGGATTTGGGGCGTGACACTCTGGGCTGCGGGGCCTCTTGCCTCTATCCATCGGAGGCTCCTCGTCGGCAAACAGATCCACCTCAAAGGCTGGCCTCATCGGGGCCAAAACAGGCATAGGTGGTATAATAAGGGCACTACTTAGTGCCAACGCTCTAACCTCCTCTCTCAACGCTGCCACCTCCTGTGTTAAACTCGTTATATTAGGATCCTGGGCGGAACTCATCTGGGAGGCCATCCGTGCCTCAAAGCTGTCAATCCTCCTATGCAGCCCCCGCATAAACTGATCCATCGTCGCAGTCATTCGGGCCTCCACCCTAGCCTCGACATCCTCTACCGTGGTCCTAACCCATGGCTTAAGCTAGGATACCAACTTAGCCATCTGGGCCTCGGTGTGAGCCTGTCGCTCAAACATCTCCGTCTTTCGATCAACCAACTGCTACAAGAAGTCCCTAGAAACTGAAACCATACCAGAGGGAGGCAGAGGAGATGTCGTACCGGGTACCGTATCATCAATAGGGCCAGTGCCCTCAGTCGATACAGGAATAGTCTTGGGTACCCGAACCGGTACTGGAATAGGCATAGGTGCACTACCCAGCTCATCTCTATCTCCAGGCCCTTCAAAAAGGACTGCTCCTGACGACTCGAGCGACTGTGTCCCCCGTGGAAGAATGGGGTGAGATCCCTGCTGCTGCATCAGACCGATATCCACTATACGGGTCACCTCTTATATAATAATTGAGGGTAGGTAGCCGAGCCACGCCTGCCCTATCACATAGACCCTGGATCAGGCAGGGGAATGGTATGATCACAAAATGCCCGCTCATGAATCTCCCAGATGATGTATTTGGAAATATGAATATCATAACCACCAAGGATGCTGGCTACCACCACAACTCGGTCTAATGTATGTGAATTGTCAGTATTAGTTGGACCCAACCGATGCCGAACCACGGACCACCAAAATCTGCCTACAAAATGTAGTGTGGATTTCTTGATATCCAGCTTACTAGTAACCCAACTCGCAGCCACACCATCCTCCGCTATATACCCCGCAATCCATTTTAGCAACTCCATCTTCTGAGCCGCATCCCGCATATTAACCTAATCTCTAACAGTATCCATGCAGTGATCAAACTCAGCAGTCGTAGTAGGTAGTGGATGGTCCACACCGAACAAAAAGCGGTGGATGGTCTGCTCCGATATATCAACCCGGGTACCTCACACCAAAAGGTGTGTCTATAAGGGCTGATCCCTGTACCGCTACACAAAAGGCTGCGCCATCCAAAAAAATCCATACCGCTCAAACACAGCCCAAATATCAGGCAAAGCCTTCAACTCCTCAAGCCTATATCGGGGCTCCTCCATAATACTCCTCTTACATACACCCCGCTCCGTCAGCTCGGCATCCCTATCATAAAAAGCATGCATGCTCTGTACATACCATCGCTGAACCTCCCTACTCTATGCAGGGGTCGGAGCACTCTGGGCACCATTACCTAAAATAGAGGCTGTAGCCTCCGCTGCAGAGGTACCCTGACCCGTAGCATCATCCGCAGAGCCCGACTCTGAAGCATCCTCCCCCTCATCAGACTGGGGGCAGACTCGAAAGACTGATCTAAAATAACTGGCGCGATCGGTGGTGGAATTGGATGAAGTATAGCCCGGGAAATAGCTTGGGCCCGAGTATGTAACCTCGTGGTACGAGGTACTAATGCAGTATCATCATTTCCAATCGAAAACTCCTCCACGGACCCACTTTGTGCGGATTTAGTGGGTTCATCACGCAAATGGGTTGGTAATTATGGATTTTTGTTGCGAATTCTGGACGAGGAATCAAGGTGGTCACTTTTAGGGTTTGGTTTGGGAGGCATGGTAGCGGGTGTGGGTAGGATTTTTGGGTATTTGGGTTGGGTTTGAGTCGGATTTTGGGGTGGGGGTCGGGTTTGGGTCGTATTTTGGGGTGGGGGTTGCATTTTCGTTACTGAGTATCGGGTTCGTGGGTATATGGATTGGGTGTGGTCAAATTTTATCAGCAGGGTGGGTGGGGTCGAATTTGGTGAATTTTGTGGTGGGAGGGTTGGATTTTTTGGTATTTGTGGTGGGGAGTTTGAATTTTAGGTGGATAATTTAAGAAAGTTGAGAAATTAGGGTTTATTGGTATGAGTTTGAATTAGAGAAGGAGTATGGTGGATTCGGATTTTTATCGGGTAAAGAAGAAGGGTACCGATCTTTTATAGAAAGTACTGGGTCGGGTTGGCTCGGAACTTGGGTTGTCTGCAAATTCCAGTTTCCACGAAACCACCCACGTGACATGGGTTGGACTCACGTCATGTGGGACACTGGAGTAGCTGAGCTCCTGAACCCTGAAAATTGCCTCTGATTTTCACTAGATCACTCACGTGACGTGGGTCAGTCCTCTGTCGTAAATGAGTTTCAGACACCTAGAATTTACTTCTGATTTTCACGAGATCCCCCCACGTGTCGTGGGTATTCTCACGTGATGTGAGTGATGGCGTGGATAGTACTGCACCTGTTCAGGTAAATCTTATAAATTTCAGCTAACTGCTCTTCCAATGCTCAAATCACAACATAACAAAATCTTGGGTTGCCTCCCAGTCAGCGCTTGATTTAATGTCGCGGCACGACACGGCTAACTTGGATACTCAGACTTCACCAACTAGTCCATGGGTTGCCTCCTGAAGTGCCTGATTTAACGTCGCGGCACGATATGGCTAGCTTGACTACTTAGACTTCATCAAGCTCAAGTTCCTCATATGTCTTTATTTCTTCCGTGATTCCCACATAATGCTTAACACGCTGTCCATTGACCTTGAATAGAACATTATCCCCTCCTTTTATCTCAATTGCTCCATGTGGGAATACCCTAACCACCGTGATTGGTCTAGACCATTTGAACTTTAATTTTCCAGCAAACAAGCGAAGCTTGGAGTTATAAAGTAGAATCAAATCTCCCGGGTGAAACTCTCGGTTCTCAATTCGACGATCATGATATAATTTCATCTTCTCTTTATATATTGCTGAACTTTCATAAGCTTGGAGACGAAATTCATCCATCTTATTCATCTACTCAAGTCTCAATTTAGCCGCTTCACTCCAGTCTAAATTCAACCTTTTCAACGCCCACAAAGCCTTATGTTCAAGTTCGACAGGCAAATGGAAAGATTTTCCAAAAACCAACTGATATGGTGATGCACCAATTGGCATTTTGAAAGCAGTTCGATATGCCCATAATGCATCATCCAATCTGCGAGCCCAATCATTTCTATTGGCATTAACTATTTTTGCCAAAATAGACTTGATCTCACGATTTGACACCTCAACTTGCCCTCTTGTCTGAGGATGGTAAGGTGTTTCCACCTTATGTTTAACACCATATTTTTCAAGTAGGGCCTTGAACAGACGATTGCAGAAGTGGGATCCTCCATCACTAATAATAACTCGGGGTGTACCGAAATGTGAAAATATGTTCTTTTTCAAGAATGTTGTGACACTTCTTCCTTCGTTATTGGGGAGCGTAATTTCCTCCACCCACTTAGAAACATAGTCGACAGCTACCAAGATGTATTTCATTCCATGCGAGCTCACAAAAGGGCCCATAAAGTCAATTCCCCAGACATCGAACAATTCCAACTCAAGTATAGTTGTCATGGGAAGTTCGTGTCAGCGTGAAATATTGCCTTGCCTTTGACATTGGTCACAAGAACGAGCATAATCATGAGCATCTTTGTAAATACTGGGCCAATAATACCCACATTGCAAGATTTTATGGGCAGTCCGCGCACCTCCATGGTGACCCCCAACTGGAGATGAATGACATGCTTCCAAAATACTCATCATCTCGACCTCTGGAACACATCTTCGAATTATGCCATCGCCACACACCCTAAATAAATACGGCTCATCCCAGAAGAATTTTCTTACTTCATGCATGAACTTCTTTCTCTGCTGATACGACACTTCTCAAAGTAGATCACTTGCCAAAAAGTTGGCAAACTCAGCAAACCAAGGGATTAAGTCATGCGATGCTGCCAATACCTGCTCATCTGGAAAAGTATCATCAATCTCAAAATCATCTCTTAATTT
The DNA here is from genome assembly GCA_031232105.1 of Capsicum rhomboideum. Lineage (NCBI taxonomy): Eukaryota > Viridiplantae > Streptophyta > Magnoliopsida > Solanales > Solanaceae > Capsicum > Capsicum rhomboideum. The sequence goes on along the minus strand of CP124708.1, from coordinate 44,383,884 downwards.
AAGCATGGCCTCCTCCTCCAGGCGTGATAGATGGTCAACAACTTTATTTTCGGTTCCCTTACGATCCTTGACTTCAAAGTCAAATTCTTGCAATAGAAGTACCCACCGAATCAATCTTGGCTTAGCATCCTTTTTTGATATAAGATACCGAAGAGCTGCATGGTCTGTATGCACAATCACCTTTGTACCTATCAAGTAAGATCTGAATTTCTCAAAAGAAAATACCACTGCCAACAATTCCTGCTCAATCACAGTATAATTCTTTTGAGATGGATTAAGCACTTTGCTAGCATAGTAAATCGGATGTAACATCTTCTCACGTCTTTGGCCAAGGATTACACCCAAGGCCACTCCGTTAGCATCACACATAACCTCAAAAGGCATCGTCCAATCTGGTGACACAATAATAGGGGCTGAAATCAACTTCTCCTTAAGACACTCAAATGCTTTTAGACATGCCTCATCGAACACGAACTTCACCTCTTTCTCCAAAAGTTTGCATAAAGGATGTGCAATCTTAGAGAAATCCTTGATGAATCTTATATAAGAACCAGCATGACCTAAGAAACTTTGAAAACCTTTCACGGAGATAGGTGGAGGTAACTTTTCAATCACCTCAATATTTGCTTCATCAACCTCAATACCCTTCTTTGAAATCTGATGCCCCAATATGATACCCTCGTTGACCATGAAGTGACATTTTTCCCAATTCAGCACTAAGTTGCACTCCCCGCATCTCTGCAGCACATTGGCAAGGTGTGCCAAGCAATTATCAAATGAGTCTCCCACAACAGAAAAAGCATCAATAAAAACCTCAATAGTGTCTTCCACCATGTCGGAGAAAATAGACATCATGCAACGTTGAAAAGTGGCCGGTGCATTACACAAACCGAAAGACATCCTTTTAAATGCGAATGTCCCGTATGGACAAGTGAAAGTGGTCTTCTTTTGGTCTTCGGGTGCTATGAAGATCTGATTATACCCCGAATAGCCATCAAGAAAACAATACCATCCTCTACCAGCAAGACGGTCTAACATTTGATCCATGAAGGGCATAGGAAAATGATCTTTTTTTGTCCAAGAATTCAGCTTTTGATAATCCATGCAAACTCTCCATCCAGTAACTGGCCTCATTGGAATCAACTCATTTTTTTCGTTTGGAACCACAGTGATTCCCCTCTTTTTCGGCACACACTGAACTGGGCTCACCCACTTACTATTAGCAATAGGGTAAACCACTCCTACATCTAACCACTTGATGATCTCTTTCTTCACAACCTCTTGCATAGGTGGGTTTAGACGACGTTGGTACTCAATGCTAGGTACGCACTCAGGAGTAAGTTGAATTTTGTGAGTGCAAAGACCGGGTGGAATTCCTATAATATCAGTAATGGACCAACCAATGACCCTCTTGAATCTTCTTAATACTGAAACCAGAGCCTCTACTTTCCAATCCACCAATTTAGCAGAAATAATCACAGGCAAGGTGTTGTTGGATCCCAAAAATATGTAGCAAAGATGAGCCGGAAGAGCCTTAAGCTCCAAAATTGGAGGCTCCTCAATAGATGGACGAGCCGGTGGGGTCACCCTATTCTTCAAATCTAGATCAAGTTTCTTTAGAGCATAAGTTTATGCTCCCTTACCAGTGAGTGCACCAACCATCTCATCATATTCCTCAATATCGTTGCTATCAAAATTCATAATAACGGCTGCAAGAGCTTCTACCCCCAACCGTTCTTCAAGAGACACAAAAACATCACTATCATCAACTGCATCTATCACCAAAATCACCTGCTTATCTCTTGGTTTCTTCATGGAAAGACAAACATTGAAAGTGACCTGTTCTTCATTTAACCTGAATTTCATCTACCCTATTTCCATGTTGACCAGTGCACGACCAGTGGAAAGGAATGGTCTTCCCAATATGATGGGAACCTCAAAGTCAACTTCAAAATCAAGAATCACAAAGTCGGCCGAAAAGATGAAAGATGCAACCTTTACCAAGACATCATACAGAATGCCCACCGGCTTTTTCACAGTCCTATTGGCCATGAGAAGTCTCATAGAGGTTGGTTTTGGTACTCCCTGTTGCGACCCAGCTATACACGCAAGTGTACGTGATCATTCAAGTAATAAAGTGGCTCCTTTAAAAGAGCCGTATATCGAACCCAAGGGACTCTCGTCAACAGAAACCAATTCTAGACGTCAAACTATAATTAAAAACTAGTGTTGCAAAAACGTCAAGAGATTTGGTACTGAAAATTAAATGGTTGCGGACTATGAATTCCTATCTTCGCTACTGTAACTTTAGTTCTCGCAAATACGTTTGAAAAATCAATAAAAAGTAATTTCCCAGGGCTAAGGCACTCCAAACATCATCTCTTGAGCACAATTGTTATTGGTTTAAGCACTTTGAATTGTTTATCGTGGTTATTGATCCCGAGGTTAATTTTATGATTATAATCGTCTCCAAAATATAATGTTCTACTAGAAATTGGAAACCTAACTACATCCGTGAGTGGTGATAAGCTTAACCAATTCTAGAGCATTTAAGTTTTCTTCTCGTAACAGACCAAGTGTGGTGGTTTAGGTACCTCTCGGTCCTAACCACATGTCAATACCTTAGAATTCCTTCCCCGAGAAAGACCACACTTCATATATTCACGTTCTATCTCTTAGTTTCTCTCTCGAGCTCACTTCAAGACAATGAATATATTCCAATGGTGATCAAGCATCAAAATAATGAAATTTAGAATATATGAATAACCAATTTATGATAAACTCCGGCAAAACCCAATAAAATTATCCCAAGAGATTCATGTTCTTGGCCTTAACCCCAAGAGTGAGGGATTTTAGCCACTCATAATGTCAATCAACATCCAAAAGTCAATAAATACCATAAAAATACTTAAAAACTGAAAAGAAAAGGAATGGAACCTAATTTGGATGCCCAAAAACTCCTAAAATATTCTAAGGATGATGGAATCCCTCTACAATAACCAAAAGGCCCTATTTATAGACCCAAAGTCGAGGCAAAATTGGCCAAAAAGCGGCCCGGCACACCCTTGGGCGCGCCTTGCACTTAGGCAGATTTTGCCTCAGAAAAAGGGTGCTCCCAGGCGGTGTGGCACGCCCCTGGGTGCCCCCCAAGTCTGCCTGGGCAAGTGAAAACTTAGCCAAAAGCGGCCTGGCAAGCTGCCCAGCGCGCCGGGCCCTTTTTTTGTGATTTTTTTGCTTTCATCGACTTCTCTTCGCGGATTTGGTTGGATTCTTCAAGTTCAACTCTTTGGCTTGCCTCTTATCTTCAATATTATTCACTTGTAGCTCCTCCAAGCCTCACTCTCCATGCCAAAAATGCTCCAAAAAGTCGTAAATTCCACCTACAAGAGTCTAATCATATTGGTTAGCACAATATCACATATTCCATCAAAAACTTATAGAACATACAAGTATTGTTCTCAAAACTAAGGTAATCATGGGTTAAAGTCGCTACTAAGGCATATAAATACGCCTTAGATCACTCCCAACCCCAACTGTTTGAACACGGCTAACGACATTAAGTTAATGCTAGCACCCAAATCACAAAGTGCTTTAGCAAAGTTGTAGGACCCGATAGTACAAGCAATTGTAAAAGCTCCTGGATCCTCCTTCTTTTAAACGAGGGAACGCGAAACAAGTGCACTACAAGGATGTAAGTTATCTGCTGGCTCAAAACTGATAGTTCTCTTCTTTGTCACTAAGTCTTTCATGAGAACTTCGCATAACCTGGCATCTGCTCCAATGCCTCAATAAGAGGGATGTTTACTGACAACTCCTTCAACATTGTAATAAACTTTTGATATTTGCCTTCCTCAACCTTCTTTTTGAACCTTTGAGGAAAGGGAAGAGGAGGTCGTGGGATAGTTTTCAGCACTTGTGAGTACCTCCTTTTCCTTTCTCTTTTTAGATTTTGCCTTTTTTCTAGTATCATGATATTCTGGAATTGTTTCGCCCTTTTAATTATCCGGCTCTAACTCAATGTCTACATTAATAACCATCGGCTCATTGGTCTTACCACTGTCGGTAGGTATAGGTGGATCTATCGTGCATTTCCCGCTTTTAGTAGTAATGGCTAGACAATGGCTATCATTCTTCGAATTTTGGACGGTATTGCTTGGAAAGGTGCCTGGCTGACGTTGATTAAGGGCTAATGAAATCTACCCAAACTGTTGCTCCAACTGTTTAATGGCAGTTGAATGAGACTCCACTTTCTGACTTATTCCTGAAATGTCTGACCTAATCTCCTTCAAGCAATTTTCCTGGCTTTCTGACTCTTTGACCAGTTTATTAAGAAGGGCCTCCATTCTTGAATTACCAGACTCATCATCACGGCTCCCTGGGGGGTACATAAAGGCCATTCTTCTCTCTATAATCATTCTTTCATCTCCAATCACCATCACAGTCTCGTTCTCGATCTCCATTTCCTAACTGGTTGTAATTGTCTCCATAATAGTTCCGACCTTGATTCCCTTTCCTCAAGTCCAAGAGTTTTGATTAGACCCTTGGCCCCTGGCTCGAAAACCCGCCACTTCTCGATCTAGGTACTTAGCCTCTTCATCAGACTCACTATCATCATGTCTAGGAGTTTTACCTTGTGCACCTACAACATGCACCTTCTCAGCAGCTCTGCCTATAATTTGTTTAGCTAGCAAACCAATTTTTATCCTTAGTTACGCAAACTCTTGAGCCAATGTTTCGTCCAATGCCTGTTGTGCAGCTGAGGCTCCAATAGCATATGTACCAGCAGGCATATTTGCCTCCTGAGTATGCCATCCTCGGTTGGTCTTAGTGATACGATCTAATATCTCTGAAGCTTACTCCCATCTCAGACTCATGAATGCTCCACCAGTGATAGTATCTGCTACAGCCTTAGTGTTTGCGTTCAAAGCCCTGTAGAAAATTTCAAGTAAATTTCTACCACTCATCCTATGATTCAGCACATTCTGCAGCTTCTTCTTGAATCTGAGCCATGTCTTATAAAGTGCTTCAGAATGTAGTTGTCTGAAATTGTAGATCTCATCCTTGAACTGCAACATCTTAGAAGGTGGGAAAAATCTTTCTGGAAATTGATTCCTCAAGTCTTGCCAAGTAGTGATGGAACCTCGTGGTAATTCTGCCAACCACAATGTCGCTTCTCCTGTTAGGGAGAATGGGAACAATCTCAACCGAATCACCTCTTGGTTAACTCCAGGCAGATTATAGAAAGTGCAGACCCCCACAAAATTCATCACGTGCATCTTTGTATCATCTGAAGGAAGACCGGCGAACACACCTTTCAAGTTTAACAAATGAATCATGGCACTGGTAATGTCAAACTTCATGCCCAAAGGTAACTTTGGTGGAATGATGACACTAGTCTCAACCGGTTCGAGATAATCCATATTCTCTTCTTCAGGATTATCATAAACAGGTACATATGGTCTCTGTTGTGCTCTAAGTCTTCTTTGTCGCTCTTCAGCATCAGCCAGACGCTGTGCTGCTTCTTGTATCTCTTGATTATCTCTTTCTGCTTGACTAAGAGCAGCTTGCCTAGCTTGCTCTTCCCGTTTCAATCGAGCGGTAGTTTGATCCACTGCTTCATGAATGTCTCCCGCAGCTACGGGATCCTGGACTCCATCAGTATTTACCATTCTTCGATTAGCTCTCAGAGTTTTTTTAATTTCAAGATCAAGTGGAATCAGGGGATTGCCTTGACTCCTAGTATTGGGCATACACCGACGTGTACCCTCAAAAGTATGTAAAAGCAAAACTAATCAACTCCAACCAGTACCAATCAATTCCGTAACCGTATTCCCCGGTAACGGCGCAAAAATTTGATGTCACCCAAAATATGCCTCCTAAGAAGTACAATGCGGTCGCTGTATCAAATATAGAACCCAACTAGGTTGGGGTCGATCCCCCAGGGAATAGGACGGAAGTTGTTTAGACTACTAGAAGGAATAATTGGAAAGTGAGTAAAACTGGGGGGTTTTGCGAATAAATATTGGCAGTAACGATTGCTGGTTGTATCGAGTTCATAGACAATAAGAGAAATACACTAGGACTGTGATCCCCAATGATTCCTTAACTCCACCGGTTACTTGTGTTTACAAAACCATCCCGCTATGTTGCATGCAAAATCTAACAAGATATGTTCATCTAAATGTCTCTCGACCTTGGTTAGATGAATTTCACTCTTCTCCTCTCGGTCTCCGAGTGTCGTACTACTAACCCTTGTCCTGGATATCAGATAATTATCCCTGTTACGGCTCAAGTTATTAGATGAAGGTTGATAGCTTCAAATCTCTATTTTTATTCCCTTTTCCCAATCTCTACTTCTCTCTCGAGCAAGTCTAGAATACAGGTGAGTTTCTAATGTTTGCAACCGTTAGAAGATCAATCACAACGAAGGAAATACCAATACATTCATTCACAGCGGTTCAGAGTTGCTTTGCACTTAACCTGTTTCGTTAATTCCTCATGGTTCATACAACCCTAGTTAATGATTTTAGCTACTCATAATTGCAAGAACACAAGAAGAATTCAGAGATGAAAACATGATTGTAAACTCACAATAATGAAGAAGAACTGAAATCTCAATTATCTCTAAAACTCGAAGCTAGGGTTTGTAACTACAAAACCAAGAATATGTTTATGAACTCAAAAACAGTAGAAAATATCTCTCAAAACAATGTAATGACTCCCTCTCTCACATAGGACTATACAAGGGTATTTATAGATAAAAAGCTAATCCTATCCTAATCAGAACAGGAGAACAGAGTCGGCAACTTCCACGATATCATGACTTGGTGTCGCGAGGGAGGGTGCCTGTTTCGGCCAAAAAGGGTCATTTTAGGGTCCTTTTTTGTAATTAATGGTCCATGGCCATAATTAAACATCTCTTTGCATACTTTAGGTCAACTTGGATACCAACAAACAACCATGGTCTCACAACGCACATGAACATCACCAAAACCACATTTTCCTTTCAATACACCACTAATTCCATGCATAATTTCACAACAACAATTCCAAGTGTTATACACATAGAAAAAGCAAGATAAGAACATAACCACATATTACATGTTGATATTTAATCCATCAAACTCACTTCCTTGAAGACCATAAGTCCACTTTCAAGTTTAGAAGGCAAAACCCTTCACCAATTAAGCAAAAGTACACTGTTTTACACATAGCGAACTGTCCAACACTGTGCCAACATAACCAACATGATTTATACACCATATTAAGAATATAATATACTAAATCATGAGTGTAAACACTTACCAAAGCTTGTAAGAGAGTGATCTTGTCCAAAGGAGTGATGACTTAGGGTTTGAAAGATAAAAGAAATATCTTGGAAATGTCTAGAAATGGCATGTGTATTGATATAAATAAAAATCTGATTTTCCTTGCTTATATAGTCCCTCAAGTCATCCTTATCCAATTCTTGGTCATTAATTACCATGTTTACTTGGTCAACACAAGAATGGGTCATTTTCTATCTTTGGGCCATGTCTTTTGCATCATTTTGGGCCTCAATTGAGCCCAATACCACAAGACTCATTTAGCCCAACAAATTTAATGCATGATCCACCAACTATCTCATGTTTAAATAATTCCATAAATGTTAAGACAATCAAGTAGGGTCGAAAATGTACTGGGTGTTACATACATCCTTTCCCAACATCAACCAAGTTGTCCCCAACATATGCACATAACACAATTCCTAAAATAGCCCCAATATCTTTTATCATAGCAAACAAATATTGAACTCATCATCCCTTGAGTTCTTGACAACAATATATACATAATTCTCCACCAAAACTTGAATAGAGGAAAGGGGTAGAAATGGGCAGTAGCCTTACCTTAATTTTGTGATAGTTTATTCTCTTAACTTGTATTTCTTCAATATCTTGGTTCCTTCACACTAAAACCAAAGGAGAAGAGAAAATCTCTTAATAACCAAGAAAAATGGGACTGCCAAACTTATAGAGGATTGTATTATAATTTAAACATGAAGAACATAATTTTCATAGTCTTCTTGAGATAAGCTCATGATTTTTTAACTTACCTTTAGCTTGGAGGAAGTTAAATCCCAAGAAACCTAATGGAAACTTAGGGTTGCCGTAGAAGCTAAGAGAGTAAGAGAGAAAACTCTAGAAAGCCGAATTTTTGTCTAAGTTAAAATGGGTCAAATGAGCTAGTTTCAATCCCTTTAAAGGGAGCTTCGCTTGACTAACTTTCTTGGATAATTTGGGTGATATTTTATCATGTATTTTGTGCACCAACTTTCCCATTATACATGGGCTTTTGTGGATCTGAATATATTGGGCCTTGGCTGCCCATACTTCTCATTTTCTCTCTTTTAACTTAGGCCAAAATTAATTCAAGTAGGTGGTAGTGTACTTGGCCCAATAAGCTGGTCAAAGGAGTCTTAGTAGGTGTTGCACCTACTTGGTTCTTAGATTGGTCAATAAGTCAAAGTAGGTGATGCACCTACTAGCTTAATATAAGTCAAGCAAGCAACTCACTTATTTTATTCCATATTCTAAGTCTTAACCGCTTATGTTAACTTAATACTTATATACACTTGGACACTTTAATCCTTGAGGTAGAATACCACCTTACTATCTCGCGTTTAAACACTCCCATTGGGGTTAACTTGGCGTATACAAACTGAAATGTTTGGGCCATTATAATATCCTTTAAATCCTCTTTAAACCACCACTAATCAGTTAAGAAACTTGTTTTGTTACCTATACAACATGGTTACCTCAAGTCCCACATCAATAGAATAAATACACACAAAATACGGAGTGTTACATCCTTCCTCCCTTAGGAACATTCGTCCTCGAATGCTAGCATAATTAGCCTGCCTAAACAAGTTCAACCCTAAGTTAAATCTTTGTGTTACCACATAACACTTACACATTTATACTTACTTGTTAATGCTCCCATTCAGCATCTTGGAGTTTTACTTCGGATTCGAATACATGAGGGTACTTGGATTTTATTGCATCCTCGGCTTCCCATGTGATCTCTTATATTTGTTGGTTTCTCCAAATTACTTTTACAGAAGCTACTTCTTTATTTCTTAACTTCTTGACTTGCCGATCTAAAATAGTACTAGGCACTTCTTCATAAGTAAGTTCTTCTGTAACTTGTACATCTTCAGTAGGAGTAATATGAGATAGATCTCCTATGCATTTTCGGACCATTGAGACATGAAACACTAGATGTATTGTTTAAAGCTCTTGGGGAAGCTCTAACTCATGAATAATATTATATGGCCCTATATAGAGTGGACTCAGTTTTCCCTTTTTACAGAACCTCATTATCCCTTTCATTGTTGACACCTTTAAGAATACCCAATCTCCTATAGCAAACTCTATTCCTCTTCTTCTAACATCTGCATATGATTTATATCGATTTTGAGATGTTTCTAGCCGTTGTTGTATCACCTTAACTTTTTCCATAGCTTGATGAACAAGATCTGGCCTAAATAAGCCAGTTTCATCGACTTCAAACCACCTAATTAGCGATCTACACTTTCTCCCATATAAAGCTTCATAAGGTGCCATTTTGATACTCGAGTGATAGCTATTATTATATTCAAACTCAACAAGTGACAAATGATCATACCAACTACCTTTGAAGTCCAATACACAAGCTTGCAGCATATCCTCAAGTGTTTAGATCGTACGTTCTGCCTGACCATCCATTTGGGGGTGAAAAGCTATACTTAAACTCACTTGCATTCCCAAACTCTTTTGAAATGACTTTCAAAATTTTATGGTAATTAAGCTCCCCTATCAGATATAATAGAAATTAGGACCCGATGTAGCCGAACATATAACTTTGCATACTCTTCAGCTGTGTAAGTAGTCTTAACGGGTAGGAAATATGCTGATTTAGAGAGTCTATCAACTATTATCCATATGGAATCAAACTTTTGAGAGGAACGAGGCAAACCACTGATGAAATCCATGTTGATCATGTCCCACTTCCAAATTGGAAGCTGCATACACAACATATAACTTCCTGGCTTTTGATGCTCTACTTTAACTTGTTGACAATTTGGACATTGGGCTACAAATTCTGCAATGTTCTTCTTCATGTCTCCCCACCAATACACTTCTTTCAAGTCATAATACATTTTGGTTGACCCTGTGTAACACCCCGTGCATTTTCGAACTTATTTGACTACCTTAACATTTATGGAATTATTTAAACTTGAGATAGTTGGTGTATTACCCACCAAATTTATTGGGCTGAAGTAATATTATATTTATGGACTTAATTGAGGCCTAAATTAAGTAAATAAGACATGGGCCTAAAAGTAGATGATCCATTTTAAAATGGACCAAGTATACACATCATTATACTTGGACTTTTTGACCAAATAATTGGCTAAGGATGACTAGAGAGAGGCGGTTTGGAGGGCCTATTTAAGGTTGAAATTCAGCTCATTTTTCTACACAATACACTTGTAAAAATCAGATTTTCAATCAAATACATTTCTTCTCTCTCAAAACCCTAGCCACCCTAATTTTCTCTAAGGATTTTTGGACAAATCTTCCACTTGCAAGCCTTGGTAAGTGTTTAACCTTATATATTAATATATTATATGCATAATATGTTGTGTATATAATGTTGGTTATGTTTAAAAGGTGTTGAGCAGTCCACTTATTATGAAACAGTCCACTTTTGCTTAATCGCTAAAGGATTTGCCCTCTATGTGGTTTAAACTTGAAAGGGGACTTAAGGTCTTGAAGGAATTGAATTATATGGATGAATTTTCATTATTTTGAAGTGTGGTTCTGTCCCTAATTCGTTAATCCTTGTGTATGACTTGTGGAAATGTTTATATGTAATTGTGCATGGAATGTTTGGCGTAGTGAAAAGAGAATACTTTCTTGTTATACTAAAGTGAATTCTGAAACTGTGCGGACTTTTTTTGGTATATTTTTGTGGAAGGTATTTATGTGACTTGATGGAATAAATATGTGGATTTGCATTGTGGCAAAAATGTGAAGTATGCACTTGGTGGGAAATCTTGTCGGTTTGTGATGTCTATGTTGATGTGTGGACTATTTTGGTATTGTTGTGTTGTGGGGAAGTAAATTGTATTGTAGGAGGTTGGAATTAAGTTATATGGCATTATAAAGGAAGGTGGAATTATATACCATGTGTTTGGTATGTTGGATAGTTTTTACTTCGCGTCAAGTAGCTAATTATCGCCTTGTGAACTTGTAATGTAATTGGCTTTTAATGTGAGCTCCATTATATATTCATATTATAGAGTAGCGCTTTAAGGAAGATCTGAATTATTGTAGTCACATGTTTGAAAGATAAGGTATGTGAGGTTACTCTTTTCCATATCCTTTGGCCGCACCTATTGTTCACATCGTTACCAAACTTGTTTTCACTCCGAAATGTTTTAAAGTATCTCATTTCAAGTTTGTTAGCAATTTTTATTTATGTGTCTCTTATTTATTGACTATTGATCCAAAGATCCAATAATGTTATGACCACCGATGTAACAATCTCACAAAAATTAAAGAAATGAAGTAATGCATATTTGGTTGAGTACGGGTGGTAGCTCTGGGGGCGAAAGCCTAGCATGAGCCGATCTCGATGGATTATTGGATGCAGGGGTAGCTCTGGGAGTGAAAACCTAGCTTTAGCTAAACCTGATTTATTGACTTATGGCTGGTAGCTCTGGGGGCATAAGCCTAGCTCGAGCCGATCCCAATGTTATTCACCACAGATCAGTTGGTCCCGGGCATTGTATGATGTATATTGATATGAAAATAAAAGGAATGAAATGAATGTAATGTACATGGTTCCATATATATAGTACGGTTGTATATCAGTATTATCTATTCACTTGTATTTGATTTCGTTAGGTTCCTATTTTTCATACAGTTACTTATAGCCATACATACTCAGTACATTCTTTCGTACTGACGTCCCTTAGGGGGACCTGCCTTACTTTCTGTAGGCACAGGAGCTAGTAGACCTTCATAGTAAGGTACGGGTCATCTACAGGCTATTGGTGAGCTCCAGGTTGATTCGAGGCTTTTCGAGTCATTTGTATATATTTTTGGTATGTGTAGTAGTTGTATAGGGCGGGGACTTATCCCGACCTTAGTCATGGTTATATATCTTTTAGAGGTTTTGTAGACATTGTAAAGGCAAACGTAGAAGTGTCTTACCTCTTAGACGTTGTGGCCCCAACGGCCAAGTCTCGTTTCTGTTTTGAACGTCTTTACATGACTTTCGTCATCGATATATTATATCTGCATGTGGCAGAATTTTTGTTCACTTAATGGCATGCATATGAATGTACACGATCATAGGTTGGTTCTCTCGGGCCTTTACGGCTACGGGTGCCTTTCCTCCCCAATGGGATTTGAGGCGTGACAAAAGTGGTATCAGAGCAGGTCGTCCTAGGGTGTCTACAAAGCCGTGTCTGGGTAGAGTCTTGCTTATGGATGTGTTGTGCACCACATCTATACGTGGGAGGCTACGGGACATTTAGGAGTTGTCTCTTTTCTTCATTTCCTAGAGCGTGCAATAGAGCCAAAGTTGTAGGTGGAGTCATCTTTAATCACTGAATTTATTTTATATTTTGTTTCCTCAGTATAGCAAAATGCCATTTACAAGGAGAAACAAGGGTAAAGGTAAGAAGGGAGACATAGTTACGAAAGTAGGAACCAGTAAATCACCACCTGAACGAGTTAATCAAGGTGAATCTGAAAATGAGTTTGCATCACGGGTTTCTTCTACTCTTCCACCTCCCGGAGAGCCAAGAAGGAGAGGAGTACCCCCAGAACCACCTGTTAATGCTACTGAGTAGGATTTAAGGAATGTAGTGCAAATGTTGACTTATATAGTTGTTGCACAAAATCAAGGATACGCTGGTCCAATTACAAGTAATGACGGTGCGGATAGGGCAGCTAGTCGGCGGACACAAGATTTTCTTAAATTAGATCCTCCCACATTCACTGGGTCAGATCTTAATGAATACCCACAAGACTTCATTGTCACGCATCGAATTCCAACGGGGCAGACTGGCACCCGAAGCCGTTAAGGCCCAAGAGAACCAATCTTCATTCGTTTACACTCATATGCATGTCACTAAATGAACAACATTCTCTCCCATGTAATTACAAGATACCAATGGCGGAAGTCATGGAGAAACATATGATATATATGAAACTAGGTCGTTAGGGCCATCAAGTCAAAAGCATACATTCTTTCGTTCATCTTTTCACGTACGTCTACAAAGCCTCTAACAGATACCTGTACATAACCATCCTAAAGTCAGGACAAGTCCCCGCTTTATACAACATTTACAATACCAAAACAAATATACATAGTGACTCGAAAAGCCCCTAACCAACTGGAGCTCACCAATGATCTGCAAATGACCCGCAACCTACTGTGGAGGTCTACTAGCACCTGTGCCTGCAGTAAGTAAGGTAAGTCCCCCAAGGAATGTCAGTACGAAGAATGTACTGAGTATGTAAGGCTATAAGAAACTACATCATACATAATAACTTCAATGGAACAAAATATAAGAGAATAGTCAATATGGATAACCCATCGTTCTGTATATTTGGAACCATGTATATTGCTTTCATTACTTTCTTTGCTTCTATGTTTATTCATCATTACCTGAACCATATCATACCTGGGCCCCAACTAATCAGTGGGTCTTAACATAACATAACGTTATGTTAGGATCAGCCCGAGCTAGGCTTATGCCTCTAGAGATGCCACTTATAAATCAATATATTAGGTTCGGCTCGAGCTAGGTTCTTACCTCTAGAGCTGCCACCCATATACCAATATATCAGGTTCAGCTCGAGCTAGGTTCTTACCTCTAGAGCTGCCCCCTGTCAGGTTAGACCCGAGCTAGGATTATGCCTCTAGAGCTGGCCCCTGATCCAATAATCTCGGCTTCGGCTCGAGCTAGGCTTATGCCTCTAGAGCTGCCACCCGTACTCTTACAACCAACAACTATGCATTACTTCATTTCTTTACTTTTGAGAGATTGATACGTTGATAGTCATAACATTATTGGAGCTTTGGAACATCAGTCCATGATTAAGAGACATATGAACAACAACATGTGATAACTTGACATGAGATACTTTGAGACATTTTGAAATGAGAAACAAGCTCGGTGACAATGAGGACAATAAATGCTTCCAAAGGATATTGAAAAGAGTAACCTTACATACCTTATCTTCCCAATATGAATACACAGTCCTATATGTGAATACAATAAACCAGCTCCTTATTTACGTGTTACTCTACAACACAAGTTCATAACGGAGCTCACGTTAACAACTAACTACTTTACAAGTGCATAAGACGACAGTGAGTTACATGACTGCCCTATAACGTCATTTTACCCTTTACAATACAATTCACTGCATTACCATACCAACAATACCATAACATTCCACACATTGACCAAGACATCATAAACCAATAGCATTTCACACCAAGTTTACCCTTTACGTTTCCTCATTAACACTACGACACAATTATTCCATCATGCCTCCAAACGACCTTTCATAACAACATATGAACAACAATCCATAATTGATATAATCCAACATGCCTCCAAACGACCCCTTAAAGTCATTCAATAGGTATCATAAGTTGATAATTACATCCAAAAAGGGTATAGGGGCCTTCGGGGATCAAAGAGAGACAAAAACATACAAAACAAAATTCTGGACTGGGATGTGGAGCCACCTGCGCCCACAGGTGGATGACATGTGGCTGCAGGTTCCCCTCTGGCCTTGTCCAGAGCCACCTGCGTTGGCATCTGCGCCCGCAGGTGCTCCAGACGCGTGGGCGGATGCCCGTTTCAGCCACCAGGGGTCATTTTAGGGTCCCTTTTTGTAATAAATGGTCCAAGGCCATAATTAAACTTATCTTTACATATTTTAGGTTAACTTGTATTCCAACAAACAACCATGGTCTCACAACACACATGAACATCACCAAAACTACATTTTCTTTTCAATATGTCACCAATTCCATGCACAATTTCACAACAACAATTCCAAGTGTTATACACATAGAAAAAGCAATTTAAGGACATAAACACATCTTAAATGATGATATTTAATCCATCAAATTCACTTCTTTCAAGGGAACAAGTCCACTTTCAAGTTTATAAGGCAAAACTCTTCACCGATTAAGCAAAAGTAGACTGTTTTATGCATAGTGAACTGTCCAACACTTTGCCAACATAACCAAACAACATGATTTATACACCATCTTAAGCATATAATATACTAAACCATGAGTGTAAACACTTACCAAATCTTGCAAGAGAGTGATCTTGTCCAAAGGAGTGATGACTTAGGGTTTGTGTGAGATGAGAAATATCTTTGAAATTTCTAGAAATGGCATGTGTGTTACAATGAATAAAAATCTTATTTTTTGTGATTTATATAGTCCCTTGTAGTAATCCTTAGCCACATTAAATGTGTGTTTACTTGGTCAATGGTAGAATGGATCTTTTCTCCATTTTGGGCCATGTCTTCCTTACTAATTTTGGGCCTCATTTGAGCCCAATGGGACAAGACTATTTCAGCCCACCAAATTTAATGTATAATACCCCAACAATCTCATGTTTAAATAATTCCACAACTGCTATGGTAATTAACTAGGTTCAAAAACATACGGGGTGTTACATTTATAGACCAAATTCAAAGGGCTTTAGATATTATGCATGTATCTGGTACAGAAAAAGTTGAGCTTGCAGCATATAGATTAAAAGGAGAGTCTATATTATGGTACGAAGATAGGAAATGATCTAGGGGTATCGGTGAACTTCCAACTAGTTGGGAAGAATTCAAAGTGGTATTCCTTGATCATTACCTTCCATATGAGATCCGAGAGGCTCGTGAAGACCAGTTCTTAAATCTTCATCGAGATAATATGAGTGTGAGGGAGTACAGTCTTTGGTTTAACTCTTTTGTCAAGTACGCTCCTAATGTAGTAGCTACTATGGACGATAGAGTTCATTGCTATGTGGATAGATTGGATCCATATTTGGTTAGGGATTGTACTATTGCTTTTTTGAATAGAGACGTGGATATAGCCAGGATACAAGCTTTTGCACAGAAGATGGAGGATCAGAGGCAAAAGAGAAGAACACAAGAATTTAAAAGAGGACCGTCAAAGAGGGCTAAACCTATGGGACAGTTCATGGCGTCCCAAGGAGAATTTAGGCCTCGAGTTTTTAATAGACCGCCTAGACCATCATTTTCTTATTTTACACCAGGTAATCCATCCCAATTTTGAGGGTTTAGAGGCAGTCAAGTTGGGCAACGTAGTGGGATTCAAGGTTCACAGATAGCAGGGTATCAAGAACAAGGAAGAATGAGCCAATCGAGATTTTCTCATTAGCCATGTCAGCACTGCAGAAAGATTTATTTAGGTGCATGTCGGCTTGGGACAGATGTTTGTTTCTGGTGTGGTATGTCGGGGCACATAATGAGAGAGTGTCCACGGAGGGGCATGGGTAGTATGGCGTGACCTACTGGATCAGCTGTTGCATCATCCTCATCGGGTGTACAGCCTACTAGGCATGGTAGAGGTGTTCGAGGAGTAGCTAATTCTATTGGAGTCCAGAATCGTACTTATGCTTTAGCGGATCTGCAGAATTTGGAGGCTTCTCCTGATGTGGTTACAGGTACATTATCCATCTTTTCACATAATGTATATGCATTGATTGATCTGGGATCTACCCTATCATATGTCACTCCATTGATTGCTGAAAAATTTAAAAGAACACCAAAATTACTAGTCAAGCCATTTGAAGTATCTACACCAGTTGGTGAATCTATTATAGCTAAAAGAGTTTATCATAATTGCATAGTAACTGTTTGTGATCATGATACGTTGGCTGATCTTATTGAGCTAGAGATGGTAGATTTTGATGTTATAATGGGTATGGATTGGTTGGCTTGTTGTTATGCCACGGTAGATTTCCGAGCTAAGAAGGTACATTTCCAGTTTCCACAAAAGACCGTCCTTGAATGGAGGGGTAATATTGGAGCATCGAGAGGTAAATTTATTTCTTATCTTAAAGCAAAGAAAATGATATCCAAGGGGTACATATGCCATCTAGTAAGAGTGCAAGATACCGATGTGAATCCACCAACTCTTCAATCGGTTCCGGTGGTAAATGAATTCCTTGATGTATTTCCTGAAGATCTTCCAGGTTTGCCTCCAGAACGGGAAGTAGAGTTTGGTATTGATGTGATTCCAGGTACTCAGCCTATCTCTATTCCTCTGTATAGAATGGCCCAAGTAGAGTTACAGGAATTGAAGGAGCAATTAAAAAACTTGCTGGACAAGGGATTCATAAGGCCTAGTATGTCCCCGTGAGGTGCATCAGTGTTATTTGTACACAAGAAAGATGGCACGTTGAGAATGTGTATTGATTATCGGCAACTGAATAAGGTAACAGTCAAAAACAAATATCCCCTCCCCAGAATTGATGATTTGTTTGATCAATTACAGGGTGCCAAATGCTTCTCAAAGATTTACTTGAGATCGGGTTATCATCAAGTAAGGGTTAGAGAAAAAGATATACCCAAGACAACTTTTCGAACATGGTATGGTCATTATTAGTTTTTAGTTATGTCATTTGGGCTAACAAATGCACTAGCAGTTTTTTTGGATTTGATGAATAGGGTGTTCAAGCCGTTCTTAGATGTGTTCGTGACAGTCTTTATAGATGATATTCTGGTTTATTCAAGATCAAAAGAAGACCATGCTAATCACTTACGACAGGTGTTACAGATTCTCCATGATCGTAAGTTATATGCAAAGTTCTCTAAATGTGAATTTTGGTTAAAATCTGTAGCATTCTTGGGTCATATTGTATCTGATGAAGGAATAAGGGCTGACACACAAAAGATAGAAACGGTGAAGGACTGGCCAAGACCTACAACGCCTAAAGAGATTCGTAGTTTCCTTGTGTTGGCAAGTTATTATAGAAGGTTTGTTGAAGGATTTTCTTCTATTGCTACACCTTTGACAAAGCTAACACACAAGGCATCCAAGTTTCAATGGAACGATCCATGTGAAAAGAGTTTCCAAAATCTGAAGAGTAAGTTGACTTCTACACCCGTATTGGTACTTCCAGAAGGCACAAAAGGGTATGCGGTATATTGTGATGCTTCAGGAGTTGGCTTAGGATGTGTATTTATGCAGCACAGTAATGTAATAGCTTATGCCTCAAGACAGTTGCGGCCACATGAGAGAAATTATCCGACACATGATCTTGAGCTAGCAGCGGTAGTATTTGCTTTAAAGATATGGTGCCACTACTTCTATGGGGTTCATGTTGACATATACCGACCATAAGAGTTTGCAATATATCTTTAAGCAGAAGGACCTAAATCTGAGGCAGCGAAGGTGGCTTGAACTATTAAAAGATTATGACATTGATATTTTATATCATCTGGGGAAAGCAAATGTGGTAGCTGATGCATTAAGTCATAAGGAAATGGGGAGCACTCATGGCTAGTCCACAGAAAGACAAGAGATAATCAAGTATATGCATCAACTAGCCATCTTGGGGGTTCGTCTTCTTGAAACTCCAAATGAAGGAATTATAGTGCAAAATGCGACAGAATCTTCATTAGTAGCTGAAATGAAGGAAAAACTGTGTGCAGATCCTATTTTATTGCAGCTGAAAGAGAATGTACAACAAAGTTTGACAAAGGCATTTGATCTTAAGCAAGAGGAAGTTCTTCAGCGCCAAAGTAGATTGTGTGTACCTGATGTAGATGAACTAAGGAGACGGATTATGACAGCGGTGCATTATTCACTGTATTCTATTCATCCGGGAGCCACCAAAATGTATCATGATTTGAAAGAAATGTATTGGTGGGGTAACATGAAGAAGAACATTGCATAATTTGTAGCTCATTGCCCAAATTGTCAACAAGTAAAAATAGAGCATTAAAAGCCTAGAGGTTATATGCAATGTATAGATTTTCCAATCTGGAAATGGGACATGATCAACATGGACTTCATCACAGGTTTGCCTCGTACACTTTGAAAATTTGATTCCATATGGGAAATAGTTGACAGGCTTACCAAATCAGAACACTTTCTACCCGTCAAACCACCTACACAGCTGAAGATTATACGAGGTTATATATTAAAGAGATAGTTCGACTATACGGAATTCCAATCTTTATTATATCAGACAGGGGAGCTCAATTTACTGCACACTTTTGGAAGTCTATTCAGAAGAGTTTGGGAACCCAAGTGAATTTAAGTACGGATTTTCATCCTCAAACAGATGGACAAGTAGAACGTACCATACAAACACTTGAAGATATGCTACGAGCTTGCATATTGGACTTTAAAGGTAGTTGGGATGATCATTTAACTCTTATTGAATTTGCCTACAATAATAGCTATCATTCAAGTATCAAAATGGCGCCTTACGAAGCTTTATATGGAAGAAAGTGTAGATCACCAATTGGATGGTTTGAAGCGGGTGAAAATGCCTTATTTGGGCCAGATCTTGTTCATCAAGCTATGGAGAAGGTTAAGGTGATACAACAGCGGCTACAAATGGCCCAAAGTGGACGCAAATCATATGCCGATGTTAGAAGAAGAGGGATAGAATTTGTCGTAGATAATTGGGTATTCTTGAAAGTGTCACCAATGAAAGGGGTTATGAGATTTGGGAAGAAAGGAAAGCTAAGTCCTCGTTATATAGGGCCATATAAGATTATCCGAAGATTTGTCCAAGTCGTATATGAATTAGAACTACCCCAAGAACTCTCCATAGTTCATCCAGCGTTTCATGTTTCAATGCTTCGAAAGTGCATAGGAGATCCATCTCATATTACTCCCATTGAATATGTACAAGTTACAGAAGATCTCACCTATGAAGAAGTACCTATTGCTATTCTGGATCGACAAGTTAAGAGGTTAAGAAATAAAGAAGTAGCTTCTGTAAAAGTGCTCTGGAAAAATCAACAAGTAGAAGAAATCATATGGGAAGCTGAGGAAATGATGAAGTCTAAGTACCCGCATTTATTTCAAACTGAAGAGAAAGTTCAAGATGCGGAATTGGAGCAATAACAAGTAAGTATATATAAGTATTATGTGTATTGATAATAAGATGAATGAACTTAGACTTGAACTTGTTTAGATTGGATAATGTTACTAACATTCGAGGACGAATGTTTTTAAGGAGGGAAGGATGTAACACCCCGTACATTTCCGAACTTATTTGACTACCTTAACATTTCTGGAATTATTTAAACTTAAGTTAGTTGGTGTATTACCCACTAAATTTATTGGGTTGAAGTAATATTATGTTTATGGACTTAATTGAGGCCCAAATTAAGTAAAAAAGACATGGGCCCAAAAAAAGATGATCCATTTAAAAATGGACCAAGTATCCACATTATTATACTTGGACTTTTTGACCAAATAATTGGCTAAGTATGACTAGAGAGAGGCGGTTTGGAGGGCCTATTTAATTCTGAAATTCAGCTCATTTTTCTACACAATACACTTGTAAAAATCAGATTTTCAATCAAATACATTTCTCCTCTCTCAAAACCCTAGCCACTCTAATTTTCTCTAAGGATTTTGGATAAATCTTCCACTTGCAAGCCTTGGTAAGTGTTTACCCTTATAGATTAATATATTATATGCATAATAGGTTGTGTATATATTGTTGGTTATGTTTAAAAAGTGTTGAGAAGTCCACTTATTGTGAAATAGTCCACTTTTGCTGAATCGCTAAAGGATTTGCCCTCTATGTGGTTTAAACTTGAAAGGGGACTTAAGGTCTTGAAGGAATTGAATTATATGGATGAATTTTCAGTATGTTGAAGTGTGTTTCTATCCCTAATTCGTTACTCCTTTTGTATGACTTGTGAAAATGGTTATACGTAATTGTGCATGGAATGTTTGGCGTAGTGAAAAGAGAATATTTTCTTGTTATACTAAAGTGAATTCTGAAAATGTGTGGACTGTTTTTGGTATATTATTGTGGAAGGTATTTATGTGACTTGATGGAATAAATATATGGAGTTTCATTGAGGTAAAAATGTGAAGTATGCACTTGGTGGGAAATCTTGTCGGTTTGTGACGTTTATGTTAATGTGTGGATTGTTTTGGTATTGTTGGTGTTATGGGGTAGTAAATTGTATTGTAGGAGGGTGGAATTAAGTTATATGGCATTATAAAGGAAGGTGTAATGATATACCATGTGTTTGGGATGTTGGATAGTTTTTACTTCCCATCAAGTAGCTAATTATCGCCTTGTGAACTTGTAATGTAATTGGCTTTTAATGTGAGCTGCATTATATATTCATATTTTAGAGTAATGCTTTAAGGAAGATCTGAATTGTTGTACTCACATGTTGGAAAGATAAGGTATGTGAGGTTACTCTTTTCCGTATCCTTTGGCCGCACCTATTGTTCACATAGTTACCAAACTTGTTTCCAGTCCGAAATGTTTTAAAGTATATCATTTCAAGTTAGTTAGCAATTGTTATTTACGTGTCTCTTATTTGTTGACTATTGCTCCAAAGCTCCAATAATGTTATGACCACCGATGTAACAATCTCACAAAAATTAAAGAAATGAAGTAATGCATATTTGGTTGAGTACGGGTGGTAGCTCTGGGGGCGAAAGCCTAGCTCGAGCCGATACCAATGGATTATTGGATGCAGGGGGTAGCTCTAGGGGTGAAAACCTAGCTCGAGCCAAACCTGACTTATTGATTTATGGCTGGTAGCTCTGGGGGCATAAGCCTACCTCAAGCCGATCCCAATGTTATTCACCACAGATCAGTTGGTCCCGGGCATTGTATGATGTATATTGATATGAAAATAATAAAAGGAAAGAAATAAATGTAATGTACATGGTTCCATATATACAGTATGGTGGTATATCAGTATTATCTATTCACTTGTATTTGATTCCATTTGAGTTCCTATATTTCACACAGTTACTTATAGCCTTACATACTCAGTACATTCTTTTGTACTGACGTCCCTTGGGGGGGCCTGCCTTACTTGCTGCAGGTACACCAGCTAGTAGACCTTCACAGTAGGGTACGGGTCATCTGCAGGCTATTGGTGAGCTCCAGGTTGATTCGGGGCTTTCCGAGTCATTTGCTTATATTTTTGGTACTGTGTAGTAGTTGTATAGGGCGGGGACTTGTCCCGACCTTAGTCATGGTTATATATCTTTTAGAGGCTTTGTAGACATTGTAAAGTCAAACGTAGAAGTGTCTTACCTTTTATACGTTGTGGCCCTAATGGCCAAGTCTCGTATCTGTTTTGAACGTCTTTACATGACTTCCGTCATCGATATATTATATCTACATGTGGCAGAATTTTTGTTCACTTAATGGCATGCATATGAATGTACACGGTCATAGGTATGTTCTCTCAAGCCTTTACGGCTACGGGTGTCTGTCCACCCCTATGGGATTTGAGGCATGACACCCTGGATGGACAGAATATCTTGAATGGTGTGCTTCCGCCATAATCCTCTTCCTTAGTCCATCAATATTAGGTACACATAATCTGTTTTGGCACCGAAGTACTCCTTCTTGCGTAAGCTCAAATGCCTTTGTCACACCTTGTTGTACATTCTCCTTAAGATGTAGTAGTATAGGATCTGCATACTGCTTTTTTTTCACTTCAGTTACCAATGAGGATTCTGCCGCATTTTGCAAAATAACTTCTTCATCTGTAGATTCAAGAAGGCGAACCCCCAAGCTAGCTAGTTGGTATAGATCTTTAGTTATCCTTTGTCTTTCCATGGACTGCCCATAAGTGCTTGCCATTGTCTTACGACTTAAAGCATCGGCTACCACGTTTGCTTTCCCCGAATGACACAAGATATCAACGTCATGGTCTTTTAATAGCTCAAGCCATCTTCGCTGTCTTAGATTCAAGTCCTTATGCTTAAAGATACATTGCAAACTCTTATGGTCAGTATATATATCAACATAAACCCCATACAAGTAATGGCACCATATCTTTAAAGCAAAATAACCGCTGCTAGCTCAAGATCATGTGGTGGGTAATTCTAATCATGTGGACGTAATTGTCTTAAGGCATAGGCTATTACCTCACCATTCTGCATCAATATACATCCTAGACCCACTCCCGAAGCATCATAATACACTACATACCCCTCTGTACCTTCTGGAAGTACCAATACAAGTGTGGAAGTTAAATTATTCTTCAGCTCTTTAAAGCTTCTTTCACAAGCATCATTCCATTGAAACTTGACTGCTTTGTGTGTTAACTTGGTTAATGGGGCAGAAATGGAAGAAAACCCCTTAACAAACCTTCTATAATAACCTGCCAAACCTAGGAAACTACGAACCTTTGTAGGTGTTGTGGGTCTTGGCTAGTACTTCACGACTTTAATCTTTTGAGAACCAACCCTTATCCCTTCATCGGATACAATATGCCCCAAGAATGCCACTGATTTTAACCAAAACTCACATTTAGAGAACTTTCTATATAACTTACGATCACGAAGAATTTACAATACCTATTGTAAATGATTAGGATGGTCCTCTTTCAATATTGAATACACCAGAATATCATCTATAAATACTATCACAAACACATCCAAGAATGGCTTGAACACTCTATTCATCAGATCCATGAAAGCTACTGGTGCATTTTTTAGCTCGAATGGCATAACTAAAAACTCAAAATGACCATACCATGTTTGAAAAACTATTTGGGATATATCTTTCTCCTTCACTTTCACTTGGTGATAACCTGACCTCAAGTTGATCTTTGAGAAACACTTAGCACCTTGTAACTGATCAAACAAATCATCAATTTTAGGGAAGGGATATTTATTCTTAATTGTAACCTTATTCAGTTGTCTGTAGTCAATACACATTCTTAATGTGCAATCCTTCTTACGTAAAAATAACACGAGTGTGCCCCAAGGAGGCATACTAGGCCTTATAAATCCCTTTTCTACAAAATCTTTTAATTATTCCTTCAATTCACGTAATTCTGTCGGGGCCATTCTATACGGAGGAATAGAAATAGGTTGAGTACCTGAGATCACATCAATACCAAACTCTACTTCTCATTCTAGTGGTAAACCAAGAAGTTCTTCAAGAAACACATCAGAAAATTCATTTACCACTTGAATGGGTTAAAGAGTCTGTGGCTCCGCATCTATATCTTTCACCCTCACTAGATGACATATGTACCTTTTGGACATCATCTTCTTTTCCTTAACATAAGAAATAAACTTACCCCTTGGTGCTCAAATATTACCTCTCCATTCAAGGACTGCCTCTTTTGGAAAATAGAAATGCACCCTCTTAGCTAGGTAATCTACTGTGGCATAACAAGAAGCCAACTAATCCATACCCATTATAACATCAAAATCTACCATTTCTAGCTCAACAAGATCAGACATTGTGTCACAATCACAAACAGTTACTATGCAATTATGATAAACTCTTTTAGCTATAATAGACTTGTCAGTTGGTGTAGACACTTCAAATGGCTTAACCAGTGATTCCAGTGTCCTTTTGAACTTTCCAGCAATCAATGGAGTGGCATATGATAGTGTAAAGCTCAGATCAATTAATCCATATACATTATGTGAAAAGATGGACAATGTACCTGTAAACACATCAGGAGAAGCCTCTAAATTTGTCGACCCGCTAGAGCATATGTACGATTTTGGACTCCACTAGAACTAGCTGCTCTTCCACCACCTCTACTATATAGTCATCTTTTGACCCCTACCTGAAGGAGGTATCAATGATGATAATGCAATATATGATCTAGTAGTTTGTACCATACCACCCATGCCCCTTCGAGGGCAATTTTTCATCATATGGCCCGGTGTACCACACCAATAACAAACATCTGTCCCAAACTAGCATGCACCTGGATGATGTCTCCCACATTGTTTACAAGGTTGTCTAGGAGGTCTTGATTGGCTCATGCTTCCATGCGATTGGTTTCCCGCAACTAAACCTTGGCTCTCACTTCTTTTCCCAAATTGATTGCCCCTAAACCCTTGAAACCGAGGTAGAGCACTTGCTGTAAAGTAGGAAGATTGTGTCCTAGGTGGTCTATTTAAAAATCGAGGCCTGAACTCACTTTGGGATGGCATAAACTGCCTTACAGACCTAGCCCTCTTGGAGTAGCCTCTTTCTGGATCTTGTGTCCTTCTTCTTTGTCTTTGATCTTCCATTTTTTGTGCAAAAGCTTGTATCCTTGCTATATCCATGTCTTTATTCAAGGCAGTAATAGTATAATTTCTAACCAGATACGAATCCAATCTATCCACATATCGAAGAACTCTATCTTCTATAGTAGCTACTACATTAGGAGCATACCTGGCCAAAGAGTTAAACTGAAGATTGTACTCCCTCACGCTCATATTCCCTTGACAAAGATTCAAAAACTTATCTGCACGGGCCTCTCGGATCTCAAATGGAAGGTAATGATCAAGAAATGTTGCTTTGAACACTTTCCAATTAGCTTAAGGTGCACCTGTACCCCTAGATCGTTTCCAGTCTTTACACTATAATATAGCCTCCCCTTTTAATCTATACGCTGCTAGCTCAACCGTCTCTTTACCAGATACATGCATGACATCTAATGCCCTTTGGATTTGATCAATAAAGTCTTGTGGGTCTTCATTAAGATCTGACCCAGTGAATATGGGAGGGTCCAACTTAAGGAAATCCTATGTTCGTAGACTAGCTGCCCTATCCACACTACTAGTACCCATAGTTAGACCAGCTTGTCCTTGACCTTGTCCAGCAACTATGTGAGTCAATAATTGCACCGTATTTCTTAAATATTGCTCAGTAGCATTAATAGGTGATTATGGGGTACTCTTCTCCTTCTTAGTTCTTCTGGAGATGGAGGAGTAGAAGAAGTTTGTGATGCAAAATCATCCTGAGCCTCACTTTGATTAGCTTGTCTAGGTGGTGACTTGCTGGTCCCTTCTCCGGTTTCCACATCTACTTGCTTACCAATATTCTTACTCCTTCTTGT
The DNA here is from genome assembly GCA_031232105.1 of Capsicum rhomboideum. NCBI lineage: Eukaryota > Viridiplantae > Streptophyta > Magnoliopsida > Solanales > Solanaceae > Capsicum > Capsicum rhomboideum. Next base: position 44,357,764 of record CP124708.1, on the reverse strand, counting down.
AACCGGCATTTTTACTATAATGAGAAAAAAACTCAAAGGTTAAATACAATCCCACCTACAACATTAGCTCTATCGCACGATCTAAGAAATGAAGAAACAGAAACAACTCCTAAATGTCCCGTAGCCTCCTACTAATAGATGTGGTGTACAACACACCCATAAGAAGGACTCTACATAAACACGGCTTTGTAGACGCCCTAGGATGAACTGCTTTGATACCACTTTTGTCACACCTCAAATCCTATTGAGATAGACAGGAACCCGACGCCCTAAAGACTCGAGAGAACCAATTTTAACCGATGCTTACCATGCATATAACTATGATAATCATTAAAATTTGACACATATACATAAGCTACAGTAATAAAAGACCAGCATATATAGACCCAAACCATATATATATGACTTGGTTGTTGGGGCCACAACTGTTACGAGACTAAACATATTTGAACTTCATACATTAGTCTACAAAGCCTCTATAGGATAGAAAACATAGTCTAGCTCGGGACAGACCCCACCTTACAAAACTACTTTACAATACCAAAATACACATATCAAAGACTCGGTAAAGCCCCAAATCAACTCTGAGCTCACAGTTTCCCCATGAGGGACATCAGTAAGAAAGAATGTATTGAGTATGTAAGGCATAAAGTGACCATAGGTAAGACAAGATCTTAATAAAATCAGATAGCAATATATAACTGTATAGATAAGAATAAAAAGACCACCTTTGCTTATTTTTATTGGATTGTGTACATTACATCTTTTACAATACTTTATCCTTCTTTGCATTATGAAATTGTAAAGTATATGATACAAATGACCAGCTGATCAGTGGTAAAAGAGGATGACCCATGCTAGGTAATTTAACCCCTGGGATACGGTCCTCATAAATACATAATTCAGGATAGACCATGCTAGGCTTTCCTTTCACCCCTGGGATACCACCCGTGATATTGGGATCGACCCATGCTAGGTGTTCCTTCCACCGCTGGGATACCACCCAAGAATATACAGATTCTCTTAACATAATTTCTTTAATCTTTGAGATAGTTCTTTTGGTGGTCATAACATTATTGAGTTTTACACTATGGACCAGTAGTGAGGGACATGTGAATACGCATTTAAGGCAGTAACAATGACATAGGGAGCAAATGTAACACCAATGTATTAGATTTCATGCCAAAGAACATAGAATTGAATAGCCTTACATACCTTGTTGTATGACTCCGATATTACCCCAAATTAACCTCCTACCCTTCGAACTACTTATCTACAATAAAGTAAGTGGTAAAACTAGTATTAGTAGCTAATCAACATATTTAAGCCACTTAACCTCACCAAAATAGTAGCCGGGCAGTAAGCCCGTAATTAATTTATTCAACGGTGTTCTTTCAACCCTTACTTCTCCAATTACATTCACATACCATAAAAATACTTACAAGGTCTCCCAAAACAACTTTAGCCTCATTGCACCCTTAAAACAATATACAAAATGGAGTGGGTAGTAGGCTTACATAATATTCAGTTCGGTGGTGTATCACCACATCCTCCGTCTATAATTCAATACAAGTTAGTTACATCTTTTTCCAATATCAACCAAGCTGTCCCCAACATATACACATAACACAATTCCTAAAACAGCCCCAATATTCTTTATCACAACAACAAAATATTGAACTCATCATCCCTTGAGTTCTTGACAACAATATATACATAATTCTCCATCAAAACATGTATATAGGAAGGGGCAAATATAGGCAGTAGCCTTACCTTAATTTTGTGATAGTTTATTCTCTTAACTTGTATTTCTTCAATATCTTGGTTCCTTCACACACAAACTAAAGAAGAACAGAAAATCTCTTAATAACCAAGAAAAATTAGACTGCCAAACTTATAGAGGGTTGTCTTATAATTTAAACATGAAGAATATAATTTTCATAGTCTTCTTGCGATAAGCTCATGATTTGTTCACTTACCTTTATATTGGAAGGATCGAAAATCCCAAGAACCCTAATGGAAACTTAGGGCTGTTGTAGAATCTAAGAGAGAGCAAGAGAGAAAACTCTAGAAAGTTGAATTTTTGTCTAAGTGAAAATGGGTCAAATGAGCTAGTTTCAATCCCTTTAAAGGGAGCTGCTCTTGACCGACTTTCTTGGCTAATTTGGGAAATATTTTATCAAGTATTTGGTTCACCTACTTGCCCATTATACTTGGGACTTTGTGGATCTGAAACTATTGGGCCTTAGGTACCCATTCTTCTCCTTTTCTCTGTTTTAACTTAGGCCAAAATTAATTCAAGTAGGTGGTAGTGTACTTGGCCCAATAAGCTGGTCAAAAGAGTCTTAGTAGGTGATGCACCTACTTGTCACCTACTAGCTTAATTTAAGTCAAGCAAGCATCTTACTTATTTGATTCCATATTCTAAGTCTTAACCCCTTATGTTAACTTAATACTTATATACGCTTGGACACTTTAATCCTTGAGGTAGAATATCACCTTACTATATCGCGTTTAAACACTCCCATTGGGGTTAACTTGGCGTATACATGCTGAAATGTTTGGGCCGTTATAATATATTTTAAATCCTCTTTAAACCACCAGTAATCAGTTAAGAAACTTGATTCGTTACCTATACAACACGGTTACCTCAAGTCCCATATCAATAGAACCAGTACACGCAAAATACGGGGTGTTATAAGAATATACTTGTGATTATAAAAGCTCATAAATAGGCCCATAAAATCTATGCCCCACACATCGAATAATTCCACCTCCAATATTTTGGACATGGGCATTTCTTGATTTTGAGAGATGGAGCCCTACTGCTAGCATTGATCACAATTTTTGGAAAATTCATGGGAATCTTTGTGAATAGTGGGCCAATGGTACCCACTTTGCAATATCTTTCTTGCCATGTGATCACCTGCATGATGCCCCCAACTGGGTATGAGTGACAAGCCTGTAAAATACTCAACATTTCCACCTCTGGCATGCATCTCTTGATGATATTGTCAGCACAAAGTCTAAAAAGATATGGCTCATCCTAGAAGTAATTGCTCACATCATGAAGAAATTTCTTCCTTTGATGGAGGCTCAAGTCTTCCAGTATCATGTCACTAACAAATTAGCAAAGTCCACATACCAGGGTACAAGATAGAGGGAGGATACAAGTACCTACTCATTTGGAAATGATTCATCAATCTCTAACTGATCCGATCTCTTTCCCTCATTCTCAAGTCTAGACAAGTGGTTGGCTACCTAATTTTCACACCCTTTTTGATTTTTGACTTCAAAGTCAAACTCTTGTAGCAGATGCACCCATCTAACCAACCAAGACTTGGCATCTTTATTTTATATTACGTACCTTAATGTATCATGATTCGTATATACCATAACTTTAGGGCCCAGTAAATACACCAAAATTTCTCAAAAACGTATACAACAGCTAGTAGCTCCTGTTCGATAACCGTATAGTTCCTTTGTGCCCCATTCAGTGCCTTTCTTGCATAGTAAATAGGGTGAAAAAGCATCTTTCTTTTCTTCCCCAGTGCAATCCCACTTGCATCAATCATCACTTCGAATGGTTAAGACCAATTTGGAGCAATAATAATAGGAGCAACTACTAATTTTTCTTTAATGCACTGGAATGCCTTCAAGCAATCATCACTAAATGTGAACTTGTCTTTATTCTCCAATAGTTTGCATAATAGATTGGCAATCTTGGAGAAGTCTTTAATAAATCTCTGGTAGAAACCCGCATGACCAAGAAAACTTCTAACTCCCTTCACCGAGATTGGTGGAGGTAACTTTTCAATCACCTCTATCTTGGCTCGATCAACTTCAATTCCCTTCTCTAACACAATTCCCTCTTTCACCATAAAGTGACATTTCTCCCAGTTGAGGATGAGGTTGAACTCTTTACAGCATTGCAAGGCATTTCTCAAGTTTTCTAAGTAGTCTTCAAAATAATCACCTACCATCGAGAAATCATCTATGAACACTTCCAAGGTGTCCTCCACCATATTCGATAATATAGATATCATACATCTTTGAAAAGTTGTAGGAGTGTTACATAGCCCAAAGGGTATCCGCTTGAAGGGGAACATCCCATAAGGTCATGTAAATATAGTCTTCTCTTGGTCCTCGGGTGCAATGGATATTTGATTAGACCTCGAGTACCCTTACATAAAGTAGTACCAACCTCTTACTGCTAATCTATCAAGAATTTGGTCCATAAATGACATTGGAAAATGATCCTGAAGAGTCCAAGAATTTAGCTTCTGGTAATCTATGCAAACCCTCCAACCTGTGACCGACCTGAATGGGATCAACTCATTTTTGCTTGCATAGATTCTGCTATTCCTAGAGGTTTAGGTGATGGCTCATCGTAGCTCTGACGGCCCATCAGCTAAGCTGTCACCTGACTTTTCTTGCCTATCTATTTTGTTTAAGCTTAACGTCTAGAGTAATGGTTTGTCACGACTTTAGCGGTTAGTTAGCTGAGCCATCATAGAGTATTTTTTTTAGCATAGTCTCACTCTTTTTATCCTTAGCCCAATTCCCTATAATTTAAACACAAAATAACATCAAAACTACAAATGGTTGCTTGAAAATTCATGATTATCCTTAGTTAAAAGCGTAAAATGTTCCTTTATTAGCCAGCACATCAGAAGACAACCTTTAAAACTAGGTATGGTCACTATGAATTTGTTGTTATGTCTTTTGGACTAACAAATGCTCCTACAACTTTTATGGACATAATGAACAGAGTGTTCAAGTAGTACTTGGACATGTTCTTTACTGTCTTCATATATGACATCCTTATTTATTCTCGGAGTGAGGATGAACATGTGGACCATTTGAAGATTGTCTTGCAGATTCTCAAAGATCGCCAACTATTCACTAAGTTCAGTAAGTGTGAATTCTGGTTAAAATCAGTAGCATTCCTTGGTCATATCATTTCTAGTAAGGGCAATCAGGTTGATCCTCAATATACCAATGCAGTTAGAAAATGGCCTAGACCCATCTCTTTATCACACATTAGGAGTTTCTTGGGTTTAGCCGATTACTACAAATGGTTTTTTTTAAGGATTTTCATCTATTTATTCTCCTATTTCAAGATTGACTCAGAATAAATTCAATTTTCAGTGGTCCAATGCTTGTGAGAAGAGATTTTAAAATTTAAAGACTCAACTAACTTTTACTCCAGTTTTGACTCTACTAGAGGGTTTAGATGGGTTTGTTATTTACTGTGATGCCTCCAGAGTTAGCCTAGGTTATGTGTTGATGCAGTATGGTAAGGTCATAGCTTATGCCTCTAAACAGCTCAAACCCTATGAGAAGAATTACCCGACTCATAATCTCAAGTTGGTAGCAGTTGTTTTTTCCTTAAAGAGTTTGAGGCACTGTCTTTATGAAGTTCATATAGATGTTTTTACCGATCACAAGAGCCTCCAGTATGTGTTTAGTCAGAAAGATCTAAATCTTCGTCAGAAGAGATGGCTAGAGTTATTGAAATATTATGATATAAGTGTCTTGTACCATCCGGGTAAAGCCAATATAGTGGCTGATGCTCTTAGCAGACTTTCTATGGATAATGTTGCTCATGTATAGGATAAAAAGAAATAATTAGTTCATGATGTCCACAGATTTGCTAGATTAGGAGTTCAGTTGGTTGATTCAGTTGAAGGTAGTGTCATGGTTCATAATAGTTTGAAATCTTCTTTAGTAGTAGAGGTAAAGGCAAAGAAGGATAGCGATCCTATTTTTCCTAAGTTAAAGGAAGGAGTTCAAGATCGAAAGGTTGATATTTTCTCCCGAGAGGGAGATGATTTTCTTCATTGTCAAGGCCAATTATGTGTTCCAATTATAGATGATTTGAGATAGCAGATGTTGATAGAAGCTCACAGTTCTAGGCATTCCATTCACCTAGGAGCAACCAAGATGTATCATGACCTATGGGAAGTCTATTAGTGGAATGGCATAAAGAAGGATATAGTGGAATTTATGGCTAAGTGTCCAAATTGCCAACAGGTTAAGGTTGAGCACTAGAGAGCAAGCTCTATGACTCAGAATATACGTACATATTCCTACTTAGAAGTGGGATGATGTTAATATGGATTTCATTATAGGGTTACCTCATACTCACTGACAGCATAATTCGATATGGGTGATTGTGAACCAGATGACTAAGTCAGCATATTTTCTGCCAATTAACTCTACAGATTCAGTTGAGGATTACGCTATACACAACCTTAGAGAGTTGGTATAGTTTCATGGAGTTCCTTTGACTATCATTTCAAATAGGGGTACTCAGTTTACTTCACAATTTTGGAAGTCCTTTCAAAAGGGTCTTGGTACCCATGTTCATCTTAGCAGAGCTTTTCACCTGCAAAAGATGGTCAGGTAGAGCGGACCATTAAGACCTTAAAGGATATATTAAGAGTTTTTGTGATCAACTTTAAAGGTAATTGGGATGATCACTTGCCTTTCATTGAGTTTTCTTACAATAATAGTTATCACTCCAGTATTCAGATGGCTCTATTTGAGGTGCTTTATGGTAGGAGATGTATATTCCTATTGATTGGTTTGATAATGGTGAATCTACTTTGATAGGGACTAATTCAGTTCATAAGGCTATGGAGAAATTATTGTTTATAAGAAAAAGGCGAAAAGTAGCTCAGAGTCATCAAAACTCCTATGCAAATATGAGGTGAAAGGAGCTTGGGTTTGCAATTAATGATTGGGTTTACTTGAAAGTTTCACCCGTGAAAGGGGTGATGAGGTTTGGCAAGAAGGGTTAACTCAGTCCCCGATATACATTGTCAATGTGGCCTATGAGTTAGATTAGCCTGTAGACATAGCATCGGTGCATCCAATTTTTCATGTGTCTTTGTAGAAGAAATACATTGGTGATCCAGCTTAAGTTGTACCATTAGAGAGTGTGGGCTTGAAAGAAGTCTCTCTTATGAAGAGGTCCAGTTGAGATTCTTGACCATCAGGTTCGTAAGTTGAGGAACAAAGAATTTACTTTAGTGAAAGTTCTTTGGAGGAATAAGCTAGTTGAGGGATCTACATGGGAAGCAGAAGCAGATACGATGACCAAGCACCCTTATCTTTTCCCTTCAAATTCAGTTCCAGCCTGAGTTAATAGTTTTCTCCTTAGTATTCCTCTCAGTTTCATGTCCCTCAGTTGTTTTCATGTCTTAGTATGCATGCATGTTTCATGAATTAAGTTCAGCTTATAGCTCAGTTAGAAATTTAGTTATTATGCCAGTAATCAACTTTTAGAACTTAGTTTTGGGGATTGCAGCGCCTTTCCTATCTTTCAGCCTAGTTAGTTTTTGTTCGAGGATGAATGTTTCCAAAGGGGAGATATTGTAATACCCCAAAAGTTTCTAAGACCCCATTTTAGACTTGGCACATAGATCAAAAAGAAACCATCAGAAATTTTTACAAAATGACTCATGTAATGAGTCGTGGCCAGTGCCAATAACCCATTGGGTGAGCCGTCCTGAGTGTTTAGCCAAAATTTCTGAAGGATTATTTTTCTATTCAGGGACAACAACTCAGTGATGATAAGTTATTGTCAATCATGACGAGTTGTCGTGTGACTCTGTCAATCCCAAACCAAAGTCCTGAAACTAGAATCTTCCTTCCAGTGACAATAACTAGATGGGATGAGTCGTTGTCACCTCAAACGACTTTTTAAGTCACTCTTCCTGATGAGGACCTGAAAGCTGACATTTTGGGTCCAGAATCAACGAGTCCACACAACGACTCGTCGTTAGTGACAATGAGTAATTGTGTCCCAGTCGTGCCCAGACACAACAACTTTGCCTAGTCACAATGACTCCAATGATGAGTCGTTATCAGACACGATGACTCGTCCTGTGACCCGTGATGACTGGGTATAGCAGAAATAGTTACATTTTATTTGGGGTATTTTCATAGTTTCCACTTTCTTAACTATCAAAGCTACATCATTTAAGACTCTTTTAGGGGAGAATTAACGGGGTTTTAGCATATAATCCCTCATTCACTACTCCTACACTCTCAGACAGAAATCAAAAGGCGATTTCTTTTCTCTCAAAGCAAACTTGGGTTCCTCCTCAAACTTTATAATCTGTCAAGTTCTTAGCAAGAACTCTCATTCCATGTATGTAGGATTTCAGCAAGGGGATTCCTTTTACCTTTGTGTCCTAAAAATCTTTCAGAACATATCAAATTCAGACATTATGATTTGAGGGTTCTTATTAACTTTTGAAATTTCCTTTGATTTCAGTACTCTCAAGATCTTTTGGTGATAAATACATGTTTATTTTGGTTTTGAAGTCTTGTATGATATAGAACCTCCATGATTTGATTCTAAACTTGACTTTATAGTATTTTCAATCTAATTAGTTTTTCCTTCAGAAAAACTTGGCATGTTATGAATACACCATACCTAAAATATGTTAATTTAGCATAAATAACCTAGTTAACTTCAGTTTACAGAGTTGCAGTATAATCTCAGTTATTCAGACTTTCATGATACCTTCAGATAAATTATGTTTCATTTAGTTTTAGTATATCATTTTTATAAGCTATCAGTTTGGGAGTAGTGCTTAACACCAAGCAAACGCAGGGATGAAGGTTCACCCATTAGTAGAGGCAGACACCTTCGATTTAAGTCCCCAAGTCCCAGAACTACATTTCCAGTATAGGGTATTGAGGGTCATTTACCAATTAAGGGTGATACCTTAGTCCAATGGCTTTTAATTAGTGGATCCATGTTAGTTAGATTCATTACCCTTGGCAAGGTATAGAACACCTTCCCAACTAGGGTTATAGGCTGAACCTCAATTAACTCACATGAGGTGTGTTGGCGAACAGGCTCTCCCATAGTTACAGATTTATACTTAGCATTTGTACATGACCCTCAGTTTAGTTTATTTACTTTAAACTATGATTTTCAGATTTATCCTTCCATATCAGTTTATATGCACTTGTAATAGGGTCATTGAACTTCAGTTCAACTTATGCATTCAAACTTGCATTTTAGTTCAGTATATCATTATTCGTCAGCATGCTTAGTTATTTATAGTTGTATATCTCACATGTTCAGTTCATTCAAGGTACTGATCGCATACTTTATTTTGCATTGTATCATTTTATGATAGAGGTTTCAGCGCTCAGCATCAGATCCATGATAAGAACATTCCGGTACCATCTCAGCAGCAGATAGTGGTGAGTCCTCATCATCTGAGGACAAGACTTCAGTATTGTTTATTTTTTAGTATTTCATTTCAGTTTCAGACAGTTAGAGTTAGTTGGGGACTTGGCCCAGCAACTCATCTTTTAGTAGAGGCTTTCAAATAGATAGTATACATTTCAACTTTGTAGTTTGTTTACATACTTACTTTTAATTCAGTTTATTTTAGCTATTTGTTACCAAACCAGTTAGCTTCCTCATTCAATATTTTAGCTACCTTTAATATTATTAGTATCATGTCATGCCATGGGTTAGCTTGGGACCACTTGTGGCTCTAAGCACCATATTACGTCAAGGGTGTAGGCTCATGTTTAATAGCTTTCCTCTCTCCCTCCCTACTATTCTTTGACCTCCAAAAATTTTCCTATTCTCCAATATCTCTCCTACTTTTTCTCTCTTCCCTTCCTCTCATCTCTCCTTTATACTCCATGTGCCTCAACCCATGGATTTCCACTCATCAGAGGTAGACGAACAGTCCTTTTTTAGGATATGGACCTACTGAGTTGGATTTTGATGACCCATTTTAGGTTATCAGTGGACTGTATGGCGGTGAGCTAGAATTTCAGTTCCTAAGCATGAAACACCATTCTACCGAGTTTAGGTTCACAGATTTTAGTGGATCAGGTAGTGAGTTTGACTTAGATGAGTGGATGGAGAGCCTTATGAGCAGCAGAGATTCCTCTGGAACCTCCAATCTTCTATCTGATTGTGAAGATTGGCAGACAAATTTCATACACGGATCTATTACGTGTATTCGTCCAAGTTGGAGAGTATCGATATATGTATCTATGTACAGATATAATCTTGTCAATACCAGATATATGTATTTTTGATACAAAATATGTGTATTTATATTTTCATATACATGTTGGATAAGTGTGTTGCCTTCACCTTTTTTTCTAAGTATGTATGCATAGTGCACATTAAAGGAAGGGATATATACTTTTTATACCATATACATGTATCTATGCAAGGATACATCGATACATGAAATTATGAATCTTATATACACAGATCCACAATGCACAGATACACTACATTTTTTATACCAGATACACTGGATGAAATTTATATTTGGATATGCTGGTGAAGTTGATATTGGATATATTCTTTATAGATACATGAAATTATGAAACTCAGATACACAGATACATGAAATTAGGAAACTCTGATATACAAATAAATGAAATTATGAAACTTAGATACATGGAATTATGAAATTTAGATACACAGATACATGCTTCTTCATCAATAACTTGCCTTTCCTCTCTTCATAAAGGAAGAGAACCGGAAATCTTCGATGCGAGGAATTAATTTTACTAGTATAAAGTGTAATTTCAAAAACTACTATTTGAGAGAGTAATTAGCTCCTATATTTCATGCCTCAAATCCTATTGAGACGAACAGGCAGTCGATTCCCTAAAGGCCAGAGAGAACCAACTTATAACTTATGCTTGATGTACATATAACTATGATAATTATAGAGCTTTAACGAGTATAGGTAAGATGCTCTAGTAAAAAAGAAAAACATAGTTAGGCCCAAAATAAATGTACATGACTTGGTCATTGAGGCCTCAATTACTAAAAGACAAGACATAATTGCTCTTTACTTTAATATTAGTCTACAAATCCTCTAAGAGATATACAACTTAGTATAGGTTGGGATAATACCCCACCATACCCTCAACTATAATACAATATTAAGATATATGCTAAAGAATCGACAAACCTTGAATCAACTTGGAGCTCACCAAAATCCATTGAGTATCTTGTGCTTCTATTGGGGAGATCTATTATATCAGTGCCTGCGGCATAAAACACAGTGCCCCCGATGAGGGATGTTAGTATGAAAGAATATACTGAATATGTAAGGCATAAAGTAACCATATGTAAAATAAGAGCTCAAATGAAATCAGGTAAAAATGTATAGATAAGGACAAAAGACCACCTTTATTTATACTTATGGAATCATGTACATTACATTATTTGCTTTACTTTATGCTTCTTTACTTTATAAACTTTATAGCATGTGATAATGACCAACTGATCAGTGGTAGTAAAGGATGACCCACGCTAGGCATATTAATCCCGGGGATACGGTCCTCATACATATACAAATCGAGATTGACCCATGATAGCTATTATAACCCCTAAGATACCACCCATAAATACATAGATTGGGATCGGCCCATGCTAGGTATTATAACCCTTGAGCTACCACCCATAAATGCTAGAATTGAGATCGGCCCATGCTAGGTATTTTAACCCCTGAGCTACCACCCATAAATATACAGATTTGCTTTTAGGATTGACCCATGCTAGTTTTTTAGCCCCTGGGCTCCCTTACATAGATTTACTTTACCTTCTTTCTTTAATCTTTGAAATTGTTTTTTTATGGACATAACTCTTTTGAGCATCAGGACTATAGACTAGTGATGTAGACATATGAATAAAATACTTGATGCAGTAACAATGATATAGGAAGAAAAATGTAACTTTGATGTGATACTTAGGAACTTATACAACCCAATGAACTTTATTGGACACTAAGAATATACACAAATGAAAAAGAAGGTGTGTGATAAGTAAGAACGTTAGGGCATGTAGAAATTCTCCATTAAGGTGAATAATAAGTGAACAAATGATTCTACTTATCACATGGTTCATTTAAATCACATTTAGACATTTCAAATAGGGGCATACGTACATTTCAAGTGGAGACATGTACATACTCAAATGAAGAGGTTCGGACTGTATAACAAATAATTACTAGGTGATAACAAATAAAAGGGTATATGAACATGCAAACTATTAAGGCACGTGGCAGATTCCAATTAGAGATAAATGCACATTCCAAGTAAGGACATAAAGTTGTATAATTGAACTAGTAAGGACTCTCTAAGGTCACATTATATCCTAACACAATGGAAGTGATATCGAAAGAAAGGAACAAGTGAACCAAATTAGTATATGATCATATAGACAATTGGAGCAATTTGATAGTATATGGATAGAATGTGTATCCAACATATGAACACTCTTAACATATGTAATCTAGGATCTTATTGACTTATATAAGAGAAACATGCCACAAGGGTTTATGCCTTAATGGTGAAAGAGATTATCCTTACATACCTTGCCACGCAACTTGAATATTACAACGAATTAGCCTTCTTTCCTTCAAGGCATTAATCTATAATATAAGTACATAATGAAGCTAATATTAGTAGCTAATCATAATGTAGGCCTTGCAAAATAGTAGCTAAACACTTTGACAGGCAGCAAGACCATCCAACTCCCAAATACTTGGTGTATCACCACACCCTCCTTCTACACTTCAATATAACTCTACTCAACCATTTTATAAGGCCACCCACTACCTCCTAACAACACTGCATATAAGCAGTCCCTTAATAGCTCCAAAATCCTTTACCACCATATGAAAAATATTGAACTCATGACTTCTAATCATCATATCATGCGTTCTTAACAATAATACATATAAAATGCTTCATCCAGACATATATATATATAAAGAGGGACGAAATTGGGTCAATAACCTTACCTTTGTTGGTGAAGATTCTTACACTTTTAACTTCTAATTCTTCAAGAACTTGAACTTTCCTTCAACTTGAACCTGAGAAGAACAAATCTCTTAGAAGTTAAGAGAAAACGAGACAGCCAAACTTGGAGAGGGCTATCCTACGCTTCCAACATAAAATAACATAATTTCCATGACCTCCCGTGGTATAACTAAGTTAAGTACATGAATTAATCCACTTACCTTGGCATGATAAAAGTAGGAGAACTTGAAGAACCCTAGAGAAATATAGAAGTGGTTGTTTGGAGCTTTGAGAGAAAGGGAGAGAGAGCTGGAGATAATTGTGAATTTTCTATGTAAGAATGAAGAGAAAATGAACTAAACTGGACCCTATAATGACCCTCACATCACCAGTTTTTTCCTCTTCATTTTGGCCAAAATTAGCTAAGTAGGTGACACGCCTATTTGGCCATTTTTAAGCTGGTCAAATGTCAAAGCAGGTGATGCACCTACTTGTCACCTACTAGCTTAATTTAGTCAAGCAAGAAGCTCACTTATTTTATCCCTATTTTTCAAATCTTAATCCTTTACTTAAACTTAACACTTGTCTCTAACCTTTAAGATCAATACCACCTTACTTCTCGAGTTTAAATACTTTCATCGATGTTAACTTAGTCGTATATGTGCTGAAATATACGGGGTGTTACACTATTCTAGTGGATTTTTTGTTGTTTACTCTAAATTATAAAAACCTTTTAAATTGGTTATATATGACTCAGACTTGTAAAATATAATTTCATAAGTAAAACTTCAATGCAAAATTAAGGCATCATTTTCTTCCATAAGATTAGATGTTTCTTTTTTTTTTTTTCTTTTTTTTTCTTCTTTTATTTGTGTTTGATGAGTAAGCAAGTTATTGGAACTAGTTAAAAACTCCCTTGGAAAAACTTGTTCTCCAAAGGATTTTAAGTCATTTAAAAGTTACAGACAATTTGAAAGAAGAAAATTTATTTCTCATTTAAACTTCACATTTCTTTCAAACAAATGCATCCATGAAACTGATGATCTTTATCTGAACTCAAGAAAATGACAAAAATTGTCTCTTATATTTGATGGTAGATTCACAATAGCTTTGTAAGTATCAATTGAGCCATTTTGATCTTTTAAATTTGTCAAAAATTAAAACTTTTGGTTTTCATCAAAATATTTACCAAACTATGATTGTTAAATTTAATTGAAAAATAATAACAAAAACTATTGTAACGACCCGTACCGTCATCACTATAATCATCACATCCAAAATGCTCAAGATATTGGTTATTTTAAATTTTCTAAGATATCCATTAAAAATTATTGGTAGACGAACCTGGGAGTTGGAAATTTTGGTAAAGGCAGACTGACATCATCCTGCTATAGCGGGAATTTTCCCGCTATAGCGACAGGCAGGCCACTACAGCGGGATCTCAGGCAGTCCCTCCGTGAATTTTAAAACCTTTTTCCACCCCCAGCTTAACTTATGACTTTGCCTCCTTTTAAAAAAATTTAAGGGTACTTCAAGACCCTAAAATAGTGAGAATAAGGAGGTGCACTTAGGAAGGATGAATCTTGAAGGTTCCTCAGAGTTTTCACATCAACAATTGCTAGAACGAGTCAAGGAATGAGAGTTCATGCCTTCATAATAGCATCTTGGTGCCCAGGTAGGCTAGGTTTATTAGAAAACATATTCATAATATATATTGATGGGAGATTTCATGCTTAGGCCTGCGGGCATGGTGATTAGATGAATTTGAACAAGTAAATTAAGGCTAACACGAAGGAATTTAGTTATAATGTAATTGCATGGTGAACTGTTACTAATGCTTACCTGTTATATCATTATACATGCCAATTGTGTAGCAAGTGGCAATGAACTGGTATATATTTGAGGGATAATTGTTAAGTGGAGATGGGCTGGTAGAAAAGCTGGTAAATGCCTATTTTCTTATTCGATTAGTGATATTTAATATGTGCAATATAAACCCTCGATGGAAATTTTGAAATATGGTGTGTTAGTATGTCTGGTAAGAGAATTAGAGAAGGTTGTAAAGTAACCAGTTAATAGTGATATAGTATTAAAATGGAAGCTAAGAAGTTAATGGTGTTGTAGTTAGAGAGGGATTGCGGACATGTGAGGGTGCACATGCATGTATATATATTTATAAAATAGGCAGTTAATTGGATTGATTCTATGTATCTCCTTGTACTAACTATTGGTTGGTCCTCGAATTCCATCGTTTGTTGAATGGGTGTTGGTTGATAAGAGTTGATGTAATAAGTGTTCGACTTTCCTTAAAATAGGTTGTAGGTTATGGTTGAATTAAAGTTAAGCCTCAATTTGGTTGTATGTGTGCATGTTAACTGATTGTTTGTTTATTTAGTTGCAATACATGCTAATGAATGATGAACTTATCAATCATTAAATGCAAGTTTTAAAATTGATAACCTATAATGAGATTGGTAAAAAAGACCTTGTTGGTATATTGGTACATGGACTGAGCTTGTCCCCTGGAGGTCATGGCTATCGGGCAGACATAAGACCCTTAGCATGTGTGTATACCATATTTTTTTTTAGAGTTTGATGGTTCCTTGAGTTAACTGGGTTATAGTTTGCTACTCATATTTTGGGCTCCTTGTGTGTATCACTGTTCAATAATAATTCTTGGGTTCCTTGAGTGAACTGGTGGCTCGACTTAATTATTTGTACATTCTACTTGAAGTGAGTTATTACTTGATATTGTATGATAATAAGATTATCGTAGAGTAGTGATAATTAGAATTGGTCTTACGAGTTATTATGGTGGTTTTGACCTTGAACTGAGTATTCATCTATATAAATGTGATCTTGTGTGCTTCATGATTTGGATGATATTCAAAAGGGGATTGTTGTGAGTTAGTCTGACTTAACTATGTTATTAATTGACATATGTGTTTGTTGGTAAAAATATAGTTATAGGTGTCTTAGCGAAATAACTGATCGATACATAGTTCGGGGTGGAATGTAATGGTGAGGAAGTGGTCAATTAGTAATAAGTGTCATATCATGAGTCTAATAGTCACTGGTGAGAAGAGCAGAAATGGGATAGGAAATGTAGAAGTTAAATTGATACTTATGAGTTGATGTTTGATTCTGAATTTTTTTTATTATGTCTATATGATTTAACTTTAATCAGCCGATGATGCCTACCAGCACATGTGGTTGTACTGATTCTACTCTTGCTATTCCTTTTTTGGGGTATAGTCTAGTTGCAGAATCAGTTGATGTTTCTTTCTTGATACGGTTAGAGATCTCTAGCAGATTCCGTCTTTCCATTCTCATGGTGGAAGCTGGGTCTTGTATTATTTCTCCTTTCTTTTAGAAGCTCTTGTACATGTCTAGACTAGGTCCTCGGGGACAAAGGTTTTTTTTACTATATTTAAAAGAGTCTGTAATAAGTTTATGGAATTATGAAGAGATTAATAATATTGTTTATGGCTTTTGAATGTTTTCTAAATAGATGATAAGGGTTCTCCTATCTAGGTAGAGTAGAGTAGGTGCACAAACGATCCGATTAGTTAGGTGGTGAATTACACCTTAAAATGTTGCACTAGCCTCTTAAAATGGACCAAGAATAGGATAAACTACAAAATCAGTACTTCCAAATGTGAGTTCTCTATAAATGCTTCTTTCACCATTCTGATTAAATTTAATTATCAAAACTTAACAAATATCTAATAGAAATTAAAAGTGTTCAATTTTAATAAATTTAAAAAATTAAAATTGCTCAATTGATACTTCCAAGACTATTGTGAACCTATACCAAGATAAGGAACCATTTTTGTCAATTTTTTATTAAAATTCTTGTATCTCAATTAGCACATTTTCCAATTGATTGCCTTGAGTCCGCTGCTTTTGAATCCGGAACTTAAATGAGCCACATTAACTAAAAAGTGACAGAAATAAGTCATCTTTCTAAAGTGTAACCAAACTAAGATTAGAGGACTAATTTAGTCCATTTTATCCACTTTTTCAAACACCAGACGTTAAATTAGGTTGACAGAGAAAATGAGTATAAAGCGGAATAATTTATTCCATTTTATAAAGTGGAATGCATTATTCTGCTTTATAAGTCAGAACAATTTTTCCTCTTTATAAAGTGCAATAAATTATTCCGCTTTATAATAAAAACTCTTCCCCAAAGCATCATTTGGACAATTTTTTTTCTGGAGTTTGTCACATATTTATTATACAATTTTGATGTTGATGTGACGTATCATAAAAACAGATTAAATTATTATGCTATGTATTTTTGTTCCATTTAATCTTTGCTCCCCCCCCCCCCGTAAGCTTCTCCAAACACTATATAAAGAGTCCTCAAACATGGCACTTTCACCATCTTCACCATTTTCATTAATCTTTCATCAATCTCTCTATTTTTCTTCATTTCAATCACAAAGAATGTCTTGTGAACCAAAAGTTAGAGTTTCAATTTTTTGGGATGGTCAAATTATTCATGATGGAAATATCGTACATTATAGTTTCCCCCCTCCTCCCCAAATACAACGTTAAGTATCCACTTAATCTTTGGTACCAAAAATTACGTTCTTTAATTTATAAAAGGATGGATGTGAATAGTGTTGATTATAAATTAATTATAGTCGAAAAGTACCCGACCTCATTTTTATCACAAGGACAAGTAAATTTTGGGGAGTGGATTATCAATGATGATGAATCGTTGACTGATTTATTGAGGGATTCAAATGACTATATAGATCAAATCAAGCTAAATGTGTTTGACGTCTATGTTAGGAAGGAGCCTAGGACTAGTCGTCAGCATTCTCCTTTACCGAATGATGTACATCCTCAATTGGAAAATCGTAATAGCCCTGATGGACCTCATAACTCAGTCTAGTAATTTTCCTCACACGACTCAATACCAAAATATTCTTACCGGCAAATATGATTTTTATTTGAATAAACTATTAATGAAAAAGATTGGCAATGCCCATTAATTTGCGTTATATCTTTAACAAATATTAATAGTACCATTTTCAGTCTATGATTATTGTATATTTTGTAGAGGTTTACCTCAGAATGAGATGAATATTGGTTCAAGTTATAGACAAGATCATTATTTTGGTCAGTCCTCACACTTTGGATTGACAAAAAATGTTGGAACATCCTCAAATGTTCATACCTCATCTAGTTTTGGTGCAGCTGACTATTATCGGTACGTCCTCCATTTGGACTTTAACTTTAAGCAAGTTTACAATATGTGGTAAGTATTTTTACTTTTTTGGACATATAATAAAAATATTATGCAAGATGAGCCCGTTATTCCGGTGAATATCGGTGAGGTTGACCATCCAAATCATGGCACAACTTCACAAAGTGATAGTGATGATTTGCCTAATACTGAGATATCGAGAGATGAAGTCCCTTTGAAGCATCATCCAGTGATGATGATTTTATAATGCCCAAATCGATCACAAAGACCAATGTCCATGAGTCCATTTCATGGTGAAGAATCATTGCCACCACCGATTCAATAATTAGTATCCAGGTCACCCACAATGCATATGCCTGAATTTCATTCTCATGAAATTCTATATCTTGACCATCTACCATGTAACACCCCGTACCTTCCCGACCCTATTGATGACTTTGAACAATGTTTACTTAGTTGTCGAGAGCCATAAGTGTGTATTTTGTAGTGTCATTGATGAAATATTTGAAATTGGGCCTAGTACATGTGGTTAGACTTTTGTAGTGGATGGCGTTTGTGACTTTGTGGAGCATTTGTGGGGTGAAAAATTAAGGTTTAAGGGACATCCAAGCAAAGAATCTTAAAGCTAAGAGGTAAGCAAAACGTTGGGACTTGAAAGATCCAACCAAATTCGCAAAGAAAAGACAAAATCAAAAATTTGGCATGGGGCGCTGCAGAGGGAGTGCCAGGCTGCTCTGGCCCAAATTTTTGTTTCCACAGGCAGCAAAGGGGCGCGCCAAGCAGCGTGCCGGGGTGGTTTTCGCCAAAATTTTTCTTCAACTATTATGATGTATATAAGACCTTTGAGTCATGGTATCATTACTCCATCATAGTAGGACTATTCTTAAGCGCGTTTAGCATCCGAGTTGGGGTTAATTCTTCGTCACAAGTATTTTAACAAATTATGTTCAAATAAGCCATGAGCGACCAGAATTTCTATTTTTGCGATTGAGGCTACGATCGGGAATCTCGTAAGTGAATATTGTCATGACAATTATGGAAGTAATTAAACATGAGATATATGATGGATTACACATTGATTTTTGTGGGCTAAGATAATATGTGTTAATGGGCTCAAAGGAAGGCCCAAAATAAATTAAAAGACATGGCCAAATGGGTCAAATGACCCATTCTTGCTTTGACAAGTCAATTATTGACTTAAGAGGCTAAGGATGAGTTAAAGGGGCTATAAAAGGGCAAGGAAATCAGATTTTATTCATTTGAAGGCACATGTATTTCTAGACTTTTCCAAGAAACCAAAAAGAGACATTTTCTCTCAAATTCTCAAACCCTAAGTCATCTCCTTGAGCAAGATCATCATTCTACAAGCTTGGGTAAGTGTTTATTCTTATGAATTAATATATTATGTACATGAGAGATTATGTATATCATGGTGGTTATATTGGCAAGGTGTTAAATAGTGCACTTTGGCTTTTTGCTAAAAGATGTGCATTCTTGTGAATTAAACTTGAAAAAGGACTTGATGTTTTGATGAAAGTGAATGGTGTGGATGATATCTCAGCATGTATGGTGTGGTTATGTCCATAACTTGTTATTTTTTTCTATGAGTAAATTGTGGAATTTTGGTTATAAAATGGATTGGAGTGATTTGATGGATTCATTGTGATGTGGTGTTAATGAGAACATGTAAAGGAGGAACTTGGTGTGAAAAGCTATTGGTTATGATGTCTTGGTCAATGTATAGCATGTTATGGTATTTTTGGTATGAAAAGGCCATGAATGGTATTATAAAGGGTGAAATAATGTTATAGGGCAATCATGTAACTCATGGTCGTCTTATACACTTGGAATGTAGCTTGTAGTTAATGTTGGTTCCGTTATGTACTTGTGATGTAGAGTGAAACGTAAGGAAGGATCGGAATTGTTGTACTCACATATTGGATTGTATATTCATATTTGGAAGACAAGGTATGTAAGGTTACTTTTTACGTATCCTTCTGCAGCTCCTAGTATTCACATTCATGTTGTACTAGTTCATTCCGAAATGTTCTAAGGTATCCTATATCCGGTTACCAATTGTTATTATCACATGTTTCCTACTCATTGATCAATTGTGATTCACATGTCTCATGTTCATTGACTAATGTTCCAAAGGTCCCATGGTTCCAATAATGTTATGTTCCAAAGTTCCACTAAGTGTTTATACACATGTCTCTTATTTATTGACTGTTGTTCCATTGCTTCCAATAATATTATGTCAAGTGAATGTAAAAATCTCTCACAAGTGAATTGTAACACCCCGCACCTTCCCAACCCTACTTGACGACACCGAATAATGTTTACTTAGGTGTCAAGAGCTATAAGTATGTGTTTGGTAATGTTAATGATGGGAAAAATTGAAATTTGGCTTCGTACATGTGGTTATCCCTTTGTAGAAGGTGTTTTGTGATTTTCGTGGAGCATTTGTGGGGTTCAAAATGAGTCTAAGAGGACCTCCAACAAAGTATATTAAGGGTAAGAAGTAAGTTAAAGAATAGGACTTGAAGTATCTAACCAAACCCGCGAAGAAAAGTCAAAAAATGAAATTTTCAAAAAAACTAAGGCTGGGGTGCTCCAGAGAGCGTACCACGCCGCTATGGGCTAAAATTTTTAGTCCAGAGGCAGCAAGCTGGCGTGCCCAAGGGCGTGCCACGCTGGTTTTGGCCACTTTTCAAAGTTGGAATTTTTCTTAAGTCCCAAGGGTGCTTGGGAACGTATTGAGCCGATTTTTGCCACGTTTCTTCTACAACCATGAGCATATACATGAAATGAGTAAAGTATTATATTGGTATGATAAAATTACTCGAGAACGAATTTGGCATCAAAATGACGATTTTACCCTTATGGTCAAAATAAGCCATACGTGGCTAGAATCACTTGTTTTTGGAATTGAGGCTATGAGTATGAATTGCATGAGTGGGAATATTGTCGTAATGAGTATGAAATGAATTAAACATCAGAAATTATTGATTTTATTGGGTTAAGTGAATTGGGCTCAAAAAGGGCCCAAAATGAGAAAGAAAACATGGGCCAAGAATGGGTCAAATGACCCATTCTTCCATTGACCAAAGCCAAACTAGCATTAAATGCCAAGAATGTCTAAGGATGACCCCAAGGGATATATAAAGACCCAAAAATCAGATTTTATTCATTTGGAACTCTCATGCCTTTTAGATATTTTCTCAAGCATATCTCTCAAACCCTAAAAGCTCAAAGACAACTTTTGGATCAAGATCATCATTTTTCAAGCTTGGGTAAGTGATTATTGTTATGGATTAATATATTATATGCATGGGAGAGTATGCAAATCATGTTGGTTATGCTTGGAAGTGTTGAACATGGTACTTTGTGTTTTTATATAAGATTTGTGATCCATGAGATTCAAGCTTGAATTATGACTTGTGGGTTTGATGAAAGAGCATGGTATGGATGAAATATGAACATGTATGGTGTGATTTTTTTTATTAAACTTGTTATTTTTCTATAAGTGTAAATTATGGGATTTTGGCCGATATGTGCTATGAAGTGTATTAAGGTGAATTGATGGACTAATTGTGATATGGTGTGGATAAGAAAGTGTAAAGGAGAAGTGTTGTGGTGAAATGTATTGATTATCATATATTGGTCAATGTTGGGAATATTGTGGGATTTTTGGGATAATAATTTCATCAATGGTTTTGTCAAGGGGAAATTGCATATTTAAAGGCAAACATGTAACTCATTGACGTTATATGCATTTGTAAGGTAGTTGGTGGTTAATGTGAATTCCGTTATATATTTGTGTTGTAGAGTGACACATAAAGAAGGAGCGGGACTATTGTATGCATATCTAAGATCGTATATTCGTATTGAGAATACAAGGTATGTAAGGTTACTCTGTCCGTATCTTTCTGCGGCAAATAGTATTCACATTGACATTACATTTGTACCATCCCGAAATGTGCTAAGGTATTCTATATCCGGTTAGCAATGGTTATTATCACATATTTCCTACTCATTGATCAATTGGGAATTGTATGTCTCATATTCATTGGTCAATGTTCCAAAAGCCCAAAAAGGTTATGTTTCAAAGTGCCAATAGTGGTTATACACATACCTCTTGTTCATTGATTTGTGTCTAATGGTTTAAATAATGTTATCTATTGCTAAGTCACATATTCTTCATTATTAGTCATGGTTGTTCATGAGTTGCATAATTATGGACATGCTCCAAAAGTCCCAATAATGTTGTGTAAGCTTCCAATAATGTTGTGGCTATGTATTAATATGTTAATCTCTCATAACTGCTGGAAGGTTCACGAAAGCACTCAGCAAAAAGCAACCATAACCTGTACCTATACAGCCCCTCATAAGACCAATAGATACAAGCGCCAAACAATCATAATGGTGATAGGCGATGTGTATAAATGAATGAATGTGACATAACCATAAATACCATATACGATCCAAGTTCCATAAAGTGCCAAGTGTATGCACTTCCTCCAACTCTAGAGCTCACAAAGGCAGGACCTACGGTGACCATCCTTCTTCGGCACTGTGGCTCGCGGATGAAGGGTACCCAAGGGGATTTGGGATATCCGTATACACTACAAAGATCTAACAAAATACCTACCAAATCACTAAGTCAATTGATAAATCTTATACTAAGTGATCCATGATATTAAACTATGGTTAGCATGGTTAGAATTAAAGGTAATAGGATTTTATAGCCATGACAAGTGTTTTACACTAAGGTTCGGGTCACACTTCTACCCCAAATTTCCTAAATGGCCTAAGTCATGTTATACTAGTCATAAAGATATCCTACCATCCCCACCTAGCATGGAAAATATACTATACACAATCTCATAGATAAAAGTAAATTGAAGCCTACCTCGATGCCTAACCGCAAGTTTTGAATCATCCACAATTTGCTCGTCTTTGCTCCATGATCCCAAATTACCGCCATGCTATCAAAATATTAAACTACATGTCATAACGAGTAAAATAATACCCATATTGCTATATAAGAGCTCGGGTCGAAATGCGGGTCAAGAAAGAGGCTGCAGGGCCCTCAAATGAAATCCAAAAATTGAATCTATCACGAGGTCCCTCAAAGGACAAGGAATGCGTGCTCAAGAGTTGAGCACAAATGGGACACAAATCGGGGCCCAAATCAGTCTCCAAAGTTAAGGATTTAAAGACCTAATTTCTAAGAATTTACAATGAAATGGAATGGAATTCAACAGGTAAAATGATGGAAAATAACCAAGGAGTGTCGGGCTAGTTTACCTTAGCTTCAATGGATGATATCTCTCACTTTCCCACTTTCCAAGCTCTCAAAAATGGGAGAAAAAGGTTGACAAAATGAATGGAAAATCAGGTGAAGAAGGGGATATAAAACCCCCAGGTAACACTAAAGCGGTCACTTGGCCACTTAAGCGGCTACCGCTAAAGTTGTACATGACCGCTAAAGCGGTCAGGTAAAGAAAGGTGGAGGCCACTAAAGTGGCATCCACTTAAGAGGACCTCAACCAAGTAGCTAAGGCCTTTAAAGTGGTACAAGGTTGCTAAAGAGACTACCGCTTAAGTGATCCTTCGGTCACTTAAGCGGTTGCACCAGAAACTCTGAGGCATTAGATTTTCTAAGTCCAAACGAATTTTGATCGGGTGCTCGAGATTCGTTCGGAACCCCATACGTGCAAAGAAACTATGCTACGATACCAAATTCGAAATTTCAGGCTTAATGGAACCATCAAAACTTTCATCCGAGGTTGTTTCAGTTAAATATGGGCACCACACCTATAGTTTCACTTTTCATCAAATCTACCCAATAGCCTAAGATCAATGTTTCAGAGCTGATGACGCTATCAGAATTTTCATCTAAGATTGTTTACTAGCAATTTTGGTTCGAGACCAATTTCTTAACAGCGAAAGCTCCAAATAAGGAAATGAGCCTAAAATGCAAGCGAATTGTCCGATAATCGAACTGACAATTTTGTTGAGTCATAAATGACCTATTACCACTATAGGCAGGCTTGAATACTGGAAATGCATGAAAAATGAGAAAATAACCTGGAGGGTCATTACAATATCCACTATTAAAAGGACTATCGTTCGCGAAAGTCAATGGATAGAAAGAGCCTAAAAGCTAGAAAGGGTGAGGTATTGGGCCCTCATATCCTGAGCATGACTCCCCAGACAATCTCAAAGAAGGGACAATGCTCCCAGGGGATTTTGCCAAAGGTATCCCTTTTTCAACCAACTTCCTTACTTCACTTTCCAAATAACCAAAACTCAACTTCAACAACCAACTGGCCTTCAATTGAACCAAGAACGAATGATGCACTCAATTCCAGACCACAACATGCTGACAACACACCAATACAAGCCTATCCAAGCAGTACCTCAATCAATCCAAAGGCAAACCAAGGCATGAATCATGCAACCAACTCCAATTTCAAATCTAACCTTCTTTTGCCTTTACGAACCTGCTACCTACTCTGAACCATACAAAATATCATCGGAGTCCTATCCACGCATTAATATCATACTGGCCTCGAAAGACTGAACCTGGTATACCTAAAATCCATAATGGCAAGAATAAGAATAAGCCCATAAGGTGCTACCTGGACAC
This sequence comes from Capsicum rhomboideum, assembly GCA_031232105.1. NCBI lineage: Eukaryota > Viridiplantae > Streptophyta > Magnoliopsida > Solanales > Solanaceae > Capsicum > Capsicum rhomboideum. Next base: position 44,333,069 of record CP124708.1, on the reverse strand, counting down.
ACAAATGGAGATGATCAACGCCTATGATCTCTAGCCAAAGCTACAACTGGTCTGGATGACCCTCAAAACTGATAGTCAGGATTCCGAAGTACTAACTCATAAAACTGAATGATCTGCTCCAAGACTCCCCACCAACTATGAGTGAAACCATCCTAGATCAAAGTCGAGTACACTTCTTCTGCTAAGTAGGCATTCAAAATTCCCGATGAAAATTGGGAATCGAGGTCAACTATGATAGCAACCAATATCATGTGTCGATGGAACAATCTTCAAGTATCTATCAAATATAATCCATCTGAACTGAAGGAGACTGGATCGTAGGCAAATAGTAGGCTTAGTCAGCCTATACATGAATGCTCAACTGAAGCAAATCTAGAAATAAGGTCGCAACAAAGTTATGCAAACCCAAGCTAAAATCCCAACATTGAAGCTGAACTACTCGATCTCAACTATCCAAACTGATCTTATTGACGAGTAAGCATACACATACTGAAACCCATCACAACTCCCAAGTTGTCATCAAAAAAGGTAAAAAATCATGACTGGGGCCAATAAGACCGAACTAAGGTCAAGTGCCCCAAATCAACCTCACTATCAAAAATCAGGCATGTATACAACGATTGTTGTAATGACTGAAGCTAAAATGTCATCGAAGAGCATAATCATAATGGAGGAAAAACCACCGGTTGAAAGCATAAGCCGTCGATCCCACAACTGCTGAAGGACATAATGAAATAAGGCATAACCAAGAACTCACCAAGCCTTAAAAAGCACTAATGGTAGCTAGAACTCGAGCAACTCGGAATGTATAACTCAATCGATATCTGACAAATCCAATACCCAATCTATGGCAACAAATACTCACTCCCAGAGATGCCCGTTTTGGTAACCAACAACTAATAACCAAGAACATACCATTGAGAAAAAGCATCCCACAAAGTCATATTAGGCGGAACAAGAGCTGCAATGAGAATTTTCTAAGATCACCCATGAAACTCAGCTAGTCCATGTACCACATCACAACAAGAATGGAGTATCCAACTCCACACAAATACCAAGATCTAAAATGATCACCAGGAGATGAATTCAATAATTTAGATAGCCAAACCTAGACTTTCCAATATTAAAAATAGGTAATAGAACCGAATTACCAACTTCAACTCAACATAAACATTAAGATCAAAACCACTACCAGGCGATGAACTATCCAAATTGGAAGAGTCAAATCTCAAACGTATCATCAATAGAAATGGGCTATGGAAGACTGTCAGTGCTAAAATCATAAAATTGCCATGGAAGGTCAAACATACCTTAAATTCCACAATTTGATCAACAACCGACCTTGCTAACAGAAAGGGAAGGCTAACTAACCAAGGTAGCCATCAAAGCCAACGAAATGAGAATCTCATGAAAGGGAAGAATGCTTGCTAGATAACGCTCATCTAGCCATCTATCAAATAAGAATCAATAAATGTCAAAAAAATGACAATAATATTAACAACATAAGATGCAGGTGGTACCAAAAATGAAAATCAACAACAAGCACCACTCTAGGGCCATAACAAGGCCAATATTCCAAAGGAAATGGGACTTTAACCCAAATGCTACACCCCAAGGAAAAATATCCTATCCATCCACTCAATCCACTACTAAAAGAAATCATCTATGGGGGGTAGTCAAATAATCATAAATCTACACCAAGGCATACATCACCCAATATAGAAATACCACGGCATATAATCATCGATGGGTATGAAAACTCCAATATAATTCAAAATAGAAACTAAAGGAAGAAAATCAAAGGTCCACCTATCACGATAGAAATCTAAAATCATAAATCTGACGTGCCCAAAGGAGTACAAATCTGAGAATGTCCAAACTCAAATTGAGTGTTTGAATGACCAACTGAGGCACTAAGTGCACTATCTCTACCCAAAGGTGCCACAACTCTGTGAGACTGATCTGTATGAACTAAATAATTGATAATCCTATGTCGAGAACATTCCCTGGACTAGTGACAGGTCTCTCTGTAGTCATAACAAACCCCTAAATATCTAACCTGGCGGGAACTACGAGCTGGCTCCAACTGGCTAACCAACTGACGTCGAGGAAACTCTCTACTGAAATGACCATCCTCCCCATAATCATAACATGCCTCGGGAGCTCTAGGCTGGCGAGGAACATATGTTGACCCTGTCTGTTCAACCAACTCATGTCTGGGGCACTCCTTAGACTAATGACCAACATCTCCATAGTCAAAACAAGCTCCTGAAATACTCTGATGTACTATGCCGTCAAGCCCAGAATGGCCGCATGGCCTGATAACCTAGACCTGATAACTCATACTGCCTGACCAGAACTCTTTCCACTGATACCACCATGATCTACCTAAGATCTATCCATAAACTGAGGTGCTACATGTATGGGCCTAATAGGTGGCAAGTGATACTGACCTCTACTGGGAAAATGTGACCTCCAAATAGAATACCACCAATACTGAACTGCTGATATGGCCTCTTACTGCCTCCTCTATATGTCTCCAAGCAAGACTTTCTGTAGCCCTCAAATGATCAACAACCTCAGAGAAAGAAGACCCAACTACTAACAAATGTTTCAATACCAAATAGAGTGGTAAAGCCAATCGTCTGATAAATCTCTGCACCATCTCATGCTTAGTAGCATATAACATAGATGTCTGACTAGAACACTCGAGAAACCCAATATCATACTCGAATACCGATAAGGAACTTACTGAACACCAATAAACCCAACTCTGGCCTGCGAATCAATACCCTGACTGTGAAGCATCCATGAAAAAACTCAAAATCCCTAACACTAAATCCCAAAAAGCTAAGGCGGTCACAAACTCTATCGGAACTTGGCTTGACCCCAGACCCTCTGGCTGACACTGCAAATCCTTGATATCAATCTCTAACTCCCTAGTTTGATGCTGAGCTAAAACTCTGGTAACACGCGTAGAAGTCCTATCCGCATCTATCGACAACCTCATTTTATCCATCTGGGAATGAGTGGATTCAAAGAAAGTACTTAGAAGTTCATAGAAGTACTGACACACGACAAGGAGTCAAGAATAGAATTTCCCTAGAATGCCCTGTAGCCTTCCAAAGATAGGAAACAAACGTGTCTATATCTATCCACAGGACTCTACTAGACATTAATATCTTGTACCAACAACACTGATAAACCTTGGCTCTGATATCAATTTGTCACGACCCAATTTCTCAAGTCATAATGGCACCTAATATAACCCAACAGTAGGTAAGTCAACCTGTAGTCTGGAACGACTTGTAATGGAATGCCAAGAGAAATAAAGAAAACTACAGAATAAATATAATAAAAAGACTAATATAGTCCCAAAACCTGGTGGAGCCAGTATAAGAGCTTCTAATACAATAGAAGTACAAGTGAAATATAGGAAACATATATATACAAGCCATCTCTGATACAACATAGAGAACAGTCTAACAATAAGAAGGAGAGTAGGGATACTCCAAAATGCCAGAAGCTCACCCCAAATCTCCGATCCATAGCTACTCAGCATAATACATATATCAACGGTGATAACTCATACTATAACCTGTAGGCTGTAGAAGTGTAGTATGAGTACCAATCACGTGGTACTCAGTAGGCATCGGCCAACTGAGCTCTAGAAATAATATAAGCATAAAATGACATGTAAGGCATAAATGCAACTATAGGCAACTATCAAAAGAACTAGGCATAACAACACTAATGGAGAGATAAGATAACTGCCCTATCCTAACAGTACTCTGGAACAAAAGTACAATACCGTATATCCCTGGACAATACATGAATAAATAGAGAAAGAAATATACATAGTAATAAACAAGTCCAAAGGATACATAAACAATATGAATAGATCAAGGAAGAGAGGGATATATGGTAATAACGTACTTATATGTATACATATAGGACTAACTCAAAGGTAAATACCTGAGGAAGCCTACCTAACATCTCAAAGATCATGACCAAGTAAGGGAGATAACACTAGCATAATCAAGCCTCTAATCCAAGGCCGACAAATCATGAGGTAATCCAATCAATAATATAATTCATCAAAATATAGAAAGGAATCAGAATTGTACCTCTAATCCCAGGTACCAGTCAATACTCACCCTGCCATGAACTAACCATAATAACTAATAAAAAAGTAACCAGCTAGTCCGAACACACAAATACCTAACCAGACCTCTATAAACCCAAAAGGTTTACGAAAGCAATCAACAAATAGAAACCATAACATGTACCTATACATCCCCATATAATACTGATAGATACATATGCCAAATAATCATACTGGTGATAGGCCATGCATATAAATGAATGAATGCAACATAACCATAAATACCATATCCAATCCAAGTGACATAAAGTACCAAGTGTATATACCTCCTCCAGCTTCAGAGCTCGCAAAGGCAGGATCTACGACCACCATCCTTCTCTGGTACTGTGGCTTATGGATAATGGGCCCCCTAGAGGATTCGGGATATATGTATACACAGCCAGGTCCCAAACCAGGACTCCAATAATTATCATAATCCATCTGCTCCGCCTAGTACCAGAGAGATATATAAGTATAATAAAAGCATGGACTCAAATTGTGACTAAAAGAGTATGCATCTGTAAGTCATTTCTCGAGATCATGTTCAGGACTAAATTATCATAATAATATAAAGAGGGTCGGAATCTCCATCGATCAAAGTAAATAGTAGTGGTAAAATGAGTGGACTAATAACGTACCAGAATCAACCTCTATCTACTTTCCAAAATATCAATTTTAGTTCCAAAAGCTAACAAATCATCAAATAAGGTGGTACGATTCCCATTATAAAAGAATCCATTTTAAAAGTGAAAAGTGGGAATAAATCCCTTTTGGGAAAACAGTAACAAAATCAAGGTTTGGGGTTGGAATCATACCACTAAGTGAGCATGAATGCGCCTAACAGTATGCATGCCATCACCAGTATCCAAATAATACATCCATAAGCACCTAAGTATCTATAAACCAGAATCATGCCCTCTTTAAGGGTAAAATGCTCACCTAGAGTCCAACTAGTATTGTAACCATGGCTTTGGGCCCAATAATACATAATCAACATAACAAACCTCACAACTAGGGAATCTAAGTAATCAAGGGCTTAAAGCTACTACAAGGATCTAATCGGGGAAATACCTCCCAAATCACTAAGTCAATTGATAAATCTTATACTAAGGGATCCTTAATATTAATATATGGTAAGCATGCTTATAATCTAGGGTAATAGGATTCAATAGCCATGAAAAGTTTTACACTAAGGTTCGGGTCTTATTTCTACTCCAAATTCCATAAATGGACTAAGACATTTATACTAGTCATAAAGATATCCTACCATCCCTACTTAGCATGAAAACTATACTATACACAATCTCATAGAGAAAAGTAGACTGAAACCTACCTCGATGTCGAGCCGCAAGTCTTAAATCATCCATAATTTGCTCGTTTTTGCTCCACGATCCCTAAATGCCACCACGCTATCAAAATATTAAAATACATGTCATGATGAGTAAAACGATACCTATATTGTAAAATAATAGCTCGGGTCAAAATTTGAGTCAAGAACAAGCTTGTGGGGCCCACAAATGAAATCCAAAAATTGAATCTATTACGAGGTCCCTTGAAGGAAAAGGAATGTGTTCTCAAATATTAAGCAGAAACGGGACACAAATCGGGGTCCAAATCAATCCGCAAAGTTAAGGATTTAAAGACCTAATTTCTAAGAATTTACAATGAAATGGAAAATAATTCAACGGGTAAAATGATGGAAAATGACCAAGGAGTGTTGGGATAGCTTACCTTAGCTTCAATGAATAATTTCTCAAACTTTCCCACTTTTCAAGCTCTCAAAAATGGGAGAAAAGGGTTGAGAAAATGAAAACCCCCAGGTATTGCTAAAGCGGTCACTTGGTCGCTTAAGCAACTACCACTAAAGCAGTCAGGCAAAGAAAGGTGGAGGCCGCTAAAGTAAAACTTGGTCGCTAAAGTGACGTCTGCTTAAGCGGACCTTGATCGCTAACGCTGACCTTAGTCGAGTAGGTAAGGCCACTAAAGTGGCACAAGGTCGCTAATGCGACTATCACATAAGAGGCTTCATAAACAGTTGAACCAAAAACTTTGAGGCATCAGATTTTCTAAGTCCAAATGGACTCCGATCGGGTGCTTGGGATTCGTTCAGCACCCCATACATGCTAACAAACTATGCTACCATACAAAATTCAACAATCAACACTCAATGGAGCTATTGAAACTTTCATCGTAGGTCATTTCAATTTAATATGGTCCCCACACCCATATTTCCATTTTTCATCAAATCTACCAATAACCCAAAATGAGTCCGAAAGCCTTGGGACTTAAACCGAGGGTCTCCCTAGCCTAAAATCAACATTCCAGAGCTGATGATATTGTCACAATTTCCATCTGAGATCATTTACTACCATTTTTGGTCCGAGACCAATTTCTTAATAGCAAAAGCTCCAAAATAGGAAAATGGGCCTAAAACGCAAGTGAACTGTCTGATAACTGAACCGACATTTTTGCCGAGTCATAAATGACATTTTACCATTATGGGCAGGCTCAAAATGCTGGAATTACGTGAAAACAAGAAAATGACTTGGAGGGTCATTACAATTAATCAACCTTTCTTTACTTGTAAAGATCTTCTCAAAGTGTTCACATACAGTTTTAGCAATAATTTCATTTCCTTGAATCAATTCCCCATGTTCATCAGTGATCTTGTGGATGTATAGTCTTCTTCTTCTTCCTTTGATAAGTGCATGAAAATACCTAGAATTGGTATCTCCTTGTTTAAATTAATGAAGCTGTGATTTCTATTTGAGAATGGACTTTTCTAACTTCAGATATCTAATATACTCATCATTAATGTAGTTAATCTTGGTTCAATTCTCATATGTGTTATCCATGATGATCTCTTCCTCAGAAGTTCTAACTCTCTCTTCATAATCTTTACAATAGCAAAGATGTCACCAAACTATTGTCTTGACCAATTTCTAAGAGTATTTAACACCCTTTTCAGATTCATATAGAAAATCCACATAGGATTACCTTTAACAGGTCTGTCCCAATAGGTTCTAACAGTGCCCATAAAGGTATTATTGTCAACCTAGCAGTGAAGTAACTTAAGATACTTGGTATACTTTTCTTTAATGTCTGAAAGCTCCAGTAATAAAGGACAATGGTCTGATCCCACTGAAGGAAAATGAGTAATTATAGAGAGAGCAATAGACTCTAACCAATTATTATTGACTAAGGCTCTATTAAGTCTGTTCCAAATCCTAGTATCAGCAGCCCTGTGATTGCACCAGCTATACCTTTGACCATGGAATCCCAAATCAGTCAAACCACAAGCTTCAATAAATCCAATAAACTATAAGCTTTTGCTCTTGTTTTAAGGTTGACCTCCCATTTTTTCATCCATATCAGTAATGAAATTAAAATCCCTTATAGTCCTTCAAGGTTTATTGGAATTAGAGTATTGTAATATTTTATCCCATAGAGGTCTTTTGAGGTGATCTCTACACTTAGCATAAACAAAGTGCTAACAAAAGGAATAGGATGAGCTATATGCTTCAACTCATACTAATATGTTGATCATCTTGGTCAAAAATTCTACAGTCAACATATTGATTCCAAAATAACCAAATCTTATCATTAGGATTAGCAGCAGCATAAGCCATACTAAGTTGAACTTTGGCTAAATAAGCTGAGAATTGTCTGAAAATGGTTCAAGAATGACAATTATGGATAAATTGTGATAATTCGTAAGATTTTGAAGTCTTTCCAGTGCTCCTTGAGTATTAATACTCCTTGCATTCCAGTATATGGTACTAACCATTAAGTTCTCTTAATTGGGACCTTATTTTGATTCTATTAAGAACAGAAGTATCTGAAGTACTAGCGGATAATTGTTTGGTGTTTTTATTCTTCTTTTTTTGACCTCGTAGAGATAATCATTTTTTCTCAGTAGTCTGGTAGATTTTTTCTTGTATACCATTGTCAAAAGTTGAACCAAAAGCTTTGATTAATTGCTTAATTATTTCTTCATCTTCCTTATTTTCATAAACAAGTTGAGTATCTTTATCAAACTCATCTTAAGAATGTATTACTCTATATTGATCATTGAAATCCCCAGAAATAGCTCTTTTATTGAGAATAGAAGGATATTTAGGACTGTCTTGAGTTTTTAGAGAAGGAACTTGAGGGCCTCCTTGTTGCTGCATGATACCTAATTGTTGTTTCAATTCTCTTTCATGTCTCCTTTTAATAGTGTTTCTCTTCTTCTTACTTAACCCCAAGGTAGGTTTGTTGTTGAGTACTTAAAAGGTACTACCATAAGCCTTGTTGGAGTACTAAAGAGTATGTAAATGTTCTTTGCTCAGAGGTTTATAAGTGTAACGCCCCGTACCTTCCCAACCCTATGTGAAGACGTTGAACAATTGTTACTTAGTTGTCGAGATGCCCTAAGTATGTACTTGGTAATATTAATGATGAGAAAATTGAAAATTTGGCTTTGTACATGTGATTAACCCTTCATAAGAGGTGGTTTGTGATCTTCGTGGCATATTTGTGGGGTTCAAAAGGAGTATAAGAGGACCTCTAAACAAAGTATATTAAGGGTAAGAAGTAAGTTAAAAAATAGGACTTGAAGTGTCTAACCAAATCGGCAAAGAAAAGCCGAAGAAACGAAAATTTTGAAAAGAAAAAGGTGGGGCGCGCCCAAGGGCGTGCCGGGCCGCTCTGGGCTAAAAGTTTTAGCCCACATGCATAAATGTGGTGCGCCCAAGGGCGTGCCGGGCTGCTTGTGCGCACCTTTCAAAAGTTGGAATTTTTCTTAAGTCCCAAGGGTGCCCGGGGACGTATTGAGCCGATTTTTGCCACATTTCTTATACAAACATGAGAATATACATGAAATGAGTGAAGTATTATATTGGTGTGGTAAAAGTACTCGTGAACGAATTTGGCGTCAAAATGACGATTTTGCCCTTATGGTCAAAATAAGTCATACGTGGCTAGAATTGCTTGTTTTTGGAATTGAGGCTACGAGTATGAATTGAGTGGGTGGTAATATTTTCGTAACTCATATGAAATGAATTAAACATAAGAAATTATTGATTTTATTGGGTTAAGTGATTTGGGCTCACTAAAGCCCAAATATGAAGAAGAAAAATATGGGCAATAATTGAGAAAGGACTTCAAGGGTCTATAAAAGGGAGGAAAAATCAGATTTTAACCCACAAAGACACACATGTTTTTCTTGCATTTTCTAGACTTTTCAAGAAAACCCCTTTGGGGCTCTTCAAACCCTAAGCCATCTTTGGAGCAAGATCATCATCTTCTAAGCTTGGGTAAGTGATTATTATTGTAATTTAACATATTATAAGCATTAATCATGAGAGATTATGTTTATCATGTTGTTTATGGTTGGAAGTGTTGGACATGGCACTTTTGGTTTTGTGAAAGAGATGTATTATCCATGGGATTGTAACTTGAATTATGACTTGTGGTCTTGATGAAAGAGCATGGTATGAATGAAATAACAACATATATGGTGTGATTATGTTATTAAACTTGTTATTTTCATATAAGTTTAAATTATGGGATTTTGGCCGATTTGTTGTTATGAGGTGTATTGAAGTCATTTGATGGAATAATTGTGATGTGGTGATGATGGAGAAGTGTAAAATATGAACTTGGTGTGACATGCTATTGGTTATCATGTATTGGTCAATGTTGGGAATATTGTGGGAGTTTTGGTATAATCATTTCATAAATGGTATTGTCAAGGGGGAAATGACATGTTTAAGCCAAACATGTGACTTATTGTTATTGTATGCCATTGTAAGGTAATTGGTGGTTAATGTTGGTTTTGTTATGAACTTGTGTTTTAGAGAAAAACACAAGGATAGAGCAGGACTATTGTATGCACGTCTAAGATTGTGTATTCGTATTAAGAATACAAGGTATGTAAGGTTCCTTTTTCCGTATCCTTCTACAACATATTGTCCCTATTGACATTGGACTTGTTTCAATTTCGAGAGGCTTGAAGTATAGCAAATCAGGTTGACGTATATTATTATTCATATGTGTCCTATTCTTACATGACTTATGATACACTTATCTCTTGTTCATTGATTGGAGTTCCGAAGATGTCATAACGTTGAAATTTCAAGAAGAACTATTTCAAGAGAGTAATAACATAAGAGAATCTCTTTAATGTTAGATGGCATTTTCCAATCATGTCTTGTTCCAAAGTCCTATAATATGATGATTATCCTTGTACCAATCTTTCATAAGTAAAAGTACCAATCTCATAAGATCCCATAAGAGTAATAAGAGAGGTGATGTGCAAGTTAACATATCTATTTCCTCATAAGTGAAGATGTCAATCTCATAAAGTACAAGAGTGAAGTAATATATATATGTGTGATTCCAATTATGTCATGATCCCCAATGCCTCAATAACTCTTAAGAATGGAAGTAAGAATAACAAGAGAAATAAGAGATGTGTAATTAATGAGTAATCATAAGTACATCCCAGGGGCTACAGAAAAGCCTAGCATGGGTTAATATAACATACCATGGGTCAAAGTACCTAGCATGGGTTAGTAACATCCCAGGGGCGACACGAAAAGCCTAGCATGGGTTAATATAACATCCCAGGGATCAAAGTACCTAGCATGGGTTAGTAACATCCCAGGGGCGACACGAAAGCCTAGCATGGGTTAATATAACATCCCAGGGGTCAAAGTACCTAGCATGGGTTAGTAACATCCCAGGGGCGACACGAAAGCCTAGCATGGGTTCACATAACATCCCAGGGGTCAAAGTACCTAGCATGGGTTAATCTCATCCCAGGGACGACAGAATAGCCTAGCATGGGTAGAACAATAAAGATGAATAAAAGATGAAGACAAGAGGAGTAAAGAACGTAATATACATGGTTCCCCACATACAGAAAGAGAATTTATTCACATTCATGAATTCTCTTATATTGATTCCATTATTGTTGTTATTATGATGAATTTCTTATTAGCCTTACATACTCAGTACATTCTTCGTACTGACCCCCTCGGGGGAATTACCTTACATGTTGCAGGTGCAGGCACTAGTAGACCTCCATTGTAGGTTGATAGTTAATTGTGGATCTTTGGTGAGCCCCAGTTGCTTCGGGACTTTTCGAGTCATAGTTGTACGGTTGTATTGATGTTGTAAATATTGTATAAAGCGGGGACTTGTCCCGACTGCTAGTTGGTCTTGTAATGCATCTGTTAGAGGCTTTTGTAGACATGCGTGGGTTATGAATGTAAGAGATAAATGTCCATTTTGACGTGATGGCCCCAACGGCCAAGTTTCCTAAATATATATATAGCATATGTTTCCATGTTTATGTTTTCTGCATAGTTGCATAAGGTTTAATAAGATTCATACGAGGTTACGCATACGAAGGTTCATGAGCAGAGATTGGTTCTCTCGGGCCATATCGGCTTCGGGTGCCAATCACGCCTCGTTGGAAGTCGGGGCGTGACAATAAGTATAGTTAATAGTATTTTTTGGAGTAGTATTTTGTTGATCATCTATAGACACCTTATCAGTAGCCTCATTTTGTATAAAATTTGAACCAATCTTCTGAACATCAGTATCAGCAGTACAACCCAAAGGACATTGATCATCATTTTCCACCCTTGCATCATCAAAGTTAGCAATAATATCTGCATCTTTAGTGGTAACAAGGGCTCTAGAGTCAATCTTAGGGTCAACTAAATTCATCTCATGTTCATAATGAGACAATAAACCCTCCTCTTTGGATACCCCTTCCTGCAAGTTAGTTGGTTTCTCCTTCATCCCTCCATCCATACCTCCATTAACTTTAATATTAGCTAGCACATTAAAAGCATTTGGGTGAGGTTGATGGAGCATTGAGTCAATACATGAGGTCCTATTATTAAGGAAATTACCAGCTGCATTATCTCTTTGAAGCTCAGCATTGACATTAGTAGTATTTTTTATTATTTTTCTCTATTAGAGAAATTTCAGCATCCTTATTTTTGTGTTGATCTATCTGTTTGCTTCCTTCTTTTGTAGGAATTTGAGGTGTAGTATTCACCAAACCATTTCTAATATTTGGGAATGGGGAGGTTGACTCTGGACTCCAGAGTCAACATTAGAATTTTGGGGATTAAAATCATTAGAAATAGAATGTATACCTCACTGTTGTTGTTCTTGCTTCTGCTGATTATTCCCTTTTGGAGCTTATGGAGACCTAAGATTATATACTTGTTGATTCTTACCTTGATCTCTCTATTGTTGTTGATGTTGTTTTTGTTTTTGAGGATTGTTCCTTCCCTTCCTCCTTTATGTTTGTCATTGTTCCTATTCTTGATTGTTGTTACTATCACTTTTTTGAATCTTGCTTTGTTTTCCTGTAGGATGTTGATTTTCTTTGTTGTTACCCCTATTATCATCTTCTGCTTAATATTTCCTTCTTTTGTTCTCCTTATCTCTTTTCTTGACAGTACAAGCCACAATATTATGACCTTGGTATTTGTAGTATACACAATATTCAGGCACACCTTTATATTGAACTAATTGCCACCTTCCTTCACCATTCCCATCTTCATCAAATCCCATCCAAACATGATGGGGTCTTTGTTTAGTCAAGTCAATCTGGATTTTAACCTTAGCTACACTTTCTTTTATCTTCTTGTATGTAGCATGGTCAAGAAGTAAAACTTTACCAATAGGAGAAAGTGCAGGAGTCACTACCACAAGGCATTAGCAATACCATGGAAGTTATGGTAAAACAACCCAAATAGGAACTAAAGGTATTTCTTCCTCAGGTTTGAAAGTAGGTATCTATTTTTACAATCTCATAAGTTGACCCTCAATGAACACCTTGCCTTTAGACAAAACTGTAGAGTGATCATACTCATTATCTAGGTCAATGTATAAATGCCTAGAGTTGAAATGAGTGAGTTTAACCCCACTTCTAAGTTAAGTTTGCAAAATAAAATCTTTTCTGATAATCTCCATCTTAGGCATTGTATTAGTAAAATCTTTTCTCAGCATTATAAGAATTAGATCGTGAATAGTAATATGATCTTTTGAAACCCTAAAAGTAAAATTGGAAGTGTGTTAGGGATAATTAGAGAAGGATTCTGTTGAATTCATATTTCCCATATCATGTTTACCTTGTTGGGATTGATTGGGATGATTCATAACCACCGAAGCTAATGTTCCAACCAAATCGCCTTTTGTAGGATTCTTTGAATTCAAATTTGTAGAGCTAGGATCATCAATTGATGGGGCTTTATTTCCAACATTATTCTTATCCATATTGTGTAGTCCATATTAGAAATTTTACAAATTATACACCTGAACAACATTTTGATTTTTACCTTGCGAATTAGGGCTAGAAACCCTGATTCATAAATTGGAGTCGTTAGGCTCAGTAGGAATTTGGGCTTTCACCATGGTTTGAAATTATGGGTCTAACAAGAATAGGGGTTGGAAACTCTATTAAAGATTAGATCCCTTTCTTTGCTTGAAAGAGAGAACAAGGGTGAAGAGATTTAGTTGGCAAATACTTGGGTTTTTCTCATTTAATAGATACTGCTAGAAATAGACTACTAATTTAAGCTATTGGGTTGATTAGAAAGATAAACATATGCGTGTTTGAAAGAAACCCATATGAAATTTGGTGATAGATTGAAAGATTATCACTAATATCTAGAACCTAGCCTGCCCATACTTTATACTTGTTGAATCAAAAGTCAATCACCCATACATGTTATCTATTATTAAACAAGCACACCCTTAAGTTGATCTAATATTGATTGCAGCTCCTTCATTTTAATTATTGCAATTACTCTCTTTGGATAACAATAGTCTAAAAGCATTTGAATTTGGTTTCAAAAAGCCCCCAATTTACTTTTATTATTGAAATTAATACGAGTTCTCATTAAGTGATTTAAATTCGGTCTAAAGTGAACCTTTCTTGTTTATTCCCTGTGGGATCGACCCCAATTCACTGAGTTGGGTAAAATATTGCTAGCGATTGCATACATTTTTTTTGGGTGTAATTGAGCATTGTCATGTATATCTGTGCATAGTTCTATATTCATGGGAGTGATATCTAGGAAATGGTTAAAATTAATTTGAAGATTTTAAGACTCTAAACTAGTGCTACAGTATGGAGTGGAGTATTTAAAAATTAATTGAACTTGTTCCTAATATTCTTAAATTTGTTGATTGTTGGTTTTGGCATTAAAATCCAAAAATTTGCCTCAGAAATAAAGCAAGGATTATTTTTTCTTGCCAAATTGCCAATAATCTTGATTGTTGACAAATTGTGTGAATTTTGAGCAACCCAAAGTTCTTAAATGTTATACGTGAGAATTTTACAGCCTGATGATCGTAATAGTTTGACTGATATTGTTTGAACATCCACTAAGAGTTAATAATTTCACTCCATTTTGAGACTTACGACCCTTGAAAACACTTCTATGGGTCGTAACATTAAGTGTTGAATGAAAATACAAAGTTTTGGATATGGAGATTTAAAGAATAGACAAGAATAGAAATTATGATGGACTTTAGGACTCATGGAACCAATCATCATTTTAATTCCAAAATGACAAATCTCTATCTAGGAACTATGAACAACAATACAACTTTTGGATCCAATTCAGGAGTTGTAAAGTCAGTCATGGAGACCTGAAAAGAATCTTGGTTTTCTAATCTCTAATTCACGAAAGGGTGTATGAGTCATGGTTTCATTCTATGAATCATAGGATCATTCATACTTACCTGGTTAATTAAAGTTGTCCATTGGTCCCCTATTCAGAATCAGTTCACCACTCGTGGATTCATTCCACGACTCGTGAACCTATATGTAGTTTTTTTTTTTTTTACTTGTTTCTATTTTCAATTTTTGTTCTTAGGTACTAACATTCTTTCCCACAGATACAATGCCTCCAAAGCAACAAATGATGCAATATGGATACGCAGAATGGAAACCCTAACACTAAGAATAACAATTAAAAATAAAAGGATAGAAAGGTAGAAAGATAAATTGAAATCAAGGCAACCAATACTATATTGAAGTATAGACCTCCTTGAGTGTTTAAGATAAGGACCTAAACCTTCAAAGAAAGACACAAGAATGGAGATACTAGGCAACCATGACTTTATTAAAATCAAGATATCCTAATAATAACACTATCCTAATAATAACACCTAACAAGCACCTATACTATCAATACACCCTTAAAAGTAATGATTTCCTCAAGCAAGTAATCCCATCAATATTCAATAACAACTTAGCCTACTTTTACAAGAGTTTCCCTCTTTCAAATTCTCATATCAAAATAGTCCTAACTAAAAATGAGTTGTTCTCTATTATTTATAGCCTACACTAATAATTATAAAAATACCCTTAATAAAATAATGGTTTTCTTAAGCACGAGGTTTGTATGTCAAGAATAGTCACTTTGCATCCATAGCCTCTTTTTCCTTTTTTCAAGTGGTCTTCAACATGGAGCCTTGTACTTCCACTTTAGTATGTTCCTAAGATTCAAGCCCTCATTCTAAGCTACTTACAAGCCTCCATAGTAATTACTTGACATAAAGCTCTTGAACTCCTTATTTTGGATTGGCGTGCATGCATCATTCTCCCTTTCTTGAAAAGGATTCATCCTCGAATACAAAATTTGTGAAACTATAAGGAAGGCAAACAAAAAAAAGGACCTCAAGGCATGTGGGTTAATTTTAGTTTTAATAATCCTACCAACATTCCATGGATGTACAAACTCATGATATATGTAACACCCCGTACCTATCAAACCCTATTTGACGACGTTGAACAATGGATTACTTAAGTGTCGAGAGCCAAAAGTATGTATTGTGTAATTTTATTGATGAGGTAATGGATATTGGGCCTAGTACATGGGATTAGACCCTCGTGGGAGGTATAACACCCCGTATGTTGTCGAACCTATACGACTACGTATACATTTAGGGAATTAATTAAACATGAGAGATTTGAAGAATTATGCAATTATTTGTTGGGTATTATATGAGTCTTGAGCCATTGGGCCAAATGAGGCCCAAAGATCATAAGAAAGACTTGGCCCAATGGGGCAAAACATGATCCAATCTTCCATTTGACTAATCAACCATGCATTTAATGCCAAGAGATGGATAAGAGTGACTTGAGGGATATATATATATATATATATATGAGGAATTATTCATTCAATTGGTGGGCTCAATGAACAAATTTTTAATGAGCTAAATGAGGCCCAAAATTGGCATGAAGACATAGCCCAAAAAGGGCATAATGACCCATTCTTGACCCATTCTTGCAAGAACAAGTCCCTACATTATTATTGGACCAAGTGTTTGGATAAAAAGAGACTTAAATGGTCTATAAATAGAGCCAAAAATCTGATTTTTATTCATTTGGACAGCCATGCCTTTCTAGAATTTTCTCAATATTTCCACAAACCCTAAGCTCTCATCCTTTTGGCCAAAGATCATCATTTGGTGAGTATTGGTAAGTGTTTATTATTATGGTTTAATATATTTTATGCATGGGATATGGGTTATATCATGTTGGTTATGTTGGTGAAGTGTGAGAAGTTCACTATGTGTAAAACAACTTGTGTTTGCTAAATCGGAGGATGATTTTGCCTTGTAAGCTTGAACATGGACTTTTGGTCTTAAAGGAAGTGAACATGATGGAGTTAATATTGACATGTGAGATTTTATTATAGCATTTCCTTGTTTTTTCATGGTGTATAATGTTTGGAATTTCTATTGTGAAATTGGTTATGGTTTTGGTGACGTATTGACCATAAAGTGTCGTTTTGGTGATGTTATTGTGTGTTGTGAGACCATGGACGATTTTGGGTATTCAATATGATCAAAAATATGTCAAAATAGGTAAGTTTATGATCATGGACCATTCATTGCATAAAAAGACCCAAAAGAGACCCTTTTTGGCTGAAACGGGAACCCACCCTCGCAGATGAAGCACCTGCGGGCGCAGGTGCCAACGCAGGTGCCTATGGCTACTGAAAAAGGTCACCTGAGGATGCAGTTAATCCACCTTCGGGTTCAGGTGGATTAGCGTATCGGCCCAGAACTCCGAATTGCTTGTTTTTGCATCCCTTTGGCCCCCCGAAAACCCTATACCCTTCATGGATGTAATTATCAACTTGTGATGTCGTGTTAATGACTTTAAAGTGTCGTATGGAGGCATGTTGGACTATGTTAAGTATTTATGATTGTTCATAAGTTGTTATGAGGCAATTTGATAGGGTAATTGTGACGGAATGATAATGAGAAAGCGTAAAGGGTAAGTGTGGTGTGAAATGCTATAGATGTATGATATCTTGGTCAATGTGTTGCATGATTATGGTGTTGCTGATATGATAATGCAGTGGGGTGTATTGTAAAGAGTGAAATGAATTTATGTGGCAGTCATATCGCTCATTGTCGTTTTGTACACTTATACGGTAAATAGTTGTTAACGAGAGTTCCATTATGGACTTGTATTGTAGAGTGAAACATAAAGAAGAAGTTGGACTGTTGTGTTCATATATATACTTGTGTACTCGTAATTGGAAGTGAAGGTATGTAAGGTTACTCTTTCCGTATCCTTCTACAACATATTGTTCCTATTGCCATTCGGCTTGTTACAATTTTGAGAGGCTTGAAGTATAGCAATTCAGGGTAACGTATATTGTTATTCATATGTGCCCTATTCTTATATGAATTATGATTCACTTATCTCTTATTCATTGCTTGAGGTTCCAAAGATGTTATGACGTTATAATTCCTCAAAGAACTATCTCAAGAGGGTAATAATGTAAGAGAATCTATTTATTCTTGACAAGCATTTTCCAATCATGTCATGTTCCAAAGTCCTATGGTATGATGATTATCCGTGTATCAATCTTTCCCAAGTAGAAGTACTAGTCTCATAAGAGTAATAGGAGAGGTGATGTTCAAGGTAGTATAATTATTCCTCATAAGTGAAGATGTCAATCTCATGAGTTAAAGGATTGAAGTGAAATGTGTACATAAGTGTGTGCTTTAATGTCATGATCTCTAATGTGTCACTCTCATAACTATGTAAAGGGTATAAGATTGTAAAGAGTAAGGCGCATGGTTACTATATGTTTCATTGAGTATGGATCACATTCTAGAGGGTATAAGTTCAATATGTAAAATCCCAATATTATGCTATGTTCTTTGTTATATCCCACCAAAGGTGGAGGCCCGGTATCATGCTTACTTATATAAGATCTCATAAGAATAGTGAAGGAGGTGAAGTGCGAGCTACTATAGCTATCCCTCACTAGTTAAGGTGCTAATCTCATGAAGTCAAGGAGTGATATAATTGTGTGTTTCAAATAATGTCCCAAGGCTTCTCATTTCATGTTATCATCTACTGTTAATCAGATATACCTTATTCTTGATCTATTGTTATTCATGTGTTACATAATTATGGACATGGTTCCAAAGTCCCAATAATGTTACGTTCCAAAGCTTCCAGTAATGTTAAGACTATAAAGGTATCAATCTATCACAAGCAAATGTATCAATCTCTCACAAGTAAAGGTACCAATCTCGCAAAAGTTAAAGGATGAAGTAAGGTATAATTATGAGTACATCCATGGGGTGAAAGAACACACCTGCATGATGATGATATTATATCCATGGGGTGCAATGAACACCTGCATGATGTATCCATGGGGTGAAATGAACACCTGCATGATGACTATCCCAACATTATGAGTATCTCCATGGGGTGAAAGAACACACCTGCATGATGTATCCATGGGGTGAAAGAACACACCTGCATGGTGATGATATTATATCCATGGGGTGCAATGAACACCTGCATGATGTCTAATTACCAATTCACAAGATGTATCCATGGGGTGAAATGAACACCTGCATAACGATATTATTAATTTCCCACTGATCAGTTGGGCCCAGGCAGTATACGGTTAATGATTGACATAAGTAAAGAGAAGAAGTAACGCGAAGAGGTAATGCATATATGTGTATTTCCAATAATATCTTGATACTTAAAGTCTCAATCTCTCAAAAGTATGAAATGAAGCAAGATGTACATATAAGTTGATTCCCTCAATAGAGTGGATGTACGTTATGTTATTAAACCAAAACTCGTGAATAGAAGAATTTCTAGAATAGAAAAACCTCTTGGAGGTAAGTCTCTTATGTAACGGAAAATTCTTTTGAATGTAAGCTATTATATGAGTAATACAAATGTAAGTAAGTGATCCAAAATACAAGAACAGAAGCAATATACATGTTTCCACATTTAACATGATGGTGTATCCACATCGTATATTCTCTCATATTCTATTCCATTGACGTTCTCATGTATGATGTTGTTTCTTATGAGCCTTACATACTCAGTACATTCCTCGTACTGACCCCCTCGGGGGAACTTACCTTACATGTTGCAGGTGCAGGCACTAGTAGACCTCCGCAGTAGGTTGACAGTATTTAAAGATATTTGGTGAGCCCCAGTTGGTTTGGGACTTTTTGAGTCATAGTTATACATTGGATTTGATGTTGTAGATGTTATGAAATGGTTGTGTATGTATTTAAAGGCTTTGTAGACATGTGTGGGTATATGGATGTAAGATATGTACGTTCAGTTCGACGTAATGGCTCCAACGGCCAAGTTTTGTATATATACTTATGGCATATGTTTCCATGTTTATGATTTCCACATAGTTGCATAAGGAAGAATAAGATTTATACGAGAACATGCATATGAAGGGTCATGAGCAAAAATTGGTTCTCTCGGGCCATATCGACTTCGGGTGCCAGTCCGTCCCGAATGGGATTCGGGATGTGACAATATACCCAAGCATCAACTAGTCTCATGAAGAATAAAACATCGTATGCACAAAGAACATGACTATTCAAAACATCACAAAATATGGGTAGATGAAAGGAACCAGTGACTTCAAAATAATACCAAGTAGGTAAGGTCACATTGGTTCTAGGAGATATAAATCACAAATGATCCTCTATTTCAAGATAAAACCACTTCCAAGGTGATGCAATGACCAAATTACAAAACATTATAGTACCACCGGGATCAAAAGGAAAGTGCACCTACATATCATGGTCAAGAAAACAATAACAAACCCCATTAGAACTCATATCAATATAAGATGCATACTCAACATAAGTAAGATTATCATCATATACAAATAGATAGTAAATAAAGGTGTATTACAAAATTACCTCATCCATGGGGTCTTTACTCATAAGATCACTATTTGATTCAAAAATATCATCAAGCATATTATCAAAAATAGGAAAACCAAAAGAAGAAGTACCATATTTCAAATAAGTATCACCCTCCTTCTTAATAGAAGAATACCCAAATTGACACAAACCACAACTAACATCAAAGAGGTTATAACTTGAGTAATCATGTGAATTGAGTAATTCATCCTTATCTTCATCAAACAAAGGTGGGGTGTCTTACTAAGGATCATAATCAAAAGGACAATCGCTAGTTGGGTTTCTCATATAATCAAGAAAATCAAGATTATCTTCACCCAAAAGATCATTCTTTTTCAAGAATAAGATATTGATATCAATAATTAGACAGTTAGCACAATCTTCACCTAATCCTATATTCTTAATGGCTTTCAAGAAATAGGACAACAAGTGAATCTTAAGCATGTTATCTTTTTTTTTTCAAACATCACTCTCTCCCCTCTCTTTATTACATGAGAATATATTATTAGTCAAAGTACAAGTGTCAACACTAGATGGACTTAAATTGATCTTGAAAGAAGAATCAATTCGGTCATCAATAGGATCAACTAGTGTATGAACACTCTCTACAAAGACATTATCAATATATGAAAAAGAATCACATAACAATACACTAGCATTCAAAGCACGAGTGTCAACACTAGGTAGACACAAATTGATCTTGCAAGAAGAATCAATTTGGTCATCAATAGGATCAACTACTGTACAGACACTCTCAACAAATATATTATCACAATGTGGCAAAGAATCATTAATCTCACATGAAAATAATCTATCACTAACACATTGTTTATTTTAAATTTTAAGAGTTTAATTATTGTATCTTAGACTCACAATAAGGAATTAAAGCTTTAACTCTCATGTTTTCAAGATCATCAAATTGTTCAAACTACTAAGAGGCTATCATATTCATTACTTCCTTAAATATAGGCTCCTTGTTGGGAACTTGTCTTCCTTCATTCATCATGCTTGTACCTACACAAGAATCCTCAGAAAGAGAAGGACAAAGAAGAAGGTTAGATTGATTTTGTGGCAACTCTCTCACTTCACTCCACACATCCTCTCCTTCTACCTCTCTAGAGCTTTAACTATTTACTTCCTTGCTCCTCTCTATATTTGGCCTCTCATTTCTTAAGAGGGGAGAAATATTATTTGATTATTTGCTCCTTTCTATCTCTTGTCTCTCAAACATAGGGAATTCATAATTAGGGGCCCATAATTTGTCACGCCCCAAATCCCATCAGGACGGATTGGCACCCGTAGCCGACATGGCCCGAGAGAACCAATCTTTACTTCTATTCATTCATATGCATGTCATAGGCAACACTACCATTACGTAAGAACATGAAAAGCGAAATACGAAAAACATGGAACATGGGACATATATATACATATGTGAAACTTGGACGTTGAAGCCATCAAGTCAAGAACGTAATATACCACCTTACTTTTATACACCCACATACGTCTACAAAAGCCTCTAACAGAAATACATACATGAACAACCTAAGTTCGGGACAAGCCCCACTTTACATAATATTTACAATACCAAAATCAATGTACAACTGGGACACGAAAAGCCCCGAACCAACTAGAGCTCACCAAAGATCAGTATATGTCCTGCAGCTTACTGGGGAGGTCTACTAGAACCTGTGCCTGCAGCAAGTAAGGTAAATTCCCCAAGAGGGGTTAGTACAAAGAATGTACTGAGTATGTAAGGTTGTATGAAACTAAACCAGTATATAAGAACTTTTCATGGAAAAATAATCACAAGGGACATGCCCATTATGGATAGCCATAAATATATATATATATTTGAAACTGCATGCATTACTTTCGATACTTACTTCATTTTTGTTCCTCTTATTACTTGCTTTCCAGTCATTAGTTATATATTGCTCGGGCCCAACTGATCAGTGGGAAAATAATATCATCATGCAGGTGTTCATGTCACCCCATGGATACACCCATAATGTTGGGATAGTCATCATGAAGGTGTGTTCTTTCACCCCATGGATATCGTCATGAAGGTGTTTATTACACCCCATGGATAATCTCATTATATTAGGATCATCATCATGAAGGTGTTTATTTCACCCCATGGATACACTCATTCATGAAAGATTATTACATTGAGGATTATGACATTTTTGGAAGCACACTTATATGCATTTCGTTATCCTTCACTTCATGAGATTGATACTTTTGATAATTGTAACATTATTAAAAGCTTTGGAACACAACATTATTGGAATTTGGAATCATGTCTATAAGTATGTTATACATGAATAACAATAGATCAAGAATAAGATATATATGATCAACACTAGATGATAACATGAAATGATATGCCTTAGGACATTTCGGGAATGAGTAGGTACCATGACAAGGTGTACACTATATGCTGCAGAAGGATACGAAAAGAGGAACCTTACATACCTCGTATTCTCAATACAACTATACAATCTTAGATGTGCATACAATGTCCCGCTCCTTCCTTATATTTCACTCTACAACACAAATACATAACGGAATTTACATTAACCACCATGTTTGTAGCACCTGCGGGCGCAGATGCCAATGCAGGTGGCTCTGGACTAGGCCCAAGGGGCACCTGTGGCTATATGTCATCCACCTACGGGTGCAGGTGGCTCCACAGCCCAGTCCAGAATTTTGTTTTGTTTGTTTTTTCTTCTTTTTGAACCCCTTCCCCCCCCCCCCCCCCCAAGGCCCCTATACCCTTCTTGGATGCAATTATCAACTTATGGTATCTTTTGAATGACTTTAAGGGGTCGTTCGGAGGCATGTTGGTTTATATCAATTATGGATTGTTGTTAATATGTTATGGTGATAGGTATTGAGGTGACTTGATGGAGTAAATGTGACGTGGTGTTAATAAGGAAGTGTAAAGTATAAACTTGGTGTGAAATGCTATTGGTTTATGATGTCTTGGTTGATGTGTGACATGTTGTGGTGTTGTTGGTATGGTAATGCAATGAAATTTATTATGAAGGGTGAAATGACGTTATATGGTAGTCATGCAGCTCATTGTCGTCTAATGCACTTGTAATGTAGTTAGTTGTTAACGTGAGCTCCGTTGTGTACTTGTGTTGTAGAGTAACATGTAAGGAAGGAGATGCACTGTTGTATTCACATATAGTCTTTTGTATTCATATTGGGCAAATAAGGTATGTAAGGTTACTTCTTCTGTATTTCTTCGGCAGCTTCTATTGTTCTCATTGTCACCGAACCGGTTTCTATTCCAAAATATTCTAAAGTGTATTATTATAGGTTGGTTATGAATCGTTATTCACATGCCTTTTATTCATTGATCATTGTTCCAAAGTCCCAGTAATGTTATGACAACCGAATGAACTATCTCAAAGATTAAAGAAGTGATGTAATGAAAGTCTTTATTCTTGGGTGGTATCCCAGGGGTGAAAAGAACACCTAACATGGGTCAATCCCAATATCTCGGGTGGTATCCCAGGGGTGAAAAGAACACCTAGCATGGGTCGATCCCACAACCACGGGTGGTATGCCAGGGGTATAAGCCTAGCATGGGTCGATCCCGCATGATTATTGTTATTTTCCTACTAATCAGCTTGGGGCCCGGGCATTATATGAATGAACGATGAATGAATGAGTGAATGAACGTAAAATCAAATAAAGTAATGAATGTAACGTACATGGTTCCACACATACAGAATGGTGGTTTATCCATATTGATTACTCACTTGTTTTGATTCCATTAAAGTACTTATTTATCATGCAGTCTCTTATAGCCTTACATACTCAGTACATTCTTCGTACTGACGTCCCTTGGGGGACTTACCTTACTTGCTGTAGGTACAGGTGCTAGTAGACCTCCACAGTAGGCTGCGGGTCATCTACTGATTATTGGTGAGCTCCAGTTCGGTTCGGGGCTTTCCGAGTCATATGTGTACATATTGGTTTTAGTATTGTATGGATGTTGTATAATGCGGGGACTTGTACCGACTTTAGGATGGTTATGTAAATGTATCTGTTATAGGCTTTGCAGACGTTGTCAGACTATGAAGGCATGTATGTTTGTGTTGACTTGATGGCCCTAACGACCAAGTTTCATATATAGCATATGTTCTCCATGACTTCCACCATTGTTATCTTATAATTATATGAGATAGAATATTGTTTATACAGAGACATGCATACGAATGTACATGAATGAAGATTGGTTCTCTCAGGCCTTAACGGCTTCGGGTGCTAGTCCACCCCATTAGAATTTGAGGCGTGACAAAAGTGGTATCAGAGCAGGTCGTTCTAGTGTGTCTACAAAGCCTTGTCCGATGTAGAGTCTTGCTTATGGATGTGTTGTGCACTACATTTATAAGCAGGAGGCTATGTGGCTTTTAGGAGTTGTTTCTGCTCTTCATTTCTTAGATCGTGCATTAGAGCCAATATTGTAGTGGAATCATATCTGACCATTGGAATTTTTTTTCTTTTGTATAGTAAAATGTCGATTACAAGACGAGGTAGAGGCAAAGGTAAGCAGGATGATATGCTTGCTGGAGAAGGAATGAGTAAATCACCACATGACCAAGCTAGCCAAGGTGGGGCTGACACCGAGTTTGCATCGCGGGCTTCTTCTACTTTTCCAACACCAGAAGAGCCGGGAAGGAGAGAAGAACCTGCAGAACCACCTATTAATGCTACTGAGAAAGATCTCAGAAATACTGTGCAAAGGTTAACTCAGGTAGTTGCTGCATAAAGTCAAGGACGAGCTGGTCCAACGACGACAAGTGATGATGGTGCGGCTAGGGCTGCTAGTCGGCGGACACAGGATTTTCTGAAATTAGACCCTCCCACCTTCACTGGGTCAGATCTGAATAAAGACCAGCAAGACTTTGTGGACCAAATTCAAAGGGCTTTAGATGTTATGCATGTGACTGGTATAGAAATAGTTGAGCTATCGACATATAGATTGAAAGAAGAGGCGATATTATGGTATGAAGATTGGAAGCGATCTCGTGGTATCGGTGCAAATCCACCTAATTAGGAAGAATTTAAAGCGGCATTCCTTGACCACTATCTTCCATATGAGATTCGAGAGGCTCGTACAGACCAATTTTTAAATCTTCATCAAGGGAATATGAGCGTCCGAGAGTACAGTCTGCAGTTTTACTCTTTGGCCAGATATGCTCCCAATATGGTAGCCACTATGGCCGACAGAGTTGATCGGTATGTGGATTGGTTGGATCCATATTTGGTAAGAGATTGTACTATTGCTGCGTTGAACAAAGATATGGATATAACCAGAATATAGGCTTTTGCACAGAAGATGGAGGATCAGAGGCAAAAAAGAAGGGCGTACGAATTTGAAAGAGGGCTAGACCTATGGGACAGCCCATGGCATCCCAAGGAGAATCTAGGCCTCAAATTTTTTCCTAGACCGCTGAGACCATCATTTTCTTCCCCTACAGTAGGTACTTCATCCCAATTCTGAGGGTTTAGAGGCAGCCATGTTGAGCAGAGTAGTGGGATTCGAGGTTCGCAGATCGCAAGATTTTCTCGTCAGCCGTGTCAGCACTGCAAAAGGTTTCATTTAGGTGAATGCCGACTTCGGATAAATGTTTGCTTTTGGTGTGGTATGACGGGCCACATAAAAAGAGACTGCCCACGAAGAGGCTTGGGTAGTGTGGCGCTACCTGAGGGATCAACCGTTGCATCTTCATCATCGGTTCCTTTCGTAGGCCGAGGTGTGTAGCCTGGTGGTCGGGGTAAAGGTGCTAGAGGAGCAGCCAGCTCTAGTGGAGCACAGAACCGTACCTATGCTCTAGCGTATTGGCAGAATTTGGAGGCTTCTCCTGATGTAGTGACAGGTTCATTATCTGTCTTTTCACATATTGTATATGCATTGATTGATCCGGGTTCTACCCTATCATATGTTACTCCATTGATTGCTGAAAAATTTGAAAGAACATCGGAAGTACTAGTCAAGCCATTTGAAGTATCTACGCCAGTTGGTGAATCTATTGTAGCTAAAAGAGTATATCATAATTGCATAGTGAATGTTTGTGGTTATGATACGTTGGCTGATTTTATTGAGCTGGACATGGTAGACTTTGATGTTATAATGGGTATGGATTGGTTGGATTCTTGTTATGCCATGGTAGATTGCTGAGCTAACAAAGTACATTTTCAGTTTCCACAAAAGAATTTCCTTGAATGGATGGGTAACCCATGCTAGGTGTTCTTTTCACCTGTAGGATACCACCCGAGATATTGGGATTGACCCATGCTAGGTGTTCTTTTCACCCCTGGGATACCACCCAAGAATAAAGACTTTCATTACATCACTTCTTTAATCTTTGATTTAGTTCATTCGGTTGTCATAGCATTACTGGGACTTTGGAACAATGATCAATGAATAAAATACATGTGAATAACGATTCATAACCAACCTATAATAATACACTTTAGAACATTTTGGAATAGAAACCGGTTTGGTGACAATGAGAACAATAGAAGGTGCCGAAGAAAAACAGAAGAAGTAACTTTACATACCTTATTTGCCCAATATGAATACACAAGACTATATGTGAATACAACAGTGCATCTCCTTCCTTACGTGTTACTCTACAACACAAGTACACAACGAAGCTCACGTTAACAACTAACTACATTACAAGTGCATTAGACGACAATGAGCTGCATGACTACCATATAACGTCATTTCACCCTTCATAATAAATTTCATTGCATTACCATACCAACAACACCACAACATGTCACACATCAACCAAGACATCATAAACCAATAGCATTTCACACCAACTTTATACTTTACACTTCCTTATTAACACCACGTCACATTTACTCCATCAAGTCACCTCAATACCTAGCACCATAACATATTAACAACAATCCATAATTTATATAACCAAACATGCCTCCGAACGACCCCTTAAATTCATTCAAAAGATACCATAAGTTGATAATTGCATCCAAGAAGGGTATAGGGACCTTGGGGGTCAAAGAGAAGAAAAAACAAATAAAATGAAATTTTGGACTGGGCTGTGGAGCCACCTACGCCCGTAGGTGGATGAAATACGGCCACAGTTTCCCTTCTGGCCTTGTCCAGAGCCACCTGCGTTGGCATCTGCGCCTGCAGGTGCTCCAGATACGAGAGCGGGTGCCCGTTTCAGCCTCCAGGGGTCATTTTAGGGTCTTTTTTTGTAATAAATGGTCCATGGCCATAAATAAGCTTCTATTTACATGTTTTAGGTCAAATCGAATGCCAACGAACAACCATGGTTTCACAACACACATGAACATCACCAAAATTACATTCTCCTTTCAATACACCACCAATTCCATACCCAATTTCATAACAACAATCCCACAAGTTATACACATAGAAAAAGTAAGTTAGGTACATAACCATATCCTACATGTTGACATTTAATCCATAAAATTAACTTCCTTCAAGACTACAAGTCCACTTTCAGGTTTAGAAGGCAAAACCCTTCACCGTTTAAGTAAAAGTAGACTATTTTACACATAGTGAACTGTCCAACACATTGCCAATATAACCAACATGATTTATACACCCTCTCATGCACATAATATATTAAACCATAATAATAAACACTTACCAAAGCTTGCAAAAGAGTGATCTTTCCCAAAGAGATAGTTGCTTAGGGTTTGTGGGAGAAGAGAAATATTTTGGAAAAATCTAGAAATGGCATGTGTTCTTTTGTGATTAAAAAATCTGATTTTTCCCCTTATATAGTACCTTTTTGGTCATCCTTAGCCATACACTTGGGTATAATTAATGTGTGTTTACTTGGTCAACTTAAGAATGGGTCATTTTCCCATTTGGGCCATGCTTTTTGCTTAATTTTTGGCCTTAAATTGAGCCCATTAGCACATGTTAATTCAGCCCAAAAAAGTAATGCCTAATTCCTCAACAATCTCATGTTTAAATAATTTCATGAATGTTATGGTAATCAACTAGGTTCAGAAATGCACAGGGTGTTACATCCTTCCCCCCTTAAAAACATTCGTCCTAAAATGTTAGTGACATTATCCAATTTAAACAAATACAAGTCTAGGATCATTCTTCATGTTATCATATATATACATAACACTGATAGATACTTACTTGTTATTGCTCCAATCCCACATCATAAACTTTCTCTTCTGTTTGAAACAAATGAGGGTACTTAGACTTCATCATTTCTTCAGCTTCCCATATGATCTCTTCTACTTGTTGATTCTTCCAAAGTACCTTTACAGAAGCTAATTCTTTATTACTTAACCTCTTTACTTCTCGATCCAAAATAGCAATAGGTATCTCTTCATAGGTGAGATCCTCTGTAACTTGTACATCTTCCATGGGAGCAATACGAGATGGATCTCCTATGCACTTTCGAAGCATCGAAACATGAAATACTGGATGAACTGTGGAGAGTTCTTGGGGTAATGCTAATTTATACACAACTTGCCCAAATATTCGGACAATTTCATGTGGCCCTATATAATGGGGACTCAACTTCCCTTTCTTTCCAAATCTCATTACCCCTTTCATCGGTGACACTTTCAAGAATACCCAATCATCTATGGCAAATTCGAGCCCTCTTCTTCTAACATTAGCATAAGACTTGTGTCGACTTTAGGCCGTTTGTAGCCACTGTTGGATAACTTTAACTTTCTCCATAGCTTGATGAATAAGATTTGGCCCAAGTAAAGCAGTTTCACCCGCTTCAAACCATCCAATTGGTGATGTACACTTCCTTCCGTATAAAGCTTCATACGGTGCCATTTTGATACTTGAATGATAGCTATTATTGTAGGAAAATTCAATAAGAGGTAGATCATCATCCCAACTACCTTTAAAGTCCAACGTGCAAGCTCGTAGCATATCTTCAGGTGTTTGGATAGTAGGTTCTGCTTGTCCATCTGTCTGAGGATGAAAATTCGTACTCATACTCACTTAGGTTCCCAAACTCCTCTGAAAAGATCTCCAAAAATGTGCAGTAAATTAAGCTCCCCTTTCTGATATAATAGAGATTGGAATCCCGTGTAATCGCACTATCTCTTTAACATACAACCTTGCATAATCTTCAGCTGTATAGGTGGTCTTGACTGGTAGGAAATGCGCTGACTTAGTAAGCCTGTCAACTATTACCCATATGGAATCAAATTTCCACAGTGTACGAGGCAAACCTGTGATAAAAACTATGTTAATCATATCCCATTTACAGACTGGAAGACTGATAAATTGCATATAACCACCAGGCTTCTGATTATAACACCCCGAACATTTATAAATTCATGCGACTACCCTAATGTTCATGAAATTAATTAAGTTGTGATAGTTGGTATATTAGTCATGGAAGTTATTGGGATCCACTAATCTTGTGCAAATGGGGAAGTTATTGGGCTAAATTAATCTTGTGCAAATAGGCTCAATTTAAGGTCCAAAATGAGGTAAAAGACATGGCCCAACAAGAAGGAAATGATCCATTCATCTTTTGACCAAGTAAACATGATATTTATTGGTCAAAAGTGGCTAAGGATGACCATTAATGGGCTAGAAAAGGCAACCAAAAATCATATTTTATTCACAAAGGCACACATGCCATTCTAGACTTTTCCACAAAAAGGTATTTTCTCTCTACCCTAAAACCCTAAGGCAGCCATCTCTTGTGGACAAGATCATCACTTTTCAAGATTGGGTAAGTGTTTACTCTTGTGATTTAATATATTATATGCATGAGAGATTGTGTAGATCATGATGGTTATGTCTAAAAGTGTTGAGTAGTGCACTTTTGCTTTTTCCTAAAAGATGTGTCATCTATGTGACTTGAACTTGAAAGGAGACTTGAGGTTTTGATGGAAGTGAATGGTGTGGATGAAAAATCAATAGGTAAGATGTGGTTATGTCCTTGAATTTCTTTCTCCTTGTGTATAACATTTGGAATTGTTGTTGTGAAATTGTGCATGGAACCGGTGGCGTATTGAAAGGAAAATGTAGTTTTGGTGATGTTTATGTGTGTTGTGAAACCATGGATAGTATTTGGAATCTAATATAACTTAAAATATGAAAATATAAGCTTAAGTATTATCATCAACCATTTATTACAAAAAAGAACCCAAAAGAGACCCATTTTTGCCGAAATGGGCACCCGCCCTCGCAGACAAAGGCACCTGCGGACGCAGGTGACTTTGCAGGTGAACATGGACACTGCCAAGAGGCACCTACGTCCGCAAATCAACCACCTATGGTCGCAGGTGGCTTCGCAGGTCATTCCAGGACCCCATTTTGCATGATTTTGTCTCTCTTTGATCCCCCGAAACCCCTATACCCTTCATAGATGCAATTATCAACTTATGGTACCTTTTTAATGAATTTAAAGGAGTAGTCCAGAGGTGTTTTGAATGGTATCAATTATGTATTGTTGTTAATGTGTTATTGTGAAAGCTATGGAGTGACTTGACGGAGAAAAGGTAACGTAGTGTTGAAGGGAAAGTGTAAAGTATGATTTTGGGTGTGAAATGCTATCTTTTTAAGATGTCTTGGCTAATATGTGGTATGTTGTGGTGTTGTTGGTATGGTTATTCAATAAATGGAATAGTAAGAGGGTGAAATGACGTTATATGACAGTCACGTAGCTCATTGTCGTCTTATGCATTTGTAATATAGTTAGTTGTTAACGTGAGCTCCGTGATGTACTTGTGTTATAGAGTAAAATGTAAGGAAGGAGTTGGATTATTTTAATCATATATAGGACTGTATATTCATATTGATAAGATAAGGTATGTAAGGTTACACTTTTCGTATCCTTCTGCAACACATATTGTTCACATTGACATTGTACTTGTTCCTTTCCGAAGTGTTCTAAAGTATCCCAGCTCAGGTTGACATATATTGTTATTCACATGTTTCTTATTCTTCGATCAATTATGATTCACATGTCTCTTATTCATTGACTTAGGTTCCAAAGCTCTCATAATTCTCTAACTACCAAAAGAACTATCTCAAAGAAAGTAATGATGTAAAGAGAATCTATTCATTCTTGAGTGGCATTTCCAATAATGTTACATTCTAAAGTTCCAATGATGTTATGACTACTAACGTGTCAATCTCACAAAAGTAAAGAAATGAAGTAATGTATCGCTCTTATAATGAAAGAACGGAAGTAATGCATAATTGTTTGAATAATCTTGAGTAACATCCCAGGGGCGACAGAAAATCCTAGCATGGGTTATCATAATAACATCCCAGGGGCGACAGAAAAAGCCTAGAATGGGTTATCATAATAACATCCCAGGGGAGACAGAAAAACCTAGCATGGGTTATCAAAATAACATCCCAGGGGCGACAGAAAAGCCTAGCATGGGTTATCACAGTAACATCCCAGGGGCGACAGAAAAGCCTAGCATAGGTTAATCTCATCTCAGGGGTTAAGATACCTAGCATGGGTAGCTTTACAATTTCTTAATGCAAAGAAGGATAATTTAAGTAATGAAGGTACATGGTTCCACACATACAGAACGGTGAATTATCCACATTGATTTTCTGTTATATTTGATTCCATTGAAGTACTTATGTATCATGGAGTTTTATATAGCCTTACATACTCAGTACATTCTTCGTACTAACGTCCCTTGGGGGACTTACCTTGATTGTTGCAGGCACAGGTGCTGGTAGACCTCCACAGTAGGTTGCTGGTCATTTTCAGATCATTGGTGAGCTCCAGTTGGTTCGGGGCTTTCCGAGTCACATGTGTATACTTGTTTTGATATTATTTAAATGTTGTATAAAGCGGGGACTTGTCCCAACTTTAGGTTGGTTATGTATATGTATCTGTAGAGGCTTTATAGACGTACGTTGTGGGATTAATGAAGGAATGTGCGAAATGTATGTCTATTTTGACTTGATGGCCCTAACGGCGAAGTTTTATATATAGCATATGTTTGCCATGACTTCCGCCATTGGTATCTTATATTTACATGAGATAGAATGATATTCATATAGAAACATGCATATGAATGTACATGAATGAAGATTGGTTCTCTCGGGCCTTAACGGCTTCGGGTGCCAGTCCACCCCATTGCAATTCAAGGCATGACAAAAGTGGTATCATAGCGGGTCGTCCTAAGGGTGTCTACAAAGCCGTGTCTGAGTAGAGTCATGCCTATAGATGTGTTGCGTACCACATTTATAAGTAGGAGGCTATGGGACATTTAGTAGTTGATTCTTTTCTTCATTTCTTAGATCGTACAGTAGAGCCAATGTTGTAGTTGGAGTCATATTTGACCATTGAAATTGGTTTTCTTCTGTCTAGTACAATGTCAAATACAAGACAAGGTAGGGGCAAAGGTAAGAAGGTAGACATGCTTGCCGGAGAAGGAACTAGTAAATCACCACCTGACCAAGCTAGTCAGGGTGGGGCTGCAACTGAATTTGCATCGCGGGCTCTTCTACTTTTCCAGCTCCAGAAGAGTCGAGAAGGAGAGAATACCCTGCTGAAACACCTGTTAATTCTACGGAGAAGGATATAAGGAATGCGGTGCACCTGTTGACTCAGATAGTCGTTGCACAAAATTAAGGACAAGTTGGTCCAGCCTTTGCACAGAAGAGGGGGAGTCGAAGGCAAAGGAGAATGGCACAAGAATTTGAAAGAGGGTCGTCAAAGAGGGCTAGAACTATGGGACAGTTCATGGCGTCCCATGGAGAATTTAGGTCACGAGTGTTTAAAAGACCGCCTAGACCATTATTTCCTCATTCTACAGTAAATGTTTTACCTCGATCCCAAGGGTTTAGAGGCAACCGGTTTGGGCAAAGAAGTGAGACTCAGGACTCATGGAAAGTGGGGTATCAAGCACAAGGAAGTAGGATACAATCGAATTCTCCTCGTCAGTCATGTCAGCACTGCAGAAGGTTTCGTCTGGGTGAATGCCAGTTGGGAAAGAATGTTTACTTTTGGTGCGGTATGCCGGGGCACAAAATGAGAGAGTGTCCATAGAGGGGAACAGGTAGTACGGCGCGGCCTACGGGGTTAGCCGTTGCATTATCATCGTCAGGTGTACAGCCTATTGGGCATGGTAGAGGTTCTAGAGGGATAGTTGGTGGTAGTGAAACCCAGAACCATACCTATGCCTTAGCAGATCAACAGAATTTGGAGGCTTATCCTGAGGTAGATACAGGTACACTATTCATATTTTTACATAAGGTATATGCATTGATTGATCCAGTTTTTACACTACCATATGTTACTCCGTTGATTTTTAAAAAATAAAAAATTTGAAAGGACACCAGAATTATTAGTTAACCCATTTGAGGTTTCTACACCAAAAGGTGAATCTATTGTAGCTAAAAGAGTATATCGTAATTGTATAGTAATTGTTTATGGTTATGATACACTGGTTGATCTTATTGAGTAGGAGATGGTAGATTTTGATGTTATAAAGGGTATGGATTGGGTGGCTTCTTGTTTGGCCACAGTAAATTGCTGAGCTAAGAAGTTACATTTTCATTTTCCACATGGAAGGGTAATGTGGGAGCACCGAGAGGAAAATTCATTTCCTATATTAAGGTAAATACAATGATATCCAAGGGGTATATATGCCACCCAGTAAAAGTACAGGATACCGATGTGAGGTCACCAACACTTCAACCGATTCCAGTAGTAAATGAATTCCTGGATGTGTTTCCTGAAACGGAAAGTAGAGTTTGGTATTGACGTGATTCCAGGTATTCTATTCCCCCATATAGAATGGCTCCAGCAGAGTTACGGGAATTAAAAAGAGCAATTAACAGACTTGTTGGACAAGGGATACGTAAGATCTAGTATGCTCCCTTGGGTTGCACATGGCACATTGAGAATGTGTATTGACTATCTGCAACTGAATAAGGTAACAATTAAAAATAAATATTACCTCCCCAGAATTGATGATCTTTTTGATCCGTTATAAGGTTCCAAATGCTTCTCAAGGATTAACTTAAGATCGGATTGTCATCAAGCAAGGGTTAGAGAAAAAGATATACCCACAATAGCTTTCTGAACACGGTATGGTCACTATGAATGTCTATTTACATCGTTTGGACTAACTGATGCACCAGCTATTTTTATGGATTTGATAAATAGGGTGTTCAAGCCATTTCTAGACGTGTTCGTGACAGTGTTTATGGATGATATTTTAGTTTACTCAAGATCACAAGAGGACCATGTTAATCACCTACAACAGGTGTTACGGATTCTTCGTGA
This sequence comes from Capsicum rhomboideum, assembly GCA_031232105.1. Lineage (NCBI taxonomy): Eukaryota > Viridiplantae > Streptophyta > Magnoliopsida > Solanales > Solanaceae > Capsicum > Capsicum rhomboideum. Next base: position 44,298,377 of record CP124708.1, on the reverse strand, counting down.
TCGTAAGAGATATGCAAGGTTCTCTAATGTGAGTTTGGTTAAAATCCATAGCGTTCTTGGGTCACATTGTATAGGATGAAGGACTAAGGGTTGATACACAAAAGATAGAAGAGATGAAAAAAAAGTTGGCTAAGGCCTACAACGCTTACAGAAATTCATAGTTTTCTTGGATTGGCTGGTTATTATAGGATATTTGTTGAAGGATTTTCTTCTATCTCTGCACCCTTAACAAAGCTAACATATAAGGCAATCAAGTTTCAGTGGAATGATGCATGTGAGAAGAGTTCCCACGAGCTGAAAGATAAATTTATTTATACACCTGTGTTGGTACTTCCAGTAGGTACAAAGGGGTATACAGTATATTGTGGTGCTTTAGAAATAGGCCTGGGATGTGTATTGATGCAGCATGGCAATGTGATAGCTTATGCTTTAAGACAATTGTGTCCACATGAAAGAAATTATCCAACACGTGATCTTGAGTTAGTAGTTGTGATATTTGCTTAAAAAAAATATGGCGCAACTATTTGTATGGGGTTCACGTTGATATATATATATATATACTGATCATGAAATTTTGTACTATTGGCTGGAATTACTAAAAGACTATGACATCGATATTTTATACCATCTGGGAAAAGCAAAGGTGGTAGCCAATGCATTAAGTTGTAAAGCAATAGGAAGAACTAATAGCCAGTGGACGAAAAAAGCAAGATATAATTGAGGACCTACATCAACTAGCCAGCTTGGGAGTTCATCTTCTTGAAACTACAGATGAAAGAACTATAGTGTAAAATGCGGCAGAGTCTTCACTTGTAGCTGAGAGAAGGAAAAGCAATATGCAAATCCTATTTTATTTTAGTTGAAAAAAGGAATGTACAACAAAGTTCGACAAAGGTATTTGAGCTTACGCAAGGGGGAGAACTTCAATGCCAAGGCAGATTTTGTGTACTAGATATAGATTTTGTGTACTTCATTTACGATATTCTATTCATCCGGGAGCTACCAAAATGTATTATGATTTGGAAGGAATGTATTGGTGGGGTAACATGAAGAAGAACATTGAAGAATTTGTAGCTCCATGTCCAAGCTGTCCATAAGTAAAAGTAGGGCATCAGACATCTGGAGGTTATATGCAATGTATAAATCTTCCAGTATGGAAGTGGAACATGATTAACATGAATTTCATCACAGGTTTGTCTCATACACCGCGGAAATTTGATTCCATATGGGTAATAGTTGACATGCTTACCAAGTCAGCGCATTTTCTATCGGTCAAAACCATTTATACAGCTGAGGATTATGCACGGTTATATGTTAAGGAGATAGTACGACTACACGGAATGCCAACCTCTGTTATATCAGACAGGGGAGCTCAATTTACTGTACACTTTTGGAAATCTTTTTCGAAGAGTTTGGAAACCCAAGTGAATCTGAGTACGACTTTTCATCCTCAAACAAATGAACAAGCGAAATGTACTATCCAAACACTTGAAGTTATGCTACGAGCTTGCACATTGGACTTTGAAGGTAGTTGGGACGATCATTTACCTCTTGTTGAATTTGCCTACAATAATAGCTATTATTCAAGTATCAATATGGCCCCTTACGAAGCCTTATATGGGAGAAAGTGTAGATCACCAATTGGATGATTTGAAGCGGGTGAAACTGCTTTACTCGGGCCAGATCTTGTTCAGCAAGCTATAGAGAAAGCTATAAAGAAAGTTAAGGTTATACCACAGCGGCTACAAATGGACCAAAGTCGACAAAAGCCATATGCCGATATTAGAATAAGGGAATTAGAATTTGCCATGAGTGATTGGGTAGGTTTGAAAGGGTCACCAATAAAAGGGGTAAGGAGATTCAGAAAGAAAGGAACGTTGAGTCCATGGTATATAGGTCCATATGAAAGTGTCCGAAGAATTAGTCAAGTCGCGTATGAATTAGCACTACACCAAGAACTCTCCACAGTTTATTCAGTATTTCATGTTCGATGCTTTGAAAGTATATAGGAGATCCATCTCGTATTGCTCCCAGTGAAGATGTACAAGTTACGGGGGATCTCACATATGAAGAGGTACCTATTAAGTGAAAAGATTAAGAAATAAAGAAGTAGATTCCATAAAGGTACTTTGGAGAAATCAGCAAGTAGGAGAAATTGTATGGGAAGCCAAAAAAAATGTTGAAGTCGAGATACCCGTATTTGTTTCAAACGATAGAAAAAGTTCAAGGTGCGGAATTGGAGCAATAACAAATAAGTCCTTACAAATATTTTGTGTATATAATAACATGAAGTATAAACTGAGACCTAAATTTGTGTAAATGGGATAACGTTACTAACATTCGAGGACGAATGCTCCTAAGGGGGGAAGGATGTAACACCCCGTACATTTCTAAATTCATGCTACTACCCTAGTGTTCATGGAATTAATTAAGTTGTGATAGTTTGTATATTAGTAATGGAAGTTATTGGGCCCCACTAATCTTGTGCAAATGAAGAAGTTATTGGAAAAAATTAATCTTGTGCAAATAGGCTCAATTTAAGGCCCAAAATGAGGTAAAAGACATGGTCCAACAAGAAGGAAATGACTCATTCATCTTTTGACCAAGTAAACATGATATTTATTGGTCAAAAGTGGCTAAGGATTACCATTAAGGTTCTAGAAAAGGGAACCAAAAATCATATTTTATTCACAAAGGCACACATGCCATTCTAGACCTTTCCACAAAAAGGTATTTTCTCTCTACTCTCAAACCCTAAGGAAACCATATCTTGTGGATAAGATAATCACTTTTTAAGCTTGGGTAAGTGTTTAATATTTTGATTTAATAGATTATATGCAGGAGAGATTGTTTAGATCATGATGGTTATGTCTAAAAGTGTTGAGTAGTGCACTTTTGCTTTTTGCTAAAAGATGTGTCATCTATGTGACTTGAACTTGAAAGGAGACTTGAGGTTTTGATGGAAGTGAATGGTGTAGATGAAAAATCAACATGTAAGATGTGGTTATGTCCTTGACTTGCTTTCTCCATGTGTATAACATTTGGAATTGTTGTTGTGAAATTGTGCATGGAACCGGTGGCGTATTGAAAGGAAAATGTAGTTTTGGTGATGTTTATGTGCGTTGTGAAACCATGTTTGTTCTTTGGCATCTAAGATAACTTAAGATTAAGTATGATCATCAACCATTTATTACAAAAAAGGACCCAAAAGAGACCCATTTTGGCCGAAACGGGCACCCGCCCTCGCAGACGAAGGCACCTGCGGGCACAGGTGACTTTATAGGTGACCATGGATACTTCCAAGAGGCACCTGCATCCACACCTCAACCACCTGTGGGCACAGGTGGATTCGCAGGTCATTCCAGGACCCCATTTTGCATGTTTTTGTCTCTCTTTGATCCCCCGAAACCCCTATACCCTTCATGGATGCAATTATCAACTTATGGTACCTTTTGAATGAATTTAAAAGAGTAGTCCAGAGGTATTTTGAATGGTATAAATTATGTATTGTTGTTAATGTGTTATTGTGAAAGCTATGGAGTGACTTGACGGAGAAAAGGTAACGTAGTGTTGAAGGGAAAGTGTAAAGTATAATTTTGGGTGTGAAATGCTATCTCTGTATGATGTCTTGGCTAATGTGTGGTATGTTGTGGTGTTGTTGGTATGGTTATTCAATAAATGGAATTGTAAGAGGGTGAAATGACGTTATATGACAGTCACGTAGCTCATTGTCATCTTATTCATTTGTAATATAGTTAGTTGTTAACGTGAGCTCCGTGATGTACTTGTGTTGTAGCATAAAATGTAAGGAAGGATCTGGATTATTTTAATCACATATAGGACTGTATATTCATATTGAGAAGATAAGGTATGTAAGGTTACTCTTTCATATCCTTCTGCAACACATATTTTTCACATTGACATTGTACTTGTTCCTTTCCGAAGTGTTCTAAAGTATCCCAACTCAGGTTGACATATATTGTTATTCACATGTTTCTTATTCTTCGATCAATTGTGATTCACATGTCTCTTATACATTGACTTAGGTTCCAAAGCTCTCATAATGTTGTAACTACCAAAAGAACTATCTCAAAGAAAGTAATGATGTAAAGAGAATCTATTCATTCTTGAGTAGCATTTCCAATAATGTTATATTCTAAAGTTCCAATGATGTTATGACTACCAACGTATCAATCTCATAGAAGTAAAGAAATGAAGTAATGTATTGCTCTTATAATGAAAGAACGGAAGTAATGCATAATTGTTTGAATAATCTTGAGTAACATCCCAGGGGCGACAGAAAAGCCTAGCATGGGTTATCATAATAACATCCCAGGGGTGACAGAAAAGCCTAGAATGGGTTATCATAATAACATCCCAGGGGAGACAGAAAAGCCTAGCGTGGGTTATCATATTAACATCTCAGGGGCGACAGAAAAGCCTAGCATGGGTTATCAAAATAACATCCTAGGGGCGACAGAAAAGCCTAGCATGGGTTATCACAGTAACATCCCCGAAAGAAAAGCCTAGCATGGGTTTTCACAGTAACATCCCAGGGGCGACAGAAAAGCCTAGCATGGGTTAATCTCATTCCAGGGGTTAAAATACCTAGCATGGGTAGCTTTACAATTTCTTATTGCAAAGAAGGATAAGTTAAGTAATGAACGATAGTAATGAATGTAAGGTACATGGTTCCACACATACAGAATGGTGAATTATCCACATTGATTTTCTCTTATATTTGATTCCATTGAAGTACTTATGTATCATGCAGTTTCATATAGCCTTCATATAGCCTTACATACTCAGTACATTCTTCGTACTGACGTCCCTTGGGTGGCTTACCTTACTTGCTGCAGGCACAGGTGCTAGTAGACCTCCACAGTAGGTTGCGGGTTATTTGCAGATCATTGGTGAGATCCAGTTGGTACGGGGCTTTTCGAGTCACATGTGTATACTTGTTTTGATATTATTTAAATATTGTATAAAGAGGGGACTTGTCCCGACTTTAGGTTGGTTATGTCTATGTATGTGTAGAGGCTTTGTAGACGTACATTGTGGGATAAATGAAGGAATGTGAGAAATGTATGTCCATTTTGAATTGATGGCCCTAACGGCCAAGTTTCATATATAGCATATGTTTTCCATGACTTCCACCATTGGTATCTTATAGTTACATGAGATAGAATGATATTCATACAGAAACATGCATATGAATGTACATGAATGAATATTGGTTCTCTCGGTCCTTAACAACTTTGGGTGCCAGTCCGGCCCGTTGGAATTCGAGGCGTGACACTGATGCTCTACTTTTACTTATTGATAATTTGGGCATTGAGCTACAAATTTTGCAATGTTCTTCTTCATGTTTCCCCACCAATACATTTCTTTCAAATCATGGTACATTTTGGTGGCTCTCGGATAAATAGAATATCATGAATGATGTGCCTCTGTCATAATTCGTTTCCTTAGGTCATCTACATCCGGTACACATAATCTACCTTGGCACTGAAGTACTCTCTCTTGCATAAGATCAAATGCCCTTGTCAGACCCTGTTGTACATTCTCTCTCAGCTGTAATAACATAGGGTCTGCATGTTGCTTCTCTTTCACTTCAGCTACTAATAAAGATTCTGTTGTATTTTGCACAATAACCCCTTCATCTGAAGATTCAAGAAGATGAACTCCCAAGCTGGCAAGTTGATGTAGATCCTTGACTAGGTCTTGCTTTTCCGTCAACTGGCCACTAGTGCCTCCTATTGCCTTTCGGCTTAATGCATCGGCTACCATATTTGCTTTTCCTGGATGATATAGGATATCAATATCATAGTCTTTCAATATTTCAAGCCACCTCCGCTGCCTCAGATTTAAGTCCTTCTGCTTAAAGATATATTGTAAACTCTTATGATCAGTATATATGTCAACATGAACCCAATACAAGTAATGGCGCCATATCTTTAAGGCAAATATCACAGCTGCTAACTCAAGATCATGTGTTGGATAATTTCTTTCATGTGCTCGCAACTGTCTTGAGGCATATGCTATTACATTACTGTGCTGCATCAATACACATCCTAGGACAACTCCGGAAGTATCACAACAAACTGCATACCCTTCTGTGCCTTTCGAAAGTACCAATACCGGTGTAGAAGTCAATTTATCTTTTAGCACTTGGAAACTTTTCTCACGTGCATCATTCCATTGAAACTTGATTGTCTTGTGTGTAAACTTTGTTAAAGGTGCTGCAATGGAAGAAAACCCTTCAACAAACCTTCTATAATAACCGGCCAATCCAAGAAAACTACAAATCTCTATAGGCGTCGTAGGCCTTGGCCAATTCTTCACCGCTTCTATCTTTTGCGTATTAACCCTTATCCCTTCATCTGACACTGTGACCCAAGAATTCTACGGATTTCAACCAAAATTCACATTTAGAGAAGTTGGCATATAATTTACGATCACGAAGAATCTGTAACACCTGTCGTAAGTGTTTGGCATGGTCTTCTTCTAATCTTGAATAAACCAGAATATCTATAAACACTGTCACAAACACATCTGGAAATGGCTTGAACACCCTATTCATTAAATCCATAAAACAACCATGGGTGGTATCTCAGGGGTAAAAGCCTAGCATGGGTCGATCCCAATTGATTATTGTTATTTTTTCACTGATCAGCTTAGGGCCTGGGCATTATATGAATGAACGATGAATGAATGAATGAGTGAATGAACGTAAAATCAAAGAAAGTAATGAATGTAATGTACATGGTTCCACACATACAGAATGTTGGTTTATCCATATTGATGACTCACTTGTTTTGATTCCATTAAAGTACTTATGTATCATGCAGTCTATTATAGCCTTACATACTCAGTACATTCTTCGTACCACCGTCCCTTGGGGGACTTACCTTACTTGCTGCAGGCACAGGTGCTAGTAGACCTCCACAGTAGGCTGCGGGTCATCTACTGATTATTGGTAAGCTCCAGTTCGATTCGGGGCTTTTCGAGTCATATGTGTACATATTGGTTTTGGTACTATATGGATGTATAAAGCGGAGACTTGTCCCGACTTTAGGATGGTTATGTAAATGTATCTGTTAGAGGCTTTGTAGACATTGTCAGACAATGAAGGCATGTATGTTCGTGTTGACTTGATGGCCCTAACGACCAAGTTTCATATATAGCATATGTTCTCCATGACTTCCGCCATTGGTATCTTATAATTATATGAGATAGAATGTTGTTCATAAAGAGACATGCATACAAATGTACATGAATAGAGATTGGTTCTCTCGGGCCTTAACAGCTTCGGGTGCCAGTCCGCCCCGTTGGAATTCGAGGCGTGACAGAATTTATCTTTAAACCTTTACTTGTTTCATAGTTTAAGGTATAAAGTAATTTCTTCTTGTGATATCTTCAATTCTTTTTTGGTATTCTTTGGAAGGTGATTAGTTTCAATACTAATTATTAGCTTAAGTTACTCATAAAGAGGTCAAGATCTGAATCTATTATTTTGATTCATTTTCTCAAGTAAAAGCGTTAGATTTCACTCATAAATCTATATGTTGTTACTTGGATCTTGTCAAGGCTTTAGAACATCCAATAATTTAGAAATTCGTGGATCATTCCTTTGAATTTCCCATATTTTTATTTCTAGTTTTCTTATTCTTTTAGTTTTGCTTCCGTACTCTAATATTTAAATTCTGAATTTGGGATCTCTCTAACTCTGCTGTTATCAAGTGGTATTAGAGTGTTTCTATTAAGATTCCATTTTTTTTGGAAAATCTTGGGATTTCTTGAACATCAAGAACAAAAAAATAGTAAAAAAAAAAAGAGAGAGAAAAAAAAAGAAAAAAAAGTTATCGTAGCAGTGAACAGTACATGTTTCAAAAATTGGGGGGAAAAAGACAAAAAGGTGATAACTTGCTCTCCAAGAAATTTGATTATTTTCTCTCCAAGAAATCTGATTACTTGCTCTCCGAGAAATTTGATTACTTTCTCTCTAAGAAAGTCATTTTTACTTGCTCTGTAAGATATCTGATTGCTTACTCTCCAAGAAAATAATTTTTTTGGAATTTTTTTTTCAAACAAGACGGAAAATAGTGGAGTTTCTAGATCTCTAAGAATAAGTGGATTTTCTTATTCTTAGGATTTGGTTCTATATACTTTCCTTTTATTTGTATTTTATTTCAACTAAATCCTACTTGTTGTAGGATTTTTTCTTTACTTTCTTTCGTCCCTAAAAAATCTATAACTTTATTATTAAGAACTTGATACTTGTTTTGGTTTAATAATAAATTTTCATGGTATTCGTTCAAAGGTTATTTTGAAGAAAAAAGACAAGTGTGGTGAGTTTAAGGAGGGAAAAGTCAAAATAAAAGTGTTATACTTGATATGTTCTTCAGATTGTAGCTTAGGATTATTATAAATCTAAAGATTTATCAAGAGTTACTTCCAGTTTTAAAAAAAAAGGTATAGAAATGAGTTTCTTTCCATACTATCTTGTTATTCCTTCTTTTGAAGATATTGACAAGTGAAGAACAAAGTGACATGATTGCACCACAATCTTGCTTTCATTATAAATAAACATCAATTTTCTAAGTGTCATAAAGTGGTCCATGTTAAATCATCTTGTGGAAAGCAAAAATGTGTTAAAGGAAGATCTATTAGTTCATGTGAACTGATTGAAGATTATATTTGTTTTCATGATAATGAGTTTGTTGATGGTGATTCTCTTATTGATCATATCTCTTATGTTGATAATCCTATAATTGGGGATAGAGAGAGAAAAAGTGAGGATGAAAGAGAATATTCAGAAGAGCAAGAGAGGGCAAAGTGTAAGCTCGAGAGTGGAACAAGGAGAGCTAGAAAAGAGAGGGGTGAATGATTTCTCACAAGAAAGGAGGGGGTTAAATGAAAAAGAAAAGATTGAAGAGAGTGAAATAAAGGAAGTTAAGAGTAATAAAAAATAAGAGAGTTTGAGTGAGATTCTTTCTTATTGTAACTCCAATTTTTCTAATCCTTCTTTTCTTAGTTGTGTTTTTTATTGTGTAGGAACTCTTGGGATGCACAAGTGGTTGAACCACCATTGGAGGAGTATTGTGATTTACTTGATTATTTGTGGTTCATGCCTAGTAATTATCAAAGAGTTAATGTGCAGGAAGACTCTTACTATGATACCTCCACCATTGTTTGATGAGGATGAACATGAATTTTTTGATTCACCTATTATTTATTTAATAAAATTCATGATATTGATAGAGAGGTGGAAGTTTGTGATAGAGAAAAGAATTTTCAAGAACGAAGGATGCAAGGATAAAAAGGGAAGTAAACTATTTGATGCTACTACTAGTGTTCACCTTTTTACTTCTCCCTATCTAAGTTTGATGAATTCTTGTTAGCTTATGCCAATATATCTTTACTAAAACTATAGTTAGATTTGTTTGATGATTGGCATGATATCCATTTGGGGTTTGAAAATACTATTATTAGGAAGATGGATTTATATCACGATCTGTTTAATGCAGTCTATGTATCTAGCTTATGTCATATGTTTAATGCATTTGAGAGTGGTTCTTGTTATAGTTGTTTACATGGAAAAAAATTATATTGGGATGATGATATCTACATATTTCATAGAGAAGTATTTATAACTGTTAGGCTTAATTGGATTAAGTGGACACATGGTCACTATCTTGTTTTGTTCTTACCTTATTCATTTATGATTAGTGTATGCAGCTTAGTAATGTTTGTTCTTTTCTACATTTCAAGGTTTAAAATTTGAGGAAGAATTTTCTTCAAGAAGAGGAAAATGATAGCATCCATGGAAGATCAACACTATTGGAGGAAAAGAATAAAGCTTTAGAGGCTACATGGAGGTCCATAACCAGATCTCAAACCAAGAAGTTCAATGACAAGGTCAATGGGATTCAATTGCATATCCAGAGGTGTCTTATAGGGGAAAGAAGAGCTTAAGCCCAAGGGAAATGAATTTTCAAAATGATACAACTATTTGGTGGCCCAAATTCAAGTCCAAGAGGAGGAATATTGGGGTCCAAAAGTCAGCTCTTAAATGTCAAAGGAAAGAGGGTCAAATTTACCTAAGTTAAATTCAACAATTATGGGCTTCTAAAAGAGATAAATTGGTGTCAAATGAAGCTTTTAAATGGAAGTAATTTTGTGCAAAAGTAGGTCAAGAAGGGTCCAAGAATTAGCCACAATAAAAGATGATTTATGCCCAAGTTTTGAGAGAAGACTAGTCAAACTTTCCAAGATTATTAAGATTCTTTTCCTTGTTGAGTTTTATTTTATTTCTTTGTTTAGATATAGACTATTTAATACTTTCCTAGTTCTATTTAAGTACCTTATAGTACTATTTAATGCTTTTCTAGTTCTATGCCAGGTTTTCCTAGTGAAGTAGTAGTTTATTTCCTTTCTAGTGTAGGAATTACCTTGTAATTTTCTTTTCATATTTTAGTTGCCCCTTTAGCTTGTCCAAAGGGTTCTTGAACATCATCCCTCCTACTCCTATAAATAGGAGTCTTTTCATTCATTAAAACACATTACATTACAATTAGATTGATATTAATAATATTTTGAGAGTTCTATTGAACCTTTGTTAGTTGTACTTTGAGAATTTATCTTTAAACCTTTACTTGTTTCATAGTTTAAGTTATAAGGTAATTTCTTCTTGTGATATCTTTGATTCCTTTTTGGTATTCTTTATAAGATGATTAGTTCCAATACTAATTATTGTCTTATGTTACTCATAAAGTGGTCAAGATCTGAATCTATTGTTTTGATTAGTTTTCTCAAGTAAAGGCGTTAGATTTCACTCATAAATCTATACGTTATTACTTGGATCTTGTTAAGGCTTTAGAACATCCAATATTTTAGAAATTCTTGGATCATTCCTTTGAATTTTCCATATCTTTATTTCTAGTTTTCTGATTCTTTTAGTTTTACTTCCAAACTCTAATATTTAAAATTTGAATTTGGGATCTCCCTAACCCCGTTGTTATCACACACATCGTACCAAACTTCTTCTTGATATTTACCTCATGAAAAGGGTACCTTCACTCTTTTGTCAACCCAATTCCCTTTCTCATCATAATAGGGATCCCATTTCTTCACATAATGTAACCTCTACCATTCAATAGTATAAGGGGAGGGGAAGTTTGTAGGAAATTGGTTGTTAAGGATAAGAGAGAATCCAGCATATCCACAAACGTTCACATTTATTTAAAGAATTAGCCTCTTTGGGCTATCCTTTCTTGAAAATATTGGGTTTTCTTACAACTCCTTTATACCTACAAAACACGCAAACCAAATTAGTAATAAAAGTTCTTCACCATCACTTGTATCAGCACTCCTTATGCTTGGCTAGCACCACTCAAATGTACTTACACATTCTAGCTTTTTACCACTCAAAGATCCGGCCAAAGTTGCTATTCAATTCGATCAATCACTTGCCAAGAGTCACAAACCAACCTTAAGGATAGAATGATATTTGTTAATTGAAGTATGGATGACTTCATAAAATCTAAAAGACTTGAATCAAGAAAATTAACAATGAAATAAAAATAGGAAAGTACAAGAAAGAAATTAGCACGAAAGTAAAGAAATCAAACTCAAATAACTTGATAATATTTAGTAGGGAAATCTACTAATTAAAATCAAGTTATAAGATCAAAGAGAAACGTAAAACTAAAGAAAAAAGAAACTAATGTACCATGATTTGGAATAAGAAAAGTATTTGGGAAGAAATTCGGTTGAATTCATTAAGAAAAAACCCCAAAAATGAAAAAAAAAAAACTTGAAAAATTCTTCAAAATGTAGCTGAGCCATCGCTAGAGTCCACTAAAGCTGGTCTAGAGGGCCTGGTAGCACTGACTTGAGCGCTAGAGTTATTTGGGGATCGCTGAAGCCGGCTGGGGAGAGTTGGAGCTGGCTGCTGGGGTGGGAGATTGTCACGGCCCAAATTATCGGATCGTAGGGCACCTACTCTAATCCACCTAGAGAGTAGAACCCCTTTCCACCCTTTCAACAAGATATAGGAAAGTCTGAAAATAAGTAAAAAAATACCCAAATCCTTATTACAACAGATTTTACAACATATATAAATGCGGAATGAAAACTACTCAAGGACCTAGTTTAAACAGGTACAAGATCTTTTAGTTTAAGAAAGATAAGACTAAACACAACTTCCACCATGAATGAGAGGAGTAGAAGTTGTTGGAGATCACTATCCATGTCACCTAAGAAACATCAACTAATCCTGCAACCATACTATACCCCAAAAAGGGAATAGCAAGAGTAGAATCAGTACAAACAACACGTACTGGTAGGTATTATTGGCTGAACAGGGTTAGATCACGTAAACACAACATAAAAAACACAAAAAGAAAACATGACAACTTATATAACAATTTAATTCGTAACACCTTCATCCACTTATGCTCTCTTCATCCTTTGTTTTGACTAAGAGTACTTCCATTCTTATTCTCGTTGATCATTCATCACCTTCACATCAAGTGTCATCCATCCTAGCTCTCACCTTTTTAACCCCAATAGTTATTATAAGACAATCTATTTCACTTATGCCTTGATTAACCAAAATGATATATGAAAACCAATAATCATCACCTTGTAGCAAGTACAACTACGAACACACATTATGATAAATACCCAAAGTTTATGACACTTAGCCTTTTAAAGAAACTCTACAACTTCAGTCAAGTACAAGTCAAGTCAAACCATGACCAAGTCAACAACCCTGACTCTAACAATATCTAAGTCAACAAACCATGACTCTAACCATATCCAAGTCAACAAACCATGACTCTAACAATATCCAAGTCAACAAACCATGACCCTAACAACAAGAATCCCAAAATATGTGATAGGTAACCAAACCACACAAGAATCTAAAATATATCAAGCAACATCATAATTCGGTTCTCTCAAGGAACCTATAACAACAATCATAATATAACTCAGTCCACTCATGAAACCAATATAAATACCAATACCTTTTACACACACGCTAAGGGTCTTATGGTCGCCCACTAGCCATGACTTGCAGGGGACGAGCTCTTACTCGTGTACTATACCGGTGTGGTACCAGAGCCAACCAATGAATCATAATATCAACCAATCCTGTGAATATGTCCAAATATTTGTACACCCCACGATAATAAAAGATATCACAACAATAAACAACCATCCAAACATTTAGTCAACTCAAGTTAATCATTTCATGTAAACAATAATCATTCTTTAACACACCATGTCCCAAGTAGATAGGATTCATTTGTTTAATAAATTACAGCATGTCCGAAAACCAATCCACGACTTATTCAAGTAGGTATTATCAAGCCATCTTTATCAAATTCAAGTATTCCTTTATAGGAGTGCACATTCAACCTAAAGGAGTCTAAACTCTAGTTCAACATTCATAAATTCATTAACTAACCCAATCCTCCTTGATTTATAATGAGACCAGGGATTCTACTATTATCTAGCAACCCCTAAATTCAAGTCATTACTAAGTTCAAGACCTACTCTATTAGCCAATCATTCAACTCTATTCAACTTACAATCTAGTTTTAGTCATGCACCTTTATACCCTCTACTTTCTAACCCTTAGCCTAACTTGACTTTAGGCTCGTAAGTTATGTCATCGCCTCCTCATAATATAAACAATTCTCATCACTAACTTTAAGCAAGATTATCGCGTATTTCAACACACATATATCAAGTTAACCCTTTTTAGGGTAATTAGGCTAAATCACTAGATTATAAGATCACACAATCTCGTTATCACGTATATTCACATTACAATCTACTATGAAGTCATGCAAACACAAAACACCCTTTAAGGATTCATAAATTAATATATCAACGCACAGTTAGGTCCTGATCACATTAAATACATGCTTTATCCATCCAAACTCCATGCTCGCAAGCCTAAGCATGATTTCTCTCGTCAAATCTACATTATGGATACGATTACTAACCACAGTCTACTACTTATAAACCATAAATTACCTGGGTGTCAAGATGCTGCAACAAATAATCTATATCATTGATGATCTTTCTTCTTCTTCACATTTTCAAAGGCTAAATCATCTAATAAACAACAACTACAAGAGTAATTAATAAAATACTCTTCAAACAAATACATTGGGAATTCAAACCCACTAATTTTACCCTTATTCATAGCCTACAAATTTATCTGAGAGTCAATTAACCACAAAATAGTTCCTACAAGCTTAACCCAAATCCATTAATGGAGTTTTTTAGGCTAAAGCTTTCACCTTTATTGAACTGAAGGTCCCCAACTATCAACTTTTATGTTCTTGAACCTTAATTTCATACTAGGAAGAATTAATTCATAATCAAAAAATAATTCTAGGTGAAAATACATAAACCCATGGGTTTTCCCCATAAATTAATGAACCTAGGATTCTACACCATAAAAATTTCACCATAAATTCCCCATTCTAACGATTCTAGAAGATGAACGGATTAAATGTTGTTAAAAACGAGTAAAATCTTACCTCAACGAAGGATTTCCATCCCCAATCATGAGCAAATCACTCCTCTAGGGCTTAGGAATGAAATATTTGAGTTTTTGGGGATGAAACCCGTCAAAATCAGCTTTTAAACTACTGTTAACATCACTATAGCGACTTGATCCCGCTACAGCGGCCTCATCTTTTTCAATATGGACAGTCTTCAGTAAAACGATCATAACATTTTACTCAGAGAGCGGATTAATGAACGGTCAATTGAGTTGGAAAGAAGACTCAGAGATCTTTAATTTGGTGGGTACTGGGACCCTCCTTATATTTTATGAGGAGTGCTCATTTGAAGTTGACCCTAGTTTAAACTTAGTTCGAAACTAAATCGGCAAGGATACTTTCAACTTAACTTTGTGCTAGGGGTATTGTATAACCTTAGTACACATCAAATGCACTCCCATACTAAAGAATTAATCCTAACACTTATGACGAATGAGAAGCACGTGCCTTTACTGCATATATTTTCAGTAACGACGGAATCGATCGTTACAACAGATTCCAATTTACCATCCGTTTGTCCCCAAACGGGCATTGAGTGAAGAGAACCACGAGGTCAGAATTAAAAATATACTACTTTCAAAGTTGCTTATGCAGCACCTTACTTACCCACTTGCTATCGTTTATCAACTAAATCGCCCAAAATCGCCCTTGCCCTTCCCCAAAATGGGTTTTTAAAATAATGAAATATTTTGAGGAAAAATCTAATTAAATGGCGATTTACCCTGCTGTAGCGACCTATGTCGCTATAACGACATTGATCCCGCTATAGCGGTCTTTTTCCGCTTTGGAGCATGCACGTTGCTATAGATGCATAGGCGAGCCAGAACATTCGATTTTCTTCCAAACTCCCCTTTTCATAACACACCTTAAATTCAATACATCCCGAACAAACCCCTTTACATCAAGATCGATACCGAGAGTTCAACTCCCCCAAATTCGATTCCAAAAAGTCCTACGGGTTCCTTATCATCTCAGCTAACATAAAATCAAGTTAAACCTTATTATATCTACATAATCCATTCCCGAATTTCCCTAGATCATACCTTTCTCAGATTTTGTCCAAGACTAGTCTAGCCTGAAAATTCTAACTCCCAACCCGAGGAAAATCTTAAATCAAATTTTTGTGCACTAGACTTATCTTTAAAGACGAAAAAGGTCGTTACAAAACCACAAAATGTCGGACTTCCATTGGAACTCACCCTAGCCTAAGATTTTATTAACTTCCATCCTAGGAAAAACTTTACCCGGGCAATTAAACCCTAACAATAATATAACAAACACAACATCACTAAATACTATACTTTTTTTTTCCCCTTGAGACATCTATTTTAGGACCCTTTTTCACCCATCCATGATCAATGCATAAGAATAGACCGTCTAGAGTACAACCATCAACCAATACACCACTAAGGGCTTCATTAACACATAAATTCTCCACCCCAACTTACATTAGTCTATTCGACCCTCAACAATCAATATTTCTCAAACAATCCACTCATCTATTATTATATAAGGACAACCATACTCCTTTAGCCCCACAACTAGCTTAAGGTTAGTCAAATTACCGACTCAACATGCCTCAATCACTCAAGGAGCAATAACAACCAAGTATTATCATGATCAACAAAAGGGATATGAATATTCAAGAATACATCTAATAACCACATTCCCTCAACCGACCCTACAACTAAGGAGCATCAATAATAATTAAGCTATCTCATTGCAACGACCCTAGCAATTCGATTATACCATTTTTAAGGGATACTATTAATCGATAATTATTGTCATATAATAAGCATATAAGCAATGTCAAACAATAATCAGTCAATAACAAGTCATTTTATTAATCAATACATGGGTGATTATTTCTACCAATAGACAACGATAATTACTATTTCACAAATACAAGGGAACTTGGTCCCACCATAACTTCATGATTTCTTCGTCAACTACACATTATAATCACAATGCAAGAAGTTACTCAATCAACAATAAAATCACCAAGTCAAATAAAGTCTGACGTTTAAATATGTAAGTCACCTCAAATAGACAACAACGGCCACGTCAGACATTTAACTTATCAACATATCATATCTTATCAACCACATTATAATCTCAAGACCAAACCTAGTAATTCATGAAACAATAAATCATTACTCTAAATTAGTTTTGAATCACAACAAGAACCTTTCATTACAACAAGTCCCTCTATCATGCAATAATAGCCCCTTTTACCATGGTTCTTAACTAAATTCCAACTGCCCTGAAACAAGAGTTTCCCACAGTCATAAGCCACATTTTCCTTATCATTTTTGCCAATGACCAAACCATGCCAAGTATATAGAATACACTTACTATGACACCACATAACAAATAATTTCCTTTAACCATCAACACATAACCAAGTTGCCACCTTTCACAATTTTCAAAATTCACATAAGTCAATCAATCGCAAGTAATATAAGACAAGCAACAAGACAAGCAACAAACCTACTCAAATTTCTTCACACGCCACAAAATGCACAACAACTTGCAATTCTTACCTATCACGGTTCAAATTTAATCTAATAACTTAAAATCATGATTACATCTTATATTAGACCAACAAAGTTACAACCAATCGATTTCATCATAATTCATATGACAATCATAAGTTTCAGCCCTTATAGACAAATACCAATTGGAATTAACTAGATTACAATTATGATTGTAGAGATACTAATTGAAATTGAGAGATACCAATTGGATTCAGCCCATATAAGAAACTATACAAACTGCATGAGAGGAAAGAAAGAAGTGCAATAATTTCCTAGAATGCCTCATAGCTTCCTAAAGATTAGATGTGGATGTCAACATGTCAATCCATAGGACTGTACTCGACATTAGCTCTTGTACTAGGAGACCGGTAACCTAGGCTCTGATATCAAATTTTCATGACTCAAATTACGGGATCATGAGGGCACCAACTTTAATCTACCTAGCTAGGATAACCCCTTACCACCCTTTCAACAAGATATATGAAAGTCTGAAAATAAGAAACAAAATACCTAAATCCTTATTATAACATATTTTATAACGTATATAAATACAGAATGAAAACTATCTAAGGACCTAGTCTAAACAAGTACAAAAGCTTCTAAGTTAAGAAAGATAAGAGTGGAAATAACTTACACCATGAATGAGAGGACTAGAAGATGTTGGAGATCACTAGCCATGTCACTTAAGAAACATCAACTGATCCTGTAACCAAACTATATTCCAAAAAGGGTATAAAAAGAGTAGTATCAGTACAAATAATACGTACTGGAAGGTATCATTGGCTGACCAGGGTAAGATCACGTAAACACAATATAAAAATCACAAAAAAAAACATAATAACTTATATAACAATTTAATTTGTAACACCGTCATCCATTTATGCTATATTCATCCCTTGTTTTAACTAAGAGTAATTCCATTCTTTTTCCCATTGGTCATTCATCACCTTCACATCAAGTGTCATCCATCCTAGCCCTTACTTGTTTGACCCCAATAGTTATTATAAGCCAATCTATTTCACTTATGCCTCAATTAACTTCTATGATAAAAGAAAACCAATAATCATCACCTTGTAACAAGTACAACTACGAACACACATTATGATAAATACCCTAAATTTATGAAACTTAGCTTTTTCAAGTCACTCTACAACTTCAGTCAAGTTCAAGTCCAGAGAAAACAAATCAAGTCAAACAATGACCAAGTAAACAACCCAGACTCTAACAATATCTAAGTCAACAAACCATGACTCTAACTATATCCAAGTCAACAAACCATGACTCTAACAATATCCAAGTCAACAAACCATGACCCTAACAACCAGAATCCTAAAATATATGATAAGTAACCAGACCACACAAGAATCCCAAATATATCAAGAAATATCATAATATGAATCACTCAAGAAACCCACAACAACAACCATAATATAACTCGGTCCACTCATGAAACCAATATCAATAGCAATACCTTGTACACATATGCTAAGGGTCTTATGGTCGCCCACTAGCCATGACCTGCAGGGGATGAGCTCATATCCATGTACATGTACCGGCGTGGTACCCGAGTCAACTAATAAATCATAATATCAACCAATCCTGTGAAGATGTTCAAATACCGTTACACCTCATGATAATAACAGATATCACAACAATAAACAACCATCCAAACACTTAGTCAACTCGAGCTAATCATTCCATGTAAATAATAATCATTCTTTAACACACCAAGTCACAAGTAGATATGATTCATTTGTGTCATAAATTACAGCATGTTCAAAGACCAATCCATGACTTATTCAAGTAAGTATTATCAAGCCATCTTTATCAAATTCAAGTATTCCTTTTTAGGAGTGCACATTCCACCCAAAGAAGTCCAAACTAGTTCAACATTCATAAATTCATTAACTAATTCAATCCTCCTTTATTTATATCGACAGTGGGGATTCCACTATTATCTAGCAACTCCTATATTCAAGTCATTATTAGGTTCAAGACCTACTCCATTAGCCAATCATTTATCTCTATTCAACTTACAATCTAGTTTTAGTCATGCACCTTTATACCCTCTACTTTCTAACTTTTAGCCTAACTTGACTTTAGGCTTTTAAGTTATGTCACCGCCTTCTCATACCATAATCAGTTCTCATCTCTAACTTTAAGCAAGATTATCTCATATTTCAACATACATAATATCAAGCTCACCCTTTTAATGGTAATTAGGCTAAATCACTAGATTATAAGATCACAAAATCTCCTAATCACCTATATTCACATAATTCACATTACAATCCACAATGAAGTCTTGCAAACAAAAAACACCCATTAAGGATTTATAAATTAATATATCAACATGCAATTAGGTCACGATCACATTAAATACCTGTTTTATCCATCCAAACTCCATACCCACATGCCTAAGCATGATTTCTCCTGTCAAATCTACATTATGGATACGATTACTAACTGCAGTCTACTATTCATAAACCATAACCTACCTGGGTACCAAGATGCTACAACAAATAAGCTATATCATGGATGATCGTCCTTCTTCTTCACACTTTCGAAGACTAAATCATCTAACAAACAACAATTACAAGAGTAATTAATAAACTGCTTTTCAAACAAATACCTTGGGAATTCAAACCCACTAATTTTACCCTTATTCATGACCTATAAATTTACCCAAGAGTCTATTAATCATAAAATGGTTCCTTCAAGCTCAATCCAACTCCATTAATGGAGTTTTTTAGGATAAAGGTTCTACCTTTATTGAATTCAAGGTCTCCAACTATCAACTTTTATATTTTTGAACCTTAATTTCATACTAGGAAGAGTTAATTCATAATAAAAAATCAATTCTAGGTGAAAATACATAAACCCATGGGTTTTACCCATAATTTCATGAACCTAGGATTCTAAACCAAAAGAATTTCACCATAAATTCCTCATTCTAATGATTCTAGAAGATGAACGGTTTAAATATTGTTAAAAAGGAGTAAAATCTTACCTCAACTAAGGATTTCCACCCCAATCATGAGCAAATCGCTCCTCTAGGGCTTAGGAATGAAATATTTGAGTTTTGGGGACTGAAACCCATCAAAATCAGGTTTTAAAATGTTGTTGACATTGCTATAGCGACTTGAGCCTGCTATAGCGGCCTCAACTTTTCCAGAATGGACAGTTTTCAGTAAAATGGTCATAACTTCTTTCGCAGGAAGCGGATTAACAAATGGTCAATTGAGTTGGAAAAAAGACTCAAAGATATTTAATTTTATGGGTATTGGTACCCCTAACTCCTTATATTCTAGGAGGAATGTTCATTTGAAGTTGATCCTAGTTTAAACTTAGCCCGAAATTAAATCGGCAAGGATACTTTAAACTTAACTTTGTGCTAGGGGTATTGTATGACCTTAGTATTCTTCATTATTTATAGACTACACTAGTAAATACAAAAATACTATTAATGAAAGAAGGATATTCTTAAGCACGAGGCTTGTATGTCAAGAATAGCCAGTTTGTGTTCATAGTCTCTTTCTTCCTTTTGTGAGTAGTCTTTTATGTAAAGCCTTGTATTTCCACTTTAGCACGTTCCTAAGATGCAAGCCCTCATTTCAAGCTCTTTCCAAGCCTCCAAAGTATTGACTTGACATAAAGCTCTTCACCTCCTTATTTTAGCTTGGCATGCATACATTATGATAGTAATACACCTGCCAAACAGAGTAGTACTACAAGGATCACCACCCATAATTTTGTGAGATGATTATTCTTGTAAGGGGGAGGAGTAGGGATAGTAGCAGCCTCATGTATGAAGTAATGAATAAAATAACAGGCAGAGGAAAAAACTCAGGCTCAGGCAACCCCTCCTCAGTCTGAAGAAGGAGGCTGTCCAGTTCAGCCAGTAGTAGTGAATCTAGATTTGAGGGTTCAGATGATGATAGATCCAAAGATGGAGCATATGCACAAACCTCTAGTTTTAGGAAAACCATATCCAATGCAGATACTACCTCTTCAGGGCGAAAAAGACAAATAGAAATTTGGGGCAAGTCTACCCAATACCATGATGTTGTTAGGTGGAAAGTTCTAGGAATATTGGCCATATCAGAAAGGGTTGGCCTACATAGAGAAGGGAAACATCAAACAAAGTATATTAAAAGAGCCTCAGATCCAAACTATGGATTTGGATGAGCTTTCACACATTTGAGATTTTTTGACAAATATCAGTTGAGATAGATGGGTGAAGATTCAAGCAAGTACAACCCAAAATGGTTTGTGAGTTCTATACTGCATATGCAGCCACTTTGATAAACTCAGCCCCCAACGGGGCAAGTAGGTTGATATATCCAAGTGCACCATCTAAAGTTTACTATTTCACCCATGATTTTGAGGCTATGATAAATACTTTAGAGTATGAGCATCGCCTGAAGGCCATAAATGATAAAAAGTCGCATTTATTGGACCCCGATGAGAAAATAAGGTAGCTTAAGTAGATTGCTTCCATTATTGCTGAGTAAGTGGAGGAAGCTAAATGGGTGAGTAGCAATGTTGGAATAACCATGACATCATTGAATTTCACCGCCAAGTTTTAGTGGGCTATTATTCAATTTAGATTGAGTCCCACTAGTAGAGATAACACACTTACCCCTAATAGAGTTGTTTTATTGGATAGTCCTATGTCTGGGTATGCAATAAACATGCCCCAGTATATTATTGATGAGATTCAAGAGAGAGTATTGAGGGACAACACCAATATTCCTTTTCCATGCCTCATGTTTGATTTGTGAAAATAGGTAGTGGTGCCCATCTTCTCGGGTGTAGATCATGTAGTTGAGGTAACTCGTGCTCATGATATTGGTTTGATTCGTGATGAGGTGAATTCGGTTACATATTTAGGTCTTAGCCTTCTAATTTATCAGGTGTTGCTCTTCTTGAGGAGGTTTTAGATACATGTACGTATCTTTATAAGGCTACTACTGAGCCATAGATTGAGTCTGAGCCTCCAGATGTTGAGGTTGACACTAAAGTAGCTCCTATTTTAACATTCGTAGATTCGAAAAATCATACAACAACTATAGCTGCACATCCTCCAGCCCACTACCATGATCACTATCTCACAGGAGTTCTTGAAGGATGTAGTATATCAGACATCCATACAATGAAGTAGTTAGGCTTACTCATGTAACAGTTAAAACCATGGGTGAGAACTTCTATTGAGGCTTTTAAGACCTAGTTGAAAGATTCATGAGATCAGTCCGTGCAAGAGTTGCATGGACATATCGATGATATTGAGGAGTGAGAAAATTTAAGGCCCAGGAGTTGTCGTTTCTACACTTGGGAAAGTTATTTGCCAAACTCTCTCAGTAGCGGGAAGATATTACAGCCTTGCAGACTAGGCAAGGCCGAGTTACTCAAGAACCATTCATTACCATCACTAAGATGCCACAGGCAACACTAGCTCTATTTGATTTATTGTGAATGAGTCACCTCCCAGCTAATAAGGGAATAGGGCCAGACCTAAGAAAGATGGTGATGAGAGTGACCCCCAAAGGTTTATCAAGGAAGAGAGGAGAGAGCATATAAATACACATAGGATTTCCCTAAAGGATACCAGACTTAGAGAAAAGGTTGATCTTTCATGGGATAGAGGAGAGTCCACGAGCACGTCACCGGTGAGTGCCGCAGCTACTGGAGGCAATGTCCCTTCAATTGAGCCTTTCCCATTAAGTATGCCAGGAACCAACATTGACACTATGACACTAGACTCTCACGCCTAGGATGCTATAGGTAAGTTCGTACCTCTCGTTGTTTATTCTTTTTAATCCATTAGGGACAATGCATTTTTATTTTGATGGGGTAGAGGTACTTATGTCTATGTGTCCATCCTTGGGTTTTTCTTGCTATTTTTCATTTCCCTTGGGTGATTATTTTTTGTTGAACCGGTATGTTTAGGTAGTTTTGGGTTTTTTGTTTTGTGCGTACAATATAGAACTTGCCCTATTAGTCTTGCCAAGGTCTTAGGATAGTTGGGTTAGGAAAGGATCATAGGCCAGTTTAGATAAGCCCACTTTTAATCCAAAAAGACCTGCCAAATGATAAACATAATCCCTAGATCCCTATTTTGAGCCTAAGAAACCTTTTTGTTTGATTAACCCATGCACCTTCACAGTTTTTCTTTGAATTCATACTTTAGAACCTGTCAAAACCCAAACCCGTCATGAGTGGCATCCATACTACTCATCCGGTAGGAGAACCAACTACCCCAAAAACTAAATCCATGATCAACACCTAGAGGAAATAAATAGAACTAATCCATCAGCAAAATATCAAGTCTAAAAACCAAACATAAGTACAACTTAAAGGCAGAACATTGTACTTAACTAAAACTATTCCTAGGACCCAAAAGCCATCCGTACCAAAACTACTAAGGATTGTCAAGAAGGTGATGCAACCCTAAAACTAAAATAAAAAGCATAAGTGCAGAAATAAAGACTCTATCATTCGAGAAGGTTTCATGGTAGCCTGAAACATACTGCACACCCTTGAATTTGAAGTCCAACGCTAGAATTCACAAGTGAAGCCTTGAAGGAGACGTTGGAATATGTGTTGCACTCACAAAAGTAAGAGTAAGTGTAGAATCAGCATACAAGAAAACAACGGTGTACTGGCGGGGTCATTTGGCCAACCCAAGATGATAATAAGAGCACTTAACTAAAACATAGTATAACAAGTTAATTCAAGCTCAATCAACCTACACCTAGCACAACAAGCATCAAATAAGCAATTTAGAGTTACAAGCAGCAAGTCAATACACTTACAACCAAGTAAAGTTCAATCAAGCCAAGTCAAACAAGTCAATACCACTTAAGCAAATATCAAGCATATATAATTATATTCCCCGGTTCACTCATGGAACCGTCAAACTCACCTAAGCCTCGTACATATATGTTATGGGTATCATAACCACCCTCTAGCCATGACCTGTAGGGGATAAATTCCATCCATGTAGGTAAATCCCAGACATAAGTGTTTGTCAACCTTATTCCACCAACAAACTGTGAGATCCCAAATACCAAGACATTCCACAATAATCAATAAGGTAGATCAAAATAATTCAACAAAGAAAATCATTTGAATTGACCACACCAACAACATGCATTAGCAGGCCACACTACGAAGTAGTTATCGTGCACATATAATAAAAATTAGATTAAACTACAATACCATCACCTACCTCAATCCAAGCTTGCACAACTCAATTAAGCCTGAGCCTTGCCTTTTCGTGCAATTTCTACTTGATCTCGGTCTAGAAAATGCATCAAACGTATAATTAATGAAATGACCTAACACATTGGGAATTATAACTCACACCCAAACCCTAAGGCCAAGTTCATGATCATTCCCTGCCTATTTTAGGGCTTTCTATCGTAATTCACCTAAAACTACCAATTATATGGATAAACTGTGAATTAACGGAATGCAAGGGTAAATTAACCATTAATAATCAAGACCCATTAACTTTATACATAATTACTCCCTTGCACCAGAAAAATGACTAAATTTTGCCCTAAACCCTCCCTGAACTCCATATATTAGCAATTCTAAGGCTAAATTTTCAGATACTAGCTAACGGGGATGAAATCCATACCTTATCAAAGCCAAACAATGATAATCTGATGAAAATCGCCTAAAATCACCTCTCCTTTGCCCCAAAATGTGTTTTAGAAAAATAAACCATTTTGAGGAATTTTAAAAGAAATCTGCTACTTCATTGCTATAGCGACATACGTTGCTATATGTGTTAGTATAGCGACATTGCTATAGTGACACATGTCCCTATAGCGATCGTTGATCGGGTTGTCCATCGCTATAGAGGGATTTTTTTTGCTATAGTGATATGCACTCGCTATAGCAACATCGATGGGAAAGAATGTCCTGAGTCACCCAAAAATCCCAAATTTTACAACACACTTTAAATCTGAGACATTCCAAACAATGCCTTTTATGCTAAGATCGATTTCGGGAGTTCTACTTACCTAAATTCAATTTCGTAAATTCCTATGGGTTCCTTATCGCCTGGGCTAACTAGAAATCAAATCAAACCCCATCAAACTAGAACCGAGATCATACCTCACTCAGATTTCATCCGAAACTAGCCTAGCCTAAAATTTATAACTTTAAATTTGGGAAGAATTTTAACATTGAATTTTAAATGAAAGACTTATATGTAAAGACAGAAATGGTCGTTAAAACATATACCAATTTATCCATCATTCATCCTCGAATGATCATACGAGAAAATAAGCCAAAACAAGGAAAGAAAAGAGTACATGTATCCCAAAACAATTGAGGGTACTTGTCCTGTATGTCCTTCTCGGTTTTTCAAGTGGCTTCCTCAACCGGATGATGCTTCTATTAAACCTTAACCGAATGAATTTCCTTTATCCTCAACTTTCGAACATCCTGATCTAGAATCACTACACGTTCCTCATCTTAAGCCAAATCCTTATCTAAGAGAACTGAATCCCACTTAATGATGTAGTCTCCATCCCATGGTATCGTTTAAGCATAGAGACATGAAATACCGTATGAACTCCCGACAACCCCAATGGTAAAGCTAACTTGTATGCAACTGAACCCACATCCTCAAGAACCTCAAAGGGACCAATATACCTAAAGCTGAGCTTTCCCCTATTGCCGAACCTCATGACTCCCTTCACGGGAGACACCTTAAGCAAAACTTGCTCACCAACATTGAAGTCTATGTATCTTTTGTTATGGTTCGCATACTCTTTCTTCCTACTTTGAGCAGCCAACAACTTGGTTTGAATGAACCTTACTTTCTCTTAAGCCTCCTTCACCAAGTCAGTACCCAAAGGTTTAATATCTCCAGTCCCAAACCACCCAATAGGTGACCTACACTTTCTTCCATAGAGTACCTAGAATGGTGCCATATCGATGCTGGAGTGATAGCTATTATTGTATGAAAACTCATGCAATGGAAGAAACTAGTCCCAATGACCACTAAAGTTAATCACGTAGGCCCTCAACATGTCCTCTAGCACCTGAATCATTCTCTCCGACTAACCATCAGTTTGAGGATGAAAATTTGTGCTAAAGGTGAGCTTGGTGCCCAAATCCTCATGTAACCTGTCCCAAAATTTAGAAGTGTACTTTTCTTCTCTATCAAAAATGATGGTAAGGGGTACACCACGAAGCCTTACTATTTATTTGATGTAGATTTTAGCTAACTGCTAGGAGTTATAGTCTACCCAAAATGGCAAAAAGTGAGCTGATTTCGTCAACCAATCCACTATTACCTAAATGGAGTCATATTTTCCCAAGGTCTTAAGATGACCCACCACAAAATCCATAGTAATGTTCTCCCATTTCCATATAGGTATAGGCATTCTCTGAAGCAACCATGCAGGCCCTTATTGTCCATACTTCACCTGCTGACAATTGCGACACTTGGACATATAATCCACTATGTCCCTCTTCATCTCGAGACACTAGTAAAGCTTCCTTAAGTCATGGTACATTTTGGTTGTACATAGATAAATAGAATAACGCAAACCATGGGCTTCTGAAAGTACAGCGTGATTCAAATAACCAACCTGAGAAACACATAACCTTCCCTTGAACCACAACACCCCACTCGCATCAAGAGTGGCATCCGCCACCTCCCTACGTACCACTTTATCCCTGAGTGCATTCAACTTCTAGTCCTTAAATTTCTTGGCCTTAATTTGATCAAGAAATGTTGACTTTACCTAAACACTAGCCAATACTTCACCCCTGTCTGAAATCCCAAACTGCGTACTCTGAGATGCTAGAGTCTGAAACTCTCTAGCTAAAGGTTGCTTGGACAACCTCAAGAATGAAAAACTACCCATATTTATATTTTTACGGCTCAGTGCATCTGCACCACATTGGCCTTACCTAGATGATATTGAATAGTCAAATCATAATACTTTAACAATTTCATTCATATCTGCTGCCTTAGATTCAAAACTTTTTGAGTAAACACATATTACAGGCTACGGTGGTCTATGAAAACCTCACACTTGACATCATAAAGATAGTGTCTCCAAATCTTTAATGCGAACACCACCACTGCCAACTTCAAGTCATGAGTTGGGTAATTCTTTTCATGAGGCTTTAACTGCCTTGAAGCATAAGCAATGACATTCCTATCCTGCATTAACACATCACAAAATACTATAAAGTCCTTACCTTCAACCGTTAAAGAAAGGATAGGAGTTGTAGGCAAGAGTGTCTTGAGCTTTTGGAAGCTCTTCTCATATTGGTCTAACTAAACGAATGGCACTTCCTTTTGAGTCAGCCTTGTTAAGTACATTATAATGGATGCAAAGTTCTTGACAAACTTGTGGTAATAACTAGAAAGACCCACAAAGCTCCTTACCTTGGTCACTTGGCTACGCTGTATCCAACTCTTAACTGCCACAATCTTCTGAGGGTCCACCATCACTCTCTTCTCAAAAATAATGTGCCCCAAAAAGGCAACTAAAGACAACCAGAACTCACACTTTGAAAACATAGCAAATAGTCGCTTCTCCCTTAGAATCTCCAACACTATATGAAGGTGACCTGCATGCTCCTTCTTACTCTGGGAGTAAACTAGAATGTCATTAATAAACACAATAATAAAGGAGCTGCAGGTGCATTGGTTATCCCGAAATACATCCACAAAAACTCATAATAGCCAAACCGAGTTCTAAAAGCTATCTTTGGTATGTCCTCTGGTCTAATTTTCAACTGATGGCAACCCGAACCACAAGTCAATTTTGGAAAAAACCATCGCACCCTGTAACTGGTCAAACAGATCATCTATGCGAGGTAAGGGATATTTATTTCTAATGGTAACCTTGTTTAGTTGTCTATAATCAATGCACATCCTCATACTACCATCCTTCTTTTTAAGAAAAAGGAGCGGAGCACCCCAAAGTGAAGTACGTGGATGAATAAAACCCTTGTCAAGTAGTTCCTGCAATTGAGTTTTGAGTTCCCTCAACTCTACTGGAGCCATTCCATATAGTGGGATAGATATAGGGTGAGTGCTCGGCTCTAAATTATTACAGAAATCAATAACCCTATCTAGATGCATACCTGGTAAATCTGAAGAAAAAACTTCCTGGAATTTGAAAACCACCGGAACTAACTTAATAGAAGGGAACCCCACACTCTCATCCTGAATGTGAGCTAAAAATGTTGAACACCTCTTCCCCACTAACCTCTTAGCCCAAACAAATGATATAATTTTCACTGGTTTGGCCTTATACACTCCCTCCCACTCTAGTTCCTTCATACCACGAATAGCTAGAGTCACTGTCTTAGTATTAGAGTTTAAGGCAGCGTGATATGGAGATAACCAGGTCATACCCAGAATTACATCAAAGTCCAACATCTCAAGAATAATTAAGTCTACCTAAGTAAGAAAACCTACAAATAACACAGAACAAGAATGGTAAGCATGGGTTACTACCACAGACGCACTAATAGGAGTAGACATATAAATAGGAATTGAATAGACACATAAGAATAAGTAGACCCTGGGTAAAATAAAACAGAAGCCATCTGGTCACAAACAAAAATGGTACCTGTGATAACTGCATCAGAAGCCTTAGCATAAGCATTTCCCAAAAAGGCATTGCAGTGAGCCCTGTCATCAATCTGAGCTAACTCTCTCCCTGGTTGTGCTCCTACCCCTACATCGCCATTTCCTCGACCATCCCAACCACCTGTCTGACCCCCCCTACTGCCACCTCCTCCTTCTCTACCTGTGAGTACTATAGACTGATTCTGCTACAGTGCCTGGTTGTTCACCTACCTCAAAGGACACTCCCTCTTAAAATGACCAACAACACCATAATAGTAATGTCCCCGCTCAAGAGAAGACTAACTGGTAGAAGAGTAAGAAGCCACATGACTCCTAATTAACCTACAACTGAGAAGAAACCCCAGTTGGACCCAAAGTAGAAGCTAGGAATGTTGATTGAATAGGGCGAGCTGAATAGGCCTGCTGACCGTGGCCCTTAGAGTAAGATTCACTGAAATTCCCAACATTCCGGGACTTCTTGGCTAACATATTACCATGACCTGCTTGTGTAACCCCCTCCAACTTCTTTATATAGTCAGAAACTTCATTAAACCCCTTTCCTATCGAAGTCATAGACACAGATAAGACTTTAAGATCATAGTTCAAACCCTTAACATAGCGTCGAATCCTCTCCTCCTCAGTAGCTAATAGCTGAGTAGCATAGCGAGACAAGGCATAGAACTTAGCCTCATAGGCTGCAACTTACATGTCACCCTTCTCTAATGCCAAAAACTCATCCTTCTTGCAATCACGGAGGGTACGAGGCAGATACTTCACCAAGAACAAAGCATGAAACTATTCCCAAGTCAATGGGGGCAAAACCAGTGATCGACATTCAACATACGCCCTTCACCATTGCTTAGCATCCTGATCCAACAGAAAAGTCACAAACTCAACTCCATGTTGCTACACAATACCCATCATATGTAACCTCTCAAAATAATCAATGATGAACTCACAAGCATCTTCCGACTCAGTACCCTAGAAAGTTGGTGGTTTTATCTTCAGAAACTTGGTCAACATATCATGTTCAGTATCGATCATCACAGATCCCAACACCGAACTAGGAAAATCATCAGTCCCTGAAGCCTCATCCACTCTAAGAGCCATAGCAATATAGGGTACAGACATGGAACCTGAATAGTTGGTACAACAGGAGTGACTCCGGTACTATCCAACCCACTCATAAAATCTAACACCTATTGAACTACCTCAGCTGACATGAGAGGTAAGGCTACACCCCAGCTGGTACTGCTACCTCGGGCTCCAATACCTGCTCTTCTACTGCTTCCATCCCCTCAAAATGATCCTGAGGTTGGGGAGGTGATACTGACCCTTCACGAGATTGGCCAGCAGCTGCTTGAGCTCTACCCTAGGTGGGTGTGACTTATCTCCTTCCTCTCCTACCTCTTCTTCTCACTCATCCACTTTTCCTTACGGCTAGCTTCTTAGCTGGAGCGACCGGTGCGGGGGCTGCTGCTCGGTATCCGTTTCACCTAGTAGTAACCATCTGCGAACAAACGAGTGAGGAGATTAGATACCAATTTGGATCGCCAGATACCAATTGGAATCAACATATAGCACAAAATAAGCAAGAATGTTCCCAAAGAAAAGTACAGATGTCTCTATACTATTCTGCGAGACTCTACTGGACTCATTTTGGTAAGATGAAATCGATGAACCTAGGCTTTAATAACAACATTGTCACGATCCACACCCGTCGTGAGTGTTACCCACACTACTCATCCAGTGGTAGAACCAAGTACTCCAAAAACTAAACCCATGATCAACACCTAGAGGAAATAACTAGAACTAATCCATTAATAAAATATCAAGTCTAAAAACAAAACATAAGTACAACTTAAAGGAGGACTATTGTACTTAACCAAAAACCATCCCTAGGATCCGAAAGTTGTCCATACCAAAATTACTAAAGATTGTCAAGAAGGGGATGCAACCCGAAAACTAAAATAAAAAGCATAATTTCAGAAATAAAGACTCTATCATCCAAGAAAGATTTATAGTAGCCCGAAACATGCTGCTCACCCTTGAATCCGAAGTTCAAAGCAAGAATTCACAAGTGAGGTCTTGTAGGAGCCACTGGAATATGTGATTCACTTACATAAGTAAAAGTAGGGGTAATATCAGCACACAAGAAAACAACAGTGTACTGGCAGGGTCATTTAAACCCACCCATGATGAGAATATGAGCACTTAACTAAAATATAGTATAACAAGTTAATTCATGCTCAATCAACCTATACCTAGCACAACAAGCATCAAATAAGCAATTTAGAGTTACAAGCAACAAGTCAATACACTTACAACCAAGTCAAGTTCAATCAAGCCAAGTCAAAAAAGTTAATACCACTTAAGCAAATATCAAGCATATATAATTATATTCCCCGGTTCACTTATGGAACCGTCAAACTCACTTGAGCCTCGTACATACACACTATGGTATCATAACCACCTTCTAGCCATGACCTGCAGGGGAGAAATTCCATCCATGTACCTAAATCTCAAACATAAGTGTCTTCCAATGTTATTCCACCAACAAATAGTGATAATGTCCCAAATACTAAGACACTACCCAATAATCAATAAGGTAGGTCAAAATCATACAACAAAGAAAATCATTTAAATTGACCACACCAACAACATGCATTAACAAGCCACAATATGAAGTAGTTAACATGCACATATAATAAAAATTATATTAAACTACAATACCATCACCTACCTCAATCCAAGCTTGCACAACTTAACTAAGCCTGAGCCTTGCCTTTCCTTGAAATTTCCGCTTAATCTCGGTCTACAAAAAGCATACAGATGTATAATTAATTAAATGAACTAAAATATGAGGAATTAAAACTCACACCAAACCCTAAATCCAAGTTCATGATAATTCCATCCCCGTTCTAGGGCTTTTCTACCCTAATTCACCTAACACTACCAATTTTATGGATAAACTAGTGAATTAACAGAATGCAAGGGTAAATTAACCATTAATAATCAAGGCCCATTAAATTTATACATAATTTACTCCCTTGCACCTGAAAAATGACTAAATTCAGTCCTAAACCCTCCCCAAACTCCATAAATTAGCAATTCTAAGGCTAAATTATCAAATACTAGCTAACGGGGATGAAATCCTTACCTTAACAATGCCAAACAATGATAATCTGATGAAAATCATCCAAAATCACCTCTCCCTTACCCCAAAACATGTTTTAGAAAAATAAATCATTTTGGGGAATTTAAAAGAAATCTGCGACTTTCGTCGCTATAGCGACACATATTGCTATAGCAACGACCAAGTTAACCGTTGCTATACCAAGATTTTCTTTGCTAAAGCGACATGAATGTTGCTATAGCAAAATTTACAAGACAGAAAGTCCTGAGTCTCCCAAAATTACAAATTTTACAACACATCTTAAATCCAGCACATTCCAAACAATGACCTTTATGCTAAGATTTTTGGGAGTTCTACTCACCCAAATTCAATTCCATAAATTCCTATGGGTTCCTTATCATTTTGGATAACTAGAAATCAAATCAAATCGTACCAAACTTGCCCATTTTATTCACGGATTTCCTAAGACCATACTCGCTCAGATTTAGCCCGAAACTGGCCTAGCCTAAAATTTATAACTTTAAATCCAGGAATAATTTTAACATGGAATTTTAAACAAAAGACTTATACTTAATAATGGAAATGGTTGTTACAGAAATAGTCGCTCCTTGTATACTAGACATCAACTCATGCAAATCACCTAAGTTGAGGATGGCAGTTGTAGGGGTAAATGAGGAGAAGAGTTGGGTATGGAAAAAAAAAACTAATCATAAAAAAGAAATGGGTATGGTATGTGCTAAAAGAAGAAAAAGAGAAGAAAAAGTTGACTATTGCAAAAGAAAAAAAAAAGGAAAAAAGAGAATAAAGTTGAGCATATGAGTTAGAAATAAAGACCACATCTGAAGTTGAAACAAAATAAAATAAAGAAAGGGATTAAATGAAAAGGTTGGAAGTGGAACAAAAATAGTGTATTGTTAAGTATGGTTGAGTCACTAATCCCAAATACTACTATACCCATCTCCAAGCCTACATTACAAGCAGAGTAAAATCGTATAGTGATCCTAGTCCAACTTTCCGATGACCAAAGCATAGAAAATAAGGAAAAGCATATCGTATGTGTACGTGCATAGTTTGAACTTCTTTGTAAGTGTGAGCACACTTTTATATGTGAAGTGTCATTCACTTATGGCACTTTCAACGCTTAAATCAAAGGATATTTTCAAGAATAGAGGCATTTCTAAGTGGATATGAGGTGGTTTTATGGTATTTACAGGTCAAATAGGTCCGGAGAAGGAAAGTGTAGTTTTTTTTAACTTAGAGGCATCAGATGAAGACATTTCACAATCGTGGGATCTGACCACAATCGTTCTATAGCTTTCATGGGTTGAACTTGATGATTGATATTCAGTTGTTAATCAAATAAAGGCTTCCCACAATCATACCAAGATGTCACGATCGTACAATGGATCGTGGGAAGGGAGTATAGAATTGAAGACTGTAGATGTCAGGTGTGAAGAGGATCAGACGAGAGGATCTAATGATTATGGGATGATACCATGAGATCGAAGGAAGATCATCGGATAAGTGTTTTGCAAAGTGAATAATCAGAGGTGGATGCTACGAGAGGGAGCCATGATCATACAATGATGACACGAGCTCGTACTGAGCATCGTACCAGCCAAGATCTAAAAAGTGACAAAGTCATGAGCAAACCTGCGAGCACCAAGGATGATCGTGGTATGTAACCACGATTGTACCTTCCTTCGTCTCAGGCACCAACTCATCAAATCCATGTGTGTTTAGAATAGGTTTTTATTTTGTCTATAAATACTCTTAATGGATTTTTTTGTACAATTTATATTCTTTTACCTACTATTATAGTTTCAAGGCATATTCGTATTCTTGAAATTACAAACATCAATTTTTAGGGTTTTTTTATTCATAATTGACATTCATGG
The DNA here is from genome assembly GCA_031232105.1 of Capsicum rhomboideum. Classification (NCBI taxonomy): domain Eukaryota; kingdom Viridiplantae; phylum Streptophyta; class Magnoliopsida; order Solanales; family Solanaceae; genus Capsicum; species Capsicum rhomboideum. The sequence continues at coordinate 44,264,601 of CP124708.1, read as the reverse complement.
TTTTTCATCTTATTCTTGTAAGTTCATAATTATGTTTTCCAATCAAAATTATTCTTGTGCGCTTGTGATTATGAGTAGCTAAACACCACAACTAGGATTGTGAGAACCATGATAAACTAACAAAGTTGTGTTCATAGTACGAAGTGATTTTCAAAGGGTGTTTGGGCGTGTATTATTTATTCTCTTTGGTTTGATTGCTTTTTAGCAATTGAGGATGCTAGAACCAGATTTATCTTTACACTCGATAAAATTAGGGGCAACAGATGAAAAAAGGGAACAAATAATAGAGCGTTGGATCTATCAACCTTCAATAACTAGCTTGAGCTGATAATCTGGGAAATCTATTGCTGGGATCTAAGATAGGGGATAGTAATCCAAAACACAGGAGAAGAGAATACTTACTTGAGGATAGTTGCTTTAACAAGTGCGTAAAGCCATTTAGGTGAACATAACCTATCAATTTTGCATGCCAAGCACCACAAGAGATCACTAAGTACGAAGAACCTACAGAGTCATGAAGTTATTGGGGAACATAGTCCTAGTGCTTCTTATATCTTGATTACAGATCCAATGAAATCAACAATTGTTACTATTAAATCTCTAATTTACAAAACCCCCTTTTTACTGGAGATTATTTACTGATTGCTTAGACAAACACTAGATAGATAGTTTGACCTATTTCTCATGGGATCGACCCTAACCTAGTTGGGCTCTATATTTGATCAGCCATCGCTTTATACTTTGTTTAGAGGTATAATTTCGGCAACATCAAATTTTAGCATCGTTGCAGGGAAATATAGTTATTCAGTTGATTGATTGTGTTTGTCGGGTGGTTGGCTGTTGTTTCCTGATTTTGCTTTTTCTATTATTTTTAAGGTCCACATCGGTGCATGCCCAACACTCGGAGTCAAGGTAATCCCCTAATTTCACTTGATCTAGAAATTGAAAAAACTCTGAGAGATAGAAGATTGATGGTTAACGAAGGAGTTCTGAACCAAGGGTTGCAAGACCTAGGGCTTCAAGAGACTGCGGAGCAAACTATTGTGATTGATGGCTTAGGAGAATGTGAGACAAGAAGCTGCTAGGTAGGCAGCAAGGGAAGAAAGGGCTAGACAAGTTGAAGTGGACCATCAAGATGTACTTGAGAAATGAAAAAGGCAGAGAAGGAATAGGGGAAACAACCTCTATAGCAGTATCTTCCTCAGTTTTATGATGTGGATAAAGAGCTTGATTTTCTAGAGCCGGATGAAACAGGTGTTATTATTCCACCAGCATTGCCTGTAGGGACTAAGTTTGACATCACCAATACTATAATTCAGTTGCTGAACTTAAAGGGGTTGTTCACAGGCCTTGCTACTGCTAATGCAAACCTTCATGTGATGAACTTTGTAGGGATCTGCAATTCTTACAATCTACCTAGAGTGTGCCAAGAAGCAATTTGATTGAGGTTGTTTCCCTTCTGTCAGATAGGAGAGGCTACTTTATGGTTGACTGAGTTGCCACGTAGATCGATCACTACTTGGAATGAGTTGAGGATTCAGTTCTTGGAGAGATTTTTCTAACCTTCCAAAATATTATAGTTAAAAGATGAGATATATAACTTCAGGTAGCTACATTCAGAGGTGTTATATGAGACCTGGTTGAGGTTTAAGAAAAAGATGCAGAATGTCCCTAATCATAGAATACCAGGTCGTACTTTGCTTAAGATCTTCTACAGAGGCTTAAATACGAACAATAAGGTTGTAGCAACCACTGTCAGAGGTGGAGCATTCATTAGGTTACATTAGGATCAGGCTTCTGAGATTCTAGATTGGATCACTAAAACCAATCAAAGTTGGCATACTCGAAATGTAGACATGTCAGTAGGCACGTATATGATTGGGGAATCTACAGAGCAGAGAGCACTATATGATTCAGTCGCTCAAGAGTTGGAATAGTTGAGGAATGATCGTAGCTTATTTACTAAGCAGTTTGTAGCAGCAGGAGCGGAAAAGGTAAATGCGGTTGGTTTGCAAGGTAAGGCACCTAGGCATGATGATTCTGATTTTGAGGAGAAGTCTAAATTTCTAGACAATCAGGTGGCGGATTTGCAAGCCAATGGAAAAGGGTCTAATCAAGACAATTGGAACTCTGGGCAAGGGAATTAAGGTCGGAACTACTAAAAAGACAACATCTACAATAGGTTTGGGTATAGAGATAAGAGTAGAGGAAGAGATGGGGATTGGAGGAGAAAGGATGATTACAAGGATAGAAGTGGCCTCTATGTTCCACTGGAGAACCGAGAAGCTTGTCTTATCCCTATTTTCGTAAGGTGCAACTTTGGAACTCAAAAAATAAATTAAGTAAATGTTTGGAAAAATTTAGAGTCACCACCTAATTTAAGGAGAACTAGGAAACCAATTAATTAAATATAAGAAAAATAGTCTGTGAAACCAATTAGATTCTAGGTAAGGGTTTAGGTTATTCCAAAGGGAAGGTGTTAGGCACCCTTCGGAAGCTACAAAGGTGGGTCCCGACTGAACTCATTTTTTCAATAGAGGAGGAGAAAAAAATCTTTTGCACAAGTATAATAAATATGAAATATTCACAAAGAATAAACTAAAGTAGGAATAAATAAGACGACATAATATTTGTCTATCATTAAAAAAACATACAATGAATAACTCAAAAATGATTCTCGAATTTGAATTTGAGTGTCTTCTTCGAGAAGAAGCTTCGTGTACCTGTAAAAATACTTGGTAAAAGTATTAGTAATGAATAAAAATAATTAAAATGAATTTAAGAAATAATAAATGAAAATTAAAACCCATCTTATATACCTGGGAGGCCTTGCAAATCAATGGACATTTCTTCATCGGCCAAGTATGATAACTCAAATAAAATAATTGAACATAAAATAAAATTTTTCTTTTGTAGTAGGGAGGCCTCGAAAATCCGACGGAGAGATTTTATCATTGGCCAAGTATTGAAATACTTGATAACTAATTAAGAAAAATAGAAAGTTAAAACAATCCCAAAAAGAGAAAATTCACATAATGACACGGAGAGTAATCAACAAAACAAATAACAATCCAAGCAACGGCATGCTAATTTTAAAATAAATTACTATCAAATCGAACGATAGGCTAATAAAATCAAAACAATAATATAGCAGCCAGTAAATTAAGAAGTTCATTGAAATAATTCTCAAACAAAAAACCAATCACAACATGGTGGAATTGGATCCAAGCAATAATGACTAAAGAGGCTGACAAGCTACTAAAATGAAATTCCAAACGATATTAAACAGTGTAAAACAATTCAAATGGGTAAAACAAACAGGGAACCACTACAAAAATGGTGAATCAATACCCAACATGAAACAACATAGTAAAAAAAATCTACATATCTAGTCGAAAAATGTAAAATTCACCAAATATAAACATAACAGTCCACAAAATGCAATGAAACACTGGAAAACATAAAGGAATCATCGGTAAAAAATAAAGTACAACCATATTTGTGCAAATTAAATATAATAATAAGACAAAATTTAAATACGCAGTTAACAGAAAAAGAGAGAAGCACCGGCAGATCTGAAGGTGGTGAGTTCATTGGAGTTGCATTGGAGTTGAGTTGATGTTCATCGGAGCTTCGTGGGTCTAGTCGTGGTTGTTGTTTGCAGCTGGTTCCTTCACTGGTTGTTTTTCGATAAGACAAAGATAGAGACAGAGAGAATGGGCAATGATGGTCGGAGTTGGAATTGCTAATTAGAAAAACTAGAGGTCAGTAGTGGGGTTTCATTTTGGTCACTGGTTTTAAGATCGAGATTCGATAGCTCATCAGTGACTAGTATGTGAGCTTGAAGCTCACTGTTTGGATGGAGCTCATCAAAATTCGACGAGGGTGGTGGGGTTGTGGCTGTGGCCCAGAGAAAAGAGAAGAGAGAGAGTGGGTGGTTTGGATAGTAGAATAGGAGACAAGGATGGTAGTGAAGCTCCGGTGGTGGTAGCTTCACCAAAAAAATGGGAAGATGGGTGGCGACAGCTTGTTTAGGACAAAAATGGAAAGAGAATAATTTTAGGGTTTAACCAAATTTGGAAGTTTCCACCACCACCAATTGTGAAGAGAGTGGACTAATTTTATATATATAACAAAACCACTCAAGAGCAAAACCATGTGCTCAATATCATGGTTTTGGAAAATCATGGGATATCCAAAACTATGAGTTATCCAAAACAATGGCTATTTGATCTTATCCAAAACTATGGATATTTAACTTATCTGTGCAAAAATTTCTTCTCCGTCTTTTATAAATTAACGAACTGTGATAAAAAATAAATTAAAAAATGTATTTAATGTCATATAATAATATGATTTGTATTTAAAATAAAATTGATGATTTAATAAAACTCAAACAACATTTGTTTATAAAAATGACTGTGTAAAAAAAATTAGTTACAGTCAATAATTAATTTAAAATATTAATAAATTGATAAATCTCCTAATATTTTCAAGAAAGAGAATAATTATCATTAACTTGTGTTAAAATTGAACAAAATATGTAAAATTGAATTTTATGCTCTTTAACAAATAAGAAGCACAAAAGTGTTTATTTTGTAAATTTCGGATCAAAATTGGATGTCAACAATTCTGATTCAAACAAATGGAGGATGGAAGAAATGCTTGCTAAAGTGTTAAAAGGGGTAGAGAAAATTGATTAGTGCCTTATGAAGCTGAGAGTAGATATTTCAAGCATGAGTCAAAAGGTCGAATCATATGTTATCACCATCAAGTAGCTTGAGCAGCAGTTTGGTCAGATGTCCACCGCATTGAATCAGCATCAACAAGGAACACTTTCGAGCAACACCATCCAAAATCCCAAAAATAATGGTCATTTCTTGGCTATTACTACTAAGAGCGGTAAGTTGACTATTGATCCACCTATGCCCGTGGTTGTTGAGAATGAGGCAGAACCGATGATTGTCGATGATGAGAAAGTGGCTGAATTTAAAAAATTTGTTGTTGATGAGAATGCATCTGAAAAGCCTCTAGTTGTTGAAAAAGAGGTAAGGCAAAAAAGGGGAAGGAAAAGGAGGTCACAAAAGTATTGACTCCCATTCCATGACCTCCTCCTCCTTTTTCACAAAGACTGAAGAAAAAGTCTAAAGAGGGAAAGTATCATAAGTTCATCTCCATGTTGAAAGAATTATCAGTGAGCATCCCTCTAGTTGAGGCTTTTGAGAAAATGTTAGGTTACTCAAAGTTTATAAAGGAGTTCGTGATAAAGAAAAGGATTGTGAGTTTTGAGCTTGCTAATAATGTGTACCATTGTAGTGCAATAGCTTCCCGCTCTCTGGTTAAGAAGAAGGAAGATCCTGGAGAATTCATGATTCCATAACTATTGGGTCTTTCAACTTTGCAAAAGCTTTGTGTGACTTAGGTGCTAGCATTAATCTAATGCCACTATAGTATACAGTCAGTTAGAGTTGGGGTCGCCCAAACCAACATTGATAAGACTTCTCATGGCAAATCATACTGTGAAAAAGCCCGTGGAAATCTTATGTGATGTTTTGGTGGAGGTTGCATACTTCATTTTTTAGGCTGATTTTGGCATCCTTGACTGTGAGGTTGACATTGAGGTTCCTATTATTTAGGGGAGACCATTCCTTGCGAATGGACTTACGTTGGTTCATTAGAGTTTGGGCAGATAAAGTTTCAATTGAATGATGAACATGTGACTTTTAATGTATTCCAATCCATGAATCATCCAAAGGATATACGTGTGATTTTTGTGATTGATTCAGTCGATAAGGATACATTGGTAGCTGCTATTTAGGAGAGGCTTGGAATTGAAGCACTTGCAGCAGTTATTATGAATTTTGAAGGTTATGACATTAAGGGCTATGATGAGATGGTGAGTGAGCTTGATGGTAGGGGTTCATACAATTTTGTACCAAGTAAGCTAGATCTTGACTTGAAGAATAGAGTCACCCTACCTGCTAAGCCTTCTATTGAGGAGCCTCTAGTCTTAGAGCTCAAGGCTCTTTCATTCCATCTTCGTTATGCATTTTTGGGAGACAACAATACTTTGATGGTTATTATTGCAGCTGATTTAGTAAACAAGTAAGTTGAGGCTTTAGTGTCTATGTGGCAGAAGTTGAAGAGGGCCATTGGATGGTCCATTGCTGATATCATTGGGATTCCACCAGGAATTTGCACACATAAAATCCAATTTGAGAAAGATTGTGTTCCTAGTATTGAGCATCAAGGATGACTTAATCCGCCTATATAAGAGTTGGTGAAGAAAGAAATTATTAAGTGGTTGGATGGGGGAGTGATTTACCCTATTACCGATAGCAAATGGGTAAGCCCGATCCAATGTATACCTTAAAAGGGTGGAATCACTGTGGTTCCCAATGAGAATAATGAACTCATTTCTATAAGGCCAGTCACAGGTTGGAGAGTATGCATGGACTAAGAAGGATCACTTTTCGATGCCTTTTATGGATCAGATGTTAAACCGTCTTGCTGGTAGAGGATGGTATTGTTTTCTTGATGGATACTCTGGTTACATCAGATTTCTATTGCTTCTGAGGAACAAGAAAAGACAACTTTAACTTGTCCATATGGGATGTTTGCATTCAAGAGAATTCCTTTTGGTCTATGTAATACGCCAATAACCTTTTAGTGTTGCATGATGTCCATCTTTTCTGACATAGTGGAAGATACCATTGAGGTATTTATGGATGACTTCTCAGTTGTTGGTAATTCATTTGAAGATTGTGTGTCTTATCTTACTAGTGTCTTGAGGAGATGTAAGGACTGCAACTTAGTGCTAAACTGGAAAAATGCCACTTCATGGTCAAAGAAGGAATAGTGCTTTGTCACAAGAATTCAAAAAAAGGGATTGAGGTTGATAAGGTGAAGATTGAGGTGATTCAAAAATTTCCTCCACCCATTTCTGTGAAAGGTATTTAGAGATTTTTTGGCATGTAGGATTTTACTGAAGATTCATCAAGGACTTCTCTAAAATTGTACAACTTCTATGCATTTTTTTAGAGAAAGAGGTGGAATTTGTGTTTGATGATGCATGTCTGAAGGTGTTTTAGTGTCTGAAAGAGAAGTTGATTTCAGCCCCTATTATTATGTCACCCGATTGGTCCATGCCATTGAGCATATGTACGATGCTAGTGGTGTGGCACTAGGAGCAGTCCTAGGCCAAAGGCAAGAGAAGATCTTACATCCCATCTATATGCTAGCAAAGCACTTAATCCTTCTTAGAAAAATTATACTGTGACTGAATAATAGTTGTTTATTATGGTGTTCGTATTTGAGAAATTTTGATCTTTTTTGCTTGGAATGAAAGTGATTATGCATACTGACCATGCATCTCTTGAGTACCTAGTGGCGAAGAAGGATACAAAATCAAGGTTGATTCATTGTGTACTTCTGTTGCAGGAATTTGACTTTGAGATCAAGGATCGAAAGGGGACTGAGTGTTAAGTTGATGACTACTTATCATGCCTTGAAGAAGAGTAAATGTTGAAACCGAAGTATGAACTTGAGATTGATGATACTTTTCTATACAAGCAGGTATTGGCCGCATCACAAGACTTGATTCCATGGTTTGCAGATTTTGCCAATTGTTTGGTAAGTGATGTGGTGCCTGAAGACCTATCATTTCAGCAGTGTAAGAAGTTTATACATGATATGAGGAAGTTCTTTTGGTATAAGCCATACTTGTTTTAGATTTGTGCAGACGAAATAATTCAGAGATGTATTCCTGAGGTAGAGATGATAAGTATCTTAGAGGCATGTCACTCATCACCAGTTGGGGGTCATCATAGTGGTGTGTGGACTGCACATAAGATCTTGTAATATGGATACTATTGGCCCACCATTCATAAATATGCACATGATTAATCAAGAGGTTGTGACCAATGCCAAATATAAGGAAACATCTGGCTAAGGCAAGAGCTTTCAATGACCATGATACTGGAGCTTGAGCTATTTGATGTATGGGGCATTGATTTCATTGACCCCTTTGTGAACTCATATGGTATTAAGTATATTATGGTTACAGTTGATTATGTTTCAAAATAGGTGGAAGCAGTTGCGTTTCCAAATAATAAAGGGAAGAGTGTGACCGTATTTTTGAAAAAGAATAGATTTTCCATATTTGGCCGTCCAAGGGCAATAATAAGTGATAGGGGTTCACATTTTCACAATCATCTGTTCAAAGAATTACTTAAGAAATATGGTGTGAAACATAAGAGGGCAACCCCCTACCATCCGCACTTAAGTGGGCAAGTTGAGGTCTCCAATCGCGAGATCAAGTCTATTCTGGTGAAGACTTTGAATACTAATATAACGGATTGGTCTAGAAAGTTAGATGATGCATTGTGGGCCTACCGGATAGCATTTAATACTCCTATTGGTGTTTGCCAATATTAGCTTTTATTCGGAAAGGCCTATCACTTGCCAGTTGAACTTGAGCACAAGGTGTTGTGGGCTCTGAAGAGGATAAATCTAGAATGGAGTGATGCGGCAAAGCTGAGACTTGATTAGCTAAATGAGATGGATGAATTTCGTATTAGAGCTTATGAAAGTTCATCCCTATACAAGGAGAAGATGAAGGCATACCATGACCGAAAGATTGAGAAGAGAGAGTTTATTGTTGATGATATGGTTCTATTGTTTGAGTCCAAGCTAAAGTTGTTTCTTGAAAAGTTGAGGTTGAGATAGAGAGTAACGTATTGAGTAGTGACGGTGTTTCCTTATGGTGCTATGGAACTTGAAAATGATGAGCCTAAAGTTTAAAGTAAACGGCCAAGGGTGAAGCATTATCTCAGTAATACTGATAAGGTCAAGATGATATGTAAAGTGGTTCTTGGTAAATTCTGAGTAATGAATAACACCCAAGTCATTCCACGATGTTAAATCAGGCGCTTCATGGGAGGCAACCCATGGGCTAGTTTGGTAAAGTCTGAGAAACCAAACTAACCACTGGTGCCACGAGATTGTATCAAGCGCTGCTTGGGAGGCAACCCAAGGAGTTTTTACTAATTTATTTATAGGATAACGTGTGCTACATGTGTAGGGACAGTGCAAAAAATAAATCAGGGGATTAGAACAAAAAAAGAATCCACAAAAGCAATGTACGATAATAGGAAGTTCCTATGATCGTGGGTTCTGTCGTCTGCATGAAGTGCAGAGAATTGATTTCCAAGATTTGGTCTTATGATTGAGCATTCATGATCATACCAAGATTGCATGATCATGGAATCCATCGTCTGATTGAACTCCTGCAAATCAACATTCAGGTGTTGGAACCTATGATTTTAAGGAACGGTCATTGTTAGATCCAACAATCGTCCTTAAGATTCGTAGGTTCCCAGATAAGCTTTTCTGAACTCTGATTGTATGAATAAATACAATGATTGTGGAAATATTCTACGATCATGGGATGTAACCATCTGTTGGGTCCTACAATTTTAAAATTACCCGAACCAACCTGACCCAACTCGATTTTATCCCCTAATTCATATACCCTTGACCCGATATGACCCATTCCCCATTTAAACAAAATTTCACACCTAAAGTACAATCAAGCATGTAAAATAAGATCAAAATTACTTGATTCTCACCAAAAAATTGAGCAAAGTCGAGCCTAATCGTGTTCTCCCTAAAGTCCCCAAACTCCTGCACATTCAAAATATTTTGCACTCTCTAAACTGTAAGTGTTTCTATCATGTTTTACAATTATGAAGTTTGATTTAGATTAAAGAAAGGATGTGTTATTTTGTACCTTATAGAGTGAATTATTCATACGAAATAGAGTTCAGATGTAACACCCCATACCTTACGATCCTACTTTCTTGGTGATCTATGGCGCCTTTATATGTTGTATTTGAACCATGTTTACCTTAGTTTTGAGAGTAATAAGTGCATATTTTGTATTGGTTTTGATGGACTATTGATATTGTACTAACGTCAGCAAAGAAAAGTCAAAGAATGGAAGAAAATCACATTTTAAGTGTGGGACGCACCCAGGGGCATGCCAGGCCGCTTCTGGCCAAAATTTTTCTGGCATAGGCAGCATTGGGGCGCGCCAGGCGGCGTGCAGGGTTGCTTTTCGCCAAAATTTCTCTCCGACTATTAGTCTATAAATAAGACTTTTGAGTTATGGTATCATTACTCCATCTTAGTAGGACTACTCTCGAGCGAGTTTGGCATCCAAGTTGGGGTAATTCGTCGTCACAAGTATTTTATCAAATTATGTTAAATTAAGCCATGAGTGGCTAAAATCGCTTAATCTTGAGGATTGAGGCTACGAACGTGAATCTCGCGATTTGAATATTATCTTGACATTATGGAATTATTTAAGCATGAGATTTTGGGGGATTACACATTAAATTTGTTGGGCTAAATGAGTCATGTGTTAATGGGATCAATTTGAGGCCCAAAATGATGCAAAAGACAAGGCCCAAAGTGGGCAAATGACCCATTCTTCCATGTTGACCAAGTAAACATGGAATTTAATGCCAAGATTTGTCTAAGTATGACTTGAGGGGCTATATAAGGTGGCAAAAATCAGATTTTTATTTCCACAAAGCACACATGCCATTCTAGACATTTCCACAAGATATTTCTTTAAGCTCTCAAACCCTAAACCATCTCTTTGGACAAGATCACTCATTTGCAAGCTTGGGTAAGTGTTTATTCTTGTGATTTAATATATTATAGGCATGAGAGATTGTGTAGATCATTATGGTTATGTTTAAAAGTGTGAGTAGTGCACTTTTGGCTTTTTGCTAAAAGATGTGTCATCTATGTGATTTAAATTTGAAAAGAGACTTGAGGTTTTGATGGAAGTGAATGGTATGGATGAAATATCAACATGTATGGTGTGGTTATGACCTTAACTTGTTTTTTTTCTATGTGTATAACTTGTGGATCTAACTTGTGGGATTGTTGTGGGATTATTATTATGAACCGTATTGAGGTGACTTGATGGAGTAATTATGACGTAGTGTTAATGAGGAAGCGTAAACGATACACTTGGTGTGAAGTGCTATTGGTTTATGATGTCTTGTTCAATGTATGGAATGTTGTGTTATTGTTGGTATGACAATGCCGTGAATTGTATTGTAAAGGGCGAAATAACGTTATAAGGCAATCATGTAACTCATTGTCGTCTTATGCACTTGTAAGGTAGTTGGTGGTGAGCTCCGTTATGTATTTGTGTTGTAGAGCAAAATGTAAGGAAGGAGTTGGATTATTGTATTCACATATAGGACTGTGTATTCATATTGGGAAAATAAGGTATGTAAGGTTACTCTTTCTGTATCCTTCTGCAGCAAATATTGTTCACATTAACATGTACTTGTTCGATTCCGAAATGTCCAAAGGTATTGACAAATAGTATTACTCACAGAACCAATCGTGATTCACATGTCTCATGTTCATTGGCTAATGTTACAAAGTTCTCATTGCTCCAATAATGTTATGTTCCAAAGTTCCAATAATGTACAATCACCAATGTATCAATCTCATAGAAGTAAAGAAATGAAGTAATGTATAATTGTTTGTATATGCATGAGTAACATCCCAGCGGAGACATAAAAGCCTAGCATCGGTTATCACAGTAACATCCCAGGGGCTACATAAAAGCCTAGCATAGTTTATCACAGTAACATCCCAGGGGCGATATAAAAGCCTAGCATGGGTTATCACAGTAACATCCCAGGGGCGACAGAAAAGCCTAGCATGGGTAGAACGATAAAGATGAATAAATGTAAAGGTAAGAGAAGTAAAGGACGTAATGTACATGGTTCCACATATGCAGACCGGTGGTTTATCTGTACTGACTATTGTCTTATATTTGATTTCATGGAAGTACGTATATATATCATACAATTTCATATGAGCCTTACATATTCAGTACAGTCTTTGTACTGACGTCCCTTGGGGTACTTACCTTACTTGCTACAGGCACAGGTGCTAGTAGACCTCCACAGTAGGTTGCGGATCATTTACCGATCTTTGGTGAGATCCAGTTCGTTCATGGCTTTTCGAGTCTCATGTGTATTTGTTTTGGTACTGTAATGTTGTTTAAAGCGGGGACTTGTCCCAACTTTAGGTAGGTTATGTATATGCATCGGTTAAAGGCTTTGTAGACGTATGTGGGAATATGAATATAAGGGATGTATGTCCATTTTGACTTGGTGGCCCTAACAGCCAAGTTTCTTATATGTATATATCACATGTTTTCATGACTTTCACTATTGGTATCTTATATCTCTATACGTGATGGTGATGTTTCTTGAATGACATGTATATGAATGGACATGGATAAAGATTGGTTCTCTCGGGCCTTATTGGCTTCGGGTTCCAGTCCGCCCCGTTGGAATTCGAGGTGTGACAAAAGTGGTATCAGAGCAGGTCATCCTAAGGGTGTCTATAAAGCCGTGTCTGAGTAGAGTCTTGCTTATGGATGTGTTGTGCACCACATTTATAAGTAGGAGGCTACGGGACATTTAGAAGTTGTTTCTTTTCTTCATATCTAGATCGTACAATAGAGTCAATATTATAGTGGAACCATATCTAACCATTGGAATTGGTTTTATTTGTTATAGTACAATGCCGAATACAAGATGAGGTAGGGGTAAAGGTAAGCAGGTAGATATACCTGCCGGAGAAGGAACGAGTAAATCACCACCTGACCAAGCTAGTCAAGGTGGCACTGAACAGGAGTTTGCATCATGGGCTCTTTCTACCCTTCCATTTCCGGAAGAGCCAAGAGTTAGAGAAGTACCCGCACAACCGCCTATGAATGCCACTGAACAGGATTTAAGAAATGCAGTGCATATGTTGACTCAGCTAGTTGTGGCACAAACTCAGGGACGAGCTGGTCCAATGATAAGTGAGGATGACGCAGCTAGAGTAGCTAGTCAGCGGACACAGGATTTTCTGAAATTAGACCCTCCCATATTCACTAGGTCAGATCCGAAAGCAGATCCACAGGATTTTGTAGACCAAATTCAAAGGGCTCTAGATGTTATGCACGTGAATGGTGTAGAAACAGTTGAACTTGTGGCCTATAGATTGAAAGGAGAAGCTACCTTGTGGTATGAAGATTGGAAGAAATATCGTGGTAACGGTGCAAATCCACCTAATTGGGAAGAATTTAAAGCGACATTCCTTGATCACTATATTCCCTATGAGATCTGAGAGGCTCGTGCGGATCAGTTCTTAAATCTCCGTCAAGGGAATCTGAGTGTTACAGAGTACAGTTTACAGTTTAATTCTTTGGCTCGATACGCTCCGAATGTAGTAGCCACAATGACAGACAGGGTCCATCGATATGTGGATAGATTGGATCCATATTTGGTAAGGGACTGCACTATTGCTGCTTTGAACAAAGATATGGATATAGCGAGAATTCAGGCTTTCGCATAGAAGATGGAGGACCAAAGGCAAAGAAGAAGGGTACACAAATTTGAACGAGGACCATCAAAGAGGGCTAGACCTATGGGACAGTCTATGGTGTCCCAAGGGGAATCTAGGCCTCAGATTTTTCCTAGACCGCCTAGACCATCATTTTCTTCCCCTACAGCAGGTGCTTCATCTCAATTCCATGGATTTAGAGGCAGCCATTTTGGGTAGAATAGTGGGCTACAAGGTTCACAGACAACAGGATTTTCTCATCCTCCGTGTCAGCATTGTGGAAGGTATCATTTAGGTGAATCTCGGTTGGGGACAAATGTTTGTTTTTGGTGTGGTACGACGGGGCACATAATAAGAGAATACCCACAAAGAGGCACGGGTGGTATAGCACGACTGACGGGATCAACTGTTGCATCATCATCATCGATTCCTTCCCTAGAAAGAGGTGTACATCCTGCGGGTTGTGGTACAGGTGCCAGAGGAGCAGCCAGTTCCAGTGGAACCCAGAATCGCACCTATGCTCTAGTGGACCGGCAGAATTCGGAGGCTTCTCCTGATGTCGTCACAGGTACATTATCCATATTTTCGTATAATGTATATGCATTGATTGACCCGGGTTCTACATTGTCATATGTTACTCCATTGATTGCTGCAAAATTTGAAAGAACACCAGAATTATTAATTAAGTCAATTGAAGTATCTACACCCGTTGGTGAATATATTATTGCAAAAAGAGTATATCGTAATTGTATGGTAACTGTGTGTGGTCATTATAAACTGGCTGATCTTATTGAACTGGACATGGTAGATTTTGATGTCATAATGGGTATTGATTGGTTGGCTTCTTGTTATGCCACGATGGATTGTCGGGCCAAGAAAGTACATTTTCATTTTCCACAAACAAATGTTCTAGAATGGAAGGGTGATGTAGGGGCACCGAGAGGGAAATTTATTTCCTATCTTAAAGTAAGGAAAATGATAGCCAAGGGGTACATATGACACTTAGTAAGAGTGCAAGATACTGATGTAGAACCACTAACTCCTCAGTCGATTCCAGTAGTCAATGAATTCCTTGATGTATTTTCTGAGGATCTTTCCAGTTTGCCTCCAGAACGGGAAGTGGAGTTTGGCATTGATCTGATTCCAGGCACTCAGCCTATCTCTATTCCTCCATATAGAATGGATCCAGCAGAATTGCGTGAATTGAAGGAGCAATTGAAAGACTTGCCGGACAAGGGCTTCATCAGGCCTAGTATGTCCCCGTGGGGTGCACCAGTATTATTTGTACGGAATAAAGATGTCACATTGAGGATGTGTATTGACTATCGGCAATTGAATAAAGTAACGATCAACAACAAATATCCCTTCCTAGAATTGACGATTTGTTTGATCAGTTACGGGTGCCAAGTGTTTTTCAAAGATTGACTTGAGATCGGGTTACCATCAAGTCAGAGTTAGAGAAAAGGATATACCCAAGACAGCTTTCCGAACACGGTATGGCCACTATGAATTTTTAGTTATGTCGTTTGGACTAACAAATGCACCAGTTGTTTTCATGGATTTGATGAATAGGGTGTTTAAGCCATTTTTAGACGTGTTCGTGATAGTTTTTATAGATGACATCCTGGTTTATTCAAGATCACAAGAGGACCATGCTAATCACTTACGACAGGTGTTAGAGATTCTTCGTGAGCGTAAGTTGTATGCAAAGTTCTCTAAATGTGAATTTTGGTTGAAATCCGTAGCATTCTTGAGTCACATTGTGTCCGATGAAGGAATTCAGGTAAATACACAAAATATTGAAGCGGTAAAAAATTGGCCAAGGCCTACGACGCCCACGGAAATTCGTAGCTTCCTTGGGTTGGTAGGTTATTATCGAAGATTTGTTGAAGGGTTTTGTTCCATTGTTGCACCTTTAACAAAGCTCACACACAAGGCAATCAAGTTTCAGTGGAATGAAGCATGTGAGAAAAGTTTCCAAGAGCTGAAAGATAAATTAACTTCCACACCCGTATTAGTACTTTCGGAAGGCACTGAAGGGTATGCAGTCTATTGTGATGCGTCCGGAGTGGGCCTAGGATGTGTATTGATGCAGCACGGTAATGTAATAGCATATGCCTCACGACAGTTGCGGCCACATGAGAGAAACTATCCCACACATGATCTTGAGTTAGCAGCGGTGGTATTTGCTTTAAAGATATGGCGTCATTATTTGTATGGAGTTCATGTTGATATCTACACTGATCATAAAAGTTTACAATATATCTTTAAGCAGAAGGATTTAAATCTGAGGCAGCGGAGGTGGCTTGAATTATTGAAAGACTATGATATTGATATCCTATATCATCCAGGAAAAGCGAATGTGGTGGTCGATGCATTAAGCCGCAAATCAGTAGGAAGCACTAGTGTCCAGTTGATGGAAAAGCAAGACCTAGTAAAAGATTTATATCAACTAGCCAGCTTGGGAGTTTGTCTTCTTGAATCTCCAGATGAAGGGTCATTGTGCAAAATGCAGCAAAATCTTCCTTAGTAGATGAGGTGAAAGAGAAAAAGGATGCGGATCCTATTTTATTGCAGCTGGAAGAAAATGTACAACATGGTCTGACAAAGGCATTTGATCTTATGCAGGAAGGACTACTTCAATGCCAAGGTAGATTATGTGTACAGGATGTAGATGAGCTGAAGAGACGAATTATGATAGAGGCGCATCATTCACGATATTCTATACATCCGGGAGCTACCAAAATGTACCATGATTTTAAGGAACTGTATTGGTGGGGGAACATGAAGAAGAACATTGCAGAATTCGTAGCTTAATGTCCAAATTGTCAACAAGTAAAAGTGGAGCATCAAAAACCAGGAGGTTACATGCAATGTATCAATCTTCCAGTCTGAAAATGGGACATGATTAACATGGATTTCATCATAGGTTTTCCTCGTACACTGTGAAAATTTGATTCCATATGGGTAGTAGTTGACAGGTTTACCAACTCAGCGCATTTCCTACCAGTCAAGACAACCTATACAGCTGAGGAATATGCAAGGTTGTATGTTTAAGAAATAGTGCGATTACATGGAATTCCGGTTTCCATTATATCAGACAGGGGAGCACAATTTACCATGCATTTTTGGAGATCTTTTCAGAAAATCTTGGGTACGCAAGTGAATTTGAGTACGGCTTTTCATCCTCAAACAGATGGACAAGCAGAACGTACTATCCAAAGATATGCTACGAGCTTGCACGTTAGATTTTTAAGGAAGTTGGGATGATCATCTACCTCTTATTGAATTTGCTTACAACAATAGCTATCATTCAAGTATTAAAATGGCACCTTATGAAGGTTTGTAAGGAAGGAAGTGTAGATCACCGATCGGATGGTTTGAAGGGGGTGAAACTGCTTTACTTGGGCCAGATCTTGTTCACCAAGCTATGGAGAGAGTTAGGGTGATACAACACCGTCTACAAATGGCCCAAAGTACACACAAGTCATATGCTGATGTTAGAAAAAGAGGGCTCGAATTTGCCATAGGTGATTGGGTATTCTTGAAGGTGTCACCGATGAAAGGGGTAATACGATTTGGAAAGAAAGGGAAGTTGAGTCCCCGTTATATAGGGCCATATGTAATTGTCTGAAGATTTGGGCAAGTTGCGTATGAATTGGCACTACCCCAAGAACTCTCCACAGTTCATCCAGTATTTCATGTTTCGACGCTTCAAAAGTGCATAGGAGATCCATCTCGTATCGCTCCCATTGAAGATGTATAAGTTACGGAGGATTTGACCTATGAAGAGATACCTATTGCTATTCTAGATAGGCAAGTGAAGAGGTTAAGAAATAAAGACGTAGCTTATGTAAAGGTACTTTGGAGAAATCAACAAGTAGAAGAAATCACATGGGAAGCCAAAGAAATGATAAAGTCAAAGTACTCGTATTTGTTTCACACGGAAGAAAAAGTTCAAAATGTGGAAGAAGAGTAATAACAAGTAATTATCTATTAGCATTATGTGTATATGTATATATGCTAACACAAAGATGCATTTGTTGTACTTGAGAAGATGTTATTAATATTCGAGGACGAATGTTTCAATAGAGTTCAGATGTAACACCCTGTACCTTACAACCCTACTTGCTTGGTGATCTACGGTGCCTTTATATGTCGTATTTGAACCATGTTTACCTTAGTTTTGATATAAATAAGTGCATATTTTGTATTGGTTTTTATGGACTATTGATATTGTACTAACGTCCGCAAAGAAAAGTCAAAGAAAGGAAGAAAATCACATTTTAAGTGTGGGGCTCACCCAGGGGTGTGCCAGGCCGCTTTTGGCTGAAATGTTTTTGGCACAGGAAGCATTGGGGCACGCCAGGTAGCAATCCAGGCCGCCTATGCCAGAAATTTTTCTGGCATAGGCAACATTGGGGCGCGCCAGGCGGCGTGCTGGGTTGCTTTTCACCAAAATTTTTCTCCGTCTATTATTCTATAAATAAGACTTTTGAGTTATGGTATCATTACTCCATATTAGTAGGACTACTCTCGAATGAGTTTGGAATCCAAGTTGGGGTTAATTCATCATCACAAGTATTTTATCAAATTATGTTAAATTAAGCCATGAGTGGCTAAAATCGCTTATTCTTGAGGATTGAGGCTACGAACGTGAATCTTGCGAGTTGAATATTATCTTGACATTATGGAATTATTTAAGCATGAGATTTTGGGGGATTACACATTAAATTTGTTGGGCTAAATGAGTCATGTGTTAATGGGATCAATTTGAGGCCCAAAATTATGCAAAAGACAAGGCCCAAAGTGGGCAAATGACCCATTCTTCCATGTTGACCAAGTAAACATGGCATTTAATGCCAAGAGTTGTCTAAGTATGACTTGAGGGGATATATAAGGTGGAAAAAATCAGATTTTTATTTCCACAAAGCACACATTCCATTCTAGACATTTCCACAAGATATTTCTTTAAGCTCTCTAACCCTAAACCATCTCTTTGGACAAGATCACTCATTTGCAAGCTTGGGTAAGTGTTTATTCTTGTGATTTAATATATTATATGCATGAGAGATGGTGTAGATCATGATGGCTATATTTAAAAGTGTGAGTAGTGCACTTTTGGCATTTTGCTAAAAGATGCGTCATCTATGTGATTTAAATTTGAAAGGAGACTTGAGGTTTTGATGGAAGTGAATGGTATGGATGAAATATCAACATGTATGGTGTGGTTATGACCTTAACTTGTTTTTTTTTCTATGTGTATAAATTGTGGATCTAACTTGTGGGATTGTTGTGGGATTATTATTATGAACCGTATTGAGGTGACTTGATGGAGTAATTGTGACGTAGTGTTAATGAGGAAGCGTAAACGATACACTTGGTGTGAAGTGCTATTGGTTTATGATGTCTTGTTCAATGTATGGAATCTTGTGTTATTGTTGGTATGACAATGCCGTGAATTGTATTGTAAAGGGCGAAATGATGTTATAAGGCAATCATGTAACTCATGGTCGTCTTATGCACTTGTAAGGTAGTTGGTGGTTAATGTGAGCTCCGTTATGTATTTGTGTTGTAGAGAAAAACGTAAGGAAGGAGATGGATTATTGTATTCACATATAGGACTGTGTATTCATATTGGGAAGATAAGGTATGTAAGGTTACTCTTTCTGTATCCTTCTGCAGCAAATATTGTTCACATTGACATTGTACTTGTTCCATTCCGAAATGTACAAAGGTATTGACATATAGTATTACTCACAGAACCAATCGTGATTCACATGTATCATGTTCATTGACTAATGTTCCAAAGTTCCCATTGCTCCAATAATGTTATGTTCCAAAGTTCCAATAATGTACAATCACCAATGTATCAATCTCATAGAAGTAAAGAAATGAAGTAATATATAATTGTTTGTATATGCTTGAGTAACATCCCAGGGGCGACATAAAAGCCTAGCATGGGTTATCACAGTAACATCCCAGGGGCGATATAAAAGCCTAGCATGGGTTGTCATAGTAACATCCCAGGGGCGACAGAAAAGCCTAGCATGGGTTAATCATATCCCAGGGGTTAAAATACCTAGCATGGGTTAGTCTCATCCCAGGGGGGACAGAAAATCCTAGCATGGGTAGAACTATAAAGATGAATAAATGTAAAGGCAAAAGAAGTAAAGGACGTAATGTACATGGTTCCACATATGCAGACCGGTGGTATATCTGTACTGACTATTCTCTTATATTTGATTTCATGGAAGTATGTATATATATATCATACAGTTTCATATGAGCCTTACATACTCAGTACATTATTCGTACTGATGTCCCTTGGGGGACTTACCTTAATTTTTGTAGGCACAGGTGCTAGTAGACCTCCACAGTAGGTTGCGTATCATTTGTCGATCTTTGGTGAGCACCAGTTGGTTCGGGGTTTTTCGAGTCTCATGTGTATATTTATTTTGGTACTGTAATATTGTATAAAGCGGGGACTTGTCCCGACTTTAGATTGGTTATGTATATGCATCGGTTAGAGGCGTTGTAGACGTATGTGGGAATATGAATGTAAGGGATGTATGTCTATTTTGACTTGGTGGGCCTAACGGCCAAGTTTTTTATATGTATATATCACATGTTTCCATGACTTTCGCTATTGGTATCCTATATCTCGATACGTGATGGTGATGTTTCTTGAATGGCATGAATATGAATGGACATGGATGAAGATTAGTTCTCTCGGGCCTTATCGGCTTCGGGTGCCAGTCCACCCCATTGGAATTCGAGGCGTGACATCAGAGGGAGTGTCAATCATGTAAACTTTATCAAAGTCCAATTTTAGGCATTATGAAGTTTTTGTGTTAGTGGGTGAAAAGAAGGAGAAGTTTGAGTACCCTTAACATACAAAATAGGGTCAATATGGGTTAAGTTCTTCAATTTTTAACTGATAAGTGTCAGTGCATACTCCATGATACAATTTACAATAGTTGTATCAAAGTACAATTGTAGGTTGGATCGTTGAGGGTGCCAATTTTCAAGGTTTCGGGAGTTCATCAGACGATCACATTTCATGATCGTTGTATCATTGTACAATCATGAGATGTAGTCGTCTGATATGACAACTCTCAGGAGCTTCTCATAAGGGCTTCCTACAATCGAAAGAATGATTGTACCTCCTTAGTACAATCGTACAATCGATCGTCTGATTGAATTACTGAGTACCTATTTTTGATTTTTTCTGGGACTAATTATTTTACATACAGGTACTATGGCACCCAAGCCTTCTCAAGCTACCAAGAAGAAGCAAGATAAGGCACTCTGCAAGAAAATAGCTAAGGACTGAGCATTAAAAGACACACCCGCGGCCTCAAAAAGTGAATTGGTAGAGTCTAGTGGCTTAGAGGTCGAATACTATGAAAGTGAAAGTGAAGAACAATACTCACATTGAACCACTAGAGCACAAGCAGTTGTTAAGGCCAAGGTAACACCATCCACAGAAATAGTATCTATGGCCATCCACATTGAACTTCCCCAATATGAAGAGGGAGGTCAAAGCTTAAACCCTAATGGGAGTGAGCCTATAGCTGATGATGAGCAGAGTTCCTCTGAGGAAGAAGAGTCCATGGATGGTTTCAAAAGTGCTAATCTGGAATCTTTCGATGGTGCTTCTGCTGCAAAATAATACTCCAAGGAGTGTATACCTGAGGTGATGGAGTGTACCTAACTCCCGAGATTACTACACTGATGGGGTTTTCCTAAACAATAAAGGGAACCAAAAGAAAAGTATCCAGGAGGAACCTCGGATACTACCAGAGTCACTACAGAAAGTTCCAGAATTGATCCAGGTATTCGAGAAGTATCAACTGGGGTGGATGACTAGACCACTTTGCAACTATAGTCCTAAGCTGGTGTGGGAATTTTATGCTAATTATGCAGTGATGATAAAAAATATGACTCCTTTCGGTAAGGAGAAGGACATGAGGAAGCATCACAAACTCAATATGGTGGAATTATAGGGTAAGGAGATTGATATTTTGGTGAATACTATTGCTACAGCCTTATTTAGTTCTAACTTTGAGCTGACAATAGAATCGCCAAAATATGATTATCGGATAATGGAACTGAAAAAAATTAAGAAATTGAGTACGAAAGATAAGCTAATGCATTACAAGTGGTTGGCAGGCTACGTTGTAGAAGCTAAGAAGAAAGTGGAATGGATCAATAGTTACACTATCTATAAGTACACACTAAGCTTCACTGCCAAGGCTTGGTAGTCCATTCGTAGACACCGGATATCACCAACCGTAAATGACAACACACTTAGTGTTGACAGACTAGGGATGGTAGCATCCTTTATCATAGAGTTGAAGGTGAATATTTTGTGGATCATTGTGGATAAGATATGGGAAAGCGTGTTGCTGTCTCAAACTACTTTACCCTTCCTGTGCTTGGTTACTTAGATATTGTGGAATTCTCAGGTGCCTTTCATTCCAGTAGTTGATAGGTTTATCTGGCCAACCAAGAATGCGTACATTGCACTAATCAAGGATTGTTTGAACCTAGTAGCTCGAACCCAAGGTATTTTGCCAGATGTTCCTTCACATGCAGCAGAGGGGGCTGCCCAGGCTCCAGGCATCATGGCTTCCAAAGTCGGTGCTAGTTTATCTTCCACACCACAGCCCGCAGAACGTTCAGGTATAGTTAAGTCGGTGCCTACTGGCTATACATTAGTACTTACATCCTTGCTAGAGAATATAATGATGAACCAGGCTCTACTTGATGTAAGGATTAAAAAGTTGGAGGTAGAGGTGAAGCTCTACGTGGAGGATGAGATTAGAGCAGTGACACGGGGTATGCAGACCCATTTTGACAGCTTTGAGAGTTGTATGACGGCTAATTTAGAGGATGTTCAGGCTCCTGATTTGAGTCGGTCATATCTAAGTTGACCGAATTGAAAAAATGGTGAAGGAGCTAACTGAGCAGCAGTTTTAGGTTGTGCCACCTCCACCTATACCGATACTATCTTTTTAGGATTTTACCATAGATATGCATGGACAGGTGCCAGATTTCTATACCTAGGCCTCAGTAGATGGGGGAAAGGATAAGGCAGTAGGGGAGACGGGGGATGATTTATCGTCCATTAAAAAGATAAAGCAGACAAATAAGGGTGAGAAGAAGAAGAAGGATAAGAAAGGAAGAATGAGATAGGATAAGGGTGTCACAATGACAGCAGCTTTCTAGACTGAGAGGACCTCCGAGGTACATATTTCAGAGATGATTGAGGACCCACATGCAAGTGTCACCACTGTTGTTAATGATAATGTGATTGAGAGTGGTAGGGGCACGGAAATTGCCCTCGTAATGACATCTTTGAGAGCACCAGCCGCCACTGGTGCCTATGTAACTGAGCATAACACAACCACAGTTGAGGCTATTATAGCTTGAGCGTAGATAGGGATCCCAAATGTGACCCCCATTAATAAGTATGCGACTGGCGTCTAGTGCACCACAAGTATGTTCCTACCCTAGTTTACATTTTCCATGCTTTTGTAAAAATAAGGACATTACACAGTTCCTATATTAGGGGTGGGGGTGTACTACATCCGAGGGTTTTTTTTTGCCGTGTTTATTTTCCCTTGAATGCTTTATATAGCTAGAACTAATATGTTTAGGAGTTTAATTTTGTATTTTTCTGTTTTTGTTAGTTGTGTAATTAAGAGAGAAATAGGAGGACTTGGTGCATTCTGAATAAATAAGAGCATGCAACTGATTTTAATGAATTTTGTGTTTTAATGATACCCCTCTGAAAATTTTTCTGATGTTTTTGCTGTGTTGAGTGCTTACCCTGAATTATGACCAATATGGATCTCATTATGCCATTAGAATTATGAGCGTGATAACCCTAGCCTAACTTTCATGAATCGAATAGGTAGTGATTGAGTATGCAGCCCTGAGATAAGTGTGTGTACGGTTTACATGGTCGATGTGTGTGTGCAATCTAGGACTTTCCTGATTAGTATAGCCAAAGTTGTAGGATAGAAGGTTAGGAAGGATCATAGACTGTTCTTGAATAGTCCACTAAAAGCCTAAAAAGCCTACCAAATAAACATAATATCCCTTGATCCCGACATTTGAGCCTAAATAGACCTTTTCTTTGAACTAGCTAATTCACCTTACTAATCGTCTACAATAAACCTGCCTTGGCCCTAGTCCCTCCTTGGACACTGTGTACCTCAACTCAGGCAAATTATCTAAGTTGAGGGTGGCTACCGTAGGGGTACTTAAGAAGTTTGGCTATGTAGAAAAAGTTAGAAAATGAAAAAGGATTTAGGTGCAGTATTGTGAGCAAAAGAAAAGTTTTAAAAAAAGATAAAAAGAAAAGAAAAAAGAACATGAAGAAGTTGTGAGAAAAAAACCGCACCCAAGATTCAAAAAAGTTAAAAAAAAAAAAAGGAGTATAGTAAAGAAAGTAGGAAAAGTAGAGCCAAAAGCAGTGTACTGCCAAGGAGGGTTTAATCACTTTGTCCATATGTACCATACCCGTCCCTAAGCCTACATTATAAGCCAATCAAAATCCTATAGTGATCCCAGTCTTACTGTCCAAACAACTGAGGCGTAGAAAATAAATCCAAGCATATGGTATCAAATGCACACTGCCTGACTTCTTTGTGATAGTGAGTGCTTAGTTTCATATTTTGAATGTGAGGGACTTCTTCGATGTGAGGGCATAAGGGATTTATTGTAGTTTGTTACTTATTTGGGTAGGGTCATTGGTTTGCATGCTAGGTTGTCTGGTAATAATGTAATGCCATTGCTTTATCCTATTGTGTTGAGGTGAGTGGTTCGTGTATGCACAACAATTATTGGTTTTGATGATATTAGAGGGTGTTGAACTTGTGTTTTTGGTTAATGTGTGGCTAAGTGATTTTTAGAAATATGACTGTCGTAGTACTCTTGAATTTCTCTTGGTCAAGCATCTTGTTTAGTCTACTTTTGTTTTGTTTGCCTGATGACATGTAAATATTCTAAGTTGAGGGTGTTGATGTATCGTGCACTTACGACACTTTCAACTCTTAAAACTAATGATATTTACAAGTACAGAGGCATTTCTATATGGATATGAGGTGGTTTTATGTTATTTATAGGTCAAACAGGTTCGGAGAAGGAAAGTGCATATTTTTGGACTTACAGGCATCAGACGAAGACATTCCATACCGTGAGATCTGACCACTGTCGTACCATAGCTGTTATGGGTTGAACTTGAGGGTTGATATTCAGTTGTTAATCAGACAAAGGGTTCCCACGATTGTACCAAGATGTCACGATCATACAATGTATCATGGGAAAGGAGTCCAGAATTGAAGGTTGCAGATGTCGAGTATGAAGACGATCAGACGAGAGGATCTCATAATCATGGGATGATACCACGAGATCATAATTACGATCGTGGGAGAAGTGTTCTGCAAAGTCGATAATCAAAGGTAGATGCAACGAGAGGGAGCCATGATCGTACAATGATGGCACAAGCTCGTACAAAGCATCGTATGAGCCAAGATCTTAATAGTGACAAAGTCATGAGCAAACCTGCAAGCACCAAGGACGATCGTGGTATGTAACCACAATCCTACCTTTCTTCATTTGAGGCACCAACTCAGCAAATCCCTGTGTGTTAAGGATAGGTTCTTATTTTTTCTATAAATACTCTTAATGGGTTTTTTTGTACAATTTACATTCCTTTACATACTACTACAGTTTCAAGACATATTTTTGTTCTTGAAATTACAAACATCAATTTTTTGAGTTTTCTATTCATAATTGAGATTCGTGGTTTTTTATCATATTCTTGTAAGTTCATAATTATGCTTTCTTATAAAAATTATTCTTGTGTGCTTGCAATTATGAGTAGCTAAACACCACAACTAGGGTTGTGGGAACCATGACAGATTAACAAATAGTGTTCGTAGTATGAAGTGATTCTCAAAGGGTGTTTGGACGTGTATTATTTGTTCTCTTTGGTTTGATTGGTTTTTAGCGGCTGCAGATACTAAAACTCGCCTTATCTTTACTCGTGATGAAATTAGGGGTAATAGATGGGAAAAGGGAATAAACAACAGAGCATTGGATCTATTAATCTTCAATGACTAGCTTGAGCCGATAATCCGAGAAAGCTATTGTTGGGATCTAAGATAGGGGTTAGTAATGCAAGGCTCAGGAGAAGAGAAAACTTACTTGAGGATAGTTGCTTAAATAAGTGCGTAAAGCTATTTAGGTGAACATAACCTATCGAATCTTCATTCCAAGCACCATAAGAGATCACTAAGTACGAAGAACCTACGGAGTTATGATGTTATCGGGAATGCAGTCATAGTGCTTCTAACATCTTGATTACAAATCCAACAAAATTAATAATTGTTACTATTGAAACTCTGATTTACAAAACCCCTTTTTTTATTGGAGATTATTTACTGATTACTTAGACAAACACTCAATAGATAGCTTGATCTATTCCTTATGGGGTCGACCCCAACTTAGTTGGATTCTATATTTGATCAACGATCACTTTATACTTTGTTTAGAGGTGTAATTTGGGCGACATCAATATGTTTTCACAAAATCATATTGATATGACTATGTGTGTGAATATTTTTTCATGTTAGGCCACTTGGGTAGAACTGCTTGACTGCTAGTTTAAAGTTGTGTATCACTATGTGTATGTACAGTTGTCTGCTAATAACTTGATGTCATGCATTGATCCTGTTGAGTTAGTGGAATATTATTGTTTGTTCATACTGGTTTTCAAAGATAAGAAGGGGTTTGAAAATGAAATAAAAATTTGTGTGTTGCGATATGGTTGTGTGATTGTTGTGGGGTTGCCTAATTTTCAAATTACCTAAGTGTCGTGTTTTTTGTGTTAGAGTCGTATGTTTAATTACTTGAGAACAAGCAAATGTTTTAAGTTGATGTGTCGAGATTTCACGACATATTCGATGCTTAAAACATAGAATTTTTGTAAGTTCTTGAGTATGTTTTGGTAGATATGATGTGTTTTTATGTGTTTGTGGAGGAAAATAGGTTCCGAAGGAAAAAGTTGGAGATTAAGCTGAAAATTTCTATGTTTAGATCTGTGGAAACAGTCTATGCCATGTGAAATCAATTTATAAGTCATACTAACACTCGTGAAAGCTTATTTGAGAAGGTGTAATGACAAGTTGATACCACGGCTCTTTTGACTACTGGTGAACTGAGAATACAATTCGTGATGTTATTTGTGAAAGGTGATCTTAAGATGTGCAAGTTGAGCCTAATTCCTTATCCACTTTACAAACCATGAAACCAATTCACTGTTCATTCTGTTACTCATAGACCACCTGGACTGCAAGGATCCAATTTTGACCTCAATAACACGAGTCATAATCCAAAACCATGAATTGTGGAATGTCTTATAGAAAACTGGAGAACTTTAATGGAAATCGCAAATGATGGATCATGGACCAACTTCCACGAGTCGTGATTACAATCTATGATTCATGAACTGCTAATGGGCCTGCATTTCTACTTGGTTTAGGAAAGGATTTGTTTTTTCTATAAATACTTTTCTTAGATTTTTATTTTTAGCTTACGTACTCTTATTATTTTGTTATTCTGAGTATTGGTGAAAAACATCATGCTCTTGTACTTTTGGGCAATTAATTCATCTTTGATCTTTGGTTGTTGGAATTGTGTAATAATACAAGATTTTGGATTTTATTTATTCATCTTGTAAGTTGATAATCATGAATTTTACATCTTTTCTTGGTTTTATTCTTGTAAGCATGAGTAGCTAAACCCATAACTAGGATTATGAAAACCATGATGGAATAACGAAGTAGGTTAAAGTACTTAATGATTCTGGGATGGTGTTCATACATGTATTGTTGTTCCCTTTATCTTTATTATTTTTTAACAGTTGCAAATGTTATAACTCACCATAAATTCTCACTTGCTTGATAAAAGAGGTAGACATTAGGAAAAGAGATTAACAATGGAGATTTTAGGCTTCTAACCCTCATCTAATGACTTGAGCCTTAACATATAAAGTCAATTCAAGACTAAAGATAAGCATCAAGAATCAAGCACTCAAAGACAGAAAGAAATTAGAGTAATATTCATCTAATTAGAATTTAAAGACGTTTAGGTGAACCAAGCTTGTCAGTTTTGCATGTAAAGCACCGAGATAGATCACTAGTACGCTATACTTACTGAGTTATGAAGTCATGGGGAATACACTCCAAGTCCACTCTCATTTATTGATTAAAAATTTATTCTAAACAAATTGTTACTTGTATTACTTAATACTACAAGTTTTTACTTGTTATTAGAATTCTCCCCTTCGGAAATAATCGACTACTAGTTTAAATAACTGCATTGACCTAGTTTCTTGCTATATTCCCTATAGTATTAACCCCAACCTATTTGGTTTTCATATTTGATCAGTGACCGCGTTATACTTCATTGCGAGGTGTAATTTGGGTGACATTACCATGTTCTACCTATTGCTTTGAATATGTCTTTTAGCATGAACAAAAAAATAAGATTGTCTTTCATAATTTGTATAAAAATTGCCATAACAAATTAATTTTACTGACCATAAGTTATCCAATTGATGTATATTATATACTACTTATTGGGTACATTGATGAATGACATTAAAAATTATACTTTTTTTGACTAGCATCTTTAATTGACAAGTCAAAAGAAGTACACTTTATATGACACATTGTACTATCAAAGTACCCCTATAATCTACATAACTTACATAATATGTGTGTTATCTATATAATGCACGTAATTTGTGTGCTATACAAGTGAAGTCATACTTTTTTTTGACTGAAACCTTTAATTGACTAATCAACAAAAAATTAAATTTATATGAATGGATAGGCCTCAAAAAATATATACCATAAACAATAGATTTTAGAGTGTTGTGTTGTTATATAAATTAATCAAGTTTACTTGAGCCTACACAAGAAACCGGAGAAAATTAGGGTCTAGATTATAGTTATGAAGACGAAGTAGATGTGGTTCCTGAAACTAACAAAGATTAATTAATTTTAAGGTTGTACGTTTTCCTGTTATTTAATTGTACTTTATAATTTCATATAAGTAATCATTTTAAAGCTAAATGTTTACCTTGACAATAAAAGTACATTGATTACTTTCTCCATATGTAAAGTAGAATCACTCACTACATAATACTTAATGACGCATACAAAGAACATATAAAAAAATACTTAATAATGCATAAAATAAAAATCAACTCCTTGAAATACTCCCACCGTGAGAGGTATTTCTACCTCAAGATGAACTGACATTATGATCTCGCAACGAACAGTTGTGCTTATCATGATCCTGTTATTTTTAAAAAGAGCACTTGCAAGAGTATGTAATTTCTAGACTTCTATTTCATTGGGTATACAAGTGTTTTCTTTGACATGTACTTTTCACAAAATATGAAGAATTTAAGTTTTTGCTACTAATTAAGTTTTTGCATAAGTTCTTACAAGGGTCTACATCAAAACAATCACCGTTCCTACAATATGAAGAGGTACATGGACCAATACCTACCAAATTAAAAAATTTAAGTCTTCTTTCCAACGTCACTAACCATTCATCAATCTAAGTTCGGAGCAAAAAGTTATGGACATTTTAGTGGAGTACTGTCAGTGGCTATGACTCATAGTACGAGTCGCACTTTCATTATACAAATCATACTTTCAGAGTATGAATCGTAATTTCAGAGTATGAGTCGTACCTTGAGTCATACTGACTGATCCAGAAAAGTGTCACCAAGAACTGAAACCACAAATTAGAGTACGATCATACTCCAAACCACGACTCGTGACATGAGTCGTGGTATCCTGCACTAGCATAATTTCTACATGATTTTTAAAGGGTACTTTGGTATTTTACCTATCTTTTAAGATTTGTACCACATTATTTATGGGTCTTTTATAGGGTATTATCATATAGAGCGATTGGTTATGACTACATTCCTTAAATTAAACTCTCAGAAACTCCAAAAGATTCCTCTCAAGAAGCAAAAACCTAAGGTTTTTCATCCAAGTTCCTGATTTCAAGCCTTTTGTAACACCCCATACTTTTCTAACCTCGTTTGATACATTGGTGTTGATATTCCATGGGTATGTGTTTTATAGTGTCATTGGTGAAACATTTGATATCGGACCTAATACGTGCGATTAGACCTTCATAGGAGGTGTTTTGTGATTTCGTGGAGCATTTGAGTAATACCCCGTACACATTATAACCTCATTTGGTACCTTGGAGTCATGTTTACTTGATTATTAAGATCACTAAGTAAGTATTTTGTAGTGTTTTGATAAGGTATTGGATGATACGCAAGTATTGGAGAAGTGGCCGAAAAATTCAGCAAGATGCTGAAACTTGCGCCACTCCCTGTTTCAAGGGGTGTGGCGCAAGCCACTGATTCAGAGAGGGTGCATTTCTTGAGACACTGCCTTGCTTTGCAGCAGTGGCGCAAGGCACAAAGATTGTACCCTTCCAGACTCGTTTCACAACGTAATTCTACGTCGACTCTTATATGGTTTCTTTTGGTTCTTTGGAGTTCTTTGAGTGTTGTTAAAGCTTCAAATACCTCAATACACTCCTACATACTTCTACATTATCAAACCATGAAACACAAGTAATTATCAAAAATGTTCAAGGAAGCCATGGACGACTAGAATTCCTATTTTTGCGATCGAGACGACGAATGAGAATCTCGTAAGAGAATATTGTCGTGACATTATGGAATTATTTAAGCATGAGATATATGGTGAATTATACATTAAAGTTTATGGGTTAAATGGATATGTGTTATTGGGCCCAAATATAGGCCCAAAATGGGATTAAACGACATGGCCCAAAGGGGCAATTGACCCATTCTTCCACTTTGACCACATTTAATGCCAAGGAATGGCTAAGTATGACTTGGGGTCTATATAAAGGCCCCAACAATCAGATTTTATTCATAGAACACTCTCATGCCTTTTTAAGATATTTCTCAAACCTTTCTCTAGTTCCAAAACCTAAAGCAAATATTTCCTTTGGACTCTTTGGTAAAGATCATCCTATTCCAAGCCTTGGTAAGTATTTATTCTCATGTATTAACATATTATATGCATGGGAGATTATGTATATCATGATAGTTATGTTGGCAAGATGGTGAATAGTGTATTTTTGCTTTTGGTGAAAGAAGTGCCATCTTTGTGATTTGAATGTGAAAAGAGACTTGATGTCTTAGTGAAAGAGCATGGTATGGATAAAATATGAACATATATGGTGTGATTTTGTTATTAAACTTGTTATTTTTCTAAAAATGTAAATTGTGAGATTTTGGCCGATATGTGCTATGAGGTGTATTAAGGTAATTTGATGGATTATTTGTGATGTGGTGTGGATAAGAAAGTGTAAAGGAGAAGTGTTGTGGTGAAATGTGTTGATTATCATGTATTGGTAAATGTATGGAATATTGGGGGATTTTTGGAATAATAATTTCATCAATGGGTTTGTCAAGGGGAAATGGCATGTTTAAAGGCAAACATGTAACTCATTGATATTATACGCATTTGTAAAGTAGTTGATGGTTAATGTGAATCCCATTATATATTTGTGATGTAGAGTGAAACATAAAGAAGGAGCGGGACTATTGTATGCACCTCTAAGATTGTATATTCGTATTGCGAATACAAGGTATGTAAGGTTACTTTGTCTGTATCCTTCTGCGGCAAATAACATTCACATTGACGTTACACTTGTCCTATCCCGAAATGTGCTAAGGTATCCTATATGCAGTTACCAATTGTCAATATCACATGCTTCATACTCATTGATCAATTGTGAATCATATGTCTCATATTCATGGTTAATGTTCCAAAAGCTCAATAAGGTTATGTTCCAATATTCCAATAGTGATTATACTCATGTATCTTGTTCATGGATTATTGTCCAATGGTTCCAACAGTGTTATGGTGCTAATAATGCTATGTTTCTCACAATGTTTATTCTCATGTCTCTCCCTTATTGGTTAATGATCCAAAGCTTCAAGTAAGTTATGACTATCATTGTATCAATCTCAAAGTAAGAATAAAGTAAAGCATATTGGTTGTGTTCATGGGTGTTATCCATGGGGTGAAAACACCCGCATGATGATGTTATTATATCCATGGGGTGCAAGAACACCCGCATGATGATGTTACTTTATCCATGGGGTGCAAAGGACACCCCCATGAATACCTGCATGACGATGTTACTTTATCCATGGGGTGAAAAGAATACCTGCATGACGATGATATGTTATCCATGGGGTGAAAAGAACACCTGCATGATGAGGGACCAGACAACATATATGTAAAGTAAAGTAAAGGCAAGAGAAAGAATGAATGTAATATACATGGTTTCCACAGTACAGAATTGTGACTCGTCTACATTGTGACTTATCTATATTGGCTATGCATTTGAACTTGAGTTCTTGACATATTTTCATATCTTACAAGTTTCATATGGCCTTACATACTCAGTTCATTCTTCGTACTGACCCCTCTTGGGGAATTTACTTTACTTGCTGCAGGCGCAGGTACTAGTAGGCCTCCTCGGTAGCTTGTCAGTTGTTTGCGGTTCATTGGTGAGCTCTGTTGTGACCCAGCTATACACGCAAGTGTACGTGATTGTACAAGTAATAAAGTGGCTCCTTTTAAAGAGCCGGATATCGAACCCAAGGGACTTTCATCAACAGAAATCACTCTGGACGTCAAACTATAATTGAAAACTAGTGTTGCAAAAATGACAAGTGATTGGGTGCTAAAAATTAAATGATTTCGAACTAAGGACACCTAAATTTGCTACCGTAACTTTGGTTTCCGCAAATATGCTTTAAAAATCAATAAAAAGTGAATTCCCAGGGCTAAGGCTCCCTGAACATCATCTCTTGAGTGTAATTGTTGTTGGTTTAAGCATTTTTGAGGAGTTTATCATGGTTATTGATCCCAAGGTTAATTTTACAACTATATTCGTCTCCAAATTATAATTGCCTTCTAGAACTTAAAAACCTACCTACATCTGCGAGTGGTGATAAGCTTTACCAATTCTAGAGCTCTTAAGCTTTCTTCTTGTAATTGACCAAGTGTGGGTGGGTAGGTACCTCTCGGTCCTAACCACGAGTCAATCCCTTAGAATTACGTCTCCGAGACAGACCACACTTCACATATCCAAGTTCTATCTATCCGTTTCTCTCTCGAGCTTACTTCAAGACAAGAAATATATTCCAATGGTGATCAAACATCAAAATAATGAATTTTAGAATATATGAATAACCACTTTAATATAAACTCCAGCAAAAACCAATACAATTAGTCCAAGAGGTTCATGTTCTTGGCCTTAACCCCAAGAATGAGGGATTTTAGCCACTCATAATGTTTATCAACAACCAAAAGTAAATAAATACCATAAAAGTACTTAAAAACTGAAAAGAAGAGGATTTGAACCTAATTAAGATGCCCAAAAACGCCCAAAATATTCTAGGGAGGATGGAATGTGATATAATAACTCAAAAAACCCTTTTTATAGACCCAAGTCGAGGCAAAAATCGGCTAAAACGCGGCCCGGCACGCCATTGGGCGCGCCTTGTACTTAGGCAGATTTTTGCCTCAGCAAGCAGGGTGCTCCCAGGCGGCGTGGCACGCTGCCTGGCGCGCCTGGGCACTGCCTGGACTGGTGACAATTTTGCCAAAAGCGGCCTGGCACGCTGCCTAGCGCGCCAGGCCCCTTTTTTTGTAATTTTCTGACTTCCGTCGACTTCTCTTCGCGGATTTGGATGGATTCTTTAAGATCAACTCCTTGGCTTGTCTCTCATCTTCAATCTTCTTCACTCGTAGCTCCTCCGAGCCTCACTTTCCATGCCAAACATGCTCCAGAAATCGCAATTTCCACCTACAAGAGTCTAATCATATTGGTTAGCACACTATCCCATTTTTCATCAAAAATATATGAAATCAACAAATATTGTTCTCAAAACTAAGGTGATCATGGGTTAAAGTCGCTACTAAGGCATATAAATACGCCTCAGATCACCACCCCACACTTAAACCTTTGTTTGTCCTCGAACAATTACTCACACTTGACTCAGGGCAACTTTTAAGCAATAGACACAAAATGAACATTCTTGCACAGCTTACACAACCACATATCAACTTATGTACCACATACTAGGATATTACTCAATTACATAACAGGTTGAAACAACCTACCCTCACAAAACAACTTACTAGTTGCAAATTTATGCGTGATACATTATTAATGGATTACCAACTTCACTAACCATGTGCCCTCACAACAAGAGAATCACCCCTCAATCCCACAACATAATTACTAAACAGGTGTATGAATGAAAGTCACTCACTCTCAGAAAGAGTTCACATGCAACACAAAGATGAACCATAGGCTTGCCCTTAGTGTAATACTCCACTAATGTTAAGATGTTAAAGCTTAAGATCAAGTAGGACTTTGTAGGGGTTGTAATGTAGGCACAAGGACGGGTAGGAACTATTTGGTCAAAAATAGTGACTATCTTTCCTAAGCACTTTATTACACTACAAATTGTATTTAGAGCACCTTCAACCAACCTATATTCCACTACTTTTCTCTTCCCAACTTTTTCCCCACCAACATGCACAAACTTTTTCACACATCTATAAGAGATATGCTTGAGGCTTTCACATAACTCTTTCCTTCTTCCCAACTCCTGTACTCCTTCACCTCTTAATTTTCGTAATTAAAGGGCTTAGGAGATATTGGATCAAATTTTGGTTCACTGAAAGAAGAGGATTGAGCTACATGTAAAGCTAACAAGGAAAAGGCTAAAGGCTCAACGGGGCTAACAAGGATTATGCACAGAGGGTAGGTAAAGTAGGTCTAAAATATGGCTATCAAAGAAATGCCTATATCATCTCCTAAACTCAACATCTCTTATTTTGCTTTGCACACACCCCGGGCAAGTTCTAGACATCATTATGCACATGGAATATCATAACAAAACCTTACCCACACATGGCACATGTTCAGCTCAGCAGGTTCACCATAAAACCTCTGAAATCATGCATAAATTCAATATTAAGCAACTTAGCAAGTCAACTAAGTGAGAATTAGGTGTCTCAACACTTGCTATTATATATCCGGGCATGTTTCATACGTGTAAGACCAATTGTATAGCAAACAAGGATACCCGACACGACACTACATGACTAATTTGCTCTTAAGACGGTCGTCATCTATCCATCATAGAGCAAATCCCTTAGTCCTCTGACTAAGGCGACTTATCAGTAATAAATCCCAAAAACAACACAAAATAACATCAAAAATCCGGCATTTAACATATACATATATTTTTTTTTTGTACGGTTCAAAGGGACTCTCCTTAGTAAAAGAACAGAAAACAAACTCTAAAGAACCCAAAATAAAAGCATACTGCAGCACACATATACATACATACAAGGGAAGTCCATCACACCCCACCCCACACTTAAAAGATTAGCACTGTCCCCAATGCTACCAAAATACACAAAGCAAGAGTAGGATGTAAGGAGCTCCCTGGTCAATCGAGGTAGTCATCATCCTCCAGCCCACGGACCTCTAACGGTGGATCGTCCGCCTCAGCCTCCTCATCCTCAGAACCACTCTGGAGGTCATCTTCATCTGTGGGGACATCATCATCCACAGGCTCCACAAAGTCAGGACCAATCCGCAATAAGGCCATAGCATGCTCATTTAGAGGATAATCCCTCTCCACCTGGCCCAGCTCATCCGCTGTGGAAGGCCTACCTCCAGTCCTATGTCGCAGCATTTCCAACCCATACATGCGGGCTAAAATCCCATCATCCCGAGCATGACGCTCTGCTAATGTCAAAGTGGGGCCGAGTGAATCCGGCGCCTTAGTTTGGGTGACATCCACAGGGGTTGTCGTCAAAGGAGGATGATAGTCAAAATTTTCTTCGGGCACTTCGAATGCTCGCATTAATTTGGTCAATAGTCCGCCGAAAGCATATCGAAGACCTCCATGGAGGCGAGCTCGCCGCATTGCTGACAACAACACAGAGCCTACATTGATCTCTGTACCAGTCATGAGAGCATATACCAGACAGACACGATCTCTCGTAACTTCAGTCATGTGGCTCCCCGGAATTAAGCAACAGCACACAATCTTGAGCCAAATTCGAGCCTTTTTGTTGAGATGGGCAAAGGGTAGACTCTGGTGATACCCTCGTTGGTGATGGCGGAGCCACCTCACAGTTGAACGTGGGCCGCACAGAGTGTGTCTAATTTCAGCATATGGAGGCCTAGCATTTAGCTTGAGTATGTCTTGGGGATTATCCCGAGTGGGGACCCCCAATAATACATTCAAGCTCAAGGAGTCAAGTATCACATCCGAACCTCGTACCAAGACCGAACATGTAGGTGCGTTCGGGTTCCAATTTGTGTATAATTCCCTCACCAGGTGGAGGTTGCAATCTGTAGGTCTGTTGAAAACAAAGCCCATCCCAAGTTGCTCAATCTGAGCCAAAACTCTTGGGTAAACCCGAGCCAGGCTTGCCCTATCAATACACTCATCGAAAAAATATTTAGCTTTCGGGTGGCTTTTGTACCAACTTTTCCCCGCACTGGAAACTGCATTTAGCCCGTACTTCCGCTTTTGCCCTTTTGGTACTGGGGGAGCTGCGGGCACCTTATTACCTGACCGACGTCTCTTGTGAGAGCTAGAGGCTGCTACATTAGAATCAGACATAGTACCTGTAGCAGAGATCCACAACCCAGTCAATAAACCTTGTAAAAATAGCTAACCAACTTGATGTGCGGTGACATTGAGGGCCACCCCACATCTAGTCGCTTGGCACCAATTCAAAATAATTATGGGCGGAGGGTACTCAGACTTCCCCTTATCACTTAATGCCCCAAATCCAAGTACAATCATGTATAAAGGCACATTCCTACACAAGATTAACAGTCTCGTAACTAGCATTAGAATGACATACTCGTGGTACTCAAGAATTCCAACGAAAGTCATACATATTCAACACATATGAGTTTAATTTAGTGATTTCCACCACCAAGTTGCTCCAATGTTACCAATGAAGATATACCCACTTCCAATCTTTTCCCTAGAATAAGATTAGCAATCACAAGATCACAGTCGTAGTAAGGCCACCCCATAAACCCAAACCATATGATAATAAGCAAGTCAATACACCAAGAAATCTAGACAGCCCACATGAAATCCCAGAAGACTTCAAACTCACATCATCCTCTTAGCAACTAGAGAGAGAAAGTTAAGAGAACATACCTTGATATCTGTTAATGGAGACTTGGACACAATTCCAAGAGGAGAAGGCTAGACTTTGAGCTATTTGTGGCACAAGTAGAGAAAAGAAGAGAGAATTTTTGGAATGCCTAGGGAGAAATTCGGGTGTGTGTGGGGGGAGTTGAGAAAGATGGGGAAAAGTGATGAAAATTAGGGATTTGAAAGAAAAGGGTGGGGGTGGGTTGGTTATGACTAAAAAAAAACTCAACCAATTTTAAAGGGGGTAGCGGCGTGGCACGCTGCCTAGCGCGCTACCCCACTGCCTTGGTAACAAAAATATTGTGCACAGGCGGCGTGGCACGCTGTCCAGAGCGCCTGTGCACTGCCTACGCGAGTCAATTTTTTGGGGCAGGCGGCGTGGCACGCTGCCTAGCGCGCCTGCCCTCTGCCAATGTTAATTATTTTTTTCTCAATTTTACCCTGGCACGCCAAGTAGCGCGTGGGACACTTTACCTCATACCTGGGCGATATTTCACATGTTTGTCATGACCTTGGGGCTATTATAGGTCCCAAAACTCCAAACTCCGCCCAAAAACATGTCTTACCTGCTCGGCACTTCCAAATAATCGTATGTCCGCCAATTTTTACCTTTTCTTTTTGGGTTTCCATGTCGAAATGCTCCTTGTCTCTGCATAAACACAAGATACTAGAACTAAATTAGAAAAAAAACTGATCCAAAATTTAAAGGGGATGGGTTGCCTCCCATCAAGCGCCTTAGTTTTGGTCGGGGCACGACTCTTCTTTTTGAACTTTTACTTTAGAAGGTCTAACTATTACAACAGATTCATGGGTTGCCTCCCATGTAGCGCCTGGTTTAATGTCGCGGCTCGACCAATTATCAGTGCCTAGTTATCAGCAAGGCAAAGCACGTCCTCCGTCTGCTTTCCTTCCTCACCGAAATAATGCTTCAATCTCTGGCCATTTACCATAAACCTTGTACCATCTGCCTTGTTCAAAAGTTCCACCGCACCATGAGGTGTCGTGCGACTTACCTCAAAGGGCCCACTTCCTTTGGATCTTAGCTTGCCCGGAAACAACCTAAGTCTTGAGTTAAACAAGAGTACCAACTGGCCTGTCTCAAAAGTACGGGGAAGAATATGCTTGTCATGCCATCGCTTCGTTTTCTTCTTGTAGATCTTAGCATTTTCATATGCATGAGCAAGAAATTCTTCCAACTCATGGAGTTGTAACAACCTCTTATCACCTGCCAACCCCGGATCTAGATTCAACTTCTTTACTGCCCAATATGCTCGATGCTCGAGCTCAACTGGGAGGTGACAAGCTTTCCCAAAGACCAAATGATAGGGAGAAGTCCCTATAGGAGTCTTATACGCCGTTCGATAGGCCCAAAGAGCATCATCCAGCTTAAGTGACCAGTCTTTCCTCTGAGTATTCACCGTCTTCTGCAAGATTTGCTTTATCTCCCGATTAGACACTTCCACTTGACCACTTGTTTGGGGATGATATGCTGTTAAGACCTTGTGTTTCACTCCATACTTTGCCAATACATTTTTCACCAAATAATTAATGAAGTGTGATCCTCCATCGCTAATGATAGCTCTTGGAGTTTCGAACCTCGTGAAGATGTGCTTTTGCAGAAACTTTACCACAACTTTGGAGTCGTTAGTAGGAAGAGCTGCGGCCTCTACCCATTTGGATACATAATCCACTGCAACGAGTATGTATAAATTTCCATTCGACTGTGGAAAAGGGCCCATGAAATCAATCCCCCATACATCAAAAATTTCTACTTCTAGGATGTTGTTAAGAGGCATCTCATGTCTCTTGGCAATTGTCCCCATACGTTGACATTGATCACAATTCTTCACAAAGGCATGAGCATATTTAAATATCGAAGGCCAGAAGAATCCTGATTGCAATATTTTTCGGGCTGTTCGTTCACCACCATGATGTCCACCATAAGGTGATGCGTGGCATCTCTCTAACACTTGCTTAACTTCCGCGTCTGGAATGCATCTTCGTACTATTTGATCAGGCCCTTGCTTGAATAAATACGGCTCATCCCATATATAAAAGCGTGCCTCATATGCCAGTTTCTTCCTCTGTTGAGAACTAGAATCAGGAGGAAATAATCCACTTACCAATAGGTTCACAATGTCTGCATACCATGGAAACTCCTCAACCTCTAATACCAACAACTGCTCGTCTGGAAATTCCTCACAAATATGCCCATCGTCCTCTATATGTGTCGAGCTCTCAAGTCTAGAAAGATGGTCAGCAATTTGATTTTCTGTCCCCTTTCTATCTTTAACCTCTAAGTCAAACTCCTGTAGCAATAAGATCCATCTAATCAAGCGCGGCTTAGCATCCTTTTTGTTGAATAAATATCGTATTGCTGCATTATCAGTATATACAATGACGCGTGTACCGACCAAATACGATCTGAACTTATCAAATGCATATACCAAAGCTAACATCTCCTTTTCAGTAACCGTGTAATTAATCTGGGCTGCATCTAGAGTCTTGCTTGCATAAGAAATAGAGTGAAATACCTTATTCTTCCGTTGACCTAGAACCGCACCCACTGCCACATCACTTGCGTCACACATG
The DNA here is from genome assembly GCA_031232105.1 of Capsicum rhomboideum. Lineage (NCBI taxonomy): Eukaryota > Viridiplantae > Streptophyta > Magnoliopsida > Solanales > Solanaceae > Capsicum > Capsicum rhomboideum. The sequence goes on along the minus strand of CP124708.1, from coordinate 44,225,201 downwards.
AGCTCAAATGGCAGAGCCCAGTCAGGAGCAATAAGAATAGGTGCCTCTATTAACTTCTTTTTCAAAATCTCGAATGCCTTTACACATGATTCACAAAATACAAACTTCACATCTTTCTCCAAGAGTGCACACATGGGACATACAATTTTGGAAAAATCTTGAATAAACCTTCTGTAAAATCCTGCATGACCCAAAAAACTTCGCACCCCCTTGACCGATACCGGTGGAGGGAGTTTTTCAATAGCTTCGATCTTTGCCCTATCAACTTCCAGCCCTTGCCTCGACACTTTATGCCCGAGAACTATACCTTCTGTCACCAGGAAATGGCACTTCTCCCAATTAAGAACAAGATTAGTTTCTTCACACCGAGCAAGGACTTTATCCAGGTTTTGCAAACATACCTCGAAAGAGTTACCAAAGACTGAGAAATCATCCATAAAAATCTCTACAAACTCTTCCACCATGTCGTAGAAAATAGCCATCATGCACCGCTGAAAGGTGGCCGGTGCATTACATAATCCAAATGGCATACGCTTGAAAGCATATGTGCCGTAAGGACATGTGAATGTAGTTTTCTCTTGATCTTGGGGATCTATAGCAATTTGATTGTATTCGGAATACCCATCAAGAAAGCAATAATACTCCTGCCCGGCCAAACGATCTAGCATCTGATCAATAAAAGGGATTGGATAATGGTCCTTCCTTGTAGCATCATTAAGTTTCCGGTAATCCATGCAAATACGCCATCCAGTTACAGTTCTTGAAGGAATCAGTTCATTTTTGTCATTTTTGATCACCGTCATACCACCCTTTTTTGGAACACATTGTACTGGGCTCACCCACGTACTATCAGAGATAGGATAAACAATTCCAGAATCAAGCCACTTAATTACCTCCTTCCTTACTACTTCTTTCATTACCGGATTTAAGCGTCGTTGGTGTTGCACACTCGGCTTATGCCCTTATTCCATGTAAATTTTATGCATGCATAAACCCGGATTAATCCACTGGATGTCATACATCTGCCAACCAATAGCCTTCTTTCTTCGTTTTAGAATCAACAATGCTGCATCAACTTGTTCTTGTGACAAATCTGCTGCCAGAATAATAGAAAGAGTCTTGTTTTCACCTAGGTAAGCATATTTAAGATGCGGTGGAAGTTCCTTCAATTCAAGCTTCGGTGCTTCCTCGATTGAGGGCTTAGTTGTAGGATCGAGAGGACGATTTAATGGTTCCCATCTACCTTCTTTCGCATAGATGCCCATAAGATCGAGAATTTGCACCATCTCACTAGCTTCTGCATCGCCAAACACATCTTGCCCCATCAAAACTTTTTCCAACGGATCTGTAGCCAAAGTGTAGATGCTTTCAACCGCCGAATCTATAGCTGTGATAGCCGACAAGTTCTCATAAATCTCTGGACACTTCAAAGCCCTATACACATCAAAGACTTCAACCTTATCATGAGCTCGCATAGTAAGTTTCCCGACAGCTACATCAATGATTGCCCCTCCAGTGGCCAGAAACGGACGCCCCAAAATAAATGGGACTTCCGGATCAGGCTCAAAGTTCAGTACCACAAAATCAACCGGAAAGATCAACGAACCTACTTGAACCAGAACATCCTCAACAATGCCATCGGGTCTAGTCACAGATCGGTCTGCAAGCTGCAGAATAATAGTGGTAGGCTTAGGACGACCCAAACCCAACTCCTTGAAAATCGAAGTAGGCATCAGATTTATACTGGCCCCCAAATCACACAATCCACGAGCGCAGACTCGATCTCCCAGAGTAATCTTCACAGTAAAACTACCAGGATCCTTCAGCTTAGTAGGTAACCGGTTTTGAATGCGAGAACTAACCTCCTCAGTCAATGCAACTGTGGCGTACTCCGTCAATCTACTCTTGTTTGCGACAATATCTTTTACGAACTTGGCATACTTTGGAATACCCTGCAAAATATCCACAAGAGGCAAATTAATGTGCACTTGTTTAAGTAGTTCAATGAACTTACCAAAGCACTCATCCTCCTTCTTCTTTTTGAATTTCTGAGGAAAGGGAGGAGGCAACTTCACACTATGTATCACTTTATCATCTTTGGGGCTTGTGGTACGCTCCACTTGTTCATCTTCAATCACCACTACTTTTGGCTCCAATTCTTTCGCTGGTGCAACTGTACCCTCTAACTGCTTACCACTACGGGTAACTATACCATTCACCTGCTTGGGATTTGGCTCAGTATCACCTGGAAGACCTCCTTGGGGCCTTATATTCTGTGCATTAGCTAACTGGCCAATCTGCTTCTCCAAATTCTGAGTAGCCAACTGGTTGTTCCTCATATCTGCTGCTAGCTTAGCCTGCTTAGCCATAATCTGTTTTAACATATCCTCCATACTCATATCTCCAGTCTTAGTGCCCCCCTGATTTCCTTGACCTTGCTGATTGTTGTACTGAGGTGCATATCCTTGAGGCCTGTATTGATTTTGATTTCCTCCCCACGAGAAGTTTGGATGGTTTTTCCACCCGGCATTATAAGTTTTACCGTAGTTCTGAGCGCCACCTCCCCTTTGGGCATTACCAACAAAATGTACTGAATCCGGATTAGTACTGCACGATTCGCTGGTATGATCACCATTTCCACATACACTACATATCACAGCAACAGGTTGCTGGACTGCATTCACAGGAGCTGGTTGTTGCCCCAAATTCAAACTACTAAAGTGATTGTTCATCATGTTCTGCATAGCTGAAATTTGGGCAGATAATGCTGTGACTGCATCCACATCTAGTTTCCCAGCAATCTTCTTTGCAGAATTCCTTGAATTATCACTATGCCAGTCTGGATTTCCCTATGAAATATGATTCAACAGAGCATATAATTCATCATACGTCTTCTCTAAAGCCTTTCCACCTGCAGCTGAATCAAGTAGAATTTTAGTGTTGGGGTCGAGAGCCTCTATAAACGTATGTACCAACACTTCATTAGCTTGGTGGTGGTGAGGACAATCCCTCAACATGGATTTGAATTTGTTCCACGCTTGGTACAAATTCTCATCATCTCTCTGTCTGAAACTTAGTATCTCACTCCTTAGCTTTGCTGTCTTTCCAGACAGAAAGAACCTTATTAAGAATTTCAGAGCAAGATCATCCCAAGTAGTGATAGAATTAGCCGGCTCTGCATCTAACCACCTTCTTGCTTCCCCCAACAGAGAAAAGGGAAACAAAGTAAGTCTCACATAATCTGAAGACACACCCGCAGGAATATATGTATCACTGATCTCTAGAAAATTCCGAATATGTCTCTGCGGGTCTTCATGAGCAAGACCAGTAAACTGTCCACTTGAGTGCAAGAGTTGCACCATGTTCTGTTTAAGCTCAAATCTACCTCCAGCTGCCGGTTTGAGAATACTGGAGGTCACATTAGTGGCGAGTGGGATTGCCACATCGCGGACTGTTCTAGATGCCATCACTTCCAGTTCACGTCTCTCTGCACCTGGTTCTTCAATTCTCACGGGATTACCCCGTATTCCTGCGCCAGCCAGTTCGACTTGTGGGATTGGGTAATCTGCAGCCTGTCTCCTCAATCTATTGAAATATCTTTCAGGTTCAGACTGTGGGGCTACCAAATCCTTGTTCCTTGCCAGTGTTCCGATGAAGTAAGCCTGCAAAATAGAACAGCTAAGATCAAGTTGTCAACACGTAGCTGAAAATTAAAGTACAAGCGTCAAAAATTGAAATCTATCTATTTGAAAGTCCTCGGCAACGGCGCCAAAAACTTTTTGCGACCCAGCTATACACGCAAGTGTACGTGATTGTGCAAGTAATAAAGTGGCTCCTTTTAAAGAGCCGGATATCGAACCCAAGGGACTTTCATCAACAGAAATCACTCTGGACGTCAAACTATAATTGAAAACTAGTGTTGCAAAAACGACAAGTGATTGGGTGCTAAAAATTAAAGGATTTCGAACTAAGGACACCTAAATTTGCTACCGTAACTTTGGTTTCCGCAAATATGCTTTAAAAATCAATAAAAAGTGAATTCCCAGGGCTAAGGCTCCCTGAACATCATCTCTTGAGTGTAATTGTTGTTGGTTTAAGCATTTTTGAGGAGTTTATCATGGTTATTGATCCCAAGGTTAATTTTACAACTATATTCGTCTCCAAATTATAATTGCCTTCTAGAACTTAAAAACCTACCTACATCTGCGAGTGGTGATAAGCTTTACCAATTCTAGAGCTCTTAAGCTTTCTTCTTGTAATTGACCAAGTGTGGGTGGGTAGGTACCTCTCGGTCCTAACCACGAGTCAATCCCTTAGAATTACGTCTCCGAGACAGACCACACTTCACATATCCAAGTTCTATCTATCCGTTTCTCTCTCGAGCTTACTTCAAGACAAGAAATATATTCCAATGGTGATCAAACATCAAAATAATGAATTTTAGAATATATGAATAACCACTTTAATATAAACTCCAGCAAAAACCAATACAATTAGTCCAAGAGGTTCATGTTCTTGGCCTTAACCCCAAGAATGAGGGATTTTAGCCACTCATAATGTTTATCAACAACCAAAAGTAAATAAATACCATAAAAGTACTTAAAAACTGAAAAGAAGAGGATTTGAACCTAATTAAGATGCCCAAAAATGCCCAAAATATTCTAGGGAGGATGGAATGTGATATAATAACTCAAAAAACCCTTTTTATAGACCCAAGTCGAGGCAAAAATTGGCTAAAACGCGGCCCGGCACGCCATTGGGCGCGCCTTGTACTTAGGCAGATTTTTGCCTCAGCAAGCAGGGTGCTCCCAGGCGGCGTGGCACGCTGCCTGGCGTGCCTGGGCACTGCCTGGACTGGTGACAATTTTGCCAAAAGCGGCCTGGCACGCGGCCTAGCGCGCCAGGCCCCTTTTTTTGTAATTTTTTGACTTCCGTCGACTTCTCTTCGCGGATTTGGATGGATTCTTTAAGATCAACTCTTTGTCTTGTCTCTCATCTTCAATCTTCTTCGCTCGTAGCTCCTCTGAGCCTCACTTTCCATGCCAAACATGCTCCAGAAATCGCAATTTCCACCTACAAGAGTCTAATCATATTGGTTAGCACACTATCCCATTTTTCATCAAAAATATATGAAATCAACAAATATTGTTCTCAAAACTAAGGTGGTCATGGGTTAAAGTCGCTACTAAGGCATATAAATACGCCTCAGATCAAGCTCCAGTTAGTTTGGGGCTTCTCCGAGTCACAGTGTACATATGTTTTGATGGTGTACATGTTGTATAAAGCGGGGACTTTTCCCGACTTTTAGTTTATTTTGTTCAATGCTTTTGTTAGAGGCTTTTGTAGATGAATGTGGGTGTATGAATGAAAAAGGGATATGTCGTACTTGACTTGGTGGCCTCAACGGCCAATTTTCGCATATGTATATATTTATCATGTTCCATGAATTCCATTATTGGTGTCTATAGCTATTATGTGATTATGGGTTTCTGATGGCATGCATATGATTGAATAGAGACAAAGCTTGGTTCTCTCGAGCCTTGTAAGCTACAAGTGCCAATCCGTCCCGATGGGATTTGGGGCGTGACACCTTTAGCCCTAATCCTTCAAGCAGCTAGGTATGTGGCATTTCAGTAAGAGTTTTCTTTCACCCTTATTTCTAAAACTTTAGATTTTACAATATGATTTTCATGATTTTGTGAATTAGGTTTCATACCCAATTATGCATATTTCTTGAAATTTAGTTTCCTCATGTTATTATACGATTATGGTTCTTGTTAAAATAATTCTGCATGATTCCTAATGGTTCTGATTCAGTTATTATACTATTTGAACAACTATGCATGACAAGACAGATTTCAACCTATTTTAGTATAACTTGTCATGTTTTGAACACATGATCCTAGAATTTAATAAATTTTGGCATGACTAGTTTTAGTATTTCAAAATATCCGTAAAACAGTAATTTGAACTAGTTCATGCTATATTTTTAGGCACGGTTTATATATTATGAGCAAACAGTAATATCATTTTTGGAGGACTATTTAGCACCGAGCGGATAGGGATTCCAAATAACCCAAGTCTCGAAACTACATGGCCATTGTAGGATGAGGATTTTTTGTCAGTTAAGATTGACACCTTTAGCTCTATGGCTCAGTTAGTGGATTCATATCATATAGGTTCTACACTTTTGATTGGGTATAGGAAATCCTTCCAACTGGGTTGTACGTTGGACTCCATATTACTCACATAGTTTATGTCAGCTGTAAGAAACTCCCCAGTATCAGTTTAAGTTATATGAAATACTTATACTTTCAAAATTTTCTAGATTTTGAACATGTTTTAGTTCATCATACAGAAATTAATCTTTCTTATGTATTATGTACATGAAAAATCCTTTTTATACAGATTTATGCCACTATGATTCTCTTTAGACTTTCATCTACTTTCAGACATTTTAAGTGATTTTGTCAACATTCATATTTTAGTTTTAAATCTTTATTTGAGCTACATAGTTCCATTTTAGCACAAGTTTTAAAAGCATGGTTTATGGCTCCAGGTCTTCAATTTCCTAGAAAGCTTTTTTTTCATAATTGTATATTATTTTACTATTTCACAGTTCTAGCTATCCATTCATCATGTATCAGTTATTCAGTTTAATACATGCCTCATCTCTGATATTTCCTCCACTGAGTTACTTATATATTTGATCACGTTCAGCTTTTCAGTCTTTCAGATATGATATAGTTATTTCAGTCCTTATCTTACACGCTCACTGCATTCAATAGTACTGAGTGCATACTTGTATCTGTAATGCATTATTTTATTGATATAGATTTTAGCGCTAGCTTCCAGGCTCATGGCCAAATGGATTGCAGCTTTCCAGTCAGCAGGTGATGACTCATCCTTATTCGGGGTCTCGGAGTTAGTCTTATTTTCTTAAGATTTATTTCAGACACTTAGCTTGTATAGAGGTAGCTGGGGTAGAGGCTTCATACACAGACAATTGTATTTAGTATTTAAATTTATTTATCTCAGTCATTAAAAATTTTACCTTGTTGTACTTTATTGAAAAGGGTCAGCCCATGTTTCAGCTTTTGCATTATTTTTAGTACATGTCTTACATTTCATGTCAGACGAAGTGGTTCTCTTTGGTTAGAAATGATTTCAAGTGTCGGTTAAATTCAGGGTGTAGACTCGGATCGTGAAAATACACCTCATCACCAAGTGGATTTAACTGCCCTTTGTACACCTTTTTGCAGTTCCACACACTATGTTTTGGTGCACATAATCCCATGCACCAATCCCAACATGCTCAAAAGCCCTGATCACATGAGAACATGGCATGTGATATGATTATCATTTACCATATTGACATATTCTTTTCATCTCATTAACAATGTGTACATTACCTCTACGATCATCGTGTATATTGATCATGACTTCAAACATGTTGTCTATTTGAAGAATTTGATAAGGGTGTGACACAATGTCTTTAACCTATTTTGTTCAAATCGTTTGAATAAATTTGACATCCATTTTAAGTTGTTTTTCAAATACTTCAACAAGCCATTGAATGAGTTAGAGTTACTCGTTGTAAGCTTGCCCAATCTCCTGCCTTCTGTAACACCCCATACATTTTCGAACTTATTTGACTACCTTAACATTTATGGAATTATTTAAACTTGAAATAGTTGGTGTATTACCCACTAAATTTATTAGGATGAAGTAATATTAGGTTTATGGACTTAATAGAGGTCCAAATTAAGTAAATAAGACATGGGCCCAAAAGGAGATGATCCATTTAAAAATGGACTAAGTGTACATATCATTATACTTGGACTTTTTGACCAAATAATTGGCTAAGGATGACTAGAGAGAGGCGGTTTGGAGGGACTATTTAAATCTGAAATTCAACTCATTTTTCTACACAATACACTTGTAAAAATCATATTTTCAATCAAACATTTCTTCTCTCTCAAAACCCTAGCCACCCTAATTTTCTCTAAGGATTTTTGGACAAATCTTCCACTTTCAAGCCTTGGTAAGTGTTTACCCTTATATATTAATATATTATATGCATAATAGGGTGTTTATATCATGTTGTTTATGTTTAAAAAGTGTTGAGCAGTCCACTTATTGTGAAACAGTCCACTTTTGCTTAATCGCTAAAGGATTTACCCTCTATTTGGTTTAAACATGAAAGGGTACTTAAGGTCTTGAAGGAATTGAATTATATGGATGAAATTTCAGTATGTTTAAGTGTGGTGCTGTACCTAATTCTTTACTCCTTGTGTATGACTTGTGGAAATGTTTATATGTAATTGTGCATGGAACATTTGGCGTAGTGAAAGGAGAATACTTTCTTGTTATGTTAAAGTGAATTCTGAAACTGTGTGGAATTTTTTGGTATATTTTTGTGGAAGGTATTTAAGTGACTTGATGGAATAAAAATGTGGAGTTGCATTGAGGTAAAAATGTAAAGTATGCACTTGGTGGGAAATCTTGTCGATTTGTGACGTCTATGTTGATGTATGGACTGTTTTGGTATTGTTGGCGTTGTGGGGCAGTAAATTGTATTGTAGGAGGGTGGAATAAAGTTATATGGAAGTAGAAAGGAAGTTGGAATGATATACCATGTGTTTGGGTTGTTGGATAGTTTTTACTTCCCGTCAAGTAGCTAATTATCGCCTTGTGAACTTGTAATGTAATTGGCTTTTAATGTGAGCTCCATTATGTATTCATATTGTAGAGTAATGCTTTAAGGAAGGGATAAATTGTTGTAGGCACATGTTGGAAAGATAAGGTATTTAAGGTTACTCTTTTTCGTATCCTTTGGTCGTACCTATTGTTCACATCATTACCGAACTTGTTTCCACTCCGAAATATTTTAAAGTATCTCATTTTAGGTTTGTTAGCAATTGTTATTCATGTGTCTCTTATTTGTTTACTATTGTTCCAAAGCTCCAATAATGTTACGACCACCGATGTAACAATCTCACAAAAAATTAAAGAAGTGAAGCAATGCATATTTGGTTGAGTACGGGTGGTAGCTCTGGGGGTGAAAGCCTAGCTCGAGCCGATCCCAATTGATTATTGGATGCAGGGGGTAGCTCTTGGGGTGAAAACCTAGCTCGAGCCGAACCTGATTTGTTGATTTATGGGTGGTAGCTCTGGGAGCAAGCCTAGCTCGAGCCGATCCCAATGTTATTTACCACTGATCAGTTGGTCCCGAAATTGTATGATGTATATTGATAAGAAGGTAAAAGGAAAGAAATGAATGTAATGTACATGGTTCCACATATACAATACGGTGGTATATCAGTATTATCTATTCACTTGTATTTGATTCCATTTGAGTTCTTATATTTCATACAGTTACTTATAGCCTTACATACTCAGTACATTCTTTTGTACTGAAGTCCCTTGGGGGACCTGCCTTACTTGCTGCAGGCACAGGAGCTAGTAGACCTTCACAGTAGGGTACGGGTCATCTGCAGGCTATTGGTGAGCTCCAAAAAGGTTGATTCAGGGCTTTTCGAGTCATTTGTATATATTTTTGGTACTGTGTAGTAGTTGTATAAGGCGGGGACTTGTCCCGACCTTAGTCATGGATCTATCTTTTAGAGGCTTGTAGACATTGTAAAGTCAAACGTAGAAGTGTCTTACCTTTTAGAAGTTATGGCCCTAACGGCCAAGTCTCCTATCTATTTTGAACGTCTTTACAAAACTTTCGTCATCGATATATTATATCTGCATGTGGTAGAATTTTTGTTAACTTAATGGCATGCATATGAATGTTCATGGTCATAGGTTGGCTCTCTCGGGCCTTACGGCAATGGGTGCCAGTCCGCCCCAATGGGATTTGAGGCGTGACAAAAGTGGTATCAGAGCGGGTTGTCCTAGGGTGTCTACAAAGCAGTGTCTGAGTAGAGTCTTTCTTATGGATGTGTTGTGCACCACATCTATATGTAGGAGGCTATGGTACATTTAGGATTTGTTTCTTTTCTTCATTTTCTAGATCGTGCAATAGAGCCAAAGTTGTAGGTGAAGTCATATTTAACCACTGAATTTGTTTTGTGTTTTTGTTTCCTCAGTATAGCAAAATGTCGTTTACGAGGAGAAACAAGGGTAAAGGTAAGAAGGGAGACATGGATTTCGATGTAGGAACCAGTAAATCACCACCTAAACAAGCTAATCAAGGTGAGTCTGAAAATGAGTTTGCATCGCGGGCTTCTTCTACTCTTCCATTTCCAGGAGAGCCGAGAAGGAGAGGAGTACCTTCAGAACCACCTGTTAATGCTACTGAGTAGGATTTTTTGCGGTACAAATATTGACTCGTATAGTTGCTGCACAAAATCAAGGACAAGCTGGTCCAACTACTAGTAATGACGGTGCGGATAGGGCAGCTAGTCGGCGGACACAGGATTTTCTTAAATAGATCCTCCCACATTCACCGGGTCAGATCTTAATGAAGACCCACAAGACTTCATGGACCAAATTCAAAGGGATTTAGATGTTATGCATGTATCTGGTAAAGAAACAGTTGAGCTTGCAGCATACAGATTAAAAGGGGAGGCTGTTTTATGGTACGAAAATTGGAAACGATCTAGGGGTATCGGTGCACTTCTAGCTAGTTGGGAAGAATTCAAAGATGCATTCCTTGATCATTACCTTCTATATGAGATCCGAGAGGCTCGTGCAGACCAGTTCTTAAATCTTTTTAAGGTAATATGAGCGTCAGAGAGTACAGTCTTCGGTTTAACTCTTTGGCCAGGTACGCTCATAATGTAGTAGCTACTACGGATGATAGAGTTCATAGGTATGTGGATATATTAGATCCATCTATGGTTAGGGATTGTACTATTGCTGCTTTGAATAGAGACATGGATATAGACAGGATACAAGCTTTTGCACAGAAGATGGAGGATCAGAGGCAAAGGAGAAGAACGCAAGAATTTGAAAGAGGACCGTCGAAGAGGGCTAAACCTATGGGACAGTTCATGGCGTCCCAAGAAGAATTTAGGCCTCGGGTTTTTAATAGACCGCCTAGACCATCATTTTCTTATTCTACAGCAGGTACTCCATCCCAATTTTGAGGGTTTAGAGAGTGGGATTCAAGGTTCACAGACAGCATGGTATCAAGAACAAGAAATGATAAGCCAATCGAGGTTTTCTCGTTAGCCGTGTCAGCACTGCGGAAAGCTTCATTTAGGTGCATGTCGGCTTGGGATAGATGCTTGTTTCTAGTGCAGTATGTCGGGGCACATAATGAGAGCGTGCCTATGTAGAGGCACGGGTAGTATGGCACGACCTACTGGATCAGCCGTCATCCTCGTCAGGTGTACAGCCTACTGGGCGTGGTAGAGGTGTTCGAGAAGTAGTTAATTCTAGTGGAGTCCAAAACCGTACCTATGCTTTAGCGGATCGGCAGAATTTGGAGGCTTCTCCTGATGTGGTTACAGGTACATTATTCGTCTTTTCACATAATATATATGCATTGATTGATCCGGGCTCTACCCTTTCATATGTCACTACATTGATTGCTGAAAAATTTGAAAGAACACCGGAATTACAAGTCAAGCCATTTGAAGTATCTACACCATTTGGTGAATCTATTATAGCTAAAAGAGTCTATAGTAATTGCATAGTAACTATTTGTGATCATGATACGTTGGTTGATCTTATTGAGCTGGAAATGGTAGATTTTGATGTTATAATGTGTATGGATTGGTTGGCTTCTTGTTATGCCACGGTAGATTGCCGAGCTAAGAAGGTACATTTCCATTTTCCATAAAAGACCGTCCTTGAATGGAGGGGTAATATTGGAGCACCGAGAGGTAAATTTATTTCTTATATTAAGGTAAAGAAAATGATATCCAAGGGGTACATATGTCATCTAGTAAGAGTGCAAGATACCGATGTGAAGCCACCAACTCTTCAATCGGTTCTGGTGGTAAATGAATTCCTTGATGTATTTCCTGAAGATCTTCCAGGTTTTCCTCCAGAACAGGAAGTAGAGTTTGGTATTGATGTGATTCCAGGTACTCAACCTATCTCTATTCCTCCGTATAGAATGGCTTCGACAGAGTTACGGGAATTGAAGGAGCAACTAAAAGACTTGTTGGACAAGGGATTCATAAGGCTTAGTATGTCCCCCTGGGGTGCACAAATATCCCCTCCCCAGAATTGATGATTTGTTTGATCAATTACAGGGTGCCAAATGCTTCTCAAAGATTGACTTGAGATCGGGTTATCATCAAGTAAGGGTTAGAGAAAAAGATATACCCAAGACAGCTTTCCGAACATGATATGGTCATTCCTTTGGGTTAATGAATGCACCAACGATTTTTATGGATTTGATGAATATGGTGTTCAAGCCGTTCTTAGATGTGTTTGTGACAGTGTTTATAGATTATATTCTGGTTTATTCAAGATCAAAAGAGGACCATGCTAATCACTTACGGCAAGTATTACAGATTCTTCGTGATCATAAGTTATATGCAAAGTTCTCTAAATGTGAATTTTGGTTAAAATCTGCAGCATTCTTGCGTCATATTATATCTGATGAAGGAATAAGGGTTGACACTCAAAAGATAGAAGTGGTGAAGAACTGGCCAAGATCTATAATGCCTATAGAGATTCGTAGTTTCCTTGGGTTGGCAGGTTATTATAAAATATTTGTTGAAGGGTTTTCTTCCATCTCGGCATCTTTAGCAAAGCTAACACACAAGGCAACCAAGTTTCAGTAGAATGATGCATGTGAGAAAAGTTTCCAAGATCTGAAGGATAAGTTGACTTCTGCACCTGTAGTGGTACTTCCAGAAGGCACAGAAGGATATGCAATATATTGTGATGTTTCAGAAGTTGGCTTAGTGTCACGACCCGAATTCCAATGGGGCGGACTAGCACCCGAAGCCTATAAGGCCCGAGAGAACCAATCTTTGCTCATGTCCATTCATATGTATGCCATAAGAAACATCACCATCACGTAAGGATATAAGATGCTAATAGTGGAAATCACGGAACATGTGATACATACATATGTGAAACTTGGCCGTCAGGGCCATCAAGTCAAAATGGACATACATCTCTTACATTAACATTCCCACATACGTCTACAAAAGCCTCTAACAGATGCACATACATAACCATCCTAAAGTCGGGACAAGTTCCCGCTTTATACAACATTTACAATACCAAAATCAATGTACAACTGTGACTCGGAAAGAACCAAACCAACTGGATCTCACCAAAGATCAGTAGATGATCCGCAACTTACTGTGGAGGTCTACTAGCACCTGTACCTACAGTATGTAAGGTAAGTCCCCCAAGGGACGTCAGTACGAATTATGTACTGAGTATGTAAGTCTCATATGAAACTGTATGATACATAAATACTCAATGAACTCAAATACAAATGAATAAACAATATGAATAAGTCACCATTCTGTATGTTGGGAACCATGTGTATTGCTTTCATTACTTTCTTTGCTTCTTTACTTCTATGTTTGTTCATCATCACTTGTGTCACTATGTACCCAGGCCCCGACTGATCAGTGGGTATTAACATAACATAACGTTATGTTGGGATCGGCTCGAGCTAGGATTATGCCTCTAGAGATACCACCCATAAATCAATACATCAGGCTCAGCTCGAGCTAGGTTCTTACCTCTAGAGCTGCCACCCATAAACCAATATATCATGTTCGGCTCAAGCTAGGTTCTTACCTCTAGAGCTACCCCCTGTCAGGTTCGATCTGAGCTAGGCTCATGCCTCTAGGACTACCCCCTGACCCAATAATCTCAGGATCGGCTTGAGCTAGGCTTTCGCCCCCAAAGCTACCACCCATACTCAATCATCAACCATCTATGCATTACTTCGTTCTTTACGAGATTGAACACTAATAGTCATAACATTGTTTGAACTTTGGAACATATCATGATTGGACCTTTGGAACATTAGTCAATGAACATGAGACATGTGAATCACAATTGATCAATGAGTAGGGAACATATGATAGTAACAATTGGTAACCGAAAATAGGATACCTTAGAACATTTTGGAATGGAATGAATACAATGTCAATGCGAATACTATGTGCTGCAGAAGGATATGGATAGAATAACCTTACAAACCTTCACTTCCAAGTATGAATACACAAGCCTATATATGAACACAGTAGTCCAGTTCCTTCCTTACGTTTCACTCTACAATACAAGTACATAACGGACCTTACATTAACAACTAGTTACCGTACAAGTGTACAAGACGACAATGAGCTATATGACTGCCATATAACATCATTTTACCCTTTATAATACAATCCACTGCATTATCATACCAACAACACCATAACATTCCACACATTGACCAAGACATCATAAACTAATAGCATTTCACACCACGTTTACCCTTTACGCTTCCTCATTATCATTCCGTCACACTTACTCCATCAAATTGCCTCATAACAACATATGAAAAACAATACATAATTAATATAACACAACATGCCTCCATACGACCCCTTAAAGTCATTAAAAAGTCATCATAAGTTGATAATTACATCCAAAAAGGGTATAGGGGCCTTCGGGGATGAAAGAGAGACAAAACCATACAAAATAACTTTCTGGGGTGACCTGTGAAGCCACCTGCGCCCGCAGGTGGATGAAATGCATCCGTAGGTGACCCTTGGCAGTGTCCAGGGGTACATGCATTGGCATCTGCGCCCGCAGGTGCCTTCGTCTGCGGGGGCGGATGCCCAAATCGGCTAGAAAGGGTCTCTTTTGTGTCCTTTTGGGTAATAAATGGTCCAAGGCCATAAGTAAGCTTTTATTTACATATTTTTGGTCACTTGGATTCCAACAAACACCCATAGTTTCACAACACATATGAACATCACCAAAACCACACTTTTCCTTCAATACACCACCAAGTCCATGCATAATTTTGCAATAACAATTCCAAACATTATATACAAGGATAAAATAGGTTAAGGCTATAATAAAATCTCACATGTCAACATTTAATCCATCAAGTTCATTTTATTCAATACCATAAGTCCATTTTTAAGTTTATAAGGCCAAAACCCTTTTCCGATTGCAAAAATAGACAGTTTTACACATAGTGAACTGTCCAACACTGTGTCAACATAACCAACATGATTTATGCACCACCTTAAGCATATCATATATTAAACCACGAGAATAAATACTTACCAAAGCTTGCAAGATGATGATCTTGGCCAAAGAGAATAGTTGCTTAGGGTTTGTGTGAGAGAGAAATGTTTGAGAAAAATCTAGAAATGGCATGTGTATGGATATGAATAAAAATCTGATTTTTGGTCCCTTTTATAGTCCCATGTAGTCTCATTATTAGCCACATATTAGTCATACATGTTAGGCTTACTTGGTCAATTGAAGAATGGGTCACTTTCCATGTTTGGGCCATGTCTTTTTGTCTAATTTTGGGCCTCCATTGAGCCCAATAGCACAAACGTCATTTAAGCCCAACAATTAATACATAATTCACCAACACTCTCATGTTCAAATAATTCCATGAATGTTACGGTAATTAACTAGGTTCGGTAACATATGGGGTGTTACATTCTTCCCCCCTTAGAAACATTCGTCCTCGAATGTTAGTGACATCATTCAATTTAAACAAAGGCAAGTCTAGGAGCATTCTTCACGTTATCATATATATATACTCAATGCTTATAAATACTTACTTGTAATTGTTCCGATCTCGTATCGTGAGCTTGTTCTTTCCTTTGGAACAAATGAGGGTACTTGGACTTCATCATTTCTTCAGCTTCCCATGTGACCTCTTCTATTTGCTGATTTCTCCAAAGTACCTTTATGGAAGCTATGTCTTTATTCCTCAACCTCTTTACTTGTCTATCCAGAATGGAAATAGGTATATCATCATAGGTAAGATCCTCCGTAACTTGCACATCATCAATGGGAGTAAAACGAGATGGATCCCCTATGCACTTTCGAAGCATCGAAACATGAAATACTGGATGAACTGTGGAGAGTTCTTGGGGTAATTTCAATTCATATGCCACTTGCCCAAATCTTCAGACAATTTCAAATGGCCCTATATACCGGGGACTCAACTTCCCTTTTTTTCCAAATCTCACTACCCCTTTCATCGGTGACACCTTCAAAAATACCCAATCACCTATAGCGAATTTGAGACCTTTTCTTCTAAAATCAGCATATGACTTATGTCGACTTTAGGCCGTTTGTATCCGCTTCTGTATCACATTAACTTTCTCCATAGCCTGATGAACAAGATCTGGCCCAAGTAAAGCAGTTTCGGCTGCTTCAAACCATCCGATTGGTGATCTACATTTCCTTCCGTACAAAGCTTCATAAGGTGCCATTTTAATACTTGGATGATAGCTATTGTTGTACGCAAATTCAATAAGAGGCAAATGTTCATTCCAACTTCCTTGGAAATCTAACGTGCAAGCTCGTAGCATATCTTCAAGCGTTTGGATAGTACGTTCTGCTTGTCCATCTGTCTGAGGATGGAAAGTCGTACTCAGATTCACCTGTGTACCCAAACTCTGCTGAAAAGATCTCCAAAAATGCGCAGTAAATTGAGCTCCCCTGTCTGATATAATGGAGATCGGAATCCCATGTAATCCTACTATTTCTTTAACATACAATCTTGCATAATCTTCAGCTGTATAGGTGGTCTTGACTGGTAAGAAGTGCGCTGACTTGGTAAGCCTGTCAACTCTGACCCACATAGAATCAAATTTCCGCAGCGTACGAGGCAAACCTTTGATGAAGTCCATATTAATCATATCCCATTTCCATACTGGAAGATTGATACATTGCATTTAACCCCCAGGTTTCTGATGCTCTACTTTCACTTGTTGATAATTTGGGCATTGAGCTACAAATTCTGCAATGTTCTTTTTCATATGTTCCCACTAATACATTTCTTTCAAGTCATGGTACATTTTAGTAGCTCCCGGATGAATAGAATATCGCGAATGATGCGCCTCTGTCATAATTCATTTCCTCAGCTCGTCTACATTCGGTACACATAATCGACCTTGGCATTGAAATACCCCTTCTTGTGTAAGATCGAAGGCCTTTGTCAAATTCTGCTGTACATTCTCTTTTAGTTACACTAACATAGGATCCGAAAACTGCTTCTCTCTCACTTCAGCTAGTAATAAGGATTCTGCCACATTCTGTACAATAACCCCTTCATCTGAGGATTCAAGAAGACGAACCCCCAAGATGGCTAATTGATGTAGATCTTTGACTAAATCTTGCTTTTTCGTCAATTGGTCACTAGTGCCTCCTAGTGCCTTGCGGCTCAATGCATCCCCTACCACATTTGCTTTTCCTGGATGATAGAGGATATCAATGTCATAGTCTTTTAAGAGCTCTAGCCACCTTCGTTGCCTCAGATTGAGTTTCTTCTGCTTAAAGATATATTGCAAACTTTTGTGATCAGTATAGATATCAACATGAACTCCATACGAATAATGACGCCATATCTTTAACGCAAACACCACCGTTGCTAGCTCAAGATCATGTGTGGGATAGTTTCTCTCGTGTGGCCATAATTGTCGTGAGGCATATTCTATTACATTACCATGCTACATCAATACACATCCGAGGCCAACTCCGAAAGCATCACAATATACGGCATAACCTTCATTGCCTTCCGGAAGTACTAATACGGGTGTGGAAGTCAATTTATCTTTCAGCTCTTGGAAACTTTTCTCACATGCATCATTCCATTGAAATTTGACTATCTTGTGTGTAAGCTTTGTTAAAGGTGCAGCAATGGAAGAAAACCCTTCAACAAATCTTCGATAGTAACCTGCTAACCCAAGGAAGCTACGAATTTTCATAGGCGTCGTAGGCCTTGGCCAATTTTTCACCGCTTCAATCTTCTGTGTATCAACTCGAATTCTTTCATCTGACACAATGTGACCCAAAAATGCTACGGATTTCAACCAAAATTCACATTTAGAGAACTTTGCATACAACTTACGCTCACGAAGAATCTGTAACACTTGCCGTGTGTGCTTAGCATGGTCCTCTTGTGACTTTGAATAAACCAGGATGTCATCTATAAATATCATCACGAACACGTCTAGAAATGGCTTAAACACCCTATTCATCAAATCCATGAACACAGCTGGTGCATTTGTTAGTCCAAATGACATAACTAAAAATTCATAATAGCCATATCGTGTTCGAAAGGCTGTCTTGGGTACATTTTTTTCTCTAAATCTGACTTGATGGTAGCCCGACCTCAAGTCCATCTTTGAAAAACATGTAGCACCCTGTAACTGATCAAACAAATCGTCAATTCGAGGGAGGGGATATTTGTTCTTGATCGTTACCTTATTTATTTGCCGATAGTCAATGCACATTCTCAATGTGCCATCTTTCTTCCGTACAAATAATACCGGTGCACCCCACGGGGACATACTAGGCCTGATAAAGCCCTTGTCCAGCAAGTATTTCAATTGCTCCTTCAATTCACGCAATTCTGTTGGAGCCATTCTATACGGGGGAATAGAAATAGGCTGAGTGCCTGGATTTACATCGATGCCAAACTCTACTTCCCATTCCGGAGGCAAACCGGGAAGATCCTTTGGAAATAAATCAAGAAATTCATTGACCACAGGAACCGACTAAGGAGTTAGTGGTTCCACTTCAGCATATTCCACTCGTACTAAGTGACATATGTACCCCTTGGCAATCATTTTCCTTGATTTCAGATAAGAAATAAATTTTCCTCTTGGTGCCCCCACATTACCCTGCCATTCAAGACTATTTTCTTGTGAAAAATGAAAATATACCTTCTTGGCCCAGCAATCTACCGTGGCTTAACAAGAAGCCAACCAATCTATTCCCATTATCACATCAAAATCCACCATGTCTAGTTCAATGAGATCGGCCAATGTATCATGACCACACACAGTTACCACACAATTTTGATATACTCTTTTTACAACAATATAGTCACCAACTGGTGTAAATACTTCAATTGACTTAGTTAGTAGTTTCGGTGTTCTTTCAAATTTAGCAGCAATCAATGGAGTAACATATGACAATGTAGAACCCGGATCAATCAATGCATATACAGTGTATGAAAATATGGATAATGTACCTGTGACTACGTCAGGAGATGCCTCCGAATTCTGCCGATCCACTAGAGCATAAGTACGGTTCTGGACCCCACTAGTATTGGTTGATCCTCTGGCACCTCTACCACAACCAACAGACTGCACACCTCGGCCTAAAGAAGGAACCGATGATGATGATGAAACGGCTGATCCCGTCGGTCGTGCTATACCACCCATGCTCCTCTGTGGACACTCTCTCATCATGTGCCCCGACATACCGCACCAAAATCAAGCATTCGTCCCTAACCGGCATGTACCTGAATGAGCACGCCCACAGTGCTGACACTGCTAACGAGAAAATCCTGCTGCCTGTGATCCGTGAATTCCACTACTCTGCCCAGATTGACTACCTCTAAACCCTCGAAATTGAGCTTGAGTGCCTGCTGTGGAATAAGAGAATGAGGGTCTAGGCGGTCTAGGAAACATCCGAGGCCTAGATTCTCTTTGGGACACCATCGACTGTCCCATAGGTCTAGCTCTTTTAGACTGTCCTCTGTCAGATTCATGTACCCTCCTTCTCTGTCTCTGATCTTCCATTTTCTGTGCGAAGTCCTGTATTCTGCCTATGTCCATATTTTTGTTCAAGGCAGCAATGGTGCAGTCCCTTACCAAATATGGCTCTAACCTGTCCACATAGCGATGGACTCTGTCTGTCATTGTGGCTACTATATTCGGAGCATATCGAGCCAAGGAATTAAACTGAAGACTATATTCTCTAACACTCATGTTCCCTTGACGTAGATTTAGAAACTGATTTGCACGTGCCTCTTGAATCTCATATGGGAGGTAATGATCAAGGAAGGCCATTTTAAATTCTTCCCAACCAGCCGGAAGTGTATCAATACCCCTCGATCTTTTCTAGTCTTCATACCAAAATATAGCTTCACCTTTCAATCTATAGGACGCAAGTTCAACTGTTTCAATACCAGTCACATGCATAACTTCTAGAGCCCTCTGTATTTGATCCACGAAGTCCTGTGGATCTGCTTTCTGATCCGACCCAGTGAATATAGGAGGGTCTAATTTCAAAAATTCCTGTGTCCTGCGACTCGCCATTCTAGCTGCATCATCCTCATTTGTCGTTGGAACAGCTCATCCTTGACTTTGTGCCATAACTAACTGAGTCAACATATGCACTGCATTTCTTAGATCCTGGTCAGTGGCATTCATTGGTGGTTCTGCGGGTACTTCTCTACCTATTGTCTTTTCAGGAGCTGGAAAAGTAGAAGAAGACCGCGATGCAATTTCAGTGTTAGCTCCATCTTGACTAGCTTGGTCAGGTGGTGATTTACTCATTCCTTCACCGGCAAGCATATCTACCTACTTACCCTTGCCTCTACCTCGTCTTGTTATTGGCATTTTACTATAACAAATAAAACCATGTACAATGGTCAGATATGATTCCACTACAACATTGGCTCTATTGCACGATCTAGAAATGAAGAAAAGAAACAACTCCTAAATGTCCCGTAGCCTCCTACTTATAAATGTGGTGTACAACACATCCATAAGCAAGACTGTACTCAGACACGACTTTGTATACACCCTTAGAACGACCGGCTCTGATACCACTTTTGTCACAACCCAAATTCCAACGGAGCGGACTGGCACCCGAAGCCGATAAGGCCCGAGAGAACCAATCTTTGCTCATGTCCATTCATATGCATGCCATAAGAAACATCACCATCACGTAAGGACATAAGATGCTAATAGAGAAAATCATGGAACATGTGATACATACATATGTGAAACTTGGCCGTCAGGGCCATCAAGTCAAACTGGACATACATATCTTACATTAACATTCCCACATAAACCTACAAAAGCCTCTAACAGATGCACATACATAACCATCCTAAAGTCGGGACAAGTCCCCGCTTTATACAATATTTACAATACCAAAATCAATGTACAACTATGACTCGGAAAGCCCCGAACCAACTGGAGCTCACCAAAGATCAGTAGATGATTCGCAGCTTACTGTGGAGGTCTACTAGCACCTACACCTGTAGCATGTAAGGTAAGTCCCCCAAGGGACGTCAGTACAAAGAATGTACTGAGTATGTAAGTCTCATATGAAAATGTATGATACATAAATACTTCAATGAACTCTAATACAAATGAATAACCAATATGAATAAGTTACCATTCTGTATGTTGGGAACCATGTGTATTGCTTTCATTACTTTCTTTGCTTCTTTACTTCTATGTTTGTTCATCATCACTTGTGTCACTATGTACCCTGGCCCGGACTAATCAGTGGGTCTTAACATAACATAACGTTATGTTGGGATCGACTTGAGCTAGGCTTATGCCTCTAGAGATACCACCCATAAATCAATACATCGGGCTCGGCTCGAGCTAGGTTCTTACCTCTAGAGCTGCCACCCATAAACCAATATATCAGGTTCGGCTGGAGCTAGGTTCTTACCTCTAGAGCTACCCCCTGTCAGGTTTGATCCAAGGTAAGCTCATACCTCTAGGACTACCCCCTGATCCAATAATCTCGGGATCGGCTTGAGCTAGGCTTTTTCCCCCAAAGCTACCACCCATACTCAATCATCAACCATCTATGCATTACTTCGTTCTTTACTTTTGAGATTGAACATTGATAGTCATAATATTGTTTGAACTTTGGAACATATCATGATTGGACCATTGGAACATTAGTCAATGAACATGAAACATGTGAATCACAATTGATCAATGAGTAGGGAACATATGATAGTAACAATTGGTAACCGGAAATAGGATACCTTAGAACATCTTGGAATGGAATGAATACAATGTCAATGCGAATACTATGTGTTGAAGAAGGATATGGATAGAATAACCTTACATACCTTCACTTCCAAGTATGAATACACAAGCCTATATTTGACCACAATATTCCAGCTCTTTCCTTACGTGTCACTCTACAATACAAGTACATAACGGAGCTTACATTAACAACTAGTTACCGTACAAGTGTACAAGACGACAATGAGCTATATGACTACCATATAACGTCATTTTACCCTTTATAATACAATCCACTGCATTATCATAACAACAACACCATAACATTCCACACATTGACCAAGACATCATAAATAAATAGCATTTCGCACCACGTTTACCCTTTACGCTTTCTCATTATCATTCCGTCACACTTACTCCATCAAATTGCTTCATAACAACATATGAAAAACAATCCATAATTAATATAACCCAACATGCCTCCATACGACCCCTTAAAGTCATTAAAAAGTCATCATAAGTTGATAATTACATCCAAAAAGGTTATAGGGGCCTTCGGGGATGAAAGAGAGACAAAACCATACAAAATAACTTTCTGGGGTGACCTGTGAAGCCACATGCGCCCGCAGGTGGATGACATGCGTCCGTAGGTGACCCTTGGCAGTGTCCAGGGGCACCTGCATTGGCATCTGAGCCCGCAGGTGCCTTCGTCTGCGGGGGCGGATGCCCAAATCGGCCAGAAAGGGTCTCTTTTGGGTCCTTTTGTGTAATAAATGGTCCAAGGCCATAAGTAAGCTTCTGTTTACATATTTTTGGTCACTTAGATACCAAAATATACCCATGGTTTCACAACACATATGACCATCACCAAAACCACACTTTTCCTTCAATACACCACCAAGTCCATGCATAATTTTGCAATAACAATTCCAAACATTATGTACAATGATAAAATAGGTTAAGGCTATAATAACATCTCACATGTCAACATTGAATCCATCAAGTTCATTTTCTTCAAGACCACAAGTCCATTTTTAAGTTTATAAGGCCAAAACCTTTTTCCGATTGCAAAAATAGACAGTTTTACACATAGTGAACTGTCCAACACTGTGTCAACATAACCAACATGATTTATGCACCACCTTAAGCATATTATATATTAAACCACGAGAATAAATACTTACTAAAGCTTGCAAGATGATGATCTTGGCCAAAGAGAATAGTTTCTTAGGGTTTGTGTGAGAGAGAAATGTTTGAGAAAAATCTAGAAATGGCATGTGTATGGATATGAATAAAAATATGATTTTTGGTCCCTTTTATAGTCCCATGTAGTCTCATTATTAGCCACATATTAGTCATACATGTTTGTCTTACTTGGTCAATTGAAGAATGGGTCACTTTCCATGTTTGGGCCATGTCTTTTTGTCTAATTTTGGGCCTCCATTGAGCCCAATAGCACAAGAGTCATTTAAGCCCAACAATTAATGCATAATTCACCAACACTCTCATGTTCAAATAATTCCATGAATGTTACAAGAATTAACTAGGTTTGGAAACATACGAGGTGTTACACTTAGGATGTGTATTGATGCAGCACGGTAATGTAATAGCTTATGCCTCAAGACAGTTGCGGCCACATGAGAGATATTATCCGACACATGATCTTGAGCTAGCAGTGGTAATATTTTCTTTAAAGATATGGCGCCACTACTTGTAGTGGTTTCATGTTGACATATATATCGACCATAAGAGTTTACAATATATCTTTAAGCAGAAGGACCTAAATATGAGGCAGCGGAGGTGGCTTGAACTATTAAAAGATTATGACATTGATATTTTATATCATCCGGGAAAAGCAAATGTGGTAGCCGATGCATTAAGCCGCAAAGCAATAGGAAGCACTGATGGCCAGCTCCCAGAAAAGCAAGGTATAGTCAAGGATCTACATCAACTAGCCAGCTTGGGGGTTCATCTTCTTGAAACTCCAAATGAAGGCATTATAGTGCAAAATGTGGCAGAATCTTCATTAGTAGCTGAAGTGAAGGAAAAAAAGTATTCGGATCCTATTTTATTGCAGCTGAAAGAGAATATACAACAAGGTTTGTCAAAGGCATTTGATCTTACGCAAGAGGGAGTGCTTCAGTGCCAAAGTAGATTGTGTGTACCTGATGTAGATGAGCTAAAGAGATGAATTATGACAGAGGCGCATCATTCACGATATTCTATTCATCCGGGAGCCACCAAAATGTATCATGATTTGAAAGAAATGTATTGGTGGGGTAACATGAAGAGGAACATTTCAGAATTTGTAGCTCATTGTCGGAATTATCAATAAGTAAAAGTAGAGCATCAGAAGCCGGGAGGTTATATGCAATGTATAGATTTTCCAATCTGGAAATGGGACATGATCAACATGGATTTCATCACAGGTTTTCCTCGTACACTTTGGAAATTTGATTCCATATGGGTAATAGTTGACAGGCTTACCAAATCGGCACACTTTCTACCCGTCAAGACCACCTACACAGCTGAAGATTATGCGAGGTTGTATATTAAAGAGATAGTTTGATTGCACGAAACTCCAATCTCTATTATATCAGACAGGGGAGCTCAGTTTACTGCACATTCTTGGAAATCTTTTCAGAGGATTTTGGGTACACAAGTGAATTTAAGTACAACTTTTCACCCTCAGACGGACGAACAGGCAAAGCGTACCATACAAACACTTGAATATATGCTACAAGCTTGCGTGTTGGACTTTAAAGGTAGTTGGGATGATTATTTATCTCTTATTGAATTTGCCTACAATAATATCTATCATTCAAGTATCAAAATGGCACCTTACGAAGCTTTATATGGAAGAAAGTGTAGATCACCAATTGGATGGTTTGAAGCGGGTGAAACTGCCTTATTTGGGCCAGATCTTGTTCATCATATATGGAGAAGGTTAAGGTGATACAACAGCGGCTATAAACGGCCCAAAGTCGGCACAAGTCATATGCCGATGTTAGAAGAAGGAGTATAGAATTTGCCATAGGTGATTGGGTATTCTTGAAAGTATCACCAATGAAAGGGGTAATGAGATTTGGAAAGAAAGGAAAGCTAAGTCCGCGTTATATAGGGCCATATAAGATTATCCGAAGATTTGGTCAAGTTGCGTATGAATTAGAACTACCCCAAGAACTCTCCATAGTTCATCCAGTGTTTCATATTTCAATGCTTCGGAAGTGCATAGGAGATCCATCTTGTATTACTCCCACTAAAGATATACAAGTTACAGAAGATCTCACATATGAAGAAGTACCTATTGCTATTTTGGATCGACAAGTTAAGAGGTTAAGAAATAAAGAAGTAACTTCTGTAAAAGTGCTTTGGAAAAATCAGCAAGTAGAAGAAATCACATGGGAAGCCAAGGAAATGATGAAGTCTAAGTACTCGCATTTTTTTCAAACTGAAGAGAAAGTTCAAGATGCGGAATTGGAGCAATAACAAGTAAGTATATATAAGTATTATGTGTATGTGATAATATGAAGAATGAACTTAAACTTGAACTTGTTTATATTGGGTAATGTTACTAACATTCAAGGACAAAAATTCCTGGGGGGGGAAGGATGTAACACCTCGTACATTTCCAAACTTATTTGACTACCTTAACATTTATGGAATTATTTAAACTTGAAATAGTTGGTGTATTACCCACTAAATTTATTGGGATGAAGTACTATTAGGTTTATGGACTTAATAGAGGCCCAAATTAAGTAAATAAGACATGGGCCCAAAAGGAGATGATCCATTTAAAAATGGACCAAGAGTACATATCATTATACTTGGACTTTTTGACCAAATAATTGGCTAAGAATGACTAGAGAGAGGCGGTTTGGAGGGACTATTTAAAGCTTAAATTCAGCTCATTTTTCTACACAAAACACTTGTAAAAATCAGATTTTCAATCAAACATTTCTTCTCTCTCAAAACCCTAGCCACCCTAATTTTCTCTAAGGATTTTTGGACAAATCTTCCACTTTCAAGCCTTGGTAAGTATTTATCCTTATGTATTAATATATTATATGCATAATAGGGTGTGTATATCATGTTGGTTATGTTTAAAAAGTGTTGAGCAGTCCACTTATTGTGAAACAGTCCACTTTTGCTTAATCGCTAAAGGATTTACCCTTTATGTGGCTTAAAATTGAAAGGGGACTTAAGGTCTTGAAGGAATTGAATTATATGGATGAAATTTCAGTATGTATAAGTGTGGTTCTGTACCTAATTCGTTACTCCTTGTGTATGACTTGTGGAAATGTTTATACATAATTGTGCATGGAACGTTTGGCGTAGTGAAAGGAGAATACTTCCTTGTTATGTTAAAGTAAATTCTGAAACTGTGTAGATTGTTTTGGTATATTGTTGTGGAAGGTATTTATGTGACTTGATGGAATAAAAATGTGGAGTTGCATTGAGGTAAAAATGTGAAGTATGCACTTGGTGGGAAATCTTGTCGGTTTGTGACGTCTATGTTGATGTGTGGACTGTTTTGATATTGTTGGTGTTGTGGGGCAGTAAATTATATTGTAGGAGGGTGGAATGAATTTATATGGCAGTATAAAGGAAGGTAGAATGATATACTATGTGTTTGGGATGTTGGATAGTTTTAACTTCCCGTCAAGTAGCTAATTATCGCCTTGTGAACTTGTAATGTAATTGGCTTTTAATGTGAGCTCCATTATGTATTCATATTGTAGAGTAATGCTATAAGGAAGGGCTGAATTGTTGTAGGCACATGTTGGAAAGATAAGGTATGTAAGGTTACTCTTTTCCGTATCCTTTGGCCACACCTATTGTTCACATCGTTACCAAACTTGTTTTCACTTCGAAACGTTTTAAACTATCTCATTTCAGGTTTGTCAGCAATTGTTATTCATGTGTCTCTTATTTGTTGACTATTGTTTCAAAGCTCCAATAATGTTACGACCACCGATGTAACAATCTCACAAAAATTAAAGAAGTGAAGTAATGCATATTTGGTTGAGTATGATTTGTAGCTCTGGGGGCAAAAGCCTAGCCCGAGCCAATCCCGATTGATTATTGGATGCAGGGGGTAGCTCTGGGGGTGAAAACCTAGCTCGAACTGAACCTGATTTATTGATTTATGGGTGGTAGCTCTGGGGACATAAGCCTAGCTCGAGCCGATCCCAATGTTATTTACCACTAATCAGTTGGTCCCGGGCATTGTATGATGTATATTGATAAGAAGGTAAAAGGAAAAAAATGAATGTAATGTACATGGTTCCAAATATGCAGTACGGTGGTATATCAGTATTATCTATTCACTTGTATTTGATTCCATTTGAGTTCCTATATTTCATACAGTTACTTATAGCCTTGCATACTCAGTACATTCTTTAGTACTGACATCCCTTGGGGGACCTGCCTTACTTGCTGCAGGCACAGGAGCTAGTTGACCTTCACAGTAGGGTACGGGTCATCTGCAGGCTATTGGTGAGCTCCAGGTTGATTTGGGCCTTTTCGAGTTATTTGTATATATTTTTGGTACTGTGTAGTAGTTGTATAAGGAGGGGACTTTTCCCGACCTTAGTCATGGTTATATATCTTTAAGAGGCTTTGTAGACATTGTAAATTCAAACGTAGAAGTGTCTTACCTTTTAGACGTTATGGCCCCAACGGCCAAGTCTCCTATCTATTTTGAACGTCTTTACATGACGTCCGTCATCGATATATTATATCTGCATATGGCAGAATTTTTGTTCACTTAATGGCATGCATATGAATATTCATGATCATAGGTTATTTCTCTAGGGCCTTACAGCTACGGGTGCCTGTCCGCCCCAATGGGATTTGAGGCGTGACACCTTCATCCTTGTGTAAGGTCCATTTATCGAGATCAATCTTAATTGTAACACCTCGTACGTTTCTGAGTCTATATGACTACCGTAACATTTATGGGGAAATGGGAACATGAGATAATTGATGAATTATGTATTAATTTGGGGCATTAATAAGTCTTACACAATTGGGCCCAAAATGAAGCTCAAAAATCATAAGGAAGACATGGCCTAAGTGGGAATTTGACCCATTCTTGCCTAGTCTTCCATTGACCAAGTAAACACATCAAGTGTGTGGATGAGATTCATTATAAAGGGACTATATAAACAAGATAAAATAAGATTTTTATTCCATTTGGACTCTCATGTTTTTTTAGAATTATCCAAAGCCTTTTCTCACACAAACCCTAAGCTCTCATCTCTTTGTGGCCAAGATCATCAACTTGTAAGACTTGGTAAGTGTTTCTTATGATGGTTTAATATATTTTATGCATGAGATATGGTTTATATTATGTTGGTTATGTTGGTGGAGTATTGAGAAGTTCACAATATGTGAAATGTTACATGTTGCTAAATCGGAGGATGGTTTTGCCTTGTAAACTTGAATATGTACTTTTGGTCTTGAAGGAAGTGAACTTGATGGAGTAAATATTGACATGTGAGATGTTATTATAGTCTTACTTTGTTTTGTCCTTGTGTATAATGTTTGGAATTGTTGTTGTGAAATTGATGATGGTTTTGGTGACGTATTGACCGTGAAGTGTAGTTTTGGGTGTTGTTATGTGTGTTGTGTAACCATGGATGGTTGTTGGTGTTCAAGATAATCAAAAATATGTCAAAATATGTTTGGTTATGATCATGGACCATTCATGGCATTAAAAGACCCAAAAGAAACCATTACGGACCAAAACGGGCATCCGCCCCCGCAGACGAGGGCACCTGCGGGTGCAGATGCCAATGCAGGTGCCTATGGCTGCTGCCAAAGGTCACCTGTGTGCGCACCTCATCCACCTGCGGGCACAGGTGGCAGTGCAGGTCAGCCCAGGTTTTCGTTTTGTGTGTTTTCGTCTCTAGTTGATCCCCAAAGGCCCCTATACCCTTTTTGGATGTAATCATCAATTTGTGATGTCGTTTTAATGACTCTAAAGTATAGTATGGAGGTGTGTTGGACTATATTAAGTAGGTATGGTTGTTCATATGTTGTTATGAAGGATTAATTGGGACGGAATGATAAATAGAAAAGCGTAAGGGGTAAGTATGGTGTGAAATGCTATAGATGTATGATCTCTTGGTCAATGTGTGTAATGTTATGGTGTTGTTGATATGATAATGCATTGGATTGTATTGTAAGGGGTGACATGACATTATACGGCAGTCATATAGTTCGTTGTCGTGTTTTACGCCTGTATAGTAACTAGTTGCTAATGTAAGCTCTGATATGTACTTGTATTGTAGAGTAAGACGTAAAGAAGAAGCTGGACTATTGTATTCATACATAGGCTTGTGTATTCGTACTTGGGAGTAAAGGTATGTAAGGTTACTTTGTCCGTATCTTTCTGCGGCATATAGAATTCACATTGACCTACGAAATGTGCTAAGGTATCTTATTCTCGATTACCAATGGTTATTATCACATGTTTCCTACTCATTGCTCAATTGTGAATCACATGTCTCATATTCATTGATAATGTTCCAAGATCCCAATAAGGTTGTGTTCCAAAGTTCCAATAGTGATTATGTACATGTCTTTTATTCTTTGATTATTGTCCAATGGTTACAATAATGTTATGTTTCCAATAAGGTGATGTTTCCAAAAATGTTTACATGTTTCTCACTCATTGGTTAATGATCCAAAGCTTCAAAGTAAAGTATGACTATCATTGTAGCAATCTCAAAATAATGAATAAAGTAATGCATATGTGGTTAATGATCAAGTATGGGTGGCAGCTTTGGGGGCGAAATGCCTAGCTCAAATAGATCCCAAGTTTGTTGGATCAGGGGGCAGTCCTAGAGGCATAAGCCTAGCTCGGACCGAACCTGACAGGGGGAAGCTCTATAGGTATAAACCTTGTTCGAGCCGAACCTGATATGTTGGTTTATGGGTGGCAGCTCTAGAGGTAATAACCTAGCTCGAGCCGAACCCAATGCTTTGATTCTTAGGGTGGCAGCTCTAGAGGCATAAGCCTAGCTCGAGCCGATCCCAACATAACGTTATGTTATGTTAAACCCACTGTTCAGTCGGGGTCTAGGTATCACAGTTCACAGGAAAAGATGAATAACCATAGAATCAAAGAAACAAAGAAAGTAAAGAAAGCAATATACATGGTTTCCAAAGTACAGTATTGTGACTTATCCATATTGATCATTTATTGTATTTGAGTTCATTGACATGTTTACATATCATACAAGTTTCATATGGCCTTACATACTCAGTACATTCTTCGTACTGACCCCTCTTGGGGAATTTACCTTACTTGCTGCAGGCGCAGGTTCTAGTAGGCCTCCACAGAAGGTTGCCAATTGTTGCTGATCATTGGTGAGCTCCAGTTAGTTCGGGGCTTCTTCGAGTCACAGTTGTACATATGTTTTGGTGTTGTACATGTTGTATAAAGCGGGGACTTGTCCCGACTTTTAGTTCATTTTGGTCAATGCACTTGTTAGAGGCTTTTGTAGACAGATGTGGGTGTATAAATGTAAAAGGTACATGTCGTTTTTGACTTGATGGCCTCAACGGCCAAGTTTCATATATGCATATATGTCACATGTTCCATGAATTTTGGTTGTTAGCATTATAAGATCCTACGAGATAAGGGTGTTTCTGATGGCATGCATGCGAATGAACATAAGCACAGTTTGGTTCTCTCGGGCCTTATCGGTTACGGGTGCCAATCATGTCTCGATGGGATTCGGGGCGCGACATTAATCAATCAATGATTGGATTCTTCATTGGTCTCTTTGATCAATTGCATATATTCAAGGAACTTCTTCTCCTGGTGATCTATCGCAGCTTGCCACAAAAGGTTGTTTTTTAACGGACATTTTTATATGCTCACTGATAATTTGCCTTCAGATGCCTTAAACATTAGCGGCGATAGGTAAATGAAGATTGTCAATTAGATAATTAATACATGTTAGCAAGTATTCTATAATCTCTGTAAGATATGAATATTACACCTGTACGACCCTTCACAACATGCTAGTGCAAATGCTGCAAAAACATGTCTCGTGTCTCTATGCTCTCATTAGCTGCAATTGCAAAAAGCCAAGGAATATATTGAGCCATTAGGATTCGTTGTGACCAAAATAAACAACTTGATATCATATTTACCATAGATGTTCTGTTTATTGATATAATCAGACGAAAATAAGAAAAACCATAAATAGATGATTTAAAAGTCCAAAACACATAGTTGAAAATATTTTCAATGACATCATCATGTTGTTTGAACTTCCATTTAACAATTGTGCCTGAATTGAATTATTGTAGAGCAGTCATGTACTTTGGCAACGAGCGGAATGAGGCCTCCCGATTTCCATAGACATTTTCAAAAGCAAGCTTTCGTCCAAGATATGTTTTTCTTCAACTTATTATTTTGTCGTAGACTTTATGAACGGTAGTTTGGAAATCTTTGATAGGAAACTTGATAAGTGTTAACCTTAATAATTATCAAAGAAAACAACGTATTGGTTTATAAATTTAAATGATCTTGTTAGAAAATAGTACCTTGGCATCTTTTCAATATTTGTAACTAGAATGATGCAATCACGATGATATTCTAATTGAAATGCACTTGCGACCTATACCCATATTACAAGTGTGAGTCTCATAATACTTTTCTATGATCCACATGTCATCACGAGAAGACTTTCTACCATGGAGCATTCATTGACAACCTTGATTTGCACTCTTACAAGTAACTCACCATGCATTTTTTGTTGACTCACTAACTTAGAACCCCTCGCCTCTTTATAATGCAAAAGTTTAACTATCTTTTGCAACTTTTTTGAAATTGAAGAGCATGCCAGTAGAAAGATAAAGCTGACCATTTTGAAGATCTTGTGGTTCAACACCATATACCTTGCCGGAATTCATCATGCTCACGCGTATAAGCAAGCATATCTGACTCATCTGAAAGATAATCAAGAGATAAAATTTCATGAGAATGAAATTGAGGCCTAGGGACTGCTGGTGACATTGGCAATAATTGTTGAAGTGGTGTTTGTGGAATCAATTCTTCTTGGTGAAACAAACTCTATGACATGGTTTTTTATGAAGAATCAGGCATCATAAAATCATCATCACTTTCAAATGTTGAAGATGGGACTTTATCTCTCGATACCTCCGCATTATCCATGTAATCACTATCACTCCCTTATAATACGTCATGATTCAGCTGGTCAACATTATCAATATTATCTGGGACAACAGGCTCATATTGAGTATATTTTTTCGTTATCCCAAAAAATGCAAATATATTTAATCCATCATATAAACATACATAAATTAATATCCAGATGATAGACCTATCGAAAATAATCACCAATATCAAAACTCAAGGAGAGAGCAATATTTGAGGATGTTCCAACATGATCCATCCAGCTGAATTAGGAGGATTGGTCAAAATTATGATCTTATCCATAACTTTTAGCATTATTCATCTCATGTGTTGCTGAGGTAAATCCCTAAGAAATTATAAAATAATCATACTATATATAAATCTACACATAATAGTGAAAGTAGTATTATTAATATTTAATAATTATAATAACACTAATAATGATAATAATAGTAATAGCAACAACAACAACAACAATAACAATAATAATAATAATAATAATAATAACAAAAACAATAGTAATAGTAGACGTTACCAGTCACTTTCATTAAAATTTGATTCAGATCAGGTCTTTATGATTTTGTTGACATATTACCGTAAGAATATCTGGGTAAGCATTTATGTCAGGAAAACCATTAGACTGAGTTATAGGGACTTCAAAATGAGCAGATGGATTTTTAGTCTAAGTATAAAATTCAATCTGGGAAGGAGAACGTTGACGACGATTCCTAGGCTCCTTCCTAACATAAAGTTGAAGCATATTTAGCTTGATTTGATCTTTATATTCAATTGGAGCCCTCAAAAAGTTAGTCAAAAAACCCCCATCATAGATATTAAACTCCCCATAATTTACTAATCCTTGTGGTGAAACAGAGATTGGGTATTGTCCTATTATAATCAATTTATAATCATTCCAACTAACACTCATACTTTCATAAATTGAAACACGAATTTTTTTGTAGCCAAGTGAAATTGGATACTTAATGTTACACTGGGACGGACAACTATAATGTACACTATTACCCTCATGAATAATTTCACCAATCCAAAATATTGAAACTCTAACAGTTGGTTCATTAGACATTTTTTTTATTCAAATAAAGAAAAATTTAAGGAGATTAATGAGAGATAGATGAACTTTAAGATGGTTCACTAAATATGTTTATGGGATCTTTAAATAAAGTTTTGAAAAAAGTTGGGGGGGAAATCTGATGAACAAAGTAACTCAACACACTATTTTTCTCCACTATAATGATATGTCATGTCAAGTACAAAAGTGTTCAAAAAATGTGTGAAAAAAGCCTGCTAAAAAACTGTTAGCAACTGAAATCTGCCCTAAAAATAAAAAGGTCATATAGGACACTAAATTAGTGCGCTATATAGTCTTTTTAACTGTTAACGCCTATTAATTTGGGGTCGTTTGATATAAGGATATAGCGCACTAAAAATACGCTATATGTATTTCTACTACTCTTTAAATTGCGGTTCTGTTTTGGTCGCTTTTAGTTTTTCTATGTTATTTAGGTTTTGGACTCTTTATAAAACAAGTTTTTCGAAAAACACACATGATAAAAGATACTTTTCAAAAGTTTTGAGACTTGTAGAGACAGAAAGGAGCTGAAAAACTATAAAGAAGGCCAAAATGTAGACCCAACTTTAAGGTGAACAGCCTGTAAGCGTCATTCTTATCTCAAAAGCTGCACTACAACACCATAAAGCTTAGCTGTTTTACCAGATTCAGCAGAGTCGTGCTTACTATCACCAGCAAAAGGTGGCCAAATATATGGGGTATGAAGTTTTTGAGTCATACTATGAAGGTTTGGGAAAGGGTGGTAGAGTTGAGGTTGAGGAGAACCGTGACTATTTTTGAGAATCAGTTCGGTTTCATGCCAGGTCACTCGACTACTGAAGCCATTCACCTAGTGAGAAGATTAGTGGAGCAGCTTAGGGAGAGGAAGAATGACTTGCACATGGTGTTCATCGATCTTGAGAAGGCGTACGTCAAAGTCCCCAGGGAGATTCTGTAAAGGTGCTTGGAGGCTAAAGGTGTGCCCGTGGAGTACACTAGGTTGATTCAGGACATGTACGACGGTGCAAAGACGCGTGTGAGGACGGTAGGAGGGGATTCAGAACACTTTTCTGTTTTGACAGGGTTGCACCAGGGATCGACTCTTAGTCCTTTTTTATTTGCCTTGGTGATGGATGTTTTGACGCGGCATATTCAAGAGGAGGTGCCTTGGTGTATCTTATTTGCTGATGATGTGGTACTGATTGATGAGACTCGGGGAGGAGTTAATGATAAGTTGGAGGTTTGGAGACAGACCCTTGAGTCTAAGGGATTTAGGTTGAGCAGGACTAAGACGGAGTATTTGGAATGTAAGTTTAGTGATTTGACGCATGAGGTTGATGGGGTAGTGACGCTGGATTCTCAGGCCATTCAAAAAAGGGGTAGTTTCAAGTATCTGGGTCTATGATTCAAGGGAATGGCGAGATTGACGAGGATTTCACGCACCGTATTGGTGCAGGATGGTTGAAATGGAGGCTCGCTTCGGGAGTTTGTGTGATAAGAAGGTGCCTCCGAAGCTTAAAGGTAAGTTCTACATAGTGACCGTCCGGCCGGCTATGTTATATGGAGCGGAGTGTTGGCCAGTTAAAAACTCCCACATCCAAAAGTTGAAGATAGCGGAGATGAGGATGTTGCGATGGATGTGTGGACTTACCAGGAGTAATAGGGTTAGAAATGAGATTATTCGGGAGAGACAAGATGCGGAAAGTGAGGTTGCGATTGTTCGGACATGTGATGAGAAGGTGCACGGATGCTCCAGTACGGAGGTGTGAAAGGCTGGCTGTGGATGGTTTTAGGCGGGGTAGAGGTAGGCCGAAGAAAAATTATAGGGAGGTGATTAGGCATGACATGGAGCAGTTACAGCTTACAGAGAACATAACCCTTAATAGAAAAGTGTGGAGGATGTGGATTAGGGTAGAGGGTTAGTGGGTAGGAAGGCATCCATATCAATAGGAAGGAGTGTTTGTTTGTTTCTGTGCCTGTTGTTTTTTTTGACAGATTCTTATTCGTGTTGTTTTGGTGATGTTTGTGATTTCGAATAAATAGTCTATAATATTACTTTGTGGGTGTCTTGCGTCTTTGATTATCTAGCGATGTGTTATCTCTTTTTTGTTGTTTGTTTTTATGATTTCTGCTTGTTATTGTTATCTGTTCTGAGCCATTATTATTTGTTTTGAGTCAGGGATCTATCGAAAACAGTCTTTCTACTTCATCTGAGATAGTGGTATGGACTGCGTACACTTTACCCTCCCCAGACCCCCCTGGTGGGAATACACTGGGTATGTTGTTATTATTAGCAATGGCATACAGCATTTTCTAACCATAAGGAGGATGAAATTATAAAATCAAAGGCTAGATGATACCAAGTCTCTGTTTTAGTTCCATATTAGATAAGTAAATTGTATAAATGTAACCAGACAATGTGCAAGTGTACATGTAACATATATCATATGTACATGCCAAGTCTTTTGGAAAATGAACTTTTTGATGGTAAAAGAGAATATACAACAGACAATAGGCGAGAGCAGATGGTTTCAGAAACGTGTTTTCCCTCAACGTACATACACCGGCTGCCCTCAAATTCATCCTTGGGCTAGAAAAACCTAGAACATCGTCATGTTCAAGTATCAAACCAAATACCAAAGCCACAGGGATAACCCTATTACTTGTCCTCAAGTCAAAGTAAGGACAGACAATCTCAGCTACATAGAAGAAATTCATAGATCCCAACAAAATCTGAAAAAACAACCCAGAATATTCATTAACTAACAAAGTGAACCAACACAAATTCCACCTCCTCATACATAAAGATGTGTGTGTCAAAATTCATAACCACAGTCATCCCATGATTTGGGGTCTCACAGTTGAAATTGATTCCTCATGATCAGATAACCTCAATCAGAATACGGCTTATCCTTGAACCTGTACAGAAGCTTCTTCTTCTTTGACGTAGGGTTGTCAATCGTCAACAGTATCTTACCTAGCTCAACAATCTTGAAGCTGCTGCTAACAACAGGTTCATCAGCTGCGGTCATCTTCCTAGGCTTCTGTATGTTAACAGTATATCCACTGTCTGTATTCGGCACATATTCAGCACTATATGTCACCTCCCAACCCAATACACGTAGCTCCCAGACAATAATGCACTTCTGCAATCAAGAAGATTCAATGGTGAATTATCATCACCAAAAAGATTAAGCTGGTTCTTATTCTTCTAACAAACTCTGATACATTAACAAAGTAGCCAATTTTTCCTCCATAGAAAGGAAATCGTAAACTATTTTAAATGCATTGTAACTTCACCTCATTTACAATGATCTCCACGGTCTGCTTTGTCGCAGGTTTTACAATAATCTCTGTAGCTGGATCATTGAAAGTGAACTCAGGATTACATTCACAGTAATCGACACTGAGGCCCCCATATTGAACAGGTACTTGCTCAGGAGATATATACCTGCGCCAAGCCAGTTATACAGACATGATTACTTCCAAAGTTCCACTTCTAGCACTGTAAAATGTAACGGCAATACCATTGTGCGAGCAGAAATTTGATACAAATTACAGATAAAAGCTCTCACTTGTAAAGGGTTTCTGCAGTCTTTGATGGACCAGCAAATACAAACTTGCTTTTTGTTCTCTGAGTCATGAATGGGCTGATCATTGTGTAGAAAGCTAAATACCACCAAGGGACGTTGATAAACACCTTCAAAAATCCAAACACGCACCATAAACTTTGTGCCAGACTACAATATTTGAACTTACCCTAAGCAAAAAAAAAAAAAATAACGGAACTACGAAAAGAAAAGTAATAATCCGAGGTATGGGCTCTTAGGGCATTGGTTCAATGGAAAGAATACAGAACATGATGTGATGGTTCAGTGCACGTCATGGTTGGAACCTTGCTACAAACCGAGCATGGTATTTACGTCAGGAGGGGGGCGACACATACTCCTCAGAGTTCTGAACTAGTGCGTCAACTGGAGTCGAGCGGGGAGTCCACAGGGAACTTCACTTCTCAGATATCCGAGGTATGGCACATGAGGCTACGAGAATGTCTAAAAGTAATAGATATCAACTTACAACTAAGCATATTAAACATACTTCAAAGTTCAATACATGTAAGTAAACCTGCATATAAACCTTCTCTGCCAGAAATCACATCATAAACAAGTGCTTATCAGCACTAGTTGGTAAATGGGCAAGCAGATTCAGACAACTTTCTATCAGTTAAAATCATCACACAGTTAATTGCAAAATATATAGATATGGTAGAAGCCAACAAAAGTTTACACCAGTTCAGTCTGTCAATTAAAGAGTCACAGTCACTGACTAAAGGATTGTGTAGTAAATACCTGCTTAGCGACGAACTCGGGATAATTATCCTGAAGCAATTGCAAGGCCTGCCTAGTAGCAATTCGAAGCTCCCTTTTCCCTGGACCAGGTGAGTTCTTGAGGTCACTAACTTGAAATATAGTATTGATTCCACCAGGATTGAAATCCAACTTCCTTATACTTTTCTCCAAGAACTGAATCCTCCAGCGCAAAAACTTGTTTCTCTTCTCCTCATCTCCGAAGGTTTTGTTATACAATTCCTTATTCTGAAACTCACCATACACATTATAGCAAACAGGGTGTCCCTCTTTGTCATGACCATCCATAAACACAACTTTTTCAAGATCATCCCCAAGATTTTCATCTACAAGCTCTTCAATGTTAAACTCCTTTCTCCATAAAATGGTGTTCTTTAACATAGCAAATGACTCCTTTACCTTGAATTCTCTGGCTCTAAGAAACTTGAGCAGAATCACATCACTCCTATCATCTTTTAATAGTGGCACTCCCCAAATCGATACTTCCTCAGGTAAATCAGATGGAGTTGTAGCTGTAGTAAAGCTCTGATTTTTAATCGCTTCTTGAACAAGAATTTTTAGGTCTTCAAGTGCTTTTCCCTCAGAATCAGATAGATCTGACACTTTGTTGCTTTCTTCTTTAAATGACACCAAAGATTCAGGTATATTTTTCACAGATTCAGTAACGCCCTCTGCTTCTTTGTCAGGAACAGTAACAGACACCTGTTCAGCTGCAAAAAGAGTTGTTGGTTCTGGTGGAGGTTCAGTTAAAGGACCTTCCTTTTCAACTACAGTAACAGCAGAGTGATGCTCCTCAGCCTCTGCCACTGATTCAACTTCAACTGAAGCAAGAGGTGGTGAAGGTGGGAGTGGGGTATCTTCCTCAGCCGTCGGTGGTGGCTGATGGGTATGTTCTGTATCAGCCATTCTTGGCAAGAAAAGCAAATCAAAAGTTGTTGAAAATGTTTAGGGAGTCGATGATATGATGGATACAAAAAGGCGGAAGTGATGAGGATGGTGCTTTGGTTTGGTCGTAATAAGGTGAGAAAAGAGTAGTAGCTTTCAGTTCATTCTAGATTGTAGAGAGGTTTTTAACAGAAAAAGAAAACGGCTGAGCTGAGTGACGCAGTTATGCTCGTGAGCTGTTGAGGTTAAGGGTTGACACGAAAGGGTTTTTGTCCTCTGCCTTCTTTTGTGAGAATCCTAGGTACCCTTAAAACATGGCCTCACACTACTCATTTTTTATACTCTACTTTTAAATTTTATGATATTAAATAAAAATTATATCAAATATATCAAAATATTTTTTAATCTTATAATCTTAAATATATCACATAAAAAATTGAAATTAAAATGTATCCCAACAAGGAAAAGATCATTCCTTTTAGAATAAATTTTAAAAAAAAGTATGTTAGTATTATTTTTTAAACGGAGGAAGTATGTTTCAGGAATATTTTTTATTAGTAGTATAAGATTGTGGTCCATTTTACTTGTGTATATCCACTAAAAAAAATAAAATGGGTAAATTTCATCACGGATACAAGCTACTACTATTATTTTTTTCGTGAAAGTTTAATTATTTTTCTCATCCAAAAAAAAAACATTTTACGAACACGAAAATCACACTTATTAGAGAATTCAATTTTCAATAGGTAATACTTTTTTTTTTATTTATAATATAATAAATGAAGACAGCTAGAGAGGTATTGGGTGTCTCGAGAGGCCGTTCTGACAAACACAGGGGGGACTGGTGGTGAAATAAAGAAGTGAAAAGGAAGGTGGAGGCCAAGAAGGTGACTTATGCTAAGTTGGTTGATGGCAAGGATGAAGAGGAGAAGCGAATGAATAGGGAGGAGTATATGTTAGCCAGGAAAGAGGCTAAGTTAGCGGTTACGGCAGCGAAAACAGCAGCTTCTGAGAGCTTATATGTGGCTTTAGAGGAGAAAGGCGGGGATAAGAAGTCACTACT
Source organism: Capsicum rhomboideum (assembly GCA_031232105.1). Classification (NCBI taxonomy): domain Eukaryota; kingdom Viridiplantae; phylum Streptophyta; class Magnoliopsida; order Solanales; family Solanaceae; genus Capsicum; species Capsicum rhomboideum. Next base: position 44,185,723 of record CP124708.1, on the reverse strand, counting down.
AAAAAAACTGTAAAAAGAGACCTCATGAGGTCTCTTTTCTTGAAAAAGAGACCTAAAAAACGACCTCAATGGTAGGTCGCAAAAACATAGGTCGCTTTTTGCAAGAGACCTCATGAGGTCGCTAAAAAGTGACCTCACGAGGTCGCTGAGTTATTTTTCAAATTTTTTAAAAGAGACCTCATGAGGTCGCTATATATATTTTTAATTTTTATTTTTTTTAATATAAGGTGACCTCATGAGGTCACTAATTTATTTTATTTTTCATTTTATTTTTATTAATAGTGATCTCACGAGGTCGCTTTTACACATTTTTCTGAAAATAAAAATGCAAAAAAGAGACCTCATGAGGTCTCTTTTCTGCAAAAGAATAACTGGTAGCAAATTGCTGCTTTTGCAGCTGCCCACCTTCATTTTAATACAATCTAATAAGCTACATATTAAATGTCCTCCAATCTACACTACATCAAAATCAGCTTTGAAGTACTGCAAAATTGAATGAAAATTACATAGAAGTCGTAAGTAATACAATTCCATTTTAAATTACTTCAAAGTTTTCATACATTCACAAAAACTTGATAATTCTTACAAACCATCATAAAGTACATAATTTAGTCTATCTAATACAACACTGAACTTCAATAATGTAGCGGTGTGTTTGCCACATGATCATCATCAGCCTCATCCTCGTCCCTGGAGGGCTCGTCTCTCAACCTCTATATTGACCATATACTTGAGGTGAATAGGTCGAAACTTGGGAGGTCTGCATCACCGAGATACGAGAAATCCACCGATGCAAGTAATTCGTCTAATACGGCCTTAATATAACTCATCTGAAGTTGCTTAGGGCCATCTGCAGATGAAAATTATTGAAATAGCTACAACTATCTACATACCTTTTAACACCTTACTAGTTAGCATGGCCTTAATTGGTCAATGGGTTAAACTGATCAACATTTCAACAATAAGGTGAGTCATGAGTGTGCGAGTGTGTGTGAAATACTAGTAAAACTTCAACAGATACTAGATTACTACAAAAGTTGAGGACTAAATCTTAAAGTTAAACCCTCAGTATCTTGTATTTGATATGTCTTAATGTTGGACCAAAGTCGGGCCCGATCATGTTACTGATCTAAATATGCATAATTGGTGATATTCAAATCTTTAATACAATCAGATGCCTTGAGAATTTATTGAGTATCCAAATAAATTTCAGAAAAATTAAGAAAAGAGAAAGGAATTGTACCATTGGGGTATAGAAGTGGAACAAAAAGACCAAGGAATTGTACCTCTGTATCTTCACAAATATGTTAGTCTTCAATCAGCAACTCCCATCTTTCTCCCTGCACAAAGTTAACTAAGTCCAATCCACCACTACTCCAAATTGCAGCCCTCCATTATCTTAATACTTTTAATTAGTAATAGCTAACAAAACATCAAAGGGGTAGATTATGTAGTCCTACAACTAATATAACCTACATATAAATACTTGGTGTTTTCATTATTTTAGGAATCGAATTGTAACTTTTTTCTACTTAATGTTGAAGCACTTTGAAAGAATTTTTTTAAAAGAATAATAGGATTCAAGTTAGAGTTTTCTTTTTCCAATTTTAAGTTCAAAGTTCAATCCTAAATCAAAGTGAATGTTCTTCTAATTTAGTTCAAGTTTCAACTTATCTTATTCAAAAATTCAAGATTCAATTTATATTCAAAGGCTCAATTCAAAATTCTACAACCAGTGTGTAACTAATTACTTTCAAGAAGATTCAAGTTCAATTTAACAATTCAGTAATGCAACTATCAATTCAACAATGGAACTATAAATTCAAAGTTCTACAGACCAATATGACTTATAACTAATCAGTTTTTTCTCATCAAAAGGCTGCAAATATGGGCACCCATCTGAGACGACAAAAAGTTAAAGAGGAACAGAGAATAAAAAGCTTCTCATACAACACATTCCATCACCTCCAGGCCTCTCATTTCATTCCTTCAGATTTAGCAATAGATGTGCTACTGCTAAGTCTAACTAATACACATCCTAACATGTATAGAGTGCTACTGCTAAGTCATCTTTCATTAACATGTTTCTCAATTCTTCAAGGATAAAAATTTCCAAAAACAAACACCACCCAAACAAAAGGAAAGAGTCTTGAAAATAAAGAAACTTCTTATATCTCGAGATTATTCTCCTTATTTCACCAACTAAACAACTACTTTTAGTCAATTACCCAAACAACTCTTAAGTTATACCTCCTAACATAATAAACTCAGGGGCACTGACTACCAAAGCACTTGAAAGGGAATAGTATATATGAGGATAGAATATACCCCCTCCCTTTTATCGACAAAAAACTCCTAAATCTTGGACCATTTACACCTAAGATGCTGCTGAATATTATAAACAAGCAGTAGCCAGTAATATAATTGGTTAAGTTCTAATTCAAAGACTTTTTGGATTAGCATAGTTTCAAAAACCGTTCTTCATAGAATTTTTGGTTTACCAGAGCTTCTGAGGTAAGCAATGTTCACGAATAATGGTGCAACCAAGTAATCACTGATGACCAAATCTATAGAATATCCAAAATTCAACAAATATTCATGATTAAAAAAACAAAATTAAGAAAGTCCAACAGAAATTCTCAACAATTTCAATTTTGTCTCAACTGTAAAGGAAAAACCCAACAACAAAAAAAAACCTAAAAGTGGTGGACTGAGTATACGTCTTTAACAAAATTTTTAAAAAAAAAACAGAAGAAGAGAAACATATGTACCTTAGAGGGCGGACTGGGTAGCTGGGTGGCGGAGGGGGTGGAGTGGCAGACGATGGCACCGGTTGAAGCTTGGGGGTTTTGGGAGTGAGAGAGGGAGAAAGAGAGAGGGCCGGTTGAAATTTTGGGAATGAGGCGGGTGTGGTGAAAAAATGACCTAAAAATATATTTTATTTTATTTAAAATAGAGTGAATATTAAATATTAATTTTTTTTATTTAAATAATAGCGACGTGAGGTACTTTCTATAAACTATTTTAAATTTTTAAAAATGTTTAGCGACCTCATGAGGTTGCTATTTTTCCCGAAATTTAGTTTCCACCTCTCGAGGTCGCTATTATTATTTGATGGATTTTTTTTTTCATTTAAGCGTTCTCATGAGACTTGTTTTTGTAAAAGAAAATTTTTAAAAAATATTGAGAGCAAAAGTGACCCCATAAGGTCTCTTTTTAGCGACCTATTTTTGAGGTCTCTTTTTACAAAGTTTTTAGTAGTGAGTTGTATAGGCTTGCTAAGGCTAGGGAGCGGCGGGTCCATGACCTTGACCAAGTGAAGTGCATCAAGTGGAAGGATGGCGAAGTATTGATGGAGGACGCCCTCATTAGGAAGAGGTGGCAGTCGTATTTTTAGAAACTCTTGAATGACGGGGGGGACAAAGGCTTTGAGCTGGGGGACTTGAAGCACTTAGAGAGGTGTCGTGACTACAATTATTATAGGCGTGTAAAGGTTGGGGAGGTTAAGAGTGCTATTCGTAGGATGCGTGGGGGTAGGGCGATTGGGCCAGACGAAATTTCGGTGGATTTTTGGAAGAGCACTGACAGAGAAGGTATGGTATGGCTGACTGAGCTGTTTAACACCACTTTTAGGACGGCGAAGATGCCCGAAGCTTGGAGATGGAGTACAATGATCTTTTTATACAAAAATAAGGGTGACGTTTAGAGTTGTAATAACTATAGGGGTATCAAGTTACTGAGCCACACCATGAAGGTTTGGAAAAGGGTGGTAGAGTTAAGGTTGAGGAGGATCGTAACTATTTCGGAGAACCAGTTTGGTTTTATGTCTGGTCGCTCGACTACTGAGGCTATTCATTTCGTGAGGAGACTAGTGGAGCAGTATAGGGAGAGAAGGAAGGATTTGCACATGGTGTTTATCGATCTTCAGAAGGTGTACGACAAAGTACCCAGGGAGGTTCTGTAGAGGTGCTTGGAGGCTAGAAGTGTTCCTGTGGCATACATTAGTTCAATCCAAAACATGTATGACGGGGCGAAGACTCGTGTGAGGACGGTGGGAGGAGATTCGGAGCACTTTCCTATTTTGATAGGGTTGCACCAGGGATCGATGCTTAGTCCATTTTTATTTGCCTTGGTGATGGATGTTTTGATGCAACATATTCAAGGAGAGGTACCTTGGTGTATGTTATTTGCTGATGATGTAATTCTAATTGACGAGACCTGAAAAGGAGTTAATGTTAAGTTGGAGGTCTGGAGACAAACTCAAGAGGATAAAGGATTTAGGTTGAGCAGCACCAAGATGGAATACTTGGAGTGCAAGTTTAGCGACTTGTCACATGAGGCTAACGTGGTAGTGGAGCTGGATTCCTAGGCTATTCAGAAGAGAGATAGTTTCAAGTATCTTGGATCTATGATTCAGGGAAATTGAGAGATTGACGAGGATGTCACACACCATATTGGTGCAGGGTTGTTGAAATGGAGGCTCGCTTCGAGAGATTTGTGTGATAAGAAGGTGCCTCCTAAATTGATAGGAAAATTCTACAGAGTGGCAGTTCTATCGGCTATGTTTTTTATGGAGTGGAGTGTTGGACAGTCAAGGCGTCCCACATACAAAGGTTGAAGGTGGCGATGTGTGGACGTACTAGGAGAGATAGGATTCAGAATAAGAGTATTCGAGGGAAGGTGGGAGTGGTCTCGGTAGTTGACAAGATGCGAAAAGTGCGGTTAAAGTGGTTCGGGCATGTGATGAGCCGGTGTACAAATTCCCTAGTACGGAGGTATGAGAGATTGGTATGGATGACTTTAGACGGGGTAGAGATAGGCCAAAGAAATATTGGAGGGAGGTGATTAGACATGACATGGAGCAGCTACAGCTTACTGAGGACATAACCCTAGATAGGAAGGTGTGGAGGGAGCGGATTAAGGTAGAGGGTTCGTGGGTAGGAGTGCGTCCTGGCTAGTAGGAAGGTGTGCTTTGTTTGCTTCTATGCATGTAGTCGTAGTGTTATGCGTGTGTTTTGTAGTTCCTTGTTTGTTGTGTTTTGGTGATGTTTGGGATTTCTGGATAGATTGTGTATTGCATTACTTTGTGGGTGTCCTGTTTCTTTTATTTTCTATTGGTTTCTTCTGCTGTTATGTGTCCTGAGCAGGGGGTCTATCGGAAACAGCCTCTCTACTTCTCCGAGGTAGTGGTATGGACTGCGTACATCTTACCCTCCCCAAACCCCACTTTGTGAGAATACACTGAATATGTTATTGTTGTTGTTGTTATATGATAAATGCAAACTCAATTAAAAACTAAAAAACATACTAACTCTATGGAATTTACCCTAACTAATTCATGAAAAGGTGTTAGTAGGCTCCTAAAAGTGTTTTCTATTTAATTATTTCTTACATAATAACTATTGAAATGATTTTCTACTCTAGGAAATACACGACTTACTAACAAATTATAATAATTGGCATATATAGTGTGGTCCGATATTGTCTACATTCCTTATTCCCTTACTAGATAGGGGTTGTCGTGCTTCGCACGGGCCCAACATAGTGGGTCGTCAAGAGAAAGCTACTTTATTAAATATATGCTAATTGAGTACAGATCATGTTATTTGTAACTGGATATAATTTATTTTTTTTTGTAATCTAATGACCCTAAGATACATAATAGAAAAACTTTTATTCTGTACAACGTCTGAAACTCATGCAAGTTCACATCAGGTTCTTTCTTAACAATTTGATATGTTTTAGCACAAACAACAATCGAGAAGGTCTGCCTTTGTTTAGTTAATCATCAAATTTTGAATGATTTAAATAAATAAATACACCAAACAACAATATATAGTCTGTCTCATAAAAATATACTCATCCATTAATTTCATCATGACATTTGCCTTTCAACGGGGTGAATATTTTACAAATGTTATCCTGAACAACTAACGAAAGGGGCTTTTCCCCATCAAAATCAACTTCATATAGTGGGAACTAAATCCAACGGTTACATATGAAAATACCAATATCATTGGTGATTTTTACTGCACATGTATCAAAGATATGAACACACCAACAATATTGTTAATTGTTTCACTGTATTCAATATTAAAGATACCGAACCAAATCATACCATCTATTCTCCTATGGCTCAAGCCAAGCATTGAATAGAAGTTAAGAATTTCTGAAGGCATTTCTAGAAATGGAAGCAGTCGCAACCCTTTCCACCACGGTCACAGTAGCCAATGATTGGCCATGTTTGGCTTGAGCTACACAACGATTTTCGTATATCCATTCTAATTTATGTGGCACCCTTTTGTTTTTAGTTCTTTCCAAAAAGAATGTCACCTTTATTATTTGAAAATTATTCAGTGGCACCATCTTATATTTATGGGGTATTCATTAATAGCTATAACACTACATAGTTGTAAGATGAGGTAAGATTAACACCTTTCTTGTAACAACTTTCTCAGCTTCTTGAAATCAAGTGGCAGAAATTATCAGCTGTGAATAGATTCTTGTGAAGGAGTCCTACTGTAATCATGGAGCGTCAACCAAAGAAACTCAATAAACAATAACTGATTAATCAAATTCATGACATATTAGTATTGGAGAATATGATAACATGAAGCTCACAACCCCGACGTCCCTATCAAGAAATAACATTTCAGTTACATTATGAAAACAACAATTAATCAATTCACCAAATTATTACATAAAGCTAAGAAATGTACCTTTAGGTAGATGACAACGAAAACAGAACTGAACAACTATATATCTCTTTTGATTTAGCTAGTCATTCATTTTTGTTGTAGCAAATTATCTTACGAAAGTGATAATCATGTTATGTTTTCAGCATACTACAAATATGTCGAACATATCATTTGCTTGGATAGAACCAAAGGATGGTATTGAAGAATATAACTCTTCATAATTACAAATAATATTAAAGATATTTGTTGGTTTAAATCTTTCAAAAATGCAAAGTGAAAGTGCTTCTATAAACATAATTAAGTTACTCATTTTATCAAAAGTTGAGTAAATCAACACAGACTTGTATAAATTTTCATCAAATTCTGTTATATATTTAACCAACTTTACTAAAGAATGACTAAGTTTCAACGCTAACAACTGTAATTTTTTAGAGGAAGATAGACAATCCAACTTTAAAAAGCGTTTGTCCGTGTAAATACACGGGCTTACTGGAAAAGGTATTGTTTAGGCGTAAAACAACTGAGAAATGAGCATTTTATGGCATACTTTTATTTGAAATTTTATTCTTAATGTTTCACTTGATAACTGCTACTACAAAGGAATCACACAATTAATTGAGGAACTTGAAAAAAGAATATAAGTCAATAATTTATATTGAAGTGATAGGTATAAATTGGAGAATTGTGAATGCATAGACAAGTTATACTTTATTATACCTATGTATCTTTCAGGATGTATGAGCAAATCAGGATAAAACAATTTGCATACATATAGGATAATCGAATCACAAACCCACAAGAAACAACTCAAAAGAATAGACAAACTAATGGATACCCAAAACAGGAACTAACATAAAACTTGCAGATGGGGCATTAAGTGAGTACAATAACCAATGAAAGACTGCAAAAAAAAAAAAACTCACCAAAATAAAGAGCTCCCACTTTAAAGATAAACACATGAAAAATAGTGCAAATTAGAGAATCCACGGTAGACGATTATAATTTTTGCAATATTTTGAAATCCCAATTGATCGATTAAAGCTTGAATCGTAGACTTTTCTTCTATTTTAACAGAGACTGATACCATGATGTTCATTAGTGTGTTTTCCACTGTGAGTATTGAAAGGAGGAAATGGTGAAATAAAATTCAATTGTGGCAAAATTGACATGTTAAAATACGTGTCGGAGGCTTAGCAATGAGTTGGTAAGAAAGAAGTGCAATACATGTAATGTACGGATAGACAAAGTTAAAAGTACCACTCAAATTTTCTTTTGTACAATCTAATAATGCAATGTAGGCCCTCAATAAGGTATAATTTTCCATTCTGTTTGTACAATTAGTTACTATTGTGTTAGTCCCTCTTACACATTTATATATAAGTAGAATTTATAAGCAGACTTCAGCTGTACCAACACAACACTAATTATTTGAATCTACAATTATTCAAATTATACTATGTGTTGTATCAATACAGAACTAAATATTTGGATCTACGTCTGTTCAAATTGTACCGTGAGGTGCTATATTTGTGTGCTATTTGTGGTCCATTTAATTGGTTACTAACCCTCACCCATTTTCTAAAAACGACATATGTGTCTAAACCTTATTATTTATTTTTGAAAAAACATCTATACTATGTATCATAATAGCACGTGCCTTTTTTTTTTTTCATAGTTGTCATATTTTCTTATACACACAAGATCCATGTTACCTTTTCTACAAACTCGTCTTACTCGAACTCTCCTTATCTGTATGTCATCTTCATCACATTTGTTTTTTCTCGAAGTATTGCAACATCTTAAGGTATTTTTTCCCCTTTGTTGTTTTTAGTCTTTATCTTCAATTTTTTCTTCAAATTTTGTTTGTCAGCAAAGAAAAAAATTAAAATGAAACTATAAAAATTTCTATCTTCAATTTTTCTCTCATATTTTGTTTCTGAGCAAAGGGAATAATTAAAATGTGAGTTCTATTCATAAAGCTGATGGAGAAAATTTTAGTTGGTTACTTTTTTTAGAGATTTTGTTTCAGTAGTATTGGTAATTATTGCTAATGAAATTTATAGACATTGTAGTAGTTCTAAATTCTTTTGGATAATTTTTTTTATTGAATTTTCTATATGCATATTTTTATTTGTGTCAGATTTGTACCCAGCTAGTATGCTTCATAATATGTCAAAGAATAATTGAATATTTTTCTTAAATTTGTACTTTTCTCTTTTAATAGATACTCTACAATTTGAATTAAATTGATTATTCCACTTCATTGAATTTGATTTTATTCTTTTACTTAGCTGAGCTGATTTGATACTTCTTTCTTTAGTTAAGACATTTAATTTTCCTATTTCATCAAGTTTTATTTGTAGATTCTGTCGTACGTGTGAATATTTGTTAAGATGTCTCTTTGAAATTTTTTTGTTACAGCATCCTTATTGCCATCGCACTAACCACAAGAGCAAAAGTAGTAACAGAGAAAGAGCCATGATACAGCTATTATGTTTGATGAAATTTTGTAATGAAAGAGAGATAGCTCTAGCAAGTATGTTATGCTCTTCTTCGGAATCAATCAAGCTCTTTACATAGTATTGGACACTGTTAGATCACTAAACTTTATTTCTATTACTGATAACAACTTTGAATTTGTTGATTAGTAAGTTTCTATGAGATTTATTGACATTTTCGTATGTGCTTTGCTTACTTCCTGTATTTATAGTCTCGAATTGTTCTCATTTCATCTGTATTGTTTGATTTATCAAGATGCATAACTGATAGTTGGCATGCATACAAGGAGAAAAGTATGAAAGCGTAGAAGTTTCTAGAGCAGCAGAACCAACGATGCTTACCTACAAAGAAAACAACAAAAGCGGACAGGATAATCAAAGAAAGACAATCAAACAAACAATTGTTGTCAAGATTATACAGATACACTAATTAGGTATGGATGAATATCGAATATCTACTTTAAATTTTTATATAGCTTTTAATTAAGATACATTTCTATAAGCATACAAGCACACCCCTATCAGAATTGAACGACGATAAAGCGATTATGTGTGTTCGTGTCAAAAAAAATTCTTCCCTATATTATTTCTCGTCATTCATTTGGTAAAACATATAGTAAATGAAATTTCAGTAACCTATAAAAATGATATTCACATATTATAAAAGTAAACATTATAAAAATATGAATAGAGTAGAAATAATTTTCAAAATTTTTAAAGCTACAAAATAGAAATTCTCACCAATAAAAATGATTTCACCATGTAGTTTTATATATTCTCATACTTGCAATGCGGTTCATGTTGAAAGTTAATGTGCAATAATCGTCGTTCTCTATCTGATTTGCAATCAATATTGAATTTTTGTCGTGAGCTTATTTGTAATCATTGTTTGCTTATTTTTATTGCTTTGTTATTAATATAGCTAATTAATTTGTTGGATTGTAGTGCTAATTCATCTAGTGCAGAATAGAGGTGAAATGGGTATAAAAGAAGTCCTTAGGCCAAGACATCTAAGGAACTTCACAACTATCTTAAGAAATATTAAGATTAACTAATAGCCTAATAGATATATGACGAGTTCATTTGTGGAGAATGTGTCACGTTATTATCATGACTTTTGTACTTGATAAACTTTTGATTGTCAGATTATTACACCTATTGTAATAAATCACTTAAAGTTCTACAAGGCTCTTGCATTTTGTTGTACTCTTCAACCAAGACATTTATTTTGAGAAAGGCAAAAGACCGAACAAAGAAAATATTGTGTTGATTTTAATTGATATGATTTATCTTGTCATCATAAAAATGACATATGGTGATGCTCAAAGTTACCGAGATTCTGATAGGAGATAAAGCATTACTATCAATCTTACGGTTAAAACAAAAGGTAGTTGAAAAATAGTCTCTGCATACCCACCGTGTCCTTCTCGAGGTAGAATTTGTTATGCTTATTCATCGTCCAAGCAGTGATAGTATATTATTCATGAGGAAACATCTTATGGAAGACAACCTCAAAACTTGAAAAGTAATTTATCAAACAAATGAGTGATCTTAAAGATATTATATTATTCTTATTTCAAGCTCACAAATTATCAATTTTTCTATGAAAGTTGTGTTTACTTTTTAGGTGATGTACATTTTATGTCTTGAAATGTATGTTGTGTTGGTTAAAATTTTAAAAGAAGAGAACAACTACTTACTTGCTAAGATAAGATTTAAGAGTATCTACATCTTAAGTTGTAGATCTGTAGTAATTGGTGTGCTTTTAATGGCTAATGGCGAGAAGAAGTTAGACTATTCTATGTACTTAATAGGAGTAGGGGCCGACTCATTTGACCCCATAAATAGTTTGTTGTTTTGATTTTCTACTTTATTTGTAAATTCTAGATGATGTCTTTGGATGACTACTCTATCAAATTTAATTTTTAATTTTTAAATATTTTATACATGACGACAAGTAGCATTCTTTTGGACATTCATTTAGTAAAAAGCGTTTTATAACATCATTGTATGACTTTTCAATTAATTCATTTATCAATAGAAATTTTCAGTTGCAACATTAGTGAAAATATACAAAATTGTATTAATGTGGAATGCAAAAGAATTTCCCTTACTAGAGAATGAAAAGATAAACAGGTAGCATTGATATGAAATTCATGTCATTTTGTGATTTTCTGCATTCAATAATATTTAGATATTTTGCGCCCTGCAACTTTATGTGATCAAATTGTAGGTGCATGTTGAATTTTTTTTTTTATCTATCATAGGTGGTTTTCTTTTGTCTATCCCAGCGAACTAATTTCTTTGGACATGGATGTCACAGGTTTCATTTTATAAATAGAAAATGAGACAGTGATTTATTCAACGCCATCTTAATTTGGTTTAGAAAGAGACTGATGAGGGTAAATAAGTTTACTTACATGAAGTTATATTCTGAACTAAAGTTCGAGACAAGAATTGAGGTGGAAGGCGCTAAAGGCCATGGGAGCTTATGCAAAAGTAATCCAATGACAACTGCTTAGATTCAAATTCAATCGGAATAATGTAGTTTGAAAAAAGAATAATCTATTTCTGAAGTTCTATAGACGTAGAAATATTATTTGCCTTCTCTTTTATGTGATTGAATCAAGTTATTCACGAAGATTGTTCTTTGTTGCACATAAAAGTCTAAAGTTGTGAATGATTTGTGATAATACTAAAGCTTTCAATCATGTTGACATGTTGGGTCCGTGCATAGCATGGACATTCATATCTAGTATATATATAAAAAAAAAAGGACTTCAAATCTACTCTCTATGACTTTGTAATCAGTTACACATCGTTATAAATTGGCCACTTCCTACAGACACCCCTCTGACCCTCTCTCTCCCATTTTATTATAATCTTCAAAGGTAAAAGCATCCAAGAAAACACACAAAGCATAAGGCTCTTACGTTTGTGAAACTTCATTGTATTTGAATGCGTAATATTTTTATACTATTAATAGACTCAAAAATTTACGAACGAAAGATACAATTAAACAAGAATGAAGGACAAAAAAACAATAAAGGGAAAGCTCATATATACTTTCTGAAATATCAAATTTGAACATTAATTAACATCGGGTCAAATCAGCCTATATGTAATTTCTCTACTATCAAAAAGCAAAAGGAGAAAGAGGGGGGAATAGTAAAGGTGGTCCATCATATCCAACAATAAAAAATAAAATCTTTATAAGACTGGATTCAGAATTTAAATTTTATAATCATAATCTTCAATTTTTTAATCTTGAAGATTATACTTTTCAAGTTCATGTCTATTAAAATTTTAGTAAATTTTATACATAATTTTATACTCTACATTTAAAAATATTGGATTCAAATGAATCCACTAACTCAAAGCTTCATCCACTCACAAGGCTATACAAATTGATTGTTGGTTAGTTTGACTATAATTAGTCTACTAAATATTGAAATCTTGCCGTCTTGTGATCCATATCTTCATTATGGAGTAATTTCTTTGTAGAACAAAGATATTCTGGACTGATCTCGATCAAAAAATTTAAAAAGTATCATGTATTACTCGAGTAAAAAGTGTTTGTGGAAAAGATAACAATGAATCTTATGTGTATAAGAAAAATATGACAACTATGAAAAGAAAAGTCACGTGTTATTGTGATACATAGTATGGATATTTTTTCAAAAATGATAATAAGAATTAGAAACAGATGTCGTTTTTAGAAAATGGGTGAGGGTTAATAACCAATTAAATTGGGCCACAAGTAGCCAAAAATATAGCACCTCACAATACAATTTAAACAACTGTAGGTTCAAATATTTAGTTCTGTGTTGGTACAATTCACAGTACAATTTGAATTACTGTAGGTTCAAATAATTAGTGTTGTATTGGTACAGCTGAAGTTTTGCTTATAAATAAGGGATGTTTGATATATCATGCTAACAGAAATTTATCCCTAGACTAAACAATGTTGGAGTCAACAAACTCAAGCCACTATGGATTATTATTTTTACAAAATATAAAAAGGTTCCAAATGACTTTATAGCGTAGATGATTAACTTTTTCTTAAATTTAATTTGTTATATTTTTCTTAAGATGCTTCTTCATAATAATCTTTTCCCTTTTTTTAATCTTGAGTAAGAAAATGTTACAAAGAATTTTCTGGTATTAAATTCATTCTTCAATGCAAAGTCATGATTAGTATATTCAATTTGGCATTTATTCATGCCTATGACATGCATCATATTCAAACTTTATCCATATTAGGGTTTTAGATTTATTCTCTCTCTCACACTCTCACTTTTTCAATCTTTAAAGGTAAAAGAATTCAAAAAATGCTACACGTGAATTAGATTCTTGCATTCGTCTCTACATTAAAAAATAATTAATTTTGTTGTCTTCAATATTGTATGTGTGCATTGCAATTTGCACATTATCACATGGTAGGTTATGATAAAGTCATTTGTGGTTGAACACAATGAAAAAATAGAAAAAAAAAATAACGAAGCCCGTGGAATGGAATAAAACTTATCCGCACCAAAAATTGATAAAGAATGACATAATACTATGATTATTATAATAAGGTTGGTCTATCATCCCCAAAACACATTCAGAAATAAGCTTTTGACCATGATTTCATTCAAATAAATATCAAAATCTTCCTATTAAATCATGATAGAGTAAATTATATATTTTTTAATCTAAGACATTGTGAATTGTAGTTACAAGATGAAACAGCAGTATTAATAAAAGTATCGACTAATCGAATTATCCTAATTGAAACTTATCCTATATAATTCGATTTTTAAGTTTGAAAATTAAGATACTAATTGTTTTCTATTTGGGAGTCGTCCTCCCAAAGTTAAAGTGGCTTTGCTATTCTAAAGTTTGTAGTCTCTTTTGCATCTAGAGTTATTCTCAAGAACATTATTACTCCTTGTCACAATGATCAACCACTCTTAGCTCCAACAACAAGTCATATAATGCAATTGTCTACACATTTATCAATACGACATTTAAGCATATCACTATATATTACTACTTCTTTGTATCTAAAACTATCCAAGATTTTTTTTTAATTTTTTCGAGCATCTCAACCATTAAAAGTTGCATATACTTCTATAAGGAGACATACAATATAATTTCATTCAATTATTACACATAAAAAAGTCTATCTGCATTTGCTTTGTACTTCTTAGCTTAGAAGAATTAAGTATGTCCGTAGTCATCATAAAAATGGAGTATTCGCTCTCTCCCTTCTTTTTCTAACCTAGTTCATTTTCACTATCATCCATCATATCATAAGGCATGAATTGTAAGAAATACGAATAGAGGCCTAACTCTTGACTATTTACATAGGGCATGAATATAACATTATTTTTAGACCATGAGCATCAATGAATGAATACGACATTATTTAATAATGATATTCTCATTGTAACATCATTATCTGAGATTGGGCTTATCGAATAAAGTAAAATAGACATAAGCTTCCTACACCAAATATATAAATTGTAAATAGGGAGCCATTTAAAGCATAGACATGACATAGCCATCCATCTTATCATAAGCAAATGTACATAGGACTTAGATTAAAGAAATCATAGGCACAAATTATACGAGACATTTAGATTTAGCATAGACGTGTCGTAGAAATATGAGTTCATTAGACATTAAGGATATAACATAAGGCGTGAATTCATAGGACTTAGCATAACATAAGGCACAAATACATAGATCATGAGCATTATAACATAGGATGTAAATTCATAGAATCATAGAGTAAGATTAGCATCATTGCTTAAAGTATTTCTTCTCGTTCAAGGAACAAAGCATGAAGATGAATTTTCATGGAGTGCTTAGACCTTAGACATAGGCATAGAATGAATAAGTAAGACACGAGTAGAGTATCATCTTTGTAGAAGTATGAGGAGTTCGTTAGGATAAGAATTGATCGTTATCACATGATTAATTTTTGAAACTCTTTATTATTTGGATCTCAAGACTTGTCTTGGTTCTTCACTCTATCTGCTCTCCCTTAGTTTTGAAGTTGATGTTTTGAGTTTGTGGAGGACCCCTTCTCTAAACTGAGTCCTAAGCAATTATTTCACTTTCTTCTGTTGCATACAAACGCACATGTAAGTACATGCAATTGTACAAGTAATATAGAAGGTTAAGTCCAATTATTGATCCAACAGAGACTTGTCGAATTGATTATCTAATTTGAATTATTATTTTCACTATTCGATAAGTAACAAACAATTTTGAGATTTTTATTTTACTACACTAAGCTTAAATAAAAATAATAATAAATTTAAAGCAAATCGCAGATTCGTTCTGATGTAATCTGAATGAGAGAAAAATCCAAAGAGCCATGATAGTTTAACAATTCGGTTGAAAATCGCATGCTTAATTATTTTTTTAAGTTACTAGGTGCATGTTGATATTATTTGTTGAGCATCATATGTAGATAACTCTATGACTACTCGACTTTTTCTAACGCCTACATATCTATGGTCATCGATCGATAGTGAAGTGCGTATGAAATTTTATCGGTATCAACTAAGCAAGACTAACGGGTATATTTCTATCCATGATAGTGAATCGTTCCTCTTTCCCTATAATGTTCCAACCAAGTCCTCCTTTTTCTTTTACTCGCGTAAATTCCCTCTTTTGAGTTCAATTTATGTGCCACAGATAGTATTTGAAAAGTGATCAAGTACTCAAATAATTACTCTCAAGAAAAAATAAGTAACTCAATAATGAAAAGTCTTTATAAGCACAAAATTGACAAACTATAACCTCCAAATAAACATCAAACCCTAGAATAAAGATGTTTAGCCACTCATGTTTTAATTATGAAGCAAAGAATTCATGAATAGCATGTGTTCAATGAAAGAAAAAAATTACACGAAGAAAACTTACAAAAAAATATTCTTCCGCTTTCTCTGCTTCCTAGCCTTGATAATCCCTTCAAAATCGTATTTATAACATATATTTAGAGTTCCTAAAATTTTTGGGACATAACTACCCTTCATTAAATTGAATAAAGGGAAAAGGCTCAAATATGCTATTGAACCATTAAAAATAATTTATCTACGCCATCTGTTAAAAGTTTGGCTTGTTTATGTCATTGCCGTTATAAAACAGACTCATTTATGCCATTATTTTTTAACAGTGGTTTTGCAAAACCACCTTTGCCATGTGGCTTTCACGACCCGATTTTCGAGTCATGATGGCGCCTACCGAAAACAACCAATAGGCAAGCCAAGCCCTAGCCCGGGGCGACAAACGACGGGCCAATAAGCAGGATCTCATAAGAAAGGATATGAAGCAAAACTATTTCCATCAACATGCTACGAATGTAAAGACAAAGGGAGTATACATACCGGGACAAAAAGGAAGAGGACAGTATATAACTCTAAAACCCCTCCCAAGACTTGGTGAGGTCAGTACACGAGCCACTACTAGACATATCCAGAATACATAAAAGAAACCAAATATCAACAACATATATATAACAGTCTCAGATCCAAAAGACTATACATCAGAGATGGAGTGGGATCTGCCTCGGACTTCAGAAAGCTTTCCCTGCTCCGAAAATCAGTGCTGAGGAGAGAGTCATGTCACGGCTGTAGGCTAGTACCTGGATCTGCATTGAAAAAAGATATAGAAGTGTAGTATGAGTACCGAGGCAACGGGTACTCAGTAGGCATCATCGGTCGACTGAGCGCAATGTAACATAACAAGCTGAAGTATGGGGGTGCATGATAAGTTTGGGTATAACTGATAAGTAAATGCGATACTGAATAGTAAGTAAGTAACTATGCATTGAGAATATAAGCCAAACATAACCCAACTAGGCCCCCATAAGCCCGCTGGGCACACGAAAGAATACAATACCCAGCCAAGAATAGTTAATGCATAGTCACCAGTGTCTCAAAGTTGTACCAGTATCCAGAAACTACAATAACCAATGGAGCGCACTGGGCTTGAATCGGCACCAATGGGTAATAATGTAACATCCCCTACCTTCCCAACCCTACTTTATGACATTGAATAATGTTTACTTAGGTGTCGAGAGCTATAAGTATGAATTTGGTAATGTTAAAGATGAGAAAAATTGAAATTTGGCTTCATACATGTGATTAGCCTTTCATAAGAGTTGTTTTGTGATTCTTATGGCGCAGTTGTGGGGTTAAAAATAAGGCTAAGAGGACCTCTAAACAAAGGATGTTAAGGGTAAGAAGTAAGTTAAAGAATAGGACTTGAAGTGTCCAACCAAATCCACGAAGAAAAGTCGAAGAAACGAAAATTTTGAAAAAAAAGAGGTGGGGAGCGCCCAAGGGCGTGCCGGGCTGCTTGTGCGCACCTTTCAAAAGTTGGAATTTTTCTTAAGTCCCAAGGGTGCCCGGGGACGTATTGAGCCGATTTTTGCCACGATTCTTCTACAACCATGAGCATATACATGAAATGAGTAAAGTATTATATTGGTATGATAAAATTACTCGAGAACGAATTTGGCATCAAAATGATGATTTTACCCTTATGGTCAAAACAAGTCATACGTGGCTAGAATTGCTTGTTTTTGGAATTGAGGCTACAAGTGTGAATCCCGTGAGTGGGAATATTGTCGTAATGCATATGAAATGAATTAAACATGAGAAATTATTAATTTTATTGGGTTAAGTGAATTGGGCTCATAAAAGGCCCAAAATGTGAAAGAAATCATGGGCCAAGAATGGGTCAAATTACCCATTCTTCCATTGACTAAGCCTTAAATGCCAAGAGTGGCTAAGCATGACTTTAGAGGTCTATAAAAGGAGGCAAAAATCAGATTTTTTTATACAATAACACACATGATTTTCTATCTTTTTCTCTAGAACTATCAAGAACACCCTTTTGGGCTCTCAAACCCTAAGTCATTTTTGGAGCAAGATCACCATTTTCCAAGCTTGGGTAAGTGATTATTCTTGTAATTTAACATATTATGAGCATGAGAGATTATGTATATCATGTTGTTTATGCTTGGAAGTGTTGAATATGGTGTTTTGTGTTTTGGTAAAAGATGTGAAATCCATGGGATTGTAACTTGGATTATGACTTGTGGTCTTGATGAAAAAGCATGGTATGGATAAAATAACAATATGTATGGTGTTATTATGGTCCTAAACTTATTATTTTTCTATAAGTGTAAATTATGGAATTTTGGCCGATTTGTTGTTGTGAGGTGTATTGAAGTAAATTGATGGCATAATTGTGATGTTGTGGTGATGGAGAAGTGTAAAATATGAGCTTGGTGTGACATGCTATTGGTTATCATGTGTTGGTCAATGTATGGAATATTGTGGTATTATTGATATGACCATGCCGTAAATGGTATTGTAGAGAAAGAAATAACATGTTAAAGCCAAACATGTGACAAACATGTGACTTATTGTTATTGTATGCATTTGTAAGGTAGTTGGTGGTTAATGTGAATCTCGTTATGTACTTGTGATGTAGAGTGAAACGTAAGGAAGGAGAGGAATTGTTGTGCTCACATATTGGATTGTGTACTTATATTGGGAAGATAAGGTATGTAAGGTTACTCTGTCCGTATCTTTCTGCGGCAAATAGTATTCACTTTGACATGACGCTTGTTCATCCCGAAATATGCTAAGGTATCCCATATCCGGTTATCCATGGTCATTGTCATATATTTCCTACTCATTGATCATTGGTGAATCTCATGTCTCATATTCATGGTTAATGTTCCAAAAGCTCAAATAAGGTTATGTTCCACGGTTCCCATGGTGGTTATACTCATGTCCCTTGTTCATGGATGATGGTCCAATGGTTTCAATAGTGTTATGTTTCTAATAATGTTATGTTTCTCACAATGTTTATTCACATATTTCTCACCCATTGGTTAATGATCCAAAACTTCAAGGAAAGTTGCCATAACGTTGAAATTTCTAAAAGAACTACCTCAAAGAAAGTTAGATGTAGGAGAATCTATTTAATCTTGGATGACATTTTCCAATCATGTCATGCTCCAAAGTCTAATAATATTATGAGCATGTTGGTACCAATCCCTCCCAAGTGTAAAGGTACTAACCTCATAAGATCTCATGCGAATAACGAAGAGGTAATGTGCGAATTAATATATCTACCTCTCACATTTAAAGGTGTCACTCTCTTGAAGGTAATGAGTGAAGTAAGGCATATATGTGTGTTCTAATATTGTCATAATCCTCAATGTATCATCCTCACACAAGTAAAAGTATCAATCTCTTATAAGTGAAGGTATTAATCTCTCACAAGTAAAGGTCCCAATCTCATAAGAGTAATAAGAGAGGTGAGGTGCAAGTTAATAAAATTATTCCTCATAAGTGAAGATGTCAATCTCATGAAGTAAAGGAAGTAAGACGGTAAAGAAGTAATGCTTACATGGTTACGTTATGTTTCATTGAGTATGGCTCACAATCAAAAGGGTATAAGGTCAAGATGGAAGAATCCCAATACCATGCTATATATTTATATATGATAGCCCACCAAAGGTGGATGCCCGGTATATATATTTATATGATAGACCACCAAAGGTGGATGTCCGGTATATTATTATATATTATAGCCCACCAAAGGTGGATGCCCGGTATATATTTATATATGATAGCCCACCAAAGGTGGATGTCCGGTATATTATTATATATTATAGCCCATCAAAGGTGGAGGCCCGGTACTATATATATCCCACCAAGATGGAGGCCCGGTACTATATACATATACATTATATCCCACCAAAGGTGGAGGCCCGGTATTATATACGTACTTATAAGGTGATGATCCATAAGGTATTGTGAATCACTAACTAGTTGAGTGAATAATAATAAAGATAATTGTAAAAGAGATGAGATTATATCCCTTGCATGAGTATATAACTATGGAGGTTATGATAAGAATGATGATGATGCGACTAAATTGATGTGAATGAGTGACCAAGTAATGAGATAATAGACGTAATGAACATGGTTCCACACATTCAGGTTAAAGGTTTATTCACATTGATTATTTCTCGTACGTTTAATTTCTTGGAAGTACTTATGTATTATTATAGTTTCATATGGCCTTACATACTCAGTACTTTCTTCGTACTGACCCCTCTTGGGGGACTTATCTTACATGCTGCAGGCCCAGGTGTTAGTAGATCTCCACAGATTGTTGGTGAGCTCCAGTTGCTTCGGGGCCTCCCAAGTCACATGTGTACATTAGGTTTTGGCATTTTGTAAATATTGTATAGACATGGTCATGTATCTATTAGAGGCTTTGTAGACATATGTGGGGAGATGGAAGTTGAATGTAAGATGTGTACGTTCAATTTGACGAAATGGCCCTAACGGCCAAGTTTCATATATTGCATATGTTGTCATGACTTCCGCCATTGATATTTAATTACATGAGATAAAATGATATTCATACGCGAACATGCATACGAGAGTACATGAGCAAAGATTGGTCCTCTCGGGCCTTATCGACTTTGGGTGCCAATCACGCCTCGTTGGGATTTCGGGGCGTGACAAATAATAAGAGGCCAGACGCCGGAATCGAATAGAGCACAGTGGGTTGTAACAATAGGCCACATATATATCATATCTTCCGGACTCGAGTCGAAACCAGAGAACAACAGTATCATAATCAAGGTACCCAGTACCAGAACTCATAGTGTACCACAATCTGGGGATGGACTCAAATCGGGACAGCCAATAGTCAATAACCAAAATCATCATACCTGAATTAGTAACCGAACTTGAACTGGAACTCATCATAGCTAGTAACCAGAACAGAACCCAATGTCATATCATAACCAATAAATGGGGAAACATGTTAATCCCAGGACGAAGCCGAAATATAGGCAAAAGAGCTATATCACCTGCTACAAGGTGACACCTCGGGTCCTCCTAGGTCTATAGTCTACTATTATGCAATATCTAAGTCAGTCCGGGTATCTAGAGTAGGTCATGGCAACGCAGGTCCCAACTCTAAGCCAGGACCAGTAATCCCGATCAAATGCGGTGCTATCAGGGACTAAAAGGCTAAACAAGCCAACCAGGTATAATCGGGGTGACTCAATTTTGTCACAAGACTAACAGGTCATATTAGGGCTTAACTAAGCCCAAAGATTTCCATGTTCTGATAAGTCTACAAAAAGGGTAATGGGCCCAACTACCGGGTCCCGAAAGCCAAGTCTAGTTATACCTGTCTAAGTCTGGGCTAAGTCTGTCTAAGCATGGACTAAGGTCCAACAATAATATTCCCCAACTAGTAACAACAACAACAACAATATTATCTGAACCCAAATAGGTCATCTGTGGTGTACCACGAGGATAATAGACTTGGAATGTATCCGAATAGCCCTATCCGGCCTAGAAGGCCTAAATCATAGGAAACCACCACCAAGCATATAGTACCAGCCCATAACACCAGTAAAATAGCATATATATATTACATATAAGCCCAATCTAAGGGTAAAGGAAAACTAGCCTTCCTGGAGCTTTCCCCTTCTAAGAGGCCTCTAATTCCTGCCACACTATCAAAATGGTAAACTAGATATCAAAGAATAACCAATGATACCTATATGTCACTAGGTCGAAAAATGACCAGACAACTCACGTAGGGCTCGCTTGCGGAATCCGCCAAATCAAAAATGTCACAACATCCCAAATCTCTCCATGAACAATAGTCACAACATCTACCTTATCATCTAAGCCCAATACATAGCTCAAATACCAATAACAATACCAACAAATCCAACGGAAACGTAAACGATCATAAAACCAAAAAAACGTACCGTAGAAATGTTGAGAACTAAGCGACGAACTCAAATATGTAAGTGTCTAAGCTTGGACCTTGCTATATAAGCCTATATAAAAGCTTGAAGCTCTGAAAATGGTGTATCTATGCTGTTTGCACATTTTAAACATGAGAGAGAGTGAGTGAAATGTGTATATATAGCCAAGGCAGGTGGAGCTAAAATGCCTCTATGGCCGCTTAAGCGCCTAGCGCTAAAGCGTCATAAGTGGTCGTTTAAGCGCTCCACCGCTTCCACCACTTGGCAGCCAAAGCGGAGGCAAGGGTCGCTTAAGTGTCTATGGCTGCTTTAGCCATGCCCTTGGCCGCTAAAGCGCACCTAGGGCAGCTTAAGAGCATGGCCAATGCCAAAAATGGCTAAGTCCCGGGCAATTTTGACTATGTGACTGGGATCGATCCGGAATCCTATGCACGCAAATGAACTATGCTACCTAACTAATTTCGACGTTTTGACTAAAATTAAGGTCCACGCCCTAAGGGCTGACTCGACTTTAGCCAATAGTTGGCCTATCACCCAAAACAAGTCCGGGAACCTCAAGACCTAAAAAGTAGACAATTCTGATCCGATGAGACGGTCAAAAATGGCATCCGTAGCCATTAAATATTGGTTTAGGCCTGGGAGCCATACCTGACTACTAGAAAATTCAACATAGGAAAGTGACTCTAAAAGTCAAACGAACTTTCAAGTAACTGTATTACCAGTCCCAGCAAGTCATACACGACCTGGGGTAGTCATGAAAAGGCTCTAAGCACCGTAAACATGTGTAAACACTTGGAATTACCTGGAAGGTGATTACAGTATCCACTACTAAAAGGGATTTTCGTACGCGAAAGTCAAGAATAAGCGCATACCTAAAAACGTGAACAAGTAGGAATATTGGCCTCGCATATCATGCTCAAGCTCCCAAGTGACCTCCTCAACCGGATGGTGTCGCCACTGTACCTTAACCATTGGAACGTCCCGGGAGCGCAATCATCTGACGTCTTTGGCCAAAATAGACACAGGCTCCTCTGAGTTGTCCGTAGTCTGTCCTGAATCACCCAAACTCGATCTAAAGATTCACGGAGCAAATTTGTGCCACGAGGACTAACCTCCAAAGTTTCAAACCAACCCACTAGAGACCGACACCGTCTACCAAACAAAATATCAAACAGAGCCATCTGAATGCTGGAGTGAAAGCTATTATTATACGTGAACTCTGCTAAAGGCAAGAACTGATCCCACTGACCCCCAAAGTCTAACACACAAGCACGGAGCATATCTTCTGATACCTTAATAGTCCGCTCTGATTGTCGGTCGGTCTGAGGATGAAATGCAGTACTAAGGTACACTTAAGTACCTAACTCCTCTTGAAAAGTCCGCCAAAAACTGGAGGTAAACTAAGACCCTCAGTCTGAGATAATAGATACTGACACTCCATGTATTCGAACCACCTCCTGAATATTTACAAGAGCCAATCTTTCAGCACTGTAGAAAACTCGAACAGGGATAAAATGCACTATCTTAGTCAACCGATCTACAACGACCCAAATACTATCAAAATCATGGGACGTACGAGGTAATCCACCAATAAAATCCATAGTGATTCACTCCCACTTCTACTTGGGAATGGGCAACTGCTACAGCAAACCTCCGGATCTCTGGTGCTAGGCCTTTACCTACTGACAACACAGGCATCGAGCCTCTAACTCAAAAATATCTCGCCGCATACCACTCCATCAATAGTGTTGTCTCAGATCTTGGTACATCTTAGCTGTCCTACGGTGAATAGAGTATCTGGAACTATACACCTCGCGTAAAATCAAAGGAATCAAGTCTCCAACCTTCAAAACTTATACACGACCATTATATCTCAGTACACCATTATAACCCAAAGTATCCCTCTAGGAATCACCTCTCACTACCCACTCTCGAAGATTACGAAGTTCACTATCCTCAAACTGTCGACTCTGAAGCTGCTCTAACAGAGTAGACCTCTCCCCAACATAAGCAATAATCCTCCTGGAATCAGAGATATCCAAATGCACCATTGAGTTAGCTAAGGACTGAATGTCCAAAGCCAATGACTGCTGAGAGACTGGAATAAATGCTAAGCTACCCATACTCACTGCCTTCCGACTTAAGGCGTCTGCAACTACATTCACCTTTTTCGGATGATAGAGTATAGAGATGTCATAATCCTTCAGCAATTCTAACCATTGACGCTGCCTCGAATTAAGATCCCTCTGAGTCATAAGATACTGAAGACTGCGATGATCAGTGTAAATCTTACAATGAATCCCGTACAAATAGTTCCTCCAAATTCTAAGCGCAAATACTACTGCTGCCAACTCCAAGTCATGAGTAGGGTAATCACACAACCTCGCTACATCAAAACACAACCCAAGCCGACACTAGAAGCATCAAAGTAAATAGTGAAACCCTCACCCTCAACTGGAAGAGTCAACATAAGAGTAAAAGTAAGTCGGTCCTTGAGCTTCAGAAAGCTCGCCTCACAATCCTCAGACCACTGAAATGGGACCTCCTTCTTAGTCAATCTGCTCATAGGGGATTCAATAGATGAGAAACCCTCAACAACTCATCTACAATAACCTGCCAACCCAATAAAATTGCAAACTTCAGTAGGCGACGTGGGCCTAGCCCAACCTCGAATAGCCTAATCTTCGTTGGGTCTACCTTGATACCATGTCGGGACACAACATACCCCCCAAAAGCTATAGACTCAAGCCAGAACTCACACTTTGAGTACTTGGTATAAAGCTGATGATCTCTCAAAGTTTGGAGCACAATCCTCAAATGATGCTCGTGCTCCTCACTACTTCCCAAATAAACCAAAATGTCATCAATAAACACAATCACAAAGGAGTCTAAGTACGGCCTAAACACACGATTCATCAAATCCATGAAGGTTGTCGGGGTATTAGTCAATCCAAAAGACATCATCAAGAACTCATAGTGGTTGTAACGAATCCTAAAGGCTGTCTTAGGGACGTTTACAGCCCTAACTCTTAACTGATGGTAACCAGATCTCAGATTTATTTTAGAGAACACTGCTGCACCCTGAAGCTAATTAAACAAATCATCGATACGAGGCATAGGATACTTATTCTTCACTGTCACCCTGTTCAGCTGCCTGTAATTGATACACATACGTATAGACCCATCTTTCTTCTTTACAAACAGAATGGAAGCACCCCACGGCAACACACTCGACCTGATAAAACCTTTATTCAAAAGATCCTCAAGCTGACTATTCAACTCTCTCAACTCAGCAGGAGCCATACCGTAAAGAGCCATGGAAATAGGTCAGGTGCCCGGCTCGAGGTCAATAATAAACTCTATATCACGCTCAGGAGGAAGGCCAGGTAGGTCACTTAGGAATACATCAGGAAACTCACGAAAAATAGGGACGGAGTCAAGTGATGGACTCTCAATACTAGCATCCCAAACATAAGCAAGGAATGAATTATATCCCCTCGACATCAATCTACGAGCCCGAACATATGAAATAATCCCCATCAGTGTGTGGCTAACAGAACCCTGCCACACCATCAGGAATATACCAGGCATGGCTAAGGTAATGGTATTGACAAAACAATCCAAGACTACATGATGAAAAGACAACCAGTCCATGCCTAAAATCACATGGCTAAGGTAATGGTATTGGCAAAACAATCCAAGACTACATGATGAAAAGACAACCAGTCCATGCCCAAAATCACATCAAAGTCTACCATGGCCAATATAATAAAATCAACCTGAGTCTCAAACTCTTGAATAATCACCAGACAAGATCTATATACCTGATCCACTACTAAGGAATCACCAACGGGGGTAGATACACGTAAGAGTACAGATTATAACTCAAAATATAAACCCAACTGTGGTGCATAATAAGTAGATACATAAGAAAAAATAGATCCGGGATCAAATAATGCAGAAGCTGGATGATGGCGTACGAAAATCATACCTGTAATCATAACATCTAAAACCTTAGCCTCCGGCCTAGCCGGCACGGCATACAACTGACGCTGGCTACCAGTAGCCTGAGCACCTACCTGAACACCAGTTCGACCTCCCTGTACTCTACCTCGAGAACCCTGGGGACCACCCCGATGACCCTGTGCACCACCTCTGCCTGCTAGCCGTATAGATCTGATGGGCTGTGCCATCTGAGCTGAAGGCTCAATCACCCAGCGCTAAGGACAGTCACGTGCGAAATGACCAACAACCCCACATGTAAAATATGCGCCTGGCTCCCTTCTCGACCTAAAAGATCCAGTTGATCCAGTATGACCACCTCTAGTCGATGAACTGGACTGACCACGTCCTTGAGGATGACTACTATAACCACTATAGGCGGGTTGACCCCTATCAGAAATCTTCAAGGCTGACTGTACGGGCCTACTAGGTTGACCCTATTTTGAAAAGTATGCTGTTGTTGCTGAGGGTACCTACCCTGAAATCTACGTCCTCTGAACTGCGAGCTGCTGTGACTACTGTAACTACCCTAGAATTGGGGTCTGTTATCACTTCCCCCTTGGGCCTCGTGATCCATCTCCTCAATCGAATACGCATGCTCAGCTATCTCAGTAAATGATTTCCACGAAGTCACTAAACTCTGTGTAGCTCTACAAAGTGATAATCGTAATCCCCTGACAAAACATCTGATCCTTTCATACTCATCAGGTAGGCTAATTGTAGCATGCCTGGACAAGTCATGGAATCTAGCCTCATACTCAACTATTGTCATAGACCCCTGTCTCAACCTGGAAAACTCATCTCGAAGACGCTCACGCATGCTGCAGGGCATATACTTCCCTAAGAACACCTTGAAAAACTGTGCCCAAGTAACGGGTGGAGATCCAGCTGGCCTGGAGTCAAGATAACCTCTCCACCATCTGGATAAGAACTCATAAGCGTCCTCTTCTGGAGTACCCGCAAATCTGGGTGGAGCTAATCTCAAAAAATGACTCAACATCTTCTGCTCTTAGGCATACATAACTGGTTGGATTGCTACTCAATACAAGTGAAACCTCAACTCTGGGTGCCACAGCTGCAGGCTACGCCCCAATACCAACTCCTTGTGCGGCTGGCTGTACTCTAGCAATAGGCGGACCTCCAACTAATCCCAACAACTATACCAACGTACCTCGGAGCACTGAAGCATCAATAAATCAAGGTGGAGCCTAGGCTGCTCCCTGGCCCATCGGCTGCTGTGGCGGTAGAACATCTGGGTCTGCAACGGGATTGGGTAATGGAACCCTGGTATTATCTCAACCTGGGGCTGCAGCTCTATCATTCCCCCAACCACTATGTCAACCTCGGCCCCTAACTGGAGCTCTCGCTGCAGGCTCGGGGTCCTGCTCCCCATCTCTCGTGCCATGAGTCCTAGCCATCTGCGAAACGAGTGAACCAAACAAGGATCAGAAACCAACACTGATTCTATCGTACGGACGTGAATCAAGGAATGAAACTATCCCCTAAAAATGCTTTGTAGTCTCCCGAAGATAGGATACAGGCATCCCCGTACCGATCTACAGAACCCTACTACACATTAGCTCATGTACTGACACTACCCATAGAACCTAGGCTCTGATACCAAGCTGTCAAGACCCAGTTTTTGAGTCATGATGGCGCCTACTGAAAACCACCAATAGGTAAGCCAAACCCTAGCCCAGGGCGACAAGCGACGGGCCAATAGGCGAGATCTCATAAGAAAAGAGATAAAGCAAAACCATTACCATCAACATGCTACGAATGTAAAGACAAAGGGAGTATATATACGGGGACAAAAAGGAAGAGGACAATATATAACTCTAAAACCCCTCCCAAGACTTGGTGAGTTCAGTACACAAGCCACTACTAAACATATCTAGAATACAAGACAGAAACCTATTATAAACAACATATATACAACAGTCTCGAATCCAAAAGACTATACATCAGAGATGGAGTGGGATCTTCCTCGAACGGTAGTAAGCTTTCCCTGCTCCAGAAATTAGTGCTGAGGACAGAGTTATGTCACAACTGCCGGCTAGTTCCTGGATCTTTATCGGGAAAAGATACAGAACTGCAGTATGAGTACCGGGGCAACGGGTACTCAGTAGGCATCATCGGCCGACTTAGCTCAATGTAACATAACAAACTGAAGTACGGGGGTGCATGCTAAGTCTGGGTATAATTGATAAGTAAATGCGATACTAAATAATAAGTAAGTAACTACGCATTGAGCATATAAGTCAAACATAACCCAACTGGGCCCTCATAAGCCCGTTGGGCACACGAAAGAATATAATACCCAGCCTGGCCCCCATAAACTGATGGGACACACAAAAATAGTAAATACTAAATGCGGTACAAATGTCTTAAAGTTGTAGCAGTATCTAGTAACCACAATAACCAATGGAGCACATTGAGTTTAAACCGGCACCAATGAGTAATAACAAGACGCTAGACACCAGAATCGAACTAATCACAGTGGGTAGTAACAATAGGCCACATATATATCATATCTGCCAAACTCAAACCAGAACTCAGAGAACAATAGTATCATAATCACGGTACCTAGTAGCAGAACTCATAGTGTACCATAATTTGGGGTCGGACTCAAATCAGGACACCCAATAGTCAATAACAAAAATCATCATACCTGAATCAGTAGCCAGACTCAAACCAGAACTCATCATAGCCAGTAACCAGAATAGAATCCAATGTCACATCATAACCAATAAATAAGGAAACATGCTAATACCAGGCCAAAGCTAAAATATAGGCAAAGGAGCTAACCAATCACCTGCTACAAGGTAAGTCCCCGGGTCCTCCTAGGTTTATAGTCTACTATCATGCAATATCTAAGTCAGTCCGGGTATCTAGAGTAGCTCATGGCAAGGCGGATCCCAACTCTAAGCCAGGACCAGAAATCCCAATCAAGTGCGGTGCTATCAGGGACTAAAAGGCTAAACAGGACAACCTGGTATAATCGGGGTGACTGAATCCCGTCACAAGCCTAACAGGTCATATTAGGGCTTAACTAAACCCAAAGATTTCCAAGTTCTGATAAGTCTACAAAAAGGGTAGTGGGGCCTACTACCGGGTCTTAAAAGCCAAGTCTAGTTATACTTGTCTAAGTCTGGGCTAAGTCTGTCTAAGCCTGGCCTAAGGTCCAACAATAATATTCCCTAACTAGTAACAACAACAACAATACTATCCGACCCCAAATAGGTCATCTGTGGTGTACCACGAGGATAACGGACCTGGAATGTATCCGAATAGCCCTATCCGGCCTAGAAAGCCTAAATCACAGCAAACCACCACCAAGACTATAGTACCAACCCACATTACCAGCACAATAGCATACATATATTACATATAAGCCCAATCTAAGGGTAAAGGAAACCTAGCCTACCTGGACGCCGCTGTAAGCTTGCCAAAGAACCCGCTAAGCTGGAGCTTTCCCCTTTCGAAAGGCCTTTAATTGCTACCACGCTATCAAAATATTAAACTATATGTCAAAGCATAACCAATGATACCCATATGTCACTAGCTCAAAAAATGACCGAACAACTTATGTGGGGCCCGCTTGTGGAATCCACTAAACCGAAATAATCACAACGTCCCAAATCTCACCATGAACAATAGTCAAAACATCTACCTTATCATCTGAGCCCAATACATAGCTCAAATACCAACAACAATACCAACAAATCCAACAAAAACGTAAATGTCCATAAAATCGGGAAAACGTACCGGAGAAATATTGAGAACGAAGCCACAAACTCAAATATGTAAGTGTCCAAGCTTGGAACTTGCTATATAAGCCTATATAAGAGCTTGAAGCTTTAAAAATGGTGTATCTATGGTGTTTGCACATTTTAAACATGAGAGAGTGTGAAATATGTATATATAGCCAAGGCAGGTGGCGCTAAAGCGCCCTGAGATAAAGAGCCATAAGTGGATGCTTAAGCGCCTAGTGATAAGAGCCATAAGTGGCCACTTAAACACTCCACCACTTCCACCACTTGGCCACTAAAGCGGAGCCAAGGGTCGCTTAAGCGTCTATGGCCGCTTTAGCCATGCCCTTAGTAGCTAAAGCGCCTTGTCCTAGCCTGCCTTGGTCGCTAAAGTACGCCTAGGGCCGCTTAAGCGCATGGCCAATGCCAAAAATGGCCAAGTCCCGGGCAATTTTGACTATGTGTCCGGGACTGATTCAGAGTACTGTGCACGCAAACGAACTATGCTACCTAACTAATTTTGACGTTACAGACTCAATAGTGCTGTCAGAATTTCCATCAGAGGTCCTTCCAACTAAAGTTGGGGCCCACGCCCCAAAGGTCACTACTCTACTTTAGCCAATAGTCGGCCTATCACCCAAAATAAGTCCGGGAACCTCAAGACCCAACTAAAGGTCTACTAACCTAAAGTCGACATTTCGAATTCGATGAGACGGTCAAAATGGCATCTGAGGCCATTAAACAGGGGTTTAGGCCCGAGAGCCATACCTGACTACCAGAAAATTCAACATAGGAAAGTGACTCTAAAAGTCAAACGAACTACCATGTAACTGTATTACTAGTCCCACCAAGTCATACACGACCTGAGGGAGTTATAGAAAGGCTCTAAACACCGTAAACACTGGGAATGACCTAGAGGGTCATTACAGTGGCCTCTTATTAGAGGTCTACATCACCAAATTGGACCCACTAAAAATCTTACTCATTTAAGAAATGACCCATTTTAAATAACATAACCATATTCCATTTTATTCTGTCCTAGATCAATCAGATTCAATAATCG
The DNA here is from genome assembly GCA_031232105.1 of Capsicum rhomboideum. NCBI lineage: Eukaryota > Viridiplantae > Streptophyta > Magnoliopsida > Solanales > Solanaceae > Capsicum > Capsicum rhomboideum. The sequence goes on along the minus strand of CP124708.1, from coordinate 44,154,884 downwards.
AAAAATCAAAAAATCCAACCTAAGTCATTTATAAAAAAAAAAACTCTAATACTCAAAAGGGATGGGGTGGGTTTGGGGGATCTTTTATCTTGGTGATTTCGATGAAATTGGAAACTGCAAGTATTGTGACTGTTGTTGCATATTGTTCATCATCATTGATGAATTAGTTGTTCTTCTTCTTTTTCTTTGTGCTGAAGTGATGACAATGTTTGGTGAAATGGCTGAATCTTTCAACTAGAAGTCTAGGTGTATCATGGTGGAATGACATTGTGTTCACACATTAACTCACCATTGCGTTGCTGGAAAACAAATTAAGCCCTTTAATCTCTCATTTTTCAACTGTCCTCCATCGTCATCCTAATAATCTAATATCTTGTACAGTATAATTAGCACCCTTCTTCATGCTTCCTTTGTCTTTTATAGATTAGTTTGTTTTTTTTTTTGTTTTTTTTTTTTCAATTTTTTGGTTAATGAATCCGATCATCTAGGAGATAATAAAATGGAATATGGTTAGGGTGTAGGTTGGGTTAGTTTTTATTTAAAAAAATGAGTAAGATTTTTAGTGGGTCCAATTTGGTGACGTGGACCTCTAATAAGAGGCCACGTGACAAAGGTGGTTGTTAAAAATAATGGCATAAATGAGCCGATTTTATAACGACAATGGCATAAACGAGCCAATCTTTTAACGGATGGCATAGATGAGCCATTTCTAATAATTCAATGGCATATTTGAGCCTTTTTCTTTGAATAATAATTTTTCACCAAAAATGTATTGTCTCCTGCGCCCTGCCTTGTTGGGAGGCCATTTGGCAATGACTTTTTTCTTATCTCCTTTATGTGTCTCCAATGCTATTGCAATGTGGCTTGCCTCTTTGGCCATGGAACGGTCGGTTGTTTTTGTTTTCCTTATGATTTTTCTTTACTTTAATTTTCATATTTGATCTTTCGCTTTCGAACTAACTTCAAATTGGCTTTTATGGATTCTACTCAGACTTCGTGGCTCCAGTATATTCATTTTTTATTCCAAATTCTTCATTTTCATCCTACACATCAAAGATCAACAAAGTGTAATACGTAAACTCAATACTCAAAGTGATGATAAAAAGCACTAAATGCCTTTTAACCTATTTCTTGGATAGCCTATTAACCTTTTTCCTTCTTTAATTAACCTTGCACTGATTTGATTCCAAAGTGCCTAGTGCACTTTAAAGTTAAGACTTAAAAATAAAAGGAAGAGAATAGTAAATCAATAGGGAATTGGTATGAAAAGAAAACAAAAAAGAAAAGGTTAAAGGGTGCTCGTGTGTGAAAGTTAATACATTATAGTAAGGTGAGTAAAATAAAAAGTTGAAAAATAAAAGATAAGAAATTGTTCTTTCCTAACAATATACGAAATAGGGCGAATTCTTGAAAAATAAAAGAAGGTGAAAATGGAGAGGTGAAAGGAAAAATTGAATTTGGTAGATGTAAGAAGAAGAGCCATAAAGTTCAAAGTTGTAGTCTTAAAAGTGCATAGAAAGAGTAGTCACTATTTTGACAAAATATTTTCTACATGTACCTTAGCCGACATACCTCTTGATCCTATGCTTCTACACTTAAGCATTACACAAAGGGTAAGCCTATGGTATATCTTATTTTGAAAGGGTGAGTGATATTATTTTATTTATATGGCCTGAAAATTGTTATATGTTGTGAATGTGTGAGGGTTCATCTCTTGAGGTAAGGTCCCATAGATGATTTAAGATTGGTAATCTAATCAGTTTCTTTTCTTGATAATTTGATGATACTTTGTCCAAGGTATGTGTTCGAATAATCGATTTTAGACGTTACATCGTCTAGATAAAAGTCTATTATTTTGAATTGTTTAACGCATCTTGTATGCGGGTTACTTGTTTGAAATATCTTGACATCTAGGTGAAGGTAATCTATTAAGCTAGAATGAAGATTCAGCTAAAAGTGTATAATGATTGTTCGAGGACGAACAAAGATTAAAGTGTGGAATTGTGATGTGGAGATACTATACTCTTTTTTACTATTTTTTTTATATTTGTACCTTAATTTGAGGATAATTTAGCTTAATAATTATAGTTTATACTTGATTTAATGATTTATCACTTATATGAGGTGTTTTATGCAATTTAGGTAAAATGAGGCAAAAAAAGAAGCATTAAAAGCGAAATATAGCAAAGAAAAGTTCAAGACAAAGCTAGATGGTTGTGAAGCAAGTTCCATAGCGAATGGGGATCAGAAATAAACCCCTTCAAAAGTTTACACCCTATATAGAAGACTCTCTAGTGACACCCAATTTTGACCTCCCTATACCGATATCTACTTTAAAAAGATCTTATTTTAATTTTTATATATTTCTTGACATTTTTTTTCATATCACAAACTATTTTACCTTTTACATAACCACAAACTGTTTTAACTTTTACATATTCATTGCATAAATATTATATTTTTAGTAATTACATATTTCATTATTATTTTTATTACACTTATAGATTAAGTAACATCCCATTTTACTCATAATTCTACAAGTTGATTTATATAATTTCTATTTATTTTTCATGTTGATCGCTCAAAAAAAAAGTTTTAGCTTTATGTCATAAATATGACCTTTTATTTATTTTAGCAATTATTTTTGTTGATATTACAGTTCCGCTAAAATTTTATTTGTTTGTGTCATTCTATTAATTTATAGCATCTCCATTTACGGAAAAAAATATATTGTATGAATACTATGTTTTATAGCATCACAGTTTGTCTAACGAGTATTTATATTATGTTCAGTGTTCATTTTATAATATAATTATTTTTTTGAATCAGTTTCTTACTTACTAATATTTTAAATTAGTTGTGAATAAAATGACTTCCATTCTTTCAAGATTTTCTTTACTAAAATATTAATACTATATCATGTCAAATTTAAATTTTACCATTTTACATATCCTATAAAATCTTTTCCTGAATCACCTTTTTCATACAAATTCTTGCCTCATCTAACGTCCTTTGTAAGGACAAAATTAGTGTTCTATGTCACAAGTTATAAACTGTAAGATCTTTCCTTTTACTTGGGCAAATGATGGAATATATTTTTTTCTTTACCATTTGCTCACAACGTTCTTCCTTTCCCTTTTTTTTTTGATTCTTCAAATTTTGATCATTTTTTTCTTCTCATTTTTAAAATTCTTACTTTCTTTCTTTAATTATTTTTCCTATTTCTTAAGTTAGGTCCCAAATCACAGGATAATCTCCCTTCAAATCACCCAAGTGAGGATTTTTTTTTTCAATTCGAAATTCTTGCCATTTACTAATTCTTCTACCATTTTAGTTGTCCAATTCTACCACTATAAATAGTGTTATTTATCTTAAGTAAGGGGACCTAGGACTACTTTTACGACTGATTTCATTACGACTATAACAATTTCCTTCATCAAGATATATTGCATCCATCACACTTCTATTTTGACGTTACAAGTCAAGATAGAGCTTGGTGTCTTGTATTTACTGGAAACAATCTTGACGTACTGAGTTTGGTTTTGTTCGTGAGAGGTCACTGAATTTTTGATCTTTCTTATCGTGTTATCATCCTATTCCACCAGTGACTCGGCTACCTAGTTTGTACTATCTTCGAGATCTGCTCGTAATCTTAATGTATCAAGTATTCCACTATCGTAATTTAGCATTTTATGTGGTTTCTGCATAATTTAAGTTTTTTCATTAGTCAAGATAATTAAGAAACTCAAATGCCCTATGCATACTGTGGGAAGCGTACAGGTACGTTACTTTAAACTTCATACGTGTTGAATGCTCTAGCTCTCAAGCTTTATTGTCGCAAATGATTTTGCTGAACTTCACACCTCTTCCGTCAATACCTTCATGAATTGATTGATTCATTTAGGCACAATCTGTTTCAAAGTTGTGACTTGTTGTTCCCATCTAGTGTCAAGCATATCCTTAGGATAGGTTTTCAAGTGTCATTAGTTGTATATTTGTTATGCCGATTTGGTATGGCCGCTTTTGATCCCTCAAATGTGTTTAAAATATCCCTTTAGATATCTTGACTATAGGTCTAAGCTTAAGTTTGTTTAGCTCATATCATTTGTTATAATTTGAACTCCTCCGAATTGTGTGTTTGGATGCGTCCATATGCATTTGTATGCTGGTATTATCTTAACGGGAGTCTAATTTTAGTGTTGCTTTAGATCGAAACAGGGTCTGATGTGGATGTTTGGTCAGCAAAGCCTCACTTAGATTATAGCTTTTCTTTCTTATGTCTTCATTTGGTATTGTAATAATTATTGTGTAAACATTTATAGTGGTCAAAGAATGGGCTGCCTAGGTGGACTTTACGTTGCTCTTTCTTTTCTTTTCTTTGTGTTTCTGGTAGCATGCTTGATTAGCTATTACTTCCTCATTAAAAAATATGCCCACATGAATAATGTCTAAATGATATTTGAAGCATGCTCATTCCAATATCATCCTTATCTAGAAATCACGTCATTAGCAGCTAATCGCATAATTTAATTTGTTAAGCAGCATGTCTAATTTAGAACCATGCTTATTTATAATTTAGATATTATGCCTATAGGATTAACTATTATTAATTATGTATAAAGTATTTTGCATGATTAATTTTCAGCATTATCAATCACTTAATCAACCTTAATTAATCAAGAGACTCGTATGAGATCATTACATGCTAATTGCTTAGTCTTATTTGTTTTGTTTTACGCTTATCCCCGGTCTAAATTAGGCAACCCACCCAAGCTTTCCATCTGTCTAGACCCAAATCCAAAATAGCAAGTCCAATGCCTCTTGGACATTATGTTGGGACGGGTAGGCATTTTAGGGAACACTAGTTTTATCATTTTCTTTAGAGCGTTTTAAGCTTAATAATCAAACTAGGTGGGATGGGTAGATAGACGAAAATGATGGAAGTTGACCCGACCATATTACGACAATGCAACATACGATATTGTCATCCGTTAATATGTTAGGCGCTTATCCGAATATGATAAAATCAACTCCTTGTCCAAGTTTTCTAAATTGGCCTTGCTTTTCTTTATTTTTTTTGAGTGTTTTAATTATTTGGGGTAGTCTAGGTTTACTTTTTAATAGATTTTTTACTATATAATTGTGTTCATTCTATCTTCTCGCTTATTCGATTCATAATATGTTTTTACTTATTTACGCCTCTTATTATTTTATCACTTAGATAATTGCTAATTAGATAATAACTGAATTGCATGTCTAGTTTATCATTTTCATGTTTAAGTTATCAGAGCATAGGAATGAAAATAATAGGAATGAAATAGTTAATATTAAGATAATAAAATAGTTGACTTTTTCTTATCACATAGAATCCCCCACGTAATAAACTAGTTTGGTCAGGACCCACATTTGTGGACCTCGAAAGGTGCCTAACACCTTCCTTTTGAGGTAATTTGAATCCTTATCCGAATTTCTGGTGACATAGACTAAAAATAGAGTTAAATAGTAATTAGTATAGAATGGTGCCCTAACGCACCTTAATTCATTAGGGGGCGACTCTTCTCTTTTAAATCACCCTAAAAGAGTTGTCACGTCGAATCCCGCTTTTCGCTAGAAAAATGGGGCGCGACAGCATGACGACTCCACTGGGGGTACTTAGGTTCTAATCATTGTGAATTTGTGTGTTATGTGGTATTTTATTCTTTCTTTCTATTTTCATACACTTTATTTTTTATGTTTGTTTCTTTACTGCCCTATTCCTTTACCTTTATTTGTTTCTTTAAATAGTTGTTTTGGCATTGTGATTTGTCGTTAGTACATGTTAATTTCCTCCTTTTTCCCTTTATTTGTTTTCCTAAATAGTGTATATATTTCCATGTCCATCCATTTTCCTTTTTTTCTTTTGCTTATCTAAGTGTTACTTCTTATTTCCCCGATATCTCTTTAGTTGTACACTTATTTATTTATTCTTATTTTTATCATTTTTTGTTCAATGTATTATTGCTTTTCATTATGTACTATGTATTACTGCTTTATATAACTGACATTCCGCTCATATGTTCCTCCATTTGGAACCTCTTTTCTTTTTCTTTTTAAGAACGGTTCCGTGCACGGACGTTCATTTCCTAAAATACCTTTACAGAAAATGCCTCATGAATCGGTTGATCAGCGGTGCATCGATAGTCATGAGCTTTTCCACTCTCAAGTTGTCCATTTGAGGGAACCATGTCTAGCAAACCACTCTTGTTCTATAGATCTTAACCGTATCTCCCTTGTTAGATTATTATTTCATGATTAATCATCTCCAACTATCCCTTTATTTATTTATGGATATATCTCTTAACTTTTTACGTACCTTCTTTATTCATGTATTTACTCATTATTTTATTAAACATTTGTTTTTTCTGAATTGCTCATAGTGCTACCATTTCTTATAATGTGCCAATTATTATCGTTTTATATAAATGACATTCCGTTCATATTTTCCCACTTGAAAACTTCACACTTTCACACGCTATATACTATACTCGGATGTTGTGCCTTTGCACTTCTCCAAATTCTTTCAAATATTCTATTTAGAGAGTTGGCATAGACGTGGGGTGAGCGAATAGTTTTGCTACTGTATGACCACGTGTCTTCTTGCATAAAAATACCTTCAGTCCGTGTCTATCCAAATCTTAGAAAAACTTAAGCTAGTGTCGTATCCACTCCTTGCATTTAAGTCATGCATGCATCAACTATAGGTGGTTTGGCGCTTGGCGCCAATCCACAAAGTTATTAACTACCCTCTTGTCGAAAGGGTTCCCCACTACCCAGAGATAAACATTCATGTTAAGTGCCATGTGATCATGATAAAGTAATCCAATCCAACATTGTTCAAATGAGGTTAGGAAAGTCTAATTCCAAACTTCTATTATGTCAAAGGAAAACTTGGATTATATTATCATAAGTCACATATATTTGTCGCCCTAGGTCTACCTCGGGCTTAACGAGCCTCCGTGCATTATAAGACGTTTTATCCTTGCAAATTAATGTGTTTGTTCTTCTACTATATGTCACTTTCACCTTACTAATTTGATTTGTTTTTGTTTTGATTTGTTTTTTTTCCCATCCTAAAGATTGATTCGTGTATTCTCTCGCCTATCACATCAATTTTTAAAGGGATCGTGCTCCTTCTCTTAAGCTTAATCACCAAGACAAGAAAATGGGTGATAGCAACAACACTTGTGATGAGCATAAGGAGGTGATCCTAAGAATGGAACAAAAAATCATCCAATTACAAGGGAAATTATCGTAAGTCCGTAACTTGGCTAATCTATCCCTTACATCGAGTACTCCTTTTGAATCGCAAATTGAGGAAAACACCACTACTAAATCCCAAGCCACCTTCAAAAGTCATCCTTTGCCACCACTTCCTATTTCACAACCCCAAAATAATCCAAATCATATATATATGCTTCCTGGAAACAATCAATATCCACATTCTTGTCCACCACAATGCCGCATATAACCAGCTCTACTAAATTCCCAAATAACCTTATATGTCCACAATATACCGCCAATGTTTACCACAAATATGTCTCAGTCCCATGATCCAGGCAATGATACTTTAAATTTCATTTATGTCAAAATGACCCCATTCACCCACCACCAATACGAACCTGAACCTCCAAAAGAAGATCCCATGATGCAATCTGTGGTTGAAACAACTTGAAGGTAGCAAAGGGTTGAAAGGGCTATGTTATGAGGACCTATGTATGCACCCTGACGTTGAACTGTCGGAGGGTCACAAACCTCCTAAATTTGAATTGTAGAATGGGACTGGAGACCCAAAAGCATATATGAAAATATATTGTGACAAGCTAGTAAAAATCAGTAAAAATGAGCAGATTCACATGAAGTTATTCATGAGGAGTCTTACTGGAGATGCTTTGTCATGGTATATCACACAAGATGTAAGGAAATGGTCAAAATGGACTGATATGCCTCTGATTTTATGGAAATATTTGGGTTTAATGTTGAGAATGTGCCTGATTTGTTCTATATTTAGAAGTTAAAGAGGGAACCTACAAAATCATTGTGAGAGTATGGAATGAGATGGATACGTGAAGCTTTTAAAGTTTGCCCTCTTTTAGAGGAAAATCAAATGAAAGAATTTTTTATGCGTGCCCAAGAGCCACAATATTATGAAAAGATGATGCTCATAGAAGATCGCAAACTTGTTGACATCATCAAGCTAGGTGAGAGAATCAAAGAAGGCATAAAAAATGGTATGGTAATAAATTTGGAGGCACTGCAAGCGATTAGTAAGACAGTACAATCTAGTGATATCAGTGAGAACAATGACACACAAGAAGTGAATGTTGTCTTGACTACACAAGAGCTTAAAACTCCTCTGATTTACCAAACCTCACTTCCTCCACTTCAATACCAAACACCCACATATCAACAACCTCTATATCCATCCCCTGCAGCGACATACAATTATCCCATACCATCTTATTACCCTACCATCTATTCTATCTATAACGCACAACCTGCATAATTCCAAATTCCTCCACCTACATTCCAACAACCACCAGCTTATCAAAATCTAACAACAAATCAACAATCCAGTCAATCCACTAGACCTCGAGCTAACTTTTAAAAAAATCCACCCAGACAGTAACTCTTTTGGTTGAGCCCATAGCCTAACTTTATGAGAGATTAAGAGATTCTGTCTATATAACTCTGATTCCTACAATTATAATGAACACATGTGTAAAAGGGATCGATCACTCCAAAATTTACGCTTATCATTCAAAGATGAAAGGGCACGCCACAGAGGAATGTCGAACTTTGAAAGACAGAATTCAAGCATTGATTGATACCAAGGTGATAAATGTGACAAAGCCAAATTTTAATATTGATTAATTTCCTAAGCATGTCTTGCACCTGTTTGGCATTGATGAAGGGATATCATGTTGTTTCTTCATTCTGGGATCCAAACACTTGAAATTACTTTAAGCTTTTTTGTACAATGTGAAGTCTCTTTTATGATTTCATCTTATGTAATTGAAACTATATTTGACCTGATTCCCATTTAAGAGGGATACGTAAGCGCTCCTGTGGAATTCGGTCTTATCATAATAAATTTTTCATATTTTCTTTGAGCATGTAACTGGGGCAGAATTTTTGAGAGGATCTCAAAAATTCTATCGAGAAGCATTTCTACAAGTTCAAGGCTAGCAAGACACGAAACTGGGGTAGAAATTTTTTAGGGGCCCTCAAAAATTTCATCAAGGATTGTATCTCAAGACATCCATATAGAGTTTATGACTAAAGACAACGAATTCAGGACTAGGAGCAAAAGACGAGCAGAGACACGAATCAATCTTTCCCTTTTTAAAACTTATAATTTTTGTTTGAGTGAAGGATTGACAGGTTCAAATCTGGAGTATGTTATACATTATCAAAAGACATACAAGGCTAACCATTATCTTTTGTATTCCTTTAGAATTTTTTTTTATTGATAAGCATTGTCTTCTGGATGGGGTTAAGAACTAATTTATCAAGGAGCTCTGAGGCTAAGCAGTGTCGTTGGAAAGTTAACTGGGTTAACCACTATCCTCTCTCGAGAAGCTGTCCGAAGCTAAGCATTGTCTTCGAGAATTTGATGGGGTTAAGCTAGCTCTATCAAGAAATAATCTAAGAATTGACCTTGGAAGGCTAAATGGGTTAAGCACTACCTTATTCTTAAAGATCACCGGAGGCTAAGCATTGTCCTTTGGAGGTTGATTGGGTTAAGAACTACCTTATTCTTAAAGGTTACCTGAGGCTAAGCATTGTCCTTTGAAAGTTGATTGGGTTAAGCATTACTCGAAGTTGAATCTTGTCTTCAGGATACTGAACAATCTAAGCACGACTACCTTAAAGTTATTTAAGGTTAAACATCTCTTTTTCAGATATCATGTGGGCTAAGCACAACCTCTTCAAATCTACACGGGCAAAACATTTCTCTCTCATAACATATATGTTTTCTTATCTCCCTCGTCATTATTATGTTCTAGCACTATTACTTCTCACCACATAGTCTGTATTTCTTTATATTTGTGATCTAATCATGTTATTTAGTTATGTTAGAAGTTGCAGGTGTTGAATACAAAATTGAAGCAAGAGACGATCAAAAATAATTCTCACTCTCATTTTTTAACATACTTCTTTACCCCTATATCTCGCAACCTGGCTTGAACCATATTCACGTTCCAGCTTTCCGTTGTACTCATTGTATCAATCTATGCTATTCATATACAAGTTCAGTAGTTCATTTTCTTTAGGGATCTCATTCGTCCCTAATTCTAGAACCACACATAGCCTGATTGTCTTAAAACCAGAGATATGTAGGTGACTTGAAATCAAAGTCTCGACCACATCATTTTAACAATTCCCTTTTGCTTCTCACAATTCCAAAGAATTATTCTATTGGTTGGACAAAATTGGCTATGACATCAGCGTTCTTTGCCAGACAATTCATTCTTCATTCTCGAGCAAAGAAGGGGCAGCTGTTGACACCCAATTTTGACCTCTTTATACCGATATCTACTTTAAAAAGATCTTATTTTAATCTTTATATATTTCTTGACATTTTTTTTTTCATATCACAAACTATTTTACCTTTTACATAACCACAAACTGTTTTACCTTTTACATAGTCATTTTATAAATATTACTCCCTCTGTCCCATTTTATGTGACCTACTTTCCTTTTTGGTCCGTCCCTAAAAGAATGTCACATTTCCTTATTTGGTAACTTTTTAAAAGCATAATTACTCTTTTATCCTTATTGGTCCCACTTATAAGGTCCCACTTGATTAAAAATAATAGTACTACTACATTTTTAATAAAGGGCAATTTAGTAAACATTATCAAGTCTTCCCTTATTTATTAAACTCCGTGCCCGGTCAAAGTAGGTCACATAAAATGGGACGGAGGGAGTATATTTTTAGTAATTACATATTTCATTATTATTTTTATTACAGTTATAGATTAAGTAACATCCCATTTTACTCATAATTCTACAAGTTGATTTATATAATTTCTATTTATTTTTCATGTAGATCGCTCAAAAAAATGTTTTAACTTTATGTCATAAATATGACCTTTTATTTATTTTAGCAATTATTTTTGTTGATATTACAGTTCCGCTAAAATTTTATTTATTTGTGTCATTCTATTTATTTATAGCATCTCCATTTTTACTGAAAAAATATATATTACGAATACTATGTTTTATAGCATCACAGTTTGTCTAACGAGTATTTATATTATGTTTAGTGTTCACTTTATAATATAGTTATTTTTTTGAATTAGTTTATTACTTACTAATATTTTAAATTAGTTGTGAATAAAAAGACTTCCATTCTTTCAAGATTTTTTTTACTAAAATATTAATACTATATCATGTCAAATTTAAATTTTACCATTTTACATATCCCATAAAATCTTTTCCAGAATCACCTTTTTCATACAAATTCTTGTCTCACCTAACGTCCTTTGTAAGGAAAAAATTAGTGTTCCATGTCACAAGTGATAAACTATAAGATCTTTCCTTTTACTTGGACAAATGATGGAATATATTTTTTTCCTTTACCATTTTCTCCCAACGTTCTTCCTTTTCCTTTTTTTTTTTTGATTCTTCAAATTTTGATTTTTTTTTCTCATTTTTAAGATTCTTACTTTCTTTCTTTAATTATTTTTCCTATTTCTTAACTTAGGTCCCAAATCACAGGATAATCTACCTTCAAATCACCCAAGTCGGGATCTTTTTCTTTAATTCGAAATTCTTGCCATTTACTAATTCTTCTACCATTTTAGTTGTCCAATTCTATCACTATAAATAGTGTTCTTTATCTTAAGGACGGGGACCTGAGCATACTTTTACGACTGATTTCATTACAACTATAACAATTTCCTTCATCAAGATATATTGCATCTATCACACTTTTGTTTTGACGGTTACAAGCCAAGATAGAGCTTGGTGTCTTGTATTCTCTGGAAACAATCTTGACGTACTGAGTTTGGTTTTGCTCGTGAGAGGTCACTGAATTTCAAATCTTTGTTATTGTGTTCATCCTATTCCGCCAGTGACTGGGTTATCTAGTTTGTACTATCTTCGAGATCTGTTTGTAATCTTGACATATCAAGTATTCCACTCTCGTAATTTAGCATTTTATGCAGTTTCTGTATAATTTAAGTTTTTTCATTAGTCAAGATAATTGAGAAACTCAAATGCCTTATGCATAATGTGGGAAGCGTACAGGTACGTTACTCTAAACTTCATACGTGTTGAACGCAAATGTCCCTTTAGATATCTTGACTATATGTCTAAGCTTAAGTTTTCGAATTGTGTGTTTGGATGCGTCCATATGCATTTGTATGCTGGTATTATCTTAACGGGAGTCTAATTTTAGTGTTGCTTTAGATCGAAACAGGGTCTGATGTGGATGTTTGGTCAGCAAAGCCACACTTAGATTTATAGCTTTTCTTTTTTAAGTTGGGACGGGTAGGCATTTTAGGGAACACTAGTTTTGTCATTTTCTTTAGAGCCTTTTAAGCTTAATAATCAAACTAGGTGGGATGGGTAGATAGACGGAAATGATGGAAGTTGACCCGTCCATATTACGACAATGCAATATACGATATTGTCATCCGTTAATATGTCGGGCGCTTGTCCGAATATGATAAAATCAACTCCTTGTCCACGTTTTCTAAATTGGCCTTGCTTTTCTTTATTTTTTTTGAGTGTTTTAATTATTTGGGGTGGTCTAGGTTTACTTTCTAATAGATTTTTCACTATATAATTGTTTCCATTCTATCTTCTCGCTTATCCGATTCATAATCTTTTTTTACTTATTTATGCCTCTTATTATTTTATCACTTAGATAATTGGTAATTAGATAATAACCAAATTGCATGTCCAGTTTATCATTTTCATGTTTAAACACTAAGTTAATATTAAGATAATAAAATAATTGACTTTTGCTTATCACATAGAATCCCCCACGTAATATATGAGTTAGGTCGGAACCCACATTTGTGGACCTCGAAAGGTGCCTAAAACCTTCCTTTTGAGGTAATTTGAATCCTTACCCGAATTTTTGGTGACAGAGACTAAAAATAGAGTTAAATAGTAATTAGTATAGAATGGTGCCTTAACGCACCTTAATTCTTTAGGTGACGACTCTTCTCTTTTAAACCACCCTAAAAGAGTTGTCACATCGAATCACGTTTTTTGCGAGAAAATGAGGCGCGACACTCCCAAGGCAAGAAGATGCTCCAATGCGAGTAATGGGGACTTGCGGGCCAATCCAGGCATGATGAGGGCAAATTTTGTCTCTTTTACTAGTCTGACTTAGAGGGGTCTCGTCGGTACTTTTATTATAAATATCCCCTTAGGTTATTTTTAGCTCAAATTTTGCTAGAGGAAGAATAGAGGCGCACAAATCTTGATCTCAACTCTCCAAGGGTTATTTATTATACTTTTTATATAGCGTAATTTATTATTTATATTTTAACTATTACTTTTTAATCGAATTATGAGTGGCTAAAAACCCTCCATCTAGTGTTGTGGTCATAGTATGAACTTCGTACTTTATATATAGTTTGCTTTTACAGAATCTTTCGTCACGCTTTGTTCTCTTAACCTTTTGATTACTATTTTATTGCTTCGTAGCCAATAGAATAGATGAATAATTTCTAGAGGAACTCGAGAGATGGAGACTAGAAATAGAAAGTAGATTAAGGGAAATAGAAAGTGGGTTAGGGGAGTCAGATGTGTCTATAGATGAATTTGCTGCTAGGAAAGAGACGTACCTAGCTCGCCCTAATTGGGTCAAATACAAGATGAGAACTTATTTTATTCAGATTAGTTCGACTATCCCCGCTCAACAATGTAGTTAGAAGGCTAATTTAGATATATAGAAGGTTCGAGGAGCGAGAGCCCATGATTATACTATTTAACCCTATGATTTAATAATTTGGTAGGTTTTAATTATGCTTAACAAATATATATAAAATACGATGGGATTATGCAAGAGTCATAACCTTAGGTTTTAATAACTATTTGAACAACTCCTAAATCTTACTCATATTTACTTAGTAGAATTAGTAGCAAAGCAATCACTCAAGACTTGAATCAGATAACATTTATATTCACAATTATAATAACATAGTACTAGCTTGTCAGCAATTAAGTCTCTGTAAAATTGACAAACCCAATTATTTTACAACCATTATATTACTTACGATCATGTATGCTTTTGTGCGTGGAGCGGCTGACACCCCCAACATGGGAACCACCTAAAGATTTTAAAGTGAAAAGCAATTAAATAAACTATGACAAGTGTGGAAGTATATGGGGTAAAATGATGATGATCCAGAATGATTCAAGACTTTAAAATAAGACACTCAATTAAAAACAATATTTTTGTGTGTCAAAAGAGGCTATGAACTGGTAAAATATTACATCGGTGTGATAATAATTATAGGAGGTGTACTGGAAGTTATTTAAGAGATACGGATAGCCCCATCACAAAGTCGAGTTGAAAGGTACTCACAAAATAAAAAATTAAATGAGCTTGCACATGGTCCAATTTCAAATAAGAATATATCCCAGATTATAAAGTTCATTTGGTGAATTATCTATAAATTAAAGGTCTTCAAATCTAATCTCAACGCATTAAATTTTTGTGAATCCAAAATTTTTACACGAAGTTTTGAAATTTTTTCTAAAAGGTGTTTAATAAAGTAAAAATTTGTGCAGCAGTTCAGTGTGTATTAATATAAATGGACATGATTTAAAACACATGTGATTTAAAATTTAAATATGGGCATCCAAGCATTAAACATTACACCTTTCTTGACCTTCTTGGTTAAGATCAGGGAGACAAATGAAAAGTAAAAAGAGTTTAATTAGTATCTACTGACAGTGGATACTTTTTTTTACATGCTCAAGTAATTTTAGACTTATAATAGGTAAAGTTCTCAATTATTTTTATATTTTAATATTTAAAAAATAAGCAAAGAAAAAAGTAGTATAAGGCAAGGACTCTAAAAAAAAAAGATTCCATAGAGTTTGTTTAGGATTATGATTTGACTTGCCAAAAATAGGAAAATTATTTACTAAGTAAATCTTGCCGTTCATTATTTCTTCAACACAACAAATCACCAACATATACCACCATTTTAAGCGATTCACTGCAGTTCTACATGATCACTTCTTACTTTTTTTTTTCTTTATTAATTTCAAATTTTAGGTGTGCAATAAACTTGATTCATGTACACGTGATTTTCTTTTGTTAAGTATAATATTAATTTTAAAATAAGAACTCTTAGGATTTGTGCCAAAAAAAATATGGTAACACTCAGTTTGTTACATATTGATTCATTCTGTCGTGTTGTGTTGTTGTTTTGTATCATACTTTATTATTTTAATAAATACAACATTTGAATAGATAATTATATTGTCTGCTATCATGACACAATATTATACATTAAAGACGCGATCACACCAAATTAATTGTTACACAAAAGGAGAATTTACGTTGTTACATAACGATGGATTTAACAATATGATACAATAAATTTACGTAAGAATCAAAACAAATATTGTATTTAAGTTAACAACACAATACAATACAATACAAAGGGTAACAACCATCCAACACAATACAATTGTGATCATATAAATTTTAAATATATTAGTCCAAATAAATATGGTGGATTAATATAATTGGATTAATTATTTAAGTTCAATAAATATGGATTTAATTAAAGTCCAAAATTCATCGGGCTAGTCCATTAATTTGGGCTACAAATAATGAGCCCACTTGGTTAAGCCCAATATGTCATCTTATTCCAGAGGCCCAATTTGGCGCCACGTGTCAAATGACGTGGCATGCCAAATCAGGTGAAGGAGCCAATAGGACCATGCCACATGTCAAAATGATGCAACAAGCCTAGTGAAATCAAAGGCCCATAAAAATGCGTCATGTCACTTAAATCTGATTGGCCAAAAGAAGCTCATCTTTACCATGACTCTTTCCTTCCTACAACTATAAATAGGGGTCTCATAATTCAGAAAAAGAAGGAACAACTCTAACAAAAAGCAAGAGAGAGCTCGTGGATCAAACACAGCAGATTTCTCTACAAGCCCCAAGTTCAAGCTTTCAATTATCAAGTTCTTCAAGATTCAAGATCAAGCTCAAAAACTCTTGAATTCAAGTACAAGTCAAGATCAATTTCATCAAGATAGAAGATCAAGACCACCAGATTCAAGATCAAGCTTAAAAGCTGTTGAATTCAAGTACAAGTCAAGATCAAGTTCATCAAAATTCAAGATCAAGGCCACCAGATTCAAGATCAAGATCACCAGATTCAAGATCAAGCTCAAAAGCCCTTGAATTCAAGTACAATTCAAGATCAAATCCATCAAGTTCAACAACATTCAAGATCAAGCTCGAAGTTCTTTGAATTTATAGTTGGAAAGGCGAATCAGAGGATTCATAGAGATTGAAACACTCACTATTTGAAATTAAATAAAACGATTGTTGTAATATTTTCTTGTCCTGATTATTATTTTTCCTGACTCAAATTTTATTGTCTACAAATTCTGGCACGCCCAGTGGGACAATATCTACCTCTCATCTCAACTTTCCAACTTTAAAGTTCAAGAATACCGAAATGACTTCTAAGAAGGTCAACTCTCAATCCACTGCCCCTAAGGCTGCTGATTCCAAGTTCTCCGCCAAGGTAGAAAGTATCCTTGATGTTACTTTTGGAAGCTTTGGGGCTGTCACAAGGAGCAAGGCCAACATGATGGGGCAACAAATACATCAAGTGTTGACCACATCAACTCCAGTTTTTGGATCTTCAACCCCAAAAAGAATAAGGTCCTCTACAAGTGCTTCAGAAGAAGGAAGCAGTGTCGCAGAGAAAATCAAGAAGACTCTGGCTCTACTTGATTTCTCTGGTCCAAAAACCTCTGAGACAAAGAACGATGGTCATTCAACCAACATGTCATCTCCACTTACTCCGCGCGAGCCAAGGACTTTAGAGATCAACTTATATGATAATCTGTGCTACTCTCTGACGTCTCCAATAGTTATGCAAGCAATGGTAACTGATGTCTCATCCATGGAGGAGCAACTTGTGAATATGGCGAAGGCGATTGAAGGTTTGACCAAGTATGTGCAAACTCAAGACTCTCAGATCAATAAGTTGATGGATCGAATGGAAGGCTTAATAGATGGAGATTCTAGCCATGCACCTGGAAAGGCTCCAGAAGTTCAAGAGATAAATCCTCCTACCAAACAGACACCACCTACTAAGGAGGTGCTAGTCTCTTTTGACGGAATGATCCCAATTGATCAATTGAAAGAGTTCATTGAAGGGACCCTCAAGGACAAGTACGACATTGATACCAAGTCTTCCCTGACATATGTCAAGCCTTACACTGCTAGGATTGATAGCTTCAAGATGCCTGCCGGTTATCAACTCCCCAAATTTCAACAATTTGAGGGAAAGGGAATCCAAAGCAATATGTCACCCATTTTGTTGAGACATGTAACAACGCCAGAACATATGGTGACTATCTCATCAAGCAATTTTTCCACTCCCTAAAGGGAAACGCCTTCGATTAGTACAAGGACCTCTAGCCCAATTCTATTGATAGCTGGGAGCAACTGGAGAATGAGTTCCTAAATCGCGTCTATAGCACGAAGCATATAATGAGCATGGTAGAGCTCACAAATACTCATCAAAAACAGGATGAACCATTTATCGACTTCATCAATCGATGGAGAAATGCTAGCCTAAACTGTAAAGATAGGCTCAGTGAAACTTCCGCAATAGAGATGTGTATCCAAGCTATATTTAGCTACCCGTGCTCACGACATGGCGTTGAGCATGTCTTCTATCGAAAAAGGAGTAGCGCCCATCCATGACCCTCGAAATGGAAAGGATAAATAGGAACCCAGGAGATGGCCAAGTTCGTCCCCAAAAGCGACAACAAAGAATCCATAAATGTCAACGTGTCTCCTGTGAAGCTCACCACAAAGGTGAGCAAGAAGAAAAGCGTAAAGATGACTTCTCAAGCGCGTACAAACAAGAATTTGACTTTTAAGGAGATGCAGGAAAAAGAATACCCCTCCCTTGATTATGACGTTTTTGAAATTTTTGATGAACTTCTTGAGCTGAAGCTCATTGATCTACTAGAAATAAAGCGGACCGATGAAGCTGGAAAAACTAATGACCCAAACTATTGCAAGTATCACAGGCTTGTGGATCAGCCTTTGGAGAAATGTTTTTTCTTCAAGGATAAAATCATGCAACTGGCTAATGAGAAGAAGATCGTGCTTGATGACGAGAAGGCCAATTCTCATCAAATCTCCATCACTTTTGGCTCACTCGATCCGATCCAAATATGTAACTTCAAAGAGCCTAATAAAGAGCTATTGGGGAATGACAAGTCTCTAATTGATGAAGGTGACGATGAAGGTTGGACTTTGGTGACTAGGCGGAGACGCAACAAGAGGACGAGTCTATGAAAAGACTCATCCAAGCAACCAACTAGAATGAGAATGGTGAAGAAATCGATGAAACAGAGGTTGGTTGAGCTTCCAAAGAGGGTGAGTGTAGTGGAACATCACCACCAAAAATCACAACGTAATGTGACCTTGGAAAAAATTTTCCCAAGTTGGTTCTGCGCAAAGACTACTCAAGAAAACATTAACGGATCTTGTTTCAATGCTGACAAAGAAGAAGCGAAGGGAGAAAGCCTATTAATGGAACCTCCTTCTCCTGAAAAGTCTACTAAATTTCTTCACCAAGAAGCACATGTATGTGATACAAAAATCACATTTACAGATGAGGATCTCCTATTCAGTGAAACATTGCACAATTGTCCCTTGTATATGGTGGGTCATGGTCTAGAGAAAAAGATAAATAGAATCTTAGTAGACGAGGGGTCTGGAATCAACATCCTACCTATTCGCACAATGAAGGAACTTGGCATCATAACTGAGGAACTTACTGAAAGCCGTTTGATGATCCAAGGGTTCCATCAAGGGGGTCAGAGGGCCATAGGATCCATCAAGTTAGAGATCCATATGGATGATTTGCGATCTAATGTATTGATGTATGTGATCGATGCCAAGACTTCGTACAACATATTACTTGGTAGGCCTTGGGTACACGAGAAAAAAATTATCTCCTTCTTCTGCTATCAATGCTTAAAGTATATCGAATACGGAGTGGAAAGAAAAATAGTTGCTGATGATAAGCCATTTACTGAAGTTGAGTCACACTTCACCGATGCAAAATTCTATTTGAAGAATTATATTGTGAAGGAGGAAAAGGTTGATGACGTCATGACAACCAAGTGTGATGATCTGGCATCTAAGAAGGTCGAGGTGGTTGTCGAAAAAGTCATCGTTAAGAAGCCTCCCTCCACTTCAAATAAAGGGAACATCGCATCGTTGAAAAAAAGGTAACTCCTGTGCTTCGCTACATACCAAAGGTGGGAAAAGAGGGAGGGCACTCGTCCGATGTCTAAGATAATGTACTAGGGGGGCTAACTCTTCCAATAAAGTGAATCGATGCAATACATTTGTCCTCAAAGCTACTTGGGGAATTTGTGGCTCAAAATTTGTCTCGAGATATGACACTCCCTACGAAGGGTACAAAAGAAGGCTTTGATCCAAATGCTTACAAGTTATTTGTAAACACTGGATATAACCCTAATGAGCCATCAAACTTCAGAAAAATCCCATCAGAAGCCACTACCAGAAAAGTGCGCGAAGGCTTAGGGTACATGCTGCCACCGCCGGTTTGCATCTCTATAAGAAGGGTGGCTAGCAACTACATCACTGTGGAAGAGGAGTCTACTACTTCCAATAAGAGGCCTACCGTATTTGATCGACTTGGAGAATCAACCGCAAAAACTTCTGTGTTTGAGAGGTTGGGTTGAAGAAAAACAAGAGTAATAAACCTCAGAGAAGTTATCAAGGCACTATAACACACTCTTCACATAGAATCCAGAAGGATTTCCAAGGTTTGATTCCTTCTAGAATGAGACAACATACGAAACTTGTGGTTTCGTGCAAGGAGGTGTTAAAGGCAAAGACTCATACTGTGGTTTATACCAAGGAACATGAGGAAGATGAAGAAAGCATAGGCTCTTCATATCATATTACAACCCAAAGTGAGAATGATACATTATCTCTAATAAAGGTTGAAGAGTTGGAAGATATTTCCTGGTGTTACCATATATTTGTCAATGACAATGATCCTCAAGAAGAGAAAGATGCTGGAAATGCTTCGTCAGAACTTGAAGAAGGAGTAAAGACGACAATAGATCCCCTAAATGAAGCTAATCTTGGCACTGATGAAGACCCAAGGCCAACTTTCCTAAGCGCTTTCTAGAAATGGATGCAGAAATCGCTTACATGGACTTACTCAAAGAATATAGGGATGTCTTCACTTGGAGTTATAAGGAGATTCCTGGATTAGATCCAAAAGTAGCAGTTCATCAGTTGGCAGTCAAGAATGGTGCTCGTCCTGTTAAGCAGGCCCAAAGGCGCTTTAGACCCGACTTGGTTCCATTGATTGAAAATGAGGTTAACAAACTCATTAAAGTTGGCCTTATTCGTGAAGTTAAGTACTCTACATGGATATCAAGCATTGTTCCTGTATGAAAGAAGAATGGTCAAATTCGAGTTTGTGTCGACTTTAGGGATCTCAACAGCGCATATCCTAAGGATGAGTTTCCAATCCCTATTTCAGAGTTGATGATTGATGCTACTACTGGTTTTGAGGTGATGTCCTTCATGGATGGATCATCCGGCTACAACCAAATTCGCATGGCACCAAAGGATGAATAGCTCACTGCATTTCGTATGCCTAAAAGTATTTATTGCTACAAGTTGATGCCTTTTGGTTTGAAGAACGCTGATGCCACTTATCAAAGGGTTATGCAAAACATATTTGATGACCTACTCCATAAAAATGTTGAATTCTATGTGGATGACTTAGGGGTAAAGTCAAGAAAGAAAAACGACCACTTGAAAGACTTGAGAATGGTATTTGAGTTGCTCCGAAGATATCAGCTTAGGATGAATCCGTTGAAATGCGCCTTTGGAGTTACTTCTGAAAAGTTCCTTAGCTTTATTGTACGACACCGAGGAATTAAAATTGATCAATAAAAGGTTGATGCAATTACATTCATAATTAAAAAGTCTTCAAGGGAAGCTAATTTGGCGGGAAAATGTCAACCATTTAGCCATCTCAAGAAGAAGAGTGCCCCTTTCGAATGGGACCAAGCTTGTAGTAAGGCCTTTGAAAATATCAAATCTTACTTGATGAAGCCTCCAGTTCTTGCGGCACCTATACCTGGAAAATCATTGATTCTTTACATCGTTGCACAAGAAAGGTCAGTTGGAGCACTATTGGCCCAAGAAAATAGTGAAGGTAAAGAGAAATCTCTTTATTACCTGAGAAGAATGATGACACCAAATGAGCTAAATTATTCACCTATTAAAAAGTTGTGTTTGGCATTGGTCTTCTCAATCCAAAAGATGAAGCACTACTTTCAAGCTCATGTTGTTCATCTGGTGTCTAGAGCAAATCCCATCAAGTTTGTAATATCGAAACCAGCCTCAGTGATCAACTTGCAAGGTGGTACCTTTAGTTTCAACAGTTTGAGATCATATACATCTCTCAAAATGCCGTAAAGGGACAGACATTAGCAGATTTTTTGGCAGACCACCCGATACCTGATAATTGGGAGCTAACTGATGAACTTGCTGATAAGGATGCAATGGTTATTGAAGTTCGACCTCCATGGAAGATGTACTTTGATGGTGCGGCACATCGTGGTGGAGCTAGTGCTGGCATAGTGTTTGTCACTCCGCAGGAATAGGTTATCCCATACTCCTTTACTTTGACACAATGTTGCTCCAACAATGTCGTTGAATACCAAACGTTGTTACTCGGACCTGAAATGGTCATCGACATGAAACAACTACAATTTCAAGTCTTTGGTGACTCCCAATTGGTGATCAAGCAGCTCTTGGGAGACTATGAAGTCAAAAAACCCGAGCTACACCCATATCATAGTTATGCTCAGAAGTTGATAGGATAGCTTAGAGAAGTTACCCTCCAACACGTGCCAAGAAAGGAAAATAAGCAGGCCGATGCATTGGCTGCTTTAGCTTTCAACCTAACTCTTCCGAATCAAATATGAGTTACTATGCGCCAAGAATGGGTAGTACCACCACCAGATGAGATGGAATATACAAAAAACAAACTTAAGCATCTCGTTGCTGTGTCTGAAGTCGTAAACGAAGATTGGCGACAACCAATTATTGACCACTTGTGCTATGGAATACTTGCTGAATATCCAAAGAAAAAGACTACATCTATCGTCGTGCACCTCGTCTCCTTTACTATAAGGACACGCTATACAGAAGGTCATTTGAAGGAGTACTCTTGCGATGTTTGGGAGGGGAAGAAGCAGTTCAAGCTTTACAGGAAACACACTCGAGAGTATGTGGATCTCATCAGTCTGGACCGAAGCTCCACTTTCACATAAAAAGGATGGGATATTATTGGCCAACGATGGTGAAGGATTGCTTGGACTATGCTAGAAGATGCAAGGCCTGTCAATTTCATGCGAATTTCATACATCAGCCTCCTGAAATATTACACCCCACTATCGCATCTTGGTCATTCAATGCTTGGGGATTGGATGTTGTTGGAACACTACCAAAATCTTCTGGTGGACACCTGTACATCTTGGCTGCGACAGACTACTTCTCAAAATAGGCCGAAGTTGTTGCTCTTAAAGAAGTGAAAAAGAAGAATGTTGCAAACTTCATTCGAGTAAATATCATTTACCGCTTTGGAATTCCCCATTACACAATAACTGACAATGGCAAGCCATTTGATAACAAGACTATGAACAAGATTTGTGATCTCTTTGGTTTCTAGCAGCGTAAATCTTCTATGTACCATGCTGCCGCCAATGGTCTAGCTGCAGCATTCAATAAGACTTTATGCAACCTATTGAAGAAAGTCGTCTCCAAATCCAAACGAGACTGGCATGAACGAATGGAAGAAGCTTTGTGGGAATATAGGACGACTCTCCGCACACCGACGCAAGCAACCCCGTACTCTCTTATTTTTGGAGTTGAAGCAGTCCTACCACTTGAGCATCAAATACCTTCTTTAAGACTTGCTATTCAAGAAGGGCTTACCGAAGAACAAAATGCTAAGTTGTGTCTTACGGAGTTAGAAGCTCTTGATGAGAAGAGGCTAGAGGCTCAACAAAATCTTAAATATTATCAAGCCCGTCTATCTCATTCTTTCAACAAAAGGGTTCGCTTGAGGTGCTTCCAAGTTGGAGATCAAGTCCTAGCAGTAAGGAGGCCCATTATCACTTCTCATAAATCTGGAGGCAAATTCACCTCTAAGTGGGATGGGCTATACGTCATACAAGAGGCATATTCAAATGGTGCTTACAAGCTTGTCGATGCAGGTAGCGTGAAAATTGGTCCTATTAACACCAAGTTCTTGAAAAAGTATTATCATTGAAGGAAGATGATGCTCCTTAAGGCATGAGCTTAAACTGCATGTCACTCATGGCCCGCAAGAGTATAAACTGTGTACGGCTAAAACAAAATGTCTGATAGGTTGAAAATCTCGAAAGAGGCGGCCTAGAAAAAAGTTAGAACAAAAAAGGAAAAAAAAAATAACTCTTCCAGAACTACGTTGTGACTTGATCCTCTTCACCGAGGTACGTAGGCGCTTAGAAGTTTCATTCTAAGTTCAGTTGCATGAGTGTCAAAAAATACATATTCCCGCTTGATCCGGCACACGAAAGTTAAGTCTGCAAATATTCTGAGTAAACCAAAATGTTCATGACTCAATAGGGGTAGAGCTCCATATAAAAGGTAAGCTTCTGCAACAGGATTTGAGACCCTCAAGTTCTACGAGCCTACAAGTTGAAGTTGTAAGTGTTCCAAGCCTGCGAATTGAAGCGTGCATGTTGAAGTCAAAATTCACCAAGTCAGTGACGTTGAAGTCTCAAATTCAGCACATCTGTATGTTAAAGTCCTCAAAGTTCATCAATTCTGCAAGATCAAGTCTCAAGTCTCAAGGTGATGGAGGCGAAGTTAAACTCTCTCACCTTAAGCTGATTGTTGCATAGAGATCAAACTTGAAGCCGAACTTATCAGGTCTCAAGGTGACGGAGGCGAAGTTAAACTCTTGCACCTTAAGCTGATTATTGCATAGGGACTAAACTTGAAGCCAAACTTGTCAGGTCTCAAGGTAACAGAGGTGAAGTTAAAATCTCGTACCTTAAGCGGACCCTTCATGAATGCTATATGTTTGAGGTCTACCTACAAAATAAGAAAGGAAAAGACAACACAAAAAAAAAGGCTCAAGAAGAAGAGAGATTATTACCTGTCAGGACGTTTCAAACTCGGAAGCCATACATCACCAACTCGAATAGGCTTGAGACAATATGTTTTGGCGAGAATGAATCCCTTGAAGTATGGGTTCTATCAATCAAAACACTTTTTGATGGTTATGGTCCGACATCATGATATAAATTATTTGGTGAGACAAGGTAAATCTGAAATTCTCTGGGAGACAGAATTTAAAGTCAACTTCAAAAATTTATCTAGAACAATCAGGGGGGTTTTAAATTCTAAATTTTTGATATGTAGTATATGAATGTGTCTGGTTTCTATATAATTAAGCGGATCATGATTTTGATACTCCCACATTGAGATACAAATTTTTTGGTGTCATCGTGCAAATCTGAAACTGCTGGTGCGTCAAAATCCAAAGGTAATTTCAGAATAATATCTGAAAATATTCCTAAAGTATTAAATCATGAATTTTGGATATTTTATAGATATTTGTGTATAGTTTTGGAAGAATCAAGCGGCTTGTGATTTCATCATTCCTACTTCGAGATATCAAGGTTCTAGTAAAGACGTGTAGATCTGAAATTTTCAGCTTGATAAAAGTTAAGGCTAATTTCAAAAAATTGTCTAGAATGATATTTAAGGCTTTTAAGTCTAAATTTTCGACATGTTGTATATCTAGAAGTATAGTTTCTGAAATATTAAACCGTTCATGATTTTGATATTTCTACAATTTGATATGAATTTTCTACCACTAGCATGCTGGGCTGAAAAAAAAGTGACAAAAATTAAAAGAGAAGAATATATTACCTAGCATTGTGCTCCTTTGTGTGACTCCCGATGCTGCAATGTCAAAATAATAGAGAAAGTCCATCTATTTATAGATGCGGCAAGACATTAATAGTCTCCTTGTTGAAATAAAACTAGGAGAAGTTTTCAAATCCTTGAGGAGGTGGCATACTCCTAATTGGAGTGGAATTGAGACAGTTCAAGTTTGTAGGAATATAGACATCCTAATTCTAATTGGAGAATGGTTGGTTATGGAGTAGAAGAATTTCATTTCCAAAATGGAAAGGAATATTCTGAAGACGTGCAACAAGGAAAAAGAAAGAGAAAAGTCAATTAATTTATTTTGGACTTGCATGTGGACCTGGAATAAAGGGGTTCCATAAATATTAAGGAATTTTGCATATCCAATATACCCATGATAATTTCTGTGCACATAGCACTTCATCATGATATATATATATATTTTTTTGCACACAAATTTCGGTGCAAGTAAAAAGTCAAGTCAATACTTCGAGCCTAGTCTTCGAAATATTAAATATCTCCAACAAGTCTCCAAGTGAGGGCATTTGTGATCATATAAATTTTAAATATACTAGTCCAAATAAATATGGTGGATTAATATAATTGGATTAATTATTTAAGTCTAATAAATATGGATTTAATTAAAATTCAAAATTCATCGGGCTAGTCCATTAATTTGGGCTACAAATAATGAGCTCACTTGGTTAAGCCCGATATATCATCTTATTCTAGAGGCCCAATTTAGCGCCATGTGTCAAATGACTTGTCATACCAAGTAAGTGAAGGAGCCAATAGGACCGTGCAACATGTCAAAATGATGCAACAAGCCTAGTGAAATCAAAGGCCCATAAAATGCGTCGTGTCACTTAAAATATAAATGAGAGCGGGAGAAAAAATGGAAGGAGATCCGAAGAGAAAGGGAGAAAGCGAGATAAAGGGAAGTGGCTGTTTTAAAAATAAAATTTAAAAAAAAAAGAGAGAGAAAAGGAAAATTAACTACCAATAGGCAATAGCCGGCTAAAATTGCTGAGTGTGTAAAAAAAGATATCCACTGTTAGTGGATACTAGTTAAGCTCAAGTAAAAATAGGTTCTGTAGACACGTGGTTTTGACACTCCCTGAGATTCAACCTATTTTTAGCATTAGAAATTCATTTTTTTCTATCTAATTTTTATTTCATGTTTAGTAGGTTTTTATTTGAAAAAATTAAAAGAAAAAGTTTAAATTGAGTTTAGGATAAGTTTTATGTTATATTTTTTAATTTTATTTTTGTTAAGAAATTTACAAAATACTCATATTCTTTTAACTTAGATTTTTATAAATAATCTAGTGTTTAGATTTTTATAAATAATCTAGTGTTTTTAATATTTTCCTCATCTTACTATTAGGACTAGCTATTTAACTTTTCTATAGTTTCTTTCTTAATTTTAAATAGTTAGCTAATACTACTTTACTTATTTATTTATTTAATTAAAAATAAAATCCTAACCCTAACCCTAATACTACTTCCTCCCTTAACTAACCTCCTTACATCTCCCTCTCCCTCACGTCTCTCACTCCCTCACATCTCCTTCTCCCTCACGTCTCTCAACTCCCCCCACACCCCACTCCCTCACGTATCACATGCACACACTAACACACCCTCATTCCTATTTAACAACACACCTACAACAACAGGAAAACATAGAAAAAGGGGGCAGAAACACTGGAAAAAAAAACGACAGTAACACTTAGGAAAAAAAAAAAAGGAGCAAACCAAAGAGAGAAACATAACAATAGAGTAAAAATCAGAAAAAAAAGGCGAGCGAAATTGAGTGAGAAAGACAAAGAAAAGAGAGTATTCTCCAACGTTCGGGAGTTAGATTTTGAGTTCGGGTCTCCATTTCAAGTTTTCGACGACGGCGTTCTTGCTTCTATACTGGATTTAGTTTGTCACACAGGTTTTTATCCAATCTTGTACTATTATTTTTATAAGTTTCATCATGAGTCAAAGCATGAATAAAATTGTTTACATGGCTTCATACAATATTTAGTATGTAAAGTTGATTCTTTATGTGAGATCTTCATGGATTATATATTAGTTATCCAAATATTCGTTTGTGCATAGATTCATGGTTTACGTGATCTTTTATTAAGACTAGTTGGGTAGAGTTCTTATCAAGTACTAAATAGATGATACACACAACTCGTTGGAGCGATAAAAAAGGGAGAGAGAAACGAGTTAGAGAAAAAAAATAACTAGAGGAAACGAAGAAACAAAGAGTAAAGAGAAGGAGAGTTTAGAAAGATAGAAAATAGGAGGAGGACTTAAGAAAAAAAAAATAGAGAGAAATTAACATAGACAACAAAAAAATGAGAGGGAAAAGAATACTTAGAAAATAGAGTAGAGAAAAAATAAGAAGAAAACTTGGAGAAAACAAAAGAGAACAAAAACGAGATAGAAAAGATGGAGAGGAGGGAGGACACAGACAGAAACATATTAAAGGAAAAACGAGAACACAACGGAAAAGAAAGGAAAAAAAGAAGATTACTTTGAAGGTTCGTGAGTTGAAGTTTGGGGTTTGACTCCTATTTCGAGTTTTCGGTGACGACGGTCTTGCTTCTATCCGACCTAGTTTTTCACACTGGTTCTTATTCAGTTTTGTTCTATTTATTTGTATAAATTTGATTGTGAATAAAAGTATGAAATAAATTGTTCAAATGATTTCATGGCGACAATGAATTCCTTTGTTATGTAAAAATGGCATATTAAAATTGAAAAAGAGCTAAAAACTCTCTAAAGGGGATATTTGGAAGAATTGGGGTCTTTGGGATTTTTAAATGCTTTTGTTTCCAGTGATCTTAGATTTAATTGTGTACTACATTGTATATGTATTTAGTTTTTTCCTAAAATTCTGATTTCTTCTCATGTGAAGTTAATTAAATGTTCATTTGCAGCGTGCTTTCTTTCATTATTCTATTTGTTTGGATTGAGTATAGTATTTTTGATGAATATAGGATTGATTAAGGGAATTAATATTAGCCATGAAAATGTTTAGGGCCTAGAATATATATTTAACGCCCGAGTAACTTTGTATTAGTTAATTAGAGTAAGGTAGAACGAGATGGGTTGTGGATTTATCCAAGACTCGTCTCTAATTGGAAAGAAAAGAGTGAAAGGAGAGTAAAAATGGATAAGAAAAATGGTCTAAAGTTTATAAGAGATGAATAAATGCCTTTAACGCTAGATAAGTTTTAAGCACGATAAAATTTTATTTCGATTAAGAATGCAAATATGCATCTTTCTCGATACGCTTAATAACAAATATAAAACTCGAGGATGCAATTATGTACCTTGACCAAGATTGTCTTAAAAATTAATTTTCACTAGCTTAATAAAAGAAGTATAGATCAATATTATTGGAAATTAAAAATGAGCGAACTAAGGCTTACAAACACAATTTATCCAAAATAAGTTGATAAAAGAAACCTTGCCAGAACCACGGGACTCGAGGGCTCATACCTTCCCCTCGGTCAACAGAATTCCTTACCCGATCTTCTATTTTCGCAGACTAATAAAGAGTCATTTCCTTTTGATTAGGGATTAAAAAACGTGATTTGGAACACCATAATTCAATTCCAGGTGGTGACTCTATAAATAAAGATAATCCCTATTCAATATCGTCACTTCAATTGGAAAAACCTTTCGACCTAAAAGAAAAGGGGTGTGACATCTCTGGCGACTCTGCTGGAGACTAACCAGAATTCAAGCTTTTGATATTTGACTTGTACTTGCTTTAATTATTTAGATATTGTATTTGTTGGCCTAACGTGCTACTTGTCACTCCTTTACCGCTTTGATATTGTTGAATTTTATTATAAACTGTCTTCTGTCGCACACCCCTCTGAGTCTCTAAAATATAGGATAGAAGGAATGCAAAGCATGCATCCTACTTTCTTTTTAAGATAAATCCAGAGTGCCAAGGCACCTGGTGAAGGATTATTAGTCACACATGTTAGGCGGGGTTTGGACCAGCAACAAAGGCGGATTAGCACTACTACGGAACAAGTTGCCCCTTCCCGACTCGAGTATCCGCTCGGGTAAGCCAGTCTAGACAGCTGTCTCCATCAGGATAAATCTAGTAGAACCAAAACTCAGATGTGGTTATCCCTATTAGGATTCGCTTTATCTGCATCATGTGCATTTGACTTAGCGGGACTCGGCACAGGGGTCGGGTCCGTCTAGGACAGGTGTTCCTCTTTATATGACAAACATGTGCATCTTATGTGCTCTTTGACATTTATTTAGAAGGCCTGTTCGATTGTTGACTGGCTTTAGGCAACTTAATGAAATAGAAAATATAATTGTTCCTCTAAACTTTTATAACCGTCTTCTTAAAATATATATATTTTTTAGGAATACAATAGAAAAAAAATCACCCATCGATTGAGGGTCATTTTGAAAATATGACTACTATTTTCTTATCCTCAAATTTATTATTTATACATATATCCTAATAGCCCTGAACCTTTAGAGGTCATGAGGTTGAGTTTTAAAGAAAAATTTCATATGCATGTATCTTAATAGCCCTGAACCTCTAGGGGTCGTGAGGTTGAGTTTTTACAAAATTTATATATATATATATCTTAATAGGCCTGAACCTTTAGGGGTCGTGAGGCTAAGTTTTTATATACATATATCCTAATTGCCCTAAACCTTTAGAGGTCGTGAGGTTGAGTTTTAAAGAAATTTTCATATGCATGTATCTTAATAACCCTGAACCTTTAGGGGTCATGAAGTTGAATTTTGCAAAAAATATATAAAATAATTGTGTTTTTCTTCTAAGTTACTATTATTATTATTATTTATTTATTTTTTAAAAAATACTTGGCTGACATCTATGTTTCCCCCACCTCCCATTTTGAATAAAATTGTTTTTCGAAGTCCCATTTTTTTTTTTTGCACTAACATTCACGAGTTAAGTCAAAATTTGAGAATTGAGTTGCTTCAGGAGCTTAGATGTTTCCTAATCCCGTGTCTCTATCCATAGGTGCAATATGTCTCATCCAGTTCGTGGGGAGTTTCAGAAGAGAAAAAGGGATGGGAATGTACCACAGCAAGTTGTGGATTGCACCCCCTGGCAACTTTGGACATGGTGGAATGAGATAGATTCTTCGGATCATGATGAGATATTTAAATATTTGGATTTTCTAACAAAAATCATGACAATCAACCCTAGGAGGGATGTAATTAAAGCCTAGCTATCTTTTTGGGGCCCATTGAACAATGTGTTTCGTTTCTAAAATTTTGAGTTGACCCCAACTCTAGAAGAGATAGCGGGTTATATCGAATATGGGAACATGCATCGTAAAAGACTTATAGCCCCAATAATCATTTCAGTTAACAGATTATGTGCGCTCCTAAACATGCGCGTTCCAAAAGAGAAATCACTAGAAAAAGGCTGGGTTTCCTTGCAGTTTTTATATGAAAGGTATGGAAGGCAAGAGGGGTTTGAGCAATTCAGAAAACAACTCATTAACAAGGGAAATTTTGAAACCTAGAAAGAGCATAGGCGATTTGCATTCATGGTAGCCTTTTTGGGAATGATGGTTTTCCCAAGGAGGGAGAAAAAAATTAACATTCGTTTAGCCGGAGTGGTACATGTCTTGATTAAGAAAGAGGATCACACCCTGGTGCCGATGATCTTAGCAGACATATATCGCGCTCTAACTGTCTGTCAGAAAGGGAAAGGTTTCTTTGAAGGGTGTAACATCTTACTGCGAATGTGGATTCTGGAACATCTTTACCAGCGTCCTGTGGTAGCAAGGTTTGTTCCTGAGCAAAATGATCACATCACGGACTATGAAGAGAGGATGAAAGGATATAAATGCCCAGAAGGGGTTAGTGCTTGGGATAAGTGTTTTTGCTCGCTGACAGCATATAAGGTCACATGGAACCTCCCTTGGTTCCCTTGGAGACAGGTTATACATAGGTCTACTAGTCACCCTTTCTTGTTGTTGATGGGTATTAAAGGTGTTCAGCCATATGTGCCATTGCGGGTTCTGCATCAGTTAGGCAGGCGTCAAATATTACTTGTAACTGAAGACATGATAAGGTTTATGTTCGATTTCAGACCAGATATTCCCCTTCCAGAGGGGTTGGCCCAGCAGATTTGGGATAGTTGTCGTCTTATAGGAATTGGAATGATGGTTGTAGAACGCAAGGATGGAGAAGTACACCCAGGTTACTCTGAATGGTTTAAGAAACAACCACCTCCACTAGTCAGACCAGAAAGATCGGTTAAAGGATCGATAGATCAAGAGGCTGCAATAAGGATAGGAATTGAGATAGCTATGCGAGATCATTATGCTGTCGATCAGGCTTTGAGAGCAGAGTTGGAATGTGCCAGGGCAGCGTTGACTCAACAACAAGCAGAGAGTGATGCAGTGAATGAGGCAAGAGTTAAGAAAGCTCGATTAGATATGGAGAGAGATTATCAGTCTACTATTCAGGTATTGAATGTCGATTTGGAACGAGATAGGGAAAGGATCGGAGAACAACAAAGGGAATTTACTAAAGAAAAGGCTAAGTCGGCTCAGATTGAGGTTGCACTCTGGGGATAAATCAAGCTGGCAAAAACCAGAGGGTCACATGTCGCAGAACTCGCTGCATCCCGCCTCCAACAATTGTAGGAATATGAAAAGAAAATGCAATCAGAGTTTGATCAAGAAATGTCCCAATAGATGTGTGAAAGGGGAATATTGCAAGAAAAGCTATCGGTAGCTTCCACTCGAGAGCAATGCGCAAAGAAGACGATTGCCTCCCGTAATCAGCAGATGCAGCAATGGGATTAGGCTTTTAGTTCTCTTCGTGGGAAGGTCCGTCGTGTGGTGGGGTACACTGCTCAAATGGTCCTGGATTATCAAGAGTTGACTCACGAACAGTTTCTGGTGCAAGTACCAACCTTTGCTCAACGTCTCACTACTTTGTTGCAAGATATATAATTAGGTTTGGGAGGTCATCTGAGCCCAAAATCTCCATAACCAGACAGTTGAGGCCAAGAAGATCACCAGTGGATTTCAAGACATTTAGAGACTACTCGTAGTGATGGACATTTATTTCCTTCTATTGCGTTATTTCAGTTTTAGTCTTTGAATCGTTTCTCAAAATTTATGTCTCTTAGTTAATCTTGTCTATTTAAGTTTAGTTTCATTTTCAAGTGTCAGTTCGTAGGGCTTATTGTTAGGTGTCTTTTCACTTTTTCTGTCGTATTTGTGTTTGAAAAAACAAAAATTTAATGGAGGGTGAATGTGTTGGAAGCTTTCTACTCTTTTTTTTTTTTAAATATATATATTTTTACTTTTTAGTCTTGAAAAATAATAATAATAAATAAATAAATAAAATTTATTATTATTAGTTTTCTTTGAACTATGCAATGATCTGATTCATGTCCCGACATGATACGTAGGCAACCCTACAACGTGTTCGATCAAAACTTTTCCAAAAAAAAAAAAAGGAAGAAGAAAATGTGCCTAGATAAGTCGGGTGGAAACATAAGGCCTCCCATATTAAGATGGGAAATACATTTAGAGGCATAACATACAATGTGTTATATAATTTTAAATGTGCAACACTCACCCATTTTCCACTTGTTACAGAAAAGGTTAAAATTTTATAAGGAGGTTGATTTGTGGTTACACTGACATCTCATCAGTACAATACCAGATCCAAAGGAAAGGGCAAAATGACACACAAAGAGGGGATAAAGTCTGACAGTGAAGAAGACCAAGTCAGTTGATTCAACAAGAATTTGCATCGATAGAAGAGAATAAGTTATTGAAACAGCAGATGGCAGAAATGTATCAAGCCTGGATAAATGGGCAAGCGCCACCTCCCTCAATTCCTAGACTTTTGAACACGACTACCCTAATTTCCACTCGGGCCCAAACTGATGATCCGTTTTACCCACCAGGATTTGGCCCATTTACTAACGTGCCTAGCACAGTTGGGACCTCCATTGTGCGCCCCCCCTCCCCCAAATCCATCTCTCACAAATAACCCGTTCTTCATTCCCGCAGTACCAACTACTATAGATCCTCAACCAAAGTTGATACCGAAGTCTGCTGGTGAGCTACCTCATGATCAATTCTACCCCACTGGAGTAACTTTTAAGGTCCCAGAATCCTCCAATCCTACTTATCTGCACAACTCCCCTATTATGATCGACAATACGATGAAGAATGAGGAACAAGAGGAGATGGCCAAAAAAAATGAGAAGTTTGGAGCAAATCATGAGGAACATACAAGGAAAAGAAGGGAACAAGAGTGTTTCTTACAAAGATTTGTGCATGTTCCTCGATGTCCATTTGCCTCTAGGTTTCAAAAACCCAAAGTTTGACAAGTACGACGGCCACGGTGATCATTTAGCTCATTTGAAAAGGTTTTGTAATCAACTAAGAGGAGCAGAAGGAAAAGAAGAGCTACTTATGGCTTATTTTGGAGAGAGTTTAACGGGGATAACTTCAGAATGGTTTATCGATCAGGATATCTCTCGTTGGCATGTTTGGGATGACTTGACTCGATATTTTGTTCAACAATTTCAATACAATATTGACATAATTCCAGATTGCACCACACTTGCCAACCTGAGGAAAAAAACTACTGAGGGTTTCCACGAATATGCTATTAGGTGGAGAGAGCAAGCTGCTAGAGTTAAACCCTCAATCAAGGAGTCAGAGATGATTGATATATTTCTCCAGGCACAGGAACCTGACTACTTCTATCATTTGCTTTCTGTTGTTGGAAAAACATTCGCTGAGGTTATTAAGGTTGGCGAAATGGTGGAAAATAAAATTAAGTCCGGAAAGATTATAAGCCAAGCTGCTTTAAAATCTATGACGCAGGCGATTCAAAATGGTGCAGGAGGTATTAGGGTAAAAAAAGGAAGGAGGACATGGCTACCATTGTGTCAGGGCCACGACAAACTCCGAAAGGTCCGCCTCACCACTACGCACAATCACAACCCCAGATATATACCCAAGACCGATATAACCACCCACAACACTACCCACTATATTCCATACCATCTCCTCAGTATTCCATTTATAGTGCACAACCATATGCTCAACCCCCTTCTTACCCGCAATAGCGTGCACCAGCCCCTCAAAATCATCCTCCGCCCCCACAAGTTTACCAAGGCCCTCCTAAATTCAATTTTTGGCCTAGGGCAGAGTACAAAAGGAGTAACGTAGCCAAAGATAATTTCACTCTTATTGGAGAATCATATGCTAGCTTATTTCAGAGGCTGAGGGCCTTGAATGTTTTGAGCCCAATTGAGAGGAAAGTATCAAACCCTCCCCCAAAAAATGTGGATTATTCTCAAAAATGTACATATTTTTCCAATTCCCTAGGGCACGATACAGAGAAATGTTGGTTCTCAAAAAAAGCCGTCCAAGAGCTGATTGATACATAACAAATTATGGTGCAAAACTCGGATGCTCCAAAAATTAATCAAAACCCACTGCCAATTCATACTGAAACGAACATGCTTGAGTTGATACACAGCGGCGAAGAATCCACAATGTCCTACAAGCCTATCATTAAGTTCAAAAGAGACGAGGAAAAGATAATAAATGTGGTGGATTTGAAAAAAGTAGTATCTTCAGGAGTGAACGAGACACCCGTAAGACCCAAACAATCAAATACTCCCGTGGTTATTATGAAAGGAGATTCAAAAAGTGCTGGGGCAAGTCAGATTAGCCCAAAGTTGATTGTTCCAAGAATGCCCGCCAAGCCCCTTCTAATTGTGAAAGGAGCTCTCACAACTCCTATTATTATTAGGCCAGTGTCGCAACTTCCTATGGTTAACACCAAGACAGTCCCTTGGAACTATAATCGCACGACAGTGACATATAAGGGAAAAAAAGTCATTGAAGAAGTGGATGGAGTAGGGGGTTAACCCATTCAGGGAGATGTTTTACCCCAGAAGAGTTAAGAAAAGACAGGTCTGGCCAGAGGATAGTCAACAAGCCAGTTACTGAGGAGGAGGCTGAGGAGTTCTTAAAGAAGATGAAGTTTCCAGAATATTCTGTCGTGGAACAGTTGAGGAAAACGCCAGCCCAAATCTCTTTGTTGTCTTTACTAATCCACTCAGAAGAGCATCGCAAGGCTATAATAAAGATTTTGAATGAGGCACATGTACCCAGTGAGATTACAGTGAATCAATTGGAGAAAATTGTTGGAAGAATCTTTGAGGTAAATAGGGTCACATTCTCAGACGATGAAATACCCGTGGAAGGTACTGGACATAATCGCGGCCTCTATATTTCTGTAAAATGTGAGCATTCTTTTGTCACTCGAGTCTTGATTAATGAAGGATCTGGTGCTGATACTTTTCCTCTATCAACTCTGCAAAAATTAAATATTAGTACAGAAAGTATCCTACCTAATAATGTTTGTGTCAGAGCTTTTGATGGAGCAAAAACGAATGTCATTGGTGAGATAGAGCTTGTATTAACGATAGGACCTATTGATTTTACCATAGATTTCCAAGTCTTAAACATTGATGCTTCCTACAATCTGTTATTGGAGAGGCCATGGGTTCATCCATGGGTTCATAGGGCTGGGGCAGTCCCATCCATATTGCATCAAATGATCAAGTACGAACATGACAAAAAAGAAATAGTCATTCACGGTGAAGGGGACTTGTCCATGTACAAAGAATCATCCATTTTCTTCATTGAGGCAGGAAATGCCCATGGAGCTCTAATCTATTAGGATTTTGAGGTAGTGGTTGTTGAGCATATCCTCGAGGGGAATCTCATTCCAAGACCACAATTGCCCTCTGCATCTTTCATGGTGGTGAATGAAATGTTAAGGTATGGTTTTGAACCAGGAAAAGGTTTAGGAATGTCTTTACAGGGACGAACTCATCCAATATGCCTATGTGAGATCTTGGTACCTTTGGTTTGTGGTATAAACCCACTTTTGAAGATAGGAAGAAAGCTAAGAAGTGGAAAAAAGAGTTTTGGTCACTTGCCAAACTGATACCGCCACTCAACCAGTCTTTCTCAGAACTAGTGCTACTGGGTCGTCCATTTTACCAGTCTCAGAGCCAATGTTTGATGATGATATAGAGTTGATTGGCCTTTTCCAAAACATGTTTTTCGAGGTTGATATGGTTAAAATTGGGGAAGGTACCAGCAATGCAGATGTGAAGTTTATTGGCCCTGATGTCCAACTCAACAATTGGGAGGCGAGGCCACTTTTCTCCCCACTAAGAAGGAGTCTGTTTTGTTTTCTTTTCTGTAATTTCAATTATTCCAGGGTTGGAATTCAGATCTTTATCTTGTTTGTTTTTATGTTCAAACCCTCCTATCTTTATTTTTAATGAAATGCAGTTTCCCTCTTATTTATTTCCTACTGTACAGTTCTTTCTATGCTGATCTAGTGATATGACATGCATGCGGAATTTTCAGCCAGATCTTAAAACTCAAACTAATCATGAAATAATGAATGAAGAAGTTGAATATGATCAAGATGAAGTATTAGAGGAAGTAAGCAAGGATTTCGAATAGTTTGAGAATAAGTCCAACCCCAATAATAATGAAACGGAGTCAATCAATCTAGGAGATCATGAAAATATTAGGGAGACGAAGATAAGTGTACATGCGCAACCACAATAAAAGGCAGAAATTATCGAGGCCTTGCTCGATTATAAGGACATATTTGCTTGGTCTTATGATGATATGCCTGTTTTGAGCACTGATCTAGTAGTTCATAAGTTGCCAACGGATCCCGCCTTTCCTCCGGTCAACAAAAGTTGAGAAAACTTAAAACTGACATGAGTGTAACATTTAAAGAGGAAATCACAAAGAAACTTGAGGCTAAATTCATTCGAGTTGTGCACAATATCCTACTTGGTTAGCCAATATCGTCCTCGTCCCAAAGAAAGATGGCAAAGTTCGAATGTGTGTTGATTATCGTGATCTAAATAAAGCGAGTCCAAAAGATGACTTTTCGCTGCCCAACATCCATATTTTGCTGGACAATTGTGGCAAGCATGAACTTGCATCTTTTGTGGATTGTTACGTGGGGTACCATCATATCATCATGGACCATGAAGCTGCAGAAAAGACATACTTTATCACATCATGGGGGACATACTGTTATCGAGTCATGCCATTGGGGCTAAAGAATGCAGGAACAACTTACATGAGGGTGATGACCACTATGTTTCATGACATGATGCATAAAGAGATCGAAGTTTATGTGGATTATGTGATAATTAAGTCAATAAAGCAGTCAGACCATGTCAAAGATCTGAGAAAATTCTTTGACAGGATTCGCAGGTATAATCTCAAACTTAACCCTGCAAAATGTGTATTTGGGGTCCCATCTAGAAAGCTTTTGGGGTTTATAGTCAGTCGGCGTGGTATCGAATTAGATCCTTCAAAAATAAAAGCCATTCAAGAATTGCCTCCACCAAAGAACAAAATCGAGGTGATGAGCTTACTAGGAAGGTTGAATTATATCAGTAGATTCATTGCCCAACTCACAACAACATGCAATCCCATTTTTAAATTATTGAAGAAGAACGCTGCAGTGGA
Source organism: Capsicum rhomboideum (assembly GCA_031232105.1). Classification (NCBI taxonomy): domain Eukaryota; kingdom Viridiplantae; phylum Streptophyta; class Magnoliopsida; order Solanales; family Solanaceae; genus Capsicum; species Capsicum rhomboideum. The sequence goes on along the minus strand of CP124708.1, from coordinate 44,117,021 downwards.
ATGGACTGAAGAATATCAAGAGGCATTCGATAGAATCAAAAGGTACTTATCAAATCCACCTGTGTTGGTTCCACCTGAGCCGGGCAGGCCTTTGATATTGTATATGTCTATTTTGGACAACTCTTTTGGCTGTGTATTGGGTCAACATGATATCACAGGAAAAAAGGAGCAAGCCATCTACTACCTCAACAAGAAGTTTACCACTTATGAAGCTAAGTACACACTTCTCGAAAGGACGTGTTGTGCCCTGACTTGGTTGGCAGAAAAGTTGAAGCATTATCTTTCATCCTACACTGCTTACCTCATCTCCCGCATGGATCCCTTAAAGTATATTTTTTAGAAGTCTATGCCCACAGGCAGACTCGCAAAATGCCAAATATTGCTCACAGAATTTGATATTGTCTATATGACGTGGACTGCTATGAAAACCCAAGCATTAGTGGATCATTTGGCTGAAAACCCCATTGATGAAGGATATGAGCCATTAAAGACCTATTTTCCTGACGAAGAGGTATCATGTGTCAATGAAGATGTTGCTGATGATAGCCATCTAGGTTGGAAGTTGTTCTTTGATGGAGCTGCTAATGTGAAAGGAGTTGGAATAGGAGCAGTTCTTGTTTCGAAATCAGAACAATATTATCCAGTAACAACCCAACTTCAATTCTATTGTACCAATAATATGGCGGAATATGAAGCTTACATCTTGGGTTTGCGACTGGCTATCGATATGGGAATCCAAGAATTATTGGTGTTAGGTGACTCAGACTTGTTGGTCTACCAGATCCAAGGAGATTGGGAAACTCGTGACTCGAAGCTTATACCATATCGAGATTGTTTGCAAGGCTTTTGTCAACAATTCACATTGGTAAAGTTTCGACACATTCCTAGAGTTCATAACGAGATTGCTGAAGCCTTGGTAACCTTATCTTTGATACTCCAACGTTCAGACAAGACTCATATTGAACCCTTGCATATACAAGTTCATGATCAGCATGCTTATTGCAATGTGGTCAAAGAAGAACTCGATGGTGAACCTTGGTTCTATGATGTCAAAAAATACATTCAATCTAGAGAATATCCAATACATGCCGATGGTAACCAAAAGAGAACTATTCGATGACTGGTTAGCGGATTTTTCTTAAGCGGGGGGATCTTGTACAAAAGGACTCCATATTTAGGACTTAAGGTGTGTAGATGCCAGAGAAGCTTCCACTATCATGACTGAAATACATTCTGGAGTTTGTGGGTAGCATATGAATGGGTTTGTGTTGGCAAACAAAATACTTTGGGCAGGTTATTATTGGCTCACCATGGAGTGAGATTCCATTTGATTCATCCGTAAATGTCATGAATGCCAAATGCACAGGGATTTGATACATTTCCCTCCCTCTGAGTTACATACAATGTCTGCTCCATGGCCCTTCGTGGCTTGGGGAATGGATGTGATTGGACCTATTGAACCAAAAGAATCAAATGGGCACAAGTTCATCTTGGTAGCAATTGATTATTTTACAAAGTGGGTGGAAGCAGTAACTTTCAAGTCGGTGACCAAGAAAACTGTGGTGAGTTTTGTTCACTTCAACATCATTTGCCGATTTGGTATCCCAAAGGTAATTATTATAGGCAATGTCGCAAATCTCAATAGTTATCTGATGCAAGAGGTATGCCAACAATTTAAGATTACGCATCAAAATTCAACTCCATATCGCCTCAAGGCAAATGGGGTTGTAGAAGCTGCCAATAAGAACCTAAAGAAGATACTCCGCAAGATGGTGCAAGGTTCCCGACAATGGCATGAAAAACTTCCTTATGCTTTATTGGGTTATTGTACTACAGTTCGTACTTCAATAGGTGCGACTCCCTACTCGTTGGTATATGGGACCGAAGCAGTTATACCTGCAGAAATTGAGATCCCATCTCTTCGAGTCATTGTGGAAGCTGAGATTGATGATGATCAGTGGGTCAAGACCCTATTGGAGCAATTGAGTTTGATTGATGAAAAAAGATTAACATCAGTATGTCATGGCCAACTATACCAGAAGAGAATGGCATGAGCATATAATAGAAAAGTGCATTCCATACATTTTGAAGTCGGTTAGTTAGTATTAAGGTGCATCCTCCCCCATCAAGTTGAAGCTAAAGGCAAGTTTTCCCCGAACTGGCAAGGTCCATTCATGGTGAAGAAACCGTTGCCCAATGGTGCATTATATTTGACCGATGTAGAAGGCAAAATGGTAGAAGTGGTTATCAATGCCGATGCAGTTAAAAGATATTATGTATGATCCTTATTTATCGTTATAGTTATTTACATGTTTGGTACTGGCATATTTAAAAGATTGATATGATGAAGACATTTTATTTTGTTATCCAAATATTGTGTCATCCTTTGTTATCCCTTTTGAGCCTTAATTTTAATTTCTTCCATCTCCCTTTTTTGGAATTTCAATATAATCAAAAGTCCAAAAAAAAAAAAATACAAATCAGACCTAGGTGCCTGAACTACGTTTGATCTGATTCTTGCTACGACAAGATACGTAGGCAGCCCTACTCTGGGGTTTGGTCCAACCAAATAAAAAATTCAAGTTACCCAGTTTAAAAGAAACTGGGGCAAAAGTTATTTTCTTTGTGAGTTGATTCCAAACGTTGTAAGTCTCGCCCTATTTTAAGTGTCTTTCGAGCCTCATGCAGTCTTTTCTTTCTAGCCCTATCTAAAAGTTGTGTAACAACCAAAGAAAGACCTTCAGATCAATCTTTGAAAATGTCGAGGCTAAGCATGGTATGGTGATATGATGTTCCATATTTTGGGCAGCACTTGTCTTCATCAACATAACAAAAATATGACAGAAATGAAAAATGAGAGAGGCTTATTGGTGAAAACCCTCACGGGCACCATAAGACGATGGTGAGATGAGAGAAATGAAAATGAGAGAGCCCTATTGGTGAAAACCCTCACGGGCACCATAAGGCGATGGTGAGATGAGAGAAATGAAAATGAGAGAAGTCTTATTGGTGAAAACCTTCACGGGCACCATAAGGCGATGGTGAGATAAGAGAAACAAAATGAGAGAGTCTATTTAGCAAAAACCATCACGGGCACCATAAAGCAATGGTGAGTTGAGAGAAAATGAAAATGAGAGAAGCTCGCCGGTGAAAACTCTTTGGGTCTTTACTAGCCGGATGAGGTCTGTGATCTAGAGGCGACAGGCTCAAAAGCAAAACTCAGTTTTAAATTCAATAGGTTGGCAAAAGTTGATAAATAGTTGAGATTAGAAGATCGGGTTACTTGATCCCAAATGCATGTCATAATCACTAGAGACGACTATAACATTCAGATAAGTTTTCTTTCTTTCATTCTTTTGGCAATAGGGTCGCCTGTTGCCTTTTTTTCCATTCAATATTTCTATTTTTATTTTCTTGCCTTTGTTATCAAAATGAAAAATCACCGTCCTCATTTTTGTGTTGTCTTTGAGTCAAGTCCATGACAAAACAAGTGAGAAAGGACTTCAAAACTTGCTACCAACTCCTTCAATGGTGCAAAGCAGGGGAAAAGGCCAGCACATAAAAGTAACATGATTCAAAGTGAAATAAAATGTCTAAGAATAGTCGTCATCTGACAGTTTTTGGATTCATAGGAATACAAAGGTGCGACAGAAGTTAAATTCAGAGGTGCTTTGAAATGAAAATACGGTTTGAGTTACAGTCATTGGGTAACCAAAATTTTGGGGTCGATAGTACAACAAGTTAGCGATACTCATCAACGGGTCAAAACAGAGCTAAACATGACAAGTGCAGGAGCAATCTCCCCAGAAGTCAAAAACCACGAACCAACCACCATGTTTTACACTCATAGTTTTTCTTTATTTGAAACAACTATGAAATTTTACTTTCAAATCAAAGGCTTCAAAACTTAGATATCAGAAAGGTGTAATTCTTCACTTCTGCGCAAGAAGCAATACTGCAACACAGGTTTGCTAGATCACAGGAATAGTAAAAATTTAGTATACTTTACACTGGCGAGATGCATTTTTCAGAATGAGGCAGGGCCTGGTTTCACCCTCTTAATTTTTCAGATAGTTATGATTTTGTTACCACTCACAAAAAATTTTTGGCACAAACTGGGGCAAAAATTTTGTTTGTGTTTTCTGTTCAGGACCCTCCTGAAAAATGGGACTTTATTTTTGTTCAGGACCTTTCTGGAAAATGGAATTTTACTTTTCTGCTCAGGACCCTCCCGGATAATAGGACTTTACCTTTCTGCTCAAGACCCTCTTGGATAATGGGACTTTACCTTTCTTCTCAGGACCTTTCTGGAAAATGGGGTCAACAGGACCCTCCTGTATAATGGGACTTTTACCTTTCTGCTCAGGACCCTCCTAGATAGTGGGACTTTACCTTTCTGCTCAGAACCCTCTTGAAAAATGGGATCAACAAGACCCTCCTGGATAATGGGACTTTATTTTCTGCTCAGGACCCTCCTGGATAATGGGACTTTATCTTTCTGCTTAGGACCCTCCTGGAAAATGGGACTTTATTTTTTGTTCAGGACTCTCCTGGAAAATAGGATTTAGTTTAGCAGGACCCTCCTAGAAAAAGGAATTTAGTTTAGCAGGATCCTCCTGAAAAATGGGATTTAATTTAGTAGGACCCTCCTGAAAAATGAGACTTTAATCTTCTGTACAGGACCTTCCTGAAAAATGGGATTTACTTTTCCAGTTCACTATTTATTTTGAGTTTAGGAACACGTTTGGAGAACATGGATTACTTTCAGTTTTGAAACTCAGGATCCCGCCTGGAGAATAGGGTAAACTTTCAATTCAAGCTCAGGAGCCCGCCTGGTGAACAAGGCGATTTTCAAATTCAAAGTCAGAAGGAGCAAATGTCCGCTTGAAGAATAGGGTCGATCTTCAAGTTCATCTCTAATAACCAAAATTGACATGAAGAAAATTTCACTGTCGAGTTCAACTCAAGAGGAGAGCAGACATATCATCACTTGAGGAAGCATGAAGATTCAAGTCAAGATTCAACAGAAGCTGAATAGATAGGATCTTGTACTTGAAGGATCATTTTTATTCTTGTCTTTTATTTTAATGTAAAAACAGGAGCTGCGAACTGGAGACTCTACGGGACCTCACTCTACCTCTAACTCATCGTCTCACCATTCTACCTCATTGAACTACACTTGACCTGATTCCCTTAAAACTCAGGGTATGTAGGTTGTCCAAAATCAGGACTCGGTCGCATTATTTACTTCTCTTCCTCTATGCTTTAGATAATGGTCGGATCGAAATGTATCTCGTTGTCTACTTCTTTTTCTAAAAACTCTTTGTGTTCCCAGCCAAAGAGGGACAAATGTAGACACGTGATTTTGATCCTCCCCGAGATTCAACCTATTTTTAGCATTAGAAATTCATTTTTTTCGTCTAATTTTTATTTTTTGATTTTTATTTCATGTCTAGTAGGTTTGTATTTGAAAAAATTAAAGAAAAAAGTTTAAATTGAGTTTAGGATAAGTTTTATGTTATGTTTTTTATTTTTATTTTTGTTAAGAAATTTACAAAATACTCATATTCTTTTAACTTAGATTTTTATAAATAATCTAGTGTTTTTAATATTTTCCTCATCTTACTATTAGGACTAGCTATTTAACTTTTCTATATTTTCTTTCTTAATTTTAAATAGTTAGCTAATATTACTTTATTTATTTATTTATTTAATTAAAAAAATCCTAACCCTAACCCTAATACTACTTCCTCCCTTAACTAACCTCCTCACATCTCCCTCTCCCTCACGTCTCTCACACCCCACACCCCCCATCTCCATCTCCCTCACGTCTCTCAACTCCCCCCCCCCCACTCCCTCAAGTCTCACATGCACACACTAACAGACCCTCATTCCTATATAACAACACACCTACAACAACAGCAAAACATAGAAAAAGGGGCAGCAACACTGGAAAAAAAATGACAGTAACACTTAGGAAAAAAAAGGGAGCAAAGAAAAGAGAGAAACACAACAATAGAGTAAAAATCAGAAAAAAAAAGGGTGAGAGAAATTGAGTGAGAAAGACAAAGAAAAGAGAGTATTCTCTAACGTTCGGGAGTTAGATTCTGAGTTCGGGTCTCCGTTTCGAGTTTTCGACGATGGCGTTCTTGCTTCTATACTCGATTTAGTTTGTCACGCAGGTTTTTATCCAATCTTGTACTATTATTTTTATAAGTTTCATTGTGATTCAAAGCATGAATAAAATTGCTTACATGGCTTCATGCATTATTTAGTATGTAAAGTTGATTCTTTATGTGAGATTTTCATGGATTATATATTAGTTATCCAAATGTTTGTTTGTGCATAGATTCATGGTTTACGTGATCTTTTATTAAGCCTAGTTGGGTAGAGTTCTTATCAAGTACTAAATAGATGATACATACAACTTGTTGGAGCGATAAAAAAGGGAGAGAGAAACGGGTTAGAGATAAAAAATAACTAGAGGAAATGAAGAAACAAAGAGTAAAGAGAAGGAGAGTTTAGAAAGACAGAAAAGAGGAGAAGGACTTAAGAAAAAAAACATAGAGAAATTAGCGTATACAACGAAAAAAATGATAGGAAAAAGAATACTTCGAAAATAGAGTAGAGAAAAAATAAGAACAACACTTGGAGAAAACAAAAAAGAACAAAAATGAGATAGAAAAGATGGAGAGGAGGGAGGACACAGACAGAAACATAATAAAGGAAAAACGAGAACACAACGAAAAAGAAAGGAAAAAAGAAGATCACTTTGAATGTTCGTGAGTTGAAGTTTGGGGTTTGACTCCTATTTCGAGTTTTCGGTGACGACGGTCTTTCTTCTATTTGACCTAGTTTTTCGCACCGGTTCTTATTCAGTTTCGTTCTATTTATTTGTATAAATTTGATTGTGAATAAAAGCATGGAAGAAATTGTTCAAATGATTTCATGGCGACAATGAATTCCTTTGTTATGTAAAAATGGCATATTAAAATTGAAAAAGAGCTAAAAACTCTCTAAAGGGGATATTTGGAAGAATTGGGATCTTTGGGATTTTTAAATGCTTTTGTTTCCAGTGATCTTAGATTTAATTGTGTACTATATTGTATACATATTTAGTTTTTCCTAAAATTCTGATCTCTTCTCATGTGAAGTTAATTAAATGTTCATTTGCAGCGTGCTTTCTTTCATTATTCTATTTGTTTGGATTGAGTATATTATTTTTAATGAATATAGGATTGATTGAGGGAATTAATATTAGCCATGAAAATGTTTAGGGCCAAGAATATATATTTAACGCCTGAGTAACTTCGTATTTGTTAATTAGAGTAAGGTAGAACGAGATGGGTTGTGGATTTATCCAAGACTCGTCGCTAATTGGAAACAAAAGAGTGAAAGGAGAGTAAAAATGGATAATAAAAATGGTCTCAAGTTTATAAGAGACGAATAAATGTCTTTAACGCTAGATAAGCTTTAAGCCCGATAAAATTTTATATCGATTAAGAATGCAAATATGCATCTTTCTCGATACGCTTAATAACAAATATAAAATTCGAGAATGCAATTATGTACCTTAACCAAGATTGTCTTAAAAATTAATTTTCACTAGCTTAATAAAAGAAGTATAGATCTATATTATTGGAAATTAAAAACGACCGAACTAAGGCTTACAAACACAATTTATCCAAAATAATTTAAGTTAAGCATAAGTTGATAAAAGCAACTGTAGTAGAACCACGGGACTCGAGGGCTCATACCTTCCCCTCGGTCAACAAAATTCCTTATCCGATCTTCTGTTTTTGAAGACTAATAAAGAGTCATTTCCTTTTGATTAGGGATTCAAAAAGGTGACTTGAAACACCATAACTCAATTTCAAGTGGCGACTCTGTAAATAAAGATAATCTCTATTCAATATCGTCACTTCAATTGGAAAAACTCTTCTACTCAAACGAAAAGGGGATGTGACAGGGTCCATCTAGGTAAAGGAATTTAAATACTCCAAATTAGATTTTTGATCATATTTTCTCTCTTTGAAATCGACCTCCACAACTCCATATATCACTCTTCTCTCCTCCATCTTCAAGGAAAGTTAATTCTAAGATTAATCATGATTTTTCCTCATTTAAATACATGATTCTAACGTCTATTTCCCATTAAATTACAGCAAACCAAAAGATTTCATCTACAAATTCAAGTGAAAAACTTAGGGTTCTAACAACTTAGGCAAGGAATCATCTTTTAAGCCATTGTATAAATTTGTATAAGTATTTTAGTATGTTTTTAATAAGGACTCACAAAATGATGATCGAAAGCAGTAAGTCCAAGTGTATTGTCTGTATGAGATGTGTAAGGGGTTGTTTTGTATATTGTAATGTGCAGGAAGTATTAATTGGCCTGATAAGTATTTGATATTTCGTGATCAGTTAGGAGAAAGAGAGAGGTATGGAGAACCCTATTATTAAAGAACCTTGGAGGTTTACCATTCACTGAGTGTTCGATAAATTGTCTCTATGACTTTAGCTTAATGTCGAGTTAATTATACCAGTGTTGTTATGACCATTTTTGTAGATTGAAGTTGTAAACGAGTATCATGATTGTTGTAGTACACTAAGTATTTAAATTGAGGTATGTAAGTCTAAACCTTCCAATTCAAAAATTCTAAATGAGTTTCTTGTACGATATGTTCCTTTTGTTTGGATCTGTTCCTTTTTATGAGTCAATATAAGCTAGTATTTGGCCATAGAATCCCAAATATTTTTGGCAAGTTAGTTTTGGGTGAAGTTTCAACATGTGTTTGGCCATAGTTTTCGGAAAACACATTTTATTTTATTTTTAAAAATAAAATATAATTTATACCCATAAGTTCTAAAACTATTTAAAATATCAATAAGTTTGACACAATGGTCTTCTTCTACTTTTTGGCCGTAACTTAATTTGTATATTGGGCATAAATTCATCTGTTCTTTATAGATAGAAATAATTTAATGAGGGGCTAGTTGGGTAGATAGATTATAGTTGGAGTAATAATTAGTAGGTTCTTTTTATAAAATATAAAAGTTTGGGGTAAGTTTTAAATTTTTTAGACAATCCAAAAACTAAATTTTGGCCCCAAAACTACATTTTTCTAATTTTTGGAATCTTGAGTTTTTTGCCAAAAATTAACAAATTCTATGGACAAAAAAAATTGCCAAGTTTTTTCCAAAAGCTACTTGGGATATCTATGCCCAAACAGGTCCTAAATCTCCAAGCATGAAACTCTAGTTATCCTAACAGTTGATCTAAATATTTTAAGTCTTTATATATAGCTACACGCAAAGTAATATGCCCGCCATGTTATATATATGTTTTTAATTTCCCAAGATCAATAAATGTTCTATGACATTTCTTATGATAGTCTAAAGTTTTCTTCTATGTATTGATTAGGTTCATGTTTTTCTTAAAAGATTTACTAGATATTTCTAACATTGTACTTAGGCTATGATTTGCAAACGATGTTAAAGAATATATGTTAGGCTATTGAGCCACATATTTGACTTACTATTTCAAGTTTTTGAGCCACATATCTGAGTTGATGTTATAGGATATTGAGTCACAAATTATGATACGACAAAAGGGCCATTGAGCCAATGGTTTGAGGTTCTGAAAAGGGACACAAGTGCCAAGCTATGTACTGTATTTATTTTTGAGGGCACTCTCGAAAACTAAGAAGGTGTTGCTTGAAGAATCTGACATCTAAGGTTGCATATACTAGTGTACAGGTCTAGTTGAAGGATAATAGCGTGCATCAGATAGTTTTCCTTGATTGGGATTCCCTTGGAGCAGATACAAATTACATTCATGTTATATACATGGAAGATTCATACCCACGCTACATCATGGTATGATCGTTCAACTGATCGAGTGTTGATTAGATGCCATGCAATACACATGATGAGTTATTATATATTCATGTATGTAATTGACTGATATCTCCCCCAAAAAATATATCTATATTTAAAGATCAAGGTATGTACTTTACAGAAAAGCTATGTGTATGTTCAAAGTTATAAATTTCAAGTATTACGAAAAGCCTTTTTTAATTGTAACACCTCGTACCTTCCCAACCCTACTTGACGACATTGAACAATGATTATGTAGGTATCGAGAGCCATACGTGTGTATTTTGTAATGCTAAGGATGAGAAAAATTAAATTTGGCCTCTTATATGGGATTAAACCTTTGTGGAAGTGTTTTGTGATTTTTATGGGACAGTTGTGGGGTTCAAAACGAGGTTCATAGGACCTCTAAACAAAGTGTATTAAGGTTAAGAAGTAAGTTAAAGGATAGGACTTGAAGTATCCAACCGAACCGGCGAAGAAAAGTCAAAAAATGCAGTTTTTGACAAATTTGAAGGAGGGGCGCATTTGGGACCATGCCACACTGCTCTGGGCTAAAATTTTTAGCCCATAGGCAGTAAGTTGGTGCCCCCAGGGGCGTGCCACCTTGGGTTTTCCACTTTTTCGAAAGTTGGAAATTTCTAAGTCCCAAGGGTATCCGGGGACGTACCGAGCCGATTTTTGCCACGTATCTTCTACAACATATATGAAATGAGTAAAATATTATATTGGCATGATAAAATTACTCGAGAACGAATTTGGGGTCAAAATGACGATTTTACCCTTTTGGGCAAAATAGGCCATACGTGGCTAGAATCGCTTGTTCTTGGGATCGAGGCTACGGCTATGAATAACATGAGTGGTAATATTGTTGTAACACATATGAGATGACTTGAATATGAGAAATTATTGATTTTACTGGGTTAAGTAAATTGGGCCCAAAATGGGCCCAAAAATGAAAAGAATGCATGGCCCAAAATGGGTCAAATGACCCATTCTTTCAAGACCTTCTAGACCAAGCATTTAATGCTTTAGAAGTGGATAAGGATGGACATAAATTCTTATAAAAGGGACCAAAAATCTGATTTTTTTTGGTCATTTGGAAGCTCATGCCTTTTGGTCATTTGGAAGCTCATGCCTTTTGGTCATTTGGAAGCTCATGCCTTTTGGTCTATTTTTCAATTTATTTTCTCTCAAACCCTAGAAGCTCAAAGACAACTCTTGAAGCAAGATCATCCTATTCCAAGCCTTGGTAAGTATTTATTCTCATGGATTAACATATTATATGCATGGTAGATTATGTATATCATGATAGTTATGTTGGCAAGGTGGTGAATGGTGTATTGTTGCTTTTGGTGGAAGATGTGCCATCTTTGTGAATTGAAAGTGAAAAGAGACTTGATGTCTTAATGAAAAAACATGGTATGGATAAAATATGAACATGTATGGTGTTATTTTGTTTTTAAACATGCTATTTTCATATAAGTGTCAATTAGGGGATTTTGGCCGAATTGTTGTTGTGAGGTGTGTTGAAGGAAATTGATGGCATAAGTATGATGTGGTGATAATGGAGAGTGGAAAGTGTGAACTTGGAATGAAATGCTATTGGTTGTCATGTGTTGGTCAATGTTGGGAATATCGTGAGATTTTTGGAATAATACTTTCATGAATGGTTGTGTCAAGTGGGACATGGCATGTTTAAAGGCAAACATGGGAATGTTACTTATGCATTAAGTAGTTGGTGGTTAATGTTGGCTCCGTTGTGTATTTGTGTTGTAGAGTGGAACATGAGGAAGGAGCGGAACGATTGTATGCGCATTTAAGATTGTGTGTTGGTATTGAGAATACAAGGTATGTAAGGTTACTTTGTTCGTATCTTTTTGCGGTACGTCGTATTCACATTGGCATTATGCTAGTCCTATCCCGAAATGTGCTAAGGTATTCTATATCCGTTTAGAAATGGTTATTATTACACATGCCTCTTGTTCATTGACTTGTGTTGCATGATTCCAATAATGTTATCTATTGTTGAGTCCTATACTCCTCATTCATGAGTTATTGTGGTTCATGGGTTACATAATTATGGACATGTTCCAAAAGTCCCAATCATGTTGTGTTCTTGCGTTTTCAAGAGTGTTGTGGCTATGTACATACGTTAATCTCTCATCACTGATTGTATCACTTTCTCATAAGAGGATGAATCAATTCCTCATAAGTATCAACCTATCAAAAGTAAGAATAAAGTAATGCACATTTTTTGATGGTTATGATCAAGTATGGGTGGCAGCTTTGGGGGCAAAAATGCCTAGCTCAAGCCGATCCCGAAGTGATTGGATCAGGGGGAAGTCCTAAGGGCATAAGCCTAGCTCGGACCGATCCTGATAGGGGGCAGGTCTAGGGGCATAAGCCTAGCTCGACCCGAACCTGATATGTTGATTGATGGGTGGCAGGTCTAGGGGCATAAGCCTAGCTCGACCCGATCCCGATGTATGTTGCTTTATGGGTGGCAGGTCTAGGGGCATAAGCCTAGCTCGACCCGATCCCAACATCACATGATGTGATATGAAGACCCACTGATCAGTCGGGGCCCGGGTACGTTATGATATGAGCAATGAGGAATAAATCATAAAGAGAAGAACTTAATTTATGTAAGCTACATTGTTCCACATATGCAAATCGATGAGTTGTTCATGTTGCCTATCCTATTACATTTTGATTCTATTGATGTATTTATGACAAGTTTCATATGGCCTTACATACTTAGTACATTCTCCGTACTAACCCCTCTTGGGGGCTTACCTTACTTGCTGCAGGCGCAGGTACTAGTAGACCTCCACTGTAGGTCGCGGATCTTTTGCCGACTTTTGGTGAGCTTCACTTGGTTCGGGGCTTTCTGAGTTGCCATGTACATTTATTTTGGTATTGTATATGAGTATAGAACGGGATGTTGTCCCGACTCTAGGTTTGCATAGTCATGTATTTCAGCTAGAGGCTTTTGTAGACTTATGTGGGAACAGAATGTAAGATATGTATGCTCATTTTGGTTTGTTGGCCCCAACGGCCAAGTTGATATATATATATATATATATGGCATATGTTTCCATATCCGTTTCCGTATCCATGACTTTTGAATAGTTGCATGGGGTTGCATAAGGTCCATATGAGGAGATGCATGCAAGTATTCATAAGCAAAGATTGGTTCTCTCGGGCCATGTCGGCTTCGGGTGCCAGTCCGGCCCGAATGGGATTTCGGGTCGTGACAAAAGTGGTATCAGAGCAGTTCGATCTAAGGGTGTATACAAAGCCGTGTCTGAGTAGAGTCTTACTTATCAATGTGTTGTGCACCACATTTATAAGTAGGAGGCTACGGGACATTTATGTTGTTGTTCCTTTTCTTCATTCTTAGATCGTGCAGTAGAGCCAGTGTTGTAAGTTAGATTATATCTAACCATGGTGATTGATTTTCTGTGATATAGAAACTGCCAATGACAAGAAGAGATAACGGCAAGGGTAAGCGGTTGACATGCTTGCTGAGGAAGGAGCGAGTGGATCACCACATGACTCATCTAGTCAAGGTGGTGCTGATACAGAATTTGCATCATGGGTCTCTCCTACTTTTCCAGCTCCAAAAGAGCTGGGAAAGAGAGTAGTATCTTCGGAACAGCCCGACAATACCATTGAGCAGGACTTGATGAGTGCGGTGTAAATATTGACCCGTGTAGTTGCTGCACAAGCTCAAAGACAAGCTTTTATGCAGCAGAAGGGGGGACAGAGGCAGAGAGAGAGGATGAAAGAAGTGGAAGAAAGATCGCCAAAAAAGGCTAAACCCATGGGACAAAACATGACGTCCCAAGGAGTATTTGGGCATAGGAGTTTTTACAAACCACTTAGGCCATCGTTTCCCCATACCACCACCATTACTCCTTCTTTATTCCAAGGGTTTTGAAGCAACTAGTTTGGACAAGGAGGTGAGATTCAGGGTTTACGTACAGTAGGGTACCAAGCACAAGACAATATGAACCGCCCGAGGTTTCATCGTCGGTTGTGTCAGCGCTGCGGGAGGTTTCATGCCGGTGAATGTCGATTTGGACAGAATGTTTGCTATTATTGCGGCATGCCAGGGCATGTGGCAAGGGGGTGTCCACGAAGGAACACAGGTGGCATGGCACGACCCACGGGACCAACCTTCGCATCGACATCATAGGTGCCTCCTCTAGGTAGAGGTGCACAAGTTGCTGGTCATGCCAAGGGTGCTAGAGGAGAAGCTAGTTCTAGTAACATCCAGGGCAGTACCTACGCCGTGGTGGATCGGCAGAAATTTGAGGCTTCTCCTGATGATGCAGCAGGTATATGCTCTGTTTTTTTTGTTAACGTATTTAAATTGATTGATTTGGGGATTTACCCTATCCTATGTTATTCCATTGATTGTTGAAAAACAAAAAGAAGAAGAAACTTTGTGAAAGGATAGTAGAAGTTTTAGTTCATCCATTTGAAACAACTCCACACCAAAAGGGGAAATTATTGTGGCTAAAAGAAATGCGTCATGATTATGTGGATACATTGGCTAATCTTATGAATTGCAAACGGTGGATGTTCATGTGATCATGGGAATGGATTAGTTGGTTTCTTGTTATACCACGGTGAATTGCCAAGGTATATTTTCACCATCCATACGAACATGTTCCTGAGTGGAAGAGCAATGTGGGGGCACCAAGGAAACATTTTACTGTCTATTGTAAAGTGACGAAATTGATATCCAAGGGGTATGTATGCCAGTTAATCCGAGAGTGAGCGATTGATGTGAAACCACCAAGTCTTCAATAGGTTCCGGTGGTCAAATGACTCTCTTGATATCATGCCTGACAAATTTCCAGGCTTACCCCCGAAACAGGAATTAGAGCTTAATATTGATGTGATTTCAGACCCTCCGCTTATCTCTCTTCTTCTATATATACCATGGCCCCAATAACGCTATAGGAATAAAACAGAGTAATTAAGAGAGCGCATCTATGTGGATGTGGGAAAAAGAAAAAAAAAACAAAAAAAATGAAATGGGACTTGAGAACGTGCATTTACTATTAGCAGTTGTGTAAAGTATCGATTAAGAACAAATATCCCCTCCTACGAATTGACGATTGGTTGATCAGTTACAAGGTGCCAAGTGTGTTGTTACTTTTTAGCAAAAGGATTGTATTCACTCGTTCTTGCACCAAATGTCTCGAAAACAAAAGTAACTGGGGCTCGGGTTATCACCAAGTCAGAGTTAGAAACAAAGATGTACCCAAGACAGACTTGCGACCACATTCTGACTGTAATGGTTCTTAAGTCGTGTCATTGGGACTAACAAATGTACCAGCTGCTGTGCTGGAGCAGATGAATAGGGTGTGCAAGCTATTGTTTGATGTATTTGTAACCGTGTTCATGGTCGATATTCTGGTTTAATCAAGATCACGAGAGGACCATGTCAATTATGTACGGCAGGTGTTACAAGATGGGATCGTCAGTGGAATGCAAAGTTCTCCAAGTATGCATTTTGGATAAAATACATAGCGTTTTAGGGTCACATTGTATAGGATGACAGAATGAAGGTCGATACGCTAAATATAGAAACAGTACAAAAACAAAAATTGGCTAAGGCCTGCGATGCTTACAAAGATTCTTTGTTTCTTTGGGTTGGTTGGTGATCGAGGAGCATGACTAAAGGAGTTTCTTCTATCCCTGGACCCTTACCAGCGCTAATATACAAAGAAACTCAGTGTCAGCGGAGTGATGCATATGAGACAAGTTTCAATGAGTTAGAAGGTAAATTAGCTTCTACACCAGTTTTATATTTCGTTAAGGCACAAAGGTTCTGCAATGTATTGTGATGCTTCTAGGGTTGACCTGGGATGTGTGTTAATGCAGCATGATAGGATAGCAGCATATGCCTCACGGCAGTTGTGGCCATATGAGAGAAACGATATCACACATGATCTTGAGGTAACAGGTGTGGTAGTTATTTGACAGATATGAGATATGAACATATGACACTACTACTTAGGGTTCATATTGAGATATGAATATTGCTCATAAGAGCGTGCATATACTTTAAATAGAGGGACTCAAATTTGAGGTGAAGGAAAAGCAACATGCGAATTCTATGTTTTATTCGGCAAAAAGAACGTACCACAAGGGTCGATGAGATTTGACCTTACGCACGAGGGAAAGGAAGGAGAACCGAAGCACATCATTCACAGAATTCTATTGTCATTGGGAGAGAAATAAAAAACGTACCATGGTTTGGTAAGAAGACATTGATGAGGCAATATAAAGAAAAAAGAACAAGCAAGTGTAACTCCTTGACCAAATTATCAATAGGTAATAGCAGAGCATCAGAAAACCTGGAGGTTATATGCCATGTATATGTTGTCCAGGTTAAAAATAAGACATGGCTAACATGGGTTTTATTGTAAGTTTGCCTCCTATACATAAGGGTTGCCTTATATAGAGTTTGGGAATTTTGATTCCGCATGAGAGCTAGTTGACAGGTTTACCTACATAACACACATGTTGCCTTTTAAGACCACTTACATGGTTGACGAATATGCGAGGTTAGTTATTAAAGAGGAAGTACAACTATACGGAGTTCTGAAATGCTCAATATACTACATAGTTTTGGAAGTTGGTACATACGTGAATTTGAGTGCAACTTTTCACCCTCATATGAACGGACAAAGAGAGTAGACTATCCAAACATTTGACAGTGCACTACGAGTCTGTGCGAGAGACTTAAACGGTAGTTGGGATGATCATTTACCCTTTATTGAATGTGCTTATCATGATAGCTATTGTGCAAGTATCATCATGGTATCTGCGAGGGTTTATACAGAAGAAAGTGTAAATCGTCAATTGGGCGAGTTAAACCGAGTGGAATTGCCTTATTTGGGACTAGATTTTGTTCACTACGCTATGGAGAAGGTTAAGATGGTAAAATAGTAACTACAGGCTAACACAAGTCATATGCTGAGATTCATTAGTTTATTACATGGACAAGCTATGCAGGATGTCCCTTATGAAGGGATATATATATTGCTATATAAATAAAGGAAAAATAAGAATAGCTTTGGTCAAGATACGGTGGAGAAATCGAATCACATAGGGAGCCAAAGAAATCATGAAGTCAAAGTACCCGCGGGAGAAAGTTCAAGGTATGGAGTTAGAACAATAACAAGGAAGTATGCATAAGTATTGTGTGTATATGCGTATATATGCTAAGAGAGAGATGCATGGGATGTACATGAGACGATGTTACTAACATTCGAGGACGAACGTTCCTAAGGGGGGAAGAATGTAACACCTCGTATCTTCCCAACCCTACTTGACGACATTGAACAATGATTATGTAGGTATCGAGAGCCATACGTGTGTATTTTGTAATGATAAGGATGAGAAAAATTGAATTTGGCCTCTTATATGGGATTAAACCTTTGTGGAAGTGTTTTGTGATTTTCATGGGATAGTTGTGGGGTTCCAAACGAGGTTCATAGGACCTCTAAACAAAGTGTATTAAGGTTAAGAAGTAAGTTAAAGGATAGGACTTGAAGTATCCAACCGAACCCGCGAAGAAAAGTCGAAAAATGAAAATTTTGAAAAAATTTAAGGAGGGGAACATTTGGGACCGTGCCACGCCGCTATGGGCTAAAATTTTTATCCCAGGGGCGTGCCACCTTGGGTTTTCCACTTTTTCGAAAGTTGGAAATTTCTAAGTCCCAAGGGTATCCGGGGATGTACCAAGCCAATTTTTGCCACGTCTCTTCTACAACATATATTAAATGAGTAAAATATTATATTGGCATGATAAAATTACTTGAGAACGAATTTGGGGTCAAAATAACGATTTTACCCTTTTGGGCATAATAGGCCATACGTGGCTAGAATCGCTTGTTCTTGGGATCGAGGCTACGGCTATGAATAACATGAGTGGTAATATTGTTGTAACACATATGAGATGACTTGAATACGATAAATTATTGATTTTACTGGGTTAAGTGAATTGGGCCCAAAAAGGGCCCAAAAATGAAAAGAATGCATGGCCCAAAATGGGTCAAATGACCCATTCTTTCAAGACCTTCTAGACCAAGCATTTAATGCTTTAGAAGTGGATAAGGATGGACATAAATGCTTATAAAAGGGACCAAAAATCTGATTTTTTTTGGTCATTTGGAAGCTCATGCCTTTTGGTCTATTTTTCAATTTATTTTCTCTCAAACCCTAGAAGCTCAAAGACAACTCTTGAAGCAAGATCATCCTATTCCAAGCCTTGGTAAGTATTTATTCTCATGGAATAACATATTATATTCATGGTAGATTATGTATATCATGATAGTTATGTTGGCAAGGTGGTGAATAGTGTATTGTTGCTTTTGGTGGAAGATGTGCCATCTTTGTGAATTGAAAGTGAAAAGAGACTTGATGTCTTAATAAAAAAGCATGGTATGGATAAAATATGAACATGTATGGTGTTATTTTGTTTTTAAACATGCTATTTTCATATAAGTGTCAATTAGGGGATTTTGGCCGAATTGTTGTTGTGAGGTGTGTTGAAAGAAATTGATGGCATAAGTATAATGTGGTGATAATGGAGAGTGGAAAGTGTGAACTTGGAATGAAATGCTATTGGTTATCATGTGTTGGTCAATGTTGGTAATATCTTGGTATTTTTGGAATAATACTTTCATGAATGGTTGTGTCAAGTGGGACATGGCATGTTTAAAGGCAAACATGGGAATGTTACTTATGCATTAAGTAGTTGGTAGTTAATGTTGGCTACGTTGTGTATTTGTGTTGTAGAGTGGAACATGAGGAAGGAGCGGAACGATTGTATGCGCATTTAAGATTGTGTGTTGGTATTGAGAATACAAGGTATGTAAGGTTACTTTGTTCGTATCTTTTTGCGGTACGTCGTATTCACATTGGCATTATGCTAGTCCTATCCCGAAATGTGCTAAGGTATTCTATATCCGTTTAGAAATGGTTATTATTACATATTCCCTACTCATTGATCACTTGGGAATTTTATGTCTCATATTCGTTAGTCCATGTTCCAAAAGCCCAAAAAGGTTATGTTCCAAAGTGCCAATAGTGGCTATACACATACCTCTTGTTCATTGACTTGTGTTGCATGATTCCAATAATGTTATCTATTGTTGAGTCCTATACTCCTCATTCATGAGTTATTGTGGTTCATGGGTTACATAATTATGGACATGTTCCAAAAGTCCCAATCATGTTGTGTTCTTGCGTTTTCAAGAGTGTTGTGGCTATGTACATACGTTAATCTCTCATCACTGATTGTATCACTTTCTCATAAGAGGATGAATCAATTCCTCATAAGTATCAACCTATCAAAAGTAAGAATAAAGTAATGCACATTTTTTGATGGTTATGATCAAGTATGGGTGGCAGCTTTGGGGGCAAAAATGCCTAGCTCAAGCCGATCCCGAAGTGATTGGATCAGGGGGCAGTCCTGGGGGCATAAGCCTAGCTCGGACCGATCCTGATAGGGGGCAGGTCTAGGGGCATAAGCCTAGCTCGACCCAAACTTGATATGTTGATTGATAGGTGGCAGGTCTAGGGGCATAAGCCTAGCTCGACCCGATCCCGATGTATGTTGCTTTATGGGTGGAAGGTCTAGGGGTATAAGCCTAGCTCGACCCGATCCCAACATCACATGATGTGATGTGAAGACCCACTGATCAGTCGGGGCCCGGGTACGTTATGATATGAGCAATGAGGAATAAATCATAAAGGGAAGAACTTAATTTATGTAAGCTACATTGTTCCACATATGCAAATCGATGAGTTGTTCATGTTGCCTATCCTATTACATTTTGATTCTATTGATGTATTTATGACAAGTTTCACATGGCCTTACATACTCAGTACATTCTCCGTACTGACCCCTCTTGGGGGCTTACCTTACTTGCTGCAGGCGCAGGTACTAGTAGACCTCCACTGTAGGTCGCGGATCTTTTGCCGACTTTTGGTGAGCTCCACTTGGTTCGGGGCTTTCTGAGTTGCCATGTACATTTATTTTGGTATTGTATATGAGTACAGAGCGGGGTGTTGTCCCGACTCTTGGTTTGCATAGTCATGTATTTCAGCTAGAGGCTTTTGTAGACTTATATGGGAACAGAATGTAAGATATGTATGCTCATTTTGGTTTGTTGGCCCCAACGGCCAAGTTGATATATATATATATATATATGGCATATGTTTCCATATCCATTTCCATATCCATGACTTTTTCGTAGTTGCATGGGGTTGCATAAGGTCCATATGAGGAGATGCATGCAAGTATTCATAAGAAAAGATTGGTTCTCTCGGGCCATGTCGGCTTCGGGTGCCAGTCCGGCCCGAATGGGATTTTGGGTCGTGACATTAATATACCGAGATTTCACTGCACATTTGATATTTTTTAACAAAGGATTTTTTAAAATTGTTATGTGATTTGATTGCATTTTGGTTTAGGTTGCAGGGAAACAAATTGTGTGCACAAAAGTAAATCCCGCTATAATGAGGCCGCTATAGCAGGATAGGGACGCTATAGTGGGATATGCACTGATTAATGCAGAAAATACTCCAAAAACATTATTTTTCATTTCATTCTCATTTGGGCATATTTGTGGCGAATTAGGGCGGATTCCACCAATTTTCCATCAAAACTCTTCGTAAATGTAAGTTAATCACTTCCATTAACTAGTTTTTCGAGTATTAACTCATAAAATCACTAGTTTACGGGTCTTGGAGAGGATTTAACTTGACCTAACTTATTTTTCTGGTGCAATGAGGTGAATTGGGTAGAAAACCCCTGGGTTTTGGTTAAAAGTTGTTAAATTACTCTTGCATGACTATAATTCACCATTGTAACTATGAAATTGGTAGGATATAGGTGGAATGATCATAGAAAACCCTAGAATGGGAGGAATGATCCTGAAATTAGCCATGGGTTTTGGGATTAGGTTAGAATCTTTGATATTGTTAGGTCATTTGGTTGATTATGTATTGTATTGATGTTTTTAGACCACAATCAAGTCAAGGTTGTAAGAAAAGGCAAAGCTCAAGTTCGTTAGAGCATTTCGGGCTAGGATTGAGGTAGGTGATAGTTTAATGTAGTTAAAACCCAACTTGTTTTATGTGTGCATGATAATTGTTACTTTGTATGCTTGTTACAATGCATGTTCAAGGAATGTGAATGACTAGTTGATATCCTAGGTATTAATCAGATGCAATGAACTTATATTAAAAGCTTGTTGGTTTTATAAGTGTAATTGTCATTATCATTGTGGTTGTAATTGTAGTGATATCTGTTGATTATTATGGGATGTTCCAATATTTGGACATCTTCACAGGATTGGTTGGTATAAGATTGGTAGGCACTTGATGTCTGGGATTGGGTACATGAACAGGAGTTCATCCCCTGCAGGTCATGGCTAGTGGACGACCATAAGACTCTTGGTATTTGTGTATAAGGGATAGGTAAGGGTGATGGTTCCTTGAGTGAACTGGGTTTATGTGATTACTTGTTATATTTGGCTCCTTGAGTGAACCGGGTTTATGTGATGACTTGTTATATTTGGTTCCTTGAGTGAACTGTGCCTATGTGTTGACTTGTTATAATTGGTTTCTTGAGTGAACCGGGATTTATGATTATTAATATGGTTGTTGTTGGAATGGATCCCTGAGTGGTTCGGGCTAAATTATAAATGATTGGTATAACTCTTCAAATGTCAATCTACTGATGTAATTGAGACATGGTCAGTATTTTGTTGTTGAGTCATGGTTTGTTGACTTGGATTCTTATTGGTAGTCATGGTCTTGAGTTGAGTTGTTGTCCATTTTGACTTATACTTAACTGAATTCTCTTGTGTTGTTGAACAAGGTTAAGTGTCATAAACTTGAGGTAAAGTTGGTAAGTGTTTCATGGTTGTACTTGTGTTACTAAGTTATGGTTGCTTGTTCACATATCTTATTTTGGGGTTGGTCGATGATCCTACCAGTACACCGTTGTTTTTTATGTGCTTATACTACACATGCTCTTCTTTTTATTGAGTGCAGAGCATCTTTCGACGACTGTTTAAGACCTCAGCTGTAGAGTGGATCATATTCGAACTCAAGGGTGAGCTACATCTTCCAGTCTGCCATGAGTTCTCTACTTTTTTCCTATCCAGTTGTTTTGGACTTGGATGTTTCCTTATTTTTGGGTTGAATCCATTTAATTGACATTTGTAGTATTTTGGTACAATGACTTTCAGATTCTAGGGGTGTTTACGCATTCGTTATTTTTGCATTTAGTATTTCTATTAGAATGTTCGATATTTTGGTTTAATTAATGAAAAATAACTAGTTGCCTTATTTTGGCTAAGTGTTGGGTTTAATGGTCTTAGATTAGATGGTTATCCCACCAGAAGATTAGTGTGGGTGTTACTCGCGACGGGTTTGGGTCGTGATAAAAAATAATAACTAAAACTAACTAAAAACTAAATTTAAGAGTGAATAAATAAGAATCATACTTTGAAAGTTGAATCTGAAAATGAAAACTTGAGGTATGGAGAGTTAGTGAGATTATTTTCTTAGAGAGAAAGATTTTTGAAGTGAAAAAGTGGAGGAAAAAGGGTGGGAATCAGGTAGTGTTCGAAAAAAAATTACTTTTTCAGTTTTTTCAAAAATCAAGATTTTTTTTTTTGAGTACTGTGGGGGCCATGAGTAACGCCTCAGTGCAAATTTCACTGATTTTTCATTATTTACTAGTAGTAGAACTAGAAACTACTACTAGTACATTGTGTTGCCTGCCAAGTAGCGTCTTATTTAACGTCATAATGAAGTCGCCCAATTTACACCTTGCAATTAAGTATAACACAATATTTTATCAAATATAGAACCCAACTAGGTTGGGGTCGATCTCACAGGGAATATCGCTTGAAACCATGTCAATCTAGTTATTTAAACTAGTAGTCATTTATTTTTAAGGGGGGGGGGGAGTTTGAAGTTACAGTTAACAGTTTGTAAACTTTAGTAACCAAGTAACAGAGTATTGGAATATTGTTTGTATCAATTAATAAGAATGAACGATGATGCAATAACAGATACGCAGAAATGAAAAGAAACAAAGAAATAAAGAAACTCAAAACAGGAAATCGAAACCCTAAAACTAAGAACAAGAAATTAAGATAAAAGATAGAAGAAAGACACAAGCATAAGATCTAATAGGCAACCATGTCTATACTAAATCCAATACCTCCTATTAAGAATCCAAACAAGCACCTATACTATAGATCCACCCTTAAGAGGAATGATTTCCTTAAGCAAGCAATCCCATCAACATTCAATAGCAACTAAGGCCTTAGCCTAAACTCTCAAAAGAGTTTTTACTCATCAATTCACTATATCAAAATGGTCTAAGTCTAAAAATGAGTTAATCTCCATTATTTATAGCCTACACTAATAATTACATAAATATTCTTAATAAAATAAGGGACTTTTAAGTATGAGGCTTGCATGTCAAGAATAGCCACTTTGCGTTCATAGCCTCTTTCTCCCTTTTTCGCCTTTCTTACTTGTAATTCCACTTTAACATATTCTTGAGATCCAATTCTTCATTTCATAATATTGATGAAACTCAGCTTGCGTCATAGAATAAGTGTTAGAACAAGGGTTAAAAAATTCACCAACATGCCAAGAATTCACAAACTTATGATATATCCAAGCATCAACTATCTTCATGAAAAATAAAACTTCATATGCACAAAGAACTTGACTATTCAAACCATCTTGAAATAAGGGTACCTATTCAAAGCATCTTGAAATAAGGGTATCATAAAGGAACCAATGGAATCAACATAATGCCAAGTAGGTATGCACATATTGGTTCTAGTAGACATGAAGCACAAATAATCCTCTATTTCAAGACAAAACCACTTTTGAGATAAATCCATGACCAACTCCCACACATGCAAAGTGTCACCGGGGTCAAAAGGAAAGATTGTACACCCATCTCATTTAAGAGAACATTCAAGTACTCCATTCAAACCCATATCAACATAAGAGATGCACTCATTACAAGTATGAGCATCATCATATGCAAATAGGTAGTAAAGAAATGTGTCTCGCAAAATTTCATCATCCATGAGGTCCTCACTTATAAGATCACTATTATATTCAAAAATATCATCAAGCATGTTTTCAAGAATAGGACAACCCAAAGAAGAAGTATCAAATTTCAAACAAGTATCACCCTCCTTCTCAAAAGAAGAATCCCAAAATTGACACATACAAACACTAACATCAAGGAGGTTATAACTCAAGTCATCACATGAATTACTTAATTCATCCTTATCTTCATCAAAATAAAGGTGAGGTGTCATATAAAGATTCATAATCAAGACCATTATCATAAGGACAATCGGTAGCTGGGTTTCCTAAATAATCAAGCAAATCAAGGTTATATTTACCCAAAGAATCATCCCTTTTCAAGAAAGAGAGATTGATATCAACAACTGGATAGTTAGTACAATCTTCACTCAACTCTATAATTGTAATGAACTTCAAGAAATAGGACAACAAGTAAATTTTAAGCGTATTATCTTTCTTTTCAAACATATCATTCTCTCTACTCTTCTCATCATATGACAATGTATTATTATTTAAAGCACAAGTGTCAATACTAGGTGGACTCAAATCGATCTTGCAAGAAGAATAAATTTGGTCATCAATAGGATCAAATAGTGTATGAACACAATAAAAAAATATATTATCACTATATGGCAAACAATTACATGATAATGTACTATCATTCAAGGCACAACTGTCAATACTAGGTGAATACAAATCGATCTTGCATGAAGAATCAATTCAGTCATCAATAGGATCAACTAGTAAATGAACAGTCTCAACAAAGATATTACTATGTGGTAAAGAATCATTAAGCTCATATAAAGACAAGTTATCACTCACAGTATATTCATTTGAAATTTTAAAAATGTCAAGTTTAGCTATATACCTTGAGGCTCACAAGAAGGATGTTCTTTTCCTTGAAACGATGCTCCCACTCTCATGTATTTAGGCAAGCCAATCTGCTTAGTCCAATAAATTAGCAAATTTTTCAAATCCTTAAGTGTACGCTCCTTATTGGAAACTTGTGTTCCTTCAATCGCCATGCTTTTTGTAATGGCTCGTTTCGTCGTTACTGAAAATATATAAGGTTAAAGCATAATAACCTCTTTCATCATAAGTTATATGAACAATTCCTTAGTATGGTAGTTCATTAGACATGAAATAAGGTCATACAATACCCCTAACACAAAGTTAAGTTGGAAGTGTTCTTACCGATTGATCTTAGAGCTAAGTTTAAACTAGGGTCAACATCAACTGAGCATGTCTCCTTGAATATAATGATTTGTGGGTCCCAATACCCATCAAATGAAATATCTTTGAGTCTTATTTCCAATGCATATGACCGTTTGTTAATCTTCCTTAGAAGTAAAAAGTTATGGTCATTTTACTGAAAACTGTCTGGGCTGAAAAATTAACAGCAGCAGCGGTAACGGGCAGCTTTTAAGTCTGTTTTGGATGGTTTTTTGGGTTTTAACTCAAAAACTTCATCCCAAATACCTAGGGGGCGATTTTCCAAGTCCTTGGGCCAAAATTCTTCATTGAGGTAAGTTTTTCCATCATCTTCTTCGTCTTTCAATCTACTAACATCTTAGAATCATTAGAACAATCTTTAATGGTGAAATTCTTGGGAATTTGAACCCTAAGTTCAGAGATTTTGGGAAAAACCTGTAGGTTGGGCTAATATCACCTAGAATTACTTCTATATTATTAATTAACGATACCTAACATGAATTAGTGATTCTAAAATATGAAATTGATGGTGAGGGACCTTGAATTTAATAAAAATAGAATCTTTAGCTTTGAAACTCCATTAATAGAGATGGGTTGAATATGATAGAACTATTTAATGGTTAATTCACCATTGGATAATATTTTAGAACATAAATTAAGATAGAATTAGTGGGTGGAATTTCTTCAAAGAGTAATGCTTAATTACCCCTATAATTATTTGATTTCTAGATGATTGAGATAATGGAGGCATGAAGTGAAGGAAAGAGCAACCTTGGTGTGGCTTGCTTATTCCAAGATCTTTGCTCGAGGTAGGTTATGGATTAACGTGTAGTAGACTTGGATTAGTTGCATGTAATAACTGTAGTTGATGGAAGATTTCATGTCTAGTCCTACGGGCACGGAGTTTGGATGGATAAAACATAGAAATAATGTAATAATGATATAATTGTGTGTTATTGTGTTTTGAGTGGATCCCTTGATGGGTGTTTGTACTTGTATAACTTACTTGATGATTTATAGAGCTTACTATGTGAATGTGAATATATTATAATAATAGAAGAATTAGTTTACCTTCTAATCAATAGATCTAGTCTTTAATACCTTAAAAAGGGTGAACCCGATATTGTGTATACTTGAAGTATGAGATATTATTGCTAGAAGATAGCTAGGAGGATTTATTATGATAAGAGGAGGTGATAGTATAACTTAAGAATCTAAATTCAAGTTTTGCTAAGTGTTAGAAAGTAAGATGTATAAAGGTGTATGACTCTAGCTAAATTTGTAAGTTGAATAGAGCCAAATAGTTGAATGATTGACTAAAGGGTATAGTGTCTTGAACTTAGTAATGACTTGAGTGTAAGGGTTACTAGTTAGTAACTAAATTTATCATTTTCAAATATGAATAAAAAAGAGTTAGATTGGTTAATGAAATTGTCACGCCCCGAGTTCCAACGAGGCGGACTGGCACCCAAAGCCGATGAGGCCCGAGAGAACCAATCTTTGCTCACGTACACTTATACGTATGTCTCTATGTGAACATCATTATATATCATGCAACTATGCTGAAGTCATGGAAACATATGCTATATATATATATATATATATATGAAACTTGGCCGTTAGGGCCATCAAGTGAAACTGAACATACATCTCTTACATTCCTCATCTCACATATGTCTACAAAGCCTCTACAGATACATTTACATAGCCAAACTAGAGTCGGGATAAGTCCCCGCTTTATACAGCATTTACAATACCAAAATCAATGTACACTATGACTCGAAAAGCCCCGAACCAACTAGAGCTCACCAAAAATCTGCAAATTACCCGCACTCTACTGTGGAGGTCTACTAGTACCTGTGCCTGCAGCAAGTAAGGTAAATCCCCCCAAGGGGGTCAGTACGAAGAATGTACTGAGTATGCAAGGCCATATGAAACTGTATGACACATAAATACTTCAATGAATTCATATAAAAATGAATAACCAATATGAATAAGTCATTATTTTGTATATGTGGAACCATGTACCTTACATTCATTACAACAACCCACCGTTCTTTATGTTTGGAACTATGTACTTTACGTTCATTACATTCTTTGCTTCTGTATTCACTCATCATCACCTGTGCTATATCGTACCCAAGCCCCAACTGATCAGTGGGTCTTTACATAAAATAACGTTATGTTGGGATCGGCTCGATCTAGGCTTATGCCTCTAGAGATACCACCCATGAATCAAAGCATCGGGTTCGGCTCGAGCTAGGTTATTACCTCTAGAGCTCCCACCCATAAACCAACATATCAGGTTTGGCTCGAGTTAGTTTTTTACCTCTAGAGTTACCCCCTATCAGGATCGGTCCGAGCTAGGCTTATGCCTCTAGGACTGCCCCCTGATCCAATAATCTCGGGATCGGCTTGAGCTAGGCGTTTCGCCCCCAAAGCTACCACCCATACTCAATCATTAACCACATATATGCATTACTTTGTTCTTTACTTTTGAGATTGATACAATGATAGTCATAATTTTATTTGAAGCTTTGGATCAATAATCAATGAGTAAGAGACATGTGAATAAACATTATTGGAAACATTACCTCATTGGAAGCATAACATTATTGGAACCATTGGACAATAATCAATGAATAAGAGACATGAGTATAACCACTATTGGAACTTTGGAACACAACCTTATTGGGCTTTTGGAACATTAGTCAATGACTATGAGACATGTGAATCACAATTGATCAATGAGTAAGAAACATGTGAGAATGACAATTGATAACCGGATATAGGATACCTTAGCACATTTCAGGATAGGACAAGTGTAATGTCAAAGCGAATACTATGTGCTGCAGAAGGATACGGACAGAGTAACCTTACATACCTTATCTTCCCAATATGAATACACAATCCAATATGTGAGTACAACAATATTGCTCCTTCCTTACGTTTCACTCTACATCACAAGCACATAACGGAACCAACACAACCACAAGCTACATTCCAAGTGTATAAGAAGACCATGAGTTACATGATTCCCCTATAACATTATTTCACCCTTTACAATACCATTCATGGACAAGACATCACAAATCAATATCTTTTCACACCAATTCCCTCCTTTACATGTTCTCATTAACACCACATCACAATGAACCCATCAAGTTACTCCAATGCATTTTATAACCAAAATTCCATAATTTACTCATATCAAAAAATAACAAATTATGGACATAACCACATCATACATGTTGATATTTCATCCATACCATGCACTTTCATCAAAACATCAAGTCCTTTTTCAAGTTTAATTCACAAAGATGACACATCTTTTACAAAAACACAAAAGTGCCCTATTCAACCTTGCCAACATAACCATCAAGATCTACACCATATCTCATGTATATCATCTATTAAATCACAAGAATAAACACTTACCCAAGCTTGCAAGGTTATGATCTTGTCCAAAATGTCCAAAGAAAAATAGTTGCCTTAGGGTTTGGAAAAGAGAGAAATATCTCTAGAAAATGTTTAGAAAGACATGAGAATGACAAATGAATTAAAAATCAGCTTTGGTGCCTTTATATAGTACTCATTTCATCCTTAGCCAAACTTAATCAATAATTGAGGTGTTTTACTTGGTCAAATGGAAGAATGGGTCATTTGACCCATTGGGCCATGTCTTTTGGCTTCATTTTGGGCCTCAAATTGGCCCATTAACACATATTATCTTAGCCCACAAAAATCAATGTGTAATCCATCATATATCTCATGTTTATTTAATTCCATAATCGTCACGACAATATTCACTTACGAGATTCCTGATCGTAGCCTCAATCGCAAAAATAGAAATTCTAGTCGCTCATGGCTTCTTTGAACATAATTTGTTAAAATACTTGTGACGAAGAATTCACCCCAACTCATATGTTAAACGCGCTTAAGAATAGTCCTACTTTGATGGAGTAATGATACCATGACTCAAAGGTCTCATATACATCATAATAGTCGAAGAAAAATTTTGGTGAAAACCACCCCGGCACGCCGCTTGGAGTGCCCCTTTGCTGCATGTGCAAACAAAAATTTGGGCCAGAGCAGCCTGGCACGCCCTCTGCAGCGCCCCATGCCAAATTTTTGATTTTGACTTTTCTTTGCGGATTTGGTTGGATCTTTCAAGTCCCAACCTTTTGCTTACCTCTTAGCTTTAAGATTCTTTGCTTGGATGTCCCTTAAACCTCAATTTTTCACCCCACAAATGCTCCACAAAGTCACAAATGCCACCCACTACGAAGGTCTAATCACATTTACTAGCACACTATCAAATTTTTCCATCAATAGCAATATGAAATTCGTACTTATGGCTCTCGAAACCTAGGTAAGCATGGCTCAAGGTTATCAAGTAGGGTCAGGAAGGTACGGGGTGTTACAGAAATAGAATGATGAATTAGAGTGTAGTTATCAATCCTGATGGAATGTGTACTCCTAAAATAGATACTTGATTAATTGATCTTAATACATGTTTGTGATTTATGATTGGGTTGATAATGCTCATTTGAGTAAGTGGTGAGTTGACCTTTGGAAATACTTGTCATTTCACGTGTTAGTGGATATTCGTTTTGTTACTTGGAATAATTAGGTTGTTGATTATTTACTGCATTTACTTAGTTGTCATTAATTGTAAGTTCTACTTTGATCATTGTGACTTGCATCCGATTTGAATTGGGTGTTTGTGATTTGTTGTCGAGCACTACTTATGATTATTGACTGCATTTGTATATTCATACACGTTGATGGTGATTTGTGATGGTGTTGTGAAGATGAGTTAATTATATTAGATCATAGTAGCTAAATAGCGATGATAATGATGATGTGATTACATTGATAATAATTTCGAGAATGAAATTGATAATGATGATGAGATGATATTGATGATTATATTGAGATCATGATGAAATGATAGGATGATGATGATGTTGAGATGAGAATGGGATGATACGTACATCTTACATACATGCACTCATCATATGCATTTGAATGTATATTATATTTATATGTTGTTGATGGTTCCTTGAGTAGACTGGTTATGTTGATGATTGTGATTGTGCATTATAGCAAAGGGTGAATATAAGGTACGTCCTAGATTATGTATAAGTATTATTCTCCTGTAATTAGTTATACACGTGATATATATTATAGTGCCTCTTATGGTTATGTTGTTGATATTAATAATTATCTTAGTTGTTGCAATCTCAATAGTTAATGGTAGTATAATAGGGATCAAGGGTTGTCAAGAAAAAGGATTAATGAAAGAGAGAGAGATAAAAGTACATAGAGTTGTCGTAATAAGGTAAGTGCATAAGAATTATGGGTTAAAGTAATTCATGGAATCTAGTAGTTAGTCACGCCCTAAGGGTAGAGTAATAATGCTATAATAAAGAAAATGCGGTAAGATGTGAAGTTGAAGTAGGTTAAGTATGTTTAGTGATTAAACTTGTATGCTTGTCATGATTTCTTCTTGTTGCTACATGTTACTAGATATTTCTAACCCTAGTCGGCCAATGATACCTACCAGTATGTGTGGTTATGTTGATACTACACTTACTATATCTCTATTTGGGGATATAGCCATGATACAGGTCAGCTAGAGTTTTTATAGGTCCAACGGTGATTTTTCTTCAGCAGCTCCTGTCATCCTACTCATACATGGATGTTGTGTCTCGAGTCCTTCGTTCATTTATTTAGTGCTCTTGCGGTTTAGACTAGGTTTTAGGGTATTTGTCTTTTAACTTCCGTAATGTAATTGTGTAATAAAGCATGTTGAATAAGAAATTCTTCTTTTATTTAAGAGACTAATTATATTTAAATTTGTTTATTATATCTTCCGCACTTAATTGAATGGTTGGGTGGTAAGGGTTCTTCTATCTAGGATAAAGTTGGGTAGGTGCCCGCATTTTAGATCGTGACAAGATGGTATCAGAGCCCAGGTTACGGATCTCCCAGTACAAGAGCAAATATTGAGTAGATTCCCCAGGTTACCGATCTCCCAGTACAAGAGAAAATATTGAGTAGATTCCTGTGGATTGGTGTGCTTACGTCCACATCAAATCTGTAGGAAGCTACAAGGCATCTAGGAAATCAATCTCACTTTCTTCTCTCCTATCGTTCTATTTCAGTGTTGTCTCCATTAGTTGAGTCCAATTGGTATCTAGCAAATTCCAGTTGGTATCTCAACAACCACAATTGGGATTAGTTGATCCCAATTGGTATCTCGATAACATTCGAAAGGTTGGAATAGTGTTATTCTAACTGGTAGAGGTCAATAATAGGTGTAGGACTTGTATACTTGTATTGTGAATTATATTTTGAATGAATGATATGTGCACCTTTTAGGTGGTTATCCTGTTTGCTATAGTGAATATTGTAGTTGTAAGTGTTGTTGGTAAGCATAACTCTTTCGTTAATTGATCGGTTATGCTTAATGGAAAAATATTTGTGTTTTAAATATTTTTGGTTATGTTATGATAGAATACTACGTGTATTCCTTATGTGGATTATTACTGCATTGAGCATGTTATTGCTTTACTATTTGATGGTTGAATTTCATAAGTGTTAGTGATCATTATGATTGATATGAGATGAGTTTTTACAAGAGAATATCCGTGAATCATAAAGGCTGGGTGTGATTTTGAGGTATGTCTTGATTTCTATTTGGTCTATAACGATATACTTAGGATCCTTATGAACCTTTGATGATTATAATTGGGATCCTTGTGTGGTCTGAACCTTTAATGGCTATAGTTGGGATCCTTGTATGGTCCAACCATTGGTGACTATATCCAGACCTGAAATGCTATTGGGTCATCCTTATGTGAATAATTCAGTTAATGAGTTGACTTGCTAATGATGCCTTAATAAGTAATTGGTTAAATTGAGATGAACTTAGTCATTTTACACAACCTTGGTGGATTGAACGTAAGGTAAGTTGTGTAGTTGATATCACTAATGCAAGGTAAATTGACTAGGTATATAGAATTAGTAAGTTAAATATTAACTGTGTGATTGACAATTATGTAGCTTATTTGGTTAGTGACTTGAATAATTTTAGGAAGGTAAAGGCGTTAATATCCTAAAGGTAGACTAACCGGTTGTACAAAACCCATGGTGTCTATAAATGAAAAAAATTGGCTAAGTTTTAAGGATTTGAATAAAATGATAGTTTGATAATGTTCATAGGCTTAGTGAGGAGGCAGGGCTACTAGATTGACCTTTTAGTTGGCTGAATATGGTTTGATATTGTTTAAATACTTATAGTATGGGAATAATTATCGGTTAATTGCATCCCTTGAAGGTAGTGTAGTTGAGTAGATAAGGTTGGTGAAATAAGTTAGCTTGATTTTGGTTGATGGTCTTTAGTATAAGGTCGATCGAGGGAGTAGAGTTATTAGATGTGTTTATGCATATTCATACCCCTTTTGTTGTTGCATGATAATACTTGGTTAATATTGCTCCTTATGGTAGGGGTCGAATAAACTAATGTGAGTGTGGTGAAGAATTTATGTGCTAATGAAAAATCATAGTGGTATGATTGGTGGTGGTGTCATGTTATAGCATTGGTTAGGGTGTAAGTACCCCACTAAACTTTTTCCTAATATAGGGATGACAACCTCGGAGTAGTGTGGTTTTGGTTAAAAATTTGGCGTTGTGTGAATTAGTGTTTCATGGTGTTTTGATTGGTGGATTTTAGTGGTTAATTGTTAGAGGACGAGTTTAAGAAGTCGTAGAAACTTTCGACACGTAAAACGGGTTGGTAGAACTCCGATTATAGCAATTGTTGTGAAAGGGTTACTTTGTGATGTCGAGTTTTGAAGGGTGTGTTGCAAAATATCCTAAACTGAGATGAGGTCTTGGGTTACTGCCTCAAGACTGCTATAGTGGTAAAAGTACCACCACAGTGGTGACCTCAATAGGCCGGCGAGCTGCTACAGTAGTAATTTTACCGTCCCAGTGGTAAAAATATAGGTTTCAATTTTTCATTCCTTATTATTTCCGTTGTTGCCCCAAATATTCATGCATTGTATTATCGTATGGTGTTTCAGGTATTGTAGATGATTCATTACATAAATTTCATTACGGACGTATTCCTTGGGTTATAGTGACCATGCTTTGTGCCAAGGGCTTAGTGGCCTGTGGTGAGTAGGCTGGTTGGGCAGCAGTTAGCGTTACCTATAGGACACTGGTTCGTTAAGTGTTACTAATTTGTTTTAGAATTGGATCAGAGGTTGCGTTAATTTCTTAATCTTTGTGTATGCACTCTGAGAATCATGCTAAAAAATTCTCCTCTCACCATTGACTATTCGGGGATGAACGATGGATAAATTGATATCTAATATAACGACCCATTCCATCATTACTAAAAATATCTACGGTAAAAATATAACAGCCTCTTTCATTATAAGTTATAAGACAAATTCTTTAGTATGGGAGTGCATTAGACATGAACTAAGGACATACAATACCCCTAGCACAAAGTTAAGTTAGATGTGTTCTTGCCAATTGAGTTTCGAGCTAAGTTTAAACTAGGGTCAACTTCAAACGAGCATATCTCCTAGAATATAAAGCATCATAAGCCCCAATACCTACCAAATGAAATATCTTTGATGTAACACCCCGTACCTTTTTGACCCTACTTGCTTGGTGATCTAGGGCGCATTTATATGTCATATTTGAACCATGTTTACCTTAGTTTTGAGAGCAATAAGTGCATATTTTGTATTGGTTTTGATGGAATATTGATATTGTACTAACGTCCGCAAAGAAAAGTCGAAGAAAGGGAAAAAATCAAAATTTTAAGGTCAGGGGCGTGCCAAGCCGCTTTCTGCCAAAATTTTTATGGCACAGGCAGCAAAGGGGCTCGCCCAGGGGCGTACCAGGCCGCTCTGGCTCCCCTTTTCTAGAGCTGAAATTCAGCTAAGTCTCAGGGGCACCCAGGGGCGTGCCGGGGTGCTTTTTGCCAAATTTCTTCTCCAATTATTAGTCTATTAAGAGGACTCTTGGGTTATGGTATCATTATTCCATCGTAGTAGGACTACTCTTGAGCGAGTTTGGCATCCAAGTTGGGGTTAATTCGTCGTCATAATTATTTTATCAAATTATGTTAACTTAAGCCATGAGTGGCTCAAATTGCCTATTCTTGGGATTGAGGCTACGAACATGAATCTCGCGGGTTGAATATTGTCGTAACATTTATGGAATTATTTAAATAGGAGATTATTGGGGTATTACACATCGAATTTGGTGGGCTAAGTTAACATGTGTTAATGGGCTCAATTTAAGGCCCAAAATGGATTAAAAGACATGGCCCCAAAAGGGCAAATGACCCATTCTTCCATGTTGACCAAGTAAACATGTCATTTAATGCCAAGAATTGGATAAGGATGACTTGAGGGCCTATATAAAGTGGAAAAATCAGATTTTTATTCACATAAACACACATGCCAATCTATACATTTCCACAAGATATTTCTTTAAGCTCTCAAAACCCTAAGTCATCTGTTTGGACAAGATCATCATTTTTCAAGCTTGGGTAAGTGTTTACTCTTGTGCTTTAATATATCATGTGCATGAGAGATGGTGTAGATCATGATGGTTATGTCTAAAAGTGTGAGTAGTGCACTTTTGCTTTTTGCTAAAAGATGTGTCATCTATGGGATTTGAACTTGAAAGGAGACTTGAGGTTTTGATGGAAGTGAATGGTGTGGATGAAATATCAACATGTATGGTGTGGTTATGTTCTTAACTTGTTTTTTTTTTCTATATGTATAACTTGTGGGATTGTTGTGGAATTGTTGTTATGAAACGTATTGAGGTGACTTGATGGAGTAATTGTGATGTTGTGTTGAAGGGTAAGTGTAAAGTATAAACTTGGTGTAAAATGCTATTGGTTTATGATGCCTTGGTCAATGTATAGAATGTTGTGGTATTGTTGGTGTGACAATGCCGTGAATGGTATTGTAAAGGGGTGAAATGACGCTATAGGGCAATCATGTAACTCATTGTCATTATGCGTTTGTAGTAGTTAGTTGTTAACGTGAGCTCCGCTATGTACTTGTGTTGTAGAGTGAAATGTAAAGAAGGAGCTGGACTATTGTATTCACATATAGGATTGTGTATTCATATTGGGAAGATAAGTTATGTAAGGTTACTCTTTCCGTATCCTTCTGCAGCACATAGTGTTCACATTGTCATTGTACTTGTTCCATTCCGAAATGTTCTAAGGTATATCATTTCAGGTTGTCATCTATTGTTATTCGCATGTATCTTATTCATTGACTAGTGTTCCAAAGTTCCAACAATGTTACAATCAATAACGTATCACTCTACCAATAACGCATCACTCTTATAATATAAGAATTGAAGTAATGCATACTTGTTGAGTAAGGGTGGCAACCCAAAGGGGCAAAATCCTAGCTAGGGGCAATCCCGAATGAATATTGGGAACGGGTGGCAACTCAAAGGGGCGTAAGCCTAGCTAGAGGCAATCCCGGATGAATATTGGGAACGGGTGGCAACTCGAAGGGGCGTAAGCCTAGCTAGAGGCAATCCTGAATAGGTGGCAACTCAAAGGGGCGGAAGCCTAGCTAGAGGCAATCCCGACAGATTATATGAATGATATCACATGAAAAATATTTGGTGAATGATTGTGACAATGATATGAACGAAAACGAAAGAAATGAATGCAATATATACGACTCCACACATGTATATTATGGTGGCTAATCTATATTGCCCACCCACTGGTACTTGATTTCATTGAAATCCTTATATATCATGCAGTTTCATATGAGCCTTACATACTCAGTACATTATTCGTACTGACATCCCTTGGGGGACTTACCTTACTTGCTGTAGGCACAGGTGCTAGTAGACCTCCACAGTAGGTTGCGGATTGTTTGCCGATCTTTGGTGAGCTCCAGTTGGTTCGGGGCTTTTCGAGTCACATGTGTACATTTGTTTTGGTGTTGTAATGTTGTATAAAGTGGGGACTTGTCCTGACTTTAGGATGATTATGTATATGTATCTGTTAAAGTCTTTGTATACGTATGTGGTGAGATAAATGAAAGAATGTATGTCTATTTTGACTTGGTGGTCCTAACGGCCAAGTTTCATATATGTATATATCACATGTTTCAATGACTTCCGCTATTAGCATCTTGTATCTATATGTGATGGTGATGTTTCTTGAATGACATGCATATGAATGGACATGGATGAAGATTGGTTCTCTCGGGCCTTATCGACTTCAGGTGCCAGTCCGCCCTGTTGGAATTCGAGGCGTGACATTTGAGTCTTCTTTCCAACACATCTGACCAATTGTTAATCCTCCTTTGGAGTAAAAGGTTATGAGCATTTTACTGAACACCGTCCGGACTGAAAAATTAACCACAGCAGTGGTACCACTGCGGCGGTAAATCTGCTACAGCAACGGTAGCTGGGTAGCTTTTAAGTCAGTTTTGGATGGGTTTTTAGGTTTTAACTCAAGAAACTTCATCCCAAATCCCTAGGAGGCTATTTTCCAAGTCCTTAGGTGAAAATTCTTCGTTGAGGTAAGTTTTTTCATCATCTTCTTTGTCTTTCAATCCAATAACACCTTAGAATCATTAAAACAATCTTTAATGGTGGAATTCTTAGGGATTTGAACCCTAAGTTCATGAGATTTTGGGCAAAACCTATGGGTTGGGTTAATATCATCTAGAATTACTTCTAGACTGTTAATTAATGATTCCTAACATGAATTAGTGATTTTAAAATATAAAATTGATGGTTGGGGACCTTGAATTCAATAAAAATAAAATCTTTAGCTTTGAAACTCCATTAATAGAGATGGGTTGAATATGATAGAACTATTTAATGGTTAATTTACCCTTGGGTAATGTTTTAAACCATGAATTAGGATAGAATTAGTGGGTTAAATTTTCAAAGTAGTTATTCAAAGAGTAATTGCTTAATTACTCCTATAATTGTTTGAATTTTAGATGATTGGGCTAATGAGACATAAAGGGAAGAAAAATGCAACTTTGATATTGTAACACCCCGTACATTTCCGACCCTACTTGATTGGTGATCTAGGGCGTATTTATATGCCTTATTACCAACTTTGAACCATGTTTACCTTAGTTTTGAGAGCAATCAGTACGTATTTTGTATTATTTTTGATGGAATATTTGATATTGTGCAAATAAATGTGATTAGACCCTTGTAGGAGGAGTTTGCGACTTTTTGGAGCATTTTTGGAGTAAAAAGTGAGGCTTGAAGGACTTCCAAGCAAAGGATCTTAAAGATAGGAGGCAAGCTAAAGATTTGAACTTGAAGAATACAACCAAATCCGCAAAGAAAAGTGGAATAAAGGAAGAAAATTGGAGTTTAAGTGTCAGGCGCGCCAGGCAACGTGCCGGGCCGCTTTTGACAGAAATTTTGATGGCATGGACAGCAGAGGGGGACTCCAGGTAGCATGTCAGGCTGCTTTTGACAGAAATTTTGATGGCATGGACAGCAGAGGGGCACTCCAGGTAGCATGGCTACTTTTGACAGAAATTTTGATGGCATGGACAGCAGAGGGGCACGCCAGGCAGCGTGCCGGGCCGCTTTTTGCCCAATTTCTTCTCCAACCACCAGTCTATAAATAGGGATCTTGGGTTATTGTATCATTATTCCATCTTGGTAGGACTACTCTTGGGCGATTTTGGCATCCAAATTAGGGTTAATTCTTCTTCCTTTTTATTTTTATTTCTTTTTATAATTTTTATCAATTTATGTTAAATTAAGCCATAAGTGGCTAAAATTGCTTATTCTTGGGGTTAAGGCTACGAACATGAATCTCGTGAGTTGAATATTGTCTTAATATTTATGGAATTCTTTAAACACGAGATAGTTGGTAGATCATGCATTAAATTTGGTGGGCTAAATTAGCATGTGTTAATGGGCTCAATTTAATGCCCAAAATTAAGTCATAAGACATGGCCCAAATGGGGAAAAATGACCCATTCTTGTGTTGACCAAGTAAGCATAACATTTATGACTAAGTATGTGGCTAAGGATGATCATGAGGGCCTATATAAAGGCAAAAAAATCAGATTTTTATTCCACAAAACACACATGCCATTTCTAGACATATCCAAGATATTTCTTTTATCACTCAACCCCTAAGCCATCACTCCCTTGGACAAGATCATCCTCTTGTAAGATTTGGTAAGAGTTTACTCTCATGGTTTCATATATTATATGCTTAATATGGTGTATAAATCATGTTGGTTATGTTGACAAAGTGTTGGACAGTTCACTATGTGTAAAACTATCTATTTTTGCTCAATCGGTAAAGGGCTTTGCCTTATAAATGTGAAAGGAGACTTGTGGTATTGAAGGAAGTGAATTTAATGGATTAAATATCAAAACGTAAGATGTGGTTATGTCCTTAACTTTCTTTTTCTATGTGTATAAATTGTGGGATTGTTGTGATGCAACGTATTGAGGTGACTTGATGAAGTAATTGTGACATAGTGTTAATGAGGAAGCATAAAGGATAAACTTGGTGTGAAATGCTATTGGTTTATGATGTCTTGGTCAATGTGTGGAATGTTGTGGTATTATTGGTATGCCAATGCCACGAATTGTATTGTAAAGGGTAAAATGACGTTATAGGGTAATCATGTAACTCATTGTCGTCTTATGCACTTGTAAGGTAGCTAGTTGTTAACATGATCCCCGTTATGTACTTGTGTTGTAGAGTAAAACGTAAGGAAGGATATGGATTATTGTATTCACCTATAGGACTGTGTATTGATATTGGGAAGATAAGGTATGTAAGGTTACTCTTTCTGTATCCTTCTACAACACATATTGTTCGCATTGACATTGTACTTGTTCCATTCCAAAATGTCCAAAGGTATCTCATTTCAGGTTGTCATATAGTATTACCCACAGGACCAATTGTGATTCACATGTCTCATGTTCATTGACTATTGTTTCAAAGTTCCAATAATGTACAATCACCAATGTATCACTCTTATAATGGAAGAAAGAAGTAATGTATAATTGTTTGTATATTCTTGAGTAACATCCCAGGGGCGATAGAAAAGCCTAGCATGGGTTATCATAGTAACATACCAGGGGCGACAGAAAAGCCTAGCATGGGTTAATCTCATCCCAGGGGTTAAAATACCTAGCTTGGGTTAATCTCATCCCAGGGGTTAAAATACCTAGCATCGGTAATCCTCTTTTACCACTGATCAGTTGGTCATTACAATTTCTTAATGCAAAGAAGGATAAAGATAAGTAATGATCGAGAATGATGAATGAATGTAAAGGCAAAGTAAAGAATATAACGTAGATGGTTCCTCACATACAGAAAGATGGTTTATCCATATTGACTATTCTCTTATATTTGATTCCATTGATGCTCTTATGTATGATGCAGTTTCTTATAGCCTTACATACTCAGTATATTCTTCGTACTGACGTCCCTTGGGGGGCTTACCTTACTTCCTGTAGGCACAAGTGCTAGTAGACCTCCACAGTAGGTTGCGTATCATTTGTAGATCATTGGTGAGATCCAGTTGGTTCAGGGCTTTCCAAGTTACATGTGTACATTGGTTTTGGTATTGTAAATGTTGTATAAAGAGGGGACTTGTCCCGACTTTAGGTTGGTTATGTCCATGTATCTGTAGAGGCTTTGTATATGTTGTAGGAAAAATGAAGGAAATGTAAGGAACGTATGCTTTTGACTTGATGGCCCTAACGGCCAAGTTTCATATATATCATATATTTTCCATGACTTCCGCCATTGGCATCTTATATCTATATGTGATGGTGATGTTTATTGAGTGACATGCGTATGAGTGTATATGAATGAAGATTGGTTCTCTCGGGCCTTACCGGCTTCGGGTGCCAGTTCGCCCCGTTGGAATTTGAGGCGTAACAAAATTGGTATCAGAGCAGGTCGTCCTAGGGTGTTTACAAAGCCGTGTCTGAGTACAGTCTTGCTTATGGATATGTTGTGCACCACATTTATCAGTAGGAGGCTACGGGACATGTAGGATTTATTTCTTTTCTTCCTTTCTAGATCGTGCAATAGAGCCAATGTTGTAGGTGGAATTATATCTGACTATTGTACTTGGTTTTCTTTGTTATAGTAAAATGTCGATTACAAGACGAGGTAGAGGCAAAGGTAAGCAGGTAGATATGCTTGTCGGAGAAGGAATGAGTAAATCACCACCTGATAAAGCTAGTCAAGGTGGGGCTGACGCTGAGTTTGCATCGCGGGCTTCTTCTACTTTTCCAGCTCCAGAAGAGCCAAGAGGTAGAGAAGTACCTGCAGAACCGCCTATGAATGCCACTGAACAAGATTTAAGAAATGTCGTGCATATGTTGACTCAGATAGTTGTTGCACAAACTCAGGGACGAGCTGGTCCAACGACAAGTGAGGATGACGCTGCTAGAGTAGCTAGTCGGTGGACACATGATTTTCTGAAATTAGGCCCTCCCATATTCACTGGGTCAGATTCAAAGGTCGACCGACAGGACTTTGTGGACCAAATTCAAAGGGCTCTAGATGTTATGCATGTGACTGGTATAGAAACAGTTGAGCTTGCAGCCTATAGATTGAAAGGAGAAGCTACATTGTGGTATGAAGATTGGAAACGATCGAGGGGTATTGGTGCAATTCCAACTAGTTGGGAAGAATTTAAAACGATATTCCTTGATCATTATCTTCCATATGAGATTCGGAAGGCACGGGCAGATTAGTTTCTAAATCTTTGACAAGGGAATATGAGTGTCAGAGAGTATAGTCTTTAGTTTAACTCTTTGGCTCGATATTCTCCGAATGTAGTAGCTACAATAACAGACAGAGTCCATCGATATGTGGACAGATTGGAGCCATATTCAGTAAGGGGCTGCACTGTTGCTGCTTTGAACAGAGATATGGATATAGCCAGAATACAGGCTTTTGCACAGAAGATGGAGGATCAGAGGCAAAGAAGAAGGTTACACGAATTCGAAAGAGGGCTAGACCTATGGGACAGTCCATGGTGTCCCAAGGAGAATCTAGGCCTCATATTTTTCCTAGACCGCCTAGACCATCATTTTCTTCCCCTACAGCAGGTACTTCATCACAATCCCGGGGGTTTAGAGGTGACCATTTTGGGCAGAGTAGTGGGATTCAAGGTTCACAGACAGCAGGATTTTCTCGTCAGCCGTGTCAGCACTGCGGAAGGTATCATTTAGGTGAATGCCGATTAGGGACAAATGTTTGCTTTTTGTGCGGTATGTCGGGGTACATAATGAGAGAATGCCCACAAAGGGGCACGGGTGGTATAGCACGACCTACGGGATCAAATGTTGCATCATCATCATTGGTTCCTTCCCTAGGCAGAGGTGTACAGCCTGCTGGTTGTGGTAGAGGTACCAGAGGAGCAGCCAGTTCCAGTGGAGCCCAGAAACTCACCTATGCTCTGGTGGACCGGAAGAATTCAGAGGCTTCTCCTGATGTAGTCACAGATACATTATCCATATTTTTGCATAATGTATATGCATTGATTGACCCGGGTTCTACATTGTCATATGTTACTCCATTGGTTGCTATGAAATTTGAAAGAACGCCGGAATTATTAATTAAGTCAATTGAAGTATCTACACCAGTTGGTGAATCTATTATTGTAAAAAAAGTATATCGTAATTATATAGTAACTGTGTGTGATCATGATACGTTGGCTGAACTTATTGAACTGGAAATGGTGGATTTCGATGTTATAATGGGTATGGATTGGTTGGATTCTTGTTTTGCCACGATGGATTGCCGAGCTAAGAAAGTACATTTTCATTTTCCACAAACGAATGTTCTTGAATGGAAGGGTAATGTGGGGGCACCGAGAGGAAAATTTATTTCCTATCTTAAAGCAAGAAAAATGATAGCCAAGGGGTACCTATGTCACTTAGTAAGAGTGAAAGATACTGATGTGGAACCACTAACTCCTCAGTCGGTTCCAGTAGTAAATGAATTCCTTAATGTATTTCCTGAAGATCTTCCAGGTTTGCCTCCAGAACGGGAAGTAGAGTTTGGTATTGGTGTGATGCCAGGCACTCAGCCTATCTTTATTCCTCCATATAGAATAGCTCTAGCAGAATTGCGAGAATTGAAGGAGCAATTAAAAGACTTGTTGGGCAAAGGGTTTATAAGGCCTAGTATGTCCCCGTGGGGAGCACTAGTATTATTTGTACGAAAGAAAGATGGCACGTTGAGAATGTGTATTGACTATCGGCAATTGAATAAAGTAACTATCAAGAATAAATATCCCCTCCTCAGAATTGACGATTTGTTTAATCATTTACAGGGTGCCATATGTTTTTCAAAGATTGACTTGAGATCGGGTTACTATCAAGTCAGGGTTAGAGAAAAAGA
Source organism: Capsicum rhomboideum (assembly GCA_031232105.1). Taxonomy (NCBI): domain Eukaryota; kingdom Viridiplantae; phylum Streptophyta; class Magnoliopsida; order Solanales; family Solanaceae; genus Capsicum; species Capsicum rhomboideum. The sequence goes on along the minus strand of CP124708.1, from coordinate 44,074,315 downwards.
TATACCCAAGACAGCTTTTCGAACACGGTATGGCCATTATGAATTTTTAGTTATGTCATTTGGACTAACAAATGCACCAGCTGTTTTCATGGATTTGTTGAATAGGGTGTTTAAGCCATTCCTGGATGTGTTCGTGACAGTATTTATAGACGATATTCTGGTTTATTCCAAATCACAAGAGGACCACTCGAATCACTTACGGCAGGTGTTATGAATTCTTCGTGATCGTACGTTATATGCAAAGTTTTCTAAATGTGAATTTTGGTTAAAATCCGTAGCATTCTTGGGTCACATTGTGTTAGATGAAGGAATAAGGGTGGATACACAAAAGATCAAAGCGGTGAAGAATTGTCCAAGACCTACGACGCCTACAGAGATTCGTAGTTTTCTTGGATTGGTCGGTTATTATAGAAGATTTGTTGAAGGGTTTTCTTCCATTGCTGCACCTTTAACGAAGCTAACACACAAGGCAAGCAAATTTCAGTGGAATGATGCATGTGAGAAAAGTTTCCAAGAGATGAAAGATAAATTAACTTCCACACCCGTATTAGTACTTTCGAAAGGCACAGAAGGGTATGCAGTATATTGTGATGCGTCCAGAGTTGGCCTAGGATGTGTATTGATGCAGCACAGTAATGTAATAGCGTATGCCACAGGACAGTTGCGGCCACATGAGAGAAACTATCCCACACATGATCTTGAACTAGCAGCTGTGATATTTACTTTAAAGATATGGCGCCATTATTTGTATGGAGTTCATGTTGACATCTACGCTGATCACAAAAGTTTGAAATATATTTTTAAGCAGAAGGTTTTAAATCTAAGGTAGCGGAGGTGGCTTGAACTATTAAAAGACTATGATATTGATATCCTATATCATCCAGGAAAAGCAAATATGGTAGCCGATGCATTAAGCTGCAAGGCAATAGGAGGCACTAGTGGCCAGTTGATGGAAAAGCAAGACCTAGTCAAAGATCTACATCAACTAGCCATCTTGGGAGTTCGTATTCTTGAATCTTCAGATGAAGGAGTTATTATGCAAAATGCGGCAGAATCTTTATTAATAGCTGAAGTGAAAGAGAAGCAGCATGCGGATCCTATGTTATTGCAGCTGAAAGAAAATGTACAACAGGGTCTGACAAAGGAATTTGATCTTACGCAAGAGGGAGTACTTCAGTGCCAAAGAAGATTATGTGTACCGGATGTAGATGAGCTAAGGAAATGAATTATGACAGAGGCACATCATTCACGGTATTCTATTCATCCGGGAGCCACCAATATGTATCACAATTTGAAAGAAATGTATTGGTGGGGTAACATGAAGAAGAACATTGCAGAATTCGTAGCTCAATATCCAAATTGTCAACAAGTAAAGGTAGAGCATCAGAAACCTGGAGGTTACATGCAATGTATCAATCTTCCAGTCTGGAAATGGGACATGATTAACATGGATTTCATCACAGGTTTGCCTCGTACACTGTGGAAATTTGATTCCATATGGGTAATAGTTGACAGGCTTACCAAGTCAGCGCATTTCATACCTTTCAAGACCACCTATATAGCTGAAGATTATGCAAGGTTGTATGTTAAAGAGATAGTGCGACTATACAGGATTCCAATCTCTATTATATCAGACAGGGGAGCTCAATTTACTGCACATTTTTGGAGATCTTTTCAGAGGAGTTTGGGAACCCAAGTGAATTTGAGTACGGCTTTTCATACTCAGACAGATGGACAAGCAGAACGTACTATCCAAACACTTGACGATATGCTACGAGCATGCACGTTGGACTTTAAAGGTAGTTGGGATGATCATCTACCTCTTATTGAATTTGCTTACAATAATAGCTATCATTCAAGTATCAAAATGGCACCTTATGAAGCTTTATACGGAAGGAAGTGTAGATCACCAATTGGATGGTTTGAAGCGTGTGAAACTGCTTTACTTAGGCCAGATCTTGTTCATCAAGCTATGGAGAAAGTTATAGTGATCCAACAGCGGATACAAATGGCCCAAAGTTGACACAATTCCTATGCTAATGTTAGGAGAAGAGGGCTCAAATTTGCCATAGGTTACTGGGTATTCTTAAAGGTGTCACCGATAAAAGGGGTAATACGATTTGGAAAGAAAGGGAAGTTGATTCCCCGTTATATAGGGCCATATGAAATTATCCGAAGATTTGGAAAAGTTGCGTATGAATTAGAATTACCCCAAGAACTCTCCACAGTTCATCCAGTATTTCATGTTTTGATTCTTCGAAAGTGCATAGGAGATCCATCTCGTATCGCTCCCATTGAATATGTACAAGTTACGGAGGATCTCACCTATTAAGAGAAACCAATTGCTATTCTGGATTGAAAAGTGAAGAGGTTAAGGAATAAATACGTAGCTTCCGTAAAGGTACTTTGGTGAAATCAACAAGTAAAAGAGATCACATGGGAAGCTGAATAAATGATGAAGTCAAAGTACCCGTATTTGTTTCACACGAAAGAAAAAGTTCAAAGTGCAGAAGGGGAGCAATAACAAGTAAGTATCTATAAGCATTATGTGTATATGTATATATGCTAACATAAAGGTGCATTTGTTATAAATGGAAAAATGTTATTAACATTCGAGGATGAATGTTTCTAAGGGGGGAAGGATGTAACACCCCGTACATTTTCGACCCTACTTGATTAGTGATCTAGGGCGTATTTAGATGCCTTATTGCAAACTTTGAACCATGTTTACCTTAGTTTTGAGAGCAATCAGTACGTATTTTGTATTATTTTTGATGGAATATTTGATATTGTGCAAATAAATGTGATTAGACCCTTGTAGCAGGAGTTTGCGACTTTTTAGAGCATTTTTGGAGTAAAAAGTGAGGCTTGAAGGACTTCTAAGCAAAGGATCTTAAAGATAAGAGGCAAGCTAAATATTTGAACTTGAATAATCCAACCAAATCCGCAAATAAAAGTCGAAGAAAGGAAGAAAATCGGAGTTTAAGTGTCAGGCGCGCCAGGCAACGTGCCGGGCCGCTTTTGACAGAAATTTTGATGGCATGGTTAGCAGAGGGGCGCGCCAGGCAGAGTGCCAGGCCGCTTTTTGCCCAATTTCTTCTCCGACCACCAGTCTATAAATAGGGCTCTTGGGTTATTGTATCATTATTCCATCTTGGTAGGACTACTCTTGGGCGATTTTGGCATCCAAATTAGGGTTAATTCTTCTTCCTTTTTATTTTTATTTCTTTTTATAATTTTTATCAATTTATGTTAAATTAAGCCATAAGTGGCTAAAATCGCTTATTCTTGGGGTTAAGGCTACGAACATGAATCTCGTGAGTTGAATATTGTCTTAACATTTATGGAATTATTTAAACACTAGATAGTTGGTGGATCATGCATTAAATTTGGTGGGCTGAATTAGCATGTATTAATGGGCTCAATTTAATGCCCAAAATTAAGTCATAAGACACGGCCCAAATGGGGAAAAATGACCCATTCTTGTGTTGACCAAGTAAGCATAACATTTATGACTAAGTATGTGGCTAAGGATGATCATGAGGGACTATATAAAGGCACAAAATCAGATTTTTATTCCACAAAACACACATGCCATTTCTAGACATTTCCAAGATATTTCTCTTATCTCTCAACCCCTAAGCCATCACTCCCTTGGACAAGATCATCCTCTTGTAAGATTTGGTAAGTGTTTACTCTCATGGTTTCATATATTATATGCTTAATATGGTGTATAAATCATGGTCGTTATGTTGACAAAGTGTTGGACAGTTCACTATGTGTAAAACTATCTACTTTTGCTCAATCGGTAAAGGGCTTTGCCTTATAAACGTGAAAGGAGACTTGTGGTATTGAAGGAAGTGAATTTAATGGATTAAATATCAAAACTTAAGATGTTGTTATGTCCTTAACTTTATTTTTCTATGTGTATAACTTGTGGGATTGTTGTGATGCAACGTATTGAGGTGACTTGATGAAGTAATTGTGACGTAGTGTTAATGAGGAAGCATAAAGGATAAACTTGGTGTGAAATGCTATTGGTTTATGATGTCTTGGTCACTGTGTGGAATGTTGTGGTATTTTTGATATGACAATGCCACGAATTGTATTGTAAAGGGTGAAATGACGTTATAGGGCAATCATGTAACTCATTGTCGTCTTATGTACTTGTAAGGTAGTTAGTTGTTAACGTGAGCTCCGTTATGTACTTGTGTTGTAGAGTAAAACGTAAGGAAGGAGATGGATTATTGTATTCACCTATAGGACTGTGTATTCATATTGGGAAGATAAGGTATATAAGGTTACTCTTTCCGTATCCTTCTACAATACATATTGTTCGCATTGACATTGTACTTGTTCCATTCCGAAATGTCTAAAGGTATCTCATTTCAGGTTTCCATATAGTATTACCCACAGGACCAATTGTGATTCACATGTCTCATGTTCATTGACTAATGTTTCAAAATTCCAATAATGTACAATCACCAATGTATCACTCTTATAATGAAAGAAAGAAGTAATGTATAATTGTTTGTATATTCTTGAGTAACATCCCAGGGCTGATAGAAAAGCCTAGCATGGGTTATCCCAGCATGGGTTATCACAGTAACATCCCAGGGGCGACAGAAAAGCCTAGCATGGGTTAATCTCATCCCAGGGGTTAAAATACCTAGCATGGGTAATCCTCTTTTACCACTGATCAATTGGTCATTGCAATTTCTTAAAGCAAAGAAGGATAAAGTTAAGTAATGAACGAGAATGATGCATGAACGTAAATAAAAAGTAAGGAATATAACGTACATGGTTCCTCACATATAGAACAATGGTTTATCCATATTGACTATTCTCTTATATTTGATTCCATTGATGTTCTTATGTATGATGCAGTTTCTTATAGCCTTACATACTCAGTACATTCTTCGTACTGATGTCCCTTGGTCGACTTACCTTACTTTTTGTAGGTACAGGTGCTAGTAGATCTCCACAGTAGGTTGCGGATCATTTGCCGATCATTGGTGAGCTCTAGTTAGTTTGGGGCTTTTCGAGTTACATGTGTACATTTGTTTTGTTATTGTAAATGTTGTATAAAGCGGGGACTTGTCCCGAATTTAGGTTGGTTATGTCCATGTATCTGTAGAGGTTTTGTAGATGTTGTAGGACAAATGAAGAAAATGTAAGGAACGTATGTTTTTGACTTGATGACCCTAACAGCCAAGTTTCATATATATCATATATTTTTCATGACTTCTGCCATTGGCATCTTATATCTATATTTGATGGTGTTGTTTATTGAGTGACATGCGTATGAGTGTATATGAATTAATATTGGTTCTCTTGGGCCTTAACGGCTTCTGGTACCAGTCCGCCCCGTTGAAATTCGAGGCATGACAGATATGGCTTGCTTGTTCAAAGATATTTGGTCGAGGTAGGTTATGGTTTAATGTGTAGTAGACTTGGATTAGTTGCATGTAATAATTGTAGTTGATAGGAGATTTCATGTATAGTCCTACAGGTACGGAGTTTGGAAGGATAAAACATGGAAATAATATAATAATTACACAATTATATGTTATTGTGTTTTGTGTGTATCCCTTGATGGGTATTTGTATTTGTATGACTTACTTGATGATTTATAGAGATTAATATGTGAATGTGAATAATAATAGAAGAATTTGGTGACCTTCTAATCTGTAGAGCTAGTCTTTAATACTTTAAAAGGGTGAACATAATATTGTGTATAATTGAAAAATGAGATATTCTTGCTAGAAGATCTCTAGGAGGATTAATTGAAACAAGAGGAGGTGATGATATAACTTAAGAACATAAATTCAAGTTTTGCTAAGTGCTATAAAGTAAGATGTGTAAAGGTGTATGACTCTAGCTAGAATTGTAAGATAAATAGAGCTGGATGGTTGAATAATTGGCTAAAGGGGATAGTGTCTTGAACTTAGTAATGACTTGAGTGTAAGGGTTACTAGTTAGTAACTGAATTTATCCATTTCAAATATTAATAAAAGAGAGTTATATTGGTGAATGAAATAGGATGATGAATTAGAGTGTAGATATCAATCCTGGTGGAATGTGCACTCCTAAATGGATACTTGATTGATTGATCTTCGGACATATTTGTGATTGATGATTGGGTTGATAATGCTCATTTGAGTATGTGGCAAATTGACCTTCGGGCGTACTTGTGATTTCACGTGTTAGTGGATATTCGTTGTTTAATTGGAATGATAAACTTATTGATTGTTGACTGAATTTACTTAGTTGTCATTAATTGTAAGTTCTGGTTTGATCGTTGTGACTTGCATCCGATTTGAATTGGGTGTTTGTGATTTGTTGTTGAGCACTATCTGTGATTATTGACTGTATTTTCATATTCATACATTTTGATGGTGATTTGTAATGGTGTTGTGAAGATGAGTTAATGGTATTGATCATGGCAGTGAGACCATGATGATGATGATGACGTGATTATGTTAATAATAATGTTGAGAATTATATTGATGATGATGATAAGATGATATTGATAATGATATTGAGATCATGATGAAATGATAAGATGATAATGATGTTGAGATAAGAATGGGATGATACTTACATCTTGCATGCATGCATCATCATATGCATTTGAATGTATATTATATTTATATGTTGCTGATGGTTCCATGAGTAGATCCGCTATGTTGATGGTTGTGATTATGCATTATAGCAAAGTGTGAATATAAGGTATGTCCTGGATTATGTATAAGTATTATTCTCCTGTGTATGGAGTTATATATGTGATATATATTGTAGCGGCCCTTATAGTTCTGTTGTTCATGTTAATAATTGTCTTGGTTGTTGCAATCCCAATAGTTAATAATAGTATAATAGGGAGCGAGGTTTGTCGAGAAAGAGGATTAATGAGAGAGAGAAGTATATAGAGTTGTAGTAATAAGGTAAGTGCATAAGAATTATGGGTTAAATTAATTCATTGAATATAGTTAGTTAGTCACGCCTTAAGGATAAATTAATAATGGTATAATTAAGGAAAGGCGGTAAGGTTGAAAGTTGAAGTAGGTTAAGTATGTTCAGTGATTAAACTTATATGCTTGTCATGATTTCTTCTTATTGCTATATGTTAGTATATATTTCTAACCCTAGTCGGCCAATGATACCTACCAGTATGTGTGGTTGTGCTGATACTACACTTACTATATCTCCATTTGGGGATATTTCCATGTTGCCGGTTAGTTGGAGTTTTTATAGGCATAACGGTGATTATTCTTCAGCAACTCCTGTCATCCTACTCATACACGGATGTTGTGTCACGAGTCCTTCTTCTATTTGTTTAGTGCTCTTATACCGATTTATACTAGGTTCTGGGGAATTTGTCTTTTAAATTCCACAATGTAATTGTGTAATGAAACCTGTTGAATAAGAAATTCCTCTTTTATTTAAGAGACTAGTTATATTTAGAACTATTTATTATATCTTCCGCACTTAATTGAATGGTTGGGTGATAAGGGTTCTCCTATCTAGGATAGAGTTGGGTAGATACCCGCACGATCCATGATTTGGGTCGTGACACTTGTACCTACACAAGATTCTTACAAATAGAAGTACAATCAAGAAAGTAGCTTGATATTGTGGCAACTCTCTCACTTTACTCTACATATCCTTTCCTTTTTCCTCTCTAGAGTTGCCACCATTCACTCCCTTACTCCTCTCAATCTTTTGTCTCTCATTTTCATTGGTGGAAACACCAACTTTTCTTTAAATGCCTCTCAAGTATCAATAAAGCTTCTCATCTCCTTTTATATTTTGCTATAATGCTTCCAATAATTGGCAAGTTTTCTTTCAAAGGTCTCAAGAGCCACTTTCATCTTTATTTCTTGTGAATAGCTGTAGCTAGGCAAGATTTCAACCATTATGAATTTCCACTTTTCATACTTTTCTCCACTAGCTTCCATAAACAAGATAGGCCATTTCAAATTGGGATCTTGCACCGTTGCATTTATAGATGCCATACTTCCTTATAACTCCAAGTACCTACAAAACGAGCAAACAAGATTAGTAATAAAAGTTCCTCGCTTTCACTCGTATTTACACGCTTTTGTGCTTGGCTAGCACCACCCAAATGTACTCACACACTCTAGCCTTTTGCCACTCAAGGATCCGGCCAAAGTTGCTATTCAATTCAATCAATCACTTGCGAAGAGTCACAAACCAACCTTAAGGGTAGAATGAATTTTTGTTAGTTGAAGGATGGACGACTCAATAAAAACTAACAAACTTGAATCAAGAAAGTTAACAACAACATAAAACAAGAAAAGCACAAGAAAGAAATTAGCACGAAAGAAAAGAAAATGGACTAAAAGAACTTGATAATATTTAGTAGGGTAATCTATTAATTAAAATCAAGTTATGAACCTAAAAGAAGGTAGAATTAATTAAAAAAAGAAACTAATTTACCAAGAAACTTTTTGGGAGGAAATTGGGTTGAATCCATGATGAAAAGGCCCCAAAAAGTGAAGAAAAACTTGAAAAACACCCAAAAATAGGGTTGGCTGATCGTTGGAGCCATGCTGGAGGAATTTGAAGCCGATTTGGAGTGCTGAAACCAGCAGCTAGACCCTGGAGCTGAGGCAGAAGGGCAGAAGCCGGTTCTGGAGTAGCTGGCTAATGCGGAAGCCGGTTCTAGAGCAGCTGGCTAATGCGGGCGCCAGATTGGAATCAGCTAAGAGTACTGGGACACAGAAGTCGCCTTAGATTGTGGCTCAAGACGTGCAGCTCAGCTGGAGCTTATGTGGAGCGATGTTATTGGACGATGCGGACAACTGGCAGTTCCGTATGGGTTCACAAGATTACTAGAACTTCACCTTCTTTTTTTATTTTTTTCAAATTTTTAGATATTTTTTGTACTCTTTTGGCCCTACTTTATTCAACTTTGGGACCACAAACGCCTTTTAACTATTCTCAATTAGGGCTATTGAATCAAATGTACCTATTTTAACCTTCTTCCTCAAGAAAATATGAAGAACATGAAGAATACCAAGAACATTCAAATTTCCAACTTCTTCAATTCTTCATGAAATCACCCCAAAAGTAGGAGTAGGTCCCCCTAGACCTAAAGAACAAAATCCATTAACTTTTGACCTGAAATTTCACCTCAATCTTGGAGACACATTTCAAGTTTATGGAGTTCTTCAAACCTTCAAACTTATCAAGAACACCCAAATTCCAGACACCCTTCAAATCAACTCAAAACCGTTTCAAATTTTAGGAGTAATTTTCCCTTGAGCTAGAGAACAAACCCCAACACTTATTTTAGCTCAAAAAATTCCTAATCTTCAAAACCAATTTTCAAGTCTTCAAACTTTCAAGCTCCTTTAATGGTGATTCTTATTCCCAACTCCAAATAACCTGAAATTTTGGATTTACACAAAAAAAAACACTAGAAAATACGAATCTAGTGTCAAAAATAATAACAAAAACACGAATCGAAGATGATTTTTGGATTTGCGGACTGATTTTTGAATTTTTTTTGTAGTAACAAATCCCAAGATAGATTCATGAGAAAAAATTTAAACTCGGCTCTGATACCAAATGATGTAATATCGGATACACGGAGTTCAAAAAAATAATAAAAATAATGATAAACAAAAGATAAAGGATAGAAGGTAGACACTAAGATTGAAATCAAGGCAACCAATACTATATTAAAGTATAGACCTCCTTGAATGTTCAAGTATGCACCTAAACCTTCGAAGCAAGACACAAGAATAGAGCTACTAGGCAATCATGGCAATATTAAAACCAAGATCTCATAAGAACGCCAAAAAATTCTAACACCCCTCAAACCAACTCGGAATTAGCTCAAATTTTAGGATTATCTCTCCCTTGACCTAGAGAACAAATCCAGTAAACTTTTAAATTCCAATTCAACCTCAATCAAACACCGATTCTTAAAATCTTTAAAGTTTCAAACCTTTAAAACCCAACAATAGTATATTCTTCGTTCCAATTCCAAGTGACACAAAATATTGGATATAGACTCAAAAAATACTAGAGAACACAGATCTAGTGTCAAAATTAGACACAAAAAGATCAATTTTTTATTTTATTTTTTGGATGAATTTTTTTATTGAAGATATCAACTTTCCAAGACTAGGTTTGTGGGAACAAATCTATACCAAAGCTCTGATACCAAACAATATAATAATAGATAGGTGGAAATGAAATGAAACAAAGAAATAAAGAAACTCAAACACGGAATCGAAACCCTAAAACTAAGGACAAAATATTAAGATAAAAGATAGAAGCAAGATACAAGCATGAGATCTACTAGGCAACCATGAATATACTAAAACTAAGACCTCCTATTAAGAATCCAAACAAGCACCTATACTATAGACACATCCTCAAGAGAAATGATTTTCTCAAGCAAGCAATCTCATCAACATTCAATAGCAACTAAGGCCTTAGCCAAACTCTCAAAAGAGTTTTTACTCATCAATTCATCATATCAAAATAGTCTAAGTCTAAAAATGAGCTAATATCTATTATTTATAGCCTACATTATTAATTACAAAAATACTCTTAATTAAATAAGGAGCTTTTAAGTATAAGGCTTGTATGTCAAGAATAGCCACTTTGCGTTCATAGCCTCTTTCTCCCTTTTTCGCCTTTCTTAATTGTAATTCCACTTTAACATATTCTCGAGCTCCAATTCTTCATTTCATAATATTGATGAAACTCAGCTTGCATCAAACTAGGACTGTGTTCCCCGTGATTTTATAACTCAGTAAGTGTAGCATACTAGTGCTCTATCCCGATGCTCAACATGTAAAATTGGTAAGTTAGGTTCACCTAAATGGCTTTTAACCCAAATTAGATGAATATCACTTAATAACCGGATAGGTCAATGAGTGTTTCCATATGTACCCTTACCCTTAATCTTGGATTAGCTTTTCCAGTTAAAGCTCAAGTTATTAGATGAGGGTTGGTAGCCTCAAATCTCCATTGTTAATCTCGTTTCCTATTTTCTATCTCTTTGATCAAGCAAATTAAGAATTAAGGCGACTTTTAAGTTTGAAATCCTTAAAAAGCAATCAATACGAAGAGAAGAACAATACAAGAATGAACACCATTCAAGAATCACTAAGTACTTTAACCTACTTCATCAATTCATCATGGTTCCCACAACCCTAGTTATGAAATTTACCTACTCATGTTTGCAAGAGCACAATCAGAATTTATGATAGAAAATATAATTATGAACTTACGAATTGAATAGATGAAAATTGGAACCTTGAATTATTAGAACATAATTAATACACAAGAATCAATGGATGTTATTGCTCAAAAACCAAAGAGACTTATGTTCTCAAGCAACATAAAAAGTAACAATGTATTTACGGTGCATAAATTGGAAATAAAAACCTAAGAAATGTATTTATAGATGAAACCCTATCCTAAACAACATAGGATTGCAGGCCCGTCAGCAACGTACAACTCATACAATAAAGATATGACTCGCGGTCAGCCTCTCACGACTTGTGGTTTGACAAAAATCAAAGAATTTCTTCCAATTCCTACGGCTTATTCCATGATTCATAGTGCCCTTACAATAATAAAGTCCCATACACGCATGATTCAATGAAACCATGACTCAAAAGAATGTGCTCACTCTCTCAAAAAAGTTCAAACAATGCATATACACATACCATAGGCTTGCCCTAATTTTCTATACTTTAGCTTTCAGACAGTTGGACTATGATTACTATAGGACTTTACTCGAATTGTAATGTAGGCTTGGGGACGGGTAGGGTAGATTTGGCATAAGTGACTCAACCCTCCTTGGCACTACACTAACCTTATTCCATTTTCAAACTCGCTCTTTTCCTCCCTTTTCTCCTATTATTTCTTTCAACTACGGGTGTGGCTTTATTTTTAACTCAACTTTTTTTCTCCTTTTTTTTTTTGCAACTAGTTTTTCAACTCTTTTCTCTTATTTTTCTTTTCTTTACTTTTTAGCACATGTCACACCCACTTTCCTTTAGATGACAAGACTCTTCTTTTCTTACCCTACTTAATTTTTCATCTACCCCTATAGCAGCCACCCTCATCTTAGGGGATTTGCTTGAGTTGAGGCTTAGTGTCCAAGGAAGAACCAGGGCCAAAACAGAGATTCAAAATAGAATTGAGAAGGTGAATAGGTTAATCAAACAGAAGGCTTATTTAGGTTCAAAAACAAGGATTTAGGGATTATTTCATCATTTGGTCAGTTATTTAGGCTAAGTGGACTTATTCAAAAATGACCTATGATCCTTCCTAACCAACTATCCTACAACATCATTAAAACTAACCAGGCAAGTTCTAGATTGTACTCACAAAGTAATAACTAAGTAATGCAGCTCACACATACATGGCACAGGATTACACTATCAACTACTAGCTATTGAGTTCATGCCCTAGTTTAGGCAGTGATTATCACATCAACTATCAAAATTTCATGCAAAGAGCCATGAAGGTCAATATATCAAAGTAATGCAGCACACAATCAAAAATTCAAAGGGGTCTCCATTTTCACAACCTTTTTATTCAAAAACCAGTATTTACATGTGCCAGTTGCTTATGCTTATTCTTGACTGCCCTAAGTTCTCCTAATTTTCTTCTACCTAATCAAACAACAAAAACACAAAACACACAAAATAAGGTAAAAACAACCTAAACATGCTAGTTCAATAGAAATTAAAATACCCTTGGGAAAATAAACATGACAAGAGAAACCCTCGAGTAGACACACAGATATAAGTACCCCCACCAATCAAAAAAGACTTTTTTCAAATTTTTTTGAGTTTTTTCTGGATTTTGATGAGTTGTAAGATAAAAAAAAGTCCTATTTTCAATTATTTCATAATTATTAATACCAATTTTAGTATTGTGATTACTGCTGGTATCGATCTTAACCCAGGCCTTAATATCTTTTTTTTGTCTAACAGAAAAATGGAGAATTTTCCAATCAAAATATTTTCTATCGAGATTTCTTTCTATATGTAGAATATTGCCTTTTCTTAGATAATTATTGATATGAAGATTGTCGGGCATATCAAAAAGGTTGTGTTTGGGTGTGTTGGAATTATAAGAAATTTCGAAGTTCTTATTTACTTGAAAGGGTAATCTAGAAATAAATGGGTCATTTTTATTTTCATAATTATCAAAAGACATGCATTGTCCCCAATGTATAAAAACGGTAAACAAGAAAAGTAGGACTTACTTGTGGCACCCTAGGCATAAGTTTTGGGTGTCAATTTGGGTTCTACAGGTACATCCTCAATAATTTCCTCAACGGGCATTGTGCTAGAAGTGGTCATCACATTCAATGGTTGAGGCTCAACCATAAGCCCTTCACCTCCAGAAACACTGCCACTCACAAATGCCACACTTGTGGAATCTCCTCGAGCCCAAGCACAATCAGCTTCCTCTTTCAGCCTAGCTTCCTATCAGGAAGCCAACTGAGCATCATGAAGATATCTCTATGATCTCTTGAGCACCCTCTATGGGATGCTCTTATCAATCTCTTTATCCTCCATCCTCTTTCTTTCCCCTTATCAGTAGGGGATGTATCATGTGCAAACAAATCAAACAAAACCTTATCTAGCTCCTCAGTGATAAGGATAGTAGGAACCAAAATCACAAGAGCATGTCACGTAGACAACTCAATAATAACCACTAGCAACGGAGCAAGCTCATCAAACATCATCCACAACTTGGGGCCTACAGAACTGCTAAACTCTAATTTATTCTCAAAATAAATCCACCCATACATCCATGCAAATCCTATATGGACTAAACTAGTGCATCCCTAAGGCTCAATTCAGAAGTCTTAATCTTAGACTTAACCCATTGGTTAATTTATTTCAGCAACTGCACCGACTACTTCTCTATATGGGACTGTTGCCTCACTAAACTCTATAGAAAATTATGTGTAACTATGACCATACTAGTAATAGAATGATTGAGAACTGGTAGTGCTATAGTGGAAGCTGGAGTAGGGTTTGTAGTGGTGGTTGCAGTAGAATCAGCTTCAGCGATTGCAATCTCAGTTTCCATCTCAGCAGCAGCCATGTCAACATGCTCAAGCTGGATGAGGGTATCAACCTACTCACCTTCTCAAAAAATGCAGCTCAACAATAACTTAAAGGGTGGGACTTCAATTGAGAAACTGGATTTGTATTATCACAAATCAAACTAATATCCATTTTCTGAATCACCTCTATACTCTATGAAAATCGATATGTCAATCTTATCACATAGAGCACTTGCAAGGCACAGTAATGAAATGTTGGTGATATCATTGAGTACACACTCTCAAATCTTCTCCGCAATATAATTGGATAAGTTCAGGGCATACCCAGACATAATACTAGTAATTAGAATCGCACGATCAGGAGTCAAGGTGTTGTCATTACTGGCTGAACCCATCATGTGTCACACAATGGACCACTAGAACTTTTTAGCTAAATTTAGAAAAGCATTTTTAATCGACCCTTTTCCAACCACCCAATCAGCGTCCTCTTTCTTTTCAGTAATTTTGCTTGCAATCCACTTAAACTATTTTAGCCTTTCCTCCGGTGGAATCTTTTTCATTCCTTTTTATTGCATAAGCATAGTATGCATACTAGGTAATATTTTTTGGATCCTAAAATATAGGTCCAAACAAGAAGCACTAGATGGTGCGCTCAGATATATCCACCTGCTTATCCCAAACTTGAATTGTAGCTAACACAGGCTGACTTTTGAAAGTTTGTCCTTTCAGGGTCTTGCTCTTTAAAGTGGATGCATACATAGTGTAGAACTCTCATACTATCTCTATGCAATACCTTCCTAAAGCTTTTTCCATCCAACTAAGTTGATGTCGGTCGACCAACTCTTTGATTTTCGACACCCATTCAACCCAGCAGTCTAAATCTAAGGCTTCTTATATATGCTCTTTTTTACTTTGCCCTTGTCAGTAGGCACTGAGTCCTGCTAATAGATAGCTAGTGTACCCTCAACCTTCCAGTGAACATCCTCGCAGTACTGGGTTGATTTGCCCCTTTGCTCTGTCTGTCTTCTTCTTTCATCTGATGAAGTCTGGGCTCTAAAAATCTTTATGTGAGTTCTACTTTCAGATATGGAGTCACCAGACCTAGACTCATCACCATTAGCTAATTCGAGTGACCCTTCTCCCTCTTTATACTGGGAGGGGTCACTTGTGTCTGAGCTATAGCATAAGCCTTAGATTGCTCTTTAGCTCTCAACCTCGGAGCTCAAGGATCATGTTGTGTCAGATCAATGGCACCCTTATATATGGTGTTGATGTTCCACCTTATTTAGGGTTGTTGTTTGAAAGCATAGTACCTAAGGGTGAAAGTATTAGACCTAAGAAAAAAAAGATCAAAAGCCAAAAAAAATTATACAGGTTAACAGTATAAGGCATAATTTGAAACTACAACTTGTGACCTTACTCATGAACAAGAATCCAGAATACCCTTTGTCTTATACCATTAAGTACGAGTCATACTATGACTCATGGTATGAGACCACGACTTGTACGATAATTAAGAGTCCAGAATTAATAATTCTCAACCTCATCGGTATGAATCATACTATGGCTCATGGTACAAGACCACGACTCATAGAATGTCTCGTGAATCAAAGTCTAGAAAAGTGAAGTTTCAACCCAGGTTACCACGACTATCAGTATGACTCAGACTAATGTTTGTGGTCCCTAAGCTAAAACTTGACACTTTAGAATAGATACATTTGATACCACGACTCGTAGTGTAAAACTATAAGTTATAAAGTCAATTGTAGTTTATGTTCTTGGCTTTTTTTCAAACTTTTTAGGTTTGAAACTTGATATTTTCATTCTACTTTAAGGTTAAGACCAGTGAAAGTGTCTGTAAAGGTTGTAAATCTCAGAGTGGAGTGAAGTTACCAAGTTACAATCATTCAAAACATTCCAAACATCAAGTATGATCATCGGAATCACAAATTTAGAAAATTCCTCTCGTTTTAACATTAACGCACTTTCGGTTACTCAGACTTCACTCGTATAAAAAAAAATCAAGATTGTTGGGAGCAAGGCAGGCAAGCCAATCCTTTCTTCATTTTTGAGGAAAATTTCAGTTCGTAATGCCCGACTCAATGGGTATGAGTATCTAAACCAACAATTGGCCAATTTAACATACATCATAATATTCATCAAAAATTTCAAGCTAATTTCCTCATGAACAATTAATCTTATAGTTTCATACATAAAATATGCACAATTAATCCACTTTAACACAATTTACTCTATTACTATCATTCCTTAGGGTTATAACCCATGAATTAAACAAAAAACTAACCTAGGTCAAGTAAATTTTAACACAACTCCAATTAAGGATGAATAATTAAGTCCATACCTTAAGGAATTAGTTATGAGAGAAAATTGAGGGACAAAGTAAGTTGCATGAGTGCTTGAAAATGACAACTCGTGATGAAGATGAAGAAGCAATAAAGTGATGGTGATGGTGATAGAATTGGTTTCTAGTAGAACTGAAGGGATTTGGGAGGATTTACAATTTGATTAGGATTGTGGAGAGTAAATTGGGGAGAAAATTAAGGGATTTACAATTTAATTGAATGAGGGAATCTGTTAGTCATTTGAGATTTAAGAAAAATAGGTATCAAGTTGAAGATTTAAGTTTTTTGGGCAACAAGTGAAGAAATAAGGTTAGGTAGCATTTGATTTTAAAATTTTGACTACTTTATGATGACTTACCTTACGAATCATGGCAAAGACCACGAGTCGTGCATGCATGATACAGATTAAAAAGTTGAAGACCTTACCTGGGACCTATGGGTTGCATAGTACAACTCATGGAGCAATAGCACAATTCATACTATGGCCCGTAGATCAGAGACGTTGCATTTATTTATCCCAGTTCACACGAGTTAAAGTATGATTCATGAAGTCATGGTACGGGTCGTACAGACACTTATGGACCATTGTTCCAGAAGGATGCAATTTTAGGTTAGACAGTATGGTTAGTTTCACAACTCATACTTGTGAGTATGATTCACGAAAACCAACTATAGGTCTACCCGTGACTTTTGAATCTTTTGTTCCAATGTCCACGAAAAGAACCACGAGTCATGTAATCAAAGTACGACTTGTACATGGACTTGTGGTCCCTGTTTTGCCCAATTTCCTTTATTCCTTTGACTTGTTCAAGTCAAACCTGTACAACTAAATAAATATCAAACCTGCACTAAAATCAACAAAAAGGCAAAAACAAAAGAGAAAACCTTGGGTTGCCTCCCAAATGGCGCATGATTTAACATAACGGCACGATGCAGGTATCTTTATTACTCAGACTTTACAAAGATACCCCATGGGTTGCCTCACAAGAAGCGCTTGATTTAACATCACGGCACGACTCGAGTACCTTGATTACTCAGGCTTTATGAAAGTACCAAATATCGACTACCTTTATCTCATCAGTTGTCCCCAAATATAACTTCACATGCTGACCATTTACCTTGAACCATTTACCTTCCCAGTTCTCAATCTCAATAACACCATAAGGAAACACATGTACCACTCTAAATGGTCCCATCCACATAGACTTCAAATTGCCTGGAAACAAGCAGAGTCTTAAGTTGAACAACAAGACTAAATCACTTGGACTAAATTCTCACTTATCAATCTTTCGGTCATGATACAACTTTATCTTTTCCTTGTAGAGGGGATGCCTTTCATAAGCTCTAAGTCAAAAATCATCCATCTCACTCAGCTGATCAAGCCTCAAATTTAGAGACATCACTCCAGTTCAAATTCAGCTTCTTGAGCACGCACAAGGCTTTGTGCTCAAGGTACATCGATAAATGACACACCCTTCAACTACAAGTTGATATGGGGACATACCTATAGGGGTCCTGAAGGCAGTCCTATACACCCATAGAGTGTCATCCAACTTTCTAGACTAAGTTGTTCTATTTGCATTCACTCTCTTCGTGAGGATTATTTTTATCCCTAGGTTGGAGACCTCTACCAGTCCACTTGACTGCGGATGATAAGTTTTTACCACCATATTCTTGAAACCATACTTCTCAAGAAGATCTCTAAACAACCTATTACAAAAGTGACAGCCTCCATCACTAATAATGGCCCTTAGCGTAACAAACCTAGAGAAGATATTGCGCATCAAGAATGTTGTGACTCTCTTTCCCTCATTGTTAGGAAGTGCAACTGCCTCCATCTATTTAGAAACATAGTCAACAGCTACAAGTGTATACTTCATCCCATTAGATCTCACAAACAGACCCATGAAGTCAACACCCTAAATACTAAAAAGTTGTATCTCAAGAGTTAGGGTTAGAGGCAACTCATGCTTCCTTGATATGCCCTTTTGCCTTTGGCATTGATCACAATACCATAATCGTGTGCATCTTGATGACTAGTACGCCAATAATACCCACATTGCAAGATCTTGTGGGTTGTCCAAATGACACTATGATGATCCCCAATAGGAAAGGAGTGACATGCCTCTATAATACTCATTATCTCACTTTTAGGTACACATCTCCAATCAAATTATCAGAACATATTCGGAATAACTATGGCTTATCCCAGAAGAAGTTTCTCACTTCATGACAAAACTTCCTACACTGGTGAATGCTCAGATCCTCAGGCATCACATCACTAGCTAAGACGTTAGCAAAATTAGCAAACCATGGGATCAAGTCATGAGATATAGCCAATACTTGCTCATCAGGAAAAACATCATCATTTTTCAATTTCAGTATAACCTCATCCTAAAGTTAAGACAAGTGGTCAGCCACTTGATTTTCTATACTCTTTCGATCCTTGACCTCAAAATTAAATTATTGTAACAAAAGTACCTATCGAATCAATTTTATCTTTGCATCTTTTTTCACTATGAGGTACCTCAGAGCTGCGTGGTCAATATGTACAATGACTTTTATGCCTAGCAAGTAGGCCCAAAACTTCTCAAAATCAAATATCATAGCAAGAAGCTCTTTCTCCATCACAATGTAATTTTTCTGAGAAGGATTAAGTTTTAAGCTAGCATAATTGATGGGATGAAGAATCTTCTCATGCCTTTAGCCTAGGAATGCTCCTAGCACCACTATACTAGCATTGCACGTAACTTCAATTGGCTTGGACGAATTAGAAATAATAATAATAGAGGTTGATATCAAACTCTCCTTAAGGCATTCGAACGCCTTCAGACAAGCATCATCAAAAATGAATTTCATTTCTTTCTTAATTAACTTGCACAAAGCATGTGCAAGTTAGTGGTATGGACTGCGTACATCTTACCCTCCCCAGACCTCACTTGGTGGGATTATACTGGGTTTTTTGTTGTTGTTGTTGTTGTTACAAAGCATGTGCAATTTTAGATAAATCCTTAATAAACCTATGATAGAAACCAGCATGCCCCAAAAAGCTATGAATACCCTTCACATAAATTGGTGGGGGCAATTTTTCAATCACCTATATCTTTTCTCTATCAACCTCAATCCCCTTTTAAAAGATCTTGTGGCCTTGAACTATACCTTCTTCACCATAAAGTGACAGTTTTCTCAATTCAGCACCAAGTTAGTCTCTTCATATATTTTCAATACCTCACCCAAATAAGCCAAGCACTGCTCAAATAAATCACCCACTATTGAGAAATCATTCATAAACACCTCAATAGTGTCCTCTACCATATAAAAAAATATAGACATTATACACCGCTTAAAAGTAGCCAGAGCATTGCACAATTCAAATGGCATCTGCTTGAATGCAAAAGTCTAATATGGACAAGTAAAAATGGTCTTCTCTTAGTCTTTAGGAGAAATAAAGATCTGATTGTATCCTGAACAACTATCAAGAAAATAATACCATCCTATATGTAACACTCCAAGAGTTCCTAACACTCCATTTCATATTTAACACAGAAAACCAGTTGGAAACTAGAAAACTTTTCCACAGAACGACTCAGGAAATGAGTCATCATCAGTGCCAAAGACTTGTTAGGTGAGACATTCTGAGGACTTAACCAAAAGTCCTAAAGATTCAATTTCTTCCAAGTGGAAAACGACTCTAAGGAATTAGTCATCGCCAATCACGAGAAATCATTTTGTGACCCATTCTGAGTGAATTTTCCCAAAGTCTAGAAGGATGAAAAATCATTTCAGAGACAGCGAATGGTGATGATAACCCATAATCATTCAAGATAAGTCATCGTCTACATCTGTTCTGAGAAATTCTGGAAACTTGACATTTGGGTCCAGTCCCAATGAGACAACACAATGACCCTTCATTAGTGATGATGAGTTATTGTGTCCAGTTATCTCGAGACCCTAGCAACTTTTCCCAGTCATAACGAGTCTGACATTGAGTTGTTTTCAAACATGATGACTTTCCCTAACGACTCGTGACTATTGGTGCAACAAAATTAGGTACATTCTAGTTGGGGTATTTCGTACTTTTCCTATTTTCTAGACCTATACTACATCATTTTAGGGGTATTTGGGAAAGGGTTAAGGGGACTTAAACATTCTTTCATTCTCATTCTCACCAAAACACTCAGAAACATAATAGCAAGCAATTATTTCCTCCCAAGTCCCAAGAAGCTAGGGTTCTTCTCCAAAAGCTCCAAGTCCAAGTTCTTAGCCTTAATTCTCCGAATTCTAGGTATGTGGATATTCAATGAGAGTCTCCTTTCACCCTTATGCCCGAATATGTTTTCAAGTTCAGCTTTTATGAAATTCAAGAATTAGGGCAAGTATCCCAATTTCATGATTTCCATCACTTATTATGTTTCTAAACATTTCATTGTAGACACCTAATTTTTTACCCTTCTCGAGTTTCATATTATATTTTTTATTAGTGTGGTAATTTTATTTAGTCTTTTCCTTAAATGAAAAATACAAAAATTCAACAAATGATGATCAATGAAATCATTTCTTGGCCAATACTCAAAAACCTCACATTCTATTCTACACCCTCACTTCATCCAATTACTCCTTCTCCACAAAAGGACAAAAACAATCTTATCCACAAGTTTTATCACCTCACTTGCACATAAAACACACCTAATTTCCATCTTTATTTTTCTTCCTTTCTAGGTGGGACCTGCAATAATAAATTCCCATATAAGAATACACACTCTCTCTCAAGCTCACACTCTTTCCTTCACTATCACTACAAAAGTCCCTCACCTTCACTGGCCATTCACCATGAACAATTGCTTTCTACCCATAATTCCAATGGACAATTCTCTCCCTTTTCCAAAGAATACACAACGACAACAACACACAACAACAACACCTAGACCACCTTATTTCTTTGATTCCAATTCCTCTTCTACACCTTCATCACCATTAATACCAAATACACCTACACACGCCCTCTTCTTCATGAACACCTCTAATCATCACCATTAATAATTCTAGCAACTAACAACTATTCTTCTCCAATCAGATTATTCATAGAAAAACCATCCATCCTTCACCTTCATCAAATCTGGTGGTGGCACCACTATAGCGCCAACCGCCGTCCCTTTCTCAACTCTCTCTCCCACTCCTCTTCTCCTCTTTTCCTTTAAACACCACTAATAACCACCAACTCTAGCTAACAACTCCATCGTTGCACAGCTGAGAAAACCAGCCGACCAAATTCACCAGTTTCTCCATATTAAATAGATTCATTATTAATTTGTTTAACTCACCATCGTTTTTGCCTTGTTTTATTTCTAAATAGAGAGAGTCATCAGTCAAGGTCGTTGATTAATTCTCTGATCATCGTAGTTGTAACACCCTGTACATTTCCAAACTTATTTGACTACCTTAACATTTATGGAATTATTTAAACTTGAGATAGTTGGTGTATTACCCACAAAATTTATTGGGATGAATTAATATTATGTTTATGGACTTAATTGAGGGCCAAAATTAAGTAAAAAGACATGGGCCCAAAAAGGGAGATGATCCATTTAAAAATGGACCAAGTATACTTAGACTTTTTGACCAAATAATTGGCTAAGGGAGACCACAAAGAGGTGGTTAAGGGGGGACTTTATAAGGCTAAAATTCATCTTATTTTCAACACATTTCACTTGCCAAAAATCAGATTTTCAATCAAACATTTTTTCCTCTCTCAAACCCTAGCCACCCTAATTTTCTCTAAGGATTTTTTGACAAATCTTCCACTTGCAAGCCTTAGTAAGTGTTTACCCTTATAGATTAATATATTATATGCATAAGAGGGTGTGTATGTTATGTTTTTTATGTTTAAAAAGTGTTGAGCAATCCACTTATTGTGAAACAATCCACTTTTGCTTAATCGCTAAAGGATTTGCCCTCTATGTGGTTTAAACTTGATAAGGGACTTAAGGTCTTGAAAGAATTGAATTAGATGGATGAAATTTCAGTATATTTAAGTGTGGTATTGTACCAAATTCTTTACTCCTTGTGTATGACTTGTGGAAATGTTTATACGTAATTGTGCATGGAACGTTTGGCGTAGTGAAAGGAGAATACTTTCTTGTTATGTTAAAGTGAATTCTGAAACTGTGTGGAATTTTTTTGGTATATTTTTGTGGAAGGTATTTATGTGGCTTGATGGAATAAAAATGTGGAGTTGAATTGAGGTAAAAATGTAAAGTATGCACTTGGTGGGAAATCTTGTCGGTTTGTGATGTCTATGTTGATGTGTGGATTGTTTTGGTATTGTTGGTGTTGTGGGGAAGTAAATTGTATTATAGGAGGGTGGAATGAATTTATATGGTAGTATAAAGGAAGGTGGAATGATATACCATGTGTTTGGGATGTTGGATAGTTTTTACTTCCCGTCAAGTAG
This sequence comes from Capsicum rhomboideum, assembly GCA_031232105.1. Taxonomy (NCBI): domain Eukaryota; kingdom Viridiplantae; phylum Streptophyta; class Magnoliopsida; order Solanales; family Solanaceae; genus Capsicum; species Capsicum rhomboideum. The sequence continues at coordinate 44,051,421 of CP124708.1, read as the reverse complement.
CTAATTATCGTCTTGTGAAATTGTAATGTAATTAGCTTTTAATGTTAGCTTTGTTATGTACTTGTGTTGTATGTTAACGCTTTAAGGAAGACCTGAATTGTTGTAGTCACTTGTTGGAAAGATAAGGTATGTAAGGTTACTCTTTTCCGTATCCTTTGGCCGCACCTATTGTTCACATCGTTACCAAACTTGTTTCCACTCCAAAATGTTTTAAATTATCTCATTTCAAGTTTGTTAACAATTGTTTTTCACGTGTCTCTTAGTTTTTAACTATTGGTCCAAAGTTCCGATAAAGTTATGACCACCGATGTAACAATCTCACAAAAATTAAAGAAATGAAGTAATGCATATTTGGCTGAGTACGGGTGGTAGCTCTGGGGCGAAAGCCTAGCTCGAGCCGATCTCGATTGATTATTAGATACAGGGGATAGCTCTGGGGGTGAAAACCTAGCTCGAGCCAAACCTGATTTATTGATTTATGGGTGGTAGCTCTGGGGGCATAATCCTAGCTCGAGCCGATCCCAATGTTACTTACCACTAATCAGTTGGTCCCGGGCATTGTATGATGTATATTGATATGAAGGTAAATAGAAAGAAATCAATGTAATGTACATGGTTCCACATATATGGTACGGTGGTATATTAGTATTATCTATTCACTTGTATTTGATTCCATTTGAGTTTCTATATTTCATACCGTTACTTATAGCCTTACATACTTAGTACATTATTTCGTACTGACGTCCCTTGGGGGACCTTCCTTACTTGCTACATGTACAGGAGCTAGTAGACCTTCACAGTAGGGTACGGGTCATCTGCAGGCTATTGGTGAGCTCCAGGTGGATTCAGGGCTTTCCGAGTCATTTGTATATATTTTTGGTACTGTGTAGCAGTTGTATAAGGCGGGGACTTGTCCCGACCTTAGTCATGGTTATATATCTTTTAGAGGCTTTGTAGACATTGTAAAGTCAAACATAGAAGTATCTTACCTTTTTGACGTTATGGCCCCAACGGCCAAGTCTCATATCTATTTTGTACGTCTTTACATGACTTTCGTTGTCGATATATTAAATCTGCATGTGGTAGAATTTTTGTTCACTTAATGACATGCATATGAATGTACATGATCATAGGTTGGTTCTCTCGGGCCTTTACGGCTACGGGTGCCTGTCCGCCCCAATGGGATTTGAGGCGTGACAAAAGTGGTATCAAAACGGGTCGTCCTTGGGTGTCTACAAAGTCGTGTCTGAGTAGAGTCTTGCTTATGGATGTGTTGTGCACCACATCTATACGTAGGAGGCTATGGTTCATTTAGGAGTTGTTTCTTTTCTTCATTTCCTAGATCGTGCAATAGAGTCAAAGTTGTAGGTGGAGTCATATTTAACTACTGAATTTGTTTTATGTTTTTGTTTCCTCAATATAGCAAAATTACTGTTTACAAGGAGAAACAAGGGTAAAGGTAAGAAGGGAGACATGGCTGCCAAAGTAGGAACCAGTAAATCACCACCTGAACGAGTTAATCAAGGTGAAGCTGAAAATGAGTTTGCATCACGGGCTTCTTCTAATCTTCCACCTCCCGGAGAGCCAAGAAGCAGAGGAGTACCCCCAGAACCACCTGTTAATGCTACTGAGCAGGATTTAAGGAATGCAGTGCAAATGTTAACTCGTATAGTTGCTACACAAAATCAAAGACAAGCGGGTCCAACTGCAAGTAATGACAGTGTGGATAGGGAAGCTAGTCGGCGGACACAGGATTTTCTTAAATTAGATCCTCCCACATTCACCGGGTCAGATCTTAGTGAAGACCCACAAGACTTCATGGACCAAATTCAAAGGGCTTTAGATGTTATGTATGTATCTGGTACAGAAACAGGCTATATTATGGTACGAAAATTGGAAATGATCTAGGGGTATTGGTGCACTTCCAGCTAGTTGGGAAGAATTCAAAGCAGCATTTCTTGATCATTACCTTCCATTTAAAATTCGAGAGGCTCGTGCAAACCAGTTCTTAAATCTTTGCCAAGGTAATATGAGTTTGACGAAGTACAGTCTTCGGTTTAACTCTTTGGCCAGGTACGCTCCTAATGTAGTAGCTACTATGGACAATAGAGTTCATCGGTATGTGGATTGATTGGATCCATATTTGGTTAGGAATTGTACTATCGTTGCTTTGAATAGAGACATGGATATAGCCAGGATACAAGCTTTTGCATAGAAGATGGAGAATCAGAGGCAAAGGAGAAGAACGCAAGAATTTGAAACAGGATCGTCAAAGAGCGCTAAACCTATGGGACAATTCATGGCGTCCCAAGGAGAATTTAGGCCTCGGGTTTTTAATAGACCACCTAGACCATCATTTTCTTATTCTACAGCAAGTACTCCATCCCAATTTTGAGAGTTTAGAGGCAGTCAAGTTGGGCAAAGTAGTGGGATTCAAGGTTCACAGACAGCAGGGTATCAAAAACAAGGAAGAATGAGCCAATCGAGGTTTTCTCTTCAGCCGTGTCAGCACTGCGAAAAGATTCATTTAGGTGCATGTCGGTTTGGGACAGATGTTTGTTTCTGCTGTGGTATGTCGGGGCACATAATGAGAGAGTGCCCACGGAGGGGCACGGGTAGTATGGCGCGACCTACTGGATCAGCCGTTGTATCATCCTTATCGGGTGTACAGCCTACTCGGTGTAGTAGAGGTGTTCGAGGAGCAGCTAATTCTAATGGAGTACCTATGTTTTAGCGGATCGGTAGAATTTGGAGGCTTCTCCTGATGTGGTTAAAGGTACATTATCCGTCTTTTTACATAATGTATATGCATTGATTGATCCAGGCTCTACCCTATCATATATAACTCCATTTATTGCTGAAAAATTTGAAAGAACACTGGAATTACTAGTCAAACCATTTGAGGTATCTACACCCGTTGGTGAGTCTATTATAGCTAAGAGAGTCTATCGTAATTGTATAGTAACTATTTATGATCATGACACATTGGCTGATCTTATTGAGCTGGAAATGGTAGATTTTGATGTTATAATGGGTATGGATTGGTTGGCTTCTTGTTATGCCACGGTAGATTGCCGAGCTAAGAAGGTACATTTCCATTTTCCACAAAAGACCGTCCTTGAATGGAGGGGTGATGTTGGAGCACCGAGAGGTAAATTTATTTCTTATCTTAAGGCAAAGAAAATGATATCCAAGGGGTACACATGTCATCTAGTAAGGGTGCAAGATACCAATGTGAAGCCACTAACTCTTCAATCAGTTCCGGTGGTAAATGAATTCCTCGATGTATTTCCTGAAGATCTTCCAGGTTTGCCTCTAGAACGGGAAGTAGAGTTTGGTATTGATGTGATTCCAGGTACTCAGCCAATCTCTATTCCTCCGTATAGAATGGCCCCGGCAGAGTTACCGGAATTGAAGGAGCAATTAAAAGACTTGCTGGACAAGGGATTCATAAGGCCTAGTATGTCCCCGTGGGGTGCACCAGTGTTATTTGTATGAAAGAAAGATGGACTGTTGAGAATGTGTATTGATTATCGGCAACTGAATAAGGTAACAGTCAAGAACAAATATCCCCTCCCCAGAATTGATGATTTGTTTGATCAATTACAGGGTGCCAAATGTTTCTCAAAGATTGACTTGAGATTGGGTTATCATCAAGTAAGGGTTAGAGAAAAAGATATACCCAAGACAGCTTTTCGAACATGGTATGGTCATTATGAGTTTTTAGTTATGTCATTTGGGCTAACAAATGCACCAGCAGTTTTTATGGATTTGATGAATAGGGTGTTCAAGCCATTCTTAGATGTGTTCGTGACAGTGTTTATAGATGATATTCTGGTATATTCAAGATCAAAAGAAGACCATGCTAATCACTTACGGCAGGTGTTACAGATTCTTCATGATCGTAAGTTATATGCAAAGTTCTCTAAATGTGAATTTTGGTTAAAATCTGTAGCATTCTTGGGTCATATTTTGTCGGATGAAGGAATTAGGGTTGATACTCAAAAGATAGAAGTTGTGAAGAACTGGACAAGACCTACAACGCCTACAGATATTCGTAGTTTCCTTAGGTTGGTATGTTATTATAGAAGGTTTGTTGAAGGATTTTCTTCTATTGCTGCACCTTTGACAAAGCTACCACACAAGGCAACCAAGTTTCAATGGAACGACGCATGTGAAAAGAGTTTCCAAGAACTGAAGAATAAATTGACTTCTACACCCATATTGGTACTTCTAGAAGGCATAGAAGGGTATGCGGTATATTGTGATGCTTCAGGAGTTGGTTTAGGATGTGTATTGATCCAGCACGATAATGTAATAGCTTATGCCTCGAGACAGTTCCGTCCATATGAGATAAATTATCCGACACATGATCTTGAGCTAGCAGCTGTGATATTTGCTTTAAAGATATGGCGCCACTACTTGTATAGGGTTCACGTTGACATATATACCGATCATAAGAGTTTGCAGTATATTTTCAAACAGAAGGACCTAAATTTGAGGCAGCAGAGGTGGCTGGAACTACTAAAAGATTATGATATCGATACCTTATACCATCCGGGAAAAGCAAATGTGGTAGCCGATGCATTAAGCCGCAAAGCAGTAAGAAGCACTGATGGCCAGCTCACGAAAAAGCAAGGTATAGTCAAGGATCTACATCAACTAGCCAGCTTGGGGGTTCGTCTTCTTAAAACACCAAATGAAGGAATTATAGTGCAAAATGCGGCAAAATCTTCATTAGTAGATGAACTGAAGGAAAAACAGTATGCGGATCCTATTTTATTGCATCTGAAGGAGAATGTACAACAAGGTTTGACAAAGGCATTTGATCTTACGCAAGAGGGAGTGCATCAGTGCCAAAGTAGATTGTGTGTACCTGATGTACATGAGCTAAGGAGACGGATTATGACAGGGGCGCATCATTCATGGTATTCTATTCATTCGGGAGCCACCAAAATGTATCATGATTTGAAAGAAATGTATTGGTGGGGTAACATGAAGAAGAACATTGCAGAATTTGTAGCCCAATGTCCAAATTGTCAACAAGTAAAAGTAGAGCATCAGAAGCCTGGAGGTTATATGCAATGTATAGATTTTCTAATCTGGAAGTGGGACATGATCAATATGGATTTCATCACAGGTTTCCTCGTACACTTCAGAAATTTGATTCCATATGGGTAATAGTTGACAGTCTTACCAAATCGGCACACTTTCTACCCGTCAAGACCACCTACACAGCTGAAGATTATGCGAGTTTGTATATTAAAGACATAGTTTGACTACACGGAATTCCAATCTCCATTATATCATACAAGGGAGCTCAATTTACTGCACACTTTTGGAAGTCTTTTCAGAAGAGTTTGGGAACCCAAGTGAATTTAAGTACGGCTTTTCATCCTCAAACAAATGGACAAGCAGAACGTACCATACAAACACTTGAAGATATGCTACGAGCTTGTACATTGGAATTTAAAGGTAGTTGGGATGATCATTTACCTCTTATTGAATTTGCCTACAATAATAGCTATCATTCAATTATCAAAATGGTGCCTTACGAAGCTTTATATGGAAGAAAGTGTAGATCACTAATTGGATGGTTTGAAGTGGGTGAAACTGCCTTATTTGGGCCAGATCTTGTTTATCAAGCTATGGAGAAGGTTAAGGTGATACAACAATGGCTACAAACGGCCCAAAGTCAGCACAAGTCATATGCCGATGTTAGAAGAAAGGGGCTAGAATTTGCAATAGATGATTGGGTATTCTTGAAAGTGTCACCAATGAAAGGGGTAATGAGATTTGGAAAGAAAGGAAAGTTAAGTCCGCGTTATATAGGGCCATATAAGATTATCCGAAGATTTGGTAAAGTTGTGTATGAATTCGAACTACCCCAAGAACTCTCCACAGTTCATCCAGTGCTTCATGTTTCAAAGATTCGAAAGTGCATAGGAGATCCATCTCATATTGCTCCCACTAAAGATGTACAAGTTATAGAAAATCTCACCTATGAAGAAGTACCTATTGTTATCCTGGATCGACAAGTTAAGAGGTTAAGAAATAAAGAAGTAGCTTCTGTGAAAGTGCTTTGGAAAAATTAGCAAGTAGAATAAATCACACGGGAAGCCGAGGAAATGATGAAGTCTAAGTACCCGCATTTATTTCAAACTGAAGAGAAAGTTCAAGATGCGGAATTGGAGCAATAACAAGTAAGTATATATAAGTATTATGTGTATGTGATAATATGAAGAATGAACTTAGACTTGAATTTGTTTAGATTGGATAATGTTACTAACATTTGAGGACGAATGTTCCTAAGGGGGAAAGGATGTAACACCCATACATTTTCGAACTTATTTGATTACCTTAACATTTATGGAATTATTTAAACTTGAGATAGTTGGTGTATTACCCACTAAATTTACTGGGATGAATTAATATTATATTTATGGACTTAATTGAGGCCCAAAATTAAGTAAAAACACATGGGCCCAAAAAGGGAGATGATTCATTTAAAAATAGACCAAGTATACTTAGACTTTTTGACCAAACAATTGGCTAAGGGAGACCACAAAGAGGCGGTTAAGGGGGGCCTTTATAAGGCTGAAATTCAGATTATTTTCAACACATTTCACTTGCCAAAAATCAGATTTTCAATCAAACATATTTTCCTCTCTCAAACCTTAGCCACCCTAATTTTCTCTAAGGAATTTTGGACAAATCTTCCACTTGTAAGCCTTGGTAAATTTTTACCCTTATATATTAATATATTATATGCATAATAGGGTGTGTATATCATGTTTTTTAAGTTTAAAAAGTGTTGAGAAGTCCACTTATTGTGAAACAGTCCACGTTTGCTTAATCGCTAAAGAATTTGCCCTCTATGTGGTTTAAACTTGAAAGGGGACTTAAGGTCTTGAAGGAATTGAATAGATGGATGAAATTTCAGTATATTTAAGTGTGGTTCTGTACCAAATTTGTTGCTCCTTGTGTATGACTTGTGGAAATATATATGTGTAATTGTGCATGGAACATTTGGCGTAGTGAAAGGAGAATACTTTCTTGTTATGTTAAAGTGAATTCTGAAACTGTGTGGAATTCTTTTGGTATATTTTTGTGGAAGGTATTTATGTGACTTGATGGAATAAAAATGTGGAGTTGCATTGAGGTAAAAATGTGAAGTATGCACTTGGTGGGAAATCTTGTCGGTTTGTGACGTCTATGTTGATGTGTGGACTGTTTTGGTATTGTTGGTGTTGTGGGGAAGTAAATTGTATTGTATGAGGGTGGAAATAATTTATATGGTAGTGTACATGAAGGTGGAATGATATACCATGTGTTTGGGATGTTGGATAGTTTTTACTTCCCGTCAAGTAGCTAATTATCGCCTTTTGAACTTATAATGTAATTAGCTTTTAATGTTAGCTTCATTACGTACTTGTGTTGTAGAGTAACGCTTTATGAAAGAGCTGAATTGTTGTAGTCACTTGTTGGAAAGATAAGGTATGTAAGGTTACTCTTTTCCGTATCCTTTGGCCGCACCTATTGTTCACATCGTTACCAAACTTGTTTCCATTCCGAAATGTTTTAAATTATCTCATTTCAAGTTTGTTAGAAATTGTTATTCATGTGTCTCTTATTTGTTAACTGTTATTCCAAAGCTCCAATAATGTCATGACCACCGATGTAACAATCTCACAAAAATTAAAGAAATAAAATAATGCATATTTGGTTGAGTACGGGTGATAGCTCTGGGGGCGAAAGCCTAGCTCGAGTCAATCCTGATTGATTATTGGATGCAGGGGGTAGCTCTGGGGTTAAAAACCTAGCTCGAGCCGAACCTGATTTATTGATTTATGGGTGGTAGCTCTGGGGGCATAAGCCTAGCTCGAACCGATCCCAATGTTATTTACCACTGATCAGTTGGTCTCGGGCATTGTATGATGTATATTGATATGAAGGTAAAAGGAAAGAAATGAATGTAATGTACATGGTTCCATATATACGGTATAAATGAATGTAATGTACATGGTTCCATATATACGGTATGGTGGTATATCAGTATTATCTATTCACTTGTATTTGATTCCATTTGATTTCCTATATTTTATACCGTTACTTATAGCCTTACATACTCAGTACATTCTTTCGTACTGACGTCCCTTGGGGGACCTGCCTTACTTGTTGCAGGCACAGGAGCTAGTAGACCTTCATAGTAGGGTACGGGTCATCTGCAGGTTATTGGTGAGCTCCAGGTTGATTCGGGGCTTTCCGAGTCATTTGTGTATATTTTTGATACTGTGTAGCAGTTGTATAAGGCGGGGACTTGTCCCGACCTTAGTCATGGTTAAATATCTTTTAGAGGCTTTGTAGACATTGTAAAGTCAAACGTAGAAGTGTCTTACCTTTTTGACATTGTGGCCCCAATGGCCAAGTCTCGTATCTATTTTGTACATATTTGCATGACTTACGTCGTCGATATGTTATATCTGCATGTGGCAGAATTTTTGCTCACTTAATGACATGCATATGAATGTACATGATCATTGGTTGGTTCTCTCGGGCCTTTACGGCTACGGGTTCCTATCGGCCCCAATGGAATTTGAGGCGTGACAGTAGCTCTTGATCTTCAATTTGGGGGCTGGGGGCTTTTTTTCCAATTTGGATTCATCGTGAGGTCCATTTCTATTCACTCTGTGTTCAATATATAACTTTGAATGTTATCTGCAATTTATGTGATAATCTTGTGATTAATTTGAATGATTGATGGATGAGTGTTGATATTTATTCAATTGAGAGTGTGGAATTATGGTTGATTGATCTAATCTTCGCTAGTGGATTTGAATTTTCATGGGTTAGTTTTATGGTTAATTCTTGTTATGTTCCAGAAAAAATCAAGTTGAAAGAACTAATTAATTAATTGTTGAATAAAATTAGTTATGCCGTTAAATATTGGGATCACTTGGCAAATCCTAGGTCCATTTTGTTGATTGTTTGATTAGGTGTTCTTTACTGCTTTTGATTATAAATGTATTCATTCACTGAGGAATTTCCTAAAGTATTATGTATTCGGAGGCCTTTCAAGACAAGGCTCAAGATGTCGGGTAAAGCATAGTGTAGGCTAGTTAGGATAGCGTAGGTTTATTTTCATACTTTTTTTTTATTTTGGACTGTACGATTAGATTGGACATTACTCTTTAAACACTTTTGTGTGTGTGCTTGCCTGTCTGTGAGTCTATTCATTTGTAGTGTCAATTTAGTCGATACGAATCAATGAAGCGACCATGCTAAAACTACAAGATTGAGGAGTACCTAACACCTTTTCCTCAGTCAACATAATTCCTTAACCAGAATATATGTTCGCTGATAAGTTTAAATTCAAATATTTTTTAAAAGAAATATTTTCTAGGTGACTTGGCACACCTAACCAATGTCAAGTGGCGACTATGAATTTTAAATATAACTTCCTTTTTGAAATACCTTTTAGTCACATTTAGTATTTGAAAATCCTTTTTGAACTTGATAAAATCTTTTGGTAAAAAAAAGAGGGTGTGAGCACTTTGGCAACACTACTGGGGATATTTTTTAGAATTCGAGTTTCATATGTTGATTTGTATTGGCTTAGTTAACACTATATATTAATAGATGTTTTATTTGTTTTATCGCCTTTCCTTTGTATTGGTTCTCTTTATGTTATTTGCTTACTGTCTTTCCATTATATATTACTGTTTTATACCTGTCATCGTGTGTATATTCGAAGTTATTTCTTTTGAAACAGGTCTCGTAGTGTGTGCCACATACACAAACATTTGTTGAGTCACCCTTATTTTTAGGAGGAAGAGCCGTCGGACGTATGGAGTGGGTGAAAAGCAATCGCAACCACTATCGACCATACACTCCCCCGAACAGCCTTGTTAGTTAAACCCCCAGTCTAGGTCGTCCTTCAGGACATATTTATTTGCATCATGCTCAGACCTAGCGGGACTCAATTAGTCATTTGTAAGAGACTCGTCCCAAAGCATTCTTATGTGCTACTTGTTACATCTTTAAGGATAAAAGGGTCATTTGGCAGATTGATTTAGAGGCATGTGATTCAAGTGAGCAAACAAAGTAGGTGTTAATGCTAAAAAAAATCAAAATCAAAAAAATATTTTCTTATTTCGTAGGAGTTCTTTATAGCTTTTGTTTTCAAAAAAAAAAAAAAAAATTATCTTTTGCACTCATTTCTTTAAAAAAAAAATTCAAAAAAAGAGTTTTTCTTTATTTTCAGTAGCACACATTTACAACTTTCTCTTCTATGTGTCCTTATGCTTTTCAAAAATCAAAAAAATCAAAAATATCTTTCTTTTCTTCTTGTTGTGGTTTTTATTTTTCTATTTAAAAAAATGTTTGTTTTCCTTGAGTTAAAAAAAAAAGGTGTTGTTCTTGAGTCTTTGTTTTTATAATAATTTCATGATTAAAACACTCAAAAAGATTAAATTTTCTTTTTTACAAAGAGAGTCGTGTTTCTCAAGTGTCTAGCCTTTCATAAATTTCTTAATAGTCCAATCTGGACGAACTACGCGCGCCTGATTCTCATCTTTATAGTTCAATCTGGATGAACTACGCACACTTGATTCTCCTCTTTCTGGAATGAGATATGTAGGCAGCCCATCTTGGGTTCGGTGATCTTTATTCAAAAAATTCAAAAATAATGCTTTTATCCTTATTAAAAAATACAAAAAAAAAATTCATTTACTTTTTCTTTTGAAAAAAAAAATTGATCAAAATAGTATTATTTCTTCTCAAATCAAAAAAAAGATTTTCTTCACTCTTCTTTTATATTAGTTGTTTCACACTCTTTTTAAATGAAAAATACAAAGATTTTTATTTGGTGATTTTAGGTTTCATTTTCGTAGGAAATTCAAAAATCAAAACCCAAAAAAGATTTTCTTACATGTCTTTTGATAAAAACTCCAAAAAGATTATTTTTCCTTTTTTATTCTTTTGCGTCTTTACAGTTTCTTTTCCTCTAAAGTTTGAGAAGAGAAAATTCAAACAAAAAAAGTTTTTTTGTCTTATTTTGTGTCAAAATTTTATGAACTATGCATACCTGATTCTCCTCTCTCTGGGGTGAGATACGTAGGCACCCTTCTCGGGTTTGGTGACCTTTCTTATAAAAACAAGAGTTTAAAAAAATATTGAACCCTAACTCATTTGTCATCTCTGTTATTCAGTTAGTTTAAGATGGTTGGTTTGTAGCAAACTGGCAAAGCACAACTACTTCACAAGATCAAAGGAAAAAGTTCCAATGGTCGAAGAAAGAACCACTTTAGTTGTTGAAAATGTCCAAATCCAATTGATTGAACAAAAATCAGGGCTATCTGAGGAAGTAAGAAGGTTGAAAGAATAATTGGCCCATGTGTATCAGGCTAAGATGACTGGCTAGCCTCCACCTCGGCCAAAACAAGGTGTTTCTAAGGGTACTCCCACTATATCAATTCTCACATCTCAAGATCCACTTCCTGGGACAACTGATCCTATTTACCCTCCAGGTTTTAACCCAGCATATAATCGTCCTACCATTTCAGGTACTTTCACTGTATAACCTTCAATTGCAACTCCTAAAAGCACTCCTCTTGTTGTTCCATCGGCTTCCTCACTCATAATTCCACAACCACTTCTTATATTTAAGCCTATCAACGAGATTCAGCCTACTGCTTTCTATAGTCGTTGTTACTTTCCAGAAATGACTTTCAGACCCACTGGCCTATATCGCCATCACCTTCAGTACGGTGACAAATAATGTAGCAATCCTCTCAATTCTCAAGAAAAGGCAATTGAAATTGGCGGATCCGTTCCATTAAAAGTGATGTGCAAACTAGTGGCTAAGATGTTAAGCTTGGTGATTAAAAAGACACTTTTTTCTTTGAGGAGTGTATTGGTAGTTCATTTTGTCATTATTTCTTTGCACAATTTTTTTTTATTATTATTTATTTCTCTGTTTCGAGTTATTTTCAAAATCTATTCTACTTAGCTCTCTTTGTATATATTTTTTTTCATTTTAGTTTTAGTGACATGATATGCATGCAGAATTTTTGGCCAGCTCCTAAAATCTATCTAGTCATGAAATAAATTTATCAAAGATGTTGAAAATGAAATAAAAACATTTGAGAAAAGGATGGAGGACCAAACATTTTGAAATATATCAATTCGAAAAGGTTCAATAAAAGGAAACAAAACCTTTGATGTTGAAAGAGATTAAAAGGACAAGTTCGATCTAAATTGGCATGTATCATCTATTGTGAAGAATATATTGAATACATAGAGATTTTTAATGGACAGTCGTAGAAGAAAAGTGGTAAACATGTTCATCAATATAGATGTTGTGATTTTCACTTCTGATTCATAAAGTGCAATGCTTATATTTGACATTTTTAAGAATTGATATGAAGAAGGCATTTTATTCTGTTATCCAAATATTGTGTCATCCTTTTCTATCCCTTTTGAGCCTTAAATTTATTTATTTCATATCCCTCTTTTGGAATCCCAAGAGAGTCAAAAGTAAAAAAAAAAAATAGAGTCAGAAAAAGTTCAAACAAAAAAAGTGTCGAGAAAAAGAAATAGATTCAGAAAAATTTCAAAAAAAAAAAAGAAAGAAAAAAGGAGTCAAAGTGAGAGAGAAAAAGAAAAAAGAAAAAACAGAACAAGCTTCCTAAACTAAGTTTGACCTGATTCTTGCTTTGACGAGATACGTAGGTACCCCTATCTTGGGGTTCGATCCAACCAAGATAAAGTCCTGAAAATTTCTAGTCACAAAAATTGAAGCAAAAAAAATGTTTTATTTTTGCCAAAAGATTCAATTCCAAAATTTGTAAGTCTTAACCCTATTATATATGTTATCTTTGAATCTTCATGCCATCCTTTCTTTCTAACCCTTTCCAAAATCCATGTTACAGTCCAAAGAAAGACCTTCTGATCAATTTTTGAGAATAACGAGTCAGGCTTACTTTCAGTATTGATTATCATACGAGGAGCAATGTCATGTCACTTGCATAAGAGAGTCTGATCAAATATATTTCTCACAAGCATCGTAAAACATCATTGAGTTGAGAGAAAGTGAACAATGAGAGGGTCTTATTGGTGAAAACCCTCATGGGCACTATAAGGCCATGATGAGTGAGAGATATAAAAAAATGATAAGAGAGACTTGTCGGTGAAAACTCTTCAGAGTACCACTAGTCTAATAAAGTTCCCAAGTATAATGTAAAAGTCACAACTTCAAAGCCTGACTTCAAAATCTAGAAGTTTGACAAGAGTGAAACTCAAATTGATTTGACAAATCAGGTCAGTTGATCTAAATACATGTCATGAACATTAAAGTTGACTATCACATTCAAAGGGGTCCTTTCTTTCTTCCTTTCCCGAAAGGAACATCTTTTGTCAAATACTCTTTCTTTTCGTCTCTTTATTCTTTTTCGTTTGCTTTGAGTCAGTCTTTGTTAAAATAGGCAAAAAATAAATTCAAAATTTACTACCAGCTTTTAAATTGCAAAAAGAAAAGTCTGGCTAGCTCATCAAATGTGACATGATTCAAGAAGAAATGATACACATCATAATTTGTTGTGGTTGACAAGTTAGATAATGAATAGAAAATTTATTGTTTGTTGGATGATACTAATACGACAGATATGAGGTTTGAAATTTTCAATTAGAGATTTTTCAATGAGGTTGTCTATGCAACAAGCACAATCTATCATAGTTGAAGTCAAGGTTGAATATGGTAATAAAAGAAATTGTTGCACTCAAAGTCAGGGCCACAAATCGACCACTATTTTGAAACTCACAATATTTCTTTCTTTTCCTAAAATAGGGACAATTTTATTGATATAAATATGATTATAGAAGTTCGAGCTTGCAAACAGCATTACAGTAATACCTCTCACTTTTTCTCTACTTCATTTGTATATTCGTTATCTTGTATTTTTCACCTGGGATGATATTTCCTAGTAGAAGACATTTATCTTGCATTTGTCTCCTAGGAAGACATTTCCTAGTATAAGATAGTTATCTTGCATTTGTCTCCTAAGATGACATTTTCTAGTAGCAGACAGTTATCTTTCATGTGCCTCCTAGGATGACAGTTTCTAGTAGTAGACAGTTATCTTGCATGCATCTACTAGGATAATATTTCCTAGGAGCAGACAATTATCTTCCATTCATCTCCTAGGATGAGATTCCTAGTAGCAGATAGTTATATTACATGCGTCTCCTAGAACGACATTTCCTAGTAGCAGACAGCTATCTTGTATTCGTCTCCTAGGATGACGTTTCCTAGTAGCAAATAGTTATCTTGCATTCTTATCCTAGGATGACATTTCCTAGTAGCGGACTGCTATATTGCATGAGTCTTCTAGGATGACATTTCCTAGTAGCAGATAATTATCTTGCATTTATCTCCTAGGATGACATTTTCTAGTAGCAGACAGTTATCTTACATGTATCTCTAAGGATGACATTTCCTAGTAGCAGACATTTATCTTGCATTCGTATCTTAGTATGACATTTCCTAGTAGCATATAGTTATCTTACATGTGTCTCCTAGGATGACATTACCTAGTAGCATACAGTTATCTTACATTCATCTCCTAGGATGACATTTCCTAGTAGCAGACAGTTATCTTGTATGCATCCCCTAGGATGGCTTTTCCAGCAGCATATAGTTATCTTGCATATGTCTCCTAGAATGATATTTCCTAGTAGCAGACAGTTATCTTGCATTCGTCTCCTAGGATGACATTTCCTAGTAGCAGACAATTATCTTGCATTTGTCTCCTAGAATTACATTTCCTAGTTTAAGACAGTTATCTTGCATTTGTCTCCTAGGATGACATTTCCTAGTAGCAGACAATTATCTTGCATGCATTTCCTAGGATGACATTTTCTAATAGCAGACAGTTATCTTGCATGCATCTCCTAGGATGACATTTCTTAGGAACAGACAATTATCTTTCATTCGTCTCCTAGGATGACATTTCCTAATAGCAGATAGTTATCTTGCATGCGTCTCCTAGGATGACATTTCCTAGTAAAAGAAAATTATCTAACATTTGTCTACTAGGATGACGTTTTCTAGTAGGAGAGAGTTATCTTGCATTCGTCTACTAGGATGACATTTCCTAGTAGCAGATAGTTATCTTGCATTCGTCTCCTTGGATGACATTTCCTAGTGGCAGACAGTTATCTTGCATTTGTCTCTTAGGATGACATTTCCTAGTAGTAGATAGTTATCTTGCAGACGTCTCCTAGGATGATATTTCCTAGTAGCAGATAGTTATCTTGCATTCATCTCCTAGAATGACATTTCCTAGTAGCAGACAGTTATATTGCATTCATCTCCTTGGATGATATTTCCTAGTAGTAGACAGTTATCTTGCATGCACTCCTAGGAATAAACATTTCCTAGCAATAGACAATTATCTTGCATGCGTCTCCTAGGAATAAACATTTCCTAGTAGCGAATTCGTCTCCTAGAATGAATATTTCCTAGTAGTAGACAGTTATATCACATTTTGTCTCCTAAGATGAACATTTCCTTCTCTGAAACAGTTACTTTTCTTTTCATCTCCTAGGATAAACATTTCCTAGCTGTAGACAGTTATTTTACATTTTTCTCCTAGGATAAACATTTTCTAGTCTAAGACTTATCTTTTCTTTTCTCCTGGAATAAACATTTTCCATTATGAGATTTTCATTCGCTTCTTCTCCAAGGATAAACACATCCTAGTCCGAGTTCTGTTTTGAAGTTCACAATTTATAATAACTCACAAATTTTTTCTAGTGAAAACTGGGGAAAACAAAATTTGTTTGTTTCTGTTGTTGGTGATGTCTTTCAGGTTACACCCACCAAGAACAATTTAATTCCCATCATTTTTAGAACATTCAATATCAATGACAGCCATAGTTAGCATATACCGATGTAAAACTCGGACAATTGTTTCTATCCAGCTACTGATCACAAGAACAAATATTCAAGAATATTTTCAAAGTGTCATTTGAAAGAGTGTCAAAGTCTCACTCAAGTTCAAGTCTCAAATCTCAGTTTCTATTCGAGGCACTCAAACGAAAAGCAACATAGTATCTGAAGATCAAGACTCAAGTGAAGATTCAAAAGAATCTGCATATATAGGATCTTGTACTTATATTTTCTTTTTTAACTTTTCCTTTTTACTTTGATGTAATAATAGGAGTCGCAGACTAGAACCTCGATAGGACCTCACTCGACTTTCCCTCTCGGTATATTCCATTCCACCTTTCTTTCATCCATTTGAACTATACGTGACCTTATTCCCTTATATCCTGGGATATGTAGGATGGCCAAAACCAAGACTCCATCGCATCTTTCCCCTTCTTTTCTTCTTTTTGAATAATGGTCAAGTCAAAAATTGTCTCGTTGTCTACTTCTTTGTCTGTAAAAACTTTGTGTTCTCAGTTAAAGAGGGGCAACATGTAGACACCTAATTTTTTACCCTTCCCGAGTATCATATTATATTTTTTTATTAGTGTAGTAATTTTATTTAGTCTTTTCCTTAAATGAAAAATATAAAAATTCAACAAATGATGACCAATGAAATCATTTCTTGGCCACTACTCAAAAACCTCACACTCTATTCTACACTCTCACATCATCCAATTACTCCCTCTCCACAAAAGGACAAAAACGATTCTCTCCACAAGTTTTTCCACCTCACTTGCACATTCAACATACCCAATTTCCATCCTCATTTTTTTTCATTTCTAGGTAGGGCCCATAATAATAAATTCCCCATATTAGAATATACACACACACTCTCTAGCTCACGCTTTTTCCTCCACCATCACTACACAAGACCCTCACCTTCACTGGCCATTCACCATGAATAATTGATTTCCACCCACAATTCCAATGGACAATTCTCTCCCATTTTCCAAAGAATACACAACACAACAACACACAGCAACAACACTTAGACCGCCTCACTTTTTCGATTCCAATTCCTTTCTCCACATTCATCACCATTAACACCCAAATACACCTACACACGCCCTCTTCTTCATGAACACCTATAATCACCACCATTAATAATTCCAACAACTAACAACTTTTCTCCTCCAATCAAATTTTTTATGGAAAAACCATCCATCCTTTACCTCCATCATATCCGGTGGCGGCACCACCACAGCACCAGTCGCTGCCTCTCTCTTAACTCTCACTCCCACTCCTCTTCTCCTCTTTTCCTTTAAGAACTACCAACAACCACTAACTCTAGCTAACAACTCCATCGCTGCAAAGCCGAGAAAACCAGCCGACCAAATTCACCAGTTTCTCTATATTTAATAAATTCATTATTAATTTGTTTAACTCACTGCGTATCTACTCGATTCTGTTTCTAAATAGAGAGAGTCATTAGTCGAGGTCACCGATTAATTCTTCGGTCATCGTAGCTACTGATCTTTAATTTAGGGGGGATTTCTTTTTAATTCAAATTCATTATGAGGTCCATTTCTATTCACTCTCTGTTCACTATATAACTTTGAATGTTATACGCAATTTACGTAATAATCTTGTAATTAATTTGAATGATGGATGGATGAGTGCTGATATATATTCAATTGAGTGTGTGGAATTTGTCACAACCCGATTTTTGAGTCATGATGGAGCCTACCAAAAACCACCAATAGGTAAACCAAGCCCTAGCCGGGGCGATAAACGATAGGCCAATAGGCGGGATCTTATCAGAAAGGAGATGAAGCAAAACTACTACCCTCAACATGCTATGATTGTAAAGACAAAGGAAGTATACATACTGGGATAAAAAGGAAGAGGACAGTATATAACTCTAAAACCCCTCCCAAGACCTAGTGAGGTCAGTACACAAGCCACTACTAGACATTTCCAGAACACAAGACAGAAACCAAATATACACAACATATATACAACAGTCTCGGATACAAAAGACTATATATCAGAGATGGAGTGGGATTTGCCTCAGACGTCAGTAAGCTTTCCCTGCTCCGGAATCAGTGTTGAGAAGAAAGCCACGTCACAGCCATCGGCTAGTTCCTGGATATGCATCGAGAAAAGATGCAGAAGTGCAGTATGAGTACCGGGGCAATGGGTACTCAGTAGGTATCATCGGCGGACTGAACTCAATGTAACATAAACAAGATGAAGTATGGGGGTGCATGCTAAGTCCGGGTATAACTGATAAGCAAATGTGATACTGAATAACAATTAAGTAACTACGCACTGAACACATAAGTCAAACCTAACCCAACTGGGGGCCCATAAGCCCGCTGGGTACAAAAAAAAATATAATACCCAGCCTGGCCCCCATAAACTGATGGGACACATAAGAATAGTAAATGCATAGTCACCAGTGTCTCAAAGATGTACCAGTATCCAGTAATCACAATAACCAATGAGGCGCACCAGCCTAGAACCGGCACCAATGTGTAATAACAAGAGGTCAGACGCCGAAATCAAATCAGACACAGTGGGCAATAACAATTGGCCATATATATATCATAGCTGTCGGACTCAAACCAGAACTCAGAGAACAACAGTATAACAATCACGGTAACTAGTCCCAGAACTCATAGTGCACCACAGTCCAGGGTTGGACTCGAACCGGGACACCCAATAGTCAATAACCAAAATCATTATACCTGAATTAGTAGCCAGACTCGAACCGAAACTCATCATAGCCAGTAACCAGAACAGAGCACAATGTCATATCATAACCAATAAACAGGGAACATGCTAGTCCTAGGCCGAAGCCAAAGTATAGGTAAAGAAGCTAGCCCATCGTCTGCTACAAGGTAAGTCCTCGGGTCCTCCTAGGTCCATAGTCTACCATCATGCAATATCTAAGTCAGTCCGGGTATCTAAAGTAGCTCATGGCAAGGCGAGTCTCAATTCTAAGCCAAGGCCAGCAATCCTAATCAAATGCGGTGCTATCAAAGACTAAAAGGCTAAACAGGACAATCGGGTATAATCGGGGTGACTCAATCCTATCACAAGCCTAACAGGTCATACTAGGGATTAACTAAGCCAAAGATGTCAAAGTTCTGATAAGTCGACAGAAAGGGTAATGGGGCCCTCTTTCGGGTCCCAGAAACCAAGTCTAATTATACCTGTCTAAGTCTGGGCTAAGTTTGTCTAACCCTAGACTAAGGTCCAATAATAACATTCCCCAACTAGCAACAACATCATCAACGCTATCCGACCCCAAGTAGGTCATCTCTGGTGTACCACGAGGAAAATGAGCCTGAAATATATTCGAATAGCCCTATCCGGCCTAGAAGGCCTAAGTCACAGTAAACCACCACCAAGCCTATAGTACCAGCCCACAACACCAGCACAATAGCATATGTATATCACACGTAAGCCCAATCTAAGTTTAAAGGAAACCTAGCCTACCTGGACGCCTCCGTAAGCCTGCCAAAGAACCTACTAAGTTAGAGCCTTCCCCTTCCGAGAGGAATCTAATTGCTACCATGCTATCAAAATAATAAACTACATGTAAAAACATGACTATTGATACGCATATATCACTAGGTTGAAAAATGACCGAACAACTCACGTGGGGCCCACTTTAAAATTTGCTAAACCAAAATCGTCTCAGTGTCCCAATTCTCACTGTGATCATTAGTCACAACATCTATCTTATCATCTGAGCTTAATACACAGCTCAAATACCAATAAAAATACCAACAATTCCAATAGAAATGTAAACAATCATAAAATCGAGAAAACGTACCATAGAAATGTCGAGAACGAAGCCACAAACTTAAATATGTAAGCTTCCAAGCTTGGACCTTGCTATACAAGCTTATATAAGAGCTTGAAGCTCTGAAAATGGTGTTTCTTTGGAGTTTGTGCATTTAAACATGAGAAAGAAGGTGAAATGTTTATATATAGCCAAGGCAGGTAGCTCTAAAGCGCTCTTATGGCTGCTTAAGCGCCTAGCACTAAAGCGCCATAAGTGGCCGCTTAAGCACTTCACCGCTTGGCCACTAAAGTGGAGCCAAGGGTTGCTTAAGTGCCTATGGCCGCTTTAGCCATGACCTTGGCCAATAAAGTGCCTTGTCCTAGCCTGCCTTGGCCTCTAAAGCACGCCTAGGTCTGCTTAAGCGCCTAGCTCTAAGGCATCCCTATGGCCGCTTAGTGCATGGCCAATGCCAAAAATGGCTAAGTCCTGGCAATTTCGACTGTGTGTTCGGGATCAATCCGGAGTCCCGTGCACACAAATAAGTTATGCTATGTAACTACTTTTGATACTCCAAACTCAATAGCACTTTCAAAAATTCCATCAGAGGTCATTCCGACTAACACTGGGGCCCATGCCCCAAGGGCTGACTCGACATAGCCAATAGTCGGCCTATCACACAAAACAAGTCCGGGAACCTCAATACCCAAACCAAAGGCCTACCTAACCTAAATTCAACATACCAGATCTGATGAGATGGTCAAAAATGGCATCTAAGATTGTTTAACAGGGGTTTAGGCCCAGGAGCCATACGTAACTATCAGAAAATTCAACATAGAAAAGTGACTCTAAAAGTCAAACGAACTGCTGGGTAACCATACTACCAGTTCCAGAAAGTCATACACGACCTGGGCTAGCCATGGAAAGGCTCTAAATATCATAAATATGTGTAAACACTGGGAATGACCTGGAGGGTCATTACAGAATGGTTGATTGATCTAATCTTTGCTAGTGGATGTGAATTTTCATGGGTTGATTTTATGGTTAATTCTTGTTATATTACAACAAAAATCAAGTTTAAAGAACTAATTAATTAATTGTTGAATCAAATTAATTAATTCATTGAATATTTGGATAGCTAGGCAAATTCTAGGTCTATTTTGATGATTGTTCGATTACAAATGTATTAATTCACCGGGGAATACCCCAAAGTATCATGTATTTGGAAGTCATTCGAGAGACCCAGGATATCGGGTAAAGCATGTTTAGTCTAGTTAAAATAACATAGGTTTATTTTCATAATTTTTTTTATTTTGACTGTATGATTAGATTAGACATTATTCTTTTAAACACTTTTGTGTGTGTGCTTGACTGTCTCTGAGTCTATTCATTTGTAGTGTCAATTTATCCAATAAGAAGCAATCATGCTAAAACCACGGGATTGAGGGGTGCCTCACACCTTTCTCTTGGTCAACAGAAATTCTTAACCAGACTCTCTGTTCACTAATCAGTTTAAAGTCAAATATTTTTGAAAAGGAATATTTTATAGGTGACTTGGCACACCGAACCAATGTCAAGTGGTGACTTTGAGTTTTATAACATAAATTCCTTTTTGAAATACCTTTTAGTCACATTCAGTATTTGAAAACCCTTTTTGAACTTAATAAAATCTTTTGTTAAAAAAAATAGGGTGTCATACTCATGACCATGAATATTTGTTTATGCATGATTCTAAATATAGTTTTTATACATATCGGCGGGTTATAAACACACGATACCCAAAATTGGCCAATTTAGCATAAATGACCTATTTAGCTTCAGCTTATAGATTTGCGGTATGACCTCAATTATTCAAACTATCATGATACTTTCAGATAAAATATTTTTGACTAAGTTTCAATATATCATATTTATGAGCTATCAGTTAATCAGTTTGGGAGTAGTGCTTAGCACCAAGCAGACACATGGATGAAGGGTCACCCCTTAGTTGAGGCTGACATCTTCGATAAAGGTCCCCAAGTCCCAGAACTACATTGCCAGCGTAGATTATTGAGGGTCACCCATGAGTTGAGGCTGATACCTTAGCCCAAATGGACTTCAATTAGTGGATCCACACCAGTTAGGTTCATTACCCTTGGCAAGGTATAGAACACCGGTTAGAAGTTGGACCTCATTTAGCTTAGATGAGGTGTGTTTGTTAACTGGCTCTCCCACAGTCACAGATTCGAATTTAGTATTTGTACATAACCCTCAGCTCAGATTTCAATTATTATTTTACTATGGTTTTGTAGCTTTACCTTATATCAGTTTATATGCATCATCATAGGGTTATTGTACTTCAGTTCATTCTATGCATATCAGTTGTGCATCAGTTTAGTATATCAATATTTGTCAACATGCTTAGTTATTTTCAGTTGCATATCTCACATGCTCAGCACATTCAAAGTACTGACTCTATACTTTCATTTGCATTGTATTGTGTTATGACATAGGTTTCGACGTTCAGTATCAGACTCATTCAGTACCCTTTCAGGAGCAGCTAGTGGTGAGTTTTACTATCATTCTTTTTCGTATTTTATTTCAATTTCAAATAGTTAGAGTTAGCTGGGGACTTATTCCAGCAACTCATCAGTAGTAGAGGCTTTCAAAGATGTTAGACATTTCAGTTTTACAGTGTTTTCAAGTTTAGTTTTAAATTAGTATTAACTCAAATATTTATTTTCAAATCAATTAGCTTCTGCACTCAGTATATTTCAGTTATATTCAGTATTCTTAGTGTCATGATAAGCCATGGGTTAGCTTGGGGTTACTTGTGACTCTAAACATAGTGTTACGACTAGGGTGTAGTCTCGGGCTGTGACAAACTTGGTATCAAAGCATTAGGTTTAAAATTCCCTAGGGTATATGAAAGCCACGTTAAGTAGAGTTTAATTCATTAGTATGAAAAGAGCCACACATTCGAGAGAAAGGCTACAAAATATTTTAAGAAAGTTTCACTTCTTTTATGTTCATATCGGGCGATAGAGTGTGAATCTATTAAATCTCCTTCTAATTCATGCTCTACTCATTTACAAAAAATACCTCCTAGAAGATCCAACTTAAGAAGAAATCAAAACGACAATGGTAACCAGTAAGCTCCACCAGCTCCAGCAGATCCCCTGAATGAGCAAGTCTCTTATTCTAAGTTCAAGGTTGTTTTTTAGGTTCTTGCTTAAGCTATGACCACCCAAGTCAATTAGCAGGCTGTTGCACTAGCTAATCCGAATAGGAATGCGGCAGCAATGAGAGTCTGGGACTTTACTCAGATAAATCCTTCTAAGTTTTATGGTTCTAAGATGGAGGAGGATCCACATGATTTCCTTGATGAGGTTCAGATATCACTCATATTATGGGAATTACTCCAGTGGAAAGTGTAGATTTATCCACCTATCAATTGAAAGAAGTGGCTCAGACTTGGTGCAAATAGTGGAAAGAGGGTAGATGTGTAAATGCAGGCCTAGTGGATTGGGATGAGTTCGTGACTAATTGTCTGGATATATTCTTTCCCCTTGAGTTGAGGGAAGCTAAGGTTAAGGAGTTTATAAATTTAAAATAGGGTAACATGACTATGAAAGAGTATTCTCTGAAATTTACTCAGCTCTCTAGGTATTATAACACCCTAAACTTTCGGGCTAAGAATTTAGACTTTCTAAGTATGTAGTGAAACCTAACCCATTGATTTCATAATTATACATAGGTGTTATTTTCAAACCTCTAGTATGATAAGAGTATTGGATGTGATTCAAGGTCATAAGAAGTCCCTAATAGCTAGCTGAATTGAAAACTCCTCTTCTGACCAAGTTCAAGTGTAAGATTCTTCTTGAGTAAACTTTAAATGATCATTAATCCTAGTACATGAAGAGTTAGGTGGCCTAAAACCACCAAATTAAAGTATTTGAATCTTACTTCTAACGCCACCGACCGTTTGTCAATCCGATTTTGGAGAAAAAAGTTATGGCCATTTTAGTGAAGCACTGTCAAGCTGTCAAATATGACAACCCATATGATGATAGGGACCAAGGACTCATTAGAAGAACCAGCGAGTAGTCATTTTGGTCGTCTGATGAAGTCCAGAGAATCCTCTTGAGCCACCAGAACCAACTGTTGGTTGAAAGAACCAATAATCCATTGGTTGGTCCGTCTGATGTCCATATCAGGTTTTCAGTTATGATTTTTAAAGCGTAATCTGGTCTTTTCCTTAGCTTTTAACCCTTTTCCCACGATGTATAGGTCACCAAAAGCTATATATATGAGATCTTAAAGTTTATTCTTCCCTTAATCTCTCAAGAACAAGTCTAGAATAACTCTCTAACAAGTCTAAGCAAGATCAAGCAAGCTAGGGTTTCAAATCAAGAAGATTTCTTAAGTTCTCCTTGTCAAGTATTCATCTTTGATCAGGTACGCAAGATTCAGCGATAGATTCCTTTCATCCTCACGTCCAAGTACTTTAATTATATGATGAATTATGTTTAAAGCTAGGATTTTTACGCAATTCTCTTCAAGCTATGGTTTTTATGCAAAATTGTGGTTTTTATGAAAGATTTCTTATGCATATCAATGAATTACTATGAACAACATATTTTACAATATGATTATGACTCTCCAAGCATGTTTTAATATTATATACAAATTATGAAAGCTAGTATGAGGATTTACACGTTATGCATAGTTTCAAGTAAGTTTTCTCATGTTTTAAAGTTATATGCAAAGAAGCAAAGATATATTTATGAAAGAGAGAGATTTGAGCATTGCCTCAAAGCACTATGATTCATGACCAGTATGATATCTAGATATTCCATCAATAATTATGAATAGTTTTGACATCAAGATATGTTGCATAATACGATATGAGCTATATGGATATATTTTTAGAAGGCTTATTTAGCACCGAGTAGACTTGCATTCTAGATACCACTTGTCCCAGAACTATGTGCCATCGTAGGTTTATGTTAGCCCAAGAGGCTTAGATTGGATCCATAGATAAATAGGTTCTATACCTTGGCAAGTATAGGGCAACCCTCTCCAACTAGATTGTAAGTTAGTGCATTATGAGCTCACATGGTGTATTTCGGTTAGCAGAAACTCCCACCAAAGTTATTCCTTTATAATTTCATTATATCTATATACATATGTATTAAGAAAAGAAGTTTTATGCAGACTCTATGATTTATGATTCTCTTTAGGTTTCAACATGGTTGTGATGTTTCAAAGGATTTCCTCATGATTTATGTTTTCGTCTCCATTTATGATCTTAAGCTATTCTTATGTTCTCACTTTCAGTTTATGCTTATTGTTATATAAATATATATATATATATATATATATATATTCCAATGTATTCGATTGTATTGACTGCATCTTGCACTACATTTTTCATGTGATGTAGATCCAAGTTCTCAAGCTCAAGATCGCTGCTAGACGTTCAGTAGCATCTACACTTCAACTGTTTGGTGAGCTCTCCCATTATTCGGAGATGCAAAGTCTTATTCTAGTTTTCTAGTTAGCTTAGAGTTTTCTTCTTTCTTTTCAATAAAGGTTACGAGGTCTTGTCTCAGTTTATTTCATGTCTTGGTAGTAGAGGCTTTATTAGACAAAGAGTTAGATTTTGATGATTTTGAGGTCATTTAATCATTCTCAAATTTATTAGTAAAGTTGAGTTATCGCATTATACGCTTATTTAAAGTCTTCCACTGTAGTTCAATTATTTTATTTAGCTTAGTTATGTTGTACCAAGGACCCATTTGGGTTACATATGATGACTAGTTCATGGTCACTTCTGGGGAAGCCTCGGGTCATGACAGGTATGCTCCAAGGATAGTGTCCGATTCAAGGGCACGCATGAGTAAGTTTGTGTCAGGTGACTCTGAGTTAGTGGTCAAGGAGTGTAGGATCACTATGCTGATCAAGGTGATGGACTTCTCCAGGATTATGATTCACGCTCAACAGATTGAGGAAGACACGATTAAGAAGAAGGAAAGGGAGACTAAGATAGCTAGAATAGGAAATTTTGACTATTCTCAGTAGAAGTCGGTCGGTGGTAATCTCTCTCAGTTTTATCAGAGGTCTTTATAGCCAGCCTCATCCTTTACTAGTGATCCAATACCCAAGTTCAGATAGGAGCATCAGGATAGAGCAAGGGAAATGTATGGCCAGCAGTAGTAGTTGTTTTGGTTGTGGCAAGCCAGGTCACAGATTGTGGGATTGCCTAATAGTCTCATAGAAGGGCAAAGATATTCGCCAGTAGAACAATCTATGTCATCAACAGCTCTTGTAGGTTGCCCAACTCAGCAGGGTGCCTCATCTAGTGCAGGTGGCGAAAAACTTTAGAACAGGTTCTATGCATTGCAGACTCGACAGGATTAGGAGGGTTTTCCTGATGTAGTCACTGGTATATTACGAGTCTTCCACATTGATGCATATGCCTTATTAGATCCAGTAGCCACACTTTCCTTCGTGACTCCCTATATTGCAGTATACTTCGGTGTTAGTCCCAAAATTCTTTTAGATCCCTTCTCAGTCTCTACTCCTGTTGGTGACTTAATTATAGCTAAATGGTTTTACAAAAATTGCCCAGTCACAGTTTCCTAGAAAATCACCTCAATTGATCTAGTAAAGTTAGAGATGATTGGTTTTAATGTCATTTACAGCATGTATTGGTTACATTCTTGTTATGCTTCAGTTGACTATAGAAATAGAGTCATTAGGTTTCAGTTTCCTAATGATCCAGTCTTAGAATGGAAGGGTAGTACTTCGGCGCCTATAGATAGATTTGTCTCTTACCTTAAGACCAGAAAAATTATCCCCAAGGGTTGCATTTACCATTTTGTTTGGGTCAAGGATTCTAAGTCCAAAACCCCAACTCTTCAGTTAGTCCTAGTTGTGAATGCATTTCCTAAAGTATTTCTTGAAGATCTGCTCGGAGTCCCTCCCAAGTGGGAGATAGACTTTGGAATAAACTTCTTCCAGATACCTATCCTATCACAATTCTGCCATATAGAATGGCTCCTGATGAGCCTAAGGAATTGAAGGAGCAGTTAAAAACCTCTTAAATAAAGGTTTCATCAGACCCAACATCTCTTTATGGGGTGCCCCAGTTCTTTTAGTGCGTAAGAAAGATAGTTCCCTCAGAATGTGCATCGATTATCGTCAGTTGAACAAGGTCACAATCAAGAATAAGTATCCCATTCCTAGGATTGACGACTTGTTAAACCAACTTCAGGGTGCCAGTTGTTTCTCAAATATAAACCTCAGATCCGGCTATCATCAGCTCAAAGTCAGAGAATGTGACATTTTGAAGACAACCTTCAGTACTTAGTATGGTCACTTCAAATTTATTGTTATGTCTTTTTGGACTAACGAATGCTCCTGCAACTTTTATGGACTTTGTGAATAGGGTGTTCAAGCAGTACTTGGACATGTTCGTCATTATCTTTATAGATGACATCCTCATTTATTCTTAGAGTGAGGATGAACATACAGACCATTTGAGGATTATCTTGCAGATTCTCAAAGATAGCCAGTTATTCGTTAAGTTTAGCAAGTGTGAATTTTGGTTGAAATCAGTAGCATTCCTTGGTCACATAATTTTCGGCAAGGGCATTCAGGTTGATCCTCAAAACACCAAAGCAGTTGAGAACTAGCCTAGACCCATCTCTCTGTCAGACATTAAGAGTTTCTTGGGTTTAGCCGGTTACTACAGACGGTTTATTGAGGGGTTTTCTAATATAACTTCTCCTATGTATAGATTGACTTAGAATAAAATCAAATTTCAGTGGTCTGACACTTGCAAGAAGAGTTTTCAAGAGTTGAAGACTCGACTCACTTTTGCTCTGATTTTGACTCTACCAGAGGGTCTAGATGGTTTTTTTGTTTATTGTGATGCTTCAGGAGCTGTCCTCGATTGTGTGTTGATGCAGCATGGCAAGGTCATAGCTTGTGCCTCTAGACAACTCCAACTCCATGAGAGGAATTACCCAACTCATGATCTTGAGTTAGCAGTAGTTGTTTTTGCCTTAAAGGTTTGGAGGCACTATCTTTATGGGGTTCATGTGGATGTGTTCAGGGATCACAAAAGCCTTCAGTATGTTTTCAGTTAGAAAGATCTAAATCTTTGTCATAGTAGATGGCTAGAGTTATTGAAAGATTATGATATGAGCATCTTGTACCATCT
Source organism: Capsicum rhomboideum (assembly GCA_031232105.1). Classification (NCBI taxonomy): domain Eukaryota; kingdom Viridiplantae; phylum Streptophyta; class Magnoliopsida; order Solanales; family Solanaceae; genus Capsicum; species Capsicum rhomboideum. Next base: position 44,023,488 of record CP124708.1, on the reverse strand, counting down.
GGGTAAGGCCAATCTAATGGTTGATGCTCTTAGCAGACTTTCAATTGTAGAATTGCTCATTTAGAGAATGAGAAGAAGGAATTAGTTTGTGATATTCACAGACTTGCTAGATTGGGAGTTCAGTTGGTTGATTCAGCAGAAGGTAGTGTCATGGTTCAGAATGGTTCGAAATCTTCATTGGTGGCAGAGGTGAAGGCAAAGCAAGATAGCGATCCTATTTTGCTTAAGCTAAAGGAAGCAATCCAAAGTCAAAAAGTTGAGATTTTCTTCCAAGAGGAAGATAGTGTTCTTCCCTGTCAAGGCAGATTATGTGTTCTAGATGTAGATGATTTGAGACAGCGGATGCTGATAGAAGCTCACATTTCTTCGTATTTTATTCACAAAGGTGCCACCAAAATGGATCATGACCTACCGGAAGTCTATTGGTGGAATGGCATGAAGAAGGATATCGCAAAATTTATGGCTAAGTGTCCAAATTATCAGCATGTTAAGGTTGAGCACCAGAGACCAGGTGGTATAACTCAGAATATCCGTATTTCTTTTTGGAAGTGGGAAGAGGTAAATATGGACTTCATTACACGGTTACCTCGTACACACTGATAACATGATTCTATATTGGTTATTATCGACCAGATGACTAAGTCAACATATTTCCTACAAGTTAACACTATGGATTCAGCTGAGGATTATGCTAGACTCAATCTCAGAGGGTTGGTTAAATTCTATGGAGTTCCTTTAACTATCATCTCTGATAGGGGTACTCAATTTACTTTACAGTTTTTGAAGTCATTTCAGAAGGGTCTCGATAATCAGGTTCATCTTAGCATAATTTTTCACCCGCAGATAGATGGTCAGGCAGAGTGGACCATTCAGACCTTAGAGAATATGTTGAGAGTATGTCTGATTGATTTTAAAGGTAGTTGGGATAATCACTTACCTTTAATTGAGTTTGCCTACAATAACAGTTATCACTCCAGTATTCAGATGGCTCCATTTGAAGCTCGTTGCGGTAGTAGTTATAGATTTCCTATTGGTTGGTTTGTGGTTGGTGCAGCTACCTTGATAGGGCCTGATTCAATTCATGAGGCTATGAAGAAAGTTCAGTTGATTAGAGAGAGGCTGAAAATCACTCAGAGTCATCAGAAATCCTATTCAGATATAAGAAGAAAGGAGCTTGAGTTTGTAGTTGATGACTGGGCTTACTTAATAAAAATTTCCCATAAAAGGGGTGATGAGATTTGGCAAGAAAGGGAAACTCAGTCCCTGATATGTTGGTCCTTATAGGATTTTAAGGCGTATTGGCAATGTGGCCTATGAGTTAGACTTGCCTTCAGATTTAGCATTGGTGCATCCACGTTTTCATGTGTATTTGTTGAAGAAATGCATTAGTGATTCAGCTTCAGTTGTTCCTTTAGAGAGTTTGGACGTGAAAGATAGTCTCTCTTTTGAGGAGGTCCAGTTAAGATTCTAGACAGTCAGTTTTGTAAGTTGAGAAATAAGGAAGTCGTTTCAGTGAAAGTTCTTTGGAGGAATTAGCTAGTAGAGGGAGCTACTTAGGAAGCAGAAGTAGATATGATGACCAAGTACCCTCATCTTTTCCCTTCGAATTCAGTTCCATTTTGAGGTAATAGTTTCCTCCTTAGTATTCCTCTCAATTTCATGTCTCTCTGTTGCTTTCATGTCTTAGTATGAATGCATATTTCATGAGTTCAGTTCAGTTTATATTCAATCAGAAAATTTCGTTATCATGTCAGTAATCAGCTCTCAGAACTCAATTTTGGGATTGCAGCTCTTTCCCTAGATTTTCAACCTAGTTAGTCTTTATTCGAGGACGAATGTTCCTAAGGGGGACATATTGTAACACCCAAAAAGTTTATAAGACTCCATTTCAGACTTAGCATAGAAGACCAGTTGGAAACCAGAAAATTTTTCCATAGAACGACTCAGGCAACGAGTCGTTGTTAGTGCCAATGACTCGTTAGGTAAGTCATTCTGAGGACTTAGCCAAAAATCTTGAATAGTCAATTTCTTCCCAGTGGCAATGAATCCTAGGGATAAGTCGTCGCCAGTCATAACGAGCAATCATGTGACCCCTTCTGAGTCAATTTTCCCAAAGTCCATAAGTATGAAAAATCATCCCAGTGGAAACTACTCGTGATGATGACCCATCGTCAGTCATGACAAGTTGTCGTCTACATCTATTCTGAAAAAGTCCTGAAACTTGACATTTAGGTCCAGTCCTAACGAGTCAACACAATGACCCATCATCAGTGACAATAAGTCATTGTGTCTAGTCATCCCCAGACCCCACCAACTCTACCCAATCGCAACGAGTCTGACGATGAGTCATTGTCAGACACAGTGACTCATCCTGATTACCCGTAACGACTGGTGTGGCAAAATCAATTACATTTTAGTTGAGGTATTTTCATACTTTTCCTATTTTCTAGACCTATACTACGCCGTTTTAAGAGTAATTAGGAAGGGATTGAAGGGACTTAAGCATTCCTTTATTCTCATTCTCATCCAAATACTTAGAAACATAACAGCAAGCGATTATTTCCTCTCAAGTCCCAAGAAGCTAGGGTTCTTCTCCAAAAGCTCCAATTCCAAGTTCTTAGCCTTTATTCTCCGAATTCCAGGTATGTAGGCATTCAATGAGGGTCTCCTTTCACCCTCATTCCTAAATATGTTTTCAAGTTCAATTTTTATGAAATTCAAGAATTAGGGCAAGTTTCCAAGTATCCCAATTTCATGATTTCCTTCAGTAATTATGTTTCTAAACATCTCATGACCATAAATATCAGTTTATGGATGATTCTAAATATAGTTTTTATACATGTTCGCGAGTTATGAACAAACAATACTGAAAATTGGTTAATTTAGCATAAATAACCTATTTAGCTTTAGTTTACAGACTTGCAGTATGACCTCAGTTATTCAAACTATCATGATACTTTCAGATAAAGTTTTTTTTTACTCAGTTTCAGTATATCAGATTTATGAGCTATCAGTTAATCAATTTGGGAGTAGTGTTTAGCATCGATCAAATGCAGGGATGAAGGGTCACTCATTAGTTGAGGCTGACATCTTCGGTAAAGGTCCCCAAGTCCCAGAACTACATAGCCAGCATAGGTTATTGAGGGTCACCCATTAGTTGAGGTTGATACCTTTGTCCAAATTGATATCAGTTAGTGGATCCACGTCAATTAGGTATAGTACCCTTGGCAAGGTATAGAAAACCCTCCCACCTAGGGTTACAAGTTGGTCCTTATTTAGCTCAAATGAGGTGTGTCGGTTAACAGGCTCTCCCACAATCACAGATTCAGATTCAATATTTGTACATGACCCTCAGCTCAAATTTCACTTATGGTTTTACTATGATTTCATAGCTTTACCTTTCGTATCCGTTTATATGCATCATCATAAGGTCATTGTAATTCAGTTCAGTCTATGCATATCAATTGTGCATTTTAGTTCAGTATATCAGTATTTGTCAACATGCTTAGTTATTTTTAGTTGCATATCTCACATGCTCCGTACATTCAAAGTAATGACTGCATACTTTCTTTTGCATTGTATAATTTTATAATATAGTTTTTGACATTCAACATCAGACTCACGGTTAACTCGATTCAGTACCCTTTCAGCAGCTGCTAGTGGTGAGTCCTCATCATCTGAGGACGAGATTTTATTCTCATTCTTTTCAGTATTTCATTTTAGTTTCAGATAGTTAAAGTTAGATGGGGGCTTGCCCCAACAACTCATTAGTAATAGAGGCTGTCAAATATATGTTAGATATTTCAGTTTTACAATGTTTTCTAACTTAGTTTTAAATCAGTATTAACTCAAATATTTATTTTCAAATTAATTAGCTTTAGCACTCAATATATTTCAGTTATATTCAGTATTCTTAGTGCCATGCCAGGCCATGAGTTATCTTGGGGTCATGTGGCTCTACGCACCGTGTTATGGCTAGGGTATAATCTCGGGTCGTGACACTCTACCAGCAAGATTGTCTAATATTTGATCCATAAAAGGCATCGAAAAGTGATCCTTCTGTGTCCATTCATTCAGCTTTCTGTAATCCATACACACTCGCTAGCCTATAACTGGTCTTATCAGAATAAGCTCATTCTTGACATTAGGAACCACAGTGATCCCACCCTTCTTCAGCACACATTGGACTAAGCTCACCCACTTACTGTCAGAGATGGGGTAAACCATGCCTGTATTCAACCACTTAATAATCTCCTTCTTCACTACCTCTTACATAGGTGGATTCAACCTACGCTGATGCTCAGTGCTAGAAATACAATCAGGCTCAAACTGAATTTTATGAGTGCAATATCGAGAGGACACAAGCTCTTGAATCACTTCAATACGGACACAAGCTCTTCCACTTTCCACTCAAGTAAATCAGTTGCAATAATAACTGGTAAAGTGTCATTAGGTCCAAGAAAAGCATATCGATGATGAGAGAGAAGAGCCTTAAGAAAGGTTTTTAATAGAATATTACTTAAATTATAACTTAAAATAATTTACAATCTAAATAAATAATCTTTAAAAAAATTGTCTTTATTTCTTTTTTTTTATGTATTTTCCGCATTGAATATATTTATAAAGTTATTATTACCTGTTATTTTCACTTGTATAAATAGCTATTGGAGTCTTAATAATTATAAATAGAATTAATTTTTTATTATGTTAATTTACTTTATTATAAAACATCATTAACTTCTATATTTAATTAGTATTTTCGCTTTTTTCGCCTGGAAGATAATGTTTATTTTTTTAATTAAACATTTGTTATATAGATTAAAAAAGTAAATATATCATGCTCTTAAAGAAGTAAAAAAGAAGAAGAAAAGTTGATAACGTAAGGGTAACATAGGCATTTTTAAAAAGTCAATTAGGATAAAGTGAAAAAAAATGTCTATTGTTCAAAGTTAAGGAGAGAGTTAGATTTTTAAAACAAGGTTGGGGTGAAAATGATTTTCACCCACTAGTCAACATATGTTTACCTTCTTTCCTTGAACTGATGCAGAGCCCTCTTCATTTCTACATTATCCATTTTTTAAATAGTTAAAACATAACGTCAAATAGCTTGTATATATTTTTATACATTATTATACAATACATATACACACTTATACACTATTATATATTATATACACATTGTATATAATGATAAATGTGTTCTATATACCAATGTCTACATATTGTATAACTATGTACAAACATTGTACCCACACTATTATACACAAAATCAGAGGTGAATCAAGTAGTCTTCTTCATCAAATTTTCAACTTCTCGAATCATTTTGAATATATAAGTTCCAATCTCCACCATCTATTTTCCAAGATAGATTTCTATATTTTAAATAATTCAAAACTTGGAGATTCCAATAATGGTGGTCTTCAGATTTTGGAATATTCACCTTCAATAATCACCAAATCCAACTCAATCGAGTTTGATGGAACTAAAATTTTAGATCTCGAAAAAAAGTTGTTAATATCTAAAGGACTGAAAGTACAAATTTCCTAAAAAATCACAACAAGGACAGAAAAAATGAAACTAATTTTTTATTAATGTGAATACTTGGACAATCGTATCCTCAAATCATTTAATAGAATTTTTTACAAGTTCTATATTTCAAACCAAAACAAAATTAGAAGAAAGCAAAAAAAAAAAAAAAAAAAGTGCAGTGAAATTGTTGCAATTAGAATGTGCCTGAATAGGAAAATATAGGATTACTATTCATTAATCATTAAATACAAATTTTATTTTTGTCCAGCAAAAATATAAAAAATTATAAGATTTGGAATGAGGCGAAATATATTGCTAAACTAAAATGAACACGACGTATTCTACTGATGTCCTGAGCAGGTGATGTGGTCATCACTCTCCCACTATACATTTTGTCGGTAACATCATCTCTTTCTTCATGTCCTTTTGATTTATTGGTTGCATTCATCTATCTCTTTTTATATGTTTTATTAGGTGGAGGACAGAAAGTTATGGATTATAAGATAAAATTTAAAAATTGAGTCAAATTCTCTAATTTAAATTATTAAAAGGTATTTTGTCATAATTTTCTTATTCGTTACTGTATTATATTATTTAATAATAGTTTTCATACTTGTTATTTCTTTTTCTTTCATCGAAATTTGAGGAAAGATAAAATCATGAAAGATCACAAAAACACACAATATTCTCATGAGCATGTTTTAAAAAGGCAATTTCGGAACTTGCCCCAGGGTGGATCACTGGCAAAACGCCTCAGGACTCTCATGTGGGGCTTAGTTCTGCAAGGCTTATGCTCTAAGAACCCGACTATACGCCCTAAACACGCCTAACGTCCAACACTCGAGACTCGCCTAATAGTTTTTATACAAATTATGTGTCAAATTCTTTAGTCAATACTATTGATCCTCATAATTTTTTTTAATAAATGAATGATGCTTGGTAGTTTTTTTCATATATAGAAAAAGAAAATTAAGAGTAACTCAAATAACACATCGTATTATTATTTATTTACTATTTAAGAACGTCGTGAGGGTGAATGTCACTTAACGTATCTTTTTAAAGTACATATCTGAATTTTACATATTCACGTGTCATTGGTCTTCATGTTTTTGTCCAATGTCTCAAAATATCATATTTTATTATTTTTTTATTTGAAATTATTTTATTTTTATTCATGAAGGAGTGGTGTTTTAATAATAATACTAATAATTTATTAATTATTTCTTTTAGAGAGATAAATTGCAGTATGATAGTCATATATTTTAAGAAATTGTGATTCTTTTATTATTTGAAAGTTTAGACCTTAGAATTTATCTGCATCTCATAATAGCTTTTATATCATGACATTATTTCTACTTATAAAATGATGTTAGAAGTATTATTTTCTATGAGTTTCTAAAATCATGCTTAAAACATTTTTAAATTATTAATGTATTTTTTTTTATAATTTTTGTGTTATTATAATATATTATTATATTATAAATAAAAAATTAAAGATCTATGAAATTTACGTCCTATGTCACGGAGCTTGCGTCAACGGTGCTAAGTAACACACTTCACCTTTTAAAACACAAATGCTCAATATATAAAGTCAAAAAGAGAGATATGGTTAAAATAATATAATAAGGAGGAAATAGACATATTCTCAAACTTAAAGGACTATTTTGAGTAGAAAACTGTTCTCAAATTTTTTTTTTTTTTTGAGAGAAAGAAGTGTAAAGATAGAATACGAAATGGGACTTTGAATTAAAAGGGATAAATAAGTTTGTTAATTAAGTAAAAATTCTTCAAACTTTTAAAATTAGGTAAAAATGATAAATTTTTTCACTTGTCACTTTTATTATTTAAGGGAAAATTATGCAAAACGTCCATTGGGAAAAAAAATTACACAAAAACTAACCCTTTTTTTTTTTTTTTTTTTTTTTTTACTTAAAATGGCCTTTCGGCCAACATTTTTACGATATATGGCCACTCGGTCAAATCATTTACTTAAAATGATTCCACTGGGCAATTTGGTCGGCCAAATTTCAAGTGTTTTTTATAAACTTTTTTTTATCTTTTTTCTTTTCTGCATTATTTTAAAAAAAAACTTTAAATTTTTTTTTTGTTGTGCTATTTAAAAGAAAAATATTAGTTGTTTAAATTTTTTTTGTTGCTCTTTTTTAAAACTTTTTTTTTAATTGTTTCACTTCTTTTGTGGAAAAAATAAATATTTATGTTGTTTTATTATTTTTTTGTTTATACTTTTATTTTGTTAAGGTGGAAACGCATGATAGTCAAATAAATATCGACATCGATACATAACATTACATAATTGCTTATATAATATTAATGCACGGCTATACACCATTTATACAATGTCAATACATTATATACCTATTATACAATATCAATACACGTTTACATATACACATTATATACTATTTATACAATATTGATACACGCTTATACACCATTTTTACAATGCCAATACATACATAACTATTTATATAATATCGATACACGTTTATGCACATTTATACAATATCGATATATTACATATACACTACATAACTATCTGTACATCATATATACATCATTTATACAATATAAATACACATTTATACATTATTTATATAGTATCAATACATTAAATATACACTGCATAACTATTTATATAATATCGATACATTATATATACACTACATAACTATTTATACAATATCGATACATTATATATACACTACATAACTATTTGTATATCATATATACATATTTATCTACCATTTATATAATATTGATACATGAAAAAATTGCATGGAGAAAATTTTTTAAAAAAAGAGGATTTTTTTTTTATATAAATAAAAAACTCAGCAAAAAAATGCTTTTTGTTAAAAAAATAATGTTACAAAAAAAAAAAAAAGCAAAAATGGCCTAATGGCCTTGGGCCTAATTGAGTTTTGTTGAGCGCATGACCCTTTTTGACTATTTTTTTTGTAAATAAAAAGTGGGTTATTTTTTTTATAATTTTTTTTTTTTTTTTTTTATATAATTAAAATTTTCCCATTTATTTAATTGGAAACTTGAAGAGTTTTTAAGTTCTTTTTTCTCATACGAAACCCTCGGCCATTAATCAAATCAAATCAAGATCAAACAAATAAGGAAGGAACCCTAGAGAAAGTGAAAGAGATGGCTGAAGAGAAGAAGCCAGTTGTAGCATCGGAATACAATCTGGATGCTAAGTGGGATGCTTGTCTTGATTTGGGTGTTCGCCGTTTCACTTACTTTTCCTTAATCGGTGGCTTTGCTGGTCTTCTCCTCTTCCGTGAGTCTTTTCTCTCAGATGTGTATTTGTTTTGCTTAGTATGTTTTTTGTGTGACGCAATTGGTGTTGGATAAATTAAATTGGGAAAATACCGAAATGGTTCTTTTTTAAAAAATTATTATTGGAAATTGAAGCTAGACTAAGAACTTTTGCTTGCGAGCTACTTCTGTCAGTTCACCAAACAGACTGAAAATTCTTTCTCTATTAGTTTTGTTTGTGTGATGCAGTGATTGTGGTAATCTTATAGTGAAAACAAATGAAAATGTTAAATGATGTAAATGGTTTTCTTTGACATTTGTATATCACTCTGCAAGTAAACAATTAGAAATTGGAGAAAGGACATACTCCAGCCCCAACCCCCAAGCTCAGACGTGCCTGGGGTGGAAGTCTTGTATCAGAGGGAGGGGGAGGGGGAATTAGATCAGTAATAAACAGTGGTTGTGAAGAAAATAGCACTGGATTGGTTACGGGTTGGTTTCTTATTAGCTTCAGTCTGTGTGGTTCCATACTGTTTGTGAGAACTTGAAGAATTAGTTCCTTTTTAAGCTTAGCTATATGCAGAGTTTTTGATTGCAGAGATAAAAAGGGGACAAAGTGTAGCCTATGGCATGCAAGACGTTAGATTTTGATATAATATCTCTTGCAGTTGCCTTGATAATCAATCTCCCCCCTTCCTATCTTGAATTTTTGGTAGATTCTAGTTGTGTTTGAAGCTTTCTTTTTGGTTTTTCAATGTATGTAATATGAGTAGTGTTGCTATTATGTGATCTTTCCCTGCTTATGTTTCTCCGAGTGATCTCCAAAATCTATTAAGCAGATAATGCAATCAGTTAATTCATTTGCATTGATTATTATCATAGGGAGTCCCGTGACACGCTGGGCATCTACAGCATTTGGTGCTGGTTTAGGTATAGGATCTTCATACACAGAATGCTCTCAGAAATTTGGTGGATATCCTGGAAAATCAACCGCTCGTATTTCTGAGACTCCTATTACCAAGGTAATACATTGTATGTATTTCTACTTCCCGAGATAAAATTTAATCTTGTAAGGAAAAGGTATGATACAAATAGGCATGCCCATCCTCAATACTATTCAGTGAATGCTCAACATTCTATTCTCCAGTAAGTTGTGCAAAGCTGTTCTTTTGCATGTATTTCTAGCCTGAAATATTCAATTTGACATGATGACTTGTATAGTTATGCTCTCTTCTCTTGATTAAAAAGTTATGCTTTTTCCTGATTTGTTTCTTTCCTGTTCGTTTCTCTTGTTCTTCTTTTTATGGGTGAGAAGTTTGTTGCTGTGTCAATAAGCTTCTTTAACAATAAGCTTTCTGTTACTTTATGGGTGAGAAATCTGTTGCTGTGTCAATAAGCTTCTTTATCAATAAGCTTTCTGTTACTTTAACCCTGCTTTCATCTACAAAAAAAAAAAAAACTCAGTGTAATCCCGCAGGTGGGTGTGCGAAGGGTAGAGTGTATGCTGACCTTACCTATATCTTGAGAAGTAGAGAGGTTGTTTCCAATAGATCCCCGGCTCTAAGAATGATAAAAAGAGGCAGTAACAACTAGCAGAAACAACAACAAGATAATAAGATAACCGAGGTTAAAGGAACGCCATGTAGTACTAGAAATCTAAAAATAGTGAAAAACAAGAAAAATAATGATGCACAGAGAAACGAAAAGAAATATGCCCAATCCCCCCTCAATCCCATTACGGCCAACCTCTCACGCTCTTTACCAAGACATCTGCACATCTCTTCATATGTCCTCTTCACATGTACGAACCATCCCATCCTAGGGGTGGGCATCTGGTTGGTTCTTCAGTTCGGTATTAAAAAACTTCGGTTTGGTTCTTTGGTTTTTGATTTTGGAAAAGTTTGCATCAAACACCGAACCGAATTAGTTCGGTTCGATTCATGTTTTTTTTCAATTTTGGTTCGATTTAATTCGGTGTTTCTAGAACGGTTTTATCGGTGTTAATAAAAAATAAAATGTCCTTATTTACACACTCATTTTCCATCTCTGTTAGCTTTTCCAGATACTCTTCACTTGTAGCATATTAGGAATTATGTTTAGCCCAAGCAAATTGCTCGAACCAGATTTTGATTTTTGTTTAAACATATCCAAATTCCTAGCATAGTCGACAAAGTCAGCAAAGGATCCTTGAATTGATGATACAACATTCCAAAACACGAAATCAAACGTCTCCGTATTAATCTTTTTGACTTTTAATAAAACAAAAATAAAATTAGTAAGAACATGGAAATTAAACCGGAAATCATTCGGTTCCTGTAAAAAGATACGAATTGTAACAAGCGTTGATGGAAGAAGCACATTGGATCAGTTGCCAAATTCATACAACCTTTGCTATTGTCCCGAGATCAGAAGGAGCAAAATTACTTAGAGAAGAAATCGCAATATGGGGTTGGTTTTGAAAAGCTTTGGCCAAATATGAGTTTAATGTAATTGAGAATATTTTTTAAGTCCTTTTTAATAAAAGTTGGTTCTTCTGTGCATCGTAGAACCGCGACCCGAACCCCAAACCGCAGAATTGAATTTTCCAAAGAAAAACTTGAAACCAAACCGAAGAACTGAATTAGTTTGGTCCGGTTTGATTTTTCGTTTTTTTTATATCTATGCCTACTCCTATCCCAACCTCACTTTTCGCATCTTGTCCTCGACGGCACCACTCCCATTTTGATCCAAATATCTTCATTTCTAATCTTATCTCTTTTGGTATGCCCACATAACCACCTCAACATTCTCATCTCTGCTACTCTCATCTTCTCATCTTCTGGATACGAGACGTTTTGATTGAACAACACTCCACCCCATATAACATAGTCGGTCTAACCACCACCCTATAGGACTTACCTTTAAGTATTTGGTGGTACATTCTTATCTCATGAATCACCGAATGCAAGCCTCCATTTCATCCACCCTGCCAATATGATGCGTGACATCCTCGTCAATTACCTCATTACTTTGGATTACCGACCCAAATACTTGAAACTTTCTCTCTTGGATGACTTGTGTGTCAAGCTTCACGTCCACGTCTGCTTCATGAGTCACGTCGTTGAACTTACCCTCCAAATATTCAGTTATGATCCGTCTCAACTTGAAACCTTTGACTCCAGGGTCGGTTTCTTAAACCTCCAGCCTTGCTTAACTTCGCCTTGCGTCTCGTCAATCAAAACTGTCATCAACAAATAACATTCACCATGACACCTCCCCTTGAATATGTCACGTCGGTATGTCCATCGACCATCTCCAAGGGCTAAGATCGGATCCCTTGTGCAACCCTATCACAACTGGAAAGTGACCCGAGTCGCCTTCTATAGTCCTGATTGGGGTCTTAGCACCATCATACATGTCTTTTATCACCATAGTGTATGGTATAGGGACACTTTTAGCCTTTAAACACCTCAAAAGAACCTGACTTTGTCATATGTTCTTTCTAGGTCCATGAACACCATATGCAAGTCCCTCTTCTCTCCCTATACTGCTCAACAAACGTTCTAACTAGGTGAATGGTTTCTGTAGTCTATCCCACCGGCATGAATCCGAATTGATTCTTGGAAATAGACACACTCCTCCTCACCCTCACTTCCACCACTCTCTTCCGAACTTTCATAGTGTGGCTTAACAATTTGATACCCCAATAATTATTGCAGTTTTGGATATCATCCTTGTTCTTGCACAGCAGAGTCATCGTACTCCACCTACAGTCTTCGTGCACCTTCGTTGTCCTAAGAATGACATTGAACAACCCAATACGCTAGCCACCCCAAGCCTGCCTTGTCCGCATTCTCCTAAAATTCCATTGGGATTTCGTCTGGTCCGATTGCTCTTTCCTTGTTCATCTTATGCATAGCCCCCTCCACCTCCTCAACCTTTACACGCCTACAATACCCAAATTCTCGACGACTCTTGGAGTACTCCAGCTCACCCAGCACAATGCTCCTGTCCCCTTTTTCGTTCAAGAGTCTATGGAAGTAAGTCTGCCATCTACGTCTAATATGTGTCTTATCTTCCAAAACTACGCCATCGTTGTCTTTCATGCACTTTACTTGATTAAGATCACGAGCCTTCCTCTCTCTCACGTTGGCTTACCTATACAACTTCTTGTTCCTGCCTTTGTTCCCAAGTTCATCATACAGATGTTCAAACACTGCAGTCTTTGTTGTCGTAACAGCTAACTTCTCCTCTTTCATCTTCTTATACCACTCCCTGTTCGGCCTCTTTTCCTTCTTGTCTTTGCTCTCCACTAGCTTCACATATGCTGTTTTCTTGGCTTCCACTTTTCCTTACCTCTTCATTCCACCACCAGTCCCCTTTGTGTCTACCGGAGTAACCCTTCGAGACCCCTATCACCTCTATAGCAGCTTCCCTAAGTAGTTGTTATGGACCACATGCTACTCGCGTCCCCATTACTCCTTCAAACCCCCATTGCAAGCAACTTCGCTCCCAACTCCTGTGCCTTGTCCTTAGTCAAGGCTCCCCACTTGATCTTTGGTTGACCAAACACAACCCTCTTTCTCCTCTTCCTCTTAATCTCATAAGTCCATCATGAAGAGCCTATGTTGGATCGTGAGATTCTCAGTCAAAATAACCTTACAGTCTGCATAAACCTCTATCGCACTTCCTGAAGAGTAGATAGTCAATTTGGCCCGTCTACCGTACTCTGGAAGGTGACCAAGTGCACTTCCTTTGAAAAACTCGATTTGTATTCAAGTTTCCTTTGTATTGTATGTGCTGAATCTTCATGACTTGGCCTTACCTTGTCATTCCTTGGCTTTGATACAGTTGATCTTGCTCTGTTTTTGATAAATGGATAATTTTAGAATAGATATTTTAATTCCTGAAGATTAAAAATTGTTTAGGGGCAGAAATTAATCAGGGGAAAATGATGTGGAGAATGCTACAAGGAATCAAGTGGACTAATCTGTAACTGACAACCGTCTTTTTATTTGTAGTTATCTAATTTTCTGTATCTAAGTATTAACGAAGATACAACTATTGCTAGCAATCCAAAACATGCCTTAACCAATGGAAGGCTTTCATATTTCTAGTGCTCTGTGTCACTTGGGCTCTCTGTATGTGTCAAATTACTAATTTCAAATGGTTATTATGACCACAAGTATATTGTTTGGATCCTCACATAAACACTGAAAACTTGTTAGAATCTTGACGTCCCTTTGTCCAACATAGACTTGTGTTTTATACCTATCAGAAACTTTTTAATTTTTTTCCTTTCCTGTTAGAGTAAAGTTTGCACTGTTGTTTATTAGCTTGAAGTTATAACTGGGGCACAACCAGAATAGGCACCTTTATCTTGCTTGAAATTAAGTAATGCAACATAACTTTCTTGTGTGGAGTTGAGTTATATTTACCAGTTTCAAAATAAGCTTACTTTTGTGTGGAATTTGCAAACTGCATCTTTTATGTACATAACAAATTTTACTCTTTTGAAAGTTGTACTCCCTCCGTTTCAATTTATTCGTCTTACTTTCCTTTTTAGTATGTTTCAAAAAGCACATCATTTTCTATATTTAGTTACTCTTTAACCCCAACATCCTACATGTCCTATATAAGACCGCAAGATTCAAAGGGCATTTTGATACATTACCCACGTCTTTTTAGTTTAAGATCACAAGATTCAAAAGTCTTCTTTATTTTTCTTAAACTATCTATGGAGTCAAACCAAGACAAACAAATTGAAACAGAGGGAGTAATAATTTTAAAGACACTTTTTTTTTTTTTTTTTTGCACAGAACAGTGTAACATAGTGGTCAATAAGTGGGGTGCTAGCCTTGGAGACCAGGACTCAAATCCCAGGAGACAAAAAGAATACTAGGTGATTCTTTTCCATTTGTCAAGGCTTAGTGGGAAGGGGAGCGTTGAAGTAACTGGTAGAGTTGCTGCCATGTGACCAGGAGGTCACGGGGTCAAGCCTTGGAAACAGCCTCTGGCAGAAATGCAAGGTAAAGACTGCGTACAATAGACCCTTGTGGTCGGGCCCTTCTCCGGACCGTGCACATAGCAGGAGGTTTAGTGCACCGGGCTGTCCTGCTAAGGCTTAGTGGCAGAGTTCCGTGGTACTTATGCTGGTAGGAGGTAGCGGTACATAGTGGAATGGTTGAGGTTTGCGCAAGCTGGCCTATACACCAATGTTTGTTTTAATAAAATATGCTAAAGAATTTTAGGGTTGCCTAAAATATAGTGTCCATAAGATTTTAGGTGGTTAATCAGGTTTGATGACTGGGATAGGTGCAGCAGATATGCACTGCCTTACCCTACAAGGAATAGTTGATAACTGGACACTCATGTCTACTCTCCTTTGTTTCCCTTTGCTTTTACAAAATTTCCTTTTTCGTTTCTCTGACTTGTTTTCTTAGGATATTAAGGAGTTCTCGTCCTTTTTCCTTTTCCTACTTCGTTTCGTTGAATGTAATGTCAAGTACCAGAGGTATATGAGAAAAAAATTGTCTTGCGAAATAGGGAATGAATAAACAAAGAGAAATAATATAAGTAATTACATTCGACGAAAGATGCAAGTAGCACAAATAGAGGATAAATTGAGAAAAGAGCGTGAGATAGTTTGGTAATATTGTAGGTAAACCTCCAAATACACCCATATATAGGTGTTAAACCATGACTGTTGAAGCTTGAAGGTATTATAAAGAGATGAGGTAGATCTAGAATCTCATGGAAGAAAGTTTTATTAAGTTTGTGTTTGGTAGGATGGAAAATGTTTTTGTCAAAAATATTTCTTAGAAAAAAAGTGATTTTCTTACTTATTTTCTGGTGTATGGTAAGCAAGCATAAAATATTTCCCCAAAGGCGTTTAAATAAAATCTATGCAGACACTATAGAGGGTGGGGGTGGGGGCATATGGGAAGTGGGGATGGGATGTGTTGTATTGGAGGATATTGAAGAGTGGAGTGCCACTTGTGGAATTTGTTTTCCTTATTTTCATGGGGAAATCATTTTTCTCATGTTCAAGGAACTTGTTTTCCCAGAGTAAATGTTTTTCAAAATATTTGACCAGCCAAACATGAAAAGATTAGATTTTTTTTTTGGAAAATGTTATCCGCCATACCAAATTAGATTTTGTTTTGGAAAATGTTATCCACCATACCAAACACTCCCTAAAAGATATAGAATCTCTTGGAATCAAGGCAAACTTCACGAAAGATGTAACAAATTGTAAACCAAAGGTCTATATAGGTGATACTCTACTTGGGTTAAGGTTTAATCGCGATGGTATGCTTACATTAGATTGAGTGTTTGCCTGGAGGCCTTTTCAGTGTATTTAGAGATATTTATATTGCTAGGAAACATAGAGAACCTCTTAGTTTTAGAGAATTCAATTTTTTTTTGTATTGCAATTTGCAATGGAACGGCTCCAAATGGGGAAAAATGGATAATGAGGATTGTATTAACTAGCCCGACTTAAGAGCCCGTTTGGATTGGTGACA
Source organism: Capsicum rhomboideum (assembly GCA_031232105.1). Classification (NCBI taxonomy): domain Eukaryota; kingdom Viridiplantae; phylum Streptophyta; class Magnoliopsida; order Solanales; family Solanaceae; genus Capsicum; species Capsicum rhomboideum. The sequence goes on along the minus strand of CP124708.1, from coordinate 44,007,172 downwards.
TGCGGAAGTTTTAATGGTGTCCCAAATGTTTCCCATTTATATTTAGTGTCTATGGGGCTGCCTTCTGATTTTGTAGTATGTCCCTTTGTGTACATACTATGTTCATCCTGATAGACATGTTATTTGCTTCTATCTTATGCGCCATCAAATTCTCCCTCCCTCACACTATTTTCTTGTTTAGGTCCAGTTTACACGGTTATTTCTTGTTAAAGAGGCGTGAGGGTGGAGTTTGTATTCTGTACATAAGGTTATGCTATTGTGTTTTTACTAATGTTTACTTCATCTTTTTATGCTTTTGTGTTACTACTGTTTTTATTTATTTTGTATAATTTTGGTTGAAATTAACTTAAATGGAGAAACTTGGTTATTGAGAATTCTTGCCGCAATTGCATTAGAGACTGAGGTGTCATTGTTCTTTTGTTGCTACTTTGTACTTCAACTTCCTAAATTTCTTGTTTGACAGGTTGGAGAGGACTGAAGCAACCCTTCCACTGGGATCACATATCGAGTTTTTCTTTAACCGATGAGATTGTAGTTTCCTGTTTCACCCATTGGCTTTTGCCCTTTGTTAAGCCAATATTGTTTTGCATGACTTGATGTTTAGAGCAATCTGTGGCTCATTTGCCTTTTTTCTTTTCCCTTACTTCGTAACTGTTACTACTAAAATGGAATTAGATAGCAAAAGGAAGAAATAATTGCTTTTAGCTACATCTTCTGTGTTGTGTTTCACTCCTTTGCTAATGGAGTATTCTGTGGCCACTGGGCTTATGAAGTAGAATTCCCTTTGATGAATAAAGTTTTTCCCGTCTCTCTTTATCCATTTGTCAACGAGCGATGTATCTGTGCTATGAGCCTTTTTTACAGGAAAACCTATATGTTATGTCATTTTTATGTTCCATTCATACATTGTATGGCAATGTATTCCATTTTTAAAATTTGAGCAAGTGTTTGACACTATCATTCCTACGGTACTTGCACAATGTTCATGAATTTAATAAATTGGGATAATATCCTTTTTAGTCCTTTTGTTGCGTGTAAATTCTAATTTTGGTCTTTGTGATACATGACTCCACATAATTAACCTTGAATTAATTAAAACTTAAAACATGTGCTTTTGGTTCTTTTATGTAGGAGATATGATATATTTAGACTAATTTTAAAAACATTACTCTAAAATATATGGAATAATTATGTAAGTTTAACACAACACATAAGTGATTACATGTCGGGATAGTTAATAGTTCAAGAAATTTGTGATTTTTCACAAGCAAAGGAATTAAAACATCTCAAATAATTTAAGGTTAAGTATGCTTAGTCGGATCTCACAAGAATTTACAAATAATCGGAAGTTAACCCTAATAAATTTGATGTGATTTTTTTCCCTATATCAATTAAAACTTTGAATTATTATTTTAATATATTTTCCAAGAACTACTAATATGCTGTTATACATCATCTTAAATACTACTGTGTCTAGATCGGAGACCATAATATAAAGTGAATAGAGCGATTGTTTCGGTGCGTTGAAGAGTCTGATCAATTGGTGGGGGTGTTGACTATAAAATTGGTGAAATGTTGACACTTAGCTAGTTACTTGCATTGCATGTAGTGCTGGATCAAACTTGGGTGGTAAATTATAGTCGATGGAAAGTATTTTGCTGATAAATTATTTTCAACATCATATATATATATATATATAGGAAAAAGGACAAGAATAGCCACTCGGCTGAAACAATTGACATTAACTTGGCCAAAAATTCTAATTTCTATTTGTAGCCTTTTGTCTTGAAATTTCGCTATTTTCTCCTGTTTTAACTGCTTCTTCCTCCTCCTTTTTTTCACTTTTATTGTAACTATTTGTTTTTTTGTAATATATCTAATATTATATTTAAGGAGAGGAATATTAAACCAACACGAGATTCAGCCAGTTGTCAATTAGCTTACGTGTGAAATTAGTAAACAAAATACATATTTAAAAATTACAAACATAAAAAGGAATAAAGAAACAAATTAAATCATTCCCCATGGTTATCGGCATATCTCAAGAACTTCCCTTCCGCTACCAAAATCAACTACATGTTCAATCTTATATCTACTACAAACAATCCTGACCGTTGTTCATCCCCACTACAAATTTAGCTTCATCATCACACAAACACATATATTCTATACAAATCCTATACAATCGTAATAGACACATTTTTATCCAACAACGATACAGTTTTTATACACATTATATACATATACATATTCTATACAATAATGATACATTTTCTATACACATTCTACACAGATGCATATTATATACAATAATTATACAGTTTTTATACATGTACTGTACAATCTAGAGTTGTAATAATTATTCAGATACATATTTTATACAAACGATTATACAGTTTCTATATACATTCTATACATATACATATTCTATACAACGATACAATTTATATACACATTATATACATATACATATTCTATACAATAATTATATAATTTTTATACACATTCTATGCAACAACGATACAATTTCTATACACATCATATATATATATATATATATATATTCTATACAACAATTATATAGTTTTTATACACATCCTATACAACCTTTAGCTGCAATAATTATTCAGATATATATTTTATACGACAATTATACAGTTTCTGTACACATACTACAGTTTTCTATACACATACTACAGTTTCTATATACATTCTATACAGTTTCTATGCATATTCTATACAGTTTCTAAAATGGCCAGTTGATGGAATGAAAATAGGAGAGTGGCTACCCCATGACATTACTTAAAAATGGTCATTTTAGTGAATTTCTTTGACCTAATAGATATGGGGTGTCCTTTTCCCATATATATATCAAGGGCTATTCATGGTCCGGTTTGACTCGTTTTTTGGTTGAAACCAAACCAAACCAATAAAGACGGTTTTTTTAATATTCAAACCAAACCAAATCATTATAGTATAAATTCTATCGGTTTCAGTTTTGTTGGTTCTATCTGTTTTATCGGTTTGGTTTGGTTTTTGTGGGTTTTAAGAATGTATTTTTAGCATACAAAGCAATATGTTCAGATACGTAGAAGCTAATGGAGAATTCAAGACAACTAAATATTCAATTGGTAAATGTAGCAATCAACAACTCTCTAAGCTACTAAGGCACCTATAATTCTACAAAATAACAACTCACTAATTCCAGTAAGACAGTTTATTTTTTTACTTTAAACTTAAATGGACTAGCTGGACCGAATGGGCCAACTTTTAATTTAATTATTCGAATAAGTGTTGGGCTTGAAATGACCAAAATTATAAAGAAAATAGATAAAGTTTAATTTATGTCTAATATATATAAATTTTAAGTATGTTTTTATTTATCGGTTTGGTTTCGGTTTTTTTGGAATCAATACCAAACCAAACCAAATATTATCGGTTTTCAAAAGTTCAAAACCAAACCAAGCCGATTTGCGGTTTATTAAGTCGGTTTGACTCGGTTTACCGGTTTGAATCGATTTTTCGGTCGAACACACCTATAATATATGGAATACAAGTTGGTTACTCGTTGTAGTAGAATGGGGAGGAATCAGATGGATATAGTATACATCTTTAATAGTTTAAGGCATTAAACACCAAAAATAATATTATCTGAATATCTACCATAAATATCTACCCGTACATTATCATGGTTGAGTGAGAAATTGAGGTGATAATTTATAATGATAACCATGTAGGTAAACATCAGTTGTGGATGAGTTCCTTTTCTGGATATCTGTTGGTGATAGCAAAGTCTTTGCTTTCAGTGAAAAGTTTCCAGATTGCTGCTGATGTTGAAAATGATGTCTTTCTAGTTCATGAGACTATATAAAGGAAGATTCAAATTGGCATGCAAGAGTAGGCATTTCACCAAAAAACCAGTACTTAATTATCAACTACCATTGACATTTTTGTCGACCTCCTTGAATACATTTCTAGCAGATCTTTTGACAATGTAGGATAAGATTGAAGTGCAAAACTAATTCGTCGTCCAATAATCTGAATTTATTTCATATTCAGTCTCCTATTGTAGGAATTAAGAGCATGGTCTGAACAATAAGAATCGAGGCAAATAACCAGTTCCATAGGGTTCAAAATATTCATGAAAACAGATGGAAGTATTATTTATTTATAGCATCTGAGGCAGGGTGAAACACAAGTACCAACTACTCTTTTTGTGTAACATCAGTCAAGTACCACAATTTATTCAACAGAAGAGCAAATATAACTTCTTCTTTTTTTCCTCCAGAATTAAAACGTTCACGAGTCCATGGGAAGTCTTATTTTTGGAGAGAGTAGGTTTCCTATCTCCGTCATCTTGTTTCAATGGCCATTTGTTTTTGCTGAGTCGGACTTGCATGAACAGTCAGGGCAAGGACATTCAACTTTCTCATCAATTGATCTAGTTATACAAGAGCAATCAGGGCAAGGGCATTCAACCATAGTTAGCAAATTTCTTGTTCTTGGAAAGTTTAAGTTCACAGAGTATGTTTTAGCTAAGACGCTTGACTCAATGGTTCCTGGAGTTTCAACATGACTCTCAATTGACTCGCTCATGCTGAGATAGAAGCTAAGTGCAACAACCATGAAAATCAAGGCAACTGAGATTTTCTTCGCCATGGATCAAAAAATTTAAGTTAGTGCCTCTGTAATACTTATGCTATTATTGATGTGGGCTGTTGCTCAAGAAATTGAATTGTTGAAATTTATAGTGATAGATCGCTTACACTGTTCGATATTAAAATTGAATAGAGTAATTGGTACTAGCTAGCTAGCTGGGATATCTGCATTGTATTAGAGCATATACTTTTGGGAATTAGTGTTTCGCCTGTGTTAATTAAAATAAAAAAAGTTGATGCCCCCTATGGACGAAATAAAGCGTCAATCGAAATGACTACCTAATGCATATTTAGATTTAAACTAATATAATCCTTAAAAGGTTTGTAAAAAATGAGCTTATCCCGATAATAGATATAAAATTTCTAATATGGTGAGAAAAGAAGATATTGCTAATAGTTTATAAGACATTAAAAAACAGCAAAAATATTAGCATCTGAATCTATTATAAGCTGAAGAAAAGCTTGATTATCGACCACTTTGTGCTACTTGCTGTCAGTGAATAGTTTCAGTTATTAGTATTGTTGAAAAGAGGTTCATTATTCTTCATAAGACTAAAGAAAGGAATTTTTTCAAATGGGAAAAAGAGTAAGAAAAGGACGATGGTCAGCATAACATCATGATGATATTCTTCAAAGAACAGCCTGTGCTGCTATTATGTAGTTAAGAAGCAAAACATGGTAACTTCTAGGTGGTGCTTGTTTAATTTGAAAATTAAGTTTGCATACTCTGTCTGTTTAGTTGTTTAGAGTTTGCAAAAAGTCAAAAAAAACATTTTGCATACGACATGTTCACAGCTCAACTTTGCTTGTTTGAATCACTATCTTGCACATCGTGTGAAGTATGACACAGGAGACTGCACCTTTCAAAGAAAAAAAATGTTAGTACTATTATTGTTTTTATACAGCCTTCAAATGATAAGATGTCACACCCCGAATCCCAACGAGGCATGATTGACACCCGTAGCCGATAAGGCCCGAGAGAACCAAGCTATGCTTCTATACATTCATATGCATAACCTCGAATGAATAACATACTATCTCATGTAACTGATGAAATGTAAAATGCCATACATATACATATATAAAACTTGGCCGTTTGGGCCATCACGTCGCACTGTACGTACATATCTTACATCCATACCCACACATGTCTACAAAAGCCTCTAAATACATACACGACCAATGCATAACATCTACAACATCAAATCCAATGTACAACTATGACTCGGAAAGTCCCGAACCAACTGGGGCTCACCAAAGATCTGCAAATATTGTCACTCTACTGTGGAGGTCTACTAATGCCTGCACCTGCAACATGTAAGGTAAGTCCCCAAAAGGGGTCAGTACGAAGAATGTACTGAGTATGTAAGGCCATAAGAAAAACTGAGTCAGTGCATAAGAACTTCAATGGAAATAATTATAAGAGAAACTCAATGTGTGGAATCATGTACCTTTCCTTCATTATTATCATCTCCAATGATACATACATAATAAAAATAACCATGGAATCAACATAAGAGAAATAGCAAATGTGAACAAACTCTCTTTCTGTATGTGGGATACCATGTAAATTACGTTCTTTCTTTCCCTTGCCTTTACTTTACTTTACTTTACTTTTACATTGCTCATAAACTGTGAGGGCCCTCATCATGCAGGTGTTCATTTCACCCCATGGATACATCATGCAGGTGTGTTCTTTCACCCCATGGATAAGATCATGTCATCATGCAGGTGTTCTTGCACCCCATGGATAAATGGCCATCATCATGCAGGTATTCTTTTTACCCCATGGATAAGATCATGTCATCATGCAGGTGTTCTTGCACCCCATGGATAAAATAACATCATCATTATACATTGCTTTGCTCTTACTTTATTGCATTACTTTGAGATTGATACTTCAACTTGTGAGAGATTGATACTTTGATAGTCATAATATTGTTGGAAGCTTTGGAACAATAACCAATGAGCTAGAGACATGTATATAAACATTCTTGGAAACATAGCCTTCATAGAAACATAATACTGTTGGAACCGTTGAATAATGATCAATGAACAAGATACATGAGTATAATCACTATTGAACCCTTGGAACATAACCTCATTTGACTTTTGGAACATTACTAATGGATATGAGACATGTTTAGAACTCTATTGGAACTTTGGATCATGACACTAATTGGAACACACCCATATACTTTACCTTACTCTTGTACTTTATGAGATTAACACCTTAGACAAACACGTACTTACATGCACATCTCACTTCACCCTTTTATCTCATGAGATTGACAATTTCACTTATGAAGTATGATTATACTAACTTGCACATCACCTCTCTTATTACTCTTATGAGATTGATACTCTTACAATTGGCACAAGGATAATCATCATACCATAGGACTCATAACATGATTGGAACAATGATATGCAACTAAACAAGCTCTCTTTACCTCATTGCTCTTACTGGGATAATTCTCTTAGGATCTACAACATATGACAACTTAAGAACTTCCGCCCATAAATAAGAACTAAGTGATTCATGATTCGTATAGGAGTAAAACACATACTATAGAACCCCCTTGGTATAGTACACTTTTGGAACCTTCACATAATGATCACTAAATACGATACATGTGGATACTAACTATTCACCACCCTGCGATGCAATACCTTAGACCATTTGGAACTTTTGACATATTAGCCAATGAACGTGAGTCAACCAATGGACATGAGTCAATCAATAAACATGAGTTATACGATTCACCATTGACCAATGAATAAGGAACATATGAGTAACTCTAGCCAACTATCGAATATGAAATACCTTAGAGTATTTTGAAATCAAGTGAGTGCTATGACAGTGTGAACATCATATGTTGCAGAAGGATATAAAAGTAACCTTACATACCTTATCTTCCCAAGGTAAGTACACAATCAAATATGTGAGCGCAACAATTTCGCTCCTTCTTTACGTTTCACTCTACATCACAAGTGCATAACAAAATTCACATTAACCACCAATTCCTTTACAAATGCATATAACATCAATGAGTCACATATTTGCCCTTAAACATGCCATTTCCCCTTGACAAAATCATTGATAAAATTATTATGCCACAACTTCCATAATATTCCCAACATTGACCAATACATGAAAATCAATACATTTCCCCACAATACTTCTCCTTTACACTTTCTTATCCATAACGCATCACAAATAATCCATCAAAGTACCTTCATACAACTCATAACACATATCGGCCAAAATCCCACAATTTACACTTTTAGCAAAATAACAAGTTTAATAACAAAATCACTCCATAAATGCTTATATTTTGTCCATACCATTCACTTTCATCAAGACATCAAGTCACCTTTGAAGTTTAATTCACAAAAATAACACATCTTTACCAAAACACAAAAGTGCACAACTTACACTTTTAGGCATAACCATCATGATCTACATGCTCTCCCATGCATATAATATATGAATCCATAAGCATAATTACTTACCCAAGCTTGCAAATGAGTGATCTTGCACCAAAGATGACTTAGGGTTTGAAAGAGCCCAAAGGGAGCTTTCTTGAAATTTCTAGAAAATGAGAAAATGTGATGTGTGTCTTTATGAAATAAAATCTGATTTTTGTGCCCCTTTTATAGCCACTAACTCATCCTTAGCCACTCTTTATAATATTAAATACTATATCTAGAAGGTCAAGGGAAGAATGGGTCATTTGACCCTTTCTTGGCCCATATCTTTTAGTCCATTTTGGGCCCAATAACACATCTCAACTTAGCCCACAAATTTTCATGCATAATCCCTCATATATCACATGTATAAATAATTCCATAATGTCACGACAATATTCTCTTACGAGATCCTCATTCGTCGTCTCGATCGCAAAATAGGCATTTTAGTCGCTCATGACTTCATTAAACATTTTTGGTAAATACTTGTATTCCATGGTTTGATCATGTAGAAGTATGTAGGATTATATTGAAGTGTTTGAAGCCTTCACAATGCTCAAAGAACTCCAAAGAACCAAAAGAAACCATCTAAGAATCGTCGTAGAATTGCGTCGCGAAACGAGCTCGGGAAGGCAAAATGTTTGTTCCTTGCGCCACTGCTGCAAAACAAGCCAGTGGCGCAAGAAATGCACCCTCTCTGATCTCAGAGGCTTGCGCCACACCCCCTGAAACAGGGCAGTGGCGCAAGTTTCCATGTCTTGCTGAATTTTTCGGCAATTTTTTTCCAATACTTGTGTATCGTCCAATACCTTATCAAAACACTATAAAATACTTACTTAGTGACCTGAATCATCAAGTAAACATGACTCCAAGTCACCAAATGAGGTTAGAATGTGTACGGGGTATTACATAAATGCTTCAAGAAGTCACAAAACACTTCCTATGAAAGGCTAATTGCATGTACGTGGCCAAATTTCAATTTTTCTCATCTTTAACATTTCCAAATACATACTTATAACTCTCGACACCTAAGTAAACATTATTCAATGTCATCAAGTAGGGTTGAGAAAGTACGGGGTGTTACATAAGAATCATTCCATCCTATCAACTTGTTTCTTCTTTGTTAATGTACAAATATTCTTCAAATGATAAGAATCAATTCACTTTGTCCTAGTTGGGATATTATGTTGTACTAGAGCATATGCTCTTTGGAATTAGTGTTTCGGCAGCATTTTGACTACACAGTGATGCCAATTTCTCTTGGAAAGTTAAGATGGCATTGATGCAACCTATATTTTTAATAGTTTAAGACGTTAATATTGTCGGAATATCAGTCATCTGCTGAACAAGGCAGCTGATTATCGACCACTCTGTGCTATTTGCTGCCAGTGAATAGTTTCTTCAGTTACTGCTGTGGTGAAAATGAGATTCTTTATACTTCATAAGACAAAATATAGGAAGTTTCAAATAGCATTTCACACAACAGACTATTCACAGAAGCAGTATCAATTTTCAGAAAGTAGGCCATCATGCAGCCAGTTTCTCATCATCAAGAATGCCTCTTCTGCATCTTTATCGTCTTCTATAGATTGAGGTCGATGGGCAAACCCATGACCCCTTCCTTCGAAAACCACCCTTTTGCAACCATTGGCATTATTTTCAACCTCCTTCAAGACATTCACAGGACAAAGTGGATCATTGTCACCGGCAATGAGTAGTAGTGGAACCTCAATCTTGCTAGAAACAGATAAGTCAATCCGTGTGCCGTAGAATGAGATCCCAACACCAAACTGAGAGCCCTGATCTTGAGCCAATATGTCTATTAACAGGCCACCTCCAAAGCAAAATCCAATGACACCAAACTTCTTTGATATTCCTGCAGCCACGAATTCATTGGCCATCCATTTTGTCGATGTGAAAATGTCTCTCACAACCTGTTGTTTGTCTAGACTACCGAGCCATTGCTCAAACAAAGCTCGGGATTCATCCTTTCTCCATGGATTGCCACGAAACATATCTGGTACCAGAACACTGCAAAATTATTCAACAAACACCGCCAAACAACACAAGGAATTCAATTCAATACCCAACTAAAAGGGTTTTAAAAAACAAAGAAGCTGAATACAATATTATTAATAGATTTAACTTGCACACTCTTACAATTTATAAATATTTTACATTAACAGTGTATTTAGGAGGTAACCTGCCTTATTTTTCATGTTTCTAATCCCACTGTTCATGAATGTTTGCTTAATAGTCACTCTCTCCGTCCCAATTTATGAGACACTAGGCACAAAGATTAAGAAAGAAAAGAAGACTTTTGAAATTTGTGGTCTAAAACAAACCTTAGACATTTATGCGGCTATAAATTATTCCATTAAGGGTAAAAGAGAAAATTTAAAGTTAAGTTGTTTCTAATTATAGAAAGGTGACATTCTTTTCTGGACGTACTAAAAGGAAAATGTGCCACATAAATTGACACGAAAGGGAGTATCTTTTTAGGTGACCTGTTACTATAAAAAGAAGTCACACTCATTGTTTATATGCTGCAAAGAGAATCTGCACCAAGAAGGAGAAATGAAGGTGACAGGAGGAGGGGGAAGACTCAGTGCTAAAGACAAAGAGATGATTGTCTAACATTAATAACTCCCTCAGTAGAACAAGTTACTTCTGTATTATTTTATTTATCATCCTAAAAGAGAAAAACTAAAGAAGGGTAGGGAAGGGAAGGATGGGATTGCCAGAAGAATAGTGTGTATTCTTCAAAAAACAGCCTGTGCTATGATGCAGTTGATCCAAGAACCAAACCATGAAAGCTTTTAGGTGGCCTTTGTTTGAAAATTTGCAAAATACTGGGTGTGCAAACTCAATTTTGTAGCCTTTTGCAAACTCTGTTTGAGTTGTCTTGCAAAAACTCAAAAAACAATTTGCAAACTGTCTTTGAGAATTTTCGAACAAACGCCTCCACCTGCAGTATAGACATGTTCAGGACTCGAGCTTTGGTTGGTTGAATCACTTTCTTTTGCACATGGTATGAAGTATGATAACCAAAGGAGGCACCTTTTAAATAGAAAAGGTAGCTGGACTAGATGACTTACTTGTACCCATTGCATGCAACACGGTATGCAAAATCTCTGGTAAATGAGTCCTCAAATCCAAAGATATCAGATAAGAGCAAAATGCCTGTACCATTGTTGTTCTTTACAGCGTTGCAGAGATAAGCATCAATGCTATCAACTCCATCCCCAATGGAGAGCTCAACTCCGTTAACCAGTTCACAAGCCTCATCCTCTACTTTCACGTTGCAATTAAAGACTTTGCATTTCTTAGGCTTTCTGAAGAATAACGAAATACGCCAACACTCCACATAGTTTCTCTGCACAATAACTGAAGCATGACAGTCAGCCCTATACCGAGAATCATCAACTAACTTTAAGCAAATCAATCACAACTTGAAAAGGAACAATTACTTTGTTTCTTTGTTAATGTATGTGCATTGTTTGAATCTACCAGGAAATATGGCATACATAATACAAATGAAGATTTTCAGAACACTGAGCTTTTAATTAGAAGATTAGTACTTTTTTCAAAAAGATAACATAGTTTACCAGTAAATTTACATCATCTGTCGATTAATTCATTGCCTTTACAGACAATGGCCTCAATGGATAACTAACTTACTGGATTGCTCAGAAAGTTCTCTTATTCTATTTTCCACTTTCAATAATATTTCAGCAGATACGGAAGAAGTCTAGGACCGTTCGTTTAATCAACTTTTCCTGATCGAAAATATTCTAGCATAGTTTTAAACATTGATGTGTCAACTAACTCTTCTTCCTGTAATCTGGAGATAAGAATGTTTCATATTCAGTTTTCTATCATGGGAAGAGCATGGTCTCAACATTAAGAAGTGAGACAAATAACCAATTCCACAGGTTACAGAATACTCATGAAAATAGAATCAAACACGAGGCAGTATTGTTTATTTATTTATAACTTCTGAGGCGATGAAACTGAAGTGAACTACTTATTTTGTGTTACAGCAGTCAAGAACCACAATTTATTCTACACCAAAGCAAATTTAACATTTTTTTTTTGTTTCAGAAAACTTTCACCGACTCTGGAAACTACTATCTTCAAAGAGAGAAGGTTTCCTATCTTGTCGTCTAGTTCAATGGCCTTCTGTTTTTGTTGAGTCAGACATGCAAGAACAATCAGGGCAAGGACATTCTACTGTAGTCAGCGAATTTCTTGTTCTTAGTAAGCTTAAATTCAGAGAGTATGTTTTGGCTAAGATGCTTGACTCACTGGTTCCCGGATTTTCAACATGACTCTCAATCCTCTTACTGGTGCTGAGAAAGAAGCAAAGTGCAAAAATCATGAAAAGCAAGGCAACTGAGATTTTCTTGGCCATGTATCGAAAAATTGAAATAAGTTCCTCTGGAATACTTGTGCTATTGATGTGGTTGCTCAAAACAATTGAATTGTTGATATTTATAGTGATTTACTGCTTATAGTGTTTGTTTTTAATATTGAATACTTAGTACTATCTGGATATCTATGTTGTATTAGAGTATATGCTTCTTGGAATTAGTGTTTCGAAAAACAGTTATTTCTCTTGGAAAGTTAAGATGCTATTGGTGCCGCCTATGGACAAAGGGGAATGTGGAGCATAAAAGAATTGGACAAATTGAGAAGAAGATAAAAGGGGAGTTTTCAGATTGATAACATCAGCAGCTCTCAAGAAATCTCAAGTGGACTAAATCACAGTATATAAATTCCATTTCCTCCTCAAGACATCAATGACCCAATTCTCCTTTCCAATGAAATCATGAGTGACCACAGAGGAGAATCTAGGACTGGTTCGATCTGTTCAACTAAACCAATTGCAGATATATATATATATATATTAGTAAAAGTTTACTCTACATATATTATAGAAGCTAAGTTGCAACCACTGCCACCCAGACATAGTGAATTTAGTGCACTTTGCAATTATTGACTTACAATCCTGAATTTACCTGTAGCATTTAGAAGCTAATTACTTAAAAGTCATAGTAAAGTCAGGAAAAACCTACCGAAAATGAAAGATGAAAAGGAGCATCAAGTGGTGGCAAGATTGTACCCCTCCTTTTAAGGAGGCTGTTCGTAGTCGTTGGAGCTGTCGACAGAAGGGCTGACACCATTCTTCTAACTTACTGTTCTGGTAATCAAGTGAAGATATGTGCCAAATATAGAGAGGAAAAAAAAAAAGTATGGTGACTAGCTAGTGGACAATAATAATGCATGGCATGGAGAAAATATCTCTGCCTTCAACAATTAGAGCCTCAAATGTTAAATATCTATTTGTTTTTTACCTTCTTAATTTGGCAACAAGGACATCAAGCCTGATACTTGCAAAAATCATACTCAACGTGTCTTTTTTTTTTTTTTTTTTTTTTCACCTCATTGACCCTATGTTAAATTTTTTGTCTATTTGAGTTTGACAAAGTATGGTCCGTTCTAAACTCAGAATATAGGATGATTGTGGTAATTGAAAGCTAGCTTAGAAACAGTGTCACTGCAGTTATTATTAGTATTTTTTTTATAGAGGCTTAATTATGTTGACTCAATGTTGGTTTTTGTCCAGAATAAGAAATTTTATTTTGCTATTCTATGGTTATAATACTAAAACAATGCTATAAACAGGCAATTGATTACTGTTGAATTTGCTATTAGTTACTGCACTAATTTTTAGCAAAATAAGTTGTTTAGTTTAGGATTATTTTGAATTTTAAATTAGGTTGTTTGAATTGTTGAGATTTCTTAGGTTTGTTTGAATTTTAAATTATGCAGTTTGTTATTGTAAGTTGGCTATTTAAAACACTCTTATGCTTAAGAAAATTATTGAAAGACATTTCAATTCATTGAGAGTCATTTTAACCCCTTTTCGTTGCCCCATCTTCTTTAAAAAAACCAACAGTGATATCAAGAGCCTCATTGATCTTACGGGATCTGTGAGTTCTTCCAAAGAACTACCATACATTTTTAATCCTTAAGGGCTACCTTTTTAACCCGTCAGGGCTATCCATTTTAACCCGTCAGAGCTACCTATCTTCAACCCGTGCTTATTTTCAAAGCGTAGGGCTATTTTCAACAAATACAGATGTCAAGCAGCAGTCTCTCTTTGAATGCCCCAAAAAATTTCACTGACAAAAATTATCAGATTTGTTAAGTGAAAATGAAATATATTTTATAAACTATGATTTATGTGACGGAAGAAAAATCCTTACAACATTTTGCAAAGCCTATAAAAGTACTTTCAAACAAGACAAGATTGTTGATGGTGTTTTTTCGCAAAGAATCAAAAGAAGAAAAAGAAAGAATCAAAAAGAAAAAGTGCAAGTTCAAAAAAAAAAAATCAAAAAATTCAGCACCAACAGCCAAAGCAAAATTTGAGGAGGAGCAATATTTTTAAATCACAGTAACTAAAGCAAAGGAGGAGTGTTGAAATTTGCTATTAGTTACTGCAGTAGTTTTTAGCAAAATAAGTTGTTTAGTTTAGGATTAATTTGAATTTTGAATTTTAAATTAGGTTGTTTGAGTTGTTGAGATTTCTTACGTTTGTTTGAATTTTAAATTATGCAATTTGTTATTGTAAGTTGGCTATTTAAATCCCTCATATGCTTAAATTTTTTTTTTTTTTTTATTGAAAGCCATTTCAATCTCATTTTAACCCCTTTGCACTGCCCCATCTACTTTTCTCATAGCACAAACGCCCTTTTATAAAATAGTAGGCAACCTAAAACAGCACTCAATCACTTGCTTTCACAGAAGAGGGAGCATTAGATATATTTCTTTTTATTATTATTGAAAAAAAGGTAACATTTTAAAAGTATTTCAACCATAAAGAAACAAAATCATCAATTTATAATCTCATAATTTTCTTTATAGAAACTAACATCGAGTAGCGAATGTCCTCCTGAGAACCATAAAAGTCAAACTAATATAATTTGAAACTTTTGTCTTTCATTCACTTATACATTTCTTGGACAAGTATTTGAACTTCACAGAAAATGCAAGGATAATAAAATGCACAACTAGAACAATCGTAAGCTTCTTCAAAGCCATATGCAAATTCATGGTATAAAGACACATAATTGAATTAAACCAGCACTTTGCTGAATAAACCAAGTAAATTAAATTCATTGTTCCCTTGTGAATATTACATGCTATGCTTCCTTGAAATGCCGAAGACTTGCTGATATAGAGTGGACTAATGATGATAACTGTCCTTTTTTGATGAAACTGTTGATTTCTTTCAACTTGAAGATGCATAGACTGAGCCACCTCTCCTGCCAAACATTTTTTCTTCGATTTTCAGCATCCTTTGCCAACAAATATATACAGGGTCTTTTCCCAAACAAATATACATGAGACCATGCCATGATTTCTATACAGCATCTCTTCATTCAACCAAATTTAATGTGCTAACAACAGGAAACTAGTTCAGCATTTCATGCAGTTTCATGCAATTTCATGTTCCAGAGATAGAAACCTGTTAAGGAATTCGTTCACAACCGGGAATCTAAAGATTGAATTGCAAGCTTGGCTACTACCAAGGAAATATTATCTTGCACATGTCCTATGGAATCTTCAAGTCTCTCTAGGGTATCCTTGATGTCCATTGCCCTCAACTTCTTTTTTTGCAGCTTCAGCAGTTCTGACTCGGAGGATCCTGTGGAAGGGAAAGAATGCAAGATTGAAAAATTAGAAACAGACATAATAGATCATCAATTTGCTTTCTCGAATGTCAGACTGCTCCTAATGGTTTCCACCATCACAATTCATAACTACATATGCATGCTACATCTTGTACCATTTAGTGAAATACCCATTGTTGCAGATCTAATGTGTGCAATGTGCAATATTTGGGACATAAGGATTACCCCTTTTGGTTGAGAAAATCTGATGAGGAGCGATGTAACACCAAGGATCTTGTTTCTCTTTTGTTCAACATAGAAACAAGAATGGAGAAGATATGTTTCTTGCTGCTAATTAAAGTCCCTCTGGTTGTCCCATCTCCCTATGCTATATGAAAGTTGGGATATTTCTTAAGCTATTTCCCCTTTGTTTAGGCAAAGATCTAACTATAGGCTTTGGTAAACTGAAGCACAAAAGAAAAAAAAGAGTGACAAGTGAGAGCATTGATCTTCATCTGAAAACTCTGGAACTATTATATTACTGTTAATATGCCTTCAAGTATTATGGTGATTTGCTCTAACCCGAAATAAACTTGTTTGCTCCAGAATATTTAGATATGAACAAAACTATGCCTCAAACAAGGGGCTAGCTATCCTGGATAAGAGGTCAAGTAAGGTAGATAATAGGAGGTAAAACAATAGTCCAGATTTTGCTTTCCCAGCTAAATTTAGTCAAAGGTACATAATAATCCAGTCCAACAGGACATTTCAATTCAGTGCAAGTTGTTTCAAGAGTTGGCACAACCTTGAGTTTTGAATGAACAGTAATTACATGCTCACACGTTTATAACTAACAAACCTTAACGGACTTCAGAACGCAGCAACTACTAAAAGTATTGCTGAAGCTAAACAAGCAGATGACAATCATCCTGTTCCAAACCTAGAGTTTCAATATATAGTTATTTATAGAACCAAGTTAGACCTGTAACAGAGACATGCTACTAATCCATCAGAAGCTGTCAAATGCCTTGGATACAAATGAGGTTTATGCATAATTCATAGATATACTTTGAGACTGAATACTTACCAGAAACAGGCTGAAGTGCTGCAAAGAACACAAGCTCAGCGAGAGGTGGAATGAAGCTGTTGTCACAATCCAGAACACGTGTATTCTCAGACCATCTCAAAGAGTTCGCTGTTAAAGTTTGCAACAAAGCATCCTGAGGAGCCTGAAGAAATATATGCTTATTAACTGCAATGATTCCCGAAGACAATAGACTGACACACAGAGAGAAGAGAGGAGAGAGAAAGGAGAACCTTCAGCTTTATTTCCAAGCTATTCAAATTATGGAGAGCTTCTTTTATCTCCAAAACTTTGGAATTTAATTCTGTATAACTCTGTGGAATGTTGTCCAGCAATGGTATAACCGCACCTGTCAAGTACGGTTCTGCCTACAAATTATGTCAAAGTGAAGATCTGCTTGGATATTCTGATTGTGAGCATAAGAGTGTGTTAGAGTTTTCAACTTAACTTCAACTCTTAGAAACAGAAATAAAGGCAAGAACAAGAGAGAAAATTTACTGCTAGAAAGATATATTTTTCATTGAACTGAAATACTGTTTAAATACTGAAAAAATGCAACAAGTGGAGCCTATATTTAAGCAACTAACTAGCACATGTTTCCATGAACAACTAACTCCTAAAACTCTGAACTAACACCTAAAAAATAGCAACTAGGATACCACTACAGAACATGGCTAAAAAGCTGGCTAATATCCAGCAACTACTTCTAACTTTTACTGCAGTAACTGAGGCAATCAATCAACACTTCTCCTTGCTTCAGTTGCTGCAAATTCCAAGTCTTTCTCTGAGAAATTCAAATCTTCTCTTTGGCAAGGCTTTGGTAAATATATCTGCCAGTTGAAGATCCGTCTTGCAGTACTTTAACCCAACCGATCCTTCTCTCTGCACGTCTCTGAGAAAGAATAATTTGATATTGAAATGCTTGGTTTTTGCATGAAAAACAGGATTATTTGAGATAGCAATAGTTGCTTGATTATCCACAAACACCTCTGTACACTTCTCTTGCTTTATATTCAGATCAAGTAGCACTTTTCTAAGCCATAAGGCTTGATTTGCAGCAGCTGTTGCTGCAATGAACTCAGCTTCAGCCGTCGACTGTGCAATAATCTCTTGCTTTTTAGAGCACCAAGAAAATACACCTGAACCAAGATTAAAACAATAACCAGAAGTGCTTTTCATGTCATCAGAAGAACCACCCCAGTCACTATCAGAATACCCCTGCAACACGTGCTTCTGATTTGCATAGAACTTGATTCCAAAATTCAGTGTTCCCTGAACATATCTTATCACCTTTTTCGCTGCTCTAAAATGAGTGTTAGTTGCACAATTAGTGAATCTAGATAAAAGACTTACAACATATAAAATGTCGGGTCTAGTTGCTGTAAGATACATGAGACAACCAACCATACTTCTGTAAAGAGTCTCATCCACTTTTTCAGCTTCATCATTTTTGCTCAACTTCTGCTTTTGACACATCGGAGTAGTTGTCTCTTTGCAATTTTCCATTCTGAACTTTTTCAAAATGTCTCTTGCATACTTCTTTTGACAGATGAAAACCTCATTTTGCTCTTGCTTGATTTCCATTCCCAGAAAATAAACCATTTCTCCCAAGTCAGTCATCTCGAAAGTATGCTGCATATCTTCTTTAAATTTCTGAACAAGCTCATCATTGCTTCCTGTAACCAGCAGGTCATCTACATATAGTGAAATAACAATAAGATTTGTTTCATCACCTTTAATGTAGAGGGTAGCTTCGCTGAGACTTTTTCTAAAACCCAATTGCACCAAATGCTCATCAATCCTGCTGTACCAAGCTCTGGGAGCCTGCTTTAGTCCGTACAAGGCTTTTTTGAGCTGATACACTTCATCTTCATGCCCTTTGACTACAAATCCTTTAGGTTGCTCAACATAAATTTCCTCCTCAAGATAGCCATTCAAGAATGCAGATTTAACGTCCAACTGAAACACTTTCCAATCCTTTTGTGCAGCTATAGCCAACAATAATCTGATGGTTTCTAATCTAGCAATAGGAGCAAATGTATCAGAAAAATCAATACCAAAAATTTGAGCATACCCCTTTACAACAAGTTTGGCTTTGTGCTTGTTGATAGAGCCATCTGCGTTCAGCTTGGTTCTGAAAATCCACTTCACTCCTATGACTTTCCTGTCATCAGGTCTTTTCACAAGTTTCCAAGTCTGATTCTTCTCAATCATGATGAGTTCTTCCTTCATTGCAGCTTTTCATTTTGGATCTTTTTCTGCTTCCCAAAAATCTGTTGGCTCAAGAATAACCATGTTGCATCTCTGATAGATATCAGAGAGTGATCTTGTGCCTCTCACCGGGACATCATCTACCAATTCATCTTCTTTTAGCTGGAGTGTTGTACTTTGATCCGGAAGCAACACTGGTTCAGCTTCTTCCCAGTTCTGTTGTTCATCCTCCATGAAATGCACATCTCTACTTATCAGAATTTTCCTTGTATGAGGTTGGAAAACTCTGTAAGCCTTAGAAACAGTGCTATAACCCACAAATATTCCAGCTTCCGCCTTTTTTTCAAGCTTATCTCTTTTACTCTGTGGCACGTAAGTAAAGCACAAGCATCCAAACACTTTGAGATTTTTTAAAGAAGGTGTATAACCGTACCAGATTTCAAATGGTGTCTTCCCTTCTAATGCTTTTGTTGGAAGCCTATTGAGTAGAAAGACTGAGGTATGTGCAGCTTCTGCCCAACTCTTTTGGCAAACACTTCTCGTGCAACAAGCATCTAGCCATCTCCATTATGGTACGATTCTTCCTCTCACTAACTCCATTTTGTTGTGGAGTATATGGAGCAGTGAGTTGGTGTTCAATTCCGGCTTCTTCACAAAACATATTAAATTGATCAGATGTGTACTCCTTTCCATTATCGGACCTTAGTGATTGAATCTTACAACCACTTTGAGTTTCAATCCACTTCTTGAATTTCCAGAAGATAGCAGCAACCTCTGACTTGAACCTGAGAAAGTAAATCCAACACATTCTCGTATAGTCATCGATGAAAACTATGTAATACTTACTCCCTTTGAGTGACAGAGTTTTGTGAGGACCAGCCACATCTGTGTGGATTAATTTTAGCTTTTCAGTGGCTCTCCAGGTTGCTTTCTTGAAAGGAAGCCTTGCTTGCTTGCCAAATCAAAAAGTTCTGCAATCTGGTATTTCGGCTTCAAGATTAGGCAGCCCTAGAACCAGATCTTTCTTTTGTGAGTTCATTACAACAGCATGGTTGAAATGTCCGAGCCTTTTGTGCCAAACTTGTGCATTGATCTTAGTTGCAGAATAAGCTTTTTGCTCATGATCTAAAAGATTCAATGTAAAGCTCCTTTCCTTCATCATTACCTTGAATAAATTTCTGCCATCTTCATCCTTGATTTGACAAAAATTGGTTTCAAAGAAAAGTTTGAAACCATTCTCAAGCATTTGGCCAACACTTAACAGACTATGACTTATATTAGGTACAAATAACACGTCTTTGATTAGTTTTGTTCCTGAGGAGCTTTTCATTTCCACAGTACCTTTGCCTTCAGCAGGAATATAGTCTCCATTACCAACTTGTACTTTGGAAATTATTGAAGTATCCAACTCCTTGAAGAGATCACGATCAAATGTCATGTGGTTTGTGCAACCACTGTCAATAATCCACTTGTCACTCGAGCAGCTAGTTGCTAAACAGGTTGCTACAAAGAGTTGCTCCTCATTTTCCTGATTAGCAACCTGCGCAGCGTTAGTTTGCTGAGTGGTGTTCTTCCAAATCTTCTGATGATGTCCCATCTGCTGACATTTCTCACACTGCTGGTCCGTCTTTCTCCAGCATTTGAATGGTGGATGACCCTTCTTTCCACAATGCTTGCAAGGAGGAAAATCATGTTTCGCTCCCCTATTGATCCAAGGAGAATAAGAACCTGAGTTTTCCTTCTTGTTCCACTTCTTCTTTCCTTTGTCTCCCTGGTTTGATTGAACTTTTGCAGGTAGTGCACCCTCAACAGAACCTTCTGACCTCATAAGCCTTCTCTGTTCTTACATTGTTGGCAATTTTGAGTAATCTATCAGAATACTCTTTGATTGTCTCTGAATCCTTCATCTTTTGAAGTTCAAATTCTCGGATCAGGTTGAGAGTATGCATTCCTTTGATCCATTCATCTCCTTCATATTCTTTCTTTAGGAAATTCCAGACCTCAAATGCTGATTTCAGTGTCATAATCTTGACAAAGATTTCAGATAAGACTGTAGAAAATAACGTTGCTCTAGCCTTTGATTTTCTTGTTTTCTTCTCCTTCTGATTCTTTATCTGTGCCATGGTTGGATTTGTAGGAAAGGGAGGAACTTTGTAGTCCTCCTCAACAGCTTCCCACAGATCATTTGACTCCATATGTGCCTCCATTCTTGCTGTCCAGACATGATAGCCTTCACCTTTGAAGACAGGTGGTGCTAGTGCAGTGAAAGGTGTTTCTGAATCCATAAAAGAAAAACAAGAAGAAAAAAATATGTTTCCCTCAAATACAGGTCCCTCAAGAAGAGAGCTCTGATACCAATTTGTTAGAGTTTTCAGCTTAACTTCAACTCTTAGAAACAGAAATAAAGGCAAGAACAAGAGAGAAAATTTACTGCTAGAAAGATATGTTTTTCATTGAACTGAAATGCTGTTTAAATACTGAAAAAATGCAACAAGTGAAGCCTATATTTAAGCAACTAACTAGCACATGTTTCCATGAACAACTAACTCCTAAAACTCTGAACTAACACCTAAAAAATAGCAACTAGGATACCACTACAGAACATGGCTAAAAAGCTGGCTAATATCCAGCAACTACTTCTAACTTTTACTGTAGTAACTGAGGCAATCAATCAACAGAGTGTCTATAGTGCTTAAGTCAATATTCATGACGAATGATTGCTACCAGAAATAGGAAGTAAAGATTGTATACTACTTATAATCCCCTATTCCATTAAATAACTTACTCGGTTGGCGTAACTACCTATTATTTATAAAAGCAAAAAGTCAAATGCCCCTCTGTTCCCATCAGTAAGCTGAACATTGATAGGGAAAATTGGTCGTACCTCGCTCCATACCCTACTTTTTGACATCTCTTAGTACCTTTATTCGTCAAACTTTGCTTGAAAGATTTCCTTCCCAGACTATTTTTAGTATCTAACAATTGAATTGAAAAATAGAAAATGGATTGGGAAGAACTGGGCCACACATGTAGAGTGCCACGTCTCTGGTTACTGCCTAGAAGAAACATACGTTGCACATAATTGGCAAAAACTGACGATATCTTTATCTTTAGAAAGTCCCTTGTCCAACTCCATTTTCAGTTGTTGAATTGTGACAGTACAGTACAATACATATATAGGCAATACAAAAATGAGTCATTTAGTAGAAATTCATTATTCCAACCCCGTCTTGATGGGGTTACACCAAGGATCGACTCTTAGCCCATTTTTATTTTCCTTGGTGATAGATGCTTTGACTTTGCAAATTCAAGGTGAGGTGCCTTGGTGTTTGCTATTTGTGGATGATGTAGTCTTGATTGATGAAATCCATTGGGGAGTTAATGCTAAGTTGGAGGTTTGGAGGCAAACCCTAGAGTCTAAAGGGTATAGGTTGAGTAGGTCCAAGACGGAATACTTGGAGTGTAAGTTCAGCGAGGCGTCGTATGAGGCTGATGTGGTTGTAAAGCTTGATACTCAGGCCATCCAGAAGAGAGATAGTTTCAAGTATCTTGAGTCTATAATTCAGGGGAATGGTGAGATTGATGAGGATGTCACTCACCGAATTAGGGTAGGGTGGATGAAATGGAGGCTCGCGTCTGGAATCTTGTGTGACAAGAAAGTGCCTCCTAAACTCAAAGGCAAGTTCTACAGAGTGGTGGTTAGACCGGCTATGTTGTATGGGGCGGAGTGTTGGCCAGTCAAGAATTCTCACATCCAAAAATGAAGGTGGCGGAGATGAGAATGCTACGGTAGATATATGGGTGTACGAGGAAAGATATGATTGGAAATGAGGTTATTCGAGATAAAGTGAGAGTGGCGTCGGTGGAGGCCAAGATGCGGGAAGTGAGGTTGATATAATTTAGGCATGTGATGAGGAGGGGCACGAATTCCCAGTGCGGAGGTGTGAGAGGTTGGCTAGGGATGGATTCAGGCGAGGTAGAGGTAGACCGAAGAAATATTGAAGGGAGGTGATTAGACATGACATGGAGCAGCTTCACCTTACCGAGGACATGACCCTAGATAGGAGGGTATGGAGGAGGCGGATTGGGGTAGAAGGATAGTAGGAAGGGTGCGTCATTGTTAGTAGGCAGGAGGACTTTGTTTTGTTACCCGTGCTTGTAGCTATAGTATTAGTATTATTTCAAAGTGTGTTATTATTTGTCAAATTACTTGGTGAGTCTTGTTTATGGTATTATTGGGTGTGGTTATTCCTATTGTTTCTTGTCCCTTTACTATTTCCTTTCTAGAGTGCTTTATCTTGAGCCGGGGGTCTATCGAAAACAACCTCTCTATCTCACACTGAGGTAGTGGTATGTACTTCGTATGCTTAGCCTCCCCAGATCCCACTTGGTGGGAATATACTGGGTATGTTGTTGTTGTAATCATTGTTGTTGTTGTCTTTGAAGTGGTTAAAGTGATTCTATCTACCACCATGTTTTCTAGATAGAAAAATGTGTCAGCAGCCATGTAGGAGAATTACCATGTCAGGTTCTTACCTGTTCAAATTTCAGAATTTTGAAACGGCCTACACCCCTAATAGAGACCAATGCACCAATCTCCAATTTCTCAACCTGCCAACATAGTGAAGATCTCAATTATTGTGAGTTCTATTTTATAATTTTTTAGAGCAGCAAAGCAAGTAAACTCACTTTCTCTATTGCAACCAAGCAACCGTATCTGACAACAAAAGATGCTTCTCCTGATGTATCATTGATGGCTATAGGATCCAGAACAAAGTGCACAAAGAACTTCTTCTTCTTAAAAAGAGAGTACAAAAATGAGAAGGAGAAACTAACAGTGGTTAAGGTAGAATGTTTTGATAGTCACTACTCATAAAAAATGACAATGTTTGTGAGGATATTCGATTGATTTGCTACGCTTCTCAAATTTCCAACAATATCTATTTCACATATTGCACCAATAACTCTCTCATGCAAATATAATTGCGGGCATCTAACGTAGGTGGGATCCAAGCACATTATTCAAGTGATCAAAGAGTAAGAAATTGTTTATTAAGTAATTTGAGGATTATAGAATGTTAAGTTGGAAATTACTGAGCCATTATCCTTAGCTTCTTCATCGATTCGATCATCACAGATGAAGATGAAAAAGTTAATATGTTGTACCTGCTCTAACAGTGCCAAGTATCTTTCTTCATACAAATGTAGTGTCTTTGTCTCTGAAGGGACTAATACCTGCATGCATAACAAATGTCTTTAGCTTCAGCTTGCAAACAACCTCAAACATTACCAAAACAAAATGCAAAATCTGACTACTTTAACTCTCAATTTTACTTAAAGAAAATGATAATTATACTAAATGGAGAAACGCCGCCAAAAATGAATGGAAAAGAAGCGAGATAAGAAAACAATGAAGTAAGTAGGTTGACCTGGTCAACAGGGAAAGGAAGAAGCGGAAGCTCTGAGGAGGAAGCACAAGTCAATTGACAATTTTTATGAACAGAAAGATGAAATTTTTTTTGTCACTTCTACCTAATTTTAAAAACTTGAAGGACCCCCACTTAATTGACAAACTTCTTTGTCACTTTTAATCCAAAATCCCGAAAAGAACCGCTATAACTTGACTCCAATTTTCTTACTAACATAAGAATTTAATTTCTTTTTATACATTTGTTTTCCACACTAGCTATTTAGTTCGTCGGGAGGATAATTAATGATAATTTATAATACGTAAAATTAATTATCAATCAATCAATCAATCAAATATCAGTCAATTTATATGTGTGCATTAGTCGCATATGACAAGTCATATAGTACACGATTATAAAACAATATCAATATTATTAAAACAAGGGAAAATAATCAAATTTGCCATCGAACTATTAGAAATTGCTCATTTATGTCATTCATTATAAATTTGGCTCATTTATGCCATCGCCGTTACAAAAGAGGCTCATTTATGCCATTAATTTTTAACGATGGTCTTGCAAAACAGCCTAATAAGAGGTCACGTCAAACCGGACCCATTTAAAAAAAACTCACCCACACCTTGTCCATTTCCCTAACCCGACCCACACCCAATTAAACGGATCTAATGCTAATTTGGGATATGGGTTTGATTCAAACTCATACAATCAGAAGTTGAAATCTGAAAATGGGTCACTTTCAAATTTCAATAAATTGGTAGGCTTGGATAGTGTTAATTTGAATTCCAAGAAGTTCGGATTACAGTTGAATGGATTGGGTTTCGATCCGAATTTGGGTTCTGCTTGTGTTTGTAGAGTGCAGAGCTTGAACTACCTGACGAGCTTGAGTGGTGAGGGTCAACAATTGAAGGCAGAAAGTACGGGTCTTTTTCGGATTCGAATAATTTGAGTCGTTCTGCTGATGTATCAAGTTTAGATTTTGATAGTCCAAATCTAATTTGAATGGAACTTTGAGCGTGGGTCGGGTTAGGGAAATGGATAGGGTGTGGGTGGATTTTTTTTAAATGGGTCCGGTTTGGTGACATGGACCTCTAATAAGAGACCACGTGACAAAGGCTGTTTTGCAAAATCACCGTTAAAAAATAATGGCATAAATGAACCTGTTTTGTAATGTTGATGGCATAAATTAGCCAAACTTTTAACGGATGACATAAATGAGCCAAAATTTTAACGGATGACATAAATGAGCCATTTCTAATAGTTCGATGACATATTTGAACCTTTTCCCTTAAAACAAATTAAGATTTGAGTTAATAATTATAGGGTCTTGGATTATGAGTGTTGTATCTCTCGTGTAGGATAGTGAGGAAGCTAATTTGTGTTGGTAACGATGGCAGAAAAAAAGCAACAACCACCGGCTCCCCTACCGGAGCTGAATTCTCTTAATGTAGTGAACACTACCGAAAGACAAATTACTCCTAAAAGAAGAGTGCCTCAAACCCTAGCATCGATGAAACTGTCTCATTGGATCCTGTAAAGGAAAGCGCACCACCGGTACTGCAAGGAACTCAAGTACCAATACCTTTCATACCTCAGGAAGCAGAGGCCGATATTCTACCACAACTCGAAATTGATATTCTCAGCTAAGATTATAGTGGAAACACCAATAATTGCGAAAGTGGTTTAAAAGAAAACAGTCGACTAATATGAGATTGAAACTCGATTATTACCCATGAACTCAAACTAGTTAAGCTAGATCCAGATGTGATTCAAGACAATAGTCAGAAGTGGATACCTTAATTGATTGGGTATGTTATCAGAGGTTACTATATATTCACAGAAATGTTGAAGTTTGTATATGGGGTATGTAATTTCATAAATACCCTTCAGATCCTTCTTCATTTTGATGAGTATTTCATCTTCAAATTCACCAGTGAAGAAAATAAAATTGTTGTAGAATTGACCATACACATATAAATCGACCATTAGTATTGCAAAATGGGTGCTGGACTTTCAATTAAGCAAGGAGCATGCATGTCATTCCAATTTAGGTAACTTTTCATAGCTTATTGTAATGCCCGGGACTACACCCTGAATGTAACACGATGCTTAGGACTATGAGTAGCCCGAACCTAACCCATGGTACTAGCATAATTCCTGAGCAACTGAATAGAAACATATAAAACTGAAAGTACTAAGCGGAAGCAATATCATGAGCTAAACTTATTCAATAAAATACAAAAAAATTTAGAATTTACAACAAATGTACCAAGGAAACACTAGAACTAAATACATTATTCTGATTGACTGATTATGAGTCCTTTACTAACACTGACCACAGCTAACCATGACATGACCCTCAGCTATCTCTAATCAATGTATAAGAACTATAATAAACTGCTATGACTACTAACTGACTGGAGTTCCCAAATAAGGAGAACTTATCACCTGCAGATTAGAAACTGCAATCTAAACTAGCAACGAGCATGAGAATGAGCACCTGAATCTACATCACATGAAAAATATAGGCAGAAGAGGTATGCGATCAGTATGTCTGAATGTACTGAGAATGTAAGGACAAAAATAAATAGCTGAAATCATATCTATATCATAATTTATGAGAGGGAATAGAATCAGTCTTTCAAATATATATAAATATCATCTGAGAGAAAATACAGTTAAAGACCATAAATGGGTATTTCTAAAAGACATTGTATATTTGTAGCACCCCAAAAATCCAAGATAAGGTTAAAACCATGCTTTTAGTACATTTAGAATTAAATATCATGTTTTGTTTGTATTAGAAGTGATATACACATGTATTAAGGCCTCAAATAACTCCTAGCTCATAGCCAAGTTGAAACCTTCTTTGTTGGTGGTTTTCTTATGAAGAATCTTGCTATAGTCAACTACAAACGAGTATAACTCCTAGGTTCTGGGGTATTTTTAATCTCAAGAGCCTCCAAATGATATATATTTGAAATATCTTTCCAACGCATCCAGTTTTACCTTAATCTAATATCGGAGTAAAAGGTTATGCTCAGTTTACCAAAAGGGCGTCTGTCTGTCAGGGTGTGATGTCCCGGGTAACGAACCGTCACACCAATAATAGTCCGTCAGGGCAGGCAGTAAGGCTTAAGAAGTAAGACGAGTTTTTGTTCATTTTGTGATGGTCCAAGTGGCGGTCTGTCAAGGGATTGACCGTCCATCACCCGTACCATCATCCGAAACTGTTCTGCACTGTTTTAGCATTTTCAAAGGGGTTATTTGGTCTTTTACCACTCATTTAACACCAAAACTACGTCGTTTAAGCTATCCTAAGACTGAAATATAAGCCTAAATCCCCCAATAATCCCCATTAACTCAAAATTCAATCGACACTTAGCAAAAACAAGAGAAAAGAGTCGATTTCTCTCTTCTTCAGGAAACTAAGGTTCATCTTCTTTAAGCTTCCAAGTTCAAGGATTTCTTCATGGTTTTCATCTCCAGGTATGTGGAATTTTATCAATGGATTTATTTTCATCCATTGAGTCCTAAAGTTAACTCAATTCCTCAAGTTTAGTTCACCCTTCAGGCTTAGGATTTCATGAAAAGTGTATATTCCTTTAGCTTTCAGTTTCTTGCTATGACTAGACCATGAATATATGTTTTTTCATAAATTTGAGCATCTTTACATACTCATGACTATGAACTCTCATTATATTGATAAATTCTTGATTTTGGGCTTGAGTTATGAAATTTCCTTAGTTCGTTCAATTTACAAAATTGCCATTAGTGTTGCATTCTTCTGAGATGGCGGGTTATGAACACACGATGACCTAGGATTTCAGGCATATGTAATGAATAAGCATTACTCCACGGTTACATGATGTAGAATGCTTTCCAGACAAGTGTCTACTATTTCAGTCTTAGATATCAACATTTTGAGCTTATCAGTTATTCAGTTTATTGAACCATACAGTTATCAGTTGTTATTAAGTTGGGAGTAGTACTTAGCACCCAACGGACGTAGATATGAAGGCTCACCCGCCAGTTAGGCTGAGACTTTTGGTAGAAGTCCCTAAGTCCCAAAACTACGGCGCCACCGTAGGTTCTAAAAGGTCACCCGTCAGACCAGGCTTGATACCTTAGTCTTTTTGGACATCAGTATAGTGGATCCACGTCAGTCAGTGTTCATACCCTTGGCAAGGTACATAACACCCCTCCAGCTGGGGTTACAGGTTGGACCCCAGTTAGCTTAGATTGGGGTATGTCGGTTAACAGTAGCTCCCACAGTCCACAGTTCATAGTTCAGAATCAGATTCTTGCATGCCCTTGTATTCAATTGTTTAGCTTATCATACAATATATGTTTATTACTTGGTATCACATCAACTTATCATGTCACATACATTATATTCAACCTACTTCAGTTGTTTCCTATCCCATATACTCAGTACATTCAAAGTACTGATCACATAATTTTTTTTGCTCTATATTGTCTTATAATATAGGTTCAAACATTCAACATCCGGATCACGCTTAGTACGATCTCCTACTACATCAACAATAGTACTTTGGTGAGTCCTCATCATTCTAGGAATAGTTATTAGTATTTCACTTTATGCTATTTCAGTTTCAGACAGCTAGAGTTAGCTGGGGGCTTTTCCCAGTAACTCATCTTATTTAGTAGTTTTCAGACAATCAGATAGATTTTGTTTTCAGCTTTATGGTTTTAAACTTAGATATTATTATTGGTTTTGAATACTATTATATCATTAAGTATTGCTTCCATACAATATTATATCAGATATTTTAGTATCTTTAGTGTCATGCCAGGCTATGGGTTAGCTTAGGGTCACTCCTGAATCTAAGCACCGTGTTACGACTAGGGGGTAGTCTCGGGTCGTAAGAAACTTGGTATCAGAGCATCAGGTTAAAATATCCTAGGGTGTCTAAAATCCGCGTTAAGTAGAGTCTTATTCATGGGTGTGAATTGCGACCGTACTTATAAGTGAGAGGGTATGAAATATTTTAGGAAAAAGTTTTATTTCTCTCATGTTCATATCATACGATAGAGTGTAACTTCTATTAAAATCTTCTTTTAACTCATGCTCTACGCATTTACAAAAAATGCCTCCCAGAAGAGCCAACAGAAAGAGAAATGGAAATGGTAACAGGAATGGAAACTAGCAAGCACCACCAGTTCCAGCAGACCCTTTGAACGAGCAAGTCTCTTATGCTGAGTTCAGGATTGCTTTCATGGTGCTAGCTCAGGCCATGACCACTCAGTTCAATCAGCAGGTTGTTGCCCAATTTAAACCCACTAGTACCATAACAACAGCTAGAGTTTGAGACTTCACTCGAATGAATCCTCCTGAGTTCCATGGTTCTAAGAATAAGGAAGATCCACAAGAGTTTCTTGATAATATTCAGAAGGTTACAGAAATTATGGATGTTACTCCAGTTGAGAGTGCTGACTTGGCTGCTTATCCATTGAAAGGAGTAGCTTTCACTTGGTGCAAATAATGGAAAAATAATAGATGTACAAATGCAGGACCAGTAGAGTGGGATGAGTTTGTTGCTGCTTTCTGGACAGGTTCTTCCCACTTGAGTTAAGGAAAGCCAAGGTGCAGGAATTCATTAATCTAAAATAAGGTAACATGAGTATGAAGGAGTATTCTCTTAAGTTTACTCAGTTGGCAAATATGCTCCTTCCATGGTTGCTGACTCCAGGGCCCACATGAGTAAGTTTGTGACCGGTTTTTCTGAGGATGTGGTGAAAGAGTGTAGGACTGTGATGTTGGTTAAGGAGATGGACATCTCCAAGTTGATGGTTCATGCTCAACAGATCGAAGAAGATAAAATCAAGGAGAAGGAAAGGGAGAGTAAGAGGGCCAAAATAGGTAGCTTTAATTTCTCTCAGCAGAGGTCAGATGGTGGTAATCATTCTCAGTTCTGCCAGAAATCTTTCTCTCCAGCCCCATCATCCGCTAGTACTCTAGTGCCCAAGTTCAGGCAGGATAATTGGGATAGGGCACCGGGATATAAGTCCCAAGGCAATGTTACTAGTAGTCGTCCCAATCCATTTTGCAAAAAGTGTGGTAAGAACCACAAAGGTGAGTGTATGACTAGTAGTGATGTGTATTTTGGGTATGGAAAGCCAGTCCATAGATTGAGGGAGTGTCCAGTGGCTTCACAGAGAGGTGGAGATACTCGTCAGCAGAATCAGTCTAACTCTACAGTGGCTCCAGTGGGTCGCCCAATTCAGCAGGGTGCCTCATCCAGTACAGCTAGTAGGAAGCATCAAAATAGGTTTTATGCCCTTTAAAACCAAAAAGATCAGGAAGGTTCTCATGATGTAGTCACTACTTTATAGGTTTTTCATATTCATGTCTATGCATTGTTAGATCCTGGAGCCACACTTTCTTTTGTGACTCCCTACATAGCTGTAGACTTTGGTGTCAGTCCTAAAACCCTTTCAGAACCCTTTTTAGTCTCTATTCTAGTTGGTGATTCAGTCATAGCTAGACTAGTATACAGAAATCACCCAATCACAATTTCTCAGAAAGTAACCTTAGTTGATCTTGCAGAGTTAGACATGATAGATTTTAATGTCATTCTTGGCATGGATTGGCTCCACTCTTGCTATGCCTCAATTGATTATAGAAAAAGAGTAGTTCAGTTTCAGTTTTCAAATGAGCTAGTCATAGAGTGAAAGGGTAGTACCTCAGTGCCTATAGGTCGGTTTGTCTCTTACGTTAAGGCTAGAAAAAATAATTTCCAAAGGATGCATCTATCATTTTGTTTGGGTTGAGGATTCAAAGTACGAGACCCCAACTCTTGAGTCAGTCCCAGTGGTTAATAAATTTCTAGAGGTGTTTCCTGAAGATCTACCTGGAGTTCCTCTAGAGCAAGAAATAGACTTTGGAATAGATCTCCTCCCAGATATCCAGCCGATATCAATTCCACCCTACAGAATTGCTCCAGTCTATCTTAAAGAATTGAAGGAGCAGTTAAAGGATATTCTAGACAAAGGTTTCATTAGGCCCAGTATCTCTCCCTAGGGTGCTCCAGTTCTCTTCGTGCTAAAGAAAGATGGTTCTCTCAGAATGTGCATTGACTATCGTAAGTTAAACAAAGTCACAGTCAATAATAAGTGTCCTATCCCTAGGATTGATGACTTGTTCGATTAACTTTATGGTGCAAATTGTTTCTCTAAGATAAGCCTCAGATCCGGCTATCATTCGCTCAGAGTCAGAGAATGTGACATTTCGAAGACAGCCTTTAGGACTCGGTATGGTCACTTCAAATTTATTGTTATGTCTTTTGGACTAATGAATGCTCCTGCAGCTTTTATAGACTTGATGAACAGGGTGTTCAAGCTGTACTTGGACATGTTCGTCATTATCTTTATTGCTGACATCCTTGTTTATTCTCGTAGTGAGGATGAACATGCAGACCATTTGAGGATTGTCTTGCAGACTCTCAAAGATCGCCAGTTATTCCCTAAGTTCAGTAAGTGTGAATTCTAGTTGAAATCAGTAGCATTCCTTGGTCATGTCATTTTCGATGAGGGCATTCAGGTTGATCCTCAAAAGTCTAAAGTAGTTAGGAATTGGCATACACCCATCTCTCTATCAGACATTAGGAGTTTCTTAGGTTTAGCCTGTTAGTACAGATGGTTTGTGGAAGGATTTTCCTTTATTGTTTCTCGCATGTCTATATTGACTCAGAAGAAAGTCAAGTTTCATTGGTCTGATTCTTGCGAGGAGAGTTTTCAGGAGTTGAAGACTCGACTCACCTCCACTCCAGTTTTGACTCTTCCAGAGGGTTCAGATAGTTTTGTGGTTTATTGAGATGCTTCTAGAGTTGGTATTGGTTGTGTGTTGATGCAGCGTGGCAAGGTTATTGCATATGCCTCTAGACAGCTCAAGTATCATGAGAAGAATTACCCGACTCATGATCTTAAGTTGGCAGCTGTCATTTTTGCCTTAAAGATTTAGAGGCACTATCTTTATGGGGTTCATGTTGATGTGTTCACTGATTACAAGTCTTCAGTATATGTTCATCCAGAAGGAACTAAATCTTTATCAGAGAAGGTGGCTAGAGTTGTTGAAGGATTATGATATGAGTGTCTTGTACCATTCGAGAAAAGCCAATGTTGTGGCCGACACTCTTAGTAGATTGTCTGCGGAAAGTGTTGCTCATATTAAGGATAGAAAGAAAGAGTTAGTTCATAAGGTTCACCAGCTTTCTAGATTGGGAGTTCGGTTGGTTGATTCAGCCGAAGGTAATACCTTGATTCAGAATGGTTCAAAATCTTCCTTAATAGCTGAGGTAAAAGAAAAACAAGATAGTGATCCCATTTTGCTTAAGTTAAAAGAAGCGGTCCAGAGTCAGAAGGTTGAGGTTTTCTCCCAAGGGACAGTTGATGTCCTTCGTTGTCAGGGTAGATTATGTGTTCCATATGTAGATGACTTGAGACAATGGATGCTAACAGAAGCTCAGAGTTATTGATATTCTATTTACCCAGGAGACACTAAGATGTACCGTGATCTATGGGAAGTCTATTAGTGGAATGGCATGAAGAAGGATATCACAGAATTTGTGGCAAAGTGTCCAAATTACTAACAGGTTAGGTTGAGCACCAGAGACCTGGTTGTAAGTTTTAGGATATTAGTGTTCCTACTTGGAAGTGAGAAGTTGCCTACTTAGAAGTGGGAATTGGTGAATATGGACTTCATTACAGGGTTTCCTCGAACTTGACGACATCATGATTCTATTTGGGTCATTGTAGACCTAATTATTAAGTCAGCCCATTTTCAACAAGTTAACACTTTAGATTCAGCTGAGGATTATGCTAGACTCTATCTTAGGGAGTTAGTGAAGTTGCATGGATTCCCGTTGACCATCATTTTAGATAGGGGTACTCAGTTTACCTCTCAGTTCTAGAAGACATTCCAGAAAAGTCTTGGTACCCAAGTTCACCTTAGTACAACTTTTGACCTGCAGATAGATAGTCAGCCAGAGTGGAACATTTAGACTTTAGAGGATATGTTGAAGGCACGTGTGATCAATTTTAAGGGTAGTTGGGATGATCATTTGCCTTTAATCGAGTTTGCTTATAATAATAGCTATCACTCTAGTATTCAGATGCTCCCATTTAAAGTACTTTATGGTAGGAGGAGTAGATCTACTATTGGTTGGTTTGAGATTGGTGAATCTACCTTAATAGGGCCATATTCAGTTCATGAGGCTATGGAGAAAGTTCAGTTGATATGGGAGAGGCTGAAAACAGCTCAGAGCCATCAGAAGTCCTATGCAGATGTAAAGAGAAGAGAGCTTGAGTTTGCTATTGGTGATTTGGTTTACTTGAATGGTTCACCCATGAAAGGGGTGAAGATATTTGGCAAGAAAGTGAAACTCAGTCCCCGCTATGTTGGTCCTTATAAGATTGTGGGTCGTATTGGCAATGTAGCCTATGAGTTAGATTTGCCTGCATACTTAGCAATAGTGCATCTGATTTTTCATGTGTCTCTGTTGAAGAAATACATTTTTGATCCAGCATCGGTTGTGCTTTTAGATAGAGTGGGTGTAAAAGACAATCTATCTTATGAGGATATTCCAGTTGAGATCATTGACCATCAGGTTCGTAAGTTAAGGAATAAGGAGGTCGATTCAGTAAAGGTTCTTTGGAGAAATAAGCTAGTTAAGGGAGCTACTTGGGAAGCAGAGACAAATATGATGTCCAAGTACCCCAATATTTTCTCTTCAAACTCAATTCCAGCTTGAGGTAATAGTTTTCTCTTAATTAATTTTTTCCATCTTATGTCAGTCGGTCATTCTCATGTCATAACATGTATTTACGAGTTTAGTTTAGTCTATGTTTCAGTTATGAACTTAGTTTTCATGTCAGTATTAAGCTCTTACAAATTCGGTGTTGGGATTGCAGCTCTTTCCCTAACCTTTCAGCTTAGTTAGTTTTCATTCGGGGACGAATGACCCCAAGGGGGAGATATTTTAAAACCTCAAAAATCCAAGATAAGGTTAGAACCATGATTCTAGTACATGTAGAATTAAATATCATGTTTTGTATGTATTAGAAGTGATATACACATGTATTAAGGCCTCAAGTAACTCCTAGCTCATAGCCAAGTTGAAACCTTCTTTGTTGGTGGTTTTTTTGTGAAGAATCTTGCTATAGTCAATTTCAAATGAGCAAAAATACTAGGTTCTGGGGTATTTTTGAGATCAAGACCCACCAAATGATAGATATTTGAAATAACTTTCCAACGCATTCAGTTTTGCGTTAATCCAATATCGGAGTAAAAAGTTATGCTCAGTTTACTAAAAGGGTATTTGTCTGTCAGGGTGTGACGGCCCGGGTGACGTATGATGGCCCGTCAGGCTTAAGAAGTAAGACCCATTTTTGTTCATTTTGTGATGGTACAAGTGATGTTCCGTCAAGGGATTGGCGGTCCGTCACCCGAACCGTCAGTCGAAACTGTTTTGCACTGTTTTAATGTTTTCAAAGGGGTTGTTTGGTCTTTTTCCACTCTTTTAACAACAAAACTACATCGTTTAAGCTTTCGTAAGGCTGAAATACAAGCCTAAACTCCCCAATAATCCCCATTAACTCAAAATTCAATCGACATTTTGCACAAACAAGAGAAAAGAGGCGATTTCTCTCTTCTTCAGGTAACTAGGGTTCATCTTCTTCAAGTTTCCAAGTTCAATGATTTCTTCAGGGTTTTCATCTCCAGGTATGTGGGATTTCATAAATGGGTTTCCTTTCACCCATTGAGTCCCAAAGTTAACTCAATTCCTCAAGTTCAGTTCACCCTCCAGGCTTAGTGTTTTCAGGAAAAATGTATATTCCTTTAGCTTTCAGTTTCTTGCTATGACTAGACCATGAATATATGTTTTTCCATAAATTTGAGCATCTTGACATACTCATGAATACGAACTCTCATTATATTGATAAATTCTTGATTTTGGGCTTGAGTTATGAAATTTCCTTATTTCGTTCAATTTACAGAATTGCCATTAGTAGTTGCATTCTTCTGAGATGGCGGGTTATAAACACTCGATGACCTAGGATTTCATGAATATGTAATGAATACTCATTCCTCCATGGTTACATGATGTATAATGCTTTCCAGACATGTGTCTACTATTTCAGTCTTAGATATTAGGATTTTGAGCTTATCAGTTATTCAGTTTAACGAACCATATAATTATCAGTTGTTATTAAGTTTGGAGTAGTACTTAGCACCGAACGAATGCAGGGATGAAGGCTCACCACCCAGTTAGGCTGAGACCTTAGGTAGAAGTCCCTAAGTCCCAGAACTACGGAACCACCGTAGGTTCTAAAGGGTCACCCGTCAGACCAGGCTTGATACCCTAGTCTTTTTAGACATCAGTTTAATGGATCCACATCAGTCAGTGTTTGTACCCTTAGAAAGGTACATAACACCCCTCCAGCTGGGTTTATAGGTTGGACCCCAGTTAGCTTAGATTGGGGTATATCGGCTAATAGTACCTCCCACAGTCCACAGTTCATAGTTCAGAATCAGATTCTTGCATGACCTTGTATTCAGTTGTTCAGTTTATCATACATTACATGTTTATTACTTGGTATCGCATTAGCTTATCATGTCACATGGATTATGCTTAACCTACTTCTGTTATTTCCTATCCCATATACTCAGTACATTCAAAGTACTGATCGCATACTTTGTTTTGCACTATATTATCTTATAATATTGGTTCAGACGTACAACATCCAGATTGCGCTTAATATGATCTCCTACCACATCAGCAATAGTACTTTGGTGAGTCCTCATCATTCATGGACTAGTTATTAGTATTTCACTTTATGCTATTTCAGTTTCAGACAGTTAGAGTTTGCAGGGGGCTTGTCCCAGTAACTCATCTTATTTAGCGGTTTTCAGAAAGTCAGATAGATTATGTTTTCAGCTTCATGGTTTTAATTCAGATATTATTATTGGTTTTGAATACTATTATATCATTCAGTATTGCTTCCGCACAACATTATATTAGTTATTTTAGTATTCTTAGTATCATGCCAGGCCATGGTTACGACTAGGGGGTAGTCTCGGCTCGTGACAATTTTTTAAACTATATTCTCCAAATTTTTATCTAAAATGGTGTATATTTGAAATAATACTATCTGAAATTATATTGTATTCACACCAAGTCAAGTATAAAATGAAGTAAAATCTGATAGATGAAAAAATCTGAAGAAAATCATAATAGCTAAATTGTAAGTAAAAGCTCATTCAAAGATGAAGTAATGAAGTCATAAATCTATATCACTGAAGCTGATCGTATCTAAAAGAGAATCATCATATCTATATTTTCATAAATAGTCCACGAAATTTATTATGGCAAAATATAAGGTTCTTTTAAGTGGGAGTTTCTCTTAACCGACATACCCCATTTGAGCAAACATGAAGCCCAACTTGTAATCCTTATTGGGAGGGTGTTCAATACTTTGCCAGGTCTATAAAACCATGATTTGACGTGAATTCACTCATGATCCCATTTTGGGACAAGAAAGACAGTCTCAATTGACGAGGACCCCCTCCTTAACCTACGGTGGCACATAGTTTGGAAATTCAATTTTGTCTTAACTCGCATTCCCTCGGTGCTAAATACTACTCCCAAGGACTTAACCAATTGCTCATACGAAAGGAAATTTTCATGAAATAAGCATAAACTAGTTATTAAACTAGAAACTAGTCATGCCTTTGCTACTACTTTATGTGACCATAGAAAAATCCTTGATAATCATGCTAATTCTGTGACCACATAGCCACATCATGTAAAATAGTTCAAACCATGTAGTTTTTACTAAATCATGAATTTTTGTATCAAATCCAACCATTCATAAGTCATGAGTTTTAAATCATAAGGAATAAATCATGCATAAATCATAGGGTACAAAAATCCTAACAAAAATAGAGATTTAAGATCATGAGAAACTTAATCTTAGGGCTTGGAAGTTTGGGAAGAAGTTTTAATACCTTTTGTTTCGTAAATCTGATGAATTGAAAGGTTTTAAGAGTCAAAGGAAAGTATCTAATACATGGGAATGGCCAAAATTCCCCTTAAATAAAATACTAAAAATAATCTCGTAGTGGCCTTATACGGATTGCAAAAAGTGATTTGCAGCAGCATAATGGCCACATAAGGCTTCCAGTGACCTTACCAAATAATTTGCCTCCGTTTTGTGGTGTGCATTGGGTGTGCAGAGCGCAAATGTGATTTGCGGTCGGTCCGCATAAAGTTTCCAGCTGGCTACCTATTGGTAAAATAGGCATAACTTTCTACTCCGGTAACGGATTAACGAATGGTTTGTGGCATTGGAAAGAAGACTTGAAGACCTTTAATTTAGTAGGTTTTAGGCCACAAAAATCTTCATATTATAGGAGTAATTCTTATTTAAAGTTGACCCTAGTGAAATTTTATGTGGAAACTCAATCGGCAAAAAAGCTTTCTACTCAATTTGTGCTAGAAGTTTGTTATGACCGTAATTCATATTCAAATCTCTTTCCAGAGTAAAAAATTGATCTTAACACCTAGGTACAATTAGAAATCATCGCATTGGGGTCTATACACACTTAAAGAATGGTTTGGATCTTGGCGTAGAAATGTTTGGGGTGTTATAATATGTTTCCCTTGGGATCATTCATCCTTGAGTAAAGGTTAAAGGTACAATGAGCATATGAATAATGTAAACCAATAGTTCTTTGGGCTATCTGTAGTACATATACTAACATGAACTGGATTGTACTAACAGTAGGGGTCTAGCTATCAACACTTAGAAATGTAGAAGCATGAGCTATAAGTGCAAGGACTAGCATAAGAATAAATAACATAAACAAAGATGTGTACTTGGCCTCTATTGGACTCTATAAGACTTGAAAAGGGAACTTTGATAATATCTCAATGGAAGGAATCATTGGAACGATTCATGTGAAACATCTGACATGGGTTCATAAAGTATGAACGATATAGATTTGAACATAAGACACTCACGATCTGAAGCTACTTGACATGAAATGTAGGTACCTGGGGCATGAGGTAAGAATATGGCTACTATGCTTTAGGCAATATGACTGATGACCTTTAAGCTTAGCAACACTTCTCAACTACACTTCTTCTCTTGAATACTGC
This sequence comes from Capsicum rhomboideum, assembly GCA_031232105.1. Classification (NCBI taxonomy): domain Eukaryota; kingdom Viridiplantae; phylum Streptophyta; class Magnoliopsida; order Solanales; family Solanaceae; genus Capsicum; species Capsicum rhomboideum. Next base: position 43,968,457 of record CP124708.1, on the reverse strand, counting down.
ACTTCATTAGCTATAACTTATAAGCCTCACAAGGGTACATATGTGTCACACCTCAAATCCCACTAAGATGGACAGACTATCGATGCCCTAAACACTCTAGAGAACCAACTTATAACCTGTGCTTACCATGCATATAACTATGATAATCATGAAGCTTTGACCAATATATAAGCTACATTAATAAAAGACCAACATAGATAGACCCAAACCACATATACATGACTTGGCTGTTGGGCCCATGAATATTACGAGACAAAACATATTTGAACTCCATACATTAGTCTGCAATGCCTCTATAAGATAAAAAACTTAGTCTAGGTCGGGATAAGCCCCATCTTACAAAACTACTGTACAATACCAAAATGCATATAACAAAGACTCTGTAAAACCCTGAATCAACTCAGAGTTCACCAATCATAGCTGAGTGTCTTGTGCTCCTACTGAGGAGGTCCTCTAGCTGGAGTACCTATACCTATGGCATGAAACATAGTGTCCCCCATGAAGAACGTCTATATGAAAGAGTGTACTGAATATGTAAGGCATAAAGTAACCATATGTAAGGCAAGGGATTAAATTAATATAGATAAGGATAAAAGACCACCTTTGCTTGCACTTGTGGGATCACGTACATTACATTATTTTCTTTACTTTTCTATTCTGTGCTTTATAAAATTTGTAAGGTATATGGTACAAATAACCAACTGATCAGTGGTAAAAGAGGATGACCCATGCTAGGCATTTTAACCCCTGGGATACGGTCCTCATAAATACATAACTTAGGATCAACCCATGCTTAACTCTTACCCCTGGGGTACCACCCGTAATATATAGATCGGGATCGACCCATGCTAGGTGTTTTTTCCACCCCTAAAATACCACCCGTCAATAGGCAGATTCACTTTACATCATTTCTTTAATCTTTGAGATTGTTATTTTGGTGGTCATAACATCATTGAGTTTTGGACTATGGACCAGTAGTAAGAGATTTGTGAATACATATTAGCAGCTAATCAACACATTTAGGACACTTAACCTCATCCAAATAGTACCCGGGTAGTAAGCCCATAATTAATTAATTCAAGGGTGTTTTTTCAACCCTTTTCCTCCTATTAAATTCACATTCCATACAAATTCTTATAAGGTCCCCCGAAATAACTTTGGCTTCATTGCACCCTCAAAACTGTATACACATTAAAGTGGGAAGCGAACATACACAATATTTAGTTTGGTGGTGTATTACTACACCCTCCTTCTATAGTTCAATACAACCTACTCACACCTTTCCCCAACGTCAACCCGACAGTCCCCAACATATACACATAAAACAGTACCCAAAACAGCCCCAAATTTCCTTTATCATAGCAACCAAATATTGAACTGATAATCCCTCGAGTTATTAATAACAACACATCCATAATTCTTTTCCAAACTCATACATACGGAGGACAAAAATAGAGTAGTCACCTTATCTCAATTTCTATAACCTATCATTTTAACTTGAACTCTTTAAGAACTTTAACTTCCCTTCACACTTAAACCAAAGAATAAAAGAAAAGTCTCTTAATAACCAAAAAAAGTGATCAATTAACTTGTGGAAACATTCTTCCCTACACTTATAGTTAAGCATGAATAACTTATTTTCCTAGTCTTTCATGGGAGAATTAAGCTAAAACCATAAATGTTTTACTTACTTTGGATTGCAAAGGTGGGGGTTTCTTTAAGAACCCTAGAAAGAATTTTAAGCCTGTTGTTTTAATCCTTGAGAGAAAAAAAGATAAAGATGGAGTTAAAAACGTGGAATTTGTTTGTTAAAATGAGTAAAAAGATGTAACACCCCGTACGTCTCGGAGTCTAGCTGACTACCATAACATTTATGGAAATATGAAAACATGAGAGATTTGATGAATTATGTATTGAATTGTGGGCATTTATAAGTCTTGTACAATTGGGCCCTAAATGAGGCCCAAATATCATGAGAAAGACATGACCCAAAAGAGATTTTTGACCCATTCTTGCATTGCTCATCCATTGACCAAGTAAACCCACCAAGTGTGTGGATAAGGATCATTCAAAAGGGACTATATAAATCCATAAATCAGATTTTTATTCATTAGATACACACATGCCTTTTTAACATTTTTCTTAAACATTATCTCTCATACAAAAACCCTAAGGCAACTACTTGTTGGGCCAAGATCACTCTTTGGTAAGATTTGGTAAGTATTTATTCTCATGGTTAAGTATATAATATATTTAATATGGTGTATAAATCATGTTGCTTGTGTTGGCAAAGTGTTGGACAGTGTGCTATGTGTAAAACTGTCTATTTTTACAATCGAAGAATGGTTTTGTCTTGTGAACTTGAACATGGACTTACAGTCATGAAGGAATTGAACCAAATGGATTAAATATTAAAATTTGAGATGTTATTATAGTCTTACCTTTCTTTTCCCTTGTGTATAATGTTTGGAATTGCTATTGTGCAATTGGTTATGGATTTGGTGACGTATTGACCAAGAAGTGTCGTTTTGGGTGTTGTTTATGGGTGTGGTGAGACCATGGATTATTTTTGGAATTAAAATTATCAAAAATATGTTAAAAGGAGTTTGGTTATGATCATTTACCAATCATTGCATAAAAATACCGAAAAGAAACCATTTCAGACAAAAACGGGCATCCGCCCCCGCAGATGAGGGCACCTGCGGGCGCAGATGCCAACGCAGGTGCCTCTGGCTGCTAAAAAAGGTCACCTGCGCACGTACCTCAGCCACCTTTGGGGTCAGGTTGCAGTGCAGGTCAGCCCAGGTTTCCGTTTTGTGTGTTTTCGTCTCTAGTTGATCCCCAAAGGCCCCTATACCCTTTTTGGATGTAATTACCAACTTGTGATTTCGTTTTAATGACTTTAAAGTGTCGTATGGAGGTGTGTTGGACTATATTAAGTATGGATAGTTGTTCATATGTTGTTATAAAGGAGTAATTGTGAAGGAATGGTGATGAGAAAGCATAAAGGGTAAGTGTAGTGTGAAATGCTATTTATGTATGATATCTTGGTCAATGTGTGGAATGTTATGGTGTTGTTGATATAAAAATACAGTGGATTGTATTGTAAGGGATGAAATGACGTTATACGGCAGTCATGTAGTTCATTATCGTCTTGTACGCTTGTATAGTAACTAGTTGCTAATGTAAGCTTCGATATGTACTTGTATTGTAGAGTGACACATTAAGAAGGAGCGGGACTATTGTATACACATCTAAGATTGTATATTTGTATTGAGAATACAAGGTATGTAAGGTTACTCTGTCCGTATCTTTCTGCAGCATATAGTACTCACATTGACGATACACTTGTCCCATCTCGAAATGTACTAAGGTATCCTATATCCGGTTATAAATGGTCACTATCATATAGTTCCTACTCATTGATCAATTGTGAATTTCATGTCTCATATTCATGACTAATGTTCCAAATCCCAATAAGGTTACGTTCCAAAGTTCCAATAGTGGTTATATTCATGTATCCTATGCACTGCTTATTGTCCAATGGTTTCAAAGGTGTTATGTTTCCAATAAGGCTATGTTTCCAATAATGTTTATTCACATGTCTCTCACTCATTGATTATTGATCCAAAGCTTCCCATAAGGTTATGACTATCATTGTATCAATCTCAAAGTAAAGAATAAAGTAATGCATATGTGGTTAATGATCAAGTATGGGTGACAGCTTTGGGGGCAAAATACCTAGCTCAAGCCGATCCCAAGATTGTTGGATCAGGGGGCAGTCCTAGAGGCATAAGCCTAGCTCGGACCGAACCTGACAGGGGGCAGCTTTAGAGGTATAAACCTAGCTCAAGCCAAACCTGATATGTTGGTTTATGGGTGGCAGCTCTAGAGGTAATAACCTAGATCAAGCCGAACCCAATGCTTTGATTCTTAGGGTGGAAGCTCTAAAGGCATAAGCCTAGCTCGAGCTGATCCCAACATATTGTTATGTTATGTTAAACCCACTGTTCAGTCGGGGCCCGGGTATCACAGTTCACAGGCAAAGATGAATAATCATAGAATCAAAGAAAGTAAAGAAAGCAATATATATGGTTTCCAAAGTTTAGTATAGTGACTTATCCATATTGGTTATGCATTTGAATTTGATTTCATTGGCATACTCACATATCATATAGTTTCATTTGAGCCTTGCATACTCAGTATATTCTTCGTACTGACCCCTCATGGGGGATTTACCTTACTTGCTGCAGGCGCAGGTTTTAGTAGGCCTCCACAGTAGGTTGCCAGTTGTTGCAGATCATTGGTGAGCTCCAGTTAGTTCGGGGATTCTCCTAGTCACAGTTGTACATATGTTTTGGTGTTGTACATGTTGTATAAAGCAGGGGACTTGTCCCGACTTTTAGTTCATTTTGGTTAATGCACTGGTTAGAGACTTTTGTAGACAGATGTGGGTGTATAAATGTTAAAGGTATATGTCATTTTTGACTTGATGGCCTCAACGGCCAAGTTTCATATATGTATATATGTCACATGTTCCATGAATTTTGTTGTTAGCAGTATAAGCTCCTACATGATAAGGGTGTTTCTAATGGCATGCATATGAATGAACATAAGTACAGGTTGGTTCTCGCTCGCCTTATCGGCTACGGGTGCCAATCACGCCTCGTGGGAATTCGGGGCGTGACAAAAGTGGTATCAGTGCAAGGTCGTTCTAAGGGTGTCTACAAAGCTGTGTCTGAGTAGAGTCTTACTTATTAATGTGTTGTGCACCACATTTATAAGTAGGAGGCTACGGGACATTTAGGATGTTGTTTCTTTTCTTCAATTCTAGATCGTACAATAGAGCCAGTGTTGTAAGTTGAATTGTATCTAACCATGGTAAATGTTTCTCTTTGATATAGTAATCATGCCGATCATGAGAAGAGGTAGAGGTAAAGGTAAGCAGGTGGATATGCCTGCTGAAGAAGGAATGAGTAGATTACCACCTGACCAAGATAGTCAAGGTGGAGCAAATGCTAAAATTTCATCGCGATCTTCTTCTACTTTTCCAGCTCCGAGAGAGCCAGTTGGTAGAGAAGTACCCGCAGAACCACCAATGAACACCACAGATCAGGATCTTAGAAATGCAGTACATATGTTGACACAGTTAGTGGCAGCACAAAGTCAAGGACGAGCTTGTCCAATGACACATGAGGATGATGCGTCTAGAGTGGCGAGTCGCAGGACACAGGATTTCCTAAAATTGGACCCTCTTATATTCACTAGGTCAAATCCGAAAGAAGATCCACAGGACTTCGTGGATCAGATTCAGAGAGCTCTGGAAGTTATGCATATGTTGGGGGTAGAAACAGTTGAACTTGCTGCGTACAGGTTGAAAGGAGAAGCGATATTATGGTATGATGATTGGAAGATGTCACATGGTATCGGTGCAATGCCAGTAAATTGGGAAGAATTTAAATCGGCTTTTCTTGATCATTATCTTCCCTTTGAGATCCGTGAGGCACGTGCGGATCAATTCTTGAATCTTCATCAAGGAAATTTAAGTGTCAGAGAATATAGTCTGCAATTTAATTCCTTGGCTCGATATGCTCCAAATGTGGTTGCGACTATGATAGATAGAGTCCATCGATACGTGGACAGATTAGAGCCATATTTGGTAAGGGATTGCACTATTGCTGCCTTGAAAAAGGATATGGATATAGCAAGAATTCAAGCCTTCGCCCAGAAAATAGAAGATCAAAGACAAAGAAGAAGAGTATATGAATTTGATAGGGGACAATCTAAAAGGGCTAGACCTATGGGACCATCTATGATGTCCCAAGGAGGATCTAGACCTCGTATGTTTCCTAGACTACCTAGACCATCATTCTCATGTTCTACAGCAGGTGCTCACTCTCAATTTTGAGGGTCTAGAGGTGGTCTATCTGGACAGAGTAGTGGGATTCCCGGATCACAGGCAGCAGGTTTTCCCCATCAGCAGTGTCAGCACTACGGACGTATTCATTCAGGTATATGTAGAGTGGGGACAAATGCTTGCTTTTGGTGCGGTATGACAGGACACATGATGAGAGAGTGTCCCCAGAGGAGCATGGGTGGTATAGCACGACCGGTAGGATCGGCCGTTGCGTCATCAGGATCGGTTCCCTCATTGGGCAGAGGTGTGCAGTCTGTTGGCCAGGGTAGGGGTGCCAGAGGAGCAGCCAGTACTAGTGGGGTCCAGAATCGCACTTATGCTTTGGTGGACCGACAAAATTCAGAGGCTTCTCCTGATGTTGTCACAGGTACATTATCCATATTCTCATATAATGTATATGCACTGATTGATCCAGGTTCTACATTTTCCTATGTTACTCCGTTGATTGCTACAAAATTTGCAAAGGCACCAGAATTATTAATTAAGTCAATTGAAGTGTCTACACTGGTTGGTGAATGTATTATTGCAAAAAGAGTATATCATAATTGTGTGGTAATAGTGTGTGGTCATGATACACTGGCCGATCTTATTGAACTTGACATGGTGGATTTTGATGTGATAATGGGAATGGATTGGTTAGCTTCTTGTTACGCCACGGTTGATTGCCGGGCCAAGGAGGTACATTTTCATTTTCCACAAATGGATGTTGTTGAATGGAAGGGTGATGTAGGGGCACCTAGAAGAAGATTTATTTCTTATAAAAAATCCAGGAAAATGATTGCCAAGGGTTACATATGTCATATGGTACGGGTGAAAGATACTGAAGTAGAACCACTAACTTCTTAGTCGGTTCCAGTGGTTAGTGAATTTCTGGATGTATTTCCAGAAGACCTTTCAGGCTTACCCCCAGAAAGGGAAGTAGAATTTGGCATTGATGTGATTCCAGGCACTCAGCCTATTTTTATTCCTCCATATAGAATGGCTCCAGCAGAATTGCATGAATTGAAGGAGCAATTGAAAGATTTACTGGACAAAGGCTTCATTAGGTCTATTATATCCCCGTGGGGCGCACCGGTATTATTCGTACGGAAGAAAGATGGCACGTTGAGAATATGCATCGACTATCGGCAATTGAATAAGGTAACGATCAAGAACAAATATCCCCTACCTCGAATTGATAATTTGTTTGATCAGTTACAGGGTGCCAAGTGTTTTTCAAAGATTGACTTGAGGTCGGGTTACCATTAAGTCAGAGTTAGAGAAGAAGATGTATCCAAGACAGCATTGCGAACACGGTATGACCATTATGAATTTTTAGTTATGTCATTTAGACTAACAAATGCACCAGCTGTGTTCATGGATTTGATGAATAGGGTGTTTAAGCCATTTCTGGACGTGTTCATCACAGTATTTATAGACGATATTCTGGTTTATTCAAGATAGCCAGAGGACCATGCTAATCACTTACGGCAGGTGTTGCAAATACTCCGTGAGCGTAAGTTGTATGCAAAGTTATCCAAGTGTGAGTTTTGGTTAAAATCAGTTTCCTTCTTGCGTCACATTGTGTCATATGAAGGGATACAGGTTGATACACAAAAAATTAAAGCAGTGAAAAATTGGCCAAGACCTACGACACCCACAGAAATTCGTAGTTTTCTTGGACTAGCGAGTTATTACCAAAGATTTGTGGAAGGTTTTTCCTCTATTGCTGCACCGTTAACAAAGCTTACACACAAAGCAGTTAAATTTAAGTGGAATGATGCATGTGAGAAAAGCTTCCAAAAGTTGAAAGATAAATTAACCTCCATACCAGTTTTAGTACTTCCTGAAGGTACTGAAGGTTATGCAGTGTATTGTGATGCTTCCGGGGTTGGCCTCAAATGTGTATTGATGCAGCACAATTATGTCATAGCATATGCCTCACGACAGTTGCGGCCACATGAAAGAAACTATCCCACACATGATCTTGAATTAGCATCGGTGGTTTTTGCTCTAAAGATATGGCTTCATTATTTGTATGGAGTTCATGTTGATATCTATACTGATCACAAAAGTCTGTAGTATATCTTTAAATAGAAAGAACTCAATTTAAGGCAAAGAAGGTAGCTTGAGTTATTAAAAGATTATGATATTGATATTCTATACCATCTAGGAAAAGCAAATGTGGTAGCTGATGCATTGAGCCGCAAGGCAACCGGAGTCATTGATGACCACTTGACAGAAAATAAAGAGATAATCAAAGATTTATATCAATTAGCAAGCTTGGGGGTTCGTCTTCTTGAATCCTTGAATGAAGGAGTTATTGTACAAAATGTAGCTGAATCTTTATTGACAGCTGAAGTGAAAGAGAAGCAGTTTGCAGATCCTATGCTATTGCAGCTAAAGGAAAATGTACAACAGAATTTGACAAAGGCATTTGATCTTACACAAGAAGGGGTGCTACAATGCCAAGGCAGATTATGCGTACCAGATGTAGATGAGTTGAGGAAATGAATTATGACTGAGGCGCATCATTCGCTCTATTCTATTCATCCGGGTGCTACTAAAATGTACCATGATTTAAAGGAAATATATTGGTGCGGAAATATGAAGAAGAACATTGCAGAATTCGTCGCTCAAAGCTTGAATTGTCAACAAGTGAAAGTGGAGCATCAGAAACCAGGAGGTTACATGCAATATATCAATCTTCCAGTCTGGAAATGGGATATGATTAATATGGACTTCATCACAGGTTTGCCTCGTACACTGCGAAAATTTGATTCTATATGGGTTATAGTGGACAGGCTTACCAAGTCTGCGTATTTTCTACCAGTCAAGACCACTTATACAGCTGAGGATTATGCAAAATTATATGTTAAAGAGATAGTACAGTTACATGGTATTCCACTTTCCATTATATCAGACAGAGGGGCACAGTTTACTGTGCATTTTTGGAGATCTTTTTAGCAGAGTTTAGGTACACAGGTGAATCTGAGTACGACTTTCCATCCTCAGACTGATGGACAAGCAGAACGTACCATCCAAACACTTGAAGATATGCTACGAGCATGCACATTTGATTTTCAGGGCAGTTGGGATGACCATTTGCCTCTTATTGAATTTTCTTACAATAATAGCTATCACTCAAGTATTAAAATGGCACCTTATGAAGCTTTGTACGGAAGGAAATGTAGATCACTAATTGGATGGTTTGAAGCGGGTGAAACTGCTTTACTTGTGCCAGATATTGTTCATCAGGCTATGGAAAAAGTTAAAGTGATTCAACAATGATTACAAATGGCCCAAAGTCAACACAATTCATATGCCGATGTTAGAATAAGAGGACTTGGATTCGCTATAGGTGATTGGGTATTTCTGAAGGTGTCACCAATGAAAGGGGTAATGCGATTCGAAAAGAAAGGGAAATTGAGTCCACGTTATATAGGCCCATATGAAATTATCAGGAGATTTGGGCAGGTTGCGTATGATTTATCACTACCCCAAGAACTCTCCACAGTTCATCCGGTATTCCATGTCTCGATGCTTCAAAAATGCATAGGAAATCCATCTCGTTTTACTCCTATTGATGATGTACAGGTTACAGAGAATATTACCTATGAGGAGATACCTATTGCTATCCTGGATAGACAAGTGAAGATATTGAGAAATAAAGATATAGGATTCGTAAAGGTACTTTGGAGAAATCAACAAATAGAAGAGGTCACATGGGAAGCTGAAGAAGTGATGAAATCCAAATACCCTCATTTGTTCCCAAAGGAAGAATGACAAGTAAGTATTTATAAGCTTTGAGTATATATCTATATGATGACATGAAGAATGCTCCTAAACTTGTAATTGGTTACTTTGAAATGATAACACTAACATTCGAGGACGAATGTTTCTAAGGGGGAAAGAATGTAACACCCCGTACGTCTCGGAGTCTAGCTGACTACCGTAACATTTATGGAAATATGAAAACATGAGAGATTTTATGAGTTATGTATTGAATAGTGGGAATTTAAAAGTCTTGTACAATTGGCCCCTAAATGAGGCCCAAATATCATGAGAAAGACATGGCCCAAAAAAGATTTTTGACCCATTTTTGCATTGCTCATCCATTGACCAAGTAAACCCACCAAGTGTGTGGATAAGGATCATTCAAAAGGGACTATATATACCCATAAATCAGATTTTTATTCATTAGATACACACATGCCTTTTTAACATTTTTCTTAAACATTATCTCTCACACAAAACCCCTAAGGCAACTACTTGTTGGGCCAAGATCACTCTTTGGTAAGATTTGGTAAGTATTTATTCTCATGGTTCAGTATATAATATGTTTAATATGGTGTATAAATCATGTTGTTTGTGTTGGCAAAGTGTTGGACAGTGTGCTATGTGTAAAACTGTCTATTTTTGCAATCGGAGAATGGTTTTGTCTTGTGAACTTGAACATGGACTTGCAGTCATGAAGGAATTGAACTTGATGGGTTAAATATTGACATGTGAGATGTTATTATAGTCTTAACTTGTTTTTTCCTTGTGTATAATGTTTGGAATTGCTATTGTGCAATTGGTTATGGATTTGGTGATGTATTGACCAAGAAGTGTCGTTTTGGGTGTTGTTTATGGGTGTGGTGAGACCATGGATTATTGTTGGAATTAAAATTATCAAAAATATGTTAAAATGAGTTTGGTTATGATCATGTACCAATCATTGCATAAAAAGACCCAAAAGAAACCATTTCAGACAAAAACGGGCATCCGCCCCCGCAGATGAGGGCACCTGCGGGCGCAGATGCCAACGCAGCTGCCTCTGGCTGCTAAAAAAGGTCACCTGCGCATGCACCTCAGCCACCTTTGGGCACAGGTTGCAGTGCAGGTCCGCCCAGGTTTCCGTTTTGTGTGTTTTCGTTTCTAGTTGATCCCCAAAGGCCCCTATACCCTTTTTGGATGTAATTACCAACTTGTGATGTCGTTTTAATGACTTTAAAGTGTCGTATGGAGGTGTTTTGGACTATATTAAGTATGTATAGTTGTTCATATGTTGTTATAAAGGAGTAATTGTGAAGGAATGGTGATGAGAAAGCATAAAGGGTAAGTGTAGTGTGAAATGCTATTTATGTATGATATCTTGGTCAATGTGTGGAATGTTATGGTGTTGTTGATATAAAAATACAGTGGATTGTATTGTAAGGGATGACATGACGTTATACGGCAGTCATGTAGTTCATTATTGTCTTGTACGCTTGTATAGTAACTAGTTGCTAATGTAAGCTTCGATATATACTTGTATTGTAGAGTGACACATAAAGAAGGGGCGAGACTATTGTATGCACATCTAAGATTGTATATTTGTATTGAGAATACAAGGTATGTAAGGTTACTCTGTCCGTATCTTTCTGCAGCATATAGTACTCACATTGACGATACACTTGTCCCATCCCGAAATGTACTAAGGTATCCTATATCCGGTTATAAATGGTCACTATCATATAGTTCCTACTCATTGATCAATTGTGAATTTCATGTCTCATATTCATGACTAATGTTCCAAATCCCAATAAGGTTACGTTCCAAAGTTCCAATAGTGGTTATATTCATGTATCCTGTGCACTGCTTATTGTCCAATGGTTTCAAAGGTGTTATGTTTCCAATAAGGCTATGTTTCCAATAATGTTTATTCACATGTCTCTCACTCATTGATTATTGATCCAAAGCTTTCCATAAGGTTATGACTATCATTGTATCAATCTCAAAGTAAAGAATAAAGTAATGCATATGTGGTTAATGATCAAGTATGGGTGGCAGCTTTGGGGGCGAAATACCTAGCTCAAGCCAATCCCAAGATTGTTAGATCAGGGGGCAGTCCTAGAGGCATAAGCCTAGCTCGGACCAAACCTGACAGGGGGCAGCTTTAGAGGTATAAACCTAGCTCAAGCCAAACCTGATATGTTGGTTTATGGGTGGCAGCTCTAGAGGTAATAACCTAGATCGAGCCGAACCCAATGCTTTGATTCTTAGGGTGGAAGCTCTAAAGGCCCAACATATTGTTATGTTATGTTAAACCCACTGTTCAGTCGGGGCCCGGGTATCACAGTGCACAGGCAAAGATGAATAATCATAGAATCAAAGAAAGTAAAGAAAGCAATATATATGGTTTCCAAAGTTTAGTATAGTGACTTATCCATATTGGTTATGCATTTGAATTTGATTTCATTGGCATACTCACATATCATATAGTTTCATTTGAGCCTTGCATACTCAGTACATTCTTCGTACTGACCCCTCATGGGGGATTTACCTTACTTGCTGCAGGCGCAGGTTCTAGTAGGCCTCCACAGTAGGTTGCCAGTTGTTGCAGATCATTGGTGAGCTCCAGTTAGTTCGGGGCTTCTCCTAGTCACAGTTGTACATATGTTTTGGTGTTGTGCATGTTGTATAAAGCGGGGGACTTGTCCCGAATTTTAGTTCATTTTGGTTAATGCACTGGTTAGAGGCTTTTGTAGATAGATGTGGGTATATAAATGTAAGAGGTACATGCCATTTTTGACTTGATGGCCTCAACAGCCAAGTTTTATATATGTATATATGTCACACGTTCCATGAATTTTGTTGTTAGCAGTATAAGCTCCTACGTGATAAGGGTGTTTCTGATGGCATGCATACGAATGAACATAAGTACAGGTTGGTTCTCCCGGGCCTTATAGGCTACGGGTGCCAATCACGCCTCGTGGGAATTCAGGGCGTGACAAAATATTAACTAATATTGTTCTTTTATTAAGCCCTCTAGAACCTCCTCTTTTTGCTCCATTTTTAGCCACAAATTTGTCAAGTAGGTGATGCACCTACTTGGATATATCAAGATGCTCAAAAGGTCAAAGTAGGTAATGCACCTACTTCCTTTATTCTTGGTTGGACTTAATTACATTGGGCCTTGGCAGATTTGGGTGTTGGGCTTTTTTTTCATTTTATTTTTCTTTTAATCAGTTTGGGCCTCAAGTTAGTCCATTAATATAGGCCTAAATCTGACCCATTAGCCATAGCCCCTTTAACTAGATCCATATAGCTCAAGTAGGTGATTCATCTACTAGCTTAATTAAGCCAAGCAAGCAGCTCACTGTTTTACTCCAATGTGACACCCTGTACCTATCAAACTCTACTTGACGACGTTGAATAATGTTTACGTAAGTGTCGAGAGCCAAAAGTATGTATTTTGTAATGTTATTGATGTGGTAACGGATATTGGGCCTAGTACATGGGATTAGACCCTCGTGGGAGGTGTAATACCCCGTATGTTGTCGAACCTATACGACTACGTGTACATTTAGGGAATTAATTAAACATGAGAGATTTGAAGAATTATGCAATTATTTGTTGGGGCTTATATGAGTCTTGAGCCATTGGGCCAAATGAGGCCCAAAGATTATAAGAAAGACTTGGCCCAATGGGGCAAAACATGATCCAATTTTCCATTTGACTAATCAACCATGCATTTAATGCCAAGAGATGGATAAGAGTGACTTGAGGGACATATATATATATATGAGGAATTATTCATTAAATTGGTGGGCTCAATTAACAATTTGTTAATGAGCTAAATGAGGCCCAAAATTAGCTTGAAGACATGGACCAAAAAAGGCATACGTTTCCATGTTCATGACTTCCGCATAGTTGCAATCTATAGCGTCCCAAGGAGAATTGACGACTTTGATGTTTTCTCTACCACCTAGATCATCACTCTCCTATTCCACAGCAGGAACACACTCTCAATTCCGAGGGTTTAGAGGTAGCCAATCTGGACAGAGTAGTGGAACTCATGGATCACAGGCAACAAGATTGTCTAGTCAGCTGTGCCAGCACTGTGGGAGATTTTATTCAGGAGAATGCCGGTTTGATACGAATGTTTGCTTTTTGTGTCGTAGGCCAGGACACATGATGAAAGAGTGCCCAAAGAGGCCCACAGATAGTATGACACAACCTATAGGATCAGCCGTTATGGCATCAGTGGCTGATGTACAGTCTGCTGGTCATGGTAGAGGTGCCAGAGGAGCAGCCAGTTCTAGTGGAACTCAAAATCTTACCTATGCGCTATTGGACCGGCAGAATGAGGAGGCACCTCCTGATGAAGGTATAAGTACATTACCATATTTTCACATGATGTATATGTACTAATTGATCCAAGCTTTACCCTATTATATGCTACTCCCTCGATTACTGTGAAATATAACGGGACACCGGGGTTATTAGCTAAGTTGATTGAAGTATTTCCACCTGTTGGTGAAGTTATTAGAGTTAAAGACACATATCGTAATGGTATAGTAGATGTTTGTGATTATAGATGATTAAGTACTCTTAAGAGTGTTACTAATGAAAGGGATAATGGTATTGGGAAAGAAAGGGCAAAATGGCCCTATACAATGTGATATGTGAAATTGCCAAAAGTGCATAAAGAGTTCTATTTCATATTGTTCCCTTTGAAAATATACAAATAATAGAGGATTTCACTAGGAAGAGTTGCTTGTTGTTATTCTAGATCAACAAGTCGAAGAGGTCACTTGGGAAACTGAAGAAATGATGAAATCACAGTATCCATATTCGTTTCAAATGGAAGGAAAAGTTCACCAGGGGGAAATGGGGAAAGAATAAGCAAGTATCTATGAGGGTATATGTATAGAGACGCTAATATAGAAGTGCAATTGTTGCACATGAGACGATGATGTCAACATTCGAGGACAAATGTTCCTAAGGGGGGAAGAATGTAACACCCCGTACCTATCAAACTCTACTTGACGACGTTGAACAATGTTTACGCAAGTGTAGAGAGCCAAAAGTATGTATTTTGTAATTTTATTGATGAGGTAACGGATATTGGGCCTAGTACATGGGATTAGACCCTCGTGGGAGGTGTAACACCCCGTATGTTGTCGAACCTATACGACTACGTGTACATTTAGGGAATTAATTAAACATGAGAGATTTGAAGAATTATGCAATTATTTGTTGGGGCTTATATGAGTCTTGAGCCATTGGGCCAAATGAGGCCCAAAGATCATAAGAAAGACTTGGCCCAATGGGGCAAAACATGATCCAATTTTCCATTTGACTAATCAACCATGCATTTAATGCCAAGAGATGGATAAGAGTGACTTGAGGGACATATATATATATATGAGGAATTATTCATTAATTTGGTTGGCTCAATTAACAATTTGTTAATGAGCTAAATGAGGCCCAAAATTCGCATGAAGACATGGACCAAAAAGGGCATAATGACCCATTCTTGCAAGACCAAGTTGTTATATTATGATTGGACCAAGTGTTTGGTAAATCAAGTACCATTAGGGGACTATATATATGAGGTAAAATCATATTTTATTCATTTGTTACACCCATGCCTTTTTTAGAATTTTCTCAACACATCCTTATCTCATACAAACCCTAGACCTTCATCCCTTGGACCAAGCTCATCATCTTGCAAGACTTGGTAAGTGTATATTGTTATGTTTTAATATCTTTTATGCATGGAATATTATTTATATCATGTTGGTTATGTTGGTGAAGTGTGAGAAGTTCACTATGTGTAAAACAATTTGTGTTTGCTGAATCGGAGGATGGTTTTGCCTTGTAAACTTGAACATAGACTTGTGGTCTTGAAGGAAGTGAATTTTATGGATTCAATATTGACATTTTAGATGTTATTATAGTCTTGCCTTGTTTTATCCTTGTGTATAGTGTTTGGAGTTGTTGTTGTAAATTTGGTTATGGATTTGGTGACAAATTGAAAAGAAAGTGACGTTTTGGTGATGTTTATGTGTGTTGTGAGACCATGGCTGATTATTGGAATATAATATGATCAAAAATATGTTAAAATAAGTTTGGTTATGATCATGGACCATTCATTGCATGAAAGGACCCAAAAGAGACTATTTCGGACCAAAATGGGCATTCGCCCCCGCAGACGAGGGCACCTGCGGGCGCAGATGCCAACGCAGGTGCCTCTGGATGCTTACAAAGGTCACCTGTGCGTGCAACTCATACACCTGTGGGCGCAGGTGGCAGCGCAGGTCAGTCCCAGAATTGGTTTTGTGTGTTTTCGTCTCTAGTTGATCCCCGAAGGCCCCTATACCTTTTTTGGATGTAATTAACAACTTGTGATGCCATTTTAGTGACTTTAAAGGGGAGTATGGAGGCATGTTGGACTATGTTAAGTATGTATTGTTGTTCATAAGTTGTTATGAGAGAAGTTGATAAGGTAATTATGACAGAATGATAATAAGGAAGCGTAAAGGGTAAGTGTGGTGTGAAATGCTATTAATGTATGATAACTTTGTCAATGTGTGGAATGGTATGGTGTCATTGGTACGAGAATGCAGCAGATTGTATTGTAAGGAGTGACATGATGTTATACGATAGTCATATAGCTCATTCTCGTTTTGTACACTTGTACGGTAAATGGTTGTTAACTAGAGTTCCATTATGAACTTGTGTTGTAGAGTGAAACATAAGGAAGGACCTGGACTGTTGTGTTTATATATAGACTCGTGTACTCATACTTGGAAGTGAAGGTATGTAAGGTTACTCTTTTCGTAGCTTTCTGTAGCATAGCGTATTCACCTTGTTATGGTACTTACTCATGTCCGAGGTGTTCCAAAGTATCCTATTTCAGGTTGAGATATAATGTTATTCATATGTATCCTATCCTTAGACGAATTTTGATTCACTTATCTCTTATTCTTTGACTTAAGTTCCAAACTGTCATAATGTGGTAATTCCAAAAAGAACTATCTCGAAGAGAGTAAGGTGTAAGAAGAATCTATTTATGCTTGAGTAGTATTTCCAATCATGTTATGTTTCCAAGTTCAATAACATTGTTATAATTATGTTTGTACCAATCTCATAAGATCTCATAAGAGTAATGAAGGAAGTAATGTATGTATGTGTTCCAAGTTTATCAATGATATGACTACCAATGAGTCAATCTCATAAATGTAAAGAAGGAAATGATATACAATCATCAATTTATCACTCTTAGAATAAAGTAAAGAATAGTGAAGGGATGAAGTAATGATTGGTTGGAAAAGGTATCTTTCTCACAAGAGGACGTGTGTCAGTGATGTTATGAAGTAAAGGAGTCAATCTCATGAAGTTAAGGAATGAAGTAAGGTGTGTATTTCCAATAGTATCACGATCCTAGATGTATCAATCTCTCATAAGTGAGTGTATCAATCTCTCATAAGTGAATAAATCAACCTTATCCAAGAAGAATAAGAATAAGAAGAGATTTAATTGATAAGAATTCTTGGGTGGCAGCCTAGGGGTGAAAAGAACACCTAGCATGGGTCGATCCCGTCATGTTCTCCCACCAATAGAGTGGATGTATGTTCTCCCACCATAGAGTGGATGTATGTTCTCCCACCAATAGAGTGGATGTATGTTCTCCCACCATAGAGTGGATGTATGTTCTCCCACCAATAGAGTGGATGTACGTTATATTATTAATCCAAACCTATTGAATAAAAGAATCTCTTGAATAGAAGAATCTCGTGAATATAAGAATCCCTTGAATAGAAGAATCTCTTGAAAAGAGGAGAAGAATCTCTTGAGTGAAGGAAAATTCCCTTGAGTGAAGATGTGTATGAAAGATATTCTATGAACAATAAGGATGTAAATGAGTGACCTAAAATAACAATAACAGAACCAATATACATGTTTCCATATTTAAAATGATGGTTTATCCACATTGAATATTCTCTCATATTTTATTCCATTGACATTCTCATGTATGATGTAGTTTCTTATGAGCCTTACATACTCAGTACATTCTTCGTACTGACCCCCTCGGGGGACTTACCTTACATGTTACAGGTGCAGGCACTAGTAGACCTCCACTGTAGGTTGACAGTATTTGCAGATGTTACTTTGGGACTTTCTGAGTCACAGTTGTACAATTGTTTTGAGGTTGTAAATGTTGTAGATGGTCTTGTAAATGTATCAGTTAGAGGCTTTTGTAGACGTATGTGGGTATGTGAATGTAAGAGATGAATGTCCGTTTTTACTTGATGGCCCTAACGGCCAAGTTTCATCTATATATAGATATGGCATATGTTTCCATGTTCATGACTTCCGCATAGTTGCATGAGGTATAATAAGATTCATACGAGGATATGCATACGAATGTAAAGAAGTAAAGATTGGTTCTCTCGGGCCATATCGGCTTCGGGTGCCAATCACGCCTCGTAGGACTTCGGGGCGTGACAATTTTCTAAGTCTTTATCCCTCTAATTTAACTTAACAATTGTATACACTTGCGCACTTTGAACCTTAAGCTCAAATACCAACTTGTTGTCTTGAGTTCAATTACTTTCATCGACATTAACTTGATTGTGTCACATTAAAATGTACGAGCAGTATCTTCTAACCTATTTACACCATCAATACTTGCATAAAATAGCTAGTCTATTACTTTTACCACAAGGCTATATCAAGTTCCACATAAGTAGAAAAAGTACATGTAAAATATTGGGTGTTACATTTCCCCCCTCCCCCTTTAGGAGCATTCATCCTCGAATGTTAGCATAATTAGCTAGCCTAAACAAGTTTAACCCTAATTTTAATCTTCTTGTTACCATATAAAACTTATGTATTTATACTTACTTGTTATTTCTCTAATTCAGCATCTTGAACTTTCTCTTCGGATTCGAATAAATGAGGGTACTTGGATTTCATCACTTTCCCAGCTTTTCATGTGATCTCTTCTACTTGTTGGTTCTTCTAAAGAATTTTTACAGAAGCTACTTCTATAATTCTTAACTTATTAACTTGCCGATCTAGAATAGAAATATGTACTTCTTCATAAGTGTCATCTTCCATAACTTGTACATCTTTAGTAAGAGTAATACGAAATGGATCTCCTATGCAATTTCAAAGCAATGAGATGTGAAAGTCTGGACGAATTGTTGAGATCTCCTTGGTTAGGTCTAACTCATATACAACTTGGACAAATCTTCGAATAATCTTATATGGTCCCATATAGCATGGACTTAGTTTTCCTTTTTTAATAAACCTCATCACCCCTTTCATTGGTGACACCTTCAAGAATACCCAATCTCCTATATCAAACTCTATCCCTCTTCTTCTAACATAGGCATATGATTTATGTCAACTTTGAGCTATTTCGAGCCAATATTGTATCACCTTAACTTTTTTCATAGCTTTATGAACAAGATCTAGCCCAAATAAGGTAGGTTCACCCGCTTCAAACCACCCAATTGGTAATCTACACTTCCTCCCATAAAAAGCTTCATAAGGTGCCATTTTGATACTTGAGTGATAGCTATTATTGTATACAAACTCAATAAGTGACAAATGATCATCCCAACAACCTTTGAAGTCCAATACACAAACTCGTAGCATATCCTCAAGTGTTTGGATTGTACGTTCTGCCTGACCATCCGTTTGAGAATGAAAAGCTATACTTAAACTCACTCGGATCCCCAAACTCTTTTGGAATGACTTCTAAAAGTTTGTAGTAAATTGATCTTCCCTATTAGATATAATAGAGATTGGGACTCTGTGTAGGCAAACTACCTTTTTAATATACAATTTTGCATACTCTTCAGTTATGTAAGTGGTCTTAACTGGTAGGAAGTGTGCTGATTTGGTGAGTCTATCAACTATTGCCCATATAGAATCAAACTTCCAAAATGTGTGAGGCAAACCAATGACAAAATATATGTTGATCATGTCCCACTTCCAAATTGGAATATCCATACGTCACATATAGCCTCCGAGCTTTTGTACCTTAACTTGTTGACAGTTTGGACATTGGGCTATAAATTCTGCAATGTTCTTCTTTATGTCACTCCACCAATACACTCCTTTAAAGTCATGATACCTTTTAGTTGACCCCGGATGGATAGAATACCTTGAATGATGTGCCTCCATCATAATCCTCTTTCTTAGCCCATCTATATTAGGTACAGACAATCTGTTTTGGCACTGAAGTACTCCTTCTTATGTAAGATCAAATGCCTTTGTCATACCTTGTTGTCCATTCTCCTTAAATTATAATAGAATAGGATCCACATACTACTTTTCTTTCACTTCATCTATTAATGAAGATTCTGCCACATCTTACACAATAACTCCTTCATTTTGAGATTCAAGAAGGCGAACCCCTCAAGCTAGCTAGTTGGTCTAAATCATTAGTTATACCTTGTTTTTTCGTGAACTGCCCATAAGTGCTTGCCATCACCTTAAAACTTAACGCATCTGCTACTACATTTGCTTTCCCCGGATGATTAAAAATATCAATGTCATATTCTTTTAGTGGCTCAAGCCACCTCCGCTGCCTTAGATTCAAGTCCTTCTACTTAAAGATGTATTGAAAACTCTTATGGTCAGTATATATGTCAATATGAACCCCATACAAGTAATGGCGCCATATGTTTAAAGCAAATACAACTACTGCTAGCTCAAAATCATGTGTTGGATAGTTTTTCTCATGTGGCCGCAACTTTCTTGAGGCATAAGCTAATACTTTACTATGCTCCAACAATACACATCCTAAGACAACTCTTAAAGCATCACAATATACTGCATAGCCTTCTGTCCCTTCTAGAAGTACCAATACGGGTGTAGAAGTCAACTTATTCTTCAGATCTTGGAAACTTCTTTTGCATGTGTCATTCCATTGAAACTTGGTTGCTTTGTGTGTTAGCTTTGTTAAAGGTGCAGAAATAGAAGAAAATCCTTCAACAAACCTTCTATAATAACCTTCCAACCCAAGGAAGCTATGAACCTCCGTAGGTATTGTAGGTCTTGGCCAGTTCTTCACAGCTTCTATCTTTTGAGTATCAACCTTTATTTCTTCATCGGATACAATATGACCCAAGAATTCCACAGATTTTAACCAAAACTCACATTTGGAGAACTTTGCATATAACTTACGATCATGAAAAATCTGTAACACTTTCTGCAAATAATTAGCATGGTCCTATTTTGATCTTAAATACACCAGAATATCATCTATAAATTCTATCATAATTACATCCAAGAATGGCTTGAACACTCTGTTCATCAAATCCGTGAAAGCTGCTGGTGCATTTGTTAGACCGAATGACATAACTAAAAACTCATAATGACCATACCATGTTCGAAAAGCTGTCTTGGGTATATCTTTCTCTTTGACCCTTACTTAGTGGTAACCTGACCTCAAGTCAATCTTTGAGAAACACTTAGCACCTTGTAACTGATCAAATAAATTATCTATTCTTGGAAGGGGATATTTGTTTTTAATCGTTTCCTTATTCAGTTGCTGATAATCAGTACACATTCTTAAAAAGCCATCTTTCTTACACACAAATAACACTGGTGCACCTCAAGGGGACATACTAGGCCTTATGAATTTCTTTTCTAACAAGTCTTTTAATTGCTCCTTTAACTCTCGTAATTCTGCTGGGGCCATTCTATATGGAGGAATGGAGATATGTAGAGCACCTGGAATCATATCAATACCAAACTCTACTTCTTGTTCTGGAGGCAAACCTGGAAGATCTTTAGAAAATACATCAAGAAATTCATTTACCACTAAAACAGATTGAAGAGTTAGTGGCTCCGCATCTTTATCTTTCACTCCCACTAGATGACATATGTACCCTTTGGACATCATCTTTTTTGCCTTAAAATAAGAAGTAAATTTACCTCTTGGCACCCCAATATTACCCCTCCATTCAAGGACTTCCTCTTTTTGAAAATCGAAATGCACACTCTTAGTTCGGCAATCTACTATGGTATAATAAGAAGCCAGCCAATCCATACCAATTATAACATCAAAATCTACCATTTCTAGCTCAACAAGTTCAACCAATGCATCACGATCACAAATAATTATTATACAATTATGATAAACTCTTCCAGCTATAATATACTAGCCGACACTTCAAATGGCTTAACCAGTGATTCTGATGTTCTTTTGAAATTTCAAACAATCAATGGAGTGACATATGACTGCATAGAGCCCAGATCAATTAATGCATATACATTATGTGAAATGATGGACATTGTACCTGTAACTACATCAGGATAAGCCTCAAAATTTGGTCAACCTGCTAGAGCATATGTACGATTATGGAATCCACTAGAACTAGCTGCTCCTCTACCACCTCTACCACATCCTGTAAGAATCTACTAACCCCCACCTAAAGGAGGCATGGATGATGATGATTTTATAGATGATCCAATAATTTTTACCATACCACCCATGCCCCTTCGAGGGTAATTTTTCTTCATATGGCTTGGTGTACCACACCAATAACAACTATCTATACCAACCAACATGCACCTAGATGATATCTCCTACATTGCTTACAAGGCTGTCGTGGTGGTTTTGATTAAATCTTGCTTTCATGCTCTTGGTTCCCGCTACTGAACCTTCACTCTTACTTTTTTACCCAAATTAATTACCCCTAAACCATTGAAACTGAGGTGGAGCACTTGCTGTAGAGTAGGAAGATGGTGGACTAGATGGTCTATTAGAAAACTGAGGCCTGAACTCATATTGGGATAACATATACTGCCCCATAGATCTAGCCCTCTTGGAATGCCCTCTTTTCGACTCTTGTGTCCTTCTTCGTTGCCTTTGATCCTCCATTTTTTGTACAAAAAGCTTGTATCCTTGCTATAGCCATGTTCTTATTCAAAGCAATAATAGTACAATCTCTAACCAGATACAGATCCAATATATCCACATATCATTGAACTCTATCTTCCATAGTAGCTACTACATTCAGGGCATACCTGGCCAAATAGTTAAGCTGGAGGCTGTATTCCCTCATGCTTATATTCCCTTAGTGAAGATTTAAAAACTGATTTATACGGGCCTCCCGGATCTCAAATGGAAGGTAATGATTAAGAAATGCCTCTTTGAACTATTTCCAACTAGCTGAAGGTGCGCCTGTACCCCTAGATTATTTTCATTCTTTGTATCATAATATGGCCTCCCTTTTTAATCTATACGCTGCTAGCTCAGCCGTATCTTTACCAGATACATGCATGACATCCAAATCCCTTTGGATTTCATCAATAAAGTCTTGTGGGTATTTATTAAGATCTGACCCGGTGAATGCGGGAGGGTCCAATTTAAGGAAATCCTGTGTCTATAGACTAGCTGCCCTATCCGCACCACTAGTACCTGTAGTTGGACTATCTTGTCCTTAACCTTGTCTAGCAACTATACAAGTCAACAATTGCACCATATTTTTTAAATCTTGTGATTCTTGGGGTGCTCCTCTCCTTCTTAGCTCTTCTAGAGATGGAGTAGAAGAAGTATATGATGCAAACTCATCTTCAGCCTCACTTTGATTAGCTTGTCTAGATGGTGACTTACTGGTCCCTACTTCGGCAGCCACATCTACTTGCTTACCTGTATTCTTACTCCTTCTTGTAACCGACATGTTTACTATCTTGAGAAAAAAATTTCCAAGGTTAAATACAATAACACCTGCAACATTAGTTCTATCGCACAATCTAAGAAATGAAGAAAAAAGAAATAACTTCTAAATATTCCGTAGCCTTCTATTTATAGATGTGGTGCACAACACACCCATAAGCAAGACTCTACATAGACAAGGCTTTGTAGACTCCCTAGGATGACCTGCTCTGATACCACTTTTGTCACACCTCAAATCCCACTGAGATGGATAGGCACCCGATGCCCTAAAGAATCGAGAGAATCAACTTATAACATGTGCTTACCATGCATATAACTATGATAATCATGAAGCTTTGACAAATATATAAGCTACAGTAATAAAAGACTAACATAGATAGGTCCAAACCACATATTCATGACTTGACCGTTGGGGCCATGACTATTACGAGACAAAACATTTTTGAACTCCATACAATAGTCTACAAAGCCTCTATGCTATAGAAAACCTATCCTTGCCTTAAAAAATTACTGTACAATACCAAAATGCACATAACAAAGACTCGGTAAATCCCTGAATCAATTTAGAGCTCACCAACCGCAGCTGAGTATTCTGTAATCCTACTGAGGAGGTCTACTAGCTGGAGTACCTGTACATGTGGCATGAAATACAGTGTCCCCCATGAGGGATGTTAGTACAAAAGAGTGTACTGAGTATGTAAGGCATAAAGTAACCATATGTAAGGCAAGGGCTTAAATAAAATCAGGTATCATGTATAACTGTATAGATAAGAATAAAAGACCACCTTTGCTTGTACTTGTGGGATCAGGTACATTACATTCTTTTCTTTACTTTTTTATTCTTTGCTTTATAAAATTTGTTAGGCATATGGTACAAATAACAACCTAATCAATGGTAAAAGAGGATGACCCATGCTAGGCATGTTAACCCTTGGGATACGGTCCTCATAAATACACAACTCGAGATCGACCCATGCTAGGCCTTTCTCTTACCCCTGGGATACTACCCGTAATATATAAATCGGGATTGACCCATGCTAGGTGTTTCTTCTATCCATGGAATATCACCCGTCAATAGGCAGATTCACTTTACATCATTTCTTTAATCATTGAGATTTTTCTTTTGGTGGTCATAACATTATTGAGTTTTGGACTATGGACCAGTAGTAGGAGACATGTGAATATGTATTTAAGGTAGTAACAATGACATAAGGAGAAAATGTAACATCAATGTATTATTTAGGACCATAAATGACACAACAAACTTCACTTGACAAAATAGAGAGTTTACTAAAATTGCTGCCGAAAGTACCATTCCCATACTAGTTCTTGGAATAATAAACATATATTGAAGTATTCTAACACATTAAGAAGTGGGAACAAGACCATTGGCTAAATTGGAGATGGTAGGCTTCCACTATCTATCTTTTACTTGGAAGAGCACTTAAAATTTTCACTTTGTAATACATGTATTAGATTTCACGCCAAAGAATATAGAATCAAATAGCCTTACATACCTTGCTGTACAACTCCAATATTACCCTGAATTAACTTCCTACCCTTCGGATTAATTATCTATAATAAAGTAAGTGGTAAAACTAGTATTAGTAACTAATCAACACATTTATGCCACTTAACCTCACCCAAACAGTAGCTGGACAGTAAGCCCATAATTAATTAATTAATTCAAGGATGTTTCAACCCTTTTTCCTCTAATTACATTCACATACCATACAAATTCTTATAAGGTCCCCCGAAACAACTTTGGCTTCATTGCACCCTCAAAACAGTATACAAAGTATAGTGGGCAGTAACACACACAATATTTAGTTCGGTGGTCTATCACTACACCCTTCTTCTTTTATATTTCAATAAAACCTACTCACACCTTTCCCCAACATCAACTCAATAGTCCCTAATATATACATATAAAATAGTCCCCAAAACAACCCTAAATTTCCTTTATCATAGCAACCAAATATTGAACTCATCATCCCTTGAGTTCTTAATAACAACACATCCATAATTCTTTAACCAAACTCATATATAAGGAGGACAAAAATTGAGCAGTCACCTTACCTCAGTTTCTGTAACCTATCATTTTAACTTGAACTCTTCAAGAACTTGAACTTCCCTTCACACTTAAACCATAGAAGAAAAGAAAAGTCTCTTAATAACCAAGAAAAGTGAACAATTAACTTTTGAAAACATTCTGTCCTATACTTATACTTAAGCATGAATAACATGTTTTCCTAGTCTTCCATGGGAGAATTAAGCTAAAACCATAAGTTTTTTCACTTACCTTGGCTTGCAAAGGTGAGAGTTTCTTCAAGAACCCTAGAAGGAATTTTAAGGCTGCTGTTTTAAGCCTTGAGAGAAATGGGAGAAAGATGGAGTTAAAAAACATGGAATTTGTGTGTTAAAATGAATAAAATGACCAGCTAATATTGAAATTTTATATTAAGACCTCTATAACCTCCTCTTTTAGCTCCATTTTCAGCCATAAATTGTTCAAGTAGGTGATGCACCTACTTGATTATATCAAGCTGCTCAAAAGGTCAAAGTAGGTGATGTACATACTTCCCTTATTCTTGGTTGGAATTAATTACATTGGGCCTTTGCAAATTTGGGTGTTGGGTTCTTTTTCATTTTCTTTTTCTTTTAGTCAGTTTGTGCCTCAAATGAGTCCATTAATATTGGCCTAAATCTGACCCATTAGCCATGGCCCTTTTAACTAGATCCATATAGATCAAGTAGGCAATTAACCTACTAGCTTAATTAAGTCAAGCAAGAAGCTCATTATTTTACTCTATTTTCTAAGTCTTAATCCCTCTAATTTAACTTAACACTTGTATGCACTTGCCCAATTTGAACCCTAAGCTCAAATACTACCTTGCTATCTCGAGTTCAAATACTTTTGTCAACATTAACTTAATGGTGTCACACTAAAATGTACGGGCGGGATATTCAAACCTATTTACACCATCAATACTTGCATAAAAAAATCTAGTCCATTACTTATACCATAAGGCTATATCAAGTTCCTTATAAGTAGAACAAGTACACGTAAAATATGGGGTGTTACAATATGTCTGACAAAGTCTGGGTCTAGGTGCATTATCTTTATCATGTTCAAGCCTATTTTAAAAGTACAAAGAGCTACACATATGGTGACCATGATAGCCTAAACTACAGTAATCCTTAATCTATATCCACTTAAAAGCTCTTATCCCTAAAATATTACTTTTTGCCGCCTTAATCAAACCATCATAAGTTCTAATCAAGGGCAGTATATTCAAGCCTATTTACACCATCAACACTTGCATAAAAAAATCTAGTCCATTACTTATACCACAAGGCTATATCAAGTTCCTTATAAGTAGAACAAGTACACATAAAATATGGGGTGCTACAATATAGCTGACAAAGTGTGGGTCTAGGTGCATTATCTTTATCATGTTCAAGCCTAATTTAGAAGTACAAAGTGCTACACATATGCTCACCATGCTAGCCTCAACTACGGGAATCCTTAATCTATATCCACTTAAAAGCCCTCATCCCTAAAATATTACTTCTTGCCACTTTAATCAACCCATCATAAGTTCTAATCAAGGGCGGTATATTCAAACCTATTTACACCATTAATAATTGTATAAAAAATCTAGTCCATTACTTATAACACAATGATATATTAAGCTCCTTATAAGTAGAACAAGTACACGCAAAATACGGGGTGTTACAATATGGCTGACAAAGTTTGGGTCTAGGTGCATTATCTTTATCATGTTCAAGCCTAATTTAGAAGTACAATGTGCTACACATATGGTGACCATTCTAGCCTTAACTATGGGAATCCTTAATATATATCCACTTAAAATATCTCTTCCCTAAAATATTACTTCTTGCCACCTTAATCAACCCATCATAAGTTCTAATCAAGGAGTCACTAACCACCAAAAGTCATTACTCATAGGTATATCAACAAAATTATTTCAAGCCTATCACTCAACTGCCATCAACACCACTATTATAACATAAGGAAGGTAAACAAAGAACTAGAACATGAGGATCTAGAAAAAGAGGAATACTTTGAAATCTTGGCTTAAGGATTTTTATATCTTTGACACTCAGATGGGGCCTGAGGAGTAAAGTATTGTATGCACGAATTGTTCAAGAAATCTGATATGAGAACATGCATGACGTAGTGTGATTTAACTAGTCATTAAGGATGTATCCAAGAGTTCATGGGACTGAGCATACTGTAAATTGTAAACATGAATGCATGAGTCATGAGCTATATGATATGGGATAGGAATTCATAGATTCATGAAGTATAATTAGGACTACTGAGTGAGTTATTACTCCTCGCACTAGGGACTGAGAATGGACATACATCTATTTGAAGTGCATGAATAGGAGTTATGATGATGGCGTTGACACACAAGGCAGTAGTATAGTGTCATAGTGACTGAAGAAAAATGAATATACTGAGATATGAATGTTCGAGTTTCTGCCTCCCTTAGCTCTATTCTAGAACTCACTAGCATTACTAGAGTCTTAAAACCTTACTTGGAGTATCACCCTATCATCTCCCATTTAGATCAAAAGCTATCATTCTAAGTCTGCAGACCTCTTCAATGATCTCTAAACTAAGTTGTAATCACTTTAATCTTGCAGTCGAGGTACATATATACACATAAATACTAGAAATCCCCTAGGAAAACTATATCTAAAAGTGTAAGGCCCACTACTAGTAATTCCTTTTGAGATACAACTCTTAACTTTCTCTAGCCTCTATATTCATCATACTATAAATTAAACTCTTACTAGTGAACACAACCAATTTTCCCCAACACCTCAAAATTTAACCCTTCTTCTTAGTCTACTGACATCAGACCTCTAAGTCTATAACCATAACCATCTGAGATACTGGAAACAAAAATATACTGAGAGACTTAATACCATCAATCTAAATATATACTTAGCCTACCCACACTTAGCAACTCATGGGTACTGATAACGCTCAAATCCACTCTAGAAAGGATATATGCGGTTGTTATATAATATATTTACCCAATTTAATAAACCGGGGTCGATCCCACAGGGAATGAATACGAAAGTCTCGCCTTAGAGAGTAGTAACTCACTAGATGTTTGCTCGTATAATTAAAAATGCAATAGAAGTAAATGGAGGATGTTGTAACCAATTTTGAGCATTTTAGAATGTAGTTATCACAAGACAATACTTGCATTAATTGAACACAAGAGAATACTTGCATTAATTGAACACAAGAGTTGTAATCGATATGAGAACGACTTAGGGGTGTGTTAGTTTGATAGTTGATATCATGTATGGGTGGTTGATCTTTGATTCAATTAGTATAAAATATAGGTAGGCTAGGTTTTAGATATTGATGATAATCTTTCAATCTATCACCAAATTTCATATGGGTTTCTTTCAAACACCCATATGTTTATCTTACCAAGCAACCCAGAACCTCAATTTAGTTAGTCTATTTATAGCACTATCTATTAAATGAGGAATACTCAAGAAATTTTCAACTAAATCTCTTCACCCTTGTTTTCTCTTTAAATCAAAACAAGGGATCTAAGCTTGAATAGAGTTTGCAATGTCAATTCTTGAGTTGAAACATACAGATTTAGTGAAACCCACAATTTATAGC
This sequence comes from Capsicum rhomboideum, assembly GCA_031232105.1. Lineage (NCBI taxonomy): Eukaryota > Viridiplantae > Streptophyta > Magnoliopsida > Solanales > Solanaceae > Capsicum > Capsicum rhomboideum. The sequence goes on along the minus strand of CP124708.1, from coordinate 43,939,423 downwards.
TCAAATTAGAAATAAATAATCAACACCCACACACAAATCAACCATCATCCATCAAACACCCCTAAATATTAGGGGTGTAGCTATGTATAAAAGAGATAAAAGAAATTATACCATCATTCTCATCAAGAGCTTTCATAAATTCAAATATTCAAGATGAATTCTTCAAATCCAAGATGAAAACTAAGATGAATACTAATCCCAATCTAAGGGTTCAATTATGCTTTCTAGGTGTCAACTCTTGCAAAATATTAATAATAATCCTCAAATTTTGAAAAATATTCTATTTATATCACCTAAAAAACCTAACCAAAATGATTACAAATTTGCTACTGGAGAACATTGTGCATCTATCATCGAGATTGCACAACAATCATGTGATATGCACATTCATTTTGCCAAGACACACAATTTTCCTTTTTAGGTCTTGAATCTTCAGGAGTTCTGTTGAATTTTGCGTCTTCTTTTGGTACTCACATAATTGTTGTGTGATGCGCACATCTCAAGTCCACGCTTGCACAATCGTCAATCGATGCTTCCTTCAGAATTTGTTTCTTTGTGGGATCCTCTTTCCTATTTTCATTCTAGCATGCACCTTGTTGATACACACTTGGCTTGTACGATGCCTAATCTTGTTCTTGTAAATCTAACATTCATCACATCTTTATTTTCTCTAAGATTTTGCTCCTTTATGGTCCTTGTCGTCCTTTGGTAGGTTCTTTAGTCTTATTACCTACATGCAACCAAATTAACATAAGAATTGACTCAATGCATTAAGGACATCACTTTAGTATCAATTGTATGCATAATGAGTCAAAATATTGTTGACTCATCAACACCCCCAATTTTAAAATTCGCTTGTTGTCAAGTGAATCAAAATTTTCAACAAAATAACCATGCCTACAAATGGTACTACTTGGCAGTTCAAACACATGCTTCTTTGTAAAACAACTTTGCCCTCGTGTTTTTGAAAATTTTGGCATAAGCATCACCTATCAAACACTCAATTCATGAACTACAAGCCTCAAATATTGACTAATTCCTACCAAACCAAACACATGTCCATAGACTTCAATTTAGTTCAAAAAATGTGCTCAAGAAATGCAATCAAGTGCCCTGATAACAAAAAAATATCCCTTCCCTCAAAATATGATCAAAATTTAAACAAGGTATTATAATGATTCACTTTCACTCTCAAAGACGATCATGAACACAAGTGTCATACCATAAGATTGCCCATATATTCCATCTCACCATACTTAAGCATGCTAAGTTAGAGATCATAAAGGTCTTACTCCGGCTTGTAATGTAGGCAACGGGTTAGGTAGGATATATTAGGGTTATAGTGACTCTACCCTCTTTAAGCACCATATGAAACCTCAACTACATTCCTTTCCCAAAGCATACTTCTTGTGACACACTAAGGACCAATTCTATAAGATTTACATGCCATCTTCCTCCTCTTATCCTTTTAAAAGCTAAACTCTTCAAATATTTACAAGGTAAGTTTACAATTACAACTCTTTTATTTTTGCCTCTTTTCATTCTTTTTCTTTCTTTTTTAAGTATCTACAAGGAATGCTAGGATGACTAGAGTAGGAAGCGAGCGGTCCCCAAATCTATGAACTTTTTACAAATCTCACCCAATAACCCTTCTACTTAGGCTTTTGGCCTAAGTTGGTTGAAGGCCTCACCTAAATGCTTCAAGAAGGATTTAGTTCAAAAGAGGGGATTGTAGAAGATGGGTTATGGCTTGAAATGACGTTGTCCAAGAAATAGGCTTCAAGGCATAAATTAGGGCAAAGATTGGTCACTCAACTCCCAATAGGAATGTCTATTTGTTCAATTCAAAGGCTCATTCTCACTTGATGGCCTAAGGTCATTTCTCCAACATCACAACACTTTTTGCTTAGTGATAGACCAATCGAGCAAGTACTAGTGGACTCATCGAACAAGATTGAATCAAAACCTCACCACTCATGGCACTCAATCACATACTCGATGAAACACTTTTACTTCCTCAATTGATGTACCACATTCATACCATATATTAAGATAGGTAATTGAGTAGTCTAAACAAGACACGGGAATTCACAAAAATGAGTGCCTAACTACTTCAACTTAACCAAATAAAATTTTAAAAATGGGTATATTTTGAAACGTGGAGCAATTAACTAACCAAATTGTCATGTTCTTAGAGTTGCGCATGCGAAAGATCTCCACAAGAGTATTCTTCGAGACAAATCATTCTATCTCGAACCATGGCTCACCTGAGCCCAACACCAATATGAGCTAAAGAAATTTAAACTAAGAATAACATAAAGCACAAAAAAGCAATAAAATAACTAAAAGAAATGTCAATACACACAATCCCATCACACAAGAACAAACATAGTCTAAGTACCTGAATAATACACACCAAAATCAAAATCCAAATGAATACCCACACCCCCAACAAAAATAGTATGCTTTGTTCTTAAATGCATAAAAAAAAGAGATAAGGGAAATAAGAGAAAAGGTTTGGGTCCCCCTATGGTGTCTAAGGAAGAGTTGGAGTCTGTCCCTCTGGTGGAGCCTCATGATGGGCATCAGTGCCTCGGTCCAAGCTAGGTGGTGTAGTGGATGAGATGGTTGGATCCATGAGCACTTTGAATATCTCCTCATCTAGTTTGGAGCTATTGGGCCCCTCCATAATAGTCTCCACCCATGAACGTTCTAGAGCGGTAATGACTTGGACATCCTCAATGTCTTAAAGCTCATCAAACTCCTCATGCCTCATGCTATTAACAACCTCATATCTATGCTTACCAAGCTCCTCCTCTATGATATCCTCCTCCACAGTCACAAAAGCATCATCATAATCGGCTGCATCAAGTAAAGTCCTCTCTAGGACCTGTTCAATAGTCTATGAGGCAACCTGAAGTGCAACCTGCTCAACAACAATCGGTGGAGTAGTGGAAGGTGTCTCAGTAAACACATTATCAAACTCGACAAAGTGTAACTAATCCATCTCTGCTCTTAACTTAGAAACATTAGCTCGAATAGCAACCCAACTATCACCACCCGATATCACACCTCTCTCTTTCTCTTAAAGGTCTCTCAGATCAGCTCTCTCAGTCAGCCTGTTCAACCTATCTCTATAAGATTGCAAGGTCTGCTTCACCTCTTTCATATCCTCCTAAAGAGACTCTAAAGCTAAATAAATCATCTCTAGAATCTGGTCTGATAAAATAGTCACCCTAGTATCGACATCCCTTGCCAAAGCAACCATCCTCAACACTATAGCTTGAGTAAGAATCTGTTGTGCACCCAATGGTGGAGCAGTATCAGGTGTTGGTACGAAAGCTATAGCTGGAGCAGTAGATGTACTAGAAGGAACTGAATTAGTAGTAGGAGGTGACACTAGGGTGGATGAAGTCGAATCATCTCTAGGTGCAAGTGCCTGCAACTCAACTGTAAGAGACTATTAAATTAGAAGCTTTGGCTAACCTTTTTTTTATGCACGAGCAAAATCAAAAGCTATCTGAATCCTCAAGATATCAACAGTGGTCTTATCAGGAATCATGACATCAGTGCCAACATTCTTAGGCAATTTGGCTCTTTTGTACATCTATGAAATTAAACAAGGAAATGGATAAGATGATTGCCCTTGTTGGGCTTGCCTTGCAATTTCTGGTTGAATTACCATTCCCAAGTTTATCCTTGATCGCTTTATGATGAACCCAATTAGCAATGCCTTTTCTTGGCTAATTTTAGACTTATTTTGGAAGGCATCAGCCTGCTACTCACAAATCCAAACTAGAATCATCCTTCCATATTCAAGTCCTTATTTTGGATGTCATTCTTGACCCCTGACTCAATCCACAAAGGTGATTTATCATATATCAAAGTACTCAACCATGGACGGAGAGTGTCGAAGTCCTCTCTCAATTCGATGGATTAGTAATGGTTTGCGAGGATCGTCTGAATAATGGTCTGCGAGGACCATCTGAATACTCTCTAACCCAAGATGATCATTAATGGTTGTTTGAAAACACTTCACATCAACTCTACGAACATTTACCATGTCTTTCACCACTTGAGGATATCCTCTCTTTCTCTTTGCATGTAACAATAGTACGTATGCCTCATAAAACTCCTTCACCCACATAGCATTATAATTTGGCAATGGTTTTGTGAAATTTTGAAACTCATGATACTTAACCTTGGCCCAAATGTCCTGGTAACTGTCAATCAAACCATTCAACGGGGCCACCTGTTCTTCCAAGATTTTTCCATCTGGAAATAATTTGCATATGTTCAGTAGTCGGGGAATACCTGAGGAATAGAAGTAGCTGCCATTGTCTTTATATTTTCAACCCTCTTCCTTTTAGTTGAGAGTATTTAGGTGCTAGCAACCAGGTCATAAATAGGAGTATGACACCCCTCTTATTCTTGTTCAGAAAATGTGGTCCAATCAATAATGGGGCTTTAACCCCCTTCATCCTCCGAGCCACTCACCACATATCAGGCTTACGTCTAGGTGGTTTCCCTAGATTCTCTAGTCCTACAGTCACTTTAGCCTTCTTTCTATTATCTCTGACTGGTTTTGAATATCATGGAATAAAATCCTCTTTGTCTTATGGCGGTTTGGAGCGGGAGGGAGCTTTGGAGGAGGAGAGATCAAATAGATGAGTCTTTTTGGGAGCCATATCTGCATAAGGAATCAATGTACATTCAAGTATAGGGGTATCAAACATAATCAAGATCTAATAATAACATAACAAATAATCTTTCAAGGGTATCACACAAGAGTAATGTGCATTCGAATAGAAGTTGTGCGAGCAGTTGTGCGTAACACACAATGTAACAGTGCTCCACCTAAAGAAATTTGGTCATTGTGCGATGGTGAGAGGTAGTTGTGTGCATCACACTAAATTTATGCGTGCATGACTGAGAGCACACAACTTGCACCTCTATAACCTAAACAATTCTGTAACAATATGTGCTCAAGAGAACCTTTGTGTGTATTGCACACATGCTATGTGTTGATGACTGAGAGTGTACAAATGACACCTAGCCAATCTTCAGCTACTGGATTGAAATGCATTCATGGGTTGCCTTTGTGCTCATCGCACGATAGTGATGTGTATCACACAATGGCTCATACTCATCTCATAAGTGCTTCATCTTCCCCAATCTGACATAGTTCAACACTAACCATAATTTTCATGGTAAATTCTATTCCAAGGGTACGCAGACTTCCCCTTTTGTAGCTAATTAACACATACCAAGAAATTCAAACTCCTAAAAACAAAAATTAACCCACAAATTTAAGCATGATAATTCCCAATTACATTCAAGCAACCCTTTCATGGCAACAATTAATAAGAAAGTTCAAAGAAACACGAGTTCACAAAGAAAAATTCAAACAACATTTGAATAAGATTTTAATGGATACACCCGAACTAAGCATCAATTAATATTAACCATCCACAAAACACAATAGAAAAGAAAAAAAATTAACTGTGGGGATTTATGCATGATTAGAGAGGGTGACTGGTGGTGTGAGTTCTGGCGAGTGTGAGTGTGTAGTCTTGACAGCAAGGTTTGAGCAATAGTGAGGGGTGTATGAGTAAATTATGGTTTTTGTTATAGTGAAGAGAAGAGAAAAGGGTTTTAGGGGTTTAAGTGTAGATGAAGACAAAAAGTCAAACCCTTAGTCTTATACATAATTTAAATGACCCCTCACTTACAGACCATTTGTGTACACATGATTTAGCATTCATAAATTGGGTGCGGTGCACACAACACTATTGAAAGATTATTCCTTTGCCTTTTAATTGGTTGGACACTGTAACTTTTGGCGATACACTTGTGCGATACGCATAAGTACGATGCGATGCACACAAGTGTCACCAAGTTGGAGCTTGGCTCGTGGCCACTGTAACTTTGTTCAAACAACCTGTGCGATGCGTATTACTGTAGTGCGATGTGCACAAGTACTATATCATATCATATAGGTGTTGTAAAGCAACCATATACAAACTTTTGACCTAAATTCTTTTACATACCTGCACCATTGAACAAACATTATTCAAAATGACAAAAAGTAAAACTTGGGTTGCCTCCCAAGAAGCACCTTATTTAACATCATGTACGACGTGACTAGGAGTCTTCAAGAATTATAAAGGTAGAACACCTTGATGAAATTCACCTCCGTTATCATTCCAAAGTAATACTTCTCCAATTGATCATTCATCGTGAACTGGGACCCTTTTTACCTTCCAATTTAATAGCTCCACTTGGGAAGCTTTATATTACCTTAAATGGTCCCGACCAGCTTGATTTGAGCTTTCTCGAGAATAACTTTTTCCTCAAGTTAAAGACTAGGAAATCATCACCACTCTTGAACTCCCTTTTCAAAATCTTGGCTCATCTTTTTATGCGTTCCTTTTAAAGAACAGAGCTCTCAGAAGCTTTCAAGTGGAATTCATTGATATCTTAAACTTGCTCCATCCTCGACTTGGAGGTGTGTTCCCGATTCATATTCTATTTATGCAAGGCCCACAACACCTTATATTCTAAGTCAATAAGTAGATGGCAAGACTTTCCAAAAACCAATTGATATGGTGACATACCAATAGGAGTTTTGAAAGTGGTTCGATATGCCCACAAGGTATTATCAAACGTGGGGCCCAATCTGTTCGATTAACATTTATGATTTTAGCCAAAATTTCTTTAATCTCTTGGTTCGAGACATCTATTAGCCCATTTGCATGAGGGTAGTATGGTGAAGCTCCCTTATGTTTCACTCCATACTTGGCAAGCAAGGAGTCAAAAGAGCGGTTACGAAAGTGAGAGCCTCCATCACTTACAGTAGCATGGGGTGTCCCAAACTGAGTAAAAATATAATTATTCAAGAATTGAGTGACACTCCTAGCTTTATTATTTTGCAACGCAATAGCTTCAAACCATTTGGAAACATAATCTACCGCTACCAAGATATAGCGGTTCCCATACGAGTTCACAAAGGGTCCCATGAAGTCTAATCCCTATACATCAAACAACTCAACATCTACACTTGGCTGTAATGGCATTTCATACCTCCTTGAAAATCCTCCTTTGACTTTGACATTTTTCACACGCACAAACCATCTCATGTGCATCACAATACAAGGAGCGCTAATAGAATCCATTTTGGAGAACTTTTACAGCTGTACAAACACCACCATGATGACCACCTACCGGTGAGAGGAGTGACATGCCTCAAGAATTAGTTTCTCCTCACTTTTAGCCACATATCTCCCAACCATATTATCGGTGGATTCTCTAAAGAGATAAGGCTCATACCAAAAGTACCGCTTCACATCATGGAGGAAGAACTTTCATTGATAATGACTAAGGTCATCAGGTAGTATACCTCACATAATATAGTTTATATTATCCGCATACCATGATTCCACACTCTCCAAATGAGCCATGACAAATTCATCAAGAAAAGCCTCATTGATATCAATTTCACTAAACTTCTCATTATTAGATTCAAGGCGGAATAGATGATCCACCACTTGATTCTCGCATCCTTTTCGATCTTTGAATTTAAAGTCAAATTCTTAAAGCAATAATATCCACCAGATGAAATATGGTTTTTCTTCCTTCTTAGCCATCAAATATCGAATAGCGACATGATTGGTACGGACAATAACTTTGGTGCCCAACAAGTAAGCACAAATGTTTTCAAAAGCATATACTACGGCTAGCAATTCTTGCTCTGTAACCATGTAGTTTCTTAGTGCATCATTTAAGAATTTACTTGCATAATATACCATGTGAAAGAGCTTGTCCTTCCTTTGACCAAGAACCGCACCTAATGCCAATCCTCTTGTATCACACATGTGCTCAAAGGGAAGTGACCAATTTGGGGCCATAATAATCAGAGCAATAACAAGCTTCTCTTTGAGGCATTTAAATACCCTCACACAATCTCCATCAAAGTCAAACTTAGCTTCCTTTTCAAGAAGCTTACACATCTGATGGGATATCCTTAAAAATCCTTGATGAATTATTGATAGAAACTGGTATGCCCTAAAAAGCTCTGCACACCCTTAATGGAGATTGGAGGAGGCAACTTGGCAATTACTTTGAATTTTGCTTGGTCAACCTGACTGCCTTTCCCTGATGTCTTATCCCCAAGTACAATTCCTTCCTTCACTATGAAATGGTATTTCTCCCAATTTAGAACAAGGTTTGTTTTGACACACCTTTGGAGAACTTTGTCCAAGTGCTCAAGACAAGCTTCAAATGTATCACATACCATTGAAAATTCATCCATGAAGACTTCCATTGTGTCTTCTGCCATATCCAAAAATATTGACAACATGTACCTTTGGAAGGTGGCGGGAGCATTATATAACCTAAAAGGCATACGTTTGAAAGGAAATATACCATATAGACATGTGAAAGTGGTTTTGTCTTAGTATTCATGGGCTATAGAGATTTGGTTGTACCCGGAATACCCATCCAAAAAACAATACCAACCCCGCCCCACCAAGCAATCTAGCATTTGATCCTTGAAAGTCATAGGGAAATGGTCCTTTTCCATTGATGAGTTGAGTTTCCTATAATCTTTATATACTCTCCAACCTGTAACCGGCCTAATGGGGACAAGTATATTATTCTCATTAGGGGAACCACCATGATTCCTCCCTTCTTAGGCAAACGTTGCACCAGTCTCACCCAAGTGCTATCCGAGATTGGATACACTATGCCCGCATCAAGACATTTAATGATCTCCTTCTTAACCACCTCTTGCATTGGAGGATTCAACCTCCTTTGATGTTCCACACTTGGCACACATTCAGGCTCCAACTTGATTTTATAAGTGTAAATACCAGGAGGGATCCCGATAATGTTAGCAATAGTCCAACTTATAAACCTTATGAATTTCTTTAAAACTGATTTCAAAGCCTCGACTTGCCATACCAACAAGTCCACAGCTATAATAATAGGCAAGGTGTTGTCTTTCCCCGAGAATACATAGCAAAGATGAGGAGGGAGCAGCTGGAGTTCAAGTTGTGGAGGCTCTTCTATTGATGGCTTGGCGGGAGGACTCTCCCAATTCTTTAGATTAAGGTCAAGCTTAAATGGGTTCTTCTTGTATGAACCAAGGCTGGTCAAAGAAGCTACAAACTCATCATACTCTTCAACATATTCACTCCCGTAATTCCACAAGATCGCCACTAGTGGCTCACTAATAAAATACACTTTTATTGTATCGGCAACCTCATCATCAATAACATCAATCACTAGGATCACTTACAAATCTCTCGGTTGCTTCATAGACTTGGATACATTAAAGGTAACTTCATCACAATTGACCCAAAATTTCAACTCCCAACACTCCATATCAATGAGTGCTCTATTAGTAGCCAAGAAGGGCCTACTAAGAATAATGGGGACCTTATAGTCGATCTCACAACCTAGAATAATGAAATCAGTGGGGAATATGAATCGATCAACTCAAATAAGAACATCATAGAGGATTCCCTCCAGTATCTTTATGGATCGATCCGTCAGCAAAAGCCTTATAGTGGTGGCCTTCGGAGTTCCTAAGCCTAAATTTTTAAGCATGTCCAATGACATCAAATTTATACTCACCCCTAGATCACACAAGGCTTTACCTAATTGATAAACACTAATGGTACAAGGAATGGTAAATTCCCCTGGATCTTCTTTATTCACCCCCATGTTACTAGACATTATTGCACTATAAATGTGCGACACTTCAATCATTTCAAAATCCATGACTTTCTTTTTAGTTACCAGGTCCTTCGTAATCTTGGTATAACAAGGCATTTCAAGCAAGGCCTTAACTAATGGGATATTCACAGACAAAAGTTGCTAAATTTAAGAGAAACTTTTTGGATTTAGTATCGTCCTCCTTCTTTTTGAGTCTTTGGGGGTTGACTCTATGAAGTACTTTGTTAAGAGATCCATTTGTTTCATAATCTTAGCCATGGTTTCATATCTATCCTCATCGTTTTTCCTTTGTTCTTGACTCACATAAGATATAGAGGGAGCCCCCACAGTCACCTCGGCATTTTGTGTGTACCAAGCTTATTTTGCTTTGTCTTCTGGTTTAGCAAGCCCCTAGGAATTCCAAATATTTGGTCAATCAATGACCCATCGGCCAAATTGTCTATTATGGTCTTATTCAAAGAGTCCAAAGACCGATATAATATTTAGAGCAATATCTTATTCGATAACTCATGGTTGGGGCAATGAATAACTTCTTCTAGAATCTTAGCCATGCCTCATGTAAGGGTTCACCATTCACTTGGCGAAAGTTTATAATTTCATCTCGACATTGAAGCATATAAGATGGGGGAAAGAATCTATCAATGAAAGCCTTTGTCAACTCAACCCAAAAAGTAATAGATCCATTGGGAACTCCCTCAACCAAGTCATCGCCTCTCCTGTCAAAGAGAATGGGAGCAATCTCAACCGAATGGATTCTTGGTGGATGTTTGCAATGTCAAAAGGGGTGCAAACATTAATGAAATTCTTTAAGTGCATTTTTTCATCCTCATGTGGTTGACCACCAAATATCCCATTCATTTGAAGAAAGTGAAGCATGAAGCTAGTGATGTGGAAGCTGCATTACCCACCATGGGTGGTAGGTAAATAGTGCTAGCCTTTCCAACATCTCCCAATTGGTCCTCTTCCTCAAATTGCCCAATATAAGTCGTGGTATCACTACCGTGTTGGCTCATATTACCTTGTTAGATTATATTTTCAACTAAACAAAAAAAACAACGAACGAAGTAAATAAAAGCTAAGGCTAACACAAGTGATTCACAAAACTACGTAAAATGGATGCTAACTTTCATTCCCCGGCAATGGCGCTAATTTTGATAATGGTCAAATACACTCTAGAAAGGATGTACGCGATTGTTATATAATATATTTACACAAATCAATGAGTCGGGGTTGATCCACAGGGAATGAATACGAAAGGTTCACCTTAAAGTGTAGTAACTCACTAGATGTTTGCTCGTATACTTAAAAATGCCATAAAAGTAAATGGGGGATGTTTTAACCAATTTAAATGTTTTAGAATGTAGTTATCATAAGAGAATACTTGTACGAATTGAACGCAAGAGTTGTAATCGATATGAGAATGACTTAGGGGTACGTTAGTTTGATAGTTGATATCATGTATTGGTGGTTGATCTTTGATTCAATAAGCATAAAATATGGTTAGGCTAGGTTTTGGATATAGATGAAAATATTTTAATCTATCACCAAATTTCATATGGGTTTCTTTCAAACTCCCCATATGTTTATCTTTCCAAGCAACTCTGAACCTCAATTTAGTTAGTCTATTTTTAGCACTATCTATTAAATGAGGAATACTCAAGTAATTGTCAACTAAATCTCTTCACCCTTATTTTTTCTTTCAAGCAAAACAAGGGATCTATGCTTGAATAGAGTTTACAACCTCAACTCTTGATTTAAAACATAGAGATTTAGTCAAACCCATAATTTATAGCTTAAATTAAAAACAAATAATCAACACCCACACACAAATCAATCATAATCCATCACACACCCCTAAGTATTGGGAGTTTAGCTATGCTTAAAATAGATAAAAGAAATTATACCATCATTCTCATCAAGAACTTCCATAAATTCAAATACTTAAGATGAATTCTTCAAATCAAAGATGAAAAGCTAAGATGAATACTAATCCCAATCTAAGGGTTCAATTACACTTTCTAGGTATCAACTCTTGCAAAGTATCAATAATAATCCTTAAATTCTAAAATATATTCTATTTATGTGATCTAGAAAACTGGACCAAAATAATTATAAAGTTGCCACCGGAGAACATTGTGCGTCTATTATTAGGATCGCACAACAATCATGTGATACGTACTTTTAGCTCGCCACGACACATAATTTTCCCTTTTCATATCTTGAATATTAAAGAGTTCTGTTGACTTTTGCATCTTCTTTCGATACTCGCATAACTGTTGTACGATGCGCACAACTCAAGTCTATGCTCATACAATTGTCAATGGATGCTTCCTTTAGAATCTATTTCTTTGTGCAATCCTCTCTCCTATTTTGTATCTAGCATGTACCTTGTGCGATACACACTTGGCTTGTGCGATGCCACATGTTGTTCTTGTAAATCTAACATTTATCACATCTTCATTTTCTCCAAACTTTTACTCCTTTATGGTTCTTGTCATTCTTTGGTAGGTTCCTCAACCTTATTACCTACTGCAACCAAATTAACATAAGAATTGACTCAAATTAGGCATTGAGGACATCACTTTAGTATCAATTGTACGCATAATGAGTCACAAATTGTCGACTCATCAGATACTAATATGGAACTCGTAACACTTACTAACTTAGAATCTTATGAAGTATCACAATACCCTTGGTACACACCTTTCCTTCTGAAATTAAAAACTCTTTTTTTTATTAATCTGATCATCCACAATTTACACTTAGAGTCTAACACTTAACATGGATAGCCACACCACTTCTCATACGCTATACCAACTTACTACTACTGCGTAGAAATTAGAAAACACTAGTCCACTCAAGAATTTATTAAATTAACCAACCTTAACCACACCTCCTATCTAACTTTTGTCTATGAGCACATTCTCTTTCATGTCCTTACTATTCTACCATACTAACCCACTAGGCATCTATTCCTTAAATTGGGTTCATAACCTTTCAAGAATCATGGGTCCTCTCTACAATTCATAAGGTACTGTCTAAATCCATAAATCTCTTAACCACACTATCCTTTTGGTCACCATCTAAGCTTGATATTTACCTAAGCATTGCATACTCTAAATCACCTCAACCTGTAAATCTCTCTCAATATGCTATCATAATGTCGACACAAGATCATTACTGACTTAATGTATACATGATGTTGCCCAAATTACACATCTAAACAAAGCATAAAGTAGTCACTGATCAAATACAAAACCCAACTAGGTTGGAGTCAATCCCATAGGGAATAGGTTGAATATCAATCAATACGTCTGTGAAGCAATCACTAACAATCTCCAGTAAAAGAGAGGGATTTGAAAATAAATAATTCAATAGTAACAGTTGTTGATTTGTTGGATTTGTAATCAATATAAGAAAAGCACTAGGACTGTGTTTCCCAATAACTTTATAACTCCGTAGGTTCTTCGTATTTCATAACTCCTCCCGGTGTTTGGAATGCAGAATCGATAGGTTATGTATACTAAGAACAACTTTACGCTCTTGTCTAAGCAATATCCTCAAGTAAGTTTTCTCTTCTCCTGAGCCCGTATTACTAACCTCTATCTTGGATCCTAGATAGCTCTCTTGGATTATCGGCTCAAGCTATTAAGTGGAGGTTGATAGATCCAAGTCTCTATTGTTTATTCCCTTTTTCCCATCGTATTCATTCTTTCGTACAGAATAAAGATTAGGCAAGTTCTAAAGTTGCGCACCATCAAAAAGTATTCAAACCCAAAGAAACAACCAATACATGTGAACACCGATTGAAGATTACTCCATACTATGAATCCTACTTCGTTAATCCGTCATGGTTCCAACAACCCTAGTTATGATGTTTACCTACTCATAGTTGAAAGAACACAAGAAGAAATTTGATATGAAATTATAATCACTAACTTACAATAAGAGTATGAAAAACTCCAAGATCTCACTTTAAATTAAAACCCTAGAAATCGATGTTTGTACTTGCAAAACCAATAATATGTGTAGAAAATAATAATAGAGCATAACCTCACATAATAAAATGAATAAGAGTATTTATAGACAAAATAAAACCTATCCTAAACAAAATAGGAAATCTGAGTCGGTCATGTCGGACGAGAGGAAGGTACTATCGTGGTTAGATACCACGATCGTTCTTTAGTGCTTGTGGTTTTCTCATGGACTTTATCCTTTTTAGGTTTTCAATGGTACAACCTTTAGTTCGACTCCGTGATATCTTCTCACGACCGTACCATTCAGTCGTCAGATCATCCTATACTTAAACTCCTATAGTCTTCACTTCTAGCCTTCAATCCCACGATCTCCTGGTACGACCGTCACATCTAGGTAAGATCGTGGGATCTTATCGTCTGATCGTTTTTATACTTAGTTCCTACAGACATGTTTTCAGGAGGTCCTTCCCATGATCAGGTGGTACGATCGTATCATCCATGTATGATAGTGGGAGCTTCCACCTGATTATAATGTTTTGTCCAAAATCCAGCACTCCACTCTTATGGACCTGTTTGACCAGCAAACACCCTAAAAACCATTATATCTATATAGAAAGACCCTTGTACTTGCAAATATTATCTGTTTTAAGAGTCTTAAGTGCCATACTTTCATGACAGATCAACACCCTTAACTTAAATCGTTTGCATTTCCTCAGATAAACAAAAACACTAAACTATCATGACACTTAACTAAGAGAAAAACCAAGAAAACTACAACAGTCAAAATTTTACAAAACCATTTACAACACGCATCAACAAAACACAGTTCAACACCCTTCAACCTCATCAAACTCAAAAAGTACCATATATACACAAACCATCAACCATAACACGATGGGATCAAGAAATGCCATCACATAATCAGTAGAGGACCCAACACTTAAACAAATTGCCCTACCCAAATAAGCAGCAACTAAGACACAACCCATATGCCCTGACGTAAAAAAAGTCCCAACACTGAGTGTATGCAATGAATATCATAAACCGAGACTGAATCAAATATCTCACTCTCATAAAAAAGTCAGGCCGTGTAAATTTGATACCATAGGCTTGCCCTTATTTTCTATGCCCTAGCTTTAGAAAGTCGGGTTAGGATCACTATAGGACTTTCATTGGCTTGTAATATAGACTTGGGGATGGGTATGGTACATATGGGTATAGTGACTAACCCTCCTTGAAACTACAATATTTTTGGCTTCTACTTTCTTTCTACCTTCTTTTATTCCTTTTCCCTTTTCAACTTTTTCAATCTTTCGGACCCCGGGTGCATTTTTATTTTTACAACTTCTCTTTTCTCTTTTTTTCCTTTTCTTTTTCTCATCACACCACACCCAAGTCCCTTTTTTTTTCACTACAATTTCTTCATACCCAATCTTTTATGCACCCCTATGATATCCACCTTCAACTTAGGTGATTTACCAGAGTTGAGGTGCACAATGTCCAAGGAGGGACCAGGGTCAAAACAGGTTCATTATAAGAATAGGGAAGGTGAATAGGAGAATTTCAAAGAAAAGGGTCTATTTAGGCTCAAATTAGGGTTCAAGGGATATCACCTTTATTTGGTAGGCTTATTAGGCATTTAGTGGACTATTTTAAAAATGACCTATGATCCTTTCCTAACCTTTTATCTTATGACTTCAGCGAGATCGACCAGGAAAGTTCAAGACCGCACAGACACGCTGACTAGGTAAATCCTTACACACTCTTCGCTCAGGGTTATTATCTCAGTCACTACCTATTTGGTTTATGCAAAGTCATGCCAAGTTCTCATACTTATAAATATAATTCCATATCGAGATCCAAACATTGGTTACAGTTCATGTAAGCACACAACACAACACATAAAAATAAATTTTTTGGAGGGGTATCATTTAAATCATTCAAAAATAGTTTGCATGCTCTTTTTCTTTTGACTGCACCAAGTTTTCTCATTTTTCTCTAAGTTACAGACAAAACACAAAATAACACAAAAACAATAATAAAATCAACTAAACATGCCAGTTTTAACTAAGATAGCACAACTGAGGAAAAAGAAATACGGCAATAAAAACCCTCAACATAACTAAGGAAAAAGAAATACGACAACAAAAACCCTCAGCTGTGGTACACCCCCACCCCCAACTTGAAAATCATACAATATCCCTATTGCATGAAAACATAAAAAATGTAAATACTAGGGTAAGGGACACATCTGTGGTGCACTAGATTCCTGACGTACTCTGCTCAGTTGGGGTTTGAGATGGGACCCCTCCATCAGTAACTCCTTCTGTGGCCTCGGCTGTGGCCTGGGCACGCTATGATATATGGGCATCGGTGGTGGCTGGTGCACTCAATGATGTATTGGGGGCGGACTCTGTACCCTCACCAGTATAGACTACCACCTTTGTAGTCGGTAGAATTTCAACACCCTCCAGAATCACTACCTCGGAGGTCTGTGTACTATGTTTTGATCTTTTCTTCTTCTTCTCACTCTTCTTACCTCTCATCCTCTTCCTTCAGGGTAGAAAATCATTACCTATTTCCTTAGCATTAGAATCATTTCCCCAAACTATCTGGGCCTATGTATAAAAATTAGGGACAAGGGAGTCTACGTCTACTACTAGATCCACTAAGAATGGCATGGAGCGAGGTAGAAGAGGTGCAACTGGGACTGTCCACTCAGTCAACTCCTTGACCGCTTACTTCAACGCGGCCAAGTCAATAGTAATTGCACTCATATCTGGAGCCTGAACCTCCACAATCTTAGCCATAATCCAGCTCTCAAATCTATCAAAGAGGGTCTGAACCACCCATACTGCTACCTTAATTCATCGACTACGTAGGGCTTTACCCTTATCTCCAACTTCCATAGGACGAGCATCATGCAAGAGTTGTGTCCTCATAATCTACTCCAGCTGAGTAGTCTAAATCAATGTGTTTCCAGCTGGAGCATATGAATGGGCACCTAAAGGTGCTGTGGCTAGCTGTAAAGAGGATGATGTGGTACCTGCTACAGTTGCTAGGATCTCACTAGTGGGGGAACCCCTCACAACCTCTGGTGGTAAATCTGGAAGAGGTCCCCGAGCTAGAGGGTTCCTCAAATCCTTGATCATTGCCAAATCTGCCATCTTTGTTGGCTGTTGAAATTTATCAAATGCCGAAATGGAAGGTACACTGGAATCCTGTAGTAGCTGTGTGATCAAGCATAGGAACAACAAAATGGTGTTGAACTGTAGCACCCGATCTCGAATCTCTTCCGCAATAATATGTGGGCTATTCAACTCCAATTCTACTACAAAAATAGCTACTAGGCATACATTAGTCACACCTAATGTATTATTATTAGCCGTGGGTATGATACGGTGCCTCAAAAGTGACCACCAAGCCTTGGCGGTGGACTTTAGCTTATGCTTGTATATGGTTTCCCTATTTACCCATGGTGCATTCTCACCAGCCTCTGTAATGCGGTCCGCCAACCACTTGTAATGCATTACCTTATCATCTACAGTCAACTTTTTCGCCCCTTTTAAGTCATTCATCTAGAAATCATATTCTGGAGTCTCCTTAACTAGTACAAAAACATCTCCAAACAAGGCCATAGAGATTGCCTTAATAGAGATATCAACTTCTTTACCCCGTATTCTCACCATATCCAACCGAGGCTACTTTTTCATGTCTTTGTCTCTTTCAGAGGGAGTCATGTTCTTCAACATAGCAGCATAGTTCCCATATAACTCTCTCACAAGTTTCGAACCATACATATGGAGTGGCCTAGTCATCCACCCCAAATTATATTTTTCAAACACCTAGACCATCTCTGAGGCTTTCTATAATGACTCAAGCACTACAAGGGGTTCCTCTTGGATGCTCCTCTTTTGGTTCCCATTATCCTTTATGGAAACCCCATCTAGATAGTAGTCCCTGGAGTTTTGCACACTCCAGCATCTTGGATCAGTGCCTCTTTGAAGTGGGGCAACAATAAAACCCTTAGAGGATTCGGGGTTGGATGCTTCCTTGTCTTCCAAGAAACCTATCTCCTCAGCATCATCATCATGCTCACACCCATCTTTTTATGTATCTTGCCCTCCCTTTTCAGACAGGGAAAGGTTGATGGGGGTAGAAACAGGCACCAAAACTGTAGATGTAGCAGTGTCATTGGCGTTCTCAATTCCCTTTCTCTTTGCTCTAGTAGTCTAAGGCGAGGATTTATCAGTAGAAATACTCGTGGAAAGGTTAACATCAGACCACTTGATCTTTCAGACTCATTCTCTAAGGTTGGAGGTGTGTCTTTGGGTGCCTGTTTCTTGGAGATGTCCTTCTTCAGCTTGTTCTGTAACTTAAGTGCTATTGTACCTATATAAGCAAAGATTAGACTCAAAATTGAAAAAGTTTTAGAGGTGTAGGAATTTACTTAGACAACCCTTTCTATGATCGTGTAATAAAGGTACTATCGTACCTTCCGATCGTATATAGGGTTCCCTAAAAGTACTAGGAAAAATCACATCAGACAAACCTGTTCTACGATTGTACAATGAAGGTACGCTTATAACTTCCAATCATAGGAACAACCCCAATTTACTGAGGGTATGTCACATGAGATGATCATATATCATGATTGTACCTTAATAGGATAATCGTGGGATATAGTCATATGATAACCTCTCAAAGTCTTAACACTGGCACCCACAATGATCCAACCTATGATTGTATGTTAACATCACTATCGTAGGTTGTTTTGTGAGTGCATTAGTACTTAGCAGATTATTAAAACACCACTTGACCCTATTTTGACCCTTATTAATTGGATTTTTAGTAGCAATGGGTACTCAGACTTCCCCATTACTTTGTACATGCAAACCCAATGCTCACAGGTAACCCTAATTCACCCAATCACTCATACTAGTTTTAAACTTTGAAGTAAATACTTATGCTACCAAAGAGAACATTAAGGGGGTTCATAATTTACTTACAAAGAATTGTTGAATCCAAAAATGAATTGGTGAGATCGGGACTAGGACTGAGCATAGAGGATCATAAATTACACAAATCCAAGGTGAATGTTGTTAAAGTTCTTACCTTGAATCGATTGTTGCTTAGTTTAGGCAAATTTTGAGTGAAATGGGAGTAATTGGGTTTAAGGATTTAAGGGTTTTAAATCCAATTTGGGTCAGGTCAGTTTGGGTCCTGCATATTTAAATGGACCCAACAGACGATTGTCTTCTACGATTGTGGTATCAAACCAAGATCATTACCCTTTATCGTACCAAGAGGATTTTAGAAAACTTACCTGGAAACCTACGAGCCTTAAAGATGATCGTGATATGTAATCAAGATCATTCTTTAAAATCATAGGTTTGATGTACTGATTATGGGTTTTCAAGAGTTTGATTAGATATTAGCACCACGATCGTGACATCTTGGTATGGTCGTGATGACCAATCATAGGATAACTCCTAAATTTCATCCCTCTAGACTTTAGTGGATTGTGTGCAAATGACTAAACCCACAATCATGACATCTTTCCACTGTTGTGCAATCCTCTCGTGCGTTTAGTGCTGAATCCAATTTTGCACTGTCTTTCTTGTACAATCCCTGCACAAGTTACACACATTACCCTATAACTTAAAAAGTACAAAATCATGGGTTGCCTCCCAAAAAGCACTTGATTTACCATTACGGCACGATGTGGCTAAGTTGGTTATTTACACTTCACCAACAATCTCATGGGTTACCTACCATGAAGCACCTGATTTAACATCTTGGCATGACTCGGGTGTGTTTGACACCTCAAGTACCATCTAAATCCATATCACATACTACTTTCACTTCATCCATGGACCCGAGATAGTGTTTCACTCTTTGGCCATTCACCTTAAACTTTTGGCCCTCCTTATTTTCTAGCTCAAGTGCACCATAGGGGAACACTCTAGTCACTCTATATGGTCCTCTCCACTTTGACTTCAACTTACCCAGAAATAACTTCAGCTTAGACTCAAAAAGCAATACCATATCGCCTACAACGAATTCTCTTTTCTCAATTTTATGATTATAGTATAACTTTATCCTCTCTTTGTACAAAGTTGATTGTTCATAGGCACGGAGATAGATATATCCATCTCATTTAGCTGATCTAGTCTCAATAGGGCCACATCATTCCACTCTAAATTTAGCTTATTCAAAGGCCACAATGCCTTATGCTCAAGCTCGACAGGAAAATGGCATGCTTTACCATACACAAGCTGACATGGGGATGTACCAATAGGGGTCTTAAATAATATTTGGTAGGCCCATAGTGCGTAATCTAACTTTCTTGCCCAATCCATCCTATTGGAATTCACAATATTTGCCAAGATGGACTTGATCTCAAGATTTGAGACCTCAACTTGCCCGCTTTTCTGGGGATGGTAAGGAGTTGCCACCTTCTGGTTCCCACCATGTTTCTCAAGCAAGTATTTGAATAGACGATTGCAAAAATGTGAGCCTCCATCACTAATGATCACCCTAGGAGTCCTAAATCTAGAAAATATGTTCCTCTTCAGGAATGCTGTGACACTCTTCCCTTCATTGTTTAGAAGAGAAACTGCCTCTACCCATTTTGAAACATAGTCAACAGCTACCAAGATATACTTCATTCTATCTGAACTCACTAAAGGACCCAAGAAGTCAATGCCCCATCATCAAACAACTCAAGCTCCAGAATAGTGGTCATTGGAAGCTCTTACCTTCACGAGATGTTTCCTTGTCTTTGGAATTGGTCATATGCCTTGGCATAGTCGTGTGGATCTTTGTAAATGGTGGGCCAATAGTACCCACATTGCAAGATCTTGTGCGCAGTCCGCATACCACTATGATGACCCCCAACTGGAGAAGAATGACATGCCTCTAAAATACTCATCATCTCAACTTCAGAAACACATCTTCGTACTACTCCATCGGCACAACTTCGAAACAAATATGGCTCATCACAAAAGAACTTCTTTACATCATACATGAACTTCTTATGTTGGTAAAATGACAGGTCTTTAGGAACCATATCACTCACTAAATAATTTGCAAAATCTACAAACCATGAAATCAAATCTTGTGATATGGCTAATACCTGTTCATCCAAAAATGTGTCATCAATCTCGAGCTCATATTTCAGTTTTAGCATGGAATCTTCTTCAAGGCATGATAAATGGTCAACCACTTGATTCTCAGTCCCCTTTTGGTCCTTAACATTAAAGTCAAATTCTTGCAATAAAAGTACCCAATGAATCAACCTCGACTTCACATCCTTCTTTGCCATAAGGTACCTAAGAGTTGTATGATCAGTATGCACAATGACTTTTGCGCCAAGTAAATAAGACCAAAATTTTTCAAAAGTAAACACCACAACAAAAAACTCTTGTTCAGTCACAATATAATTTTTCTGAGTAGGGTTAAGTGTTTTGCTAGCATAGTAGATGGGATGTAAGATCTTCTTCTGCCTGTGGCCTAGGACTGGACCTAGCGCTATTCCACTAGAATCACACATAACCTCAAATGGTAAAGACCAATCAGAAGAGACAATAATAGGGGATGAAAGCAACTTCTCTTTTAGGCACTCAAATGCTTTTAGACATGCATCATCAAACACAAACTTCACCTCCTTCTCCAATAACTTATGCTAAAGATTTGTAATTTTAGAGAAGTCCTTGATGAATCTTCTATAGAATCCAGCATGCCCCAAAAAGCTACAAATACCCTTCACAAAAATTTGTGGAGGTAACTTTTCAATCACCTCAATCTTTGCCTTGTCGACTTCAATCCCCTTCTTTGAAATCTCGTGACCAAGCACTATTCCTTCTTTAACCATGAAGTGACACTTCTCCCAATTTAGGACTAAGCTACATTTCTCGCATCTTCTCATAACATTGGAGAGATTTTGCAAACAATCTTTGAATGAATCACAAACAATCAAGAAGTTATCCATGAAGACCTCAATAGTGTCCTCAACCATGTCAGAAAATATAGCCATCATGCAACGCTAAAAAGTTGTGGGTGCATTACACAAACCAAAAGGCATCCTCTTGAATGCGAACGTTCCATATGGACAATTTAAAGTTGTTTATTTTGTTTCTCAGGAGAAATACAAATATGATTATAACCTGAGTATCCATCAAGAAAACAATACCAATCTCTACCAGCAAGTCGGTCTAACATCTGATCCATAAAGGGCATGGGGAAGTGATCCTTCTCAGTCCAAGAGTTCAACTTTCTATAGTCCATGCACACACACCAACCCGTGATTGACCTCTTCAGAATAAGCTCATTCTTCTCATTTGGAACCACAGTGATTCCTCCCTTCTTCAGTACACATTGGATCAGGCTTACCCACTTAGTGTCTGAAATTGGATTAACCACACCCGCGTCCAACCACTTAATGAGTTCTTTCTTCACCACCTCTTACATAGGCGGATTCAATCTTCATTAATGCTTGATACTAGACACACAATCCAGTTTAAGTTGGATTTTGTGTGTGCAAATTCTGGGCAGAGTCCCAATAATATAAGCAATAGACCATCTAATGGCCCTTTTAAACCTTTTTAACATAGAAACCAGAGCCTCTACTTTCCAATCTACTAAATCAGTTGTAATAATAACTGGCATGGTATTATTAGCTCCAAAAAATGCATAACAAAGATGGGATGGTAGAGCTTTGAGCTCCAAAACTAGAGGTTCCTCAATAGAAGGTCGAGCTGGTAGGGTCACTCTGTTCTTCAAATTAAGATCTAAGTGCGCTCACCATCTTATCAAAATTCATGATTGCTGCTGCGAGGGCATCAACTCCAAGCTTCTTCTCAATAGGAGCTACTAATCACAGAAATCACTACATATCCTTTGGCTGCTTCATGGACTGGCATACATTAAAGGTGACCTGTTAACTATTTAGCTAAAACTTTATCTACCTAGTCTCCATATCAACCAATGCATGCCCTGTCATGATGAATGGTCTCCCCAAAATAATGGGAGCCATAAAGTCAACCTCATAGTCAAGGATGACAAAATTAGCTGGATAGATAAAGGATGCAACCCTCACCAAAATGTCACATAAGATTCTCACTGGCCTCTTTATAGTATGGTCCACCATGAGAAGTATAATCAAAATCGATTTGGGTGATCCCAACCCCAACTATTTATAAATTACTAGTTGTATCAGATTTAAGCTAGCACCTAAGTTACACAAAACTTTTACGAAGTTAAAACACCCTATAGTGCATGGAATCGTGAATGTTCCTCCCGATCTTCCTTCTTCTCAACTAAAGATCTAGAGGCTATTGCACTACAATGGTGCAATTATCAACTGGCTCAAAACTCACCATCCTCTTCTTAGTCACCAAATCCTTCATAAACTTTGTGTAACCTGGAATTTGTTCAAGTGCTTCAACTAGAGGGATAATCACTATTAACTCTTTTAGCATAGAAATAAACTTTTGATACTTTCCCTCTTTGGCTTTCTTTTTTAGTCTTTGCGAAAAAAGAGGAGGAAGTTATGGAATTATGGTCAATACTTGCAGGACCTCCTTGTTCTTCCCCTTTCCTGCCATAGCCTTATGATTGTCAACTTGAGGCTTTTCAGATTCATTCTCATTCACCACCACTTTTTCAGTGTCGACCACTTTCTCATTATCTATTATTACCAGTTCTACTACATCATCAACAATCACAGGAATGGTGAGGATCAGTGGTCATCTTACCACTCCATGTAGTAATAGACAAGCAATGACCATCATTATTTGGATTTTAAATGGTGCTGCTTGGGAGTGCACCTTGTTGATGTTGATTTAATGCTGTAGAAATCTAACCAAACTGTTGCTCAAGTTGTTTGATGGCGGTAGCATTTGATTCAACTTTCTGATTCATACCCAAAATATCCACCTTAATCTCCTTAAGGCAGTCTTCCATTTTCTCTACCTGCTCGAACCAACATCACGATTCCCAGGGGAACGTAAGGCCACGGTTATGCTTGTAGTCATTTTTTCTTCTCCAATCACTATGATCCCTATCTCTATATCTATACCCTGATTTATTATAATTGTTGTCTCCATAATAGTTCTTACCTTGATTCCCTTTTGGAGAGTTTTAATTGTCTTGGTTAGACCTTTGGCCCTTGGCTAGAAAACTCACCACCTCTCTATCAAGATATGTTGCCTCCTTTTTAGAATTCAAATCTTCATACCTAGGTGCCTTACCTTATGAACTGACTGCATGCACTTTTTTGGCTTCGGCTACTGTAAATTATTTAGTCAACAACCTAATTTCAGTCCTCAGCTGTACCACCTCTTGGGATACTGTCTTATCTAGTGATCTCTGCTCTACGGATGCTCCAATTGCATATATACCTGTGGGTCTGTCTGCATACCGCCTATGACAACCTCAATTAGTTTTCATGAACCTATCTAAAATCTCAAAAGCATGCTCCTAACGTAAACTCATGAATGCCCCACCAGTGATAGTGTCTTCTTCAACCTTGATGTTAGAGTTCAAGGCTCTGTAAAAGATCTCGAGCAAATTTCTACCAGTCATCCTGTGGTGTGGAACACTTTGCAACTTCTTATTGAACCTCAGCTAGGTCTCATACAATACCACTGAATGCAACTGACTGAAATTGTAACTCTCATCCTTCAACTATAACATTTTGGAGGGTAGGAAGAATCTTTCCAAGAACTAAGTCCGCAATTCATTCCAAGTAGTGATCGATCCCAGTGGTAGATCTGCTTGCCATAGTATGGCCTCTCTTATTAAAAGAGAATGGAAAGAGGCACAGTCTGATTGGCTCTTGGGTCACTCCAGGCATATTGTAAGATGTACAAATCTCAACAAAATTCATGACATGCATATTTGTATCATTAGTGAGAAGGCCTGCGAACACCCCTTTCAAGTTCAACAAGTAAATCATGGCACTTATGATATCAAACTTAATCCTAGGAGGTAATATTGGTGGAATAATAGCACCATTTTCCATAGGCTCTATATAGTCCCAATCCTCCTATGGATCCTCGTATTGAGGCAAATACTGTTGTAGAGGCTGTTGTCCCCTATGCCTTCTCTGTCTGTCTTGATCATCAAGTGTAGCTAGATGGTTTGCCTCATCTTATCTAGCCTATTCTTCCCTGGCTGCTCATCTGACAACTTCTTATCTAGTATTCTCCGCACCCATCAACTGAGCCGTGATCTGGTCTGTAACCTCTTGACCCTCGTGCTAGTGTAGTGGTTGATTTAGAAGTGCTGGATTATTGTGAACGCCCTCAAGTAGGGCTGCTGGATCATGAACTCCTTCATCAACTATCCTTTGATTATTTTTCAGAGTTCTCTCAAGTTCGGTATTAAGTGGAATCAAGGGATTTCCTTGGCTTTGAGTACTGGGCATACACCAATGTGCGTTCTAAAAATAACATAAAAGTAAAATCAGGCAACAACAACCAATAACCCTAACAAACACAATCAAATCAACTCCGTAACCGTATTCCCCGACAACGATGCTAAAATTTGATGTCACCCAAATTACACCTATGAACAAAGCATAAATCTATCGTTGATCAAATATAAAACCTAACTAGTTTGGGGTCGATCCTACAGGGAATAGGTTGAATGTCAATCAATATATCTGTCGAAGCAACAATAACAATCTCCAGTAAAAGAGGGGGATTTGTAAATAAATAATTTAATAGTAACAGTTGTTGATTTATGGACTTGTAATCAATATGAGAAAAGAATTAGGACCGTGTTTCCCAATAACTTCATAACTCCATAGGTTCTTCGTACTTCGTAACTTCTCCCGTTGTTTAGAATACATAATTGATAGGTTATGTATACTTAGAACAACTTTACGCTCTTGTATAAGCAATATCATCAAGTAAGTTTTCTTTTTTACTAAGCCTGCGTAACTAACCCCTATCTTGGATCCCAGATAGCTCTCCCAGATTATCGGCTCAAGCTATTAAGTGGAGGCTGATAACTCTAAGTCTCTGTTGTTTATTCCCTTTTTCCCATCCGTATTCATCCTTTCGTTCAAAATACAAATTAGGCAAGTTTTCTAACATTGTGCATCATCAAAAAGCATTCAAACCAAATGAAACAACCAATACATGTGAACACCGATTGAAGATTACTCCGTACTATGAATCCTACTCCGTTAATCCTTTATGGTTCCCATAACCCTAGTTATGGTATTTAGCTACTCATAGTTGCAAGAACACAAGAATAAATTTGATATGAAATCATAACTACGAACTTATAATAAGAATATGAAAAACTCCAAGATCTCACTTTGAATTAAAACCCTAGAAATCGATGTTTGTACTCGCAAAACCAATAATATGTCTTGAAAGTAATAATAGAATGTAACCTCATACAATAAAATGAATAAAAATATTTATAGACAAAATAAAACCTATCCTAAATAAAATTGGAAATCTGATTTGGTCATGTCGGACGAGAGGAAGGCATGATCATGGTTAGATACCATGATCGTCCGTTAGTGCTCATGGTTTGCTCATGGACTTTATCCTCTTTAGGTCTTCAATGTTACGACCCTCAGTATGACTCTGTGATATTTTCTCACGATTGTACCATGCGGTCATCTAATCATCCTACAGTTCAGCTCCTGCAGACTTCACTTCTGGCCTTTAACCCCACGACCTCATGGTACGACCATCACATTTAGGTACGGTCGTGGGATCGTATCATCTGATCCTCTTTATACTTAGCTCCTACAAGCATGTTTTTAGGAGTTCATTTCTATGATCAGGTGGTATGATTGAATGATCCATGTACGATCGTGGGAGCTTCAATCTGATAACTATGTTTTTTCCAAAATCCAAAACTCCACTCTTCCGTACCTGTTTGACTTGCAAACACCCAAAACCCATTATATCCACATAGAAAGACCCTTTTACTTACAAATATTCATAGTTTTAAGAGTCTCAAGTGTCGTACTTTCATGGCACATCAATACATGACTCCATCAACTTACTCAAGACAAACATTATCCTTATGCTATATCTACTACACTTCTAGACTTATACTTCTAACTGTAGGATCATTCTCCTACTATGGCGCATGACATCCCGAATCAAAATAACTGTACAACACCCACTATCAAATAATTTAAGCTAGATACATATTTCTTATATCTTAAGGGTAATCTGAAATGAGGTCCGAGAAGGGATCTGGGAACACATCTTATTTTGTCTCAACGCACGATTCGCCTAAAAAAGAGTGAATTCTTTTAAATCGCTAAACATAAATGCACTGATAGGCTCCTCTCAAGCCCTTGTGCAGTCTCATAACTATTTGTAGGCCCCATATGAGAAAACTTTATCAATAGGAATTTGAGCTTGACTATTCCTATTACCTCAAAAACAATGAGGCGTAGTCAGTGGAAAGAGAGCAGTGCTCGAATCTGCATATATTTCATAGAGAATAGCTCTACTATATGATTTGGAGTTTGAAGGAAGGGAAAAAATTTCCTACATGCCCTGTAGCCTCTCGAAGAAAAGTACAGACATCTCCATACCATTTCATAAGACTCTACTAGACAAGACTTCATAGACACCTTAGGACACTTAAACTCTGTGCTCTGATACCAAGTTTGTAATGCCTCGAAACTACACCTAAATATTACGTGATGCTTTGAACTATGAGGAGCCTGAAGCTAACCCATGGTACTAACATAACTCCTGAGAAATTGAATAGAAACATATAAAATTGAAAGTACTAAGCACAAGCAATATCGTGACCTAAACTTGTTTAATAAAATAAAAAACTATAATTTACAACAAAAATACCAAGGAAAAACTTGAACTAAATACATTATTCTCACTGACTATCTATGAAAACTCTACCAACACTGACCACAGCTAACTAAGACATGACCCTCAATTATCTCTAATTAATGTATAGGAACTGCAATAAACTACTATGAGTACTAAGCGACTGGAGTTCCCAAATAAGGAGAACTCATCACCTTCTGACTAGAAACTGTAATTTGAACTAGCCACAAGCATGAGAATGAGAACCTGAATCTACATCACATGAAAAATATAAGCAAAAGAGGTATGCGATCAGCACGTCTAAATGTACCAAGTATGTAAGGACAAAACTAAATAGCTAAAATCATACCTATATCATAAGTTGTGAGAGGTAATACAATGAGTCTTTCAAATATATATATAAATATCAACTAAGAGAAAATGCAATTAAAGACCAGAAATGGGTATTTCTAAAAGACAATGTATATTTTAAACCATATTCTCCAAACTCATATCTAAAAGGATGCATATTTGAAATCATGCTATCTTAAATTATATTGTATTCATATCAAATACAGTATAAAAATGAAGTAAAATATGATAGGTGGGAAAATTTGAAGAAATACTTAACAACTGAAATCTGAGTAAAAACTCATTCAGAGATGAAGTAATAAAGTCATAAGTACATATAGCTGAAGCTGAATCGTATCTGAAGCTGCGTATATGAAAGAGAATCATCATATCTATATTTTCATAATTAGCCAACTAAATTTAATATGGATAAATATAAGGTTCTTTAAGTGGGAGTTTCTCTAAACCGACATACCTTATATAAGAAAACATGGAGCCCAACTTATAACCTTTGTTGGGATGGTGTTCAATACCTTGCTGGGGGTATTGAATTATGATTTGGTGTGAATTCACTCATAAGATCATTTCAAGGAATGGAAGATAGTCTCAACTGATGAGGACCCCCTCCTTAACCATGGTGGCACATAGTTTGGGAATTTGGATTTTGTTTGAAACCCGCATTCTCTCGGTGCTAAATACTACTCACAAGGACATAACCAATTGCACATACTAAAGGAAATTTTTATGGAATAAGCATAAAATAGTTATTAAACTGGAAACTAATCATGTCCTTGCTACTACTTCATATGACCAAAGAAAATTCTTGATAATCATGCTAAGTCTGAGACCACATGGCCACATACTGTAAAATAGTTCAAATCATGCTAAAATTATGTAGTTCTTACTAAAACATGAATTTTTGTACCAAATACAACCATTCATAAGTCATGAGTTTTAAATTGTAAGGAGTGAATCATGAATAAACCATAGGGTTCACAAATCCTAACAAAACTAAAGAATTTAAGATCATGAGAAACTTAATTATTCAAAATCATGAAATCTGGGTGCAAACCCAATTACATAAGTTCATAAATTCTTAAGAAAATTAAAGTTTTAGGAACAAAGACGAAAGGAGAATCCTTGTTGAATACCCACATACCTAAAATTTGGAAGAGTTCTTGATCTTGGAATCCTTAGAGCTTTAATCTTAGGGTTTGGAAGTTTAGGGAAGAAAGGGGATAGGTTTTTATAACTTTTCTTTCATAAATCTAATAAATTGGAGGGTTTTAAGAGTTTAGAGTTAGTTTCTAATACATGGGAATGATCAAATGCTCCTTAAGTAAAATATTGAAAAAAATCCCGTCGGCGCCTTATACGGACCACAAAAAGTGATTTGCAGTCGCATAAAACTTCCAGTGACCTTCCTAAGTAATTTGCTTGCATTTTGTGGTATGCGTTGGGTCTGCGAAGTGAAAATAGTGATTTTTAGCCGCAAATAAGTCCATATAAAGTTTCCAGATTGCTACTTGTTGGTAAAATGGGCATAACTTTCTATTCCGATAATGGATTAACAAACGATTTATGGCATTGGAAAGAAGACTCAAAGACCTTTCATTTGGCAGGTCTTAGGCCACACCAAAAAATCCCTCCTTAAGCCATGCTTAAACTTTTCATTGCATATAGCTTTCCCTATGTATACATCTGTTCAAACCCATCATATTCTAGGAGTAATGCTCATCTAAAGTTGACCCTAGTGAAATCTTATACAGAAACTCAATCGGTAAAAAAGATTTCTACTCATTTTATGCTAGAGGTTCCTTATGACCTTAATTCATATCTATATCTCTTCCCACACTAAATAATTGATCTTAACACCTAGGTACAATTAGAAATCATTGGATTCGAGTCTATACACACTCAAAGAATGGTTTGGATCTTAGCTTAGAAATTTTTAGGGTGTTACACTTACCTATACAATTTTAAAAATCAAGGTGAATAGATAGTTGTTTGGATAAACCTGTTCGTACTGATAAACTCAATTCCTATGGTAAACACATTTCCTATGTGCAAATGTTGGTAGAAATGGATGTTACTCAAGAGATACTAGAGCAAATCTATATTGAACTATTTGAGGGTACTTGTAAACTACAGGTTGTCAAATATAAATGTTGACCTTGTACTATCGAAATTGTTTGAAAATCGGGAATAGGATAGGGAGTTGCAAGGAACCACCAAATATTCCTTCATAATTAGAAAAGAAGAATCCTAATAGGAGGAGAAAACAACCAATAAAGAACTGGCAAGCAAAATCTATGACTAATATAATAGTGACTAAGTAAGAAACTAGTGAAGAAGATAGTGGTTGGGCAAGTAAAGGGACAATGCCACCCTTTCCAAGCTCCTTGACTACTATTCTTAATAATCAGGCAAATGACAAAGGAAAAGTCAAAGTTATGAATCAGATTAAATAAGGAGGACCAGATAAAGGATATTGGGCTAGTGGAAATAATGATGAGGCACAACCAATTTAGTGCTCTTAGAATTCATACCGAGGATGCTATCCAAAGGCTTACCAAGGAGATTTTTCCCAAAATAAACCCTTCATAATCGTTCACTCTTGGAATATAAAAGGGTTTAATTATCCCTTCAAATAAAAAGAGCTCGTAACCTTCTTTCTTAACAATAAAGTAGCAATATTAGGTTGTCTTGAGACAAAGATTAAGGTTAGGTTGAAAGAATAAAGAAGAAGTTTGGAGAAGGTTGGGAGATAGCTATTGACTATTCTATCACTCTCAATGGAAGAATTTGGATAGTTTAGAGAACCTTTCATGTAGTGGTTAATACTCTGGCATCCCATCCTAAATTAGTGAACTACTTAGTAAGGGATAAAAATTCACAATTTTCGTGTCATGCAACTTTTTCTATATTTATAATACTCTGATTGAAAGAATCAAAATATAGAATCTGCTAAATCTAGTAAATATGACTATGACTGTACATTGGATTATTCTGGAGGACTTGAACACTATGGTCTCAATTGATGATAAAATAAATGGAAACCCAGGACACCCCTCTAAGATTGCTAAATTTTAGGAATGTATAGCAATATTTGGGCTTGGCCAACTTAATAAGAGGGGATGTCAGTTCTCTTGTGGCAACAAAAGAAGGCGTAACGACAGAATATATAGTCTTATAAACTGGGCTTTTAATAATTCTCACTAATTCAATCAATGTGGACAATAAGATATTATCTACCTTAAACTAGGCTATCAGACTATTCCCCTTTACATATCATTATTGAGGTAAGTAAACAAAAGCTCCCTAAACCATTTAGGCTATTGAATATTTTATTACAATAATATATATTCAAAGACTCTATCTAGAATATTTGGAGACATAAGATATATGAACATACTATGTATGAAGTTTGTAAGAAACTCAGGTTTCTTCAATCCACTGCAAAGCAAATGAACATTACTATAACACCCCAAAAAATTCCTAAGATTACATTTTAGACTTAGCATAGAAAACCAGTTTAAAACCATAAGATTCTTCACATAATGACTCAGGCAATGAGTCGTCGTTAGTGCAAACGACTCATTGGGTGAGTCGTACTGAATCCAGAAGGATGCAAATTTAACATTTATTTAAAAATGGTGTTCTCTCAATCCCATGACATGTCAACTACCAAGAATACATATATAAGCATGATGATAGTATTAGATGTGATTTTAGGTCATAAAAAGTGCCTAACACCTAGTTGTATTGAAAACTCCTTTTCCAACCAAGTTTTAGTGTAAGATTCTTCTTAGGGAAACTTCAATCAGTAATTGATCCTAGTATATGAAGAGTTAGGTGTCCTAATACCCACCAAATTACCCCCAAATTAAAGGTATTGGAATCCTCTTTCCAATGCCACTGGCCATTCTTAAATTCGATATCATCGTAAAACGTTGTGGGTGTTTTAGTGAGGCACTATCAAAGCTGCCAGTGGAGATGACTTAGGCGACGACTCATCCCCAAGACACTACGAATCATATGCAGACCCTATGGGTCATCTTGAGACCCCTTTCCACTATTTATAGAAGTTTCAAAAAGGGTATGAGATAATGATTCAAGCCATAACTCATCTCAAGACCCTACGTATTGTCACCATACTCATTGGGACTGGTACCAACAACTTTCCAGATGATTTTAAAAAGATTGTTTGATATTTTCCCACTCTTTTAACACCAAAACTATGTTGTTTACCCTGCTATAAGAGGGGTAAGTTGATTTAATCACTCCAAATCCCTCATTATTTTCCCCAAGTTCATTCTAAGTAAAAAAAGAAGCAATTCAAATATCTCTCTTAAGCAAGAACCTATGGTTCATCTTCAAGCTCAAATCCTCCAAACTTTAGTTCAAAAATCTTTAGTAATCAGGTATGTGGGTAATCAATAAGGGATTCCTTTCACCCTTATGTCCAAAACCTAGATTTAAAATATAGATTTAAGTTATGATTTTATGAACTCATGATCTAGTGTTCACACCTAATTATATCAAATTCTTGATTTTTAATTCCCCCATGTTATTTTATTATTATGGTTACCATTCAAAGTTATTATGCATGATTTCCATGGCTTTAATAACTTGAAGCATTATACCTGTTTTATAGACTAAAGCCTCTTTTAGAACGAATTGTGCATGATTTGATGGATTTCAGTAAATTGGTATCTTAAACATCTTATGATCATTAATATTAGTCTATGCATGTTTTAAATAAGGTTTTTGCATAAGTTGGCGTGTTATGAACACACTATCCCAGATTCTTGCATAATTAGCATGAAACACCTATTTGAAGTCTGATTTCAGACAAGTATTCAGATACCATGCTTATCAATATTTTTAGAGATAGTAATTGCATATAACTAGTTCCATGATTTAAGTCATTTATAGTTATTAGACTAGTTTATGTATTTTACTTAGCTTTTGATATAAACATGAGAATATGTACATGATTATGAGAGTAGTACTTAGCACCGAGTTGGACTAGGGTACAGCGTACCCAAGTCCTAGAACTATATGCCACCATAGGTTAAGGGGTCCTCACCAGTTTAGAGTGTCTCCCTTTGTTTGAATAGGCTCATGAGTGAATTAACGCCACTCATGGTTCTTACCCTTGGCAAGGTATAGAGCACTCTCCCAACTTAGGTTACAGGTTCGATTCCATGGCTGCTCTTATGGTCTATATAAGTTATAAGATTCTCCCATAATTTCAGACTCAGTATTTGTACATGACCGTTAACTCAGTTTTACTGGCTTTTTTACTATGACTTTTGAGAGTATCATTTCATATCTATATATATGTATTTTATGTAGAGTCATTGTACTATAATTCAGCTCTTTGTATTCAGTTTGCATTCAATACAGTTTTACAGTATGTTAAACATTAGTTTTAAATAATATAAAATGTTTATGCTTCTACTACTTTCTAATTTTCAAAAAATCGTTTAGCTCAAGATTCAGAGATTTCACTATGTCCCACGATTTTTTTAGAAAGACATAATTTAAATGCGTATTTTAGTAAATGTTTTATGTCCTTAGTTGTAAATAATGTTTTAAGTATTTTTCATGATTTGTGCATATCTCACATGCTCAGTACATTCAAAGTACTGATCGCATACCTTTTCTGCATATATTTTTTATGTGATGTAGATTCAGGTGCTTACTATCAGGATCATAGTTAAGCAGATTACAACTTCCTATCAGCAGGTGATGAATTCTCTTTATTCGAGAACTCAAGTCAGTTTGTAGTTCCAATATTGCATTCTATTCATATGTATTTATTAGAGATAACTGGGGGTCATGTCCCTGCTAGCTATAATCAGTATTAGTAGAGGCTTCATAGATAGTTAGTCAAAGTTGTTGTAGTTCGTTTCAATTTCTCTTTCATTTTGATTACAGTTGTTGTAAAATTTTTAACAGAGATACATTGAACCTGTTTATTTCATGATTAAGCTTACACTCAGTCTTTTTAGCTCTTATACTTGTTTATGTTCAGTTTCTCAGGCACTATTCTAGTACCATGGGTTAACTTGGGATCACTTATGGTTTTAAGCAGCATGTTGTGACTAGGGGGTAGTCTTGGTTTATTACAAATTTGGTATTAGAGAATAGAGTTCAAGTACAAATTTGGTATTTATCGAATAGAGTTCAAGTGTCCTAGGCTTTCTATGAAGCCATGTCTAGTAGAGTCTTGTGGAATGGTGTAGAGACGTCTATACTTTTGTTTGAAAGGCTACATGTCATTTAGGAAATATATGCCTTCTTTTATAGTCCAGATCACGTAGTAGAGTTTCCGTCTAACAAATTTATAAAAATTCCTACTAATAAAATTTTATTAGACAGAGGCTATAGACAGTTATGAGATTGTACAATGGCTTGTGATGAGCCCATTAATGCTAAGTTCAATGATTCAACAGAATTCACTCTTGTTCATATAAATTATGCATTAAGTCAAAGTAAGATATGTTCTCAGACCTCTTTTCTCAGAACTCTATAGTAGAATGACCCCAGAGTTAGAAGTGCAAGTCTAGAAGTGTAGCAGCTATAGAATGGTTAAAAGATCAGCATACTCTAGATAGTACTTTATGAGTTGAATAAAAGGCCTGTGATTCTTGAAATCTTAAGGAGCCCATTTAGGGAGGAAATGCATAATGAGGTAGTAAGGAAGTGTAGTGAGATCACGAAAAGAAGTGTACTTATAGATTGAAGTTAGATATCAAAGGTGGTCAAGGTTGATTATTTTTGTCAAATTTTGAGTTGACTAGCATTCCCTGATTTCTTTTTGGTGGTAGTAAGTTGGTATAATGTATGAGGAATTGTGTCGCTATCCATGTTAAGTGGTAGAATCTAAGTTTGAACTGTGGATGATCAAGCTAATAGAGAGAAAGACTTTTGAATTCTAGAAGGAAAAAATGCATACCCAGGGTATTGTGTACTTTATGAGATTCTATGTTTGTAAGCATTGCGAGTTACATGTTAGTATCCTTGAGCTACTAAGTGTGGAGAGGCTAAGTATATGTATAGATAGATGGTTTTTAGTCTCTCAGTATGGTTTTTGTTTTAGTATATCAGATGGGTGTAGTTATTGACCTAGAGTTGTGCTGTTAGTAATTAAGAAGAAAAGTCAGATTATGAGATATTAGGGGAATTACTTGTGTTTGTTAGTAAGCTTTTAAGTTATAGTATGATGACTATACAGATTAGAAAAAAGGGGTTAAGAGCTGTATCTCAGAAAGAAGTACTAGCATTGGGTTTACACTTTCAAACATAATTTTTTAAGTGGAGTTTAGTATTTATAAGTACAGTTATAATCCAACCGCTAGGGTAAAATGATTATAATTCAATTTAGAGTTTATTGAAGAGGTCCACTAACTTAGAATGACAACTTTAGATCTAAGGGGAGGATGATAGAGTTATCATCCAAGTCAGGTTTTGAGATTCTAATGGAAATTCTATCAAGTTCTAGAATAGAGCCAAGGGAAGGTAGATACCCTACCTATTCTTATCTTCGTATATTTCTTGTACTTCAGCCATTATGATACTCTACTCATGCCTCTCATGTCAGCTCCATGATCATAACTCATATTCATGCACTTCATAAAGATGTATGTCTATTCTCAATTCTAATATGTGGAGTAATAGTTTACTTAATAGTCCAAATCATACTCTATGAATCTATGAATTCTAGTCCCATGTTATACAACTCATGACTCATGCACTCATGTTTTACAGTATGCTCAATTCTAGGTACTTATGATACATCCTTAATGACTAGTGAGATCACACTACGTCATTCTGCTCTCAGATCAGATCTCTTGAACAAGTTTGTTCCTATTATATTTTACTCTCCAAGCCCCAGTTGAGTGTCAAAGTTATGAAAATCCTTGAGTCAAGATTTCACAGTATCCCTCTTATTCTATATCCTCATGTTCTAGATCTTTAGTGACCCTTTTTATGCTTAATGGTGATGTTGATAGAAGTTGAGTGATAGGCTTGAGTGATAGGTTGATATACCTAAGGATAATTACTTATGGTGGTTAGTGACTCTTTGATTAGAACTTAAGGTTGATTGTTTAAGGTGGTAAGAAGAAGTGTATCTTTGAATGTAATAGCTCCTAGTGGATATAGAATATAGACTCCTGTAGTTAAGATCATTGTAGTCATTTTAGTGGTAGTGCTTTATATCTTTAAGTTAAGCTTTAATAGAGTAAGAGTGCACAACTAGACTTAGCCTTTAGCATTCATATATAGTGTATCCCTTAGGGAGTTAGAAAATTTCAGCTAGTTAAGTTTGGTATATTCATAAGAAAAAGCATGGTTGAGAAATGTTGCTAAGTTGGAAAGTTATTAGTCGCATTGCTTAAGATATAGTAGTTCTATTCTTACTTTCAGGACAAGATACTCCTATTTCCTGATATATAACTTCAGACCAGAGGTGTCTCATGTTCAACTCTAAGCTATTCCTATTCTATGAGCTCAAATCAGCAGACTAGAATGCTCAAACCATGTTGGAATCTTAATTCATATATCTCACTCAGATCATGCCTTTGATTCATTCCCCCTAATATTATTAGAACATCTAACAAGGAGCATTGGAGAAAACAGATATTCCTTTCTCAGTGACTCTTAGAAACTTTCACTCAGTTATCTATCAGTTCACAGTCATATGTGTAGGTTTGTGTCATGAATGCTTCAGTTGAGTTATAAACTCTCAGTATGAATTAGTCTTTATAGCCAACAATACAGTTCAAAAATAACACAGACAATTCCATTAGTTTCCCTTCCTTCCTTAAAGTCTTACTCTCTTAAGTTTCATGTATATGACCATTCCATGTGGTTCCTTATATGCATTAGTGCTATGTGTAAATTCAGTTGAGTCTTTACTCCCAGTCAAAGTCAGTCCCAACCATGGTAGATACCTAGATTCATAAATCAGGGATTATGTTAGTTATCCAGTTTTAGAAATCAATCAGACAGTATGAGTAAGTTTTCGCCTCTTTTTAGTCAATCCATAGTCTTTGTTGGAGGACAAATGTTCCCAAGGGGGAGATATTGTAACACCCAAAAATTCCTAGGATTTTATTTCAGACTTAGCAGGGAAAACCAGTTTAAAACTAGAAGATTCTACACGTAACAACTCAGGCAATGAGTCGTCGTCAATGCCAATGACTCATTGAGTGAGTTGTACTGAGTCCAGAAGGATGAAAATTTCTCCTAGTGGCAAAAAGTGGAGGCCACGAGTTGTGGTATCCACCTATGAGTAGTCATATATCTCGTAGGGTACCTATCCAGTCCAACAATCTTTTAAAAATGGTGTTCTCTCAATACCATTGTCACGCCTCAAATCCCATTGGGGCGGACAGGCACCCGTAGCCGTAAAGGCCCGAGAGAACCAACCTTTGACCTAGTACATTCATATGCATGCCATTAAGTGAACAAAAATACTGCCACATGCAGATATAATATATCGACGACGGAAGTCATATAAAGACGTACAAAATAGATACGAGACTTGGCCGTTGGGGCCACAACGTCTAAAAGAAAAGACATTTCTACTTTTGACTTTACAAGGTTTACAAAGCATCTAAAAGATACATAACCATGAATAAGGTCGGGACAAGTCCCCGCCTTATACAACTACTACACAGTACCAAAAATATATACAAACAACTCGAAAAGCCCCGAATCAACCTGGAGCTCACCAATAGTTTGCAGATGACCCGTACCATACTATGAAGGTCTACTAGCTCCTGTGCCTGAAGCAAGTAAGGCAGGTCCCCCAAGGGACGTCAGTACGAAAGAATGTACTGAGTATGTAAGGCTATAAGTAACGATATGAAATATAGGAACTCAAATGGAATCAAATACAAGTGAATAAATAATACTGATATACCACCGTACTGTATATGTGGAACCATGTACATTACATTCATTTCTTTCCTTTTAACTTTATATCAATAAACATCATACAATGCTCGGGACCAACTGATTAGTGGTAAATAACATTGGGATCGGCTCGAGCTAGGCTTATGCGCCCAGAGCTACCACCCATAAATCAATAAATCAGGTTCGGATCGAGCTAGGTTTTCACCCCCAGAGCTACCCCCTACATCCAATAATCAATCGGGATCAGCTCGAGCTAGGCTTTCGCCCCCAGAGCTACCACCCGTACTCAACCAAATATGCATTACTTCACTTCTTTAATTTTTGTGAGATTGTTACATCGGTGGTCATAACATTATTGGAGATTTGTAACAATAGTCAACAAATAAGAGACACGTACATAAAAATTGCTAACAAACCTGAAATGAGATACTTTAAAACATTTCGGAGTGTAAACAAGTTTGGTAACGATGTGAACAATAGGTGCGGCCAAAGGATACGGAAGAGAGTAACCTTACATACCTTATATGTCCAACAAGTGACTACAAAAATTCAGCTCTTCCTTAAAGTGTTACTCTACAACACAAGTACGTAACGAAGCTAACATTAAAAGCTAATTACATTACAAGTTCACAAGGCGATAATTAGCTACTTGACGGGAAGTAAAAACTATCCAACATCCCAAACACATGGTATATCATTCCACCTTACTTTATACTGCCATATAACTTCATTCCAACCTCTTACAATATAATTTACTTCCCCACAATACCAACAATACCCAAACAGTCCACACATCAATATAGACGTCACAAACCGACAAGATTTCCCACCAAGTGAATACTTCACATTTTTACCTCAATGCAACTCCACATATTTATTCCATCAAGTCACATAAATAGCTTCAAGAATAATATACCAAAAACAGTCCACACAATTTCAGAATTCACTTTAACATAACAAGAAAGTATTTTCCTTTCACTACGCCAAACGTTCCATGCAAAATTACGTATAAACATTTTCACAAATCATACACAAGGAGTAACGAATTAGGTACAGAAAAAAACTTAAACATACTGAATTTCATCCATATAATTCAATTCCTTCAATACCTTATGTCTCCTTTCAAGTTTAAATCACATAGAGGGCAAATCCTTTACCGATTTAGCAAAAGTGGACTGTTTCACAATAAGTGGACTGCTCAACACTTTTTAAACATAACCAACATGATATACACACCCTATTATGCATATAATCTATTAATCTATAAGGTTAAACACTTACCAAGGCTTGGAAGTGGAAGATTTGTCCAAAAATCCTTAAAGAAAATTAGGGTGGCTAGGGTTTGAGAGAGGAAAAATGTTTGATTGAAAATCTGATTTTTGGCAAGTGAAATGTGTTGAAAATAAGCCGAATTTCATCCTTATAGAGTCCCTCCAAATCGCGTCTCTCATGTTAATCCTTAGCCAATTATTTGGTCAAAAAGTCCAAGTATACTTGGTCCATTTTTAAATGGATCATCTCCCTTTTTGGGCCCATGTCATTTTACTTAATTTTGGGCCTCAATTAAGTCCATAAACATAATATTAATTCAGCCCAATAAATTTAGTGAGTAATACACCAACTATCTCAAGTTTAAATAATTCCATAAATGTTAAAGTAGTCAAATAAATTCGAAAATGTACGGGGTGTTACATCCTTCCCCCCTTAGGAACATACGTCCTCGCATGTTAGTAACATTACCCAATCTAAACAAGTTCAAGTCTAAGTTCATTCTTCATATTATGACATACACATAATACTTATATATACTTACTTGTTATTGTTCCAATTCCGCATCTTGAACTTTCTCTTCAGTTTGAAATAAATGCGGGTACTTAGACTTCATCATTTCCTCAGCTTCCCAGGTGATTTCTTCTACCTGCTGATTTTTCAAAGCACTTTTACAGAAGCTACTTATTTATTTCTTAACATCTTAAATTGTCGATCTAGAATAGCAATAGGTATTTCTTCATAGGTTATATCTTCTGTAACTTGTACATCTTCAGTGGGAGAAATATGAGATGGATCTCCTATGCACTTCCGAAGCATTGAAACATGAAACACTGGATGAACTGTGGAGAGTTCTTGGGGTAGTTCTAATTCATATGCAACTTAACCAAATCTTCCAATAATCTTATATGGACCTATAGAACGCGGACTTAGCTTTCCTTTCTTTCCAAATCTCATTACCCCTTTCATTGGTGACACTTTCAAGAATACCCAATCACCTATAGCAAACTCTAGCCCCCTTCTTCTAACATGGGCATATGATTTGTGTCGACTTTGGACCGTTTGTAGCCGCTGTTGTATCACTTTAACCTTCTGCATAGCTTGATGAACAAGATCTGGCCCAAATAAGGCAGTTTCACCCGCTTCAAACCATCCAATTGGTGATCTACACTTTCTTCCATATAAAGCTTCATAAAGCGCCATTTTAATACTTGAATGATAGTTATTATTGTATTCAAATTCAATAAGAGATAAATGATCATCCCAACTACCTTTAAAGTCCAATGTGCAAGCTCGTTGCATATCTTCCAGTGTTTGTATAGTACGTTCAGGTTGTCCATCTGTTTGAGGATGAAAAGCCGTACTTAAATTTACTTGGGTTCCCAAACTCTTCTGAAAAGACTTCCAAAAGTGTGCAGTAAATTGAGCTCCCCTGTCTGATATAATAGAGATTGGAATTCTGTGCAATCGAACCATCTCTTTAATATACAATCTCGCATACTCCTCAGCTGTGTAAGTAGTCTTAAACAGTAGGAAGTGTGCTGACTTGGTAAGCCTGTCAACTATTACCCATATGGAATCAAATTTTCAAAGTGTACGAGGCAAACCTGTGATGAAATCCATGTTGATCATGTCCCACTTCCAAATTGGAAGATTTATACATTGCATATAACCTCCAGTCTTCTGATGCTCTACTTTTACTTGTTGACAATTTGGACATTGGGCTATGAATTCTGCAATGTTCTTCTTCATGTTACCCCACTAATACATTTCTTTCAAATCATGATACATTTTGGTGGCTCCTGGATGAATAGAATATTGTGAATGATGTGCCTCTATCATAATCCATCTCCTTAGCTCATCTACATCAGGTACACACAATCTACTTTGGCATTGAAGCACTCCCTTTTGCGTAAAATCAAATGCCTTTGTCAAACCTTGTTGTACATTCTCCTTCAGCTGTAATAAAATAGGATCCGCATACTGTTTTTCCTTCACTTCAGCTACTAATGCAGATTCTGCCGAATTTTGCACCATAATTTCTTCATTTGGAGTTTCAAGAAGACGAACCTCTAAACTGGCTAGTTGATGTAGATCCTTGACTATACCTTGCTTTTTTGTGAGCTGGCCATCAGTGCTTCCTATTGTTTTGCGGCTTAATGCATCGGCTACTACATTTGCTTTCCCTGGATGATATAAAATATCAATGTTATAATCTTTTAATAGTTCACGCCACCTCCGCTGCCTCAGATTTAGGTCCTTCTGCTTAAAGATATATTGGAAACTCTTATGGTCGATATATATGTCAACATGAACCCCATAAAAGTAGTGGCGCCATATCTTTAAAACAAAAATCACAGCTGCTAGCTCAAGATCATGTGTCGGATAATTTTTCTCATGTGGCCGCAATTGTCTTGAGGCATAAGCTATCACTTTACCATACTGCATCAATACACATCCCAAACCAACTCCTAAAGCATCACAATACACCGTATACCCTTTTGTACCTTCTGGAAGTACCAATACGGGTGTAGAAGTCAACTTACTCTTTAGATTTTGGAAACTCTTTTCACATGCATCGTTCCATTGAAACTTGGTTGCCTTGTGTGTTAACTTTGTAAAAGGTGCATCAATAGAAGAAAATCCTTCAACAAACCTTCTATAATACCTTGCCAATCCAAGGAAACTATGAATCTCTGTAGGCATTATAGGTCTTGGCCAATTCTTCACAGCTTCTATCTTTTGAGTATCAACCCTTATTCCTTCATCTGACACAATATGACCCAAGAATACTATAAATTTTAACCAAAATTCACATTTAGAGAACTTTGCATATAACTTACGATCACGAAGAATCTGTAACACCTGCCGTAAGTGATTAGTATGGTCTTCTTTTGATCTTGAATAAATCAAAATATCATGTATAAACATTGTCACGAACACATCTAAAAATGGCTTGAACACCCTATTCATCAAATCCATAAAAACTACTAGTGCATTTGTTAGCCCAAATGACATAACTAAAAACTCATAATGACCATACCGTGTTCGAAAAGCTGTCTTGGGTATATCTTTTTCTCTAGCCCTTACTTGATGATAACCCGATCTCAAGTCAATCTTTGAGAAACATTTGGCACCCTGTAATTGATCAAACAAATCATCAATTCTGGGGAGGGGATATTTGTTCTTGACTGTTACCTTATTCAGTTTTCGATAATCAATACAAATTCTCAATGTACCATATTTCTTGCGTACAAATAACACTGGTGCACCCCACGGGGACATACTAGGCCTTATGAATCCCTTGTCCAACAAGTCTTTTAATTGCTCCTTCAATTCTCGTAACTCTGTCGGGGCCATTCTATACGGAGGAATAGAGATAGGCTGAGTACCTGGAATCAAATCAATACCAAACTCTACTTCCCATTCTGGAGGCAAACCTGGAAGATCTTCAGGAAATACATCAAGGAATTCATTTACCACCGGAACTGATTGAAGAGTTGGTGGCTTCACATCGTTATCTTGCACTCTTACTAGATGGCATATATACCCTTGGATATCATTTTCTTTACTTTAATATAAGAAATAAATTTACCTCTCGGTGCTCTAACATTACTCGTCCATTCAAGGACGGTCTTTTATGGAAAATGGAAATGTACCTTCTTAATTCGGTAATCTACCGTGGCATAACAAGAAGCCAACCAATCCATACCCATTATAACATCAAAATCTACCATTTATAGCTTAATAAGATCAACTAACGAATCATGATCACAAACAGTCACTATATAATTACGATAGACTCTTTTAGCTACAATAGATTCACCAACTGGTGTAGATACTTCAAATGGCTTAGCTAGTAATTCCAGTGTTCTTTTGAATTTTTCAACAATCAATGGAGTAACATATGATAGGGTAGAGACCGGATCAATCAATGCATATACATTATGTGAAAAGACGGATAATGTACCTGTAACCACATCAGGAGAAGCCTCTAAATTCTGCCGATCCGCTAAAGCATAGGTACGATTCTGGACTCTACTAGAATAAGCTGCTCCTCGAACACCTCTACCACGCCCAGTAAGCTGTACACCCAACAAGGATGATGCAACGGCTGATCCAGTAGGTCGCGCCATACTACCCGTACCTCTCCGTGGGCACTCTCGCATTATGTGCCCCAACATACCACACCAGAAACAAGCATCTGTCCCACACCGACATGCACCTAAATGAAGCTTTCTACAGTGCTGACACAACTGACGAGAAAACCTTGATTGGCTCATTCTTCCTTGTTCTTGATACCCTGCTGTCTGTGAACCTTGAATCCCACTACTTTGCCCAACTTGACTACCTCTAAACCCTCGAAATTGGATGGAGTACCTACTATAGAATAAGAAAATAATGGTCTAGGCGGTCTATTAAAAACCCGAGGCCTAAATTCTCCTTGGGATGCCATGAACTGTCCCATAGGTTTAGCCCTCTTTGATGGTCTTCTTTCAAATTCTTGTGTTCTTCTCCTTTGCCTCTGATCCTCCATCTTCTGTGCAAAAGCTTGTATCTTGGCTATATCTATGTCTCTATTCAAAGCAACAATAGTACAATCCCTAACCAAATATGGATACAATCTATGCACATACCGATGAACTCTATCGTCTATAGTAGCTACTACATTAGGAGCGTACCTGGCCAAAGAGTTAAACCGAAGGATGTACTCTCTGATACTCATATTGCCTTGATGAAGATTTAAGAACTGGTCTGCACGAGCCTCTTGGATCTCATATGGAAGGTAATGATCAAGGAATACCGCTTTGAATTCTTCCCAACTAGCTGGAAGTGCACCGATACCCCTAGATCGTTTCCAATCTTCATACCATAATATAGCCTCTCCTTTTAATCTATATGCTACAAGCTCAACTATTTCTGTACCAGATACATGCATAAC
Source organism: Capsicum rhomboideum (assembly GCA_031232105.1). Lineage (NCBI taxonomy): Eukaryota > Viridiplantae > Streptophyta > Magnoliopsida > Solanales > Solanaceae > Capsicum > Capsicum rhomboideum. The sequence goes on along the minus strand of CP124708.1, from coordinate 43,895,399 downwards.
ATCTAAAGCCCTTTGAATTTGGTCCATAAAGTCTTGTGGGTCTTCATTAAGATCTGACCCGGTGAATGTGGGAGGACCTAATTTAAGAAAATCTTGCGTCCGCCTACTAGCTTCCCTATCTGCATCGTCAATACTTGTAGTTGGACCAGCTTGTCCTTGATTTTTTTCATCAACTATACGAGTCAACATTTGCACCGCATTCCTTAAATCCTGCTCAGTAGCATTAACAGGTGGTTCTGGGGGTACTCCTCTCCTTCTTGGCTCTCCTGGAGGTGGAAGAGTAGAAGAAGCCCGCGATGCAAACTCATTTTCAGCTTCACCTTGATTAACTCATTCAGGTGGTGATTTACTGGTTCCTACTTCGGCAGCCATGTCTCCCTTCTTACCTTTACCCTTGTTTCTCCTTGTAAATGGCATTTTGCTTTACTGAGGAAACAAAAACATAAAACTAATTCAGTGGTTAAGTATGACTTCACCTACAACTTTGGCTCTGTTGCACGATCTAGGAAATGAAGAAAAGAAACAACTCCTAAATGTCCCGTAGCCTCCTACGTATAGATGTGGTGCACAACACATCCATAAGCAAGACTCTACTCAGACACGACTTGGTAGACACCCTAGGGACAACTGCTCTGATACCATTTTTGTCACGCCTCAAATCCCATTGGGGCGGACAGGCACCCATAGCCGTAAAGGCTTGAGACAACCAACCTACGACCGAGTACATTCATATGCATGCCATTAAGTGAACAAAAATTCTGCCATATGTAGATATAATATATCTACAACGGAAGTCATGTAAAGACGTACAACATATATACGAGACTTGGCCGTTGGGGCCACAACGTCTAAAAGAAAAGACACTTCTACGTTTGACTATACAAGGTCTACAAAACATCTAAAAGATACATAACCATGACTAAGTTCGGGACAAGTCCCCGCTTATACAGCTACTACACAGTACCAAAAATATATACAGACGACTCGGAAAGCCCCGAATCAACCTGGAGCTCACCAATAGCCTGCAGATGACCCGTACCCTACTGTGAAGGTCTACTATCTCCTGTGCCTGCAGCAAGTAAGGCAAGTCCCCCAAGGGACATCAGTACAAAAGAATGTACTGAGTATGTAAGGCTATAAGTAACGATATGAACTATAGGAACTCAAATGGAATCAAATACAAGTGAATAGATACTACTGATATACCACCGTACTGTATATATGGAACCATGTACATTACATTCATTTCTTTCCTTTTATCTTTATATCAATAAACATCATACAATACCCGGGACCAACTGATCAGTGGTAAATAACATTGGGATCGGCTCGAGCTAGGCTTATGCCCCCAGAGCTACCTGTAACACCCCGTACTTACCAAACCCTACTTGACGATGTTGAACAATGGATACTTAAGTGTTGAGAGTCAAAGGTATGTATTATGTAATGTTATTGATGATTTAATTGATATTGGGCCTAGTACAAGGGATTAGACCCTCGAGGGAGGTGAAATACCCGTATGTTGTCGAACCTATACGACTACGTGTACATTTATGGAAATATGACAACATGAGAGAATTGATAATTTTTGTATTGAAATTTGTGCATTTAATAAGTCTTGTATTATTGGGCCCAACTATGAAACCCAAAATGAACAAGAAGACATGGCCCAATATAACAATTTGACCCATTCTTCCAATCTTCCATTTGACCAAATCAACCATGCATTTAATGTCAAGAGATGGATAAGAGTGACTTGAGGGACCTATATATATATATAAGGAATTATGCACAAAATTTGGTGGGCTAAAGAAGTCTTGAGCCATTAGGCTCAAGGGAGGCCCAAAAAGACACAAAAGACATGGCCCAAATGAAGGGGAAATGATTCATTCTTATTTTGACCAAATCAAAACATTAAGTATTGACCAAGTGATGGATAAATATGACCATTAAGGGTCTATAAAATTCACCAAAAATCTGATATTTATTCACTTGGTTACACATGCCAAAGTCTAGAAATTTCCACAATATTCTCTCAACTCAAACCCTAAGCCTTCATCCTTTTGGCCAAAGATCATCACTTGGTGAGTATTGGTAAGTGGATATTATTATGGTTTACTATATTTTATGCATGGTATATGGTTTATATCATGTTGGTTATGTTGGTGAAGTGTGAGAAGTTCACTATGTTTAAAACAACTTGTGTTTGCTAAATCGGAGGATGACTTTGCCTTGTAAACTTGAACATGGACTTATGGTCTTAAAGGAAGTGAACATGCTGGAGTTAATATTGACATGTGAGCTGTGATTATATCATTTCCTTTTTTTGTCATGGTGTCTAATGTTTGGAATTTCTATTGTGAAATTGGTTATGGTTTTGGTGACGGATTGGCCGTAAAGTGTCGTTTTGGTGTTGTTATTTGTGTTGTGAGACCATGGATGATTTTTGGCATATAATATGATCAAAATATGTTAAAATAAGTTTGGTTATGATAATGTACCATTCATTGCATAACAAAGACCCCAAAAAGACCATTTCGGACCAAAACGGGCACCCGCCCTCGCAGACGAAGCACCTGCGGGCGCAGGTGCCAACGCAGGTGCCTCTGGATACTGCCAAAGGTCACCTGTGGACGCAGGTCATCCACCTATGGGTGCAGGTGGCTTAGCGGATCGACCCAGAACTCCGAATTGCTTGTTTTTGCATCCCTTTGGCCCCCCGAAACCCCTATACCCTTCATGGATATAATTATCAACTTGTGATGTCGTTTTAATGACTTTAAAGTGTAGTGTGAAGGCATGTTGGACTGTATTAAATATGTATGGTTGTTCATATGTTGTTATGAGGCAAATTGATAAGCATAAATGTTTCAGAATGGAAATGAGAAGGCATCAAGGGTAAGTGTGATGCGAAATGCTATTGTTATACGAAATCTTGGTCAATGTGTGTAATGTTAAGGTGTTGTTGGTATGATAATGCAGTGAGTTGTATTGAAAGGAGTTAAATGAAGTTATATGGCGGTCATATAGTTCATTGTCATTTTGTACGCTTGTACGGTAAATGATCGTTAACAAGAGTTTCATTGTGGACTTGTATTGTAGAGTGAAATATAAGGAAAAAGATGGACTGTTGTGTTCATATATAGACTTGTGTACTCGTACTCGTACTTGGAAGTAAATGTATGTAAGGTTACTCTTCTATATCCTTCTGCAACATATGGTGTTCACATTGTCATAGTACTCGTTCGATCCCGAAATGTGCTAAGGTATTCTAAATCCGGTTGTCAACGGTCACTACCCTATGTTTCTACTCATTGATTGATCATGAATCTCATGTCTCATATTCATGGTTCATGTTCTAAAATCCCAATAATATTATGTTCCAACGTTCCAATAGTGGTTATACTCATATCTATTGTTCGTTGATTATTGTTCTAATGGTCTCGGTGGTGTTATGTTTCAAATGATATTGTGTTTCCAATAATGTTTAATCACATGTCTCTCACTCATTGATTATTGACCGAAAGTTTCATATAAAGTTATGATTATCAATGTATCAATCTCGCACAAGTTAAAGTATCAATCTTATGAGGTATAATGTATCACTCTCATAACTATGAAAAGGGAACAAGACTGTAAAGAAGTGATGCACACATGGTTACTTTATATTTTATTGAGTATGGATCAATCAAAAGGGGCATAAGCTCGGATGGATCAATCCCAACATTATGTTACGGTATTAGTATTATATATATAATTATAGCCCACTGATCAGCTGGATGTCCGGTATATATTATAGCCCACTGATCAGCTGGATGTTCGGTATATATTATAGCCCACTGATCAGCTGGATGTCCGGTATTATTATTATTATTATACATATGACTATTGCCCACTGATCAGCTGGATGTCCAATTTATATTATAGCCCACTGATCAGTTGGATGTCCGGTATTATATTATATGCCACCTATAAGGTGATGAACGGTATTATATTATATGCCACCTATAAGGTGATGAATGGTATTATATTATAAGCCACCTATAAGGTGATGAACGGTATTATATTATATGCCACCTATAAGGTGATGAACGGTATTATATTATATGCCACCTATAAGGTGATAAACGGTATGATATTATAGGCCACCGATAGGGTGATGATCTCATATGGGTAATAAAGGAAGTAATGTGCAAGTTAGTACACCAATCTCTCAAGAGAAAGAAATTAAGTTACATATGTTGGTTGGGGGCAAAAGTACAGGAAAATCATAGATGTAGGGTGGACACGATTCCAAAGTGGTATTCCGTATTCGGTAGATGGCTAGTGTTACTCACATGTACCTTACTCATTGGTAAATGGTGAATCATATGACTCACGCCCATTCTTTGACTCATGATCATTGGCTAGTATGCTAAAAGTTCGATAAGGTTCTAAGGTATCGCATCTCTAGTTGGTGAGAAGTTGCCATTCACATGTGTCTTCTTCATTGTTCATTATACTAAGGTTCCAAAAGTGTTCTATTCTAAAGGGGTTCTATAGTATTCCAACTAAGGTTGATTTATATTGTTATTCATATGTGTTTTACTCCTAGATGAATTATGACCCACCTAGTTCTTATTTATGGACGGAAGTCCTTAGGTTGTCATGATGTTGTAGATCCTAAGAGAACTATCTCAACAAGAGTAATGAGGTAAAGAGAGTCCAATAAGGTTATGTTCAATGGTTCCAATAGAGGTTATTATTCATGTGTCTTGTTCATACATTATTGTCCAATGTTTCCAATAATGTTATATTCCAATAATTTTATGACTACAAATGCATAAATCTCTCAAAAGCAAATGTACCGAGCTCTCACAAGATATGTATCAATCTCTCACAAGTAAATGTACCAATCTCCCAAAAGCAAAGATGTGAAGTAATGTATATTTGTGTTTCAAGTTTTAGGAATGTTTCTATCATCAAGGTACAACTCATAGTATGAAAGACAGAGAAATGAAGTAAAGAATAATGAAAGAAAAGGAAGCAATGTTATGTTATGTTGACCTACCCAAGAGTGGATGTATGTCATTGCCCACCAAAGAGTGGATGTATGTTAACCCACCGAAAGAGTGGATGTATGTTGAATGACTAATAATGATAATGAGCGTTAATCAAAGGAAGAATCCATTGAATAAAGGTATCATATGAAAGATTTTATATGAATAATAAGGATATGATTGATTGATCGAAAATAACAATGACAAAAGAGGAGTACATGGTTCCACATATAAGATGATGTTTATGCATATAAAGTATTCTCTTATAATTATTTCCATTGAAGTTCTTATGTATTGATACAGTTTTCTTACGGCCTTACATACTCAGTACATTCTTTGTACTGACCCCCTCAGGGGATTTACCTTACATGTTGCAGGTGCAGGCACTAGTAGGCCGCCACAGTAGATTGCCAGTTGTTCGCTGATCATTGGTGAGCTCCAGTTAGTTCGGGGCTTCTCCGAGTCACAGTAGATCATACGTTTTGGCATTGTACATATTGTATAGAGCGGGAACTTGTCCCGACCTTTAGTTCGTTTTGGTCAATGCATCTGTTAGAGGCTTTTGTAGACATATGTGGGTATATGGATGTAAGATATGTACGTTCAGTGCGACATGATGGCCCCAACGGCCAATTCTTATATATGTATATGTATGGCATTTTACATTTCTTCAATGACATGAGACAGTATGTTATTCATTTGAGGTTATGCATACGAATGTTCATGAGCAAAGATTGGTTCTCTCGGGCCATATCGGCTCCGGGTGTCAATCACGCCTCGTAGGGGGTTTGGGGTGTGACACTACCACCCATAAATCAATAAATCAGGTTAGGCTCAAGCTAGGTTTTCACCCCCAGAGCTACCCCCTACATCCAATAATCAATCGGAATGGGCTCGAGCTAGGCTTTCGCCCCCAGAGCTACCACCCGTACTCAACCAAATATGCATTACTTCACTTCTTTAATTTTTGTGAGATTGTTACATCGGTGGTCATAACATTATTGGATATTTGGAACAATAGTCAACAAATAATAGACATATAAATAACAATTGATAACAAACCTGAAATGAGATACTTTAAAACATTTCGGAGTGGAAACAAGTTTGGTAACGCTGTGAACAATAGGTGCGGCCAAAGGATACGGAAAAGAGTAACCTTACATACCTTATCTTTACAACAAGTGACTACAACAATTCAGCTCTTCCTTAAAGTGTTACTCTACAACACAAGTACGTAACGAAGCTAACATTAAAAGCTAATTACATTACAAGTTCACAAGGCGATAATTAGTTACTTGACGGGAAGTAAAAACTATCCAACATCCCAAGCACATGGTATATCATTCCACCTTACTTTATAATACCATATAACTTCATTCCACCCTCCTACGATACAATTTACTACCCCACAACACCAATAATACCCAAACAGTCCACACATCAACATAGACGTCACAAACCGACAAGATTTCCCACCAAGTGAATACTTCACATTTTTACCTCAATGAAAATACACATATTTATTCCATAACACATAAATACCTTCCACAAAAATACACCAAAAATAGTCCACACAATTTCAGAATTCACTTTAACATAACAAGAAAGTATTTTCCTTTCACTACGCCAAACGTTCCATGCATAATTACGTATACACATTTTCACAAGTCATACACAAGGAGTAACGAATTAGGTACAGCACAAAACTTAAACATACTGAATTTCATCCATATAATTCAATTCCTTCAATACCTTATGTCTCCTTTCAAGTTTAAACCACATAGAGGGCAAATCCTTTACCGATTTAGCAAAAGTGGACTGTTTCACGATAAGTGGACTGCTCAACACTTTTTAAACATAACCAACATGATATACACACCCTATTATGCATATAATATACTATAAGGTTAAACACTTACCAAGGCTTGGAAGTGGAAGATTTGTCCAAAAATCCTTAAAGAAAATTAGGGTGGCTAGGGTTTGAGAGAGGAAAAAATGTTTGATTGAAAATCTGTTTTTTGGCAAGTGAAATGTGTTGAAAATAAGCCGAATTTCATCCTTATAGAGTCCCTCCAAATCTCATCTCTCATGGTCATCCTTAGCCAATTATTTGGTCAAAAAGTCCAAGTATACTTGGTCCATTTTTAAATGGATCATCTCCCTTTTTGGGCCCATGTCATTTTACTTAATTTTGGGCTTCAATTAAGTCCATAAACATAATATTAATTCAGCCCAATAAATTTAGTGGGTAATACACCAACTATCTCAAGTTTAAATAATTCCATAAATGTTAAGGTAGTCAAATAAGTTCGAAAATGTACGGGGTATTACACCCATGAGATGTCAACTAATAAGAATCCATATATATAAGTATGATTATAGTATTAGATATGATTTGAGGTCTTAAGAAGTCCCTAACACCTAGTTGGATTGAAAACTCCTTTTTCCAACCAAGTTCTAGTGTAAGATTCTTCTGGGGTCAACTTCAATCGGTCATTTCTCCTATTATATGCAGAGTTAGGTGGCCTAATTCCTACCATATTAAAGGTATTTGAATCCTTTTTACAATACCACCAACCTTTTGTAAATATAATATTGGAATAAAAGGTTATGGGCGTTTTAGTGAGGCACTTTCAAGCTGCTAGTGGCGATGACTCAGGCGATAACTCATCGCTAAGACCCTACAACTCGTAGCTAGAGTCTATGAGTCATTCTAAGACTCATTACCACTATATATACAAGTTCTATAAAGGTTTTGGAATGATGATTCAAGACACTACTCATCCCCTGACCAAACAGATCATCACCAGATTCATTGGGACCGACACCAACAAGTTTTTAGGCAATTTTAAAAGGGTTGTTTGGTCTTTTCCCACTCTTTTAACACCAAAACTATGCCGTTTCACTTGTTATAAGAGGGATAATTTGATTTAATCTCTCCAACCCCCTTATTATTTTCCCCAAGTTCATTCTAAGTCAAAAAAGAAGCGATTCAAGTCTCTCTCTTAAGCAAGAACCTAGGATTCATCTTCAAGCTCAAATTCTCGAAACTTTAGTTCAAGAATCTTGAGTAATTAGCTTTGTGGGTATTCAATTAGGCATTCCTTTCACCCTTATGCCCAAAACCTAGTTTTAAAATATAGATTTAAGTTATGATTTTATGAACTCATGATCTAGCGTTCACACCTAATTATGCTAAATTCTTGAATTTCAGTTCCCTCATGTTATTTTATTATTATGGTTACCATTCAAAGTTATTATGTATGATTTCCATGGCTTTAATTTATTTATTCTAATACTAGAAGAATTATACCTGTTTTATAGACTTTAGCCTCTTTCAAAAATGAATTATTCATGATTTGATGAATTTCAGTAAATTGGGATCTTAAACATCTTATGATCATTAACATTAGTCTATGTATGTTTTAAATAAGGTTTTTGCATATATTGGCGTGTTATGAACACACGATTCCAGATTCTTGAATAATTAGCATGAAACACCTATTTGAAGCATGATTTCAGACAAGTATTCAATATACCATGCTTATCATTATTTCCAGAGATAGTAATTGCATATAACTAGTTCCATGATTTGAGTCATTTACAGTTATTGAACTATTTTATGTATTTTACTTAACTTATGGTATAAATATAAGAATATGTATATGATTATGGGAGTAATACTTAGCACCAAGTTGGACTTGGGTTCAGCATATCCAAGTCCCAAGACTACGTACCATCATAGGTTAAGGGGTCCCCGCCAGTTTAGAATGTCTCCCTTAGCCCGAATGGGCTCATAAGGGAATTAACGCCAGTCATGGTTTTTACCCTTGGGAAGGTATACAACACCCCCCAACTTAGGTTACAAGTTGGATTCCATGGTTGCTCATATAGTCTATATCTGTTATGAGATTATCCCACAACTTCAGACTCAGTATTTATACATGACCCTCAGCTTAATTTTACTTGCTTTTTTACTATGACTTTTGAGATTATCATTTCATATCTGTATATCATATTTCACATAGGGTCATTGTACTAGAATTTAGCTCTTTGTATTTAGTTTGCATTCAGTACAGTTTTACATCATGTTAAACATTAGTTTTAAATCATTTGAAATGTTTATGCTTCTACAACCTTCGTTGATAAAGAATATCAATATCATAGTCTTTTAAAAGCTCTAACCATCTTCGTTGCCTCAAATTGAGTTCCTTCTGATTAAAAAGATATTGAAAACTTTTGTGATCCATATAGATATCAACATGAACTCCATACAAATAATGACGCCATATCTTTAAAGCAAAAACTACCGCTGCCAATTCAAGACCATGAGTGGGATAATTTTTCTCATGTGGCCGCAACTGTCGTGAGGCATATGCTATGACATTACCGTGCTGCATCAATACACATCCGAGGCCAACCCCGGAAGCATCACAATACACTACATAACCTTTGGTACCTTCGGGAAGTACTAAAACTGGTGTGGAGGTTAATTTATCTTTCAACTTTTGGAAACTTTTCTCGCACGCATCATTCCACTGAAATTTTACTGCCTTATGTGTAAGCTTTGTTAATGGTGCAACAATGGAGGAAAAACCTTCCACAAATCTTCTGTAATAACCTGCCAGTCCAAGAAAACTATGGATTTCTGTGGGTGTCATAGGTCTTGGCCTATTTTTCACTACTTCAATATTCTATGTATCAACCTGTATCCCTTCATCTGACAGAATGTGGCCCAAGAATGCAACTGATTTTAACAAAAACTCATATTTGGAGAACTTTGCATACAACTTATGCTCACGGAGAATCTGTAACACCTACCGTAAGTGATTAGCATGGTCCTCTGGTGATCTTGAATAAACCAGGATGTCATCTATAAATATTGTGACGAACACGTCCAGAAATAGCTTAAACACCCCATTCATCAAATCCATGAACACAACTGGTGCATTTGTTAGTCCAAATGACATAACTAAAAATTCATAATGGCCATACCATGTTTGGAAAACTGTTTTAAAGTCTTCCCATTTTGGTGGATTTGCACCAACATCACGGGATTTCTTCCAATCCTCGTACCACAATATTGCCTCTCCTTTCAATCTGTACGCAGCAAGTTCAACTGTCTCTACCCCCGTCACGTGCATAACTTCCAAGGCCCTCTAAATTTGATCCACAAAGTCCTGTGGATCTGCTTTCGAATCTGACCCAGTGAATATAGGAGGGTCCTGTTTCAGAAAATCCTGTGTTCTGCGACTCGCCACTCTAGCCGCATCATCATCATGTGTCATTGTACCAGCGCGTCCTTGACTTTGTGCTGCCACTAACTGTGTCAACATATGAACTGCATTTCTCAGATCCTGATCTGTGGCATTCATTGGCGTTTCTGCGGGTACTTCTCTACCAATCGGCTCTTCTGGAGTTGGAAAAGTAGACGAAGACAGCAATGAAATTTCAGCATTTGTTCCACCTTGACTGGCTTGGTCAGGTGGCAATTTACTCATTCCTTCTTCAACAGGCACATCTACCTGCTTCCCTTTACCTCTACCACTTCTCGTAAGTGGCATTTTGACTATACCAAAGAAAAACAATTACCATGATCAGCTACAATTCAACTTACAACACTAGCTCTATTGCACGATCTAGAAGTGAAGAAAATAAACAATATCCTAAATGTCCCATATCCTCCTACTTATAAATGTGGTGCACAACACATCGATAAGTAAGACTCTACTCATACACGGCTTTGTAGATACCCTTAGAACGACCTGCTCTGATACCACTTTTGTCACACCCCGAATCCTATCGGGACGGATTGGCACCCGTAGCCGACATGGCCCAAGAGAACCAAGCTTTGCTTCTATTCATTCATATGCATGTCATAGGCAACACCACCATTACGTAAGAACATGAAAGGCGAAATACGGAAAAACATGGAACATGGGAAATATATATATATACATATGTGAAACTTGGCAGTTGAGGCCATCAGGTTAAAACGTCATATACCACCTTACATTCATACACCCACACATGTCTACAAAAGCCTCTACATAGACATTTACCAAAACCAACTGAAAGTCGGGACAAGTCCAAGCTTTAGATAACATATACAACACCAAAACATATGTGCAACTGTGACTCGGAGAAGCCCCAAACTAACTGGAGCTCACCAACGATCCGCAACAACTGGCAACCTACTGTGGAGGCCTACTAGTACCTACGCCTGCATCAAGTAAGGTAAATTCCCCAAGAGGGGTCAGTACAAAGAATGTACTGAGTATGTAAGCCCATATGAAACTTGTATGATATGTAAATATGTCAATGAACTCAAATACAAATGAATGAGCAATATGGATAAGGCACTATACTGAACTTTGGAAACCATGTATATTGCTTTCATTACTTTCTTTGTATCTTTGCTTCTATGATTATTCATCTTGCTTGTGACCTGTGATACCCGGGCTCCGACTGAACAGTGGGTTTTAACATAACATATCGTTATGTTGGGATCAGCTCGATCTAGGCTTATGCCCCTAGAGCTGCAACCCATGAATTAATATATATCGAGATCGGCTCGAGCTAGGTTATTACTTCTAGGACTGCCACCCATAAACCAATATTTCAGGTTCGGCTTGAGCTAGGTTATTACCCCTAGAGCTGCCCCCCTGCCAGGATCGATTCGAGCTAGGCGTATGCCTCTAGGACTGCCCCCTGATCTAACAAATCTCAAGATTGTCTTGAGCTAGGCATTTTCCCCCAAAGCTGCCACCCATATTTGAGTATTGACTACATATACATTACTTCATTCATTACTTTGAGATTGATACAATGATAGTTATAATTTTCTTTGAAGCTTTGGAACATTAACCAATGAGTGAGAGACATGTAAATAAACATTGTTGGAATCATAACCTTATTGGAAACATAACACCGTTGGAACCATTGGACAAATAATCAATGAACAGGATACATGAGTATAACCACTATTGGAACTTTGGAACGTAACCTTATTGGGATTTTGGAAAATTATTCATGAATATGAGACATGAGATTCACAATTGATCAATGAGTAGGAACTATATGATAATGACAATTGATAATTGCATATAGGATACCTTAGCACATTTTGGTATGGGACAAGCATAATGTCAATGTGAATACTATTTGCCGCAGAAAGATACGGACAGATTAACCTTATATACCTTGTATTCTCAATACGAATATACAATATTAGATGCATATACAATAGTCCCGATCCTTCATTATGTTTCACTCTACAACACAAATACATAACGGAATTGACATTAACCACCAACTACCTTACAAATGCATATAACGTCAATGAGTAAATTTTTGCCTTTAAAATGTCATTTCCCCCTTGACAATACCATTGATGAAATTATCATACCAATAATCCCACAATATTCCATACATTGACCAATACATGATAATCAATAACATTTCACCACAACACTTCTCCTTTACACTTTCTCATCCACACCATATCACAAATAATCCATTAATTCACCTTAATACACTTCATAGCACATATCGGCCAAAATCCCATAATTTACACTTACAGAAAAACAACAAGTTTAATAACAAAATCACACCATACATGTTCATATTTTATCCATACCATGCTCTTTCATCAAAGTCACAAGTCATATTTCAAACTTAAATCTCATGGATCACAAATCTTTTACAAAAACACAAAGTACCATGTTCAACACTTCCAAGCATAACCAACATGATTTACATACTCTCCAATGCATATAATAGATTAATCCATAACAATAATCACTTACCCAAGCTTGAAAAATGATGATCTTGCTCCAAAAGTAGGCTTTGAGAGAAAAATAGATGAGAAATATCTAGAAAGCATGAGAGTTTTCAATGAATAAAATATGATTTTTTGGTCCCTTTTATAAGCCTTTAAGTCCACCCTTAGCCATTAAATGTGGTGTTCTAGAAGGTCAAGGCAAGAATGGGTCTTTTGACCCATTTTGGCCCATGTTTTCTTCTCATTTTGGGCCTTTTATTGAGCCCAATTCACTTAACCCAATAAAATAAATAATTTCTCGTGTTTAAATCATCTCATACATTTTTCAATAATATTCCCACTCACACTATTCATATCCGTAGCCTCAATCCCCAAAACAAGTGATTCTAGCCACGTATGGCTCATTTTGACCACAAGGGTAAAACCGTCATTTTGATGCCAAATTCGTTCACGAGTAATTTTACCATACCAATATAATATTTCATTCATTCCATGTATATACTCGTGGTTGTATAAGAAACGTGGCAAAAATCGGCTCGGTACGTCCCCGGACACCCTTGGGACTTAAGAATTTTCCAACTTTTGAAAAAGTGGAAAAACCAGCCTGGTACGCCCTTGGGCGCGCCAGCTTGCTGCCTGTGGGATAAAATTTTTAGCCCAGAGCGGCGTGGTACGCCCTCTGGCGCGCTATAGCCTTAGTTTTGTTGAAAATTTCATTTTTTGACTTTTCTTCGCGGATTTGGTTAGATACGTCAAGTCCTATTCTTTAACTTACTTCTTACCCTTAATATCTTTTGTTTAGAGGTCCTCTTAGCCTCATTTTGAACCCCACAAATTTTCCACAAAAATCACAAAACACCTCCTACGAAGGGCTAATCACATGTACGAGGCCAAATTTCAATTTTCTCATTATTAACATTACCAAATACATACTTATAGCTCTCGACACCTAAGTAAACATTATTGAATGTCGTCAAGTAGGGTTGGGAAGGTACGGGGTGTTACATTATTCCCCCCTTAGGAACATTCGTCCTAGAATGTTAATAGTATTGTTTCATTTACAACAATTGCATCTCTATACTAGCATATATATACATAAACACTTAAGGCTCATGGATACTTACTTGTTATTGATCCACTTCCGCACTTTAAACTTCTTCATCCATTTGAAATAGATGGGGGTATTTGGATTTCATCATTTCTTGCACTTCCCATGTGATCTCCTCTAATTGTTGATTTCTCCAAAGGACTTTTACGGAAGCTATGTCCTTATTCCTCAACCTCTTTATTTGTCGATCTAGGATAGAAATGGGTACCTCTTCGTAAGTAAGATCCTCCGTAACTTGAACATCTTTAACGGAAACAACACGGGATGGATCCCCTATGCACTTTCGAAGTATCGACACATGAAATACGGGATGGACTGAGGAAAGTTCTTGAGGTAGTGCTAATTCATACGCAACTTGCCCAAATCTTCTAATAATTTCATATGGGCCTATGTAACGTGGACTCAATTTCCCTTTCTTTTCGAATCGCATTACCCCTTTTATCGGTAACACCTTTAAAAATACCCAATCACCTATGGAAAATTTAAGCCCTCTTCTTCTAACATCAGCATATGACTTGTGGCGACTTTGGGCCATTTGTAACCGTTGTTGGATCACTTTAACTTTCTCCATAGCCTGATGAACAATATCGGGTCCAAGTAAAGCAGTTTCACCTGCTTCAAACCATCCAATTGGTGATCTACATTTCCTTCCGTACAAGGCTTCATAATGTGCCATTTTAATACTTGAATGATAGCTGTTTTTGTAAGTAAATTCAATAAGAGGCAAATGGTCATCCCAACTGCCTTGAAAATCTAACGTACAAGCTCGTAGCATATCTTCAAGTGTCTGAATAATATGTTCTGCTTGTCCATCAGTCTGAGGATGGAAAGCCGTACTCAAATTCACCAGTGTACCTAAACTCTACTGGAAAGATCTCCAAAAGTGCGCTGTGAACTGTGCTCCTCTGTCTGATATAATGGAAAGTGGAATACCATGCAACCGCACTATTTCTCTAACATACAATTTCGCATACTCTTCAGCTGTATAGGTGGTCTTGACTGGTAGGAAATGCGCTGACTTGGTAAGCCTGTCCACTATAACCCATATAGAATCAAATTTCCATAATGTATGTGGCAAACCTGTAATGAAGTCCATATTAATCATATCCCATTTCCAGACTGGAAGATTGATACATTGCATATAACCTCCCAGTTTTTGATGTTCTACTTTCACTTGTTGACAGTTCGGGCATTGAGCGACAAACTCTGTAATGTTCCTCTTCATATTTCCCCACCAGTACACTTCTTTTAAATCATGGTACATTTTAGTATCACCCGAATGAATAGAATAGCGCGAATGATGCGCCTCTGTCATTATTCGTGTCCTCAGCTCATCTACATCCGGTACACATACTCTTCCTTGACATTGAAGTACCCCTTCTTGTGTTAGATCAAATGCCTTTGTCAAATTCTGCTGTACATTTTCCTTTAGCTGCAATAACATAGAATCCGCAAACTGCTTCTCTTTCACTTCAGCTATTAAGGACGATTCTGCTACATTTGGCACAATAACCCTTTCACTTGGAGATTCTATAAGGCGAACTTCCAAGATGGCTAATTGATGTAAATCTTTGATTATCTCTTACTTCACAGTCAACTGGCCACAAGTGCTTTCTACTGTCTTGCGGCTCAATGCATCAGCTACCACATTTGCTTTGACTGGATGATAAAGAATATCAATATCATAGTCTTTTAAAACCTCTAACCACCTTCGTTGCCTCAAATTGAGTTCCTTCTGATTAAAAAGATATTGAAAACTTTTGTGATCCATATAGATATCAACATGAACTCCATACAAATAATGACACCATATCTTTAAAGCAAAAACTACCGCTGCCAATTCAAGATCATGAGTGGGATAATTTTTCTCATGTAGCCACAACTGTCGTGAGGCATATGCTATGACATTACCGTGCTGCATCAACACACATCCGAGGCCAACCCCGGAAGCATCACAATACACTACATAACCTTTGGTACCTTTGGGAAGTACTAAAACTGGTGTGGAGGTTAATTTATCTTTCAACTTTTGGAAACTTTTCTCGCACGCATCATTCCACTGAAATTTTACTGCCTTATGTGTAAGCTTTGTTAACGGTGCAACAATGGAGGAAAAACCTTCCACAAATCTTCTGTAATAACCTGCCAGTCTAAGAAAACTATGGATTTCTGTGGGTGTCATAGGTCTTGGCCTATTTTTCACTGCTTCAATATTCTGTGTATCAACCTGTATCCCTTCATCTGACAGAATGTGACCCAAGAATGCAACTGATTTTAACAAAAACTCATATTTGGAGAACTTTGCATACAATTTATGCTCACGGAGAATCTGTAACACCTACCGTAAGTGATTAGCATGGTCCTCTGGTGATCTTGAATAAACCAGGATGTCATCTATAAATATTATGACGAACACGTCCAGAAATAGCTTAAACACCCCATTCATCAAATCCATGAACACAACTGGTGCATTTGTTAGTCCAAATGACATAACTAAAAATTCATAATGGCCATACCATGTTTGGAAAACTGTTTTAAAGTCTTCCCAATTTGGTGGATTTGCACCAACATCACGGGATTTCTTCCAATCCTCGTACCACAATATTGCCTCTCCTTTCAATCTGTACGCAGCAAGTTCAACTGTCTCTACCCCCGTCACGTGCATAACTTCCAAGGCCCTCTAAATTTGATCCACAAAGTCCTGTGGATCTGCTTTCGGATCTGACCCAGTGAATATAGGAGGGTCCTATTTCAGAAAATCCTGTGTTCTGCGACTCGCCACTCTAGCCGCATCATCATCATGTGTCATTAGACCAGCGCGTCCTTGACTTTGTGCTGCCACTAACTGTGTCAACATATGAACTGCATTTCTCAGATCCTGATCTGTGGCATTCATTGGTGTTTCTGCGGGTACTTCTCTACCAATCGGCTCTTCTGGAGCTGGAAAAGTAGACGAAGACAGCGATGAAATTTCAGCATTTGCTCCACCTTGACTGGCTTGGTCAGGTGGCAATATACTTATTCCTTCTTTAGAAGGCACATCTACCTGCTTCCCTTTACCTCTACCTCTTCTCGTAAGTGGCATTTTGAGTATACCAAAGAAAAACAATTATCACGATCAGATACAATTCAACTTACAACATTGGCTCTATTGCACGATCTAGAAGAGAAGAAAATAAACAACATCCTAAATGTTCCATATCCTCCTACTTATAAATGTGGTGCATAACACATCGATAAGTAAGACTCTACTCAGACACGACTTTGTAGACACCCTTAGATCGACCTGCTCTGATACAACTTTTGTCACGCCCTGAATCCCATCAGTACGGATTGGCACTATTAGCCTACATGGCCCAAGAGAACCAAGCTTTGCTTCCATTCATTCATATGCATGTCATAGGCAACACCACCATTACGTAAGAACATGAAAGGCGAAATACGAAAAAACATGGAACATGGGACATATATATATATACATATGTGAAACTTGGCCGTTGAGGCCATCAAGTCAAAACATCATATACCACCTTACATTCATACACCCACACATGTCTACAAAAGCCTCTACATAGACATTTACCAAAACCAACTGAAAGTCGGGACAAGTCCCCGCTTTAGACAACATATACAACACCAAAATATATGTGCAACTGTGACTCGAAGTAGCCCTGAACTAACTGGAGATCACCAATGATTCGCAACAACTGGTAACCTACTGTGGAGGCCTACTAGTACCTGCGCCTGCAGCAAGAAAGGTAAATTCCCCAAGAGGGGCCAGTACGAAGAATGTACTGAGTATGTAAGGCCATATGAAACTTGTATGTTATGTAAATATGTCAACAAAATCAAATACAAATGAATGAGCAATATGGATAAGACACTATACTGAAATTTGGAAACCATGTATATTGCTTTCATTACTTTCTTTGTATCTTTGTTTCTATGATTATTCATCTTTGCCTGTGACCTGTGATACTCGGGCCCCAAGTGAACAGTGGGTTTTAACATAACATATCGTTATGTTGGGATTGGCTCGAGCTAGGCTTATGCCCCTAGAGCTGCCACCCATGAATTAATATATATCGAGATCGGCTCGAGCTAGGTTATTACCTTCAGGACTACCACCCATAAACCAATATTTCAGGTTCGGCTCGAGCTAGGTTATTACCCCTAGAGATGCCCCTTGCCAGGATCGGTCCGAGCTAGGCGTATACCTCTAGGACTGCCCCCTAATCCAACAAATCTCGAGATTGGCTTGAGCTAGGCATTTGCCCCCAAAGCTTCCACCCATACTTGATCATTGACCACATATGCATTACTTCATTCATTACTTTGAGATTGATACAATGATAGTTATAACTTTCTTTGAAGCTTTGGAACATTAACCAATGAGTGAGAGACATGTAAATAAACATTGTTGGAATCATAACCTTATTGGAAACATAACACCATTAGAACCATTGGACAAATAATCAATGATAAGGATACATGAGTATAACCACTATTAGAACTTTGGAACGTAACCTTATTGGGCTTTTGGAACATTATTCATGAATATGAGACATGAGATTCAGAATTGATCAATGAGTAGGAACTATATGATAATGACCATTGATAATTGCATATAGGATACCTTAGCACATTTCAGGATGGGACAAGCATAATGTCAATGTGAATACTATTTGGCGCAGAAAGATACGGACAGATTAACCTTACATACCTTGTATTCTCAATATGAATATACAATCTTAGATGCGTATACAATAGTCCCTCTCCTTCTTTATGTTTCACTCTACAACACAAATACATAACGGAATTGACATTAACCACCAACTACCTTACAAATGCATATAACATCAATGAGTTACATTTTTGCCTTTAAAATGTCATTTCCCCCTTGACAATACCATTGATGAAATTATCATACCAATAATCCCACAATATTCCATACATTGACCAATATATGATAATCAATAACATTTCACCACAACACTTCTCCTTTACACTTTCTCATCCACACCATATCACAAATAATCCATCAATTCACCTTAATACACTTCATAGCACATATTGGCCAAAATCCCATAATTTACACTTATAGAAAAATAAAAAGTTTACTAACAAAATCACACCATACATGTTCATATTTTATCCATACCATGCTCTTTCATCAAAGTCACAAGTCATATTTCAAACTTAAATCTCATGGATCACAAATCTTTTACAAAAACACAAAGTACCATGTTCAACACTTCCAAGCATAACCAACATGATTTACATACTCTCTCATGCATATAATATATTAATCCATAACAATAATCACTTACCCAAGCTTGAAAAATGATGATCTTGCTCCAAAAGTGGGCTTTGAGTTCTTAGGGTTTGAGAGAAAAATAGATGAGAAATATCTAGAAAGCATGAGAGTTTCCAATGAATAAAATATGATTTTTTTGGTCCCTTTTATAAGCCTTTCAGTCCATCCTTAGCAATTAAATGTGGTGTTCTAGAAGGTCAAGGCAAGAATAGGTCTTTTGACCCATTTTGGCCCATGTTTGCTTCTCATTTTGGGCCTTTTATTGAGCCCAATTCACTTAACCCAATAAAATAAATAATTTCTCGTGTTTAAATCATCTCATACATTTTTCAATAATATTCCTACTCACACTATTTATATCCGTAGCCTCAATCCCCAAAACAAGTGATTCTAGCCACGTATGGCTCATTTTGACCACAAGGGTAAAACCGTCATTTTGATGCCAAATTCGTTCACGAGTAATTTTACCATACCAATATAATATTTCATTCATTCCATGTATATACTCATGGTTGTATAAGAAACGTGGCAAAAATCGGCTCGGTACGTCCCCGGACACCCTTGGGACTTAAGAATTTTCCAACTTTTGAAAAAGTGGCAAAACCAGCCTGGCACGCCCTTGGGCGTGCCAGCTTGCTGCCTGTGGGATAAAATGTTTAGCCCAGAGCGGTGTGGCATGCCCTCTGGAGCGCTACAGCCTTAGTTTTTTTTGAAAATTCCATTTTTCGACTTTTCTTCGCTGGTTTGGTTAGATACTTCAAGTCCTATTCTTTAACTTACTTCTTACCCTTAATATCCTTTGTTTAGAGGTACTCTTAGCCTCATTTTGAACCCCACAAATGTTCCACGAAAATCACAAAAAACCTCCTAAGAAGGGCTAATCACATGTATGAGGCCAAATTTCAATTTTCTCATCATTAACATTACCAAATACATGCTAATAGCTCTCGACACCTAAGTAAACATTATTGAATGTCGTCAAGTAGGGTTGGGAAGGTACGGGGTGTTACACCAACATTGCATTCTATTCATATGTATTGATTAGGGATATCTGGGGGTCATATTCCGTCTATCTATAGTCAATATTAGTAGAGGCTTCGTAGATAGTCAGTCAGAGTTGTTGCATTTAGTTCTAGTTTCTCTTTATTTCAAATTATAGTTATTGTAAAACTTTTAACAAAGATGTATTGAACCAGTTTATTTCATGAATAAGCTTCCGCTCTGTGTTTTTAGCTCTTATATATGTTTAGTTTCTCATGTACTATTACAATACCATGGGTTAGCATGGGATCACTTATGGTTTTAAGCACCATGTTGCAACTATGGGGTAGTCTCAGGTCATGACAACTAACTTTTCCTCTATGGATAAAAGACTTAATGATATCCATTTCATATTAAACATAATACAAGAAGCTCTTATGACTGTTTGTATAATCCACTGCTTATCCAGGAAGAAATTTTTTTATTTTGGAGTTTGGAAAAATGATTTAATATTAATTATGAAATTTATAAGTAGAAGTCCAGGGCAACTTTGATATCTAAAAAAAACTAGATACTAAATACTTTTATACTATACTATAGTCAAGCAATCTAGGAACAACATCTCTTCTACATGTAATCAACGTAGAATATTACACCTAATTATGTACAATAAGAGATAATTGATTCTTTTAGGGGTTACTAGGTACTTATACAACTGAGCTATCTTATTTGAGAATAGATAGATCCAAAAGACGATCATTATCTTTACAAATATCAACAATAATTTCTTATTCAAAAAATATCTTAAGGAAGAAATTGTTGAGTCTTGCAATATCGGGTGAGGCCTTTGCTTAAGAGAATTCTTTTTGGATTTTTTGCAAAAGCTTGAGATTCTCTCATCAAGGATGATGTATATATATGATAAGCATTGGGAGATAAGATTCCTCATTGGTGGATGCTGCCAAGGATCACTTAACTTTCATCCCACTAATATGCTGACACTGTCTAGAGAGTACTGGACAGCTGACACATAAGACAAATGCATGCAACTGTAAAACTGTGTACTAAGACACCAGTTGATATAACTGGTCCTTAGACTAGGTTAGGTAGTCACTAAAACATAAATCATGAAAGAAGGGCATGGACCAGGTTCTAGTGATGAAGTTTTTCAATCATCAAACATGAGCATAATAAGAACAAGCATGGAACCCAACAATTTGGTTATCAATAATAATTATCACATGAATTGCTTAAATTAGTATGAGAATGCATATTTTTTAAAAAAATTGTTAGTCTTGAATCATAGGAAAGTCATCTCTTTTACTTTAGCATTTATCACCCTAGATTTTGTCATACCTCGAATCCTATCGAGATGGATAGGCATCCGACGCTCTAAAGACCCAAGAGAACCAACTTATAACTTGTGCTTTCTATGCGTATAACTATGATAGCATGAAGCTTTGACAGATATGTATAAGCTATAGTAATGATAAAAGACCAATATAAATAGGCCTAAAACGTAAATATATATGACTTGGCCATCCAAGCCACAATCATTTTAGGTGAAAAAACATAAATGCACTATAAAATTAGTCTACAAAGCCTCTATAAGATAAAAAAAACTTGGTTTGGGTCAGGATAGGCCCTGCATTAACCTTAACTACTATATAATATAACAATATATATACCAAAGACTCGGTAAAGCTTCGAATCAACCTAGAGCTCACCAACAATATTTGAGTGTCCTGTGCTCCTACTAAGGAGGTCTAGTAGTTGGATACCAGTACCTGTGCCATGAACACAGTGTCCCTATAAGGGTCTTCAGTACGAAAGAATGTACTGAATATGTAATGCATAAAGTGACCATATGTAAGACAAGAGATCAAATAAAATCAGGTATCAATGTATAACTGTATAGGTAAAGATAAAAGTCTACCTTTTCTTACACTTATGGGATAACATACATTACATTCTTTTCTTTAATTTTTTCTTTTTTTTTTATAAACTTTGTAAGTCATATAATACAAATGACAAGCTAATCAGTGGTAAAAGAAGATGACCTATGCTAGGCATTTTAACCCCTAGAATACGGTCCTCATAAATACACAATTTGGGATTGACCCATTCTAGGATTTTGCCCATAGGATACCACCCATAAATATTTAAATCAGGATCAACCCTTGCTAGGCCTCGTCCCTGGAATACCACTTATAAGTACATGCACTTTACTTTGTTTCTTTAATCTTCGAGATTGTTCTTTTGGTGGTCATAACATTTTTGATCTTTGGAACTATAGATATGTGAAAAAAAAATTAGGGTAGTAACCATGATGTATGGAACAAATGTAACATTAATGTAGTAATTAAGAACTTATACCACACAATGAACCTTGTTTGACCTAAGGAATAACTCGTAGAACTTGCTGTTGAGAATAACTTTATCATACTGGTACTTGGAAGAATAGATAGAAAAATATAGTGTGATGACCACATATGAAGTACTTTAACACACTTGAGAGACCATGGGTGATCTTAGGCGTATTTATACACATATGAAGTACTTTAACACACTATGTGCATTTAACCTG
Organism: Capsicum rhomboideum; assembly: GCA_031232105.1. NCBI lineage: Eukaryota > Viridiplantae > Streptophyta > Magnoliopsida > Solanales > Solanaceae > Capsicum > Capsicum rhomboideum. Next base: position 43,872,584 of record CP124708.1, on the reverse strand, counting down.
ACCACATATGGTGATTATTTGTATGACTATGAGTGGATAAACACCATTTTTCTAGGGTTTAGGCTACAACATGATTGTTTAATTATTATTTTATAGTTGGTTTATATGTTTGTCAAGTTATGTGATTATTCTTGTATTCTTGTTTTACTATTCTAAAGCATCATGAACTTTAGGATAAATTTAAGTTGAGTGCAGGATGGAATGAAAAATGTAGTGAGTGTGGATCCTGTCTTTAATTGTTAGATACTAATTGTTAAAGGATGACTAGCGGTTAGGATAGAGATATACCTAAACACCCCACTTGGTTAATGAAATGGGAAGATAGTTTAATGCATCCGAATTAATGACTCATATCCCCACTCAACGATGTAGTTGTGAGATTAATTTGGGTAGATGACTTAGAGGATAACCATTCCCAAGTTGTAATATCAACCCCGTAGATCAATAATCATGATAAACACCAACACTGGATAGAAACCATAGTTATGCTTGAATGTGAATTTCATATCACTGTTATTTATATTCATTAGTTTATAAAACAACACTCAAACTCTTCTTGGTTACAAATTGCACTTGTTTAACTTAAATAGTAATAATTAAATTAGATCGTCTTCGAAACACCAGTTCCCTGTGGGATCGATATTCGATTCTTTCCATCTTACAAAACTGTAAGGTTGAGGAGTGAGATCTTAAGTTTCAAGCAGAAGCCAGATGAAAATCTCTATCATTTATGGGAGAGATTCAAGTCTCTTCTTAGAGATTTCCCACATCAATAATAGACAAATGAAGTATTAGATCATACTTTTGTTGAAAGTATTGACCATAACACAAATATTTTGCTAGATTCAGCGGCAGATGGTCAGGTGTTAGAGAAAACTTATGATGAGTTGTATACACTCCAAAACCATATTGCACAAGGTAATCCAGAGTAGCAAGGTGATATATCTAGAAGTATGGTGAAGAAGCCTACATGTATGATCTAGGTGGATAGTATCACATCATTGGTTGTACAGTTGGCCACTCTTCAAAACCAGATGATGACATAGTTCAATAAGTTAAGTGTGGCTCAACCTCAAGACCAGGTTAATGCATTGCAATAGGTTCAGACTTGTTGTGAAACTTGTGGTAATAGTGGTCATTCTACAGACTTATGTGGAGCAAATCTGGAGTCGATAAATTTTATGGGCAATGCACAAAAAGATAATCAAAACTATGGTAATGCCTACAATCATAATTGGCAGAGTCAGCCCAACTACTCTTGGGGGAATAATCAGGTTCAACCTCAACAATTTCAACAGTAGCAAGGTATTTAGAATTACACCCAGGCCAATAATATAAAAAAGACTTTGAAAAAGATTCTAGCCAACCAAGAACAAATGGCAGCAGAGATTAAAAATCAGCAATTGGCTCAAAATAATTTAGAGAAGCAGATGGGTTAGTTAACTTAGGCGCAAAACACAAGACCTCAAGGAGGTCTACCTAGTGATACAGAGCAAGCTCTAAAGAAATTTATAGTAATCACATTGAGAAGTGGTATAGATTTGATTGATGCACTTCCAAGGAAAAATCATGAGGTGCAAGCAGAGTTGATCACACCTAACCAGAAAGAAAAGCAAGTTGAATCCAAAGAATCTGACATAAAGGGAAAGTTTGAGTACCCAAGTGAAAAGCCGGCTGAGCAAACCCAAAATAAACCACTATCACCATTCCCTCAAAATATTAAGAAAGCCAAAGAGGATGCTTATTTTAAGAAGTTCTTTGACACTTTCAGAGAACTTCATATTAACCTTTTTTTGTTAGATGTTTTGCAGGGAATGTCCAAGTATGCTAAGTACTTGAAGGACGTGGTGACAAATAAAAAGAGGCTTGGTGATATTGAGACTGTAACACTTACTGAAGAGTACAATTCTGTGGTGATGAGAAAGATGCCCAAAAAGATCAAGGACCCTGGAGTTTTACCCTCCCCTTACAAATTGGTAAAAGTGATGTGGTTCAGGCTTTGAGTGATTTGGGGCAAGCATCAACTTAATGCCCCTTTTAGCGTTTAATACTCTTAGGTTGGGGAAGCCAAGGACCGCATCAGTTGTGCTACAGATGGCGGACATAACAAGAGTGGTTCCTGAAGGAATTATTGAGGATGTTCTCATTAAGGTTGGTAAGTTCATTATTTCTGCTGACTTTATTGTTCTTGACTATGAGGAAGATGGCAGGGTACCAATCATATTAGGATGTCTATCCTTGGCTACTGGCATAACATTGATAGATGTTAGAGAGGGCACACTCAAGATGAGATTGAATGATGAAGAGGCGGCCTTCAGAGTGTGTAAAGAACTCAACACACCCTCACATTACAGAGATCTATGCATGATCCCAGTGATGGAAGGGGATGAGTATGGAATGGAGGAGAAAAAACCTCTCATTACCTTTTAGGAATCTCTTATAGAGTTGCCTAAATTGACTAATAAGACTAAGCTGGAAAAACTTGAAGGGAATCCTGAACAAGTGAGTGTAAGAAAAGTTGTAGACCATGATTATGAGCACTCAAGTGGTCAAAAAAGAAGGAGAAAAGGGGCCTCGATCAGGAGAAAAAAGATGAGAGAATATAGATGATAGTTGCGATGTGGGTCATGCTGGGATAATAAATTAGGCATTGCTTGGGAGGCAACCCATGTTAAGGTAGTTATTTTTATTTTGTAGTTTTTCTTTAGTATCACTTTTGGTTTTGTTTTCGTTTTGTGTTGACAGGTTGATGGGAAGTCTGAGTACCTGAGATCTTAGCTAAGGAGCATGGTAAAAACTAAGTGTGGGGTCCTTCAGACCTCCTTGATGGATATGATGTGACTAGATATGCCTAGAGGCCTCAGGGAGTATTTCTATTCTTCATTCTTTGATTTATACTTTGGGGACAAAGTGTGATCTTAAGTGTGGTGTGGGAATCTTCCAATTTGTTTAGGGTGAAGTGCGCTATAGGATTTTGGTTTTGATTTATTTGCAAGTTTCTGACCAAATTTTAAAAAAAGACAAAAAGATTTATCTTTGTTTGTTTTTAGTTTTTGTTGTTTTCTCCGTTTAGTTGAAGCACACTTCACCTACCCCTTGGTTTTTCTTTTTGATTCTTTTTCGAGGGGGATCCCTTTAAACCCGGTATACTTTTTGATTTGTAAGGGTAGTTTTAAAATTTTTGTTATTAGGAATAAATAGAGATGCTCTTGCTAGGTGCTACACATGATTACTTAATGCAAGTTGGTGTTTAATTTTAAGGCATGATGTGAAAATTGAATGACTTCTGTGAGACACCTAGGCTCTTTTATCTGACTCTTGTGAGATGTTAGCTTAAAATTGAATTCCTGCAATTGCTTGTTTAAGAGTCTATAGGGATCCTTCTTGATTTTAACATGTGCCAAGTGTGAGTGAGGTTTTTGTTATACTCTATGTTTGCATATTGATGTCCAGAACTTGCCCGATGTGTTTGCAAAGAAAAATAAAGAATGTTTAGTTTAGGAGATGGTATGGGTATTTCTTTAATAACCATGTTTTATACCTACTTTGTCTACCCTTTCTACATGACCTTAGTTAGCCCTATTGATACTTTAGCCTATTATTTGGTAGCCTCATATGATGCCTATTCCCTTTCTTTCAATTGACCATAGTTTGATCCAAAAACTCCTAAGCGCTTTAGTTGAAAATTTAAGATGTTAAGGAGTGGAAAAATAAAGACGAAAAAAGTGAAAGCGAAGCCCCAAAATAATAGATATTGGTGTTTTGAAAAAGTTTATATGTTGTTCGTTGGGAGTAATGTAATGAAAAGAAAAATTGATCCAAAGTGAATCATGTGTTGATAGTAAATACTCCTTGCTAAAGATGTGTAAGCTAGCTTAAAGAGATGGGGCAAAATAATAGAGAGGTGGGAATATAAAAGTGGTGAAAAATAGGTTGGTTTGAGATGAGTTTAATGTAGAGTGTGATGTATTAAGCGCTTAGGGAAGATAGTCACTATTACTGGCCAGAATAGTTCCTACCCATCCCTTAGCCTACATTGTATCCCTTAAAGTCCTACTTGATCTTGAGTTTTGATATTCTGATATTAGTGGAGTACTACACTAAGGGCAAGTTTATGGTTTATCCTATGTGGCAGGTGAATTCTTTGTGAGAGTGAGTGGAATTTGATTCTTACAACCATTCTTGTGATAAATTGCATATTTGTGAGTAAATATGGGTGACTCTGTTGTGGTGAGGGCACATGTTTAACGAAGGATAGGTGACTTATATGATCTCTTTGTTGAGTAATGTGCATGGGTTTTCCAAAGTTTCTAGAGTCAATTCTTGAGGCTAGGAAGTCTTCAAGTTGTATTCATGTGTTCAATTGCAATATGACATGCCTATTATAGAACTTGCTATTAATGTAGGAGTTGTAGCTCTAGCTTGAGTGTGTTAGTTCAAGTAGTGACACAACCCTCTTGGCCATGCGATTGGCCTGCGACGCACCCCTCCAAACCGACTAAAAGTTGGTTTTCCACGTGTTTAAGTTGAGGGCAAGTCGGTAAATGCATATGTTTCGTTTGGGGAAGCCTATGGACGACCTAAGGGAATATATAAGGAGTACCTATCAACATTTACATTATATCTTTGGAATACTCACAAATCGGAGAAGAGGAGAAGGCAACGAAGGCTCTACGTTACGGTTTTTCTTCCTTTATTTCTAGTTTCTTTGTAGTTTTACTTATGAATTCATTAATGGTGATTCTTTGTATGACTATGAGTGGATAAACACCTTATTTATAGGGTTGATTCTATAACATGATTGTTTAATTAGAGTTTTATAGTTGGTTTATAAGTTTATCAAGTTATGTGATTATTCTTGCATTCTTGTTTGACTATTCTAGAGCGTCATGAACTTTAGGATAAATCTAAGTCTTGAAACGAATTGACCATTGGAGTGGGGGGATGGAATGGAGAACATAGGGATTGTGGATCATGTCTTTCATTGTTAGATACTAATTGTTAAAGGATGACTAGCGGTTAGGATAGAGATATACCTAAACTCCCCACTTGGTTATTGAAACGGGCAGATAGTTTAATGCATCCAAATTAAAGACTCAAATCCCCGCTCATTGATGTAGTTGTGAGATTAATTTGGGTATATGACTTAGAGGATGACCATTCCCAAGTTGTAATATCAACCCCATAGATCAATAAACATGATAAACACCAACACCAGCTAGAAACCATAGTTATGCATGAATGTGAAGTAAATGCCTCAACCCTGGAACTCTCCTCATATTGTTGACAATCCGAATTTCATATTGTTGTTATTTTTGTTCTTTAGTTTATAAAAACAAAACTCAAACTCTTCTTGGTTAAAAATTACATTTGTTTAACTTGAATAGTAAGAATTGAATTGGATCATATGCTAAACATCAAGTCCCTGTAGGATCAATATTCGTCTCGCAAGAGCCGCTTTATTACTTGCACGACTGCGTACACTTGCGTGTACGGTTGGACTCAATTGTGGGCAGTAGGATAGAGGTCATTATCTATATTGGAAATTGTACATCATATCACTTAGTCAGCTAACTTTATTGGTATACTAGTGTGAGACTTCATGCCAAGGAATATGAAATTTAATAGCCTTATATACCTTGTTTATGTTTCTTTCCAATACAACTACCATGCTTCAGCCTTCCCTTTTAAGGTGTTAATCTACAATTTAAGCACATAATGAACTATTATTAAAATCTAATTATAATGTAGGCCTTGTACAAATAGTAGCTAAACACTTGATAGGCAGCAAGCCCATCCAACCCAAAATACTATGTTTACCATCACACTCTTCTTCAATAATTTAATACAACTCCATTCAACCATCTTATAAAGTCACCCACTACCTCCCAACAATAATACATTAAAATTAGCCCTTAAGTAGTCCCAAAATTCTATTACACAATAGTCACTTAAATACATGGCTCCCAATCACCATCTAGTGAATTTCCAATAAAAACACATCTAGAATCCATCACCAAATTTTATATATAAGGAGGGATGAAATGGGGAAGCACCCTTACCTCGAATTCTAAAATTATATCCCCTTAACTTGTCGTCCTTAAAGGACTTCAATTAACCTTCATACATAGACCAAACAAGAAGAAAAATTTCTTATAGGTCTAAGAAAATTGGGACTGCCAAGCTTAAAAAGGGTTGTCCTATACTTTAAAAATAAAGAACAAGATTCTAATAGTATTATTAAACTAAGCTCATAATTTATTCACTTACCTTTAGATTGAAAATAAAATGAATCCCAAGAACCCTAATGGAATTTTAGGGCTGTTGTAGAAGATAAGAGAGAGCAAGAGAAAAAACTCTAGAATCTGTTTTTTTCCAAGTTAAAATAGACCAAATGATCTGATCCTAAACACTTTAAAATGGACCTGCATTGGACACTTACTTGACCATTTTTGGCCTTAATATATCAAGTAGGTGATGTACCTACATGGCCATTTAACTTGGGCTTTGATGGATTCGAACTTGTTGGGCCTTGGCTGCCCATTCTTCTCCTATTCTTTCACTTAGTTTGGGCCATATTTGTCAAGTAGTTGATGGGTGTATTTGGCCATATAAACTGGTCAAAATAGTCTTAGTATGTGCTGCACCTAATTGGTTCTTAGGTTGGTCAATAAGTCAAAGTAGTTGATGCACCTACTTATCACCTACTAGCTTAATTTAAGTCAAGCAAGCAACTTACTTATTTTATTCCATATTCTAAGTCTTAACCCTTTTACTTTAACTTAAAACTTATATACACTTTGCCACTTTAAACCTTAAGGTAGAATAGCACCTTACTATCTCGCATTTAAATGCTTCCATCGGGATTAACTTGGCCATATACATGCTGAAATGTTTGGGGTGTTATAGTATTCTTTAAATCCATTTTAAACCATCACTAATCACTTAAGAAACTTGGTCCCTTACCTATACAACAACGCGACCTCAAGTTCCATATAAATAGAACTAGTATAAGTAGAATACGAGGTGTTACAAATTTAGTTTGGCATGCTATATAGTGATTGTGATTCTTTTAGTGGATACACGGATGAAGTATGTAATGTCAACTATGATTATTAAAGACCAAATTTTATCCAATTGTGGCTCAATTTTTCTATTAGTTGGACTATCAACATGAATATGAAAAATTTGACTTTTTTCTCTCATTAGGAAGTTCAAGAATGTAATCGAGTGCAACTATTTTTTGTAAAACATTATAAATAGAGTGAATTCTATTATTGTTTAACCCAAAAAGGTACAATTAAAGTTGTTAGTGAGGTTTAAAGGATAAGAGATCTTGATTCAGTTGGCGTAGTAAAATAAACCATAATGCTGAAAAGTAAGAAAAGAGCAATATAAGCCTGTATATAAAATAAGAGTGATTGAGTCAGAGATGATAAGGGATAGGAGATCGTGAAGGATCGTTGAAAATTTGATGAACATGGACCAAAGTGAGAGCCAAAGGTGCTATATCTAAGAATGTTGCAAATATATTAAACAGTAATGACAAGAGTAAATATCATTTAGGCAGTAGAACTGTGTCAGACAGTTGAAGTGTATATATCTCTAGTATGATAATTACATGATCTTATAGAGGTTCAACTGTCCAACAACTGAATAATCAACATTATACTCCTTAATTAATGTCTAATTAAATAATATAAATGATAAAAAAAATAACACCCTGTGTTGTCCATGGGTCGATTATATAATGGCTGCAATGGCTATTGCAAGCTGGTTGACTTTTCTTAGGGCTAAGATACCCTCCCGACATGGTGAATTATTGACCTTCACAGTGCAATTGATGCTTGGTGTGTGATTTGTTCCTGGTTGTCTCAATCAGTAGAGTTATGACCTATTATTAGATTTTGTCCAACTGGAAATTGAGTCATTTCATGTGTCATACTTTTGATTAGTACAAATGTTCAAGCTATTTTTACCCTATGAAGATAGTCCCCACATTTCTTAGACTTTAATCTTTTATTTGAGAAATGAAAATGAATTGCTTTTCTGATCTTTGTGACGTATCAAATGAATAGTCTTTCTCCAAATAGAATCTTTTGGAGGTAAAAATGAACGTCTTATTTGCATTTAGTGCTTCTGATACAAGTCACTCATTTAATTTTTTTTTCAAATCACGTGATTGGATATTGAGGGCGGTTGAGGTTCTCAAAGCATCTATAATTATGGTTTGAAATTTTGAGAAAATTTTTCCCCATTTTTCTCTTTTACTATCAACTTTGGTGTTTTTAACCTATCTTTCTTTTTTGAACTCAGATCTTTCTTCACAAGCAAAAACTAGCCAAATCATCTGTTTGACCTCTCATTTCTCTTTCTACCAATGGAGCTTTGGGTTCATTTTCTAGAGCATTTCCTTCTAGGGACTCTAGAGAGGTTATTGCTACTGCAAATACCATTCTTTCAAAAAAGAATTCTTGAGTAAATGGTTGCTCCGAGCAAGCCTAGTGACTGATATGCCATGAACTTATGACACTTTAAATGCTTAAAACAAAGGAAATTACTAGTTTGAAGGCATGTTTTTGTGGGTATAATGTGTTTTTATGGCATTTATAGGTGAAATCCGGAGAAGTGACGTGCAGAATTTTGGACTTAAAGGGCATTAAACGATTTTAACTACGACCTTTAAATATGACAACAGTCTTACCTTTTTGTTGTGGGAAAAACTCGAGAAAGTGAAAAATGAAGAAGATGAGACTAAGGGATCCCATGATCGTGGGATGAAGCTACGACCTCGTCTTGAAGATCATAAGAGAAAAGTCCAAAAAAAGTGAAAGTCAAAGGTGGAAAGTACGAAAGGGTTCGACGATCATACAATGAAACTATGAGCTCTAATTGATCATCATTCCAACCAAAATCTTAAAGATGCCAAAGTCAGTATTCCAAATAATGAGAACAAAGGACGATCATGGTATCTACCCACGATAGTACCTTCCTTCGTCCGAGGCATTGACTCAGCAAATCTAATTATGTTTAAGATAGGTTTTATATTTGTCTATAAATACTCTTATTAGGTATTTTGTATTATTTTACATTCAATTATTAATTTCAAGGAATATTGTTGTTCTTTGAAGTATAATCATCGAAGTTTGTAGGGTTTTAATTCAAAGTGAGATTTGTGGTTTTCATTTTCTTCTTTGTAAGTTCAAAATTATGGTTTCTTCTCAGAATTATTATTGTGTGCTTGCAATTATGAGTATCTAAACACCAAAACTAGGGTTCTGGGAACCATGATGGATTAGAAAAGTCGTGTTCAAAGTACGATGTGATTCTCAAAGGGTGTTTGTGCATGTATTGTGATTTCTTTTAGTTTGATTGCTATCTGACAGTGAACAACATTAAGACTCACCTTATCATTACTCACAATAAAAGAAGGTGTAATGGATGGGAAACGGGAATTAACAACGAGACTTGTAGCTAACAACCTCCATTTAATTAACTTGAACCGGTAAACGGGATAGTTAATATGGGATCAATGATAGGGGTTAGTTATGCAACACCCATGAGACATTTATTCATGATTGGTACTAGTCGTATAATAATGGCATAAAGTTATTTATATGAACATAGCCTATCGATTCTTCATGCTGAGCACCACAAGAGAGCACTAGTACAATAAACCTACAGGGTTATGAAGTTACGGGGAACACAGTCATAGTGCCTCTCTCACATTGATTACAAATCAAACAATATCAACATCTTGTTACTATTTGAAGTTCTCAAAACCCCCTATTGCTGAAAATTATTTACTGATTGCTTAGATAAACACTTGATAGATATTTTGACCTATTCATTATGGGATCGACCCCAATCCTGTTGGGTTCTATTTTGATCAACGACTACTTTATACTTTTATTAGAGGTGTAATTTGGGCGACATCAAATTTTGGCACAGTTGCCAGGGAATACAGTTACAGAATGGATAGATTGTGTTTGTCTGGATGTTTGTTTATGTTTCCTTATTTTACTTTTTTTATTATTTCTAGGGTGTACATCGATACATGCCCTACACTTAGAGTTAAGGCAATCCCCTAATTCAACTTGATCTAGAAATTGAAAGAACTCCGAGAGCTAGAAGAAGAATGGTTTACGATGGAGATCATGTTGAAGGAGTTTTGAACCAAAGGTTTCAGAACCTAGGGCTTCAGGAGACAATAGACCAAACCACTGCCAATTTGGTTGCTGAAGAAAATACAAGACAAGAGGATGCCAGATAGAAAGCACTGGAAGAAAGGGCTAGATAGGCAGAAGCAGTCTGTTTGGCCGCACTTGAGGAGAAAAATAGGCAGAGGAGAAATAGAGGGACACAACCTCCCCAATATTATGCTCCTCAGTTTGATAGTGCAGAGGATGAGCTAAATTTTATTAAAGCACAAAAATGGGTGATATTGTTCCACGAGCATTGCCACCAGGTACTAAGTTTAACATCACCAGTTCTACGATACAGTTGCTGAACTTGAAGGAAGTGTTCACAGGCCTTCCTACTGCTGATACAAATCTTTATTTGATAAATTTTGTAAGGATTTGCACTTCTTACAATCTACCTGGTGTGAGTCAAGATGCTATTAGACTGTGGTTGTTTCCCTTGTTTCTGACTGGAGAAGCCACTCTTTAGTTGACCGAGCTGCACTATGGGTCGATCACGAACTGGCAAGAGCTGAAGATAATTTTTGGAGTGGTTTTTCCCACCTTCTAGGATGTTGTAGTTGAAAGATGAGATTTATAATTTTAGGCAGTTACATTCAAAAGCGTGGTATGAAACTTGGTTTAGGTTGAAGAAGAAGATGCAGAATGTCTGAAATCATAGAATACCTGGCTGTACTTTGCTTGGTATTTTCTATAGAGGTTTAAATTCAAACAATAAGGTTGTAGCAGATACTTTGACCGTTGGAGTGATTATGAGTTTGACGTGGGAGCAAGCTTCTAAGATTCTAGATAGGATCACTAAAACCAATTGGGGTTGCCATACTAGAGAGGAAGACATGATTGTAGGAACTTATATAGGAGCGTCCGCAGAATATCGCATGGTTGATGATTCACTAGCCTAAGAGTTAGCACAATTGAGGACTGAATTTAGTGTGTTCACAAAATAATTTGCAGTTGTGGGGTTAGAAAAGGTGAATATGGTTGGTTCACAAGGTAAATCACCTATACATGATGACTCTAATTCTGAGAAGGAGGATAAGTATCTAGATGATTAGGTGGAAGGTTTTCAAGCTAAAGGTCAAGGGTCTAATCAAGACAATTGGTGCTCTGGTCAAGGTAACCAAGGTCAGAACTACTATAAAGACAATAACTAGAATAGGTTTGGGTATAGAGATAGGATTAGAGGAAGAGACATTGATTGGAATAGAAAGGATGATTACAAATATAGAAGTGGTCTCTATGTTCCACCGGGAATCGTGATGCTGATTCTAGTAATTCGAGGATGGAAAACATGCTTGCAAAGGTGGTGAAAGGGGTAGAGAAGACTGAAAATTTCCTCAAGAAGCTTAGAGTAGATATTTCAGGGATGAGTCAGAAAGTAGAATCACATGCTACTACTATTAAGAAACTTGAGCAGTAATTTGGTCAAATTTCAGCTGCAATAAATCATCTTCAACAAATCACACTTCCAAGCAACACCATTCAAAGCCCAAAAACTGATGTTTATTGTATTAAATTACTACTAGGAGTGGTAAGATGACTACCGATCCCCCTATCCTCACGATTATTATGAAAAATATAGATCCAGTGATTGTTACTGATGAGAAAATAGTCGAGTTTGAAAATCTAGTTGTTGATGTAATTATATCTGAAAAGCCTCTAGTTGTAGAAAAAGAGGCTAGAACTAAAAAAAGGGAGGAAAAAGAGGTCCTGCAAGTATTGACTCCCATTCCATGACCTTCTCCTCATTTTCCACAGAGATTGAAGAAAAAGGCCGAAGAGGGAAAATATCACAAGTTTAACTCAATGTTAAAAGAATTATCAGTGAATATCCCTCTAGTTGAGGCACTTGAGTAGATGCCAGGTTATGCAAATTTTATGAAGAATTTGGTAATGAAGAGTACTGTGAGTTTTGAGCCTATTGATAATGTGCACCATTGTAGTGCAATAGCTTTCCGGTCTCTAGTTGAGAAGAAGGAAGATCCTGGAGCTTTCACAATTTCATATTTCATTGGGTCTTTCAATTTTGCTAAAGCTTTGTGTGACTTGGGTGATAGCATTAATTTGATACCGCTAGTAGTTTATAAGCAATTGGGGTTTGGGGTCGCCCAAACCAACTTCGATGAGACTCCTTATGGCGGATCGCACCGTGAAGAAGCATATGGGGATTTTGTGTGATGTTTTGGTGAGGGTTGCATCCTTTATTTTCCCAGACGATTTTGTCTTCCTTGACAGTGAGGTTGACTTTGAGGTTCCTATTATCTTTGTGAGGCCATTCCTTGCGACTGGGCGAGCGTTGATTGATATGGAGATGGGGTAGATAAAGTTTTGGTTGAATCATGAAGAAGTTACATTTAATGTATGCCAATATATGAAGCATCTAAAGGAAATACATGTGATCTCTTTTATTGATACAGTTGATGAGGAGGCATTGGTAAATCTTATTGTGGAGTGGTTTGGAGTTAAAGAAATTGCAATAGTTATAAAAAATTTTAAGGGTGATGATATTGATGGTTATTATGAGATGGTGAGCGCACTTGCTGGCTCGAGTTTTTATACATTTGCACTAAAAAGCTAGATCTTAATTTGAAAAATAGAGTGACCTCACTGATTAGGCCTTCTATCGAGAAGCCTCTTATTTTGGCGCTCAAAGCTCTTCAATCCCATCTATGTTATGTATTCATGGGAGCTAACAAAACTTTGCCAATTATTATTGTAGCTGATTTAGTAGATTGGTAGGTTGAGGCTCTAGTCTCTATTTTGTAGAAGTTCAAATGGGCCATTGGATGGTCCATTGCTGATATCATTAGGATCTCACCTAGAATTTGCACACACAAAATCCAATTTTAACGAGACTATGTTCCTAGTTTTGAGCATCAACTAAGACTTAATCAACCGATGTAAGAAGTAGTTAAGAAGAAGATTATCAAGTGGTTGGATGCTGGTATGGTTTATCCTATTGTTGACAACAAATGAGTAAGTTTAGTCCAATGTGTGCCGAAGAAGGGTGGAATCACTGTGGTTCCAAATGAGAAGAATGAACTTATTACTATAAGGTCGGTCACTGCTTGGAGAGTATGCATAGATTATAGGAAGCTGAATGCATGGACTAAAAAAGATCACTTTCTGATGACTTTCATAGATCAGATGTTAGACCATCTTGCTGGTACAGGATTTTATTATTTTCTTGATGGATACTCGAGTTTCAATCAGATTTCAATTGCTCTTGAGGACCAAGAGAAGACCACTTTCACTTGTCCATATAGGACTTTCGTATTCAAGAGAATGCCTTTTGGTCTGTGTAATGAGCCGATGACCTTTCAACATTGTATGATGTCCATTTTTTTAGACATGGTGGAGGACACTATTGAGGTATTTATGGATGACTTCTCGGTTGTTGGTGACTCATTTGAAGATTGTTTGGTCCATTTTGCTAGTGTCTTAAGAAGATGTAAGGATTGTAACTTAGTGCTAACTTGGAAGAAATGCCACTTCATGGTTAAAGAAGGAATATTTCATGGTCACAATATTTCAAAGAAGGGGATTAAGGTTGAAAAGGCAAAGATTGAGGTGATTGAAAAATTGCCTCCACCAATTTCTGTGTAAGGTATTCGAAGCTTCTAAGGGCATGCTAGGTTTTATCGCAGATTCATCAAGGATTTCCCTAAAATTGCACATCTCTTGTGCAGGTTGTTGGAGAAGAAGGTGAAGTTTGTTTATGATGATGAGTGCCTTAAAACATTTGAGTGTCTGAAAGAGAAGTTGATTTTAGTCCCTATTATTGTGTCACCTGATTGGTCTAGGCCATTTGAGGTTATGTGTATTTCTAGTGGTGTGGCACTAGGAGCAATACTAGGCCAGAGATGAGAGAAGATTATACATCCAATCTATTATGCTAGCAAAGAACTTACCCCTGCTTAAAAAATTAACTGTGACTCTACAAGAGCTACTTGATATGGTATTTGCTTTTGAGAAATTTCGATCATATCTGCTTGGCATGAAAGTGATTGTGCATACTGACCACACAACTCTTAGGTTCCTTATGGAGAAGAAGGATGTAAAGCCAAGGTTGATTTGTTGGGTACTTCTATTACAGGAATTTGACTTTGAGGTCAAGGATCAAAAGGGGACTGAAAATCAAGTGACTGACCACTTATCACTAATTAAAAAAGAGGCAATGTTGAAGTTGAAGGATGAGCTTGAGATAGATGAAACTTTTCCAGATGAGGCGGTATTGGCCACATCCCAAGACTTAATTATATGGTTTGCATATTTTGCCAATTATTTGGTAAGCAATGTGGTGCATGGACTACATATAAGATCTTGCAATGCGGGTACTACTGGACCATTATCGATAAAGATGCACATGACTATGCAAGGTGGTCTTGTGACCAATTCCAAAGACAAGGAAACATCTCGCGCAGGCAGGAGCTTCCAATGACCATGATACTAGAGTATAAGCTCTTTGATGTATGGGGCATTGATTTCATAGGCCCTTTTAAGAGATCATATGGCATGGAATATATTCTGGTGATGGTTGATTATGTTTCAAAATGGGTGGAAATAGTTACACTGCCAAATAATGAAGGGAAGAGTGTGACCGTATTTTTGAGGAAGAACATATTTTCTAGATTTGGAACACTAAGGGAAATTATTAGTGACAGAGGCTCACATTTTTGCAATCGTTTATTTCAAGCACTGGTTGAGAAATATGGTGTGAAACATTGGGTGGTAACACCCTACCATCCTCAGATAAGCGGGCAAGTTGAGGTCTCGAATCGTGAGATCAAGTTTATTTTGGCGAAAACTATGAATACCAATAGAATGGACTGGGCTAGAAAGTTAGATGATGCATTATGGGCCTACAGAACAGCATTCAAGACTACTATTAGTTCCTCCCCATATCATCTTGAGTATGGCAAGGCGTTCCACTTGCCTATTGAACTTGAGCATAAGGCATTATGGGCACTAAAATGGTTGAATCTGGATGGATGAATTTTATCTTAGAGCATATGAAAGTTCAGCTTTTTACAAAGAAAAGTTGAAGGAATATCAGGACCAAAAGATAGAAAGAAGAGAGTTCATCGCTGGTATAGGGTTCTATTGTTTAAATCAAAGCTTCGCCTATTTCCTGGCAAGTTGAAATCAAAATGGAGGGGACTTTATTGAGTGGTGACAATGTTTCTCTATGGTGCAATTGAGCTTGAAAATAGCGAGGTTTAGAAGTTTAAAGTGAATGGCCAAAGGGTGAAACACTACCTTGGTGATGTTGAAGAGGTCAAGGTGGTATGTTATGTGGATCTAGATGGTGCTTGAGTAATCAGGTACACACTATTCATACCACGATGTTAAATCAGGCGCTGTATGGGAGGCAACCCATGGGTTAGTTTGGTGAAGTCTGAGTATCCAAACAACCACGTCGTGCTGTGATATTAAATCAAGTGTTGCTTGGGAGACAACCCAAGGATTTTGTACTTATTTTATTTATAGGGTAAGATGTGCTACGTATGTAGAGACAATGTAGAAAAGAACTTGGAAACTGGAACTTGAACGGAACCCATGAAAGCTTAGTACGTGGGTTCTGTCATATATATGAAGTCAAGGGAAGTGAATTTTAGGAGGTGATCCTACCATTGAGCACCAATGATCGTACCAAGAAAGCATGATCGTGGTATTTATCATCTGATTAAACTCCTGAAAACTAACATTCTGGTGATGGAACCTATGATTTTAAGTAACTATCATTGTCTTATACAACAATCACCCTTAACCATCATTGGTTCCCAATCAAGTTTTCTTCATCCTCTAGGAACGACGGGATACAATGATCGTGGTATGGACCAATGATCGTGTTATCGAGCCGTCTATTGGGTCCTTTGATAACTTTTAAATTTCATCTGACCCGACCTGGTTCAAATTAAAATCCCTAAATCTTATAGCCAAGACTCGATACTCACATTCAAACATATACTCACAACATACTTGCATAATCAAAGATCAAAATCACACAATTTTAGTCTTGAATTTGGCGAGTTCCCAACTGCTCCTATGTATATACTCCCTCAGTTCTTGAACATCTAGTAGTTCAAAGCACATTCATTCTTTGAAAAGTAAGTTTACTTCCCAGTCTGAAGTGGGAGGACAAGTTGAAACCCAACTGGGGATGAACCAGGGGCTGCATAGCATGATTTTATAATGAGTTCCTTTGAGGATAAGGAGTTTGCGGATGGTTCCGGTAGTACAAATTTGGAATCTTTTGATGGTGCTACTGCTAAAAACCCTCAAAGGGTGTAGACTCGAGATAATGGGGAGCCCCAAAGTCCTGGGACTATTACACTGATAAGGTGTCCCTAAATAACACGGGGAACCAGAAGATGCACTATAGAGAGTTTCAGAACTAAATCGAGTGTCTGAGAAGTAAAAGCTAGGGTGGATGACCAAATCTGTGGGAAACTATGGGGATGAGTTGGTGAGGAATTTTTATACCAACTATATGGAGATAATTGAAAACATGACTCCTTCTGGGAAGGAGAAAGATACGAGGAAGCAACCCCGATTAGACACAATAATAGTGCGGGGTAATAATATTAATATTTTAGAAAAGGCTATTTCTAGAGTCTTGTTTGGTGATGATTTTGAACCAACAACTGAAACTCTAAAATATGATTACTGGATATCTGATTTGAAGAAGGTGAAGACACTGAGTATTGATGATAAGCTAATACACTACAAATGGCTGGCGGGCCATATTACGGAAGTTAAGAAAGGAGCAAAATAGGTAAATGGTGGAGCCATTTACAAACACACACTGAGCTTCACTGCCAAGGTTTAGTGGTCTATTATCATGCACCACATAGCACATACAGAAAATGACAACATACTTAGTGCTGACAAGGCAAGGATGGTAGCAACCTTTATAGCTGAGTTGGAACTGAACATTCCGCAGATCAATATGGATGAGATTAGGGAGTGGGTGTTGCTGTTTTGTACCACCTTTCCATTCCCCAGCCTGATTACCTTATTAATCTGGAATTCAAATGTGCCTATAATTTTGACTAATAATAGGTTTACCGATCGACCAAAACCACAAACATCACATTAATCAAAGATTACATAAACCCAATAGCTCAAGCCTTGGGTCCTTTACTAGATTTACCTGCACAAGCTACAGAGGGGGTTGTTCCTACTTTAGAGATTCTGGATTTTGAGATTGGTGCTACTTCATCACAGCATCCCACAACAACTTTGGGTACACTTCAGTCTGTGCCTATAGGCTACATATTGGTGCCTACAACCTTTCTAGAGAAGATAATAAAAATTAGGTTGTTCTTGATGTCAGGGTTAAGAAATTATAGGTAGGGGGTGAAGCCATATGTGGAGGATCAGAATAAGACAGCGATACAGAGTATGCAGACTCATCTTGAAAGTATTGAGTATCAGATAATAGTGAAGTTGGAGAGTGTTCAGGTTTCTGATTTGAGCACAATCACCGATGAGTTGGCCGAGTTGAAAAATGCAGTGACAGAGCTTTTTGAGTGGTAGATTCTGATGGTGCAGCCTCCACCGATCCTGAGTTTTGAGGATTTTGCTATAGGCATGGATGCATAGGTGCCAGAATTCTGGACCCAGGCCCCGACTGATGGGCAAGGGCAAGGGTAAGAAAGTTGATGAGGTAATAGATGAGATGGGTTATAATACACATCCCCATAGGAAGAGAAAGATGAAAGATAAGGATGGGAAGAAGAGGAAAGATAAGAAGAGTGAGCAGACCTCTGAGGTGCTTATTTTAGAATGAAGTGAGGTCCCACTTGATGTAGTTATTGCTGATATTGTTGATATTATTGAGGTGAGTGAAGGGGGTACGAAGACTACCCCCACTAGACCATCTTTAATTGCACCGACCGTCATTTGTGTTGACTTGAGTGTGAGTGCCACAGCTACTGTCGAGGCAATTGGAGATGCAGATCATGGAGAGGCTGCGTCTGTGACTCCAACTGATCAGTCTATGATAGACGTCTAGTGCACCACAAGTATATCTCTACTCTAGTTTTTATTAATTTTGTGCATTGAGAACATTGCACTATTTCTAAATTGGGGGTGAAGTATACCAAATTCAAGGGTTTTTATTACCGTGATTTTACCTCGGATGTTCTATCTAGTTAAAACTAGCACATTTAGGAGTTTAATTTCTATTTTTGTGTTATTTTTGGTATTGGTTGTGTAATCAAGAGAGAAATAGGAGACCTTGGTGCTGTCAAAATAAAAAGAGCATGCAATCTGTGCTTTTAATGTGTTTAAATAATACCCCTTCATAAATTTTTTTGTTATTTTTTTTGTGATATGTCCTTCTGGTGGACTATGACCAATGTGGCTCTCATTATGGCATTAGGATTATGAGCGTGATAACCGTAGCATAACTATGCATGAACCGGATATGTAGTAACTGTGTGGGTATCCCTGAGCCATGAGTGTTTGAGGTACTTACCTAGTCGGTGTGTGTGTGCGATCTAGAACTTGCATGGTTAGTCTGGCTAGAGTAGTAGGATAGTCTATTAGGAAAGGATCATAGGCTGTTCTTGAATAGTCCACTATAAGCCTAAAAGCCTACCAAATCGAGAATAATATCCCTTGATCCCAAATTTGAGCCTAAATAGACCTTTTCCTTAAACCAACCCATTCACCTTCCTAATTCATTTACAATGAACCTGTTTTGGCCATGGTCCCTCTTTGGGCTCTGTACACCTCAACTCAGGCAAATTACCTAAGTTGAGAGTGGCTATCATAGGAGTGCGTGAAAGATATTGGGTATGGAAAAGGAGTTACTAAATGAAAAAGGGATTTGGGTGTGGTTTGGTGTGAAAAAAAAAATAAACAAAATATTAAAAAGAAAAAGAAAAAGCAAAAGAAAAAAACCGCATCCGAGGTTCAAAAAGTCAAAAAAGGGAGAAAATGAAGAGTGTAGGAAAGTGGAGCAAAAAATAGTGTAGTGCCAAGGAGGAAAATTCACTTTATCCATATGTACCATACCCGTCCCCAAGCCTACATAACAAGCCATTAAAAGTCCTATAGTGATCCTAATCTGACTGTTTGAAAAACTAAGGCATAGAAAATGAGGGCAAGCCTATGGTATTTTATGCACATTGTCTGGACTTCTTTTTGAGAGCAATTTCTTAGATTCAGTCCCTGTTCTGATATTCATTGTGTATTCTGAGTGTTGGGGATTTCATTGATATGAAGGCATAAGGGTTGCATCATATTTGCTGCTTATTTGGGTAGTGTCATTAGTTTGAGTGCTAGGTTGTCTATTGATAATATAATGCCATTACTTGATCCCTTTGTATCATGGTGAGTGGTTTTGTGTACACACAACGAATTTTGGTTTTGATGATAGTTGGAGGAGGGTTGAACTTGTGTTTTGATTCACACATGCTAAATTTTGATTTTGATAATATTACTGCAGTAGGACTCTTGGATTTCTCTTGGTTAAACATCATTTAGGTTGTGTTTAGTTTAGTTTAGTTTTGTTCGGCTGAGGAAATGCAAACATTCTTAGTTGAGAGTGTTGATGTGTTGTGGACTTAGTACATTTTAGACACTTAAAACAAAGGAAATTGCTAGTTTAAAGGCATGTTTTTGTGGGTATGATGTGTTTTATGGCATTTGCAGGTGAAACAAGTTCGAAGAAGTGAAATGCAAAATTTTGGACTTACAGGGCATCAGACGAGTTTAACCATGACCATTGGATCTATTAATAGTCATACCTTTCTATTATGGGGAGAACCTGAGAAAGTGAAAAATGAAAAAGATAAGACGAGGGGATCCCAAGATGGTAAGATGAAGCCTCAACCTCGCCCTAAAGATCATAAGATAAAAGTCCAAAAAAAGTGAAAGTCAAAGGTGGAAACCACAAAAGGGTTCTATGATCCTACAATGAAACCACAAGCTCGTACTGATCATCATTCCAGCCAAGATCTGAAAGATGTAAAAGTCAGTCTTCCAAACAAGGAAAACAAAGGACAATCATGGTATCTGCCCATGATCGTACCTTCCTTCATTCGAGGCTTCGACTCAACAAATCCAATTGTATTTAGGATACGTTTTATGTTTTTCTATAAATTCTCATATTAGGTCTTTTGTATTAGTTTATAGTCTATTATTACTTTCAAGGCATATTGTTTTTCTTTGAAGTATAAACATCAATGTTTTTAGGGTTTTAATTCAAAGTGAGATTTGTGGTTTTCATCTTCTTCCTCGTAAGTTCATTATTATAGTTTCTTCTCAGAATTATTATTATATGATTGAAATTATGAGTAGCTAAACACCACAACTAGGGTTGTGGGAATTATGACGGATTAACAAAGTAGTGTTCAAAGTACAACGTGATACTCAAAGGGTGTTTGTGCATGTATTGTGATTTCCTTCTGTTTGATTGCTTTCTGATGGTGGCCAACAATAGGACTCACCTTATCCCTACTCGCAACAAAAGAAGATGTAATGGAAGGGAAACGTGAATTAACAATGATACTTGGAGCTATCAACCTCAATTTAATTAACTTGAGCCAGTAAATGGGATAGTTAATATGGGATCAATGATAGGGGTTAGTAATGCAAAACTCATGAGATGTTAATTTATGATTGGGGATATTCATCTAATAGGGGGGTAAATTTGTTTAGATGAACATAACCTATTGACTTTGCATGCCGAGCACCATAATAGATCACTAGTACAGCGAACCTACAGAGTTATGAAGTTATGGGAAACATAGTCCTTGTTCCTCTTTTACATTGATTACAAATCCAACGAAATCAGCAGCTTGTTATTATTTGAAGTTCTCAAACTCCCTTTTACTGGAAATTATTTATTGATTTCTTAGATAAACACTTGATAGATATTTCGACCTATTCCTCGTGGGATCGACCCCAACCTAGTTGTGTTATATATTTGATCAATGACCACCCAACCAATTGTTATACAAAAATTCAAGTAAAAGCATTATTGTAGTTAAGAAATCTCAATATGTAAGTCGACATAATCATAAACCAAAAATCTTTTCTAGTATTTACATACATGATCAACAAATTACAACATAACCCAAGACCTAGTCTAGATATGTACAAGAGATTTTATGAGAATAAAAATAAGAAAAGACTCAACTTCCACAGAAAAGAGGTGCAAAAGTTGATGTTAAATAACCACTGCTCTACACAAAAAACTCCTAATCAATCTTCAACATATCTATATCCCAAAAAGGGGATATAACAAGAGTAGTTTTAGTACACTATAAGTACAGGTAGGCATTATCAGTCGATCATGGTTAGATCACGTAAACATCAAAAATCCCAGAAGGAAAGCATGACAATTTCATAGAGCAGTTCAATACCAAGCTCACAATTCATAAACCCACACTTCACCTTCCTAGTAGCTTCCGATTATATCTTGTTAGCTTGGTTTGACCAATTAAGTTCCGAGCGAATAATCCAAATTCATTTTAATAATTTTGACTCCTCACTAAATCTGTGAACGTTATCTAACAAGACAACTCCTCAAAACTCCAACTCAAGGATTAACCTATATTTCTTAATATTGACACCATGCATACATAATGAGTACTAACTCCATAATCGACTCTATAAATTGATAGTGGCCACAGTGTCCCCATATGCTTAACCAAGATTCTTCTATCCTCTTATCAAATTAAGGCAGCGTCACAATAATTATAAGGTTTAAAAGTCACACAACACATAAAATATCTCAACTAAAAGATAAACACTACCAAACTAAAATATAAATCAAATATGAGTAAATTAGCAATCAATACATAACAAGTAATTTCAACCAACAAATTACCATCCACAGATAACCACTAATCTCAAAAAGACCAACCTTAATCCGATCACTGATTTCACAATTACAATCACAAGTATAAGTTCAACAATAAAGGGGAGGGTTCTGTGACTCCTCTAAATACCACAAGTGTAAGACACACCAAACCATTCATCACATAATCATCTCATAATAGTAGTCTAATGCTACCTCGATTAACTATAATACTTTATGCATTAGAATAAACAATCAAATGACTCAAGATATGTATAATGAATTACAACCTTCATAACCTCCTCTCACATCAGTACACGCATACTAATGGTACTTATCTATCCAATAGTCATGACCTGCTGGAGACTAGCATCGTCCATGTACCCTACGGGCATGGTACCCGACCCTTTGAAACATCAATATATAAGTTACATGAATCGATATTGCACTCGACCCTCCAAATATCATAATATCAATCACAACCATTACAACCTCTACTCACATTTGTACATACATACTAAGGGGCCTTATCTACCCAATAGTCATGACCTACAGGGGACCATTTTTGCCTTATACTATTTCGGCTTGTGGTACCCGATCCACCATAAAAAATCACATTAATATATATATACGTACCGGCTCATGGTACCCAATCCTCAACAACCATATTAATAACAAAATCTTCACCGGCTCGTGGCACCCGATTCTTAATAATCAAATTATAAGTATTTTATGAATTGCACAATCTCTCAGGATTCATCACAGTGTACTATGGTTACTAGCACACCTTATAATCATAATTTAGTTATTCAAGTATCAAAAATAAACTATCACTGAATATCATTATGTCCAAAGACCAATTAATAGATTATTCATACAAGCATTATAAACCATATTCATCAATTACAAGTATGTCCAAAGACCAATCAACAACTTATTTATACAAGTATTATCAACCAAATCGAGTCTGTACTTTAATTCAACATATATAAGTTCATTCACTAATTCGATTCTCTTTTATTCACATCAAGCCAGGTGAGTTTAGTTACTAAATAGTAACCCTTATATTCAATTCATTACTATGTGCAAGACATTATTTTATTAGCCAATTATTCAACCATTCAGATTTATTTAACTTAAAATTCTCTCTTTAGTTAGGCACCTTTACACCTGTTACTTTCTAACACTTAGCCAAACTTAACTTTAGGTTCTTACGTTATGACACCGCATCCTCTTATCATAATCTAGTCTTATAACTATCTTTCAGCATGTCATGACCCAAACCCATCGCTAGTGGCACCCACCCTAATCCTTTGGTGGGAGAACCATCTAACCCATAAACCATAAAACTTAACACTTAAGCCAAAATAAGGTAACTAACTATTTTTCATTAATTAAATCAATATCTCAAATATTCTAATAGAAATACGAAATGCAAAAATAAATGTATATTAAACACCTAAAGAATCTGAAATTCATTATACCAAAATACTATAAATGTCAATGAAACGGGTCCAACCCAAAAATAACTAAAACATATAAGCCCGAAACAACTGGACAGGAATAAAGTGAAGAACTCATGGCATCCCGAAAGATATAGCTCGCCCGTGAGTTTAAAGGCGATCCGTTCTACAACTGAGGTCTTGAAACAGTCTCTGGAAGATGCTCTGCACTCAATAAAAAGAAGGGCACATGTAGTATCAAAACACAAGAAACAATGTTGTACTAGTAAAGTCATCGACTAACCTAAAATAAGATATGTGAACAAGTAACCATAACTTAGAACACAAGTACAACCATCCACACCTACCATATAACTTTTGTAACGACCATTTTCATTATTATGTGTAAACCTTTCATTTAAAAATTCATGTTAAAATTCATTTCGAATTTAAAGTTAAAATTTTTAGACTCGGCTAGTTTGGAATGAAATCTAGGCGAGGTATGGTCTAGGGAAATACAGGAATAAATTGGGCAAGCTTTTTGGTGTTTGATTTGATTTCTAGTTAGCTAATACGATAAGGAACCCATAAGAATTCACAGAATTTAATTAGAGTGAGTAGAACTCCTAGAAGCGATCTTAGAATAAAGGGAATTATTTGGAATATCTCGGATTAAAGGTGTGTTGTAAAAAAATGGGATTTTTGGGCAACTCTGCACTTTCTGTCCCATCCATGTCACTATAGCAACTTGCATATCACTATAGCAAAATGTCACCATAGAGGAGAAAGTCACTCTATAGAGACGGTCAAGTAGGTCAACGACCGCTATAGTGACATATATTGCTATAGCGACGTTGTCACTATAGCAATGAAAGTAGCAGATTTCTTTTAAATTTCCCCCAAACAGTTTGTTTTTTTGAAACATATTTTGGGGTAAAGTAGAGGTAATTTTGGGCAATTTTCACCAGATTATCACCATTTGGCTTCGTAAAGGTAAGGATTTCATCCTTATTAACTAGTAATTCATAATTTAGCCTTAGAATTGCTAATTTATGGAGTTTGGGGAGGCTTTAGGGCCGAATTTAGTTATTTTTCTGGTGCAAGGGAGTAAACTATGTATAAAGTTAATGGGTTTTGATTACTAATGGTTAATTTACCCTTGCATTCCATTAATTCACTAGTTTATCCATGAAATTGGTTGTTTTAGGTGAATTATGGTAGAAAAGCCCTAGAACAGGGAGGGAATGATCATGAACTTGGCCTTAGGGGTTGGGAGTGAGTTATAATTCCCAATGTGGTAGGTCATTTCATTAGTTATACGTTTGTATGTATTTTTTAGACCAAGATCAAGCGAAAATAACACGAAAAGGCAAGGCTCAGACTTAGTTGAGTTGTGCAAGCTTAGATTGAGGTAGGTGATTGTATTGTAGTTAATTCAATTTGTATTATATGTGTATATTAACTACTTTATAGTGTGGCTGGTTAATGCATGTTTTTTGGTGTGGTCAATTCAAATGATTTTAACTCGTTATATAATTTTGACCTACTTATTGATTATTGTGGAACGTCTTGATATTTAGGACGTTCTCACAGCTTGTTAGTGAAATAAGGTTGGAGCATACTTGTGTCTGGGGTTTAAGGACATGGAAAAAATTTATCCCCTATAGGTCATGTCTAGAGGGTGGTTATGATACCTATAGCATGTATGTACGAGGTTCTAGTGAGTTTGATGGTTTCATGAGTGAACCGGGAAATATAAGTATATATATGCTGGATAGTTGCTTTAGTTGCCTAGAATTTTTTGACTAAACTCGACTTGGTTGTAAATGTATTGACTTGTTGCTTGTTGTGCTAGGTGTAGGTTGTTTGAGCATGTTTTAACTTGTTATACTATGTTTTAGTTAAGAGCTCATATTCTCATCTTGGGTTGGCCAAATGACCCTACCAGTACAGTATTATTTTCTTGTATGCTGATACTACACTTCTCTTACTTTTGTGAGTGCAGCGCATATTCCAGCGGCTCCTATGAGACCTCACTTATGATTCTAGCATTGGACTTTGGATTCAAGGGTGAGCAACATATTTTGGGATACCATGAATCCTTCTTGGATGACAGACTCTTTATTTTTGGACTTATGCTTTTCATTTTAGTTTTTGGTTTTGCATCCCCTTCTTGACAATCTTTAGTAGTTTTGGTATGGACAACTTTTGGGTCCTAGGGATGTTTTTTGGATTAGTACAATGTTCTACTTTAAGTTGTACTGAGTTTCATTTTTAGACTTGATATTTTATTGATGGGTTGGTTCTATTTATTTCCTCTAAGTATTGATCATGGGTTTAGTTTTGGGGTTGTTGGTTCTCCCACCGGATGAGTTGTGTGGGTACCACTCACGGCGGGTTTGGGTCATGACAAAGTTTGTATCAGGCCTAGGTTCGTCGATCTCATCGTACCAAAATGGGTCTAGTGGAGTCTTGCGGAACGGTACAGAGACGTCTGTACTTTTTTTGGGAGACTATAGGACTTTAAGAAATTATCATTCTTGCTTCTTTAGTGCTATAACTTGATTCCAATTGGTATCTGGTGATCCAAATTGGTATCTAATATCTTCACTCTTTTGCCTGCAGATGGTTATTACTAGGTCAAATGAAACCCGAGCAGCAGCCCTCGCACCAGCTGCTCCAATTTAGGAGCCATCCATAAGGGAAAGTAGATGAGTAAAAAAAAGGGGTAGGAGAGGAAAGGGACTAGCCACACCCTCCAGGGGGTGGAGCTAAAGCAACTGCTGATCAGGATCGTGAAGGGTCAATATCACCTCCCCTACCTCAGGATTATTTTGAAGGGATAGAAGCAGTAGAGGAGCAGGTATTAGAGCCCGAGATAGTGGTACCAGCTAGGGTTGCAACCTTGCCTCTCATGTCAGCGGAGGTTTTTCAGCAGATTGGCTGGTATAGGAGCCACTCCTGCTGTACCGACTGTTCAGGTTCTAGGTGTTCACCCTACTATTGCTATGGCTCCTAGAATGGATGAGGCTTTAGGGACTGATGCTTTTCCTTGTCCGATTTTGGGTTCTGTGATGACCGGTACTAAACATGATCTGCTGACCAAGTTTTTTAAGATTAAACCACCAACTTTCCAGAGTACTGAGTCGAAAGATGCTTTTGAGTTCATCATTAACTGTTATGAGAGGTTGCATAAAATGGGTATGTATAACAACATGAGTTGAGTTTGTGAATTTTTTGTTGGAGAAGGATGCTAAGCAATGGTGGAGGGCGTATATCGAATGTCGGTCACCCGTGTTGCCACCATTGGCTTGGGAATAGTTTCATGCTTTGTTCTTAGAGAAGTATGTACCCCGTTCTCTCCGTGATCGCAAGAAGGATGAGTGTTTAACTTAAGAGCAGGGGGACATGTCAGTTGCAACCTATGATGTTAAGTTCCATGCCTTGTCTCGCTATGCTACTCAGTTGTTTGCTATTGAGGAGGAGAGGATTTGATGCTATGTTAAGGGTTTGAACTATGATCTTCATGTATTTTCTATGCATATGACTTCTGCAGGAAAGGGGTTCAATGAACTTCTGATTATGTGAAGAAGTTGGAGGGGGTTACGAATGCTGGTCAGGCTAAGATGTTAGCCAAGAAGTCCTGCAATGTTGGAAAATTCAGTGGATCATACTCTAAGGGCCACGTTCAGCAGGCCTATCCACCTCACCTTATTCTTTCATCATTTCCAGCTTCTACTTTGGGTTCAGTTAAGGTTTCTTCTCTGTCGCAGGTTATTAGGAGCAAAGGGGCTTCTTACTCTTCTACCAGTCCGCCTTCTCTTGAGCAATGATATTACTATTATGGTGTGGTTGGTCATTTTAAGAGGGAGTGTCCTTTGAGGTACGTAAAAGGCTAGGCATAACATCAGACTCTGGTTATAGTTCCCACGGGTAGAGGAGGAAGAAGTTGAGGTAGGGGTCATTCACAGGGTGGGTGGGAAAATCAAACAGGTGGTCGGGGTGGCCGAGAAAATGGCGGCATAGGGGAGAAACGTAGCTGGGGATACAGAAAGCTCAGATTGATGATAGGGCTCACTGATATGCCTTTTCGAGAAAGACTAATTTTGAGGCTTCTGATGCGGTTATCATATGTACAATTTCTGTTTGTGACCGGATAGCCTATGTTTTATTTGACCCGGGGTCTACTTATTCTTATGTGTCTGTTCAGTTTACGGTGGGTCTGAATCTAGTTTGTGATGTACTTGACTTTCATGTTTATGTGTCTACTCCTATTAGTGAGTCTGTAGTAACCCTTGTTTATCGTTCTTATTTTGTGTTATTTGTGGGTTTTTAGACTTGGGTAGATTTGATTATTCTAGATATGTTGGACTTTGATGTGATTCTGGGTATGACCTGGTTATCTCCATACCAAGCTATCTTAAAAAGTAATGCTAAGAGAGTGACTCTAGCTATGCTTGCTATGAAAGAACAAGAGTGGGAGGGAGGGTATAAGGTCAAACCAATGAAAATTATATCATTTTTCTGGGCTAGGAGGCTAGTGAGGAAGGGGTGTTCAGTGTTTTTAGCTCACCACTAGGATGAGAGTATGGGGTGCCCTTCTATTGAGTTAGATCCGGTGGGTTCCAAATTCCAGGAAGTGTTTCCTTCAGATTTACCAAGTATGTCTCCAGATAGAGATATTGATTTCTTGATTGACTTAGAGCCAAGCACTCACCCTATATCTATTCCACCTTATCGAATGGCTCCAGTAGATTTGAGAGAACTCAAAACTCAATTGCATGAACTACTTGACAAGGGGTTTATTCATCCAAGTGCTTCACCTTGGGGTGCACCAGTCCTTTTTGTTAAGAAGAAGGATGGTAGTCTAAGGATGTGTATTGACTATAGACAGTTGAATAAGGTTACAATCAGGAATAAATATCCCTTGCCTGGCATAGATGATTTGTTTGATCAGTTACAGGGTGCATCAGTGTTTTCCAAAATTGACTTACGGTCGGGTTATCATCAGCTGAAATTAGGCTGGAGGACATACTATAGACACCTTTTAGAACTTGATATGGCCATTATGAATTTTTGGTGATATCTTTTGGGTTAACTAATGCACCTGCGGCCTTTATGAGCTTGATGAATGGTATCTTTAAGGCATTCTTGGATACCTTTGTTAATGTGTTTATTGATGACATTTTAGTTTACTCCAAGGGTAAGGAGGACCATGCAGGTCACCTCCACATAGTGTTGGAGATTCTAAGCTAGAAGCAGCTATTTGCAAAGTTTTCAAAGTGTGAGTTCTGGTTGTCTTCAGGTGCCTTTTTGGGGTACGTTGTTTTCGAGAAAGGGGTGGTGGTGGATCCCCAGATGATTGAGGCAGTTAAGAGTTGGATTCGGCATAGCTCAGTGAATGAGGTAAGGAGCTTTGTGGGTCTTTGTAGTTATTACTGTAGGGTTGTCAAGAAATTTACATCCATTGCAACGCACTTGACAAGGTTGACTCAGAAGGAAGTGCCATTTGTTTGGTCAGACCAATGTGAGGAGAGCTTTCAAAAGCTCAATACATTCTTGATACTTTCTTTACCGGTTGAAGGTAAGGACTTTATAGTGTTTTGTGATGCTTCACTTTTGGGCTTGGGTACTGTGTTAGTCCAGGATAGGAATGTCATTGCTTGTGCTTCGAGGCAGTTGAAACCTCATGAAAGGAATTACCCAACTCATGAATTAGAGTTGGAAGCGGTGGTATTTGCATTAATGATTTGGAGACACTATTTTTATGGTGTCAAATATGAGGTATTCACAAACCACCATAGCATGCAACACATGTTTACTCAAAGAGACTTGAATCTAAGGCAGCAGAAACTTCAAGGAAAGGTTATGTGTTCCTCGAGTTGGTGATTTTATTCATGATGTACTTTCAGAAGCCCATGGTTTGTGTTATTCTATTCATCTGGCTACAACAAAAATGTACCATGACTTAAGGTAGCTTTATTAGTGGCCCGGGATGATGAGGGACATAGTGGATTGTGTGTCCAAATGTCACAATTATCAGTAGGTGCAGTATGAACATCAATGGCCTGTGGGGTTGCTTCAGAGAATGCCTATACCTATAAAATATGAGAACATTGCTCTAGATTTTATAGTGGGTCTTCTTAAGACCTTGGGAAAATATGACTCTATTTGGGTAGTTTGAGACTAAAGATGTTAAACATTTGGGCACTGACTTAGTAAAGAAGGCTCAAGAGAAACTAAGGTTCATTCAAACCAAGTTGTTGGCTGCTCAAAGTAGATAGAAGGAGTATGAGGGCCGTAAGGTAAGAGACATAAACTTTAAGATTGGTAAGCAAGTTTTGCATAAGGTGTCTCCCATGAAAGGAGTCATGAGGTTTGGCAAGAGGGGCAAGCTCATCTTTTGTTATATTGGTCCTTTTGAGGTTCTTAAGGATGTGGGTCTGGTTGCATAAAGGTTAGCTTTACCACTGGGTTTTTCGAAAGTCCTTTCGATATTTCATGTCTCTATGCTTAAGAACTTTCATGGGGAAGGATACTACATCATTAAGTCTGACTCAGTTCTTTTTGATAAGGATTTAGCTTAGGAGGATGAACCTGTAGCTATTCTAGATCAAGATGTTCAGAAGTTGAGGATGAAGGAAATTCATTCAGTTAAGGTTCAATGGAAGCATCGTCCGATTGAGGAAGCCACTTGGGAAACCGAGAAGGACATACGAGACAAGTACCCTCAATTGTTTGAGGATACAAGTACTCTTTTCTTTCCTTATTTTAGCCTTTTTTTTTGCATTTAATTGTTTGGGGATGAATGATGGGTAAATTGGTATCTGTTGTAACAACCATTTTCATCATTTTGTGTAAACCTTTCATTTGAAATTTCATGTTAAAAATTTTCTCGAATTTGAAGTTATAAATTTCAGACTAGGCTAGTTTCGGATGATATTTGAGCGAGGTATGGTATAGGGAAATTAGGGAATGAATTGGGCAAGATTATTGGTATTTAATTTGATTTCTAGTTAACTAATACGATAAGGAACCCATAGGAATTTACGGAATTGAATTTAAGCGAGTAGAACTCCCGAAATCGATCTTAGTGTAAAGGGCATTGTTTGGAATGCCCCGAATTAAAGGTGTGTTGCAAAAAATGAGATTTTTGGGTGAATCTAGACTTTCTGTCCCATTGATGTTTCTACAGTAACATGCATGTCTTTATTGCGGAGAAATTCCCGCTATAGTGACGGTCAACCCGGTCAACGACCGCTAATAGGGACAAAACTCGCAGATTTCTTTTAAATTTCCCCAAAATGGTTTATTTTTCTAAAACATGTTTTGGGGAAAGGGAGAGGCAATTTTGGGTGATTTTTCTCAAATTATTATCTTTTGACTTAGTGAAGGTAAGGATTTCATCCCTGTTAACTAGTAATCAATAATTTAGCTTTAGAATTTCTAGTTTACAGAGTTCGGGGAGGGTTTAGGGATGAATTTAGTCATTTTTATGGTGCAAGGGAGTAAATTATGTATAAAGTTAATGGGTTTTGATTATTAATGGTTAATTTAAACTTGCATTTCGTTAATTCACTAGTTTATCCATGGAATTGGTAGTTTTAGGTGAATTACAGTAGAAAAGCCCTAAAATGGGGAGAGAATGATCATGAACATGGCCTTAGGGGTTGGGAGTGAGTTATAATTCCCAACGTGGTAGTTCATTTTATTAATTATACATTTATATGTATTTTCTAGAACAAGATCAAGAGCAATTACGGAAAGGCAAGGCTCAAGCTTAGTTGAGTTGTGCAAGGTTGGATTGAGGTAGGTGATGGTATTGTAGTTTAATCCAATTGTATTATATGTGTATTTTACCTATTTCATAGTGTGTCTAGTTAATGCAAGCTGGGTTTGACGGTTCCATGAGTGAACAAGGAAATATAAGTATATATATGCTTGATAGTTGCTTAAGTTGCCTTGACTTGTTTGACCTGGCTTGACTGAACTCGACTTGGTTGTAGGTGTATTGACTTGTTGCTTGTAACTCTCAATTACTTACTTGATGCTTGTTGTGCTATGTGTAGGTTGTTTGAGCATGTTTTAACTTGATAAACTATGTTTTAGTTAAGTGTTCATATTCTCATCTTGGGTTGGCCAAATGACCCTACCAGTACACTGTTGTTTTCTTGAGTGCTGATACTACACCTGCTCTTACTGTTGTGAGTGCAATAGATATTCTAGCAGCCCCTACAAGACCTCACTTGCAATTCTACCATTAGACTTTGCATTCAAGGGTGAGCAGCATGTTTCGGGCTACCATGAATCCTTCTTGGATGACAAAGTCTATTTCTGAACTTATGCTTTTCATTTTTGTTTTTGGGGTTTCATCCCCCTCTTGACAATCTTTAGTAGCTTTGGTATGGATGACTCTCGGGTCCTAGGGATGGTTTATAGATTAGTACAATGTTCCGCTTTAAGTTGTACAATATTTTGTTTTTAGACTTGATATTTTATTGATGGGTTAGTTCGGTTTATTTCCTCTAAGTGTTGATCATGGGTTTAGTTTTTGGGGAAGTTGGTTCTCCCATCGGATGAGTAGTGTGGGTGCCACTCACGAGGGTTTTGGATCGCGACAACTTTACCTCAAGTTTATGACACTTAACAATATTCAACAACTCCATAGAATTCATTCAACTACAAGTCAAAACAGACAACAACTCAAGTCAAACCATGACTACTAACAAGAATCGAAGTCAACTAACCATGACTCAATCACAATATGTTACACCTTGTCTCAAATACATATGTTAATAGACAATAAAAGAGATATGTCAATTATTTCCACTTAGCACGGACCACTCAAGGATCCATTTCAACAACAACAATGGCTATAATCATAAATCCTAGTTCATTCAAGAAACCAATTATCACAATTCAACACATAAACCCGGTTCACTCAAGGAACCAAATATAAAAAGTCAACACATAAACCCGATTCACTCAAGGAAAAAAATATAGCAAGTCAACACATAAACTCGATTAACTCAACGAACCAAATATAACAAGTCAACACATAAATCTGATTAACTCAGGGAACCAAATCCAACAAGTCAACACATAAACTCGTTTCATTCAAGGAACCGTCACACTCACCTATCCTTTGTACACACATGCTAAGGATCTTATGGTTGCCCACTAGCCATGACCTGTAGGGGACGAGATCTTGTCAATGTACCAAATCCCAAACATCAAGTGCCTTCCAACCTTATACCAACCAATCCCGTGAAGATGTCCACATACCGGTACACCCCACAATAATCACAATCACAATGATAATAGTAATAATACTTGTAAACCCAACAAGCTTTTAAAACAATTTCATTGCATGTGATTAATACTTAGAATATCAAACCATCATTCACTTTCCTTAAACATGCATTGTAACAAGAATACGAAGAAACAGTTATCATAAACACATAAAACAAGATGGGTTTCAACTAAGTTCAACCATCACCTACGTCAATCCAAGTCCTGAAATGCTCTAACAAACTTCAACTTTGCCTTTTCTTGCAACTTCGGCTTCATTGTCGTCTAAAAACATCAATACAACACATAATCAACCAAATGACCTACAATATCAAGGTTTATAACCTAATCCCAAAACTCTAAGGCTAAATTCATGATTATTCCCGTCATTCTAGGGTTTTCTATTATCATTCCACCTTAATCCTTTTCATGGTTACAATGGTGAATTATAGTCATGCAAGAGTAATTTAACAACTTTTAACCAAAACCCGAGGGTTTTCTACACAATGCACCCAGTTGCACTAGAAAAATTAGGTAGGTTAAGTTAAATCCACTCCAAAACTCGTAAACTAGTGATTTTACTTGTTAATGGGACTGATTAACTTACCTTAACGAAGAATTTTGATAGAAAATAGGTGGAATTTACCCTAAATCTCCACAGCTATGCCCAAAATGAGAATGGAATGAAAATAATAGTTTGGGGGTATTTTATGCATTAGTCAGCACATATCCTGCTATAGCGGCCCTATCCCGCTATAGTAACTTTGCTATAGTGGGATCTGCCCGCTATGGCTGGATTGACAAAAGGTGACTCCCGCTATAGCAGGAAATTTTTGGCTATAGAAGAATAGTCTTAGCGGCCTGCCACCCAATATAGTGGGGTAGGCGAGGTAAAAACTCGATATTGCTCCTAGTTTCACCTTTTTCGCAACACGCTGCCAGATTTAGATACCCAAACCAAACTCTTTATGTCAAGTTTGATCTCAGGACTTCTCTCATCCCAAATTCACTTTTGAAAGATCCTACAGATTACTTATCGACTTGACTAACACTAAATTACCTCGAATCACATAACCTTTAACCAATTTATTCTTGGATTACCCTAGACCATACCATGCTTGGATTTCATCCAAGACTAGCTTGGCCTGAAATTTCTAACTCCTAATTCGAGAAAAACCTTGACCCAAATATTAGCATGCTAGACTTACTCGTAACAATAGAATGGGTCGTTACATCACATACTAATCTACCCATCGTTTATCCCCAAATTATCAAATAAGGCAAGTAAGGAGGAAGAGAGTACATGTATCCTCAAACAAGTGAGAGTACTTGTTCCACATGTCCCTCTTAGTTTCCCAAGTAGCTTCCTCACATAGTCCATGCCCAAAGGCTTTACATTACCAACTTCAAACCATCCTATGGGGGATCTACACCTCCTCCCATAAAGTGATTCAAATAGAGCCATATAGATACCAAAATGGTAGCTATTATTGTACGAAAACTCACACAATGGCAAGAACTTATTCCAATGACCACCAAAGTCAATCACACAGACCCATAACATATCCTCTAGCACCCGTATAGTCCTCTCTGACTGTCCATCAGTTTAAGGATAGAAAGCAGTGCTGAAGTTTAGCTTAGTGCCCAACTCTTCATATAACCTATCCCAAAGCATAGAGGTGAATTACGTACCTCTATAAAAAATGATGGAAATTGGCACCCCATGCAGCCTCAATATCTCCTTGATATAAATATTGGCTAACTGCTTCGAGCTGTAATCCACTCTAACTGGGATGAAATAAGCTGACTTGGTTAGCCTGTCTACTATGACCCAAATCGAGTCATGATGCCATAGCTATCCTCTCCCATTTTCACTCCGAAATGGACATCCTTTTGAAGTTAACTCGCAGGATTTTAATGCTTGTATTTCACTATTGTGGCATTTAGACACATACTCAATTATATCCCTTTTCATCTTGGGCCACCAATCTGAGGCATGCACACACATCCCCTCACCAGTAACACCCCACATACATCAAGTGTGGCGTCAGAATCTTTCCTACATACTACTTTGTTTCCAAGTTTGTTCAACTTCTCATCTTCAAACTGTCTGGCCTTGATCTGATCAAGGAATGTTGACCTTACCTCCACACTAGCCAACACTCCACCCCTTCCAGAAACACCAAACTGCATAAACTATGATCCTAGAGTCTGAATCTCTCTAGCCAAGGTCGCCTTGACACCCTCAAGCAAGCCAAACTACCCATACTTACCGCCTTCCGGCTCAATGCATCTGCCACCATATTGGCCTTACATGGATGGTATTGGATGGTCATATCATAATCATTCAACAATTCCATCCACCACATCTACCTTAAGTTCAAATCCTTTTAGGTGAAGACATGCTACAAATTACGATGGTCTATTAACACTTCACACTTGACACCATAGAGGTAGCGTCTCCAAATCTTAAGTGCAAAGATCACTACTGCCAACTCCTAATCATGGGTTGGATAATATTTCTTATGAGGCTTCAATTACCTTGAAGCATAGGAAATCACATTCCTGTCCTGCATTAATATAACACCTAAATAAGAGCGTAAAGCATCACAAAATACAATAAAATCCTTATCTTAAACTGGCAAGGAAGGAATGAGAGTTGTAGTCAAAAGTGTCTTGAGCTTTTGAAAGCTCTCCTCACACTTGTCCGACCAAAGAAATAGCACCTCCTTCTAGGTCAACTCCTAATCATGGGTTGGATAATATTTCTTATGAGGCTTCAATTGCCTTGAAGCATAGGAAATCACATTCCTGTCCTGCATTAATATAACACCTAAATAAGAGCGTAAGGCATCACAAAATACAATAAAATCCTTATCTTAAACTGGCAAGGAAGGAATGAGAGTTGTAGTCAAAAGTGTCTTGAGCTTTTGGAAGCTCTCCTCACACTTGTCCGACCAAAGAAATAGCACCTCCTTCTAGGTCAACCTTATCAAGTGAGTAGAAATGGAGGAAAATTTCTTGAAAAAATTGTAATAGTAACTAGCAAGACTCACAAAACATCTAACCTCAACCACAAATCTTGTAACAGCCTCAATCTACCATTACCCCCTTTTCTAAAACCATATGCCCCAAAAAGGCTACAGAAGACAACCAAAATTCGCATATACAGAACTTCGCATACAACTATTTCTCCTTTAAAATCCCCAAAATAATGTGAAGATGGCCTACATATTCCTCTTTACTCTTGGAGTAAACTAAAATTTCATCAACAAAAACAATAACAAAAAAATCCAAGAATTACTTAAATATACTGTTCATCGAGCTCCTGAAAGCTATCGATGCATTATCAACCCAAACAACATCACCAAAAGCTCGTAATTCCCATATCAAGTCCTAAAAGCTATCTTAGGTATATCCTCTGGCCAAATTTTTAACTGGTGATAACCCGACCTCAAGTCTATCTTGGAGAAAACTGAAGCACCCTATAACTGGTCAAAAAGATCAACTATCTAGGGCAAGGGATACTTATTCCTGATAGTAACCTTGTTCAGCTACCTGTAGTCAATGCACATTCTTATGCTACCATATTTTTTCTTAACGAACAACACTGGAGCACCCAAGGAAAAGCACTAGGAAGAATTAATCCCTTATTAAGTAACTCCTACGACTGAGTCTCTACTTCTCTCAACTCAGTCGGAGCTATTCGATAGAAATGGGGCGAGTGCCTAGCTCCAAATCAACACAGAAGTCAATGTCCCAGTCTTGAGGCATACCAGGCAAATCTGTGGGAAACACCTCCTGAAATTCTGACACCAGTGGGACTGACTCAATTGAAGGAGATTTTACACTAACATCCCAGAGAAGTTCTAGAAAGGTCGAAAACCTTCTCCCAACTAACTTCTTAGCTTGAATAAAAGATATTATTTTTATAGGCTTTGGCTTATACATACCTTCTCACTCTAACTTATCCATCCCCGTAATCGCTAAAGTTATAGGCTTATCATTAAAATTTAGAAAAACTTGATATACATAGGTCACTGCCCTAGAGTCTCCGACTGGAGTAGACACATTAATAGGAGAGCCAAGTGTATCACAAATCCAGTCCAATCCCAACACAAATCTAACAGATACATAACAACAAGTGGAACTCGGATCAAACAAAACAATAACCATCTGGTCACAGACGAGAATAGTACCTATAATAACTACATCAGATGCCCCAACCTTGGTCTTTCCTGGAAAGACATAATAGTGATATCTATCATCAATCTGGGCAACATCCCTGGTAGGTTGCACCCTACCTCTCCCTGCATTACCATTCCCTCAATTTCCACCATGGCCTCTCTGATGAATACCCCACCCACCCTGTAGAAGACCCTTACCATTAGCATTACCTCCATCACCTTTACTAGTACGAACCATAGCTAATGCCTATTGCTGGCCCTGTAACCCAGCCTGTCTCTAAGGACACTCTCTCTTAAAGTGCCCCACATCACCACAAGTATTGTAACATCGCTTTATAGAAGGCCTGTTGGCTAAAGAATAAGAAGACCCTTGGTCTCTAGCAACTGAGGGCTGCTGAGTGGCCCCTGATTGACCCCCTGTAGAAACTGGTAGAGTTTACTGCATAGGGCGAATTGAATAGGCCTGATGGCTATGACCTTTGCCCATATTTTGGGACTTCTTTGCAACCTTTGCATGACCAAATTGCTTTACCCCTTCTACTTTTTCACATAATTAGTAACCTCATAAAAGGTCTTCCCAGCAGAATCATATGAACCGACAAAACATGCAAGTCAGTGTTTAGCCCCTTCACAAACAACCAAATCCTCTCATTTTTTGTACCAAGTAACTGAGTAACATAATGGGACAAGGCATGAAACTTGGCATCATAGGCCACAACAAACATATTTCCCTACTCAAAGGACAAACACTCATCCTTCTTGCGATCACAAATAGTATGGGGTACATACTTCTCTAAAAATAGGGTACGAAATTGAGCCCATGTCAATGGAGGTAAACTGGTGACTGACACTTCACATATGCCCTCCACCACTGCTTTGTATTACCTTATAGCTGGAAAGTAACAAACTAAACACCATGCTGCTCAACAATACCTATATTATGCGACCTTTCATAACAATCAACAATAAACTCAAATGCATCATTGGTCTCATAGCCAACAAAAGTAGGAGGTTTCATCTTCAGGAACTTAGTCAGCATTTCATGTTCAGTCCCAGTCATGACAGAACCTAACACCGGGCAAGGGAAAATCTCAGTTCCCAAGGCCTTACCCATTCTAGGAGTAGCTGTTGCAATCGAGTAACACCTGGAAATTAATAAGCAGGCATAGCAGGGGTAGCCCCAGTACTGGCCAACCCACTTAGGAAAGAAAGTACCTACTGAATCATCTCAAAAGACATCGAGGGAAGAGTTGAACCCCTAACTGGTGCCACCTCTTCCTCTCTCTACAATATCCTCATTTATAACCTTAACCTTCTCATAATAATCCTGGGGTGGTGGTGGTGTCACTGACCTCTGACGGGCATGATTAGTTGTTGCCCGAGTTTCACCCCTGGTGGATGTCGCTCTTTTTATTCCCCTTCCCTTACCCTTTCCTCATTCTCGAAAAGCCAATTCCATAGTTGGAGTTGCTGGTACGGGGGTTGCGGCTCTAGCTCCATTAGCTCTAGTGCTCACTATCTGTGGATAAAGAATGAAAAGCGCCAGATACCAATTTGAATCACCAGCTACCAATTGGAATCAAGTTATAGCATGAAAGAAGAAACAAAATGATAGTTTCCTAAAGTCCTATAGCCTCTCGAAGAAAACTACAGACGTCTTCGTACCATTACGCAAGACTCTACTGGACTCATTTTGGTAAAACGAGATCAACAAACCTAAGGCTCTAATACCAACTTTGTCACGACCTAAACCCATTAGGAGTGGCACTCGTACTAACCCTCCAATGGGAGAACCATCTAACCAATAAACCATCAAACCCAACACTTAGCCAAAAAAGGCAACTAACAGTTTTTCACTAATTAAACCAATATCTCAAATATTCTAACAGAAATACTAAATGCGAAAATAAACGAATGTTAAACTCCCTAGAATTTGAAAGTCACTGTACCAAAACACTATAAATATCAATAAAATGGGTTCAAACCAGAAAAGGAAAATATTTAATTCCAAAACAACTAGACAGGAATAAAGTGAAGAACTCATGTCAGCCCGAAAGAAGTAGCTCACCCTTGAGTTTGAACGTGATCCGCTCTACAAACGAGGTCTTAAAATAGTTACCAAAAGATTCTCTGCGCTCGATAAAAAAAAGATCAAGTGTTATATCAGTACACAAGAAACAACGGTGTACTGGTAGGGTCAATGTCCAACAAAAAATAAGATATGTGAACAAGAAACCATAATTTATTACCACAAGTACAACCATACACACCTACCATATAACTCTACCTCAAGTTTATGAAACTTAATCTTATTCAACAACACCATAGAGTTTATTTCACTACAAGTCAAAATAGACAACTCAAATCAAACCATAACTACCAACAAGTATCAAAGTCAACTAACCGTGACTCAATCACAATATGTTACACCTTGTATCAAATTCATAAGTAAATAGACAATAAAAGAGATATGTCAATTATTTCCAACTTTTTTCGGATCGCTCAAGGATCCATTTCAACAACAACAATGGGTATAATCATAAATCCCAATTCATTCGAGAAACCAATTATAACAAGTCAACATATAAACTCGGTTCACTCAAGGAACCAAATATAAAAAGTCAACACATAAGCTCGGTTCAATTAAGGAACCAAATATAATAAGTCAACACATAAACCTCATTCACTCAAGCAACCAAATAAAACAAGTCAACACATAAACCCAGTTTACTGAAGGAACCAAATGTAATAAGTCAACACATAAACCTGGTTCACTTAAGGATCCGTCACACTCACCTATTCTTTGTACACATATGCTAAGGGTCTTATAGTCTCCTACTAGCCATGACCTGCAGGGGACGAGCTCTTTTCTATATACCAAATCCAAGACATCAAGTGCCTGCCAACCTTATACCAACCAATCCCATAAAGATGTCCAAATACCGGTACATCCATAATAGTCAATATGATATCACAACAATCACAATCACAATTATAATAGTAATCACACTTGTAAAACCAACAAGCTTTTAAAATAAGTTTATTGCATGTGATTAACACTTAGGATATCAAACAATCGTTTGCTTTCCTTGAACATGTGTTGTAGCAAGCATAAGAAGAAATAATTATCATGCACACATAAAACAAGTTAGATTTCAACTATGTTAAACCATCACCTACCTCAATCCAAGCCCCAAAATTCTCTATTTAACTTGAGCTTTGCCTTTTCTTGCAACCTCGACTTGATTATGGTCTAAAAACATCAATACAACACATAACCAACCAAATTAACGATTATATCAAGGATTATAACCTAATCCTAAAAGCCCAAGGACAAATTCATGATCATTCCCCCCATTATAGGGTTTTCTATCATCATTCCACCTTAATCCTACCAATTTATAGCACAAGGGGATTGCCCAAATCTGACTCCCGCTATAGAGGGAAAATTCCCACTGTAATGGCACAGTAGTAGCTATCTGCCATCCACTATAGAGGGGTAGGCAAGGAAGAAACTCGGGATTACTCTCTATTTTGCCCTTTTCACAACACGTCCTCAGATTTTGATATCCCAAACCAACCCCTTAACGTTAAGTTCGATTTTGGAGTTCTACTCTCCTGAATTCACTTCTGAAAGATTCTACAGATTCCTTATCAACTTGACTAACACAAAATTACCTCAAACCATATAACCTTTAACCAATCCATTCTTGAATTTCCCTAGACCATACCATGCTAGAATTTTGTCCAAGACTAGCCTAGCCAGAAATTTCTAACTCACAATTCGGGGAAAACCTTAACCCAAATTTTGGCATGATAGACTTACCTGTAACAATGGAAAGGGTCATTACACAACAAGAATATCTTACAGTCAAAACATACAGAATAGCAAATTCATTTATTTAAGGTATTATAGATAGGTTTTATAAATTAGGAGCTCACACAGTTCCTCTATTGTTACCCATATTCACATATTCACTTTGTGATTCATCAAGTAAGTCATACAAACAGAAAACTTCAATCAAGAGATTCATACAACAACGTATCAACACATAATTAAATCTCTTTCGCTTAAATCCCATATTTTATCCATCCCAATGTCGTGCCCGTAGGTCTAATCATGATTCTCCCATCAATTCTATATTATGCATATGATTACTAACCACAGTCTACTCCTCATAAACCATAACTTACCTCAACCGAAGATCTTGAAATAAGCAAGCCTCTCCATGGATGCTCTTTCATTTCCTTCAAACCTCAGAATATTCAATCATCTAATAAACAAGCAATTATAAGAGTGATTAATCAACTTCTCTTCAAATAAACACTTTGGAAATTCAAACCCATTAATTCTACCCTTATTCATGGTCTATAATATCAGGCTCAATTAACTGATAACTAGTTTTGTTATACTCACATTATCTCAATTAAGGCAGTTTTAATGATAAAGGTCCTATCTTTATAGAACTCAAGGTCCCTAACCACCAAAATTCATGTTTTAGAGCAACTAATGCATGATAGAATGTGTTAGTTAACAATCTAGAAGTAATTTTATATGATAATACACTTACCCATAGGTTTTCCCCTCAATTTCATGAACCTAGTGTTCTAACCCCCAAGAATTTCATCATAATTCCCCATTCAAATGATTATAAAAGAAGAATGGATTAATCACTATAAAAGAGAATAATAATCTTTCCTCAATGAAGAATTTTCATCCTAACCTTTGGAAAATCACCCTTCTTGGTCCTTGGAAACAAGTTTTTGAGTTTATTACCTAAAACCTAGTAAAATAGAAATAAAACAATGTCGTCGGCTACTGTACCATACCCAGACTACAGCAAGTCTCAGCTTTTCAGCACAAACCCTTTTTAGTAAAATGACCATAACTCTTTACTCCAGAATCAAATTAATAAATGGTCGGTGGTATTGGAAAGAAGACTCAAAGACCTTTAAGTTGGTAGGTGTTGGGCCTCATAACTCTTTATATTCTTTGAGGGGTGCTTGTTTGAAGTTAACCCTAGTAAAAACTTATACCAAAACTCAATTGGTAAGGATGTTTTCAACTCAACTTTATGTTGGGGGTGTCATATGACCTTAGTTCATATCTAATGCACTCCCACACTAAATAAATGATCTTAACACCTATGAACAATTAAAATTCTTATATTTTTACCAATATTTTAGCAACAATGGAATGAGTCATTATATTAAATACCAATTTACCAACCATTCATTCCAAAACAAACACTAGTGAAGAGGAGTAAGAGGTCAGAATTAGAACGACATTACTTTTAGGGTTTCTTATAATACGCCCTTAGCTGTCCCATTTGCTCTTACTTTTCGACTAAACAACATTTTATACTCAACCTCTCTATTGAGACCTTTCAAAATAAAGAGGTGTAGAATCAAACATTTATGGACGAATCAAATTATTACTCTCACATCAGTCTTAGAAAGAACCCTTTGAATACTAGAGAGAATAAGGTCACAAATCGGGAATCATGTAATTTATATGTCGATGACCTTTACAGTAAGCACCTGCCCACTACAATGGTCTAATAATGGCAACTAGTTGTCTACTATAATAGTCCCACTAAAGCGGTGAGGTGTCTGCTGCAATGGTGACTTGCAAAAATTTAGGGGAACCTTTGGATTTCCCCCATTTCACAACACACACCTGGAAATATGACAACTTAGATTTATCCTATCACGGCAAATGCCATAACCGGGGTTCTACAAACCCATTTCTCATTTTGAAAGTTTCTACGGGCTATTATGTCCCTCGACTATCATAATACAACTATCAAATGCTACACAATGAGACACAATTAATCTCTAAAGCACATAGCATCGGGTTTCTATTAGAAAATGTCCTAGCCTTAGATTTTATCAGCTTTCATCCTAGGGAAAACTTAACCTGGGTAGTTACACCCTAGCCAATACTATGATGAATGCAACACCACCATACACTACACTATGATTCACAACTCATGACTAAGGCGCACAATAGACATATCTAAGTCAATAGATAAAGGATACCTAAGTTACCACATAGGAAATCAATGTCTAAACATCAAGGGCATGCAAGTCTCTAAGTGGACACATTAAGTCACCAGTCTCGCACTAACCATACTAGAACTCACAATAACCATTTGCAGAACCATTCCCATCAACACAATAACACTCGCCCAGAACCATTCCCCATCAGTATATTAACACTCGCAGGGACTATTTCCCAATGACACAATAATAATATGAAATTCACAATTAACAAAATGAGAAATATCAACCAATAATTATCATGCAAAAATAAGAGGGGTATGAATACACATAAACATATATAGTAACTCTAGTTCCTCAATCGACTCTACAACTAAGGGTTATCAATCATAATCAAATTCACTTAGTTCACCAGCCTTAGCAGTTTGGTTCTACCACAACTCAAGGGATACTATTAACTGATAATTATTTTCATACTATTTCCTATAACACGACATTGGTACCCACTTAAATGCTTATTATCGCATTTATATAGGACCCCTTTACTACCCAATGTACTTAATTTGTTTAATATATCATAACTACCACTTTAAAGAAATAGAATTCTCATTCATTATCTCGACAATACATAGAACAATTTAGCATCATACCAACACATCATAATTTATCACAATCTTATCACATGCCAGTTTAGTGACTCCACAAGCAATAAGTAATCTACTAGTTTCACCATAGTTCATATAATCAACACACAAATACTTTAGTATACATCAATGTACCATAATTAAGGAATAACCAAATAATTTCATCATTATTCACCCAAAAATTGAAAGTTCTGACTCTTATTGATAGATACCAATTGGAATTTACTAAGTTTCAATTGCATACTCTTCAAGATACCAATTGGAATCGACTAGCTACTAATCAACCTCAACCAAGAAAGACAACTGACTGAGGTAGCACAATAGAAAAGAAGGAAAGAAATGATTCCTAGATGCCTCATAGCTCTTGAGGATTTGATGTGGATATCTACATATCAATCCTTAGAACTCCACTTAATATTTCCTCTTGTACTTGTGAGACCAATAACCCAGTTCTTTGATACCAACTGTTGCGACCCAAATTATGAGATCTTGTGGGCACCTACTCTATTCTAACTAGATAGGAGAACCCTTGCCACCGAATTAATTATTATATAGAAATTCAAGTAAAATCCTTATTGTAGTTAAGCAATCCCACTATGTAAGTCCACATAATCATAAACCAAAAAACGTTTCAAGCATTTAGATACATGATCAACAGCTTACAACATTAGCCAAGACCTAGTCTAGACATGTACCGGTGTTTCTACAATGAGGACAGCAATAAGAAAAGACATAACTTCCACAGAAAAGAGGTGTAGAAGTTGATGCTGGATGACTGTTGCTCCACATAAAAAACTCCTAATCAACCTGCAACATATCTATATCCTAAAACAAGGATATAACAAGAGTAGTATCAGTAAACCACAAGTACTAGTAGGCATCATCGATCGACCAGGGTTAGATCATGTAAACATCATATAGAAATCAAAGTGGGAAAGAATGACAATTTCATATAGAAGTTCAATACCAAGTACATAATTCCTATCCCCACACTTCACCTTCCTAGTAGCTTTCGATTATATCTTGTTAGCTTGGTTTGACAAATTTAGTTATGAGAAAATAATCCAAATTCCATCTAATAATTTTGATTTCTCACTAAATATGTAAACGTTATCTTACAAGATAACTCCTCATAACGTCAAATCAAGGATTAACTATGTTTATTAATATTGACACCATGCATATACAATAAGTACTAACTCCATAATTGACTCTATTAAGCCGGTAGTGGCCCCAGTGTTCCCA
The DNA here is from genome assembly GCA_031232105.1 of Capsicum rhomboideum. Lineage (NCBI taxonomy): Eukaryota > Viridiplantae > Streptophyta > Magnoliopsida > Solanales > Solanaceae > Capsicum > Capsicum rhomboideum. Next base: position 43,827,752 of record CP124708.1, on the reverse strand, counting down.
CATGCTTAACCACAATTCTTTTATCCTCTTATTAAATTAAGGCAACATTATAATATTTATCAAGGTTTAAAAGTCATACAACTCATAAAATATCTCAAGTAACAGATAAGCACTACCACACTTAAACATAAATCAAATATGAGTAAGTTAGCAATCAATACATAGCAAGTAATTTCAACCAACAAATTACCATCCATCGATAACCACTTAAAATAACCAATAACCTTAACAAGACCAACTTTCACCCTATCACTGATTTCACAATTACAATCACAAGTATAAGTTAAATAATAAAGGGGAGGTGCCTATGAATTATGTAAATACCACAAGTGTAAACCACACCATACCATTTATCACTTAATCATCTCACAAGAGTAGTCTAATGCTACCTCAATTCACTACAACACTTTATACATTCAAATAAACCATCAAATGACTCAAGATATTCACAATGCATCACAACCTTCATATCTTCCTCTCAAATATTTGCACACATACTAAGGGGAATTATCTGCCTAATAGTCATAACCTGGAGGGGACCAGCTTCATCCATGTACCATACTGGCATGGTACTCGATCCTCCAAAATATCAATAGATAAGTATCATGCACATTGAGGTACCCGACCCTCCAAATATCACATATCAATCATAACCATCACAACCTCTACTCATATGTGTACATACAAACTAAGGGGACTTATCTACCCAATAGTCATGACCTACAGGGAAACAGCTTCGTCCATGTACTGTACTGACTCACTATACCTGGTTTATCATAAATAATCACATAAATATCTGTATATGTACCAATTCATGGAACCCAATCCTCCACAACCACATCAATAACCAAATCCACACCGGCCTATGACACCCCATCCTCAATAATCACATTATAAGTATTTTATGAATTACACAATCTCTCCAGATTCATCATAGTGTACTATGGTTACTAGAACACTATACAATCAAAATTCAGTCATTTAAGTATCAAATATCAACTATCACTACATACCAGTATATTTGAAGACCAATTAACAACTTATTCATACAAGCATTATCAACCATATTCATCAATTATAAGTATGTCCAAATACAAATCAACAAATTATTCATACAAGCATTATTAACCATATTCATCAATTATAAGTAAGTCCAAAGACCAATCTACACCTTATTCACATAAGCATTAACAACTAAATCGAGTCTATATTCTAATTTAACATACATAAGTTCATTCACTAATCCAATCCTCTTTTATTCACATTGAGACCAGTGAATCCAATTACTAAATAGTAATTCTTACATTCAAGTCATTACTAGGTTCAAGATATTATTTCATTAGTCGATTATTCAACCATTAGACTCTATTTAACTTACAATTCTTGCTTTAGTTAGTGTAACACCCCAAGCATTTGACTAGGATTTGAACCATTATTTGTACGCGTATAGGCCCCAAACTTGATGAATTCTAATTGAATATAAGTGTTAAGGTAAATTTACTAGTTTGGTGGGTACTTTTGATACAAATCATGGCCATAAAAAACATCTAACATAAAGTTGAGTTGAGATCATTACGTTCAATTGAGTTTTGGTATATGTTTTTACATGGTCAACTTCAAACAAGCATATCTCCTAGTATATAAAGCGTTACATGGACTATTACCTATCAAATTGAAGGTCTTTAAGTCTCCTTTCCAACACTACTCATAATTTGTAAATCTGAGTCCAAAGCAAAAGGTTATGGGCTTTCTAGTGAGGGTCTGTGATGGTAGTATGGCACGGACCCTATCCTCCATGATTGAGAAGTGCCACAGAGGTGTGGTTAGCTGCAACCCCTCTTCACTTTCTGACGGGAATTCAAGGTTATTTTGGTCATTTCCTTAATAGAAATCGACCCCCACCTATTCTAAAACATTTTCAAATCCCTAAAACACTTTTATTCATTAATCTGCATGTATTCTTTCTCTCCCAACTCCTAAGAACCCTAAGGATCAAGAGATTCAAAGCTTAAGGTTCTCTTCAAAATTCCTTCCTCAAACTCTGAAACTAAGGTACGTAAGAGCAATACCCTTCATGGAGAATCTTTATCCTTCCCCATGATTGAGTTTTATTTTCAGATTATGTTCATGATTTAAAGTTAGGGTTTCAAGATTTGATACGTCTAAGCATTATTTTTGGTCTTTGACACAAATTAGTGAATATCCCTTTAGTATTATTGTCAATTCTATGAGTAGGGTCTTTCCCTTATCTTAATCTTTTGATGGCATGACTACAACTTTCCTCTATATAAAACTTATGAATCTTATTATGTTATTGAAAGTCTATTTTATGTTTTTATGAGATTGTCCATAGTTACTGGAAAATATAGCTCAGATTTACAAGTTCTTAAAGGATTATGAAAATCCTCATGTATAATAGTATGTTTTGAAAATAGAAAGAGTATCGTATCTTTAAACTTGAAGTTAAGCAAAGATCTAAAGATTTATAACCAAGGCTCACAGAGATAGATAGGTTCATGATATTTTGAGTTAAGGATAATTTTTTGAAATTGTTTAAATACTTATTATATAAGCAAATCACATACTTTTGGGGAGGATTATTTAGAACTGGGAAGGGGTATGAGTCCAAAGTCACATATCCCAAAACTACATTGCCAATGTAGGATAGGATCGTCTACAGTTAGGGTGACTCCTCTTTTAGCCTCGAGCTTAGTTTTGGATCCATAAGTTATGTTTCATCCTATACCCTAGAAATGTATAGGAGGGATTTTCTGAATATGGGAAAAACATTAGACTCTATGTTGCTCAACTAGTGTATGTTTGTTAAGAAAAACTCTCCCAACTTAGAAAGACTTAATATTTTCTCAACGTACTTATTATTTATGATAATTGTATCAAAGTTGATTTACTTTAGCATTTCAAACTACTTTCTTTCAGGTTTATATTTAATAATTTTACTATTTAAGTTTTTGTATGATTTCAATGTCTTTGGATAACTCATTTATTGCATTGTTTTAGTCCCAACAACTTCATAAAAAAAGTCAGTAAGTCTTTTTATTCCACATCTCCTTACTCATGCCATCTATTATGACTTAATTCAAATGTTTATTCAGTTTCCAGTTAGTTCATGTTTACTGTTTCATTCCGCTATTATGTACCAATACATTCCAAGTATTGACCATTCTTTTTGAGTTATATCATTTCATTATATACATTCTGGTATATAGATTCAAGGCCATAGTCAGACGCTTTGCTAGACTTCTATGTATCAGCATGTGGTGAGTCCTTCTTACATCCAGAGGACTTGGTTATGTTCTTTCTTAGACTTAAACTTCTAGACAATTAGTTTAAATAAAGTTGTCTGGGGGCCTTGTCCCGATTGACTTATTCAGTTTATGTTTGTAGGCTTCATTAGAGACATATAATTTTTCGATTTTCAAGTTGTCTTTTAAAATGATTTTAAGTAATGGATATTGAAACCAAGTGATTTATACCTTGTTTTTAGAAGCTTGTTCAAAGTTTATTATTGCCAGCTTCTGTACAATTTGGTTATTGAAACCAAGTTGTTTATACCATGTTTTTAGAAGTTTGTTCAAAGTTTATTGCTGCCAGCTTTAACAAAGTTTGAAAAATAAAGTTTTATCAAGAGCTCGCAAGGTCAAGGGTTTGCTTGGGATCACTCATGGTTCCAAGTGCCTGGTCAGGTCCAGGGTGTAGGCTCGGGGCATGGCAGTTAGGCACCTTTACACCTATTACTTCCTAACACTTAGCCAAACTTGACTTTAGGTTCTTAAAGTTATGACACCACATCCTCTTATCATGATCTACTATCATAACAATTTTCAGCAAGAATATCCCATAGTTAAAACCTACACAATAGCAAATTCACTCCTTTTAAGGTATTAAAGATGAATTTTATAGATTACAAGCTCACACAATTCCTCTATTATCACCTACATTCACATATTAACCTTGTAATTCATCAAGTAAGTCATACAAACACAAAACGCCCTTCAATGGATTCATACAACAATGTATCAACACACAATTAGATATCTTTCACTTAAATTCCATGTTTTATCCATCCCAACGTCATGCATAATCATGATTCTTCTGTCAATTCTATATTATGCATATAATTACTAACCATAGTCTACTACTCACATACCATAGCCTACCTTGACCAAAGATCTTGGAACAAGCAAACCACACCATGAATGCTCTTTCCCCTCCTTCATGCCTCAAAATATTCAATCATCTAATAAACAAGAAATTATAAGAGTAATTAATAAACTACTCTTCAAATAAACACTTTGGAAATTCAAACGCACTAATTCTATCCTTATTCACGGTCTATAACATTATTCAAAGATCATTTAACTATTAACTAGTTCTATCATACTCACACTATATCGATTAATGGAGTTTTAATGCTAAAGGTCCCATGTTTATGGAACTCAAGGTCCCCAACCACATAAATTCATGTTTTAGAACAACCAATTCATGCTAGAAAGTATTAGTTAACAATCTAGGAGTAATTCTAGGTGATAGTACACCTTCCCAAAGGTTTTTCCAACTATTTCATGAACCTAGGGTTTTAACCCCCAAGAATTTTACCATAATTTCCCATTCTAATGATTCTAGAAGAAGAATAGATTAATCAATGTAAAAAGGAAGTAATAATCATACCTCAACAAAGAATTTGCATCCTAACATTGGAAAAATTTCCCCTCTATGGCTTTGGAATAAAGTTTTGAGTTACACTGTCATTGTCCACTGTAGTGGACCTAGACTCGCTACAGTGGGTCCCTACTTTTTATAGCAGATCTCAGCTTTTCAGCACGGACACTTTTTAATAAAAACACCCATAACATTTTACTCTAGACTTGGATTAACAAGCAGTCAGTGGCATTGGAAAGAAAACTGAAATACCTTTAATTTGGTTGGCCTTGGGTCTCATAAATATTTATATTCTAGGAAGGGTGATAGTTTGAAATTGAACCTAGTAAAAACTTATATCAAACTCAATCGATAAGGATGTTTTCAACTCAACTTTATGCTAGGGGTGTCGTATGGCGTTAGTTCATATCTAATGCACTCCCACACTAAAGAAATGATCTAAAAACCTCTAAACAATCAAAATTTTCATGCTTTTACCGATATTTTAGTAATGATGAAATCAATCATTATAGTTATTGGGAACATCTCTATGAGATCCTAATCCCAATAAACATGACCACTTTATGTCTAGTTTTTTGGATGTATTATTTATTCCTTCATCATAGGTTTCAAACCAACTACCTGTCATGACCTAACTAACTAGATTGCTAGGGCACCTACTCTAATCTACCTTGATAGGAGAACCCCTACCTCCCAATTAGAAATATGTAGAAGTCATAAAAGAATATTATTAATCTCTTCATAAATCTATAAAACTAATTACAAAAATCATTTAATTACAATAGAAGAAATTTTTTACCCCAAATACCTAGTCTAGACATGCACAAGAGTAGGCTACACCGCATCTCTAACCGCATCTGACAAGAAATCTCATCTGATCTTGCAACTAGGCTACACCCTAAAAAAGGTATAGCAAAAGTAGTATTAGCACAACCAGACATACTGGTAGGCATCATCAGCCAACCCAAGTTAAATCACGTAAACATAATATAAATATCCAAAATCAGACATGAACTTATATAAAATGCCAATTAAATTACTTAATCACAGGTTTCCCAATCACCGTTCTCCCTATTATTGTCATGACCCAAATTCCAACGAGGTGGACTGGCACTCGAAGCCGATAAGGCCCTAGAGAACCAATCTTTGCTCATGTCCATTCAAGAAACCTCATCAGCGCGTATACATACTAGATGCTCATAGCGTAAGTTATGGAAACATGTGTTATATACATATAAGAAACTTAGCCGTTAGGGCCATCAAGTCAAAATAGACATACATCTCTTACATTCATATACCCACATACGTCTACAAAAGCCTCTAACAGATGCACATACATAACGATCCTAAAGTCGGGACAAGTCCCCGCTTTATACAACATTTACAATACCAAAACCAATGTACAACTATGACTCAGAAAGCCCTGAACCAACTGGAGCTCACCAAAGATTAGTAGATGACTCGCAGCTTACTGTGGAGGTCTACTAGTACTTGCACCTACAGCAAGTAAGATAAGTCCCCTAAGGGGGTCAGTACGAAGAATGTACTGAGTATGTAAGGCTATATGAAACTGTATGACACATAAGTACTTTAATGGAATCAAAATATAAGAGAATAGTCAATATGGATACACCACCGGTCTATTTGTAAAACCATGTTCATTGCTTTTGTTACTCTCATTATTCGATCACTCATTATCGTTCATATAACAACATTCATAAATACTTTTATTTAAGTAATATACTTTCTTTACTTTTACAAAACTTATCCTTATTAGTCATCCACCTTATCGGTGGGTAGTCATCCACCTTATTGGTGGGTAGTCATCCACCTTCTCGATGGGTAGTCATCCACCTTATCGGTGGGTAGTCATCCATTTTATTAGTGGGTAGTCATCCACTTTATTAGTGGGTAGTCATCCACCTTATCAGTGGGTAGTCATCCACTTTATTAGTGGGTAGTCATCCAATTTATTAGTAGGTAGTCATCCACCTTATCGGTGGGTAGTCATCCACTTTATTAGTGGGTAGTCATCCACTTTATTAGTGGGTAGTCATCTACCTTATTGGTGGGTAGTCATCCACCTTATTGGTGGGTCAATATAAATAGTATTAGGGTCCGCTCAAGCTAGGCTTATGTGCCCCTTTGAGTCGTACCGATTCTCAAACAATAAGCCATATATGCATAATTTTATTCCTTTACTTTTGTGAGATTTATACATTTTCTTGTGAGAGATTGATACATTTTCTTATGAGAGATTGATACATTGGAGGCCATAGCATTATTGGAACTTTGGAACATAACATTATTGGACATGTTACTCAAGAATGAAAAGATTCTCCTTACATCATCACTTCCCTTGAGATAGTTTCTTTTGGTAGTTACAACGTTGTGAAAGCTTAGGAACTTCAGTCAATGGATAAGAGACATATGAATCACCATTGGTCTAAGAATAAGAAACATGTGAATAACAATATATGTCAACCTTAGTTAAAAATACTTTAGAACACTTCGGAATTGAACAGGTACAATGTTACTATGAACACTATGTGCTGCAGAAGGGTACGGAAAGAGTAACCTTACATACCTTCACTTCCAAGTATGAATACACAAGCCTATTTATGAACACAATATTCCAGCTCCTTCCTTAAGTTTCACTCTACAATACAAGTACATAACGGAGCTTACATTAACAACTTGTTACCGTACAAGTGTACAAGACGACAATGAGCTATATGACTGCCATATAAAGTCATTTTACCCTTTATAATACAATCTACTGCATTATCATACCAACAACACCATAACATTCCACACATTGACCAAGACATCATAAACCAATAGCATTTCACACCACGTTTACCCTTTACGCTTCCTCATTATCATTTTATCACATTTACCCCATCAAATTACCTCATAAAAACATATGAACAACAATACATAATTAATATAATCCAACATACCTCCATACGACCCCTTAAAGTCATTAAAAAAGGTGTCACAAGTTGATAATTACATCCAAAAAGGGTATAGGGGCTTTGGGGGATCAAAGAGAGACAAAACCATACAAAATGACTTTCTGGGGTGACCTGCGAAGCCACCTACGCTCGTAGGTGGATGAAATGCATCTACAGGTGACCCTTGGTAGTGTCCAGGGGCACCTTTATTGGCATCTGCACCCGCAGGTGCCTTCGTCTGCGGGGGCGGATACCCAAATCGGCCAAAAAGGGTCTCTTTGGGGTCCTTTTGTGTAATAAATGGTCCAAGGCCATAAGTAAGCTTTTATTTACATATTTTTGGTCACTTGGATTCCAAAGAACCATAATGGCTTCACAACACACATGAACATCACCAAAACCACATTTTCCTTCAATACACCCCCAAGTCCATGCACAATTTTGCAATAACAATTCCAAACATTACACACAAGGATAAAACAAGTTAAGTCTATAATCACATCTCACATGTAAATATTGAATCCATCAATTTCACTTCCTTCAAGACTACAAGTCCATTTTTAAGTTTATAAGGCCAAAACCCTTTTTCGATTGCAAAAATAGACAGTTCTACACATAGTGAACTGTCCAACACTGTGTCAACATAACCAACATGATTTATGCACCACTTTAAGAATATAATATAGTAAATCATGAGCATAAATACTTACCAAAGCTTCCCAAGGAGTGATCTTGTCCAAAGAGAATGGTGGCTTAGGGTTTGAGAGAAGAGAGAAATATCTCTTTTGTGGAAAATTCTAGAAAATGGCATGTGGCTTTTGTGGAATAAAAATCTGATTTTTTTCACCTTAAATACTCCCACTTCAATTCTATCCTTAGCCCCATTATTTGACCAAGAATGGGTCACATTGACATGTCTTCTTGGTAATTTTTGGGCCTTAAATTGGGCCCAATTGCACATGTTAATTTAGCCCAACTAATTAAATGTATAATACACCAACAATCTCATGTTTACATAATTCCGTAAATGTTAAGACAATCAATTAGGATCGAAAAGGTACGGGGTGTTAAAATTATACTATCACTACCATACCCTATTAATTCATAGTATTTCTTACTAACCATAAGTCAATCCACTATGTAATATTCATTGCTAGCTGACCATATTCTCACCATTAAGTTATCCCTTCAATTCCCAACCATGCATCTATCATTTATCTAATTTATAAATGTAATAGTATATTTTCACTACAAACACCCAGGTCCATTAGTAACCATTCAACTATGACTCATTCATAATAATACCCTTAAGATTATGTATGAATCATGAACAACATACAAACTCACCTTTACACCTACTAAATACTCAATTCAGGTAAGATATCATCTCAAAAGCTTATGGAACCAATCAAACATGCCACCTTAACAGAGTCAAGTCAAATATATAAATAAATCACCATCAAGTGAATAGTATTCAATTCAAGTCAACTACCACAGCCCATAAAGCAATCAACCCTTCACTTTTTTAGAAAACACCTTTTTATTTTCCAACAATAGGTATCAACTCCTTTTAAATGCAATATCATTTAACTGGACCATACAAGGACCCAAATATAATATTGAGAAAATTGGACCTCACAAGAATCCAAATATAATAAACAACAATGTAAACCCAATTCTCTCAAGGAATCGTTAAACTCCCCAATTTACCATGTACACACATGCTATGAGTCTTATATACGCCCACTAGCTATGACCTATAGGGGATGAGCTTAGTCCATGTACCAAATAATCCAGAAAACTAGTACCTGCCACTCTTATCCCAAACCAAGTGTTATACAATTCTTATTCCAATGAGCCCACCCTTATCCTCCCTAAAATCTACCAATGTAATCATGATCATCCTTTATGGGTTCATCTCAAAACCACAAATACTACTATAAACAAGTTCAATCATATGACAAGTAAATCAACTACCTTTTACATCAAATAAGGTCTTTATTACCAATCTTATTATAGATTATTAACTTCCAACTTGCATTTACAATCAACGAGTTTAATATACATTAGCATACATTGCAACAAGTAGACAAATAGTCAGTTAATATGCACACAAAAAATCAATTTGAGTTTTAACTCGAATTCAACCATCACCTACCCCACAAACAATAGTATCTGGAATTAAGCAACACATATACATGAGTATACACACAATAAAATTGGATTGACCTACTATTTATAAATACCAGGGTACAAATAATTCCCTCTAACTATAACCACTATTAACTCTTCAACATTCATCTTAGTAGTACACCGTCACTATTATTTACTCTAGGTTGACTCTTAATTTCACTCAATAGTATATTAACACACCACATTTCATAGTTTCCACCTCTACCATATCGTACTAGTCATTTATAATTAACTAGAAAGGTTTAAGGCATTAACGCCAGCTTCTACAAACAACTCATTTTCACATTAATAATAATCCACCAATTATAACTAGCTCATTACCACCTACTATTCATTAAGCATGCAATAAAAATAATAGATAAACATTATTAAAGGTTCACTACATGATTTCATGAAGCCTAACTTCATCAAAGTTGCCTAATTACTTATTTTATCCATCCAATCATCTTGCCCCACAGTCCTGAGCATGAAATCTCATGTACATTTATATTATGAACATGTTTTCTAACAGAAATCTACTACTCAAAATAAACCTAGCCTATCTGGGTGACAGGCAGCTGCTACGGAGGTATGAACTCGCATTCCTTGACTCGTTCTAGGATTTAGCCCTCCTAAGCATACTCCTTCATTATCTTTGTTCTAGGGACTTGAAACAACCATAAGATATTTTAGAAGGAGGCAACGTTTTGGCTAAAAGTTGAAAATAAAAGGGCTTTAAAAATTTTGGAGGGACTATTTTTTGAGACCCCGCTATAGTGATTGGTATGCCTCTACCGCAACACCCCTATAGTGGGAAAATTCCTGCTATAGCAGGGTGATATTAGCCTGCTCCTCAGAAGTTTTCCTACTCTAAATTTGTCTAATCTTAGTTTTTAATGGAACTTTTAAAGATTTTTAAAGGAATTCCCATACCCCATACCCTTCATATACGGTGATTTCAGTAATGATGGAATGAGTTGTTACCCTATCAATCCTGTAATTATTTATATGTGAAAGGCATAATATATTTCAGTCCATCAGTTTAGAGGGCATTCCTTCACACCAGCTATTGATCCCATGATTATTTATCTGTCCAGGGCGTACAACATTTGTCTTGGCAAGTTAGTCCATTAATTTAGAGGATTGTGGCCAAACATTGATCCTTAGCAGTCAAAGCATACTATCCCAATGATGTATTACTTTTGATCTATCTGATGTGACTCTATTCCCTTAAGATTTTTAGGGGTGACGTTATAAATCTCGCAAAAAGAGTTAAATCAGGCCTTATCTCAAGTGTGGATGATAGCCACAAACACCAATGGATGAAGAGGTTTATGTTTGTGAAACCATTGAGATTATCCCAAATAATTATTTTCCTTTTTGTAGAGGCTTTACACTTAACTTGTAATTGAATATAGCATTTTCTTTTTTTATTTTGGGCTTTTTCTTTGCTGACTTTTAACTTTATATATTTCTTTCTTTTCCAGCCATCATATGAGTTTCATCTCCTGTAATAGATCTTCCCTAGTGGGTGTATTGATCTGTTCCATCGTTTACTAAAAATATCTATGGTAAAGGCATAAGAACCTCATTTTTCATAGTTTATAGAATCAACCACTTAGTATGGGAGTGCAATAGATATGAACTAAGGTCATAAAATATCCCTAGCATAAAGTTAAGTTGGAAGTATTCTTACCGATTAAGTTTCGAGCTAAGTTTAAACTAGGGTCAACTTCAAATGAGCACAAATCCTAGAATATAAAGGGTTATAGGGCCCAATACCCACCAAATGAAATATCATTGTCTTATTTCTAACACCTCCAACTGTTCATTAATTTGCTTCTGGAGTGAAAATTAAGGCCATTTTACTGAAGATTGTCTGGGCTGAAAAATTGGTCGTTGCAGAGACAATCGGGTCGCTGAAGTGAAAAATAGGTACTACTTAAGCTTATTTTTGAAGTTTTTTGTGATTTTAACTCAAAAACTTTGCTCCTAAGTACTAGGGGCGATTTTCCAAGTTCTAGGGAGGAAATTCTTTGTTAAGGTAAATTTTCCCATCATCTTCTTCATCTTTCAATCTAATAACACCTTCATTATAATGATCTTTAATGGTGAAATTCTTGGGTATTAGAATCCTAAGTTAATGTGATTTTGGGGAAAACCCATGGTTAGGGTAATATCACCTATAATTACTTCTAGATTGCGAACTAACAATTTCTAGCATGAAATAGTTATTCTAAAACATGAATTTGATGGTTAGGGACCTTGAATTCTATAAAAATAGAATCTTTAGTCTTGAAACTCCATTAATGGAGATGGGTTGAGTATAATAGCATTGATTAATGGTTAATTTACTCTTGGGTAATATTTTAGACCATTAATAAGGATTGATTTAGTGGGTTGAATTCCCAAAGTAATTATGCAAAGAGTAATTGATTAATTACTGCAATAATTGTTTGATTTCTAGATAATTGGGCAAATATAAGAATGAAGAAAGGAAAGGTCAACCTTGGCATGGCTTGCTTATTTCAAGATCTTTGGTCGAGGTAGGTTATTGTTTAATGTGTAGTAGACTTGGGTTAGATACGTGTAATTACTATGGTTTGATGGGAGACTTCATGTCTAGGTCTACGAGCACAGAGTTGGGATGGATAAACCATGGAAGTAATGTAATAAACATATAGCTGTGTGTTGTTGTGTTTTATGTGGATCCCTTGATAGGTGTTTGTATTTGTACAACTCACTTAATGATTTACAAGTTTAATATGGGAATGTATGTAATAGAGGAATTATGTGAACTTGTAATATATACAACTAGTCTTGAATACCTTAAAGAGGGTTAATCCAATATTGTGTGTGTTTAGAGTCAGAGATATTCTTAGTAGAAGATAGTTAGGAGAATTGATCGTGATAAGAGTATGTGGTGACATAACTTAAGAACCTAAAGTCAAGTTTGTCTAAGTGTTAGGAAGTAAGATGTGTAAAGGTTTATAACTCAAGCTAGAATTGTAATTTAAATAGAGCTGAGTAATTAAATATTTAGCTAGTGGAATAGTGTCTAGAAATTGGTGGTGGCTTGAGTGTAAGGGCTACTAGTTAGTAACTGAATTTACCTGTTTTAATAAGAATAAAAGAGAGTTAGATTGGTGAATGAAATAGGATGTTGAATAAGAGTGTAGCTATCAATTTTGGTGGAATGTGCACTCCTAAAATGGGTACTTGATTGATTGGTTTTTGGATATGTTTGTGACTGAAAATTGGATTTGATAATGCTCATTTGAATAAGTGGTGAATTGGCCTTCGGACATACTTGTGATTTTATGTATTAGTGTATATTCATTATTTGCTTGGAATGATGAACTTGTTAATTATTGAATGCAAGTTTGGAAATTGATAATGAGGTTGGTAAAGAGGACCTTGCTTGATAGATAAGTGTGATTAATTTATCTTATTATGTGATTGTACTATTTGTGGTGTTATTAGTTGCTGTAAGATGAATTAATAAAGGTTGATCCTTATGGAATTAGTGTATTTCAGGGAGAATAAGAGTGGGGACATTGAAATAAGGGTAGTATAACACTTGGTTTGGGATAAGGGTAGCAAGCACCAGTTGTATGAGATTGAGTGTCATGCTGACACTGATATTTTGATAGGTACAATATCAGTAATGGTACATGGACTCAGCCTATCCCTTACAGGTCATAGCTGAGGGTCCTTAATGACCCTAGTATGAGTGTACATCATAATTTAGAGAGTTTAACTGTTCCTTGAGTGGACTGAGTTATTTTGATGATATATTATGGTTCCTTGTGTAGATCGGTTATGTTGATAGTTGTGATTGTGCATTACATCAAAGTGTGAATATAAGGTATGTCATGGATTATGTATACATATTATTCTCATGTGTGTATAAGTATATACGTGATGTGTATTGTAGTGTCCCTTCTTTTAAAGTTGTTGATGTTTTGTTAATTATCTTAGTTGTTACAATCTTGATAGTGAAGGGTAGTAGAATAGTGTTATTCTAATCGATAGAGGTTAATAAGAGGCATAGGACTTGTATTTTAATGTTGTGAATTATGTTTTGACTGAGTGATACATGCATTTTTTAGCTTGTTATGTTGTTTGATTAAGTGAGAGATTTGAGTTTTCAGTGCAGTTGGTAAGCGTAACTCTTTTGTTAGTTAATTGGCTATGTTTCAGAAAGATACTTGTGTTTTAAATGTTTTTATGGTGGTATGATTGAATGCTATGTGTATTCCTTATGTGGATGGTTATTGTTTTGACCATACTATTACCTAGTTGTTTTATGGTCAAACTTAGTGCAAATGATCATTATGAGTAATATGAGATAAGTGGTTGCAAGGGAATAATTGAGAATCGTAAAGGTTGGGTGTCATTTTGAGGTATTCTTCATTTCTATAATTTGAGATATGTATTGATTTTTCGTGATTTGAAGTATGCCTTGATTTTTATTTGACCTTGACGATATACTTAGGATCCTTGTGTGGTCCGAACATTGATGATTGTAATTGGGATCCTTGTGTAGTCTGAACTTTGATGATTATAGTGGGATCCTTGTGTGGTCCAACCTTTGGTGACAATATCCGGGCCTAAAGTTCTATTGGGTCATCCTTGTGTGAATAATCCAGTCAATGAGTTGACTTAATAATGTTGCTTTAATAAGTAATTGGTTAAACTGAGATGAACTTAGTTGTTTTTCACAACCTTGGTGACTTGAATGTAAGCTAAGTTTTGTAGTAATATCACTAATGCAAGGTAAATTGACTAGGTATAAAAATTTGATTTTTTACAGTAATATGATAAGTGGAGATGATAATAATGGTTTTACTTGATATTGGTAAATTGAACCTTAACTGTGTGATTGAAAATTATGTAGCTTATTTGGTTAAGTGACTTGAATGATTTTATGAGGATAAAAGCATTGATGTCCTAAAGGTAGACTAACCGGTTGTGCAAAAACCATAGTAGCTATAAATGATTAAAATTGATTAAGTTTTAAGGATGTGAATAAAGGGATACGTGGACAATGCTTATAGGCTTAGTGAGGACGTAGGGATACTAATTTGACCTTGTAGTTGGCTTATTATGGTCTGATATTGTGTTTATGCTTATTGTATGGGAATAATTTTTGGTTAATAGTATCCCTTGAATGTGGTATAGTTGAGTTGATAAGGTTGGTGAAATAAGTTAGCCTAATTTTTGTTGATCGTCTTTAGTATAAGGTCGATCAAGGCAATAGAGTTATTAGATGTGTTTTGGCATATTCATATCCCTCTTATTATTAGATGATAATACTTGGTTGGTATTGCTCCTTGAGTGGTTGAGGTATGTTGAGGGTCGAATAGATTAATATGAGTTATGGTAGAGAATTTGTGTGTTAATGAAACCCATAGTAGTGTGTTAGTGTGTTGTGTTGTTATATCATTGGTTAGGTTGTAAGTACCCTACTAAACTTTGACCTAGTAAAGGAATGACAAACCTTAGAGTAGTGTGGTTTTTGTTTAAAATATGGTGTGTAGTGGTTTGGTGTTGAATTGTGGATCATGGTGTGTTGATTGGTGGATTTGAGTGGTTAATATGTTAGAGGATGATTTTAGGAAGTCGTAGAAACTTTTGGTGCATAAAACGGGTTGATAGAACTTAGGTTATAGCGATTACCGTGAAAGGGTTAGTTTGTAATGTCAAAAACATTAAGTATGTTGTGAAATGGACAGAGCTAGGAACAGATCTCGAGCTACTATTTTGGTATTCCTTCAGCGACACTATCCATTTCTACAGTGATGTCACTGCAGCGACAGACAATTTTGGCCCAAGTGTCACCGCAACGACAAAAATTTAAAAATCAATTTTTAATAAGAAAGTGGCTTTCTCATCCCCCATTATTTTCATTTTCACCCAAATTTTCATGTGCTAATATTGTGTGGTGTTCTAGGTATTTTAGATGACCTGTTACATAAATTTTATAACAAATCATATTCCTAGGGTTATAGAGATCAAAAGATTATGCCAAGAGCTTAGTAGCCATGGTCCATAGGCTGGTTAGGTAGCTCTTTCGTTACTTATGGGGGAAATTTGATTAATGTTACTAATTTATTTTGGAACTAGATGGGAGGTTACATTTAACTTCTATTGTTTGTATATGTTGGGTTTCGACAATCATGCAACAACTCTCCCTCCTATTTTTTGTACCCATTTAGGGACGAATGATGGGTAATTTAGTATCTATTATAAAGACCCATTCTGTTGTTACTGAAAGTATCTATGGTAAAGGCATAAGAACCTCATTCATCATAGGTTATAGGATCAATCATTTAGTATGGGAGTACATTAGACATGAACTAAGGTCATACAACACCCCTAGCATAAAGTTAAGTTGGAAGTGTTCTTACCGATTGAGTTTTGAGCTAAGTTAAACTAGGGTCAACATCAAACGAGCTAAGTTAAGATTTATAGGGCCCAATACCCACAAAATAAAAGATCTTTAAGTCTTCTTTCCAACATCTCCAATCATTTGTTTATCCACTTCCATA
This sequence comes from Capsicum rhomboideum, assembly GCA_031232105.1. Lineage (NCBI taxonomy): Eukaryota > Viridiplantae > Streptophyta > Magnoliopsida > Solanales > Solanaceae > Capsicum > Capsicum rhomboideum. Next base: position 43,811,389 of record CP124708.1, on the reverse strand, counting down.
ATAAAATGTTATGGCCATTGTACTGAAGACTGTACACACTCAAAATTTGGCCCTTGCAGAGACAATCAGGTCACTGCAGTGACAACTTGGCAGTACATAAGTTTATTTTTAACATTTTTGGGGGTTTTAACTCAAAAACTTTGTTCCTAAGTCATAGAGGGCAATTTTCCAAGTTCTAGGGTGCAAATCCTTTGTTGAGATAAGTTCTTTCGTCATCTTCTTTGTCTTTCAATCTAATAACTTCTTAGAATCATTAGAATCATCTTTAATGGGGAAATTCTTGGGGATTAGAACTCTAAATTCATGAGATTTTAGATAAAACACATGGTTTGGGGTAATATCACCTAGAATTACTTCTAGATTGTAAACTAACGATTCCTAGCATGAAACAGTTACTCTATAACATGAAATTGATGGTTGGGGACCTTTAATTCTATAAAAATGGAATCCTTAGCTTCGAAACTCCATTAATGTAGATGGGCTTAGTATGATAGTATTAATTAATGGTTAACTTACCCTTGGGTAATGTTTTAGACCATGAATTAGGGTAGAATTAGTGGGTTGAATTCCCAAAAGAGTTATTCGAAAAGTAATTAATTAATACTCCTATAATTGTTTAATTTCTAGATGATTAGGATAATATAAGCATGAAGGAAAGGAAAGAGCAGTCTTGGCATGGCTTGCTTATTCCAAGATTTTCGGTCAAGGTAGGTTACGATTTAATGTGTAGAACACTTGGGTTAGATACATGTAATTACTATAGTTTGACGGGAGACTTCATGTCTAGGCCTACGGGCACAGAGTTGGGAAGGATTAAATATGTAATTAATGTAATAAAGATATAATTGTGTGTTGTTGTGCTTTGTGTGGATCGCTTGATGGGTGTTTGTATTTGTATGACTCACTTGCTGATTTACAAGTTTAATATATGAATGTATGTAATAATATACGAACTAGGTGAACTTGTAATCTATACAACTAGTCTTTAATACCTTAAAAAAGGGTGAATCCAATGTTGTGCGTGTTTGGAGTATGAGATATCCTTGCTGGAAGTTAGTTAAGAGAATTGATCGTGATAAGAGTATGTGGTGTCAAAACTTAAGAACCTAAATTCAAGTTTGGCTAAGTGCTAGGAAGTAAGATGTGTAAAGGTGTATGACTCAAGGTAGAATTATAAGTTGAATAGAGCTGAGTGGTTGAATAATCGTCTAATGGAATAGTATCTTGAACTTGGTAGTGATTTAAGTGTAAGGGTTACTAGTTAGTAACTAAATTTACCGATTTTGATATTAATAAAAGAGGGTTAGTTTGGTGAATGAAATAGGATGTTAAATTAGAGTGTAGATATCAATTTTAGTGGAATTGCACTCCTTAAATGGATACTTGATTGATCGGTATTTGAACATGTTTGTGATTGATGATTGTATTTGATAATTGCTCGTTTGAATAAGTGGTGAATTGGCCTTTAGGCATAGTTGTGATTTCATGTGTTAGTGGATATTCATTGTTTACCTGGAATGATGAGCTTGTTAATTATTGAATACAAGTTTGGAATTTGATACCTATAATGAGGTTGGTAAAAAGGACCTTGTTTGATATACAAGTGTGGTTGATGTAACTCATTATATGATTATACTATTTGTGGTGATGTTTGTTGTTGTGAGATGAATCGATAAATTTTGGTCCTCTTGGAATTGGTTGATTTCAGGAAGGATAAGGGTGGGGACATTAGAATAAAGAGGATATAACACTTGATTTAGGATAAGGGTAGAAAGCACCAGTTGTCTAGGATCGAGTGTCACACCGACACTGACATTTGGATCGGGTACGCGGCCGCTATATGTACATGGATTGAGCTCATTCCTTGCAAATCATAACGAAGGATCCATGCTGACCCTAGTGTATGTACACCATAATTTAGAGAGTTTGATGGTTTCTTGAGTGGGCCAAGTTATGTTGACGATATATTATGGTTCCTTGTATGGATTAGTTTTGTTGATAGTTGTGATTGTGCATTGCCGCAAAGTGTGAATATAAGGTATAGCCTAGATTATGTATAAATATTATTCTCCTGTGTGTATAGTTATATATGTGGTATGTATTTTAGTGTCCCTTCTTGTAAAGTCATTGATGTTGTATTAATTGTCTTGGTTATTCCAATCCCGATGGTTAACAGTAGTAGAATAGGTGGAACGCGTTGTCACGAAAGAGGATTAATGAGAGTGAGAGAGAGGTGTAAAGTTGTTGTAACAAGGTAAGTGCGTTAAAGATATAGGTTAGGTTGATTCATGTAATTGTGTCAATTAGTCACACTCTGAGGTTAAATTAAAATGCTATAATACAAGAAAGTCGTTAAGGTTGGAAGTTGAAGTAAGTTAAGTATGTTCAGTTATTAAGCCTGTGTGCTTGTCATGATCTCTTCATGTTTGCTAGATATTGTTATATATTTCTAACCCTGGTCGGTCGACCCATGATGCCTACCAGTACATGTGATAGTACTGATACTACATTTATAATATCTCTTTTGGGGAATATAGCCATATTACAGGTTAGTTGGAGTTTGTATCGGTGCAGCGGTGATTATTTTTCAGCAGCTTCTGTCATTCTACTCTTATATGGATGTTGTGTCTTAAGTCATCCTTCATTCGTTCAGTGCTCTTGTACCTGTTTAGACTAGGTTCTGGGTAGTTATGTAAATAAATTCCATAATGTACTTAATAATAAGTTTTGTTTTAATAGAAAAAGTTGTTATTTAGTAATGCTTAAGGTTTATCAATGTTTTCCGCAATAATTGAATGATTGGGTGGTAAATGTTCTCCTTGTAGGGTAGAGTTAGGTAGGTTCCCATACGATTCATGAATTGGGTCATGACAGCGAGTGAAAGATATCATGTTAAACCAACTTTGATGATTATTCTTGTAAGGACATAGTAATCAACAATGAATAGACGGTGAAGAGTCATGGTGAGGATCCATTTGATTCATTTTGTGCATTCTATCATGTCACTAATATTGGTTATTTTGTTTATGTAATAGGTTCCATCACGATGTTTGGAGTTTTAAACCTTGATATGGACCTTATGGAATTTTCTTTCAAAATGGCTGAATCCAAGGTTAAGAGAAAATTATTGGCTTTTTCTCCCTTAAAAAAAAGATTTCAATCAATCAACCTTCTCTGAAGAGACAGAGAGGACTCGATAAAACAAGTCTATAGGTTTTGGCTAAAAAATCTGAAACCTTTATCTCATAATGAATTACTCTCTCGGTCTAGCCCTTTTCATATCCCTATTATAATCAACATAGATAAACCAAGTGAGAAGAAAGTCCAGGCTTTGGAAAGATAGCATTGGCCTGTCATTAATGGGGTTCACCTACCAAAATCCCTTGAATTTATTTCTCACAATGTATCTTTTATGGGGCTGGAAGAGAGTGGCTTTCCTAAGTCTAATGGCATTTCTGGAGGGGCTAATCACATTTATAACTTGGTTCTGCCACCTACTTCCTCTAATCCACCTATTTTGGAAGTTGCACTTAATGGTCCATTGGAGAATTTCCCTATAAAATCATTGTAGGAACACCTATTTGGTAAAGTGTAAAAGCTATTGATAATTTAATCCTTTTAGGGATGAGTATTTTGACTTTTCTTTTCTTAAATCCAATCTAACTCATCATTTCTTCTTGAATTTTTCAAGCTAATACCATTCTTTGTGAGTGTTTCAAAATTAATTTGAAGGAATGAAGGAGCTTGACGTTAAATTAGAGGGACAAGATTAGGAATTAGTAGCCTTGAAGGCTGATCTTGAAAACAAAGCCAAGGAGATGGCTGCTCCTGAACACATCTTAGGCTTATGGGTAATCTAAAAAGGGCCACTAATGGCTATAAGAAAGTAGTTTCTGAATGTGAGCAACTTACAAGTGATCTGGAATATGCCAATCGTGATCTGATGGATGCTAATGTCGAATGGCTTGTTTTGCCAATAAGCCAACCATATTTTAGCCAATATTTATTCTTTGAAGACCGACATGAAGACCCTGGAGGGTGTTCTTTGTTTAATTATTGAGTGGGGGAACCTCTTCGAGTCAGGTTTAACAATTAGAAGACGAACTGGTGACCGGGGATGTTGTAGAGTAGCAGAATCTCATAAAGTTATGAGCATTTTTGAGATGGCCAGGTGCAATATTCAAGGTCAAAAGGTTATAATTAATCATATGAATGACTGTTACTTTATCCTCTAAGGTTATAATCGAGACATCATGCTTCTGAGGGATAAGTCCCTTAATGATCTCAAGGCATATGAGTGTCTCCTTACTCTCAAAGTTGAGTTAGCTAAATAGAGCTCCTAGAGGTTTGCTTTAGAGAATACCAAGGATGGTATCATGTATTTTGATTTTGAGATTCTTATTGGTTGAGGTCTTAAACAAGAGGCTCAAGATAACCAATTGTCTACTCCTTCTTTGAGTCCTATAGATGTTTATGGAGTCGTTCTCATTGAATTAGATGAGGATCAAGTGGATGATAGAGTTTTTCTATTCCCATTAAAGGAGAAGATGACCTTAGGGATGATGGAGTTTCTCCTGTTCCTATTTAGGGTGAAGATGACCATTAGTAATGAAGTTTCTCCCATTTCTGTTCAAGGAGAATATAATAAAGGGGATGGTGAAGTTTCCCTAATATTTGGACCCTCGTTCTGGGCCTTTTGATGCCCATTATTAATTCTTATATGTATATCTCTTATCTGTAGGTGTTGGAGTAGATTTGAATGTATGCTCCTTTATTGGAGTTTTTTGGGAATGTTTTATCCCATATGATCAAATTTATTTTCTTGCTTCAAATAATTTTTGCAATATCTTTTTATGTTTATCAAAGACTTGGAGTATTTTGATCACTTTCAAGAACTTTTTTCTCTTTTTTAACAGTCTTGCCTTTTAGATTCATGTTCAAACTATTCCAAGGCTAATCACTTTTTGTCACGCCCCGAGTCCCATCGAGACGTGATTGGCACCCGAAGCCGATATGGCCCGAGAGAACCAATCTTTGCTCATGAACTTTCGTATGCATATTCTCGTATGAATCTCATTAAACCATATGCACTATGCGGAAGACATGATCATGATAACATATGCTATATACTTATTTAGGAAACTTGGCCGTTGGGGCCATCACATCAAACAAACATTTATCTTTTACATTCATAACCCACACATGTCTACAAAAGCCTCTAACAGATGCATTTACAAGACATACTAACAGTCGGGACAAGTCCCCGCTTTATACAATATTTACAACCTCAAAATAATTATACAACTATGACTCAGAAGGCTCCGAACCAAGTGGAGCTCACCAAAACTCTGCAAATGATCCACAGTCTACTGAGGAGGTCTACTAATGCTCGGACCTGCAACATGTAAGGTAAGTCCCCCGAGGGGGTAAGTACGAAGAATGTACTAAGTATGTAAGGCTCATAATAAATAACATCATACATGAGAATGTCAATAGAATAAAATATGAGAGAATAGTCAATGGGGATAAACCATCATTTTAGATAATATCATTTATAATTACTTTCCTTCAAGGAAATTACCTTCACTCAAGAAACTTGCCTCCAATAGCTTCTTCTATATACAAGAGATTCTTTCTTGTTTCTAGGTTCATTACCACTAGTGTTCATCTACTTGGTTAGAAAGAATGACACTCATCCACATACATCCACTCTTGTGGTGGGGGTAATAATATAACATACATCTATTCTACTAACGTACATCCATTCTATTGGTGGTTTTAACCTACATCCACTCTATTGGTGGGGCAACATACATCCACTCTTATGGTGGGGCAACATACATCTACTCTCATGGTGGGGAGACATACATCCACTCTCATGGTGGGGTAACATACATCCACTCTCATGGTGGGGCAACATACATTCACTCTCATGGTGGGGAGATCATACATCCACTCTCATGGTGGGGTAACATACATCCACTCTTATAGTGGGGTAACATACATCCACTCTCATGGTGGGGCAACATACATCCACTCTCATGGTGGGGACATCATACATCCACTCTCATGGTGGGGCAACATACATCCACTCACATGGTGGGGAGATCATACATCCACTCTCATGGTGGGGAGACATACATCCACTCTATGGTGGGAGAACATACATCCACTCTATGGTGGGAGAACATACACCCACTCTATGGTGGGAGAAATTGACATATCAACGTATCAGAGATTAATACTTAAGGATCATGACACTAATTGAATCACACAAATATGTTTTACCTTGCTCTTATACTTCATGAGATTAACACCTTAACTTATGAGGGATAGATATATTATCTCGCACTTTACCTCCTTCACTAACCTTATGAGATCTTTTACATAAGTAAGTATATGATACCGGACCTCCACCTTTGGTGGGCTATAATAGATGACATACCACAATATTGGGATTATTCCATATGGAACTTATACTCTCTAGAATGTGATCCATACTCAATGAAACATATAGCAACCATGCGTATTATGACACGTTAAAGATCATGGCATTAAAGCACACACTTATATACACATCTCACTTCACTCCCTTACTTCATGAGATTGACATCTTCACTTATCAGGAGTAATTATACTAACTTGCACATCACCTCTCTTATTACTCTTATGAGATTGGTACTCTTACTTATGAACAATTGGCACAAGGATAATCATCATACTATAGGACTTTGGAACAATACATGATTGGAATAATGCTATTCAAACTAAACAAGCTCTCTTTACCTCATTGCTCTTGTTGAGATAGTTCTCTTAGATTTTACAACGTTATGACATCTTTGAAACTTCCATCAACGACTAAGAGATAAGGGAATCATCGTTCATCTAAGAATAGGACACGTATGAATCACAATATACGTCAACCTGAATTGATATACTTTAAGCCTCTCGGAATTGAAACAAGTCCAATGTTAATGTGAACAACATGTTGCAGAAGGATATGAAAAAAAAGAACCTTACATACCTTGTATTCTTAATACGAATACACAATCTTAGACGTGCATACAATAGTCCCGCTCCGTCCTTGTGTTTTTCTCTACAACACAAGTTCATAACGAAACCAACATTAACCACCAATTACCTTATAATGGCATACAACAACAATAAGTCACATGTTTAGCTTTAACATGTCATTCCCCTTTGACAATACCATTTATGAAATCATCATATCAATAATCCCACAATATTCCATACATTGACCAACACATGATAACCAATATCATGTCACACCAAGCTCATATTTTACACTTCTCCATCACCACCACATCACAATTATTCCATCAAATGACTTCAATACACCTCACAACAACAAATCGGCCAAAATCCCATAAGTTAGACTTATAGAAAAATAACATGTTTAATAACAAAATAACACCATACACTTTCATATTTTATCCATACCATGCTTTTTCATCAAGACCATGAGTCATAATCCAAGTTACAATCCCATGTATTTCACATCTTTTACCAAAACACAAAACACCATATTCAACACTTCCAAGCGTAACCAACATGATATACATAATATCTCATTCTCATAATATGTTAAAGTACAAAAATAATCACTTACCCAAGCTTGGAAGATGGTGATCTTGCTCCAAGAAGTGCCTTAGGGTTTTGAAAGCCAAAGAGATGTTCTTGGGAAATTTCTAGAAAAAGATAGAAAAGGCATGGGTGTTTCTCATGATAAAATAAGATATTTGGCCCCTTTTATAGACCTTGAGTCTATCCTTAGTCGTTACTGTGGTATTCTAGAAGGTCTTGGCAAGAATGGGTCATTTGACCCATTTTGGGCCATGCTTTCATTTCATTTTTGGGTCCTTTTTGGGCCCAATTCACTTAACCCAGTAAAATCAATAATTTCATGTGTTCAAGTCATCTCATACATGTTAAAACACTATTCCCACTCATGGTATTCATATCTGTAGCCTCAATCCCAAAAACAAGCGATTCTAGCCATGTATGGCCTATTTTGACCAAAAGGGCAAAATCGTCATTTTGATCCCAAATTCATCCTCGGGTAATTTTATCATACCAATATAATATTTTACTCATTTCATGTATATACTCATGGTTGTAGAAGAAACGGGGCAAAAATCGGCTCGGTACGTCCCCGGATACCCTTGGGACTTAGAAATTTCCAACTTTCAAAAAAGTGCAAAAGCCAAGGTGGCACGCCCCTGGGAGCGCCAACCTACTGAATCAGGGCTAAAAAATTTAACCCAGAGCGGCGTGGCATGGTCCCAAATGCACCCCTCCTTAATTTTTTCAACAATTTCATTTTTCGACTTCTCTTCGCGGGTTTGGTTGGACACTTCAAGTCCTATTCTTTAAATTACTTCTTACCCTTAACATCCTTTGTTTAGAGGTCCTCTTAGCCTTATTTTGAAACCCACAACTGCGCCATAAAAATCACAAAACACTTCTTATGAAAGGCTGATCACATGTATGAAGCCAAATTTCAATTTTTCTCATCTTTAACATTACCAAATTCATACTTATAGCTCTCGACACCTAAGTAAACATTATTCAATGTCATCAAGTAGGGTTAGGAAGGTACGGGATGTTACATTCTTCCCCCCTTAGAAACATTCGTCCTCGAATGTTAGTAGCATCGTCGCATGTACATCCCATGCATCTCTATATTCACATATATATACATATACACATACTACTTCCCGATACTTCCTTGTTATTGCTCAAATTCCGCACTTTGAATTTTCTCTTCCATTTGAAACCATTACGGGTACTCCGACTTTATCATTTCTTTGGCTCTCCACGTGTTTTCTTCTATTTGTCAATTCCTATGTCGTACCTTTCCTAATCTTTTCAATTACCCCTCTAGCATAGCAATATATATCTCTTAATAAGTTTCAGAAGTCAACCACTTCATGCCCATTAAAGCATTAAAAATCCTTCATTTCCATCTCCATAAGATCGACCATCATAACATGATCAAAAACATCTACTATACCATGATGATGTACCCTTTCAATTAATCAATACATATCTACCTGCTTACCTTTACCTTTACCTCTCCTCGTGTTTGGCATTTTGACTATACCAAAGAAAAACAATCACCATGGTCAGATCAATTCACTTTACAACACTGGCTTTATTGCACGATCTAGAATGAAGAAAAGAAACAACATCCTAAATGCCCCATAGCCTCTTTCTCATAAATGTGGTGCACAACACATCCATGAACAAGACTCTACTCGAACACGGCTTTGTAGACATCCTTAGAACGAACTGCTCTGATACCACTTTGTCACGCCCCGAGTCCCATCGAGACGTGATTGGCACCCGAAGCCGATATGGCCCGAGAGAACCAATCTTTGCTCATGAACTTTCGTATGCATATTCTCGTATGAATCTCATTAAACCATATGCACTATGCGGAAAACATGATCATGATAACATATGTTATATACTTATTTAGGAAACTTGGCTGTTGGGGCCATCACATCAAACGAACATTTATCTTTTACATTCATAACCCACACATGTCTACAAAAGCCTCTAACAGATGCATTTACAAGACCAACTAACAGTCGGGACAAGTCCCCGCTTTATACAATATTTACAACCTCAAAATAATTATACAACTATGACTCAGGAGGCTCCGAACCAAGTGGAGCTCACCAAAACTCTGCAAATGATCCACAGTCTACTGAGGAGGTCTACTAATGCTTGCACCTGCAACATGTAAGGTAAGTCCCCCGAGGGGGTCAGTACGAAGAATGTACTAAGTATGTAAGGCTCATAATAAATAACATCATACATGAGAATGTCAATAGAATAAAATATGAGAGAATAGTCAATGGGGATAAACCATCATTTTAGATAATATCATTTATAATTACTTTCCTTCAAGGAAATTACCTTCACTCAAGAAACTTGCCTCCAATAGCTTCTTCTATATACAAGAGATTCTTTCTTGTTTCTAGGTTCATTACCACTAGTGTTCATCTACTTGGTTAGAAAGAATGACACTCATCCACATACATCCACTCTTGTGGTGGGGGTAATAATATAACATACATCTATTCTACTAACGTACATCCATTCTATTGGTGGTTTTAACCTACATCCACTCTATTGGTGGGGCAACATACATCCACTCTTATGGTGGGGCAACATACATCTACTCTCATGGTGGGGTAACATACATCCACTCTCATGGTGGGGTAACATACATCCACTCTCATGGTGGGGCAACATACATCCACTCTCATGGTGGGGAGATCATACATCCACTCTCATGGTGGGGTAACATACATCCACTCTTATAGTGGGGTAACATACATCCACTCTCATGGTGGGGCAACATACATCCACTCTCATGGTGGGGAGATCATACATCCACTCTCATGGTGGGGCAACATACATCCACTCTCATGGTGGGGAGATCATACATCCACTCTCATGGTGGGGAGACATACATCCACTCTATGGTGGGAGAACATACATCCACTCTATGGTGGGAGAACATACACCCACTCTATGGTGGGAGAAATTGACATATCAACGTATGAGAGATTAATACTTAACGATCATGACACTAATTGAATCACACAAATATGCTTTACCTTGATCTTATACTTCATGAGATTAACACCTTAACTTATGAGGGATAGATATATTATCTCGCACTTTACCTCCTTCACTATCCTTATGAGATCTTTTACATAAGTAAGTATATGATACCGGACCTCCACCTTTGGTGGGCTATAATAGATGACATACCACAATATTGGGATTATTCCATATGGAACTTATACTCTCTAGAATGTGATCCATACTCAATGAAACATATAGCAACCATGCGCATTATGACACGTTAAAGATCATGGCATTAAAGCACACACTTATATACACATCTCACTTCACTCCCTTACTTCATGAGATTGACATCTTCACTTATCAGGAGTAATTATACTAACTTGCACATCACCTCTCTTATTACTCTTATGAGATTGGTACTCTTACTTATGAACAATTGGCACAAGGATAATCATCATACTATAGGACTTTGGAACAATACATGATTGGAATAATGCTATTCAAACTAAACAAGCTCTCTTTACCTCATTGCTCTCGTTGAGATAGTTCTCTTAGATTTTACAACGTTATGACATCTTTGAAACTTCCATCAACGACTAAGAGATAAGGGAATCATCGTTCATCTAAGAATAGGACACGTATGAATCACAATATACGTCAACCTGAATTGATATACTTTAAGCCTCTCGGAATTGAAACAAGTCCAATGTTAATGTGAACAACATGTTGCAGAAGGATATGAAAAAAAAGAACCTTACATACCTTGTATTCTTAATACGAATACACAATCTTGGACGTGCATACAATAGTCCCGCTCCGTCCTTGTGTTTTTCTCTACAACACAAGTTCATAACGAAACCAACATTAACCACCAATTACCTTATAATGGCATACAACAACAATAAGTCACATGTTTAGCTTTAACATGTCATTCCCCTTTGACAATACCATTTATGAAATCATCATATCAATAATCCCACAATATTCCATACATTGACCAACACATGATAACCAATATCATGTCACACCAAGCTCATATTTTACACTTCTCCATCACCACCACATCACAATTATTCCATCAAATGACTTCAATACACCTCACAACAACAAATCGGCCAAAATCCCATAAGTTAGACTTATAGAAAAATAACATGTTTAATAACAAAATAACACCATACACTTTCATATTTTATCCATACCATGCTTTTTCATCAAGACCATGAGTCATAATCCAAGTTACAATCCCATGTATTTCACATCTTTTACCAAAACACAAAACACCATATTCAACACTTCCAAGCGTAACCAACATGATATACATAATATCTCATTCTCATAATATGTTAAAGTACAAAAATAATCACTTACCCAAGCTTGGAAGATGGTGATCTTGCTCCAAGAAGTGCCTTAGGGTTTTGAAAGCCAAAGAGATGTTCTTGGGAAATTTCTAGAAAAAGATAGAAAAGGCATGGGTGTTTCTCATGATAAAATAAGATATTTGGCCCCTTTTATAGACCTTGAGTCTATCCTTAGTCGTTACTGTGGTATTCTAGAAGGTCTTGGCAAGAATGGGTCATTTGACCCATTTTGGGCCATGCTTTCATTTCATTTTTGGGTCCTTTTTGGGCCCAATTCACTTAACCCAGTAAAATCAATAATTTCATGTGTTCAAGTCATCTCATACATGTTAAAACACTATTCCCACTCATGGTATTCATATCTGTAGCCTCAATCCCAAAAACAAGCGATTCTAGCCATGTATGGCCTATTTTGACCAAAAGGGCAAAATCGTCATTTTGATCCCAAATTCATCCTCGGGTAATTTTATCATACCAATATAATATTTTACTCATTTCATGTATATACTCATGGTTGTAGAAGAAACGGGGCAAAAATCGGCTCGGTACGTCCCCGGATACCCTTGGGACTTAGAAATTTCCAACTTTCAAAAAAGTGCAAAAGCCAAGGTGGCACGCCCCTGGGAGCGCCAACCTACTGAATCAGGGCTAAAAAATTTAACCCAGAGCGGCGTGGCATGGTCCCAAATGCACCCCTCCTTAATTTTTTCAACAATTTCATTTTTCGACTTCTCTTCGCGGGTTTGGTTGGACACTTCAAGTCCTATTCTTTAAATTACTTCTTACCCTTAACATCCTTTGTTTAGAGGTCCTCTTAGCCTTATTTTGAAACCCACAACTGCGCCATAAAAATCACAAAACACTTCTTATGAAAGGCTGATCACATGTATGAAGCCAAATTTCAATTTTTCTCATCTTTAACATTACCAAATTCATACTTATAGCTCTCGACACCTAAGTAAACATTATTCAATGTCATCAAGTAGGGTTAGGAAGGTACGGGATGTTACATTCTTCCCCCCTTAGAAACATTCGTCCTCGAATGTTAGTAGCATCGTCGCATGTACATCCCATGCATCTCTATATTCACATATATATACATATACACATACTACTTCCCGATACTTCCTTGTTATTGCTCAAATTCCGCACTTTGAATTTTCTCTTCCATTTGAAACCATTACGGGTACTCCGACTTTATCATTTCTTTGGCTCTCCACGTGTTTTCTTCTATTTGTCAATTCCTATGTCGTACCTTTCCTAATCTTTTCAATTACCCCTCTAGCATAGCAATATATATCTCTTAATAAGTTTCAGAAGTCAACCACTTCATGCCCATTAAAGCATTAAAAATCCTTCATTTCCATCTCCATAAGATCGACCATCATAACATGATCAAAAACATCTACTATACCATGATGATGTACCCTTTCAATTAATCAATACATATCTACCTGCTTACCTTTACCTTTACCTCTCCTCGTGTTTGGCATTTTGACTATACCAAAGAAAAACAATCACCATGGTCAGATCAATTCACTTTACAACACTGGCTTTATTGCACGATCTAGAATGAAGAAAAGAAACAACATCCTAAATGCCCCATAGCCTCTTTCTCATAAATGTGGTGCACAACACATCCATGAACAAGACTCTACTCGAACACGGCTTTGTAGACATCCTTAGAACGAACTGCTCTGATACCACTTTGTCACGCCCCGAGTCCCATCGAGACGTGATTGGCACCCGAAGCCGATATGGCCCGAGAGAACCAATCTTTGCTCATGAACTTTCGTATGCATATTCTCGTATGAATCTCATTAAACCATATGCACTATGCGGAAAACATGATCATGATAACATATGTTATATACTTATTTAGGAAACTTGGCTGTTGGGGCCATCACATCAAACGAACATTTATCTTTTACATTCATAACCCACACATGTCTACAAAAGCCTCTAACAGATGCATTTACAAGACCAACTAACAGTCGGGACAAGTCCCCGCTTTATACAATATTTACAACCTCAAAATAATTATACAACTATGACTCAGGAGGCTCCGAACCAAGTGGAGCTCACCAAAACTCTGCAAATGATCCACAGTCTACTGAGGAGGTCTACTAATGCTTGCACCTGCAACATGTAAGGTAAGTCCCCCGAGGGGGTCAGTACGAAGAATGTACTAAGTATGTAAGGCTCATAATAAATAACATCATACATGAGAATGTCAATAGAATAAAATATGAGAGAATAGTCAATGGGGATAAACCATCATTTTAGATAATATCATTTATAATTACTTTCCTTCAAGGAAATTACCTTCACTCAAGAAACTTGCCTCCAATAGCTTCTTCTATATACAAGAGATTCTTTCTTGTTTCTAGGTTCATTACCACTAGTGTTCATCTACTTGGTTAGAAAGAATGACACTCATCCACATACATCCACTCTTGTGGTGGGGGTAATAATATAACATACATCTATTCTACTAACGTACATCCATTCTATTGGTGGTTTTAACCTACATCCACTCTATTGGTGGGGCAACATACATCCACTCTTATGGTGGGGCAACATACATCTACTCTCATGGTGGGGTAACATACATCCACTCTCATGGTGGGGTAACATACATCCACTCTCATGGTGGGGCAACATACATCCACTCTCATGGTGGGGAGATCATACATCCACTCTCATGGTGGGGTAACATACATCCACTCTTATAGTGGGGTAACATACATCCACTCTCATGGTGGGGCAACATACATCCACTCTCATGGTGGGGAGATCATACATCCACTCTCATGGTGGGGCAACATACATCCACTCTCATGGTGGGGAGATCATACATCCACTCTCATGGTGGGGAGACATACATCCACTCTATGGTGGGAGAACATACATCCACTCTATGGTGGGAGAACATACACCCACTCTATGGTGGGAGAAATTGACATATCAACGTATGAGAGATTAATACTTAACGATCATGACACTAATTGAATCACACAAATATGCTTTACCTTGATCTTATACTTCATGAGATTAACACCTTAACTTATGAGGGATAGATATATTATCTCGCACTTTACCTCCTTCACTATCCTTATGAGATCTTTTACATAAGTAAGTATATGATACCGGACCTCCACCTTTGGTGGGCTATAATAGATGACATACCACAATATTGGGATTATTCCATATGGAACTTATACTCTCTAGAATGTGATCCATACTCAATGAAACATATAGCAACCATGCGCATTATGACACGTTAAAGATCATGGCATTAAAGCACACACTTATATACACATCTCACTTCACTCCCTTACTTCATGAGATTGACATCTTCACTTATCAGGAGTAATTATACTAACTTGCACATCACCTCTCTTATTACTCTTATGAGATTGGTACTCTTACTTATGAACAATTGGCACAAGGATAATCATCATACTATAGGACTTTGGAACAATACATGATTGGAATAATGCTATTCAAACTAAACAAGCTCTCTTTACCTCATTGCTCTCGTTGAGATAGTTCTCTTAGATTTTACAACGTTATGACATCTTTGAAACTTCCATCAACGACTAAGAGATAAGGGAATCATCGTTCATCTAAGAATAGGACACGTATGAATCACAATATACGTCAACCTGAATTGATATACTTTAAGCCTCTCGGAATTGAAACAAGTCCAATGTTAATGTGAACAACATGTTGCAGAAGGATATGAAAAAAAAGAACCTTACATACCTTGTATTCTTAATACGAATACACAATCTTGGACGTGCATACAATAGTCCCGCTCCGTCCTTGTGTTTTTCTCTACAACACAAGTTCATAACGAAACCAACATTAACCACCAATTACCTTATAATGGCATACAACAACAATAAGTCACATGTTTAGCTTTAACATGTCATTCCCCTTTGACAATACCATTTATGAAATCATCATATCAATAATCCCACAATATTCCATACATTGACCAACACATGATAACCAATATCATGTCACACCAAGCTCATATTTTACACTTCTCCATCACCACCACATCACAATTATTCCATCAAATGACTTCAATACACCTCACAACAACAAATCGGCCAAAATCCCATAAGTTAGACTTATAGAAAAATAACATGTTTAATAACAAAATAACACCATACACTTTCATATTTTATCCATACCATGCTTTTTCATCAAGACCATGAGTCATAATCCAAGTTACAATCCCATGTATTTCACATCTTTTACCAAAACACAAAACACCATATTCAACACTTCCAAGCGTAACCAACATGATATACATAATATCTCATTCTCATAATATGTTAAAGTACAAAAATAATCACTTACCCAAGCTTGGAAGATGGTGATCTTGCTCCAAGAAGTGCCTTAGGGTTTTGAAAGCCAAAGAGATGTTCTTGGGAAATTTCTAGAAAAAGATAGAAAAGGCATGGGTGTTTCTCATGATAAAATAAGATATTTGGCCCCTTTTATAGACCTTGAGTCTATCCTTAGTCGTTACTGTGGTATTCTAGAAGGTCTTGGCAAGAATGGGTCATTTGACCCATTTTGGGCCATGCTTTCATTTCATTTTTGGGTCCTTTTTGGGCCCAATTCACTTAACCCAGTAAAATCAATAATTTCATGTGTTCAAGTCATCTCATACATGTTAAAACACTATTCCCACTCATGGTATTCATATCTGTAGCCTCAATCCCAAAAACAAGCGATTCTAGCCATGTATGGCCTATTTTGACCAAAAGGGCAAAATCGTCATTTTGATCCCAAATTCATCCTCGGGTAATTTTATCATACCAATATAATATTTTACTCATTTCATGTATATACTCATGGTTGTAGAAGAAACGGGGCAAAAATCGGCTCGGTACGTCCCCGGATACCCTTGGGACTTAGAAATTTCCAACTTTCAAAAAAGTGCAAAAGCCAAGGTGGCACGCCCCTGGGAGCGCCAACCTACTGAATCAGGGCTAAAAAATTTAGCCCAGAGCGGCGTTTCACGGTCCCAAATGCACCCCTCCTCAATTTTTTCAACAATTTCATTTTTCGACTTCTCTTCGCGGGTTTGGTTGGACACTTCAAGTCCTATTCTTTAAATTACTTATTACCCTTAACATCCTTTGTTTAGAGGTCCTCTTAGCCTTATTTTGAAACCCACAACTGCGCCATAAAAATCACAAAACACTTCTTATGAAAGGCTGATCACATGTATGAAGCCAAATTTCAATTTTTCTCATCTTTAACATTACCAAATTCATACTTATAGCTCTCGACACCTAAGTAAACATTATTCAATGTCATCAAGTAGGGTTGGGAAGGTACGGGATGTTACACTTTTTGAGTACATTGCTTTTTGGATTTGAATAGACCGTCGGTGGCAAGTGTTTATTCGTTGACTTAGGTTTATGAATTCCCAAGTAGTTTTGAATATTTTTTTGAATTGGGATGTGCTTCATTCTATCTTTTTCTAGTCATTTTATTAAAAATAAGGGACTTCAGGAGTTTTGATTTGTTTGATTCCTCATTTTTAGATCGGGAAAATAATTGGCTGGTTTTTCACTTTTATAAGTTAGGGATGTTTCATCCAGTTTTATATTCTTTTGGTTTTCACTGGGTAAATTCATCCAAATTTTGGTAGCATAAATTGGGAATGTTCGTTTAGATTTTTGTTTGTTTGTTGGGGGCCCTTGAATTTGTGCTAGTGATTTTAGGATGTCTCCTGTTCATTTTAGTTACTTTTTAGAACTTTGAGTTCTTTGGAATCTCTCGGGACTCTCATATTTTAGAACTTCTTTGTCATGTATAACATTTATGCTCAATCTTTTCATTAGAACTTTTTACTATGTATGGTTTTTGAGTTCTCTATTTTGATCATTTCAAATCCTCGAACTATATGTTAGTTGGAATAAAAATGAAGATGAAGTTTTGTAAATGAAGGTTTTATTTTCCTGAATGTAGATCAAGCTTGTGCAATGGTTTTTACAATGGCCCACCAAAATTTTCATTGGGTGACGATTATTGATTTTTTTTTTAACAGTCCCTGCATTCTTATGTCTAAGCTAAGGTATTTAGTTTCTTCACTTGAGTAGTCCCCATTTCCTTGTTTCTTAGATATTGTTTCAATCTTTGGCTTCCAAGTAGAGGTCTTAGTCTCTTTGCCCGAGCAGTCCTCAGTTACATGTCTAGAAGGTCTTTTGATCTTTCTACCCTTTGGAGAATTTCCCCAGTTCTTAATTACAAACTTGTGAGGACTTATGTATTGGATGAGCTATCTTTTATTTGAAGCTTCAGATATTGTTGAGTACTACCTTCATATTGCTAGACATTTTGTTGTGCTACCTCATTTAAAGATGTTGCTAAAAAATCCTCTTTTGGGGATGAAATCAGTCGAAGAAAAAAGTGAGTGTAGCATGTTTTTTGAAATTAGATCGGTGTGGCCTATTTCACATGCTTTTATTCATGTATTTTTAGTTATTATAGAAAAAACTAAATGCATACTTCAGCAATAGTATCAT
Organism: Capsicum rhomboideum; assembly: GCA_031232105.1. Taxonomy (NCBI): domain Eukaryota; kingdom Viridiplantae; phylum Streptophyta; class Magnoliopsida; order Solanales; family Solanaceae; genus Capsicum; species Capsicum rhomboideum. The sequence continues at coordinate 43,792,848 of CP124708.1, read as the reverse complement.
TTTAGATGACCATCGTTCCAATTGTTGTGGATGGCGTCTCCTTCTTAGTTTGCCAATATGTATGAGCCTTCAGTAGTAGTATCATTTTAGATGACCATTTTTAGCATCTTGCTCTATTTTTACCAGTAGTATCCAACTCTGACTAATTGTTGAACAAGATTATTAATGTCAAAGTGATTATCATATATGCTTTTTTGGACTTCTTTCATCACATAACTAGTCTCTCCTAGTCCAAGACGTTTGGTCAAGGATCAGGTGAAAGATATTTTGGTATAGTTAACCTTTGATCAAGCAGGATCACACAGCTTTTGAGTGAAGTGCTTAGGATTCCTATGCATCACTAGTTAAATTTTCTTCTTTCAAGTAGTTAATATACTTATTCCTCTACTTCTACTTCAAGCCTGTGTGATTTATTTCATCATGGATAAAATTGAGGGTTGAGTTGAGTTATTAAACCACATTTTCAGTGTTAGTTTCACTTGTGTCTAACGAAGTCCCCAAGTTTGCCAAAGCATCCTCTTTTGTATTTTGTGCATATGATATGTGGGTCACCATCCGTTGTTTGAAGTGGCTTAGGGTGACAAATGCCTTATTCAAGTATCTTTTCATTCTTTCATTTTTGACTCTGAACATTCCATTGATTTTGTTCACCACTAGAAGAGTGTCACATCTTTCTTAGAGGGTTCTACTCTTAGATTTAGGGCTAAATCCAGACTGAAAATTAATACCACATACTCGGCTTCATTGTTAGTAGGGTGAATCCTAGTGATGATGGCTTCATTGATGGCTTGTCTGATGGTGTCTTTGGAAGGGACGTTTAAGAGAACACCAATCAGAATCCTAGTATGTCAGATGCCCCATCTGTACATAAGGTTCATACATCTGGTTTGATACTTGAGGTTTTTACATATTCTTTCTCAACCTCTAGTATCAATTTTTGATTGAAATCAACTATAAAATTGGCAAGGACCTGGGAATTTATAACAGGTCATGGTATGTACGTTAAATTGAACCCACTAATTTCTATTGCCCATTTGTATTGCCTTCTTGATATCAAGGGTTTATGCAAGATATTTCTTAAAGAATATGTAGTTATGACATTTGTAGGATGACATTGGAAATATGGCTTGAGTTTTCAAACTGCCATTTCCAGTGCTACGAATAATTTTTCCATGTGCGGATACCTAGTCCACACTTGCCAAGTTTCTACTAGCCTAATAAATTGGAAATAACATACCTTTTTCCTCTCGAATTAGGACAATTACTACGAGGGATAATACTAGGGGTTCTCCCTCTTTGGATTTGGCCAACAGTGATGGATTTGTCAGATATTTCTTCAAATATCTCAATATCTATTAACATTCTGGAGTCCATACAAAGTCATTCTTCTTCTTGAGTAGAGAATAAAATTTTTGACTTTTCTCTAAGGATCGAGACATGAACCGAATTAACACCACAAGTCTTCTTGTGAGTTATTACACCACTTTTACTGTAACACCCCGTATACTCCCAACCCTACTTGACAACGTTGAACAATGTTTACTTAGGTGTCGAGAGCCATACATATGTATTTTGTAATGCTATTGAGGAGATAATTGAATTTGGCCCTCGTATATGTGATTAAACCTTCGTAGGAGTGTTTTGTCATTTTTGTGGAGCATTTGTGGGGTTCAAAACGAGGCTAAGAGGACCTCAAAACAAAGGATATTAAGGTTAAGAAGTAATTTAAAGAATAGGACTTGAAGTATCTAACCAAACCCGCGAAGAAAAGTCGAAAAACGGAATTTTCAAAAAAATTAAGGCCCAGGCGCGCCAGAGGGCGTGCCAGGCCGCTCTGGGCCAAAGTTTTGTGCCCAGAGGCAGCAATCTGGCGCGTCCCAAGGGCGTTCCAGGCTGGTTTTACCACTTTTTTGAAAGTTGAAAATTTTCTAAGTCCCAAGGGTGCCGGGGGCGTACCGGGCCGATTTTTGCCACGTTTCTTCTACAACCATGAGCATATACGGGTGCCGGGGGCGTACCGGGCTGATTTTTGCCACGTTTCTTATACAACCATGAGCATATACATGAAATGATTAAAGTATTATATTGGTATGATAAAAATTACTCGAGAATGAATTTGGCATTGAAATGACGATTTTACCCTTTTGGTCAAATAGGCCATACGTGGCTTGAATCGCTTGCTTTTGGGATTGAGGATACAAATATAAATCTCGTGAGTGGGAATATTGTTGTAACGCGTATATAATGGATTAAACATTGATATTAGTGAGTTAAGATGATATGGGCTATTGGGCCTAATTTGAGACCAAAATAAACAAAACATGAAAGGCCCAATGGGTCAAAATGACCCATTCTTGCCTTGACTTGTCAATGTTGGAATTAATGGATACGGATGAATTTAAGAGGTTATAAAAGGTGGAAAAAAAAATCAGATTTTTAATCTCAAAGGGGCACATGCCATTCTAGACATTTCTACAACATTTCCACAAGACCTTTCTCAAGCTCTTCAAACCGTAAGGAATTTTTGGACAAGATCATCATCTTCCAAGATTGGGTAAGTGATTATTCTTGTAATTTATCTTATTATAAGGATGAAATATTATGTAAATCATGTTGGTTATGCTTGTAAGGGTTGGACATGGCACTTTTGGTTTTTGTTAAAAAGATGTGTTATCCATGGGATTGTAACTTGAATTATGACTTGTGGTTTTAATGAAAGAGCATGGTATGGATGAAATAACAACATGAATGGTGTTATTATGGTCCTAAACTTGTTATTTTTCTATAAGTGTAAATTATGGAATTTTGGTCGATTTGTTGTTGTGAGGCGTATTGAAGTAAATTGATGGCATAGTTGTGATGTTGTGATGATGGAGAGTGGAAAGTATAAACTTGGTGTGACATGCTCTTGGTTATAATGTATTGGTCAATGTATGGAATATTGTGGGATTATTAGTATAATAATTTCATAAATGGTATTGTCAAGGGGGATATGACATGTTAAAGCCAAACATGTAACTCATTGTTCTTGTATGCCATTGTAAGGTAGTGGTTGTTAATGTTGGTTCTGTTATGTCCTTTTGATGTAGAGTGAAACATAAGGAAGGAGCGGGACTATTGTATGCACGTCTAAGATTGTATATTCGTATTGAGAATACAAGGTATGTAAGGTTCCTTTTTCCGTATCCTTCTGCAACATGTTGTTCACCTTGACATTGGACTTGTTTCAATTCCAAGAGGCTTGAAGTATATCAATTCAGGTTGACGTATATTGTTATTCATATGTGTCCTATTCTTAGATGAATGATGATTCACTTATCTCTTATTCATTGACTGAAGTTCTAAAGATGTCATAACGTTGTAATTCCTAAAAGAACTATCTCAAGAGGGTAACAATGTAAGGAAACCTAGTTATTCTTGAAAAGCATTTTCCAATCATGTCATGTTCCAAAGCCCTATAGTATGATGATTATCCTTGTACCAATATTTCATAAGTAGAAGTACCAATCTGGCAAGAGTAATAAGAGAGGTGATGTGCAAGGTAGTAGAATTAGTCCTCATAAGTGAAGATGTCAATCTCATGAGTTAAACGAGTGAAGTGAGATGTGTACATAAGTGTGTGCTTTAATGTCATGATCTTTAATGTGTCACTCTCATAATTATTTAGAGAGTATAAGAGTGTAGAGAGTAAGGCGCATGGCTACTATATTGAGTATGGATCACATTCTAAAGGGTATAAGTTTAATATGGAAAATCCCAAATATTATGCTATGTTATTTATTATAGCCCACCAAAGGTGGAGGCCCAATATCATGTACTTACTTATATAAGATCTCATGGGATTAGTGAAGGAGGTAAAGTGCGAGCTAATACATCTATCCCTCACAAGTTAAGGTGTTAATCTCATGAAGTATAAGAGTGAGGTAAAGTATATTTGTGTGTTTCAAATAGTGTCATGATCCTTAATGTATCAATCTCTCATAAGTTAATATATTAATATCTCCCATGTATGTTACCCCACCATGAGAGTGGATGTATGTTGCCCCACCATGAGAGTGGATGTATGTTGCCCCACCATGAGAGTGGATGTATGTTACCCCACCATGAGAGTGGATGTATGTTGCCCCACCATGAGAGTGGATGTATGTTACCTTACTATGAGAGTGGATGTATGTTGCCCCACCATGAGAGTGGATGTATGTTATATTATTACCCCACCACTAGAGTGGATGTATGTGGATGAGTGTTATTCTTTTACAACCTACGAACCAAGTAGATGAACAATAGTGGTAAGGAACATGGAAGCTAAAAAGAATCTCTTGCATATAGAAGAATCTATTAAAGGCAAGTCTCTTGAGTGAAGGTAATTTTCCCTTGAAGAAGAGTAATTATAAAAGTATAAGATGATGGTTTATCCGTATTGACTATTCTCTCATATTTTTATTCGATTGACATTCTCATGTATGTTGTTATTTCTTATGAGCCTTACATACTCAGTACATTCTTCGTACTGACCCCCTCGGGGGAACTTACTTTACATGTTGCAGGTGCAGGCATTAGTCGACCTCCTCAGTAGACTGTGGATCATTTACAGAGTTTTGGTGAGCTCCACTTGGTTCGGAGCTTTCTGGGTCATAGTTGTACATTTGTTTAGACATTGTAAATATTGTATAAGGCGAGGACTTGTCCCGACTTTAAGTTGGTCTTGTAGATGTATCTGGTAGAGGCTTTTGTAGACATATGTGGGTATATGAATGTAAGATATGTACGTTCAGTTTGACGTAATGGCTCCAACGGCCAAGTTTGGTATATATATTTATGGCATATTTTTGCATGTTCATGTCTTTCGCATAGTTGCATGAGATATAATAAGATTCACACGAGGATATACATATGAAGGTTCATGAGCAAAGATTGGTTCTCTCGGGCCATATCGGCTTTGGGTGCCAGTCCGGCCCGAATGGGATTTCGGGACGTGACATTTACATCATCAAAGATCTTGAAATCTATTTGATTACCTTGATTTTGACTGGGTTGACCTCAATCCCTCTGTTAGAGACAAGAAAACCAAAAAATTTGGCTGACCCAATACTGAAGGTATATGTTTGGAAGTTCAACTTTATGTTGTACGCTCAGAGTATCTTGACAGTTTTCTTCAAATGCTGCAAATAGTCCTTCTAATATAGAGATTTAACCAACACGTTATCTATATATACTTTCATAGTTTTTCCTATTTGTTCTTTTAACATGCCATTAACTAACCATTGATAGGTTGTTCCAATATTTTTTAGTCCAAAAGAAATTACGTTATAACAGTAAGTACCATATTTAGGGATAAAAGTAGTTTTCTCTTGGTTTTTTGGTTTTATCTTTATTTGATAGTAATTGGAGTATGAATTGAGAAAATTTTGCATGTCATACCTGGTTAATTCATTGATTTTTAATCTATGTGCGACAAAGGGAATAAATCTTTGGGGCATGCCTTTTTAAATCCTTAAAATCAACACATATTCTTAATTTTTTACCTTTCATCAGTACAACGACCATGTTTTCTAGCCATTCAGGGTAGTTAACTTCTCAAATAAAGCTGATGTCAAGTAGTTTGCCCACTTTCTCTTTTATGAACTTTTTCTTGAGTTCCTATATCAGGTATTTTTTTTAGCTTATTGGTGGGAAGTCGGGGTGTTGCTCAACTTGTGAGTGGTGATCTCTTGTGGAATACCTATCATATCTAAATATGACCAAGCAAAATAGTCAAAGTTAGTTTTAAGAAAAGTGGTCAGTTTAGTCTTGTGTTTTGAAGTTAATCTATCCATATGTATAACTTTCTTTCAGGCTGGTGGTTGAGCAAGGTACTTTCTCAATCCTTTTTATATTTAGTGGCATCATACTCTTCTGGGACTACAAAGTTTCTCAAGATCCGATATATTTCATCTTTCGATTCCCTTTCTATGAATCCCTAGTGTTTGAAGGGAGTTGCTATGGTTGTTCTAGAATTTCCCTAAGTTCTGATGGATTTTTTGTCCTAATCTCATGCTTGTGGAATTATTTTGGTTATAGGGATTTCTATTTGATCTCTTTAGTTTCTTATTTGTCAAGGGTGTCATCTACCATAAACATTTCCTTAGCCACTGACTACTTTTCTCGGATCTTTCTGATTCCCTCTAGAGTAGGGAATTTTAGAAGGAGGTACAATGTTGATGGGATGACTTCATATCATGTATCTATGGACTTTCAAAGAGTACATTGTATCACATGTCTCTATCTATTATGTAGAAAGTGGTTTCTTTAATCACTCCTCATATATTGACCGAGAGCATGATTTCTTCTCTTATCATTTTTGGCCATGTTGAACCTTGATAGTATTCTTACAGCGGGGATGACTTAATCCAACAATCCTATTTTTTCCACCACTTTTTGATAGATCACATTGGTGGATATTCATGCGTTTAATTTTGAAATTACAAATATTCACAATGATTACCAGATAGTCAGTGTGTGACTATATAGTTCCCTCTAGGTCATCTTTATTAAAGTTGACTACTTCCTCTTTCCACATTCATTTTCTCTTTATGATCATTATATTTTTCTTCTTGGCTATGGTGAATGTGACTCCATTTACATCTGCTCCTCCAATGATCATGTTGATCACAAGATCGGGCTTTATTGGTTAAATTGAAACTTCGGCATCCCTACTTCTTCCATAGTAATTTTTAGCTCGAGTACTCATGAATTCTTTGAGATGTTTTTCTTTGAGTAACTGTGCCACTTCTTCTGCAACAGTTCCTAGTGCAATTTTCATGAGACCCATGGAATTCACTTATCAACCCTGGATCAAATATGTTAGGATCATACCTGATGGGTTTTGGCCACCTTGCAACATTGACTTTTTTGATTTTTTTCTACCAGATCGACCACTTACACATTAAAGTAGTATATTTACAAATATGGTGCTTCTATGTTGTTTATCCTTGACGTTAATATATCTATATCATTTTTGCTCATTAGGCTTCGCCTGTGGTTCTGGTCATTTCTTTTGTTGTACCCAGCTCTCTCTAGTATTGGAGAATAGTGGACTTGGATTACCTGTTCTACCTGCACTTGGGATTTTTTGTGGAGATACAAGGATTATACCTTTCTTTCAATGGCTTTAGGTGTAACAACTCAAACTGTCGTTACATGTAAAAATGCCCCAAAAATAAATTACAGCAGATAATACGCTCAAAATAGACCCATAAAAAATTGAATCGAGATGGAAAGGCGAGGCTAAAAAATATTGGGTTGGACGACTACTAACCGCCCCAGCAATCTGTTAACTGCTGCAGTGGTACCAATGTAGCGGTAACAGAAATTGTTATAGCTGTAGCGAGTAGTTGCCAACCTGAGGGATTTTAAAAAACCCTGTCTTTTATTATTTTCCTAGGTCGCCCCCTTCTTCTAAAAACACCTGGAAAACCCTATCACCCTAACAATGATATTTCAAAGACCAGGGTTCATAAGGATAATTTTGAGACATACCCGGAGGGAACCTGAAATGGAAATATGCTTAGAACGTGTGGGTCAGCTCACCCCTTTTTATAGCAAAGTGTTTCGTCTAAAAGGTAAGTTATGGATTATTTTGTAGCAACTAGACTTGGGATAGATTCAATTAACCCTAATAGTAAAGTTGCCATCCTCATGCATTAGGCCTTCGGGTATGAATTTGGATGGCCGGACACAACATAATCGGATTAGGCTTGAATGGGTTGCATCATTGTACATTGTGTTGAGGCATTAATTATGATAAGAGATGGGTGTAATCGGGTAACAAATGTGCGCAGTTTAATACCTTCCAGGTCTCTTGGGCATGTTGGAAGGTTATACAAGATAGTAAAGGATAAGTAAGAGGAAACTAGGTTAACTTAAGTAATTCTAATCCTCATAACTGATCAGTTGTATTCAGAAAAATGGTTAAATGTGGGACCTGAAAAAATTAGGGTAGTGATTATAGAAATCAAGTCGTGTGACTGATAAGTAAAGTAAAGAGGGTAAAATGGTAAAGTGAACCATAGATTTTAGGTGAGAAGTTGTTAGAAATGAAGGGAGAACGATAGGGAAACGTGAGTCTGGGGTGTGGATAGAGGTGAAGTATGGCGTAGCATGAACTTAGACTAAGTCAGCCCCATAGGGGTGTATGGTTTATGGTGGTTGAGAACATGTAGATAAACTAATGCCAATTATCTAATGAGTCAGGCGGCTGGTGCAACACTTTGACTGGCTTGGCTTCTGCTTGTTCGCAAACTGAATATCTGTGTTTGCCTTCTAGCATGGCTTATGATTCTTTGATTGCATCTTATATTCATATGCATTGTGATGATATTGTGTAATATGGGTCGGGTACCACGTCGATACAAACATAATATGTTGTGATATGGGTCGGGTACCACGCTGGTACAAATATGATATGTTGTAATATAGGTCAAGTACCAGAACAGTACAAATATGATATGTTGTGATATGGGTCGGGTACCACGCTGGAATAAATATGATATATTGTAATATGGGTTGGGTACCACACCGGTACAGTATGATGTGGATGATGTTGATGAGATGAATGAGAAGGTATAAGGAGAAATAATGCGCTCATCTTACATACATGCATTCATTTATATGCATATTCATGTGATTCCACTTTATATATTCTTACATATGTTCGTGATATGGTGAATTGTGAAAAAAGGTTTATAAGAGTATAAATGGGTTCCTTGTGTAGACTAACTGTTTGACGAGAATTCTACAGTCCCTTGGGTAGGCCGTCTATGGTAAGGTAGGTTTATTAAAACTTTGAGTTCTTAGTGGTGGTGGAGTTTGTGGTGCCTTGTGGTAGTTGAGTATTAGGAAAGTTGGGGGCGGAGGTTGATTAAGAATTATAGATATAAGGATAAGTTAATTAATGATAGAAGAGGTATAGGCTGGAATGGGCAGTCAAAGGACAAAGATATACAAAAATGTTAAATGACAGGTAGGTCACAGAGATGGTAAAGTAGGGTGCTAGTAATTGTTTAATTGGGGATTCAGAACCGAAACTTTACTTGATGCTATGATCTCTCTATATTTATTATTGATGTTATTTTTTTCTAACCATGGTTGAACGATGATGCTTACCAGTACGTGTGGTTGTACTGAAGCTACATTTATTAAACGTTCAATCAGGGATATATCCATGATGCAGGTTAGTTGTAGTTTCTTTAGCGGCGATGACAATCACTTTACAGCAACTCCTACACCCTCCATTTTGCATGGATGTTGTGTCATGGATGTTCCTACTCCTTGTCTAGTGCTCTTGTATCGGTTTAGACTAGTTTCTGGGCATTCGTTATTGCTTATTTTTCGCATTTCTTTTACGTATCAAATGTATTAATTGAAATTGTATAAGATGTAGATTGAATCATTATAGTTGGTTTTAAGGTGCTATTCAGGTAATTAAGTTTAAGTGTTACTTTTGAAAATTGTTAAACTTCGGCATTTGATTAAGTGATGAGGTATTCTGGGTTTTTCTATCTAGGGTAGGTGTAGGTAGGTGCCCGCACGATCCGGAAGAAAGGTCGTGACAAGATGGTATCAGTGCCCAGGTTATCGGTCTCCCAATACAATAGCAAAGGTCAAGTAGAGTCCTGTGGATTGGTGTGTTGGCGTCCAGATCAAATCTGTAGGAAGCTACAAGGCATCTATGAATTATTTTTTTCTTCTTCCCTATCGTGTTATTTCAGTATTGTCTCCCCAAGTCGAGTCCAATCGGTATCTGGTGAATTCCAATTGGTATCTCAGCCACTACAATTGGGACTGCTTCGCTCCAATTGGTATCTTATAATGTTAATAGGCTCAAACAAACGTTCCAACAGGTAGAGCCCAGTAAAGACGTGTAGGAGGATGATTGATATAGTTACTTGATGACTTGTAAAATTAATTGATGTGAGATTGTGGTGTGTTAATAGTCACTATGTATGTTGTCATGAATCTTACTGAAGTGCAACGTGAATTATTATGGTTAAACTCCTATGTATAGTTGCTTGATATGTATGATGTCTGAATTATGTGTGACCAAGGAACCTAGGCGTCGTAGGGAGCGTGTATGATATCGAGGGTATCTTCATTTCCATGACTTGAGACATGTCTTATCTCTCTATAATTTTGAGTATTCTTTGACTTTGATCCAAATCCCAAAGAACTACCCAGGCGCCTTGCCGTTTGGTGAAAAGTATAGTGTGGGGTGTGGTGTTTAAGAGGAAGGGAAGGGAAAAAGTCTGTTAAAATATGATTAAGTGGAGGAATTAATTGTATTTACAATGGTTTGAGTCGCGATATAAGTTACTTTAGATCTTAAAAACTTTGGTACGTGAGAGTTAGAAACTATAATAGTGCTCAGGGGATGACGTAGTATGGGAAAAGACCTGGGAACAGTTAGCAAAAAGAGAAAGGCAGAACCACTGGAGGTTGCCCCTGTAGTGAAACTTGTACCACTGCAGTGGTAAATTAACCTCTGTAGTGGCTCCAGGCAGTGAGCTGCCAAGGGATTCCCCTATTTTTGTGAAATTATAGTTGTTGCAAAGAAACCCTGTTTTCAAAATAATAAATGATAAAAATCAACCCGACACGCATTATAAGCTAAGGGGAATATTATTAAGGGTGCGGGGAGGAAATAACGTCATAAAATGTAAGAAAATAAAAAGAGTAATTGCTTATTACATGCCCTAATCGGGGGCAACCCAAATCCAAAAAGTATTAATATAAACAGGGAGGAGAGGACATCTAGCTGGCGGCGCTATATCCGAGGCTCGAGGCATCCAAACCCTCCTCCTCCATCCTATTAAGGAAGGAGAACTCCTCGGTATCCTTCTTGGTCAGCTTCAGGAGCTTCATAGTAAGAGAGGTACATGCAAAAATGACCTGCATAGCCTTCCAAAGCTTCTTTTTCTCTTTATCTAGCTCTCTTCAGAGCTCAGCATAAGCATGGGCTCGGTCCACGGGGGAAGCTAAGATTGAAGGAGCAAACCCCATCTGGGGCACCTAGGTCCTCTCCATATAACCACGCATAGCAATAAGGCTAGCCTTCTAATCACTAGGAGGTGTAGGTGTCTGAGAAGAAGGAGTACCCCTACTTCTTCCAGCCCTGCTAATCTCACCCTCCTCGCTCTCCTTTCTGTTCTTCTTACCCCTGCCCTGGGTACTCAAACCCCTCTGAGGGTTATACGGTACGTCACACTTATTCAAGGTAACAGTGTCCTCCTTAGGGAAATCTACTCGCTTGCATAACTCCATAATTAGGGAAGGCAAGAACAAATCCCTTGCTGACCTCTACCGAGTATAGAAGTAATACCACTCATCTATGATATATGCCACAACATTCCCCTCAATCCATACCAAAATGCATGCCACCACCATGGCCCGATGGAACATCATGTCCGTAATATTTCTCAAAGGATGGATCCTTTGGGACACTAGTTGTAACTAAATCTTGGCCTCAGCTGAGAAGTATGCACTCTTGGTCCCCTTCTAATTGGACCACTTCACTTCATCACCTTTACCCTCTGGCGCCAAGTATCTGGCCGCCCCTCTCAAATCAAACTCTCGAATCTTCTCCTTGAAGGCTGTATTGGAGGGGTTGGGGACCCCCAAAACCTCGTTAATGGTGGTAGCATCCACAAGCATTTTCTTTTCCTAGATCCAGATAGTAGAGAGGGGTACCAACCACTCCACCTTAGGGAGTACAACATAAAATTCCCGAACTAAGGCTAGGTTAAATTCTAGAACTGGCTTAGTCAGCATCTCCCACCCGAATACCTTCAGCTACTCACTAAACTAACCCCTCTCCCATAGAAAACCCCTATTGTACCACCCCTCCTCAAACTGGGTATGTCTTCCATTAGCTGGGAACCTTCGCCAGCGTGGTTGTTGTGGGACCATGATAAACCTGAAAAATACCAAAACTAAGTTAGGAACTAGGACGGTATACTACGGGAGGGAAAGGGAGTTCAAAATTGTAGAAAAATAGAAAAACTGGGGAGTTACTACCCAGTACCACATCAATGTTTAATTATCCACTACAGCGGTACTGCAATGGTGGAACTTACTGCTACAGCAATACCACTTTAGTGGAAAAGTTAACGCTCCAGCTGTTCATCATCTTCAACCCATCAACCTCCCCTCTCATGGCGGATTTTTGACTTTTCTCCATAATTCCAATTTCCAAGTACATATAAGGCTTATTGAAGTTCCCATGAATACTTTTACACTAAAATAAGAGCTCAAATCTGTCAAATTCATTGGGGAAGATGACCTTTTACCTTCTACCCCTCCCATGGCCAAAATCCACCATAAACTACGTAAATCTTACGCCCAGGATTCAATAGGAGTGTTGTAGATGTAAGATATCCTAGCATATTCTTCATTTCATTCAAAAACACCACCAAAAAACAAGTTCAAAGAGTTACACCCAAAATCACCCGAATTCTCTCTATTCTAACATAATTCTATGATTCTATGAAGAGAAATACATAAAAAAGTAGTAGAGGAGAAGAAATTACCTTGGAGGGGGGAGATTTAACAGAGAGAGTTGAGAGGGTTTGAGAGGTTGGAGTGGAAAATAGGGGAAATGTCATTTCCCCCTATTTCAACTGACTATAAATGTATCAATCTCAAAAGTAAAGAATGAAGTAATGCATATGTGGTTAATGATTGAGTATGGGTGGTAGCTTTGGGGGCGAAATACCTAGCTCAAGCCGATCCCAAGATTATTGGATCAGGGGGTAGTCCTAGAGGCATAAGCCAAGCTCGGACCAAACCTGACAGGTGGTAGCTCTAGAGGTAATAACCTATCTCGAGCCGAACCTGATAAATGGGTTTATGGGTGGCAGCTCTAGATGTAATAACCTAGCTCGAGCCAAGCCCAATGTGTTGATTTATGGGTGGTAGCTCTAGAGGCATAAGCCTAGCTCGAGTCGATCCCAACATAACGTTATGTTATGTTAAGACCTACTAATCAGTAGGGGCTCGGGTACATAGTGACACAAGTGATGATGAACAAACATAGAAGTAAAGAAACAAAGAAAGTAATGAAAGCAATACACATGGTTTCCAACGTACAGAATGGTGACTTATCCATATTGGTTATTCATTTGTATTTGAGTTCATTGAAGTATTTATGTGTCATACAGTTTCATGCGAGCCTTACATACTCAGTACATTCTTCGTACTGATGTCCCTTGGGGGACTTACCTTACTTGCTGCAGGTACAGGTGCTAGTAGACCTCCACTGTAGGCTACGAGTCATCCGCGGATCATTGGTGAGCTCCCGTTGGTTCGGGGCTTTCCGAGTCGTATGTGTTCATGGTTTTGGTATTATAAATATTGTATAAAGCGGGGAATTGTCCCGACTTTAGGTTGGTCATGTACATGCATTAGTTAGAGGTTTTGTAGACGTATGTAGGAAAACGAATGTAAGAGATATATGTCCATATTGACTTGATGGCCCTAACGGCCAAGTTTTATATATACAGCATATATTGCCATGACTTCCGCCATTTGTATTTTATAAGTTATGTGTGAAAGAATGCTATTCACACAGAGATATATGTATGAGAGTACATGATAAAAGATTGGTTCTCTCTGGCCTCAACGGCTTTGGGTGCCAGTCCGTCCCGTTAGAATTCAGGGCGTGACAAAAGTGGTATCAGAGTAGGTCGTCCTAAGGGTGTCTACAAAGCCGTGTCTGAGTAGAGTCTTGCTTATGGATGTGTTGCACGCCACATTGATAAGTAGGAGGCTATGGGACATTTAAGAGTTGTTTTGTTTCTTCACTTCTAGATCGTGCAATAGAGCCAAAGTTGTAGGTGGACGCATATGTACGCATTGTCATTAGTTTTCTTTTGCATAGTCAAATGCTGCTTATCAGACCAGATAAGGGTAAAGGTAAGCAGGTTGATATGTCTGCTGCAGAGGGAATGAGTAAATCACCACCTGACCAAGCTAGTCAAGGTGGGGCTGACATGGAATTTGCAATACTGGTTTCTCTTAGCCAAAAGGTAGAGAAGTACCCGCAGAACCACCTATAAATGCCACTGAACAGGAGTTAAGAAATGTAGTGCATATGTTAACTCAGATAGTTGCTGTACAATGTCACGGGCGAGCTGGCCCAACGACGAGTGATGATGGTGCGGCTAGGGTAGCTAGTCGTCGAACACAGGATTTTCTAAAATTAAATCCTCCTATGTTCACCGGGTCGGATCTGAATGAAGACCCACAGGACTTTATAGACCAAATCAAAATGGCTTTAGATGTTATGCATGTGAGTGTGTATTGATGTACTTCCAGCTAGTTGGGAGGAATTTAAAACGACATTCCTTGACCAGTACCTCCCATATGAGGTCCGAAAAGCTCATGCGGACCAATTGTTAAATCTTTGCGAAAGGACTATGAGTGTCAAAAAGTACAGTCTTCGGTTTAATTCTTTGGCTAGGTATGCTCCAAATGTGGTAGCTATTATGACCGATAGAGTGCATCGGTATGTGGATAGATGGATTGTACTATTGCGGAATTGAAAAGAGATATGGATATAGCCAGAATACAGGCTTTTTGCACAGATAATGGAGGATCAGAGGCAATAGAAAAGAGCACAAATATTTGAAGAAGGGTCGTCAAAAAGGGCTAGACTTATGGGACAGGAGAATCTAGGTCATGGGTGTTTAACAGACCTCTTAGACCATTATTTCCTTAGTCTATAGTACATGTTCTACCTCGATCCCCAAGGGTTTAGAGACAATCGGTTTTGGCACAAAAACAAAAAAAAAGTGAGATTAGGATTCATGGGCAATGGGGTATCAAGCACAAGAACTTAGAAAGTAGGAACCAACCGAATTCTCCTCGTCAGTCATGTTAGTGCAGCAGAAGTTATCATCTAGGTGAATGTCGGTTGGGGCCTAATATTTGTTATTGGTGTGGTATGTCAGGCCACAAAATGAGGCCTCTCCTGATGTAGCTACAGGTACTGTATACTTATTGATTGATCCATATTCGATACTAGCATATGTTATTTCATTAATTTTTGAAAATTCAAAAGAACACCAGAATTACTAGTTATGTCACATGAAGTCTATACATTAGATGGTGAATTTATTGTAGTTAAAAGAGTATATCATAAGTGCATAGTAATTGTTTGTGGTCGTGAGACACTGGTTGATCTTATTGAGCTGGAAATAGTGGAATTTTGATGTTATAAAGGGATTGCGCTATAGTATATTGCCGAACTAAGAAGTTATATTGTCACTTTCCCCAAAAGAATGTTTTTGAATGGCCAGGGAAATGTGGGGGCACCAAGAGAAAAATTTATTCCCCATCTTAAAGCAAAGAAAAGGATACTCTAAGGGATACATATGTCACTTAGTGAGAGTGAAAGATATTGATGTGACACCACCAACTCTTCAATCAGTTCTGGTGGTAAATAAATTCCTCGATGTATGAGATGGTATTAATGTGATGTCAGGTACTCAACCTATTATTATTTCCTTATATAGAATGGCCCCGACAGAGTTATAGGAATTAGAAAAAAAAAAACTTTAAAAGACGTGATGAACAAGGGATTCATAAGACCTAGTATGTTCCTTTGGGGTGCATCAGTGTTCATAGTACAAAAAAAAAATAGCACATTGAGAATATGTGTTTACTATTGGCAACCGAATAAAGTGACAATGAAGAATACATGTCTTCTCCCAAAATAGTTATGCCATTTGGGATAACAAATGCACTAGCTGCATTGATGGGTTTGATAATTGAGGTGTTTAAGACATCGCAAAGCGTATTCGTGATAATGTTTTAAATGTTATACTAGATTACTCAACATCACAAACGAACCATGCTAATCACTTATGACAGGTGTTACAGATTCTTCGTGACCGTAAGATATATGCAAGTTCTTTAAATGCAAGTTTGGTCACAATCCGTATCGTTCTTAGGACACATTGTATAGAATGAAGGAATAAGGATTAATATACAAAATAAGTGGCCAAGGCTTACGACGCCTATGGAAATTTGTAGCTTCCTTGAGTTGGTCCGTTATTACAAAAAAATTGTTTAAAAGGCTTTCTGCCATTACCCTTAACAAAGCTAACACACGAAGTAACTAAGTTTCAGCGGAATGATGTATGTGAGAAAAGTTTGCAAGAGATGAAAGATAAATTGACTCCTACACCTGTATTAGTACCTCCCAAAGGCACATAAGAGTATGCAGTGTATTGTGATGTTTTAAAAGTTGGTGTGGGATTGTATACATGCAACACGACAATGTTATAGCGTATGCCTTAAGACAATTGCGTCCACATAAGAGAAATTATTCCATATATGATTTTAAGTTAATAGTTGTGGCAATTGCTTGTAACAGATGGCACCACTACTTGTATAAAACTTCAGGTGAAAGAATTATAGTGTCAAATGTGGCAGAATTTTCATTGGTATCTGGCGTAAAGGAAAAGCAATATGTAAATCCTATTTTTAGTTCAATTGAAGAAAAAAAAAGAATGTACAGCAAAGTTCGACAAAGGTATTTGAGCAAACACAGGGGGGAGTACTTTAACGCCAATGTAGATTGTCTGTACCGGGTATAGACAAGTTAAGGAAATGAATTATGACAGAACAACATCATTCACGGTATTTTATTCATTCGAAAGCAACCAAAATGTACCATGGTTTAGCAGAGATGTCTTAGTAAGGTTACATGAGAAGCGCATTGTAGAACTTGTAGCTCAATGTCCAAGCGGTCACTGATTAACAGTATGGCATTAGAAATCTGTATGTTTTATGCAATGTATTACCCTTCCAGTTTGGAAGTGGAACATGAATAACATGGATTTAATCACAGGGTTGCCTCGTACACTGCGAAGGTCAATTCCATATAGGTAATAGTTCACAGGCTTACCGAGTCAGCGTATTTCCTACCAGTTAGGACTACAGATACAAATGAACATTATGCAAAGTTGTATGTCACTGAAATAGTACGATTACATGGTATTCCACTCACTATTATATCAAACAGGAGAGCTCACTTTATTGCACAGTGTTGGAAGTCTTTTCAGTAAAGCATGGGTACACAGGTGGATGTAAGTACGGCTTGTCATCCTCAGATGGATGGAAAAATAGAGCGTATTATATAAACGTTTGCAGATATGCCATGAGTTTGTACATTGGACTTCAAAGGTTGTTGGGATGGACATCTATCGTTTATTGAAATTGCTTACAATAAAAGTATCAAAAGGCACCTTACAAAGCTTTATATGAAAGAAAATGTAGATCATCAATTGGATGGGTTACAGCTGATGAAATTTGCTTTGCTCGGGTCAGATTTTGTTCATCAAGCTATAGAGAAAGTGAAGGTGATATAACAGCAAATACAAATGGCTCAAAGTCGATACAATTCATATGCCGATATTAGAAGAAGGGAATTAAAAGGTGCCATAGGTGATTAGTTATTTTGACAGTGTCACCAATGAAAAAAAATAATGAGATTCGGAAAGAAAGGGAAATTGTCCAAAGATTTGGGCAAAATGGCGTATCTATTAGCACTAGTCCAAGAACTCTTCACAGTTCATTCAGTATTTCATATTCGATGCTTTGAAAGTGTATAGGAGATTATCCCGTATTGCTCCCAGTGGAGATATATACAAGTTACGAAAGATCTCACATGTGAAGAGGTACTGCTTACTATTCTTGATCGATAAGCGAAAGCAATGAGAAATAAAGAAGTAGCTTCCGTAAAAGCACTATTGGAGAAATTAGCATGTAGAATAAATCACAAAGGAAACCAAAAAAATAATGAAATCTAAAGTACTCGTAATTGTTGTACACAAAAGAAAAAGTTCAAGATACGGAATTGGCGTCATAATAAATAAGTCTTTACAAGTATTATGTGTGTATATGATAATGTGAAGGATTCACTTCGACTTAAGTTGTTACAATGAGGCAATATTATTAACATTCGAGGATGAATGTTTCTAAGAGGGGAAGGATGTAACACCCCGTACATCCCCGATCCTAATTTGAGGGATTGGTGACTTAGGGTGTAGTTATAAACCTTAGCTTCGAGATAACTAAGTACGTGTGTTGCATTGGGTTTGGATGGAACATTTGATATCGTACTAGTCAAGGTGACTAGACTCTTGTAGGAGGAGTTTGAAACTTTTTGGAACATTTTGGGAGTGATAAGTGAGGCTTAAACGACCTCCATACAAAGGGTTTTAATGCTAAGAAGTAAGCTAAAGAGTTTAACTTGAAGTATCTAAACGAATCCGCAAATAAAAGTCGAAGAAAGGAAAAATTTCAAAAAAAAATGGGCCAGGCACGCCCAGGGGCGTACTAGGCCGCTCTGGGCTTTTTTATTCGTGCCACAGGCATCAAGGGGGCATGCCAGGAAGCGTGCCAGGCCTCCCTTGCACACCATCCAAAAGTTGGGAATTTCTTTTAGTCCAAGAGGCGCCCGGGGGCATGCCAAGGTGCTTTTTGCCGAATTTTTTCGCCAACCACCAGCCTATAAATGTGATTCTTGGGTCATTATATAATTTTTCTATCTTGGTAAGACTACGCTTGGACGAAGTTAGCATCCAAATTATGTTTTTACCCTTTTATGTTCAATTAAGCCATAAGTGGCTAGAATTTCTTATTTGGAGATCGAGACTACGAATATGAGTCTCGTGAGTTGAATATTGTCGTAAAACTTATGGAATTATTTAAACAAGAGATATATGATGGATTACACATTGAATTTGGTGGGCTAAGTTGATATGTGTTAATGGGCTCAAAGGAAGGCCCACAATGAATTAAAGGACATGGCCCAATGGGTCAAATGACCCATTCTTGCTTTGACTAATCAATTATTGAGACAAATGGCTAAGGATGACTTCAAGGGTCTATAAAAGGCACCAAAAATCAGATTTTATTCATTATAACACACATGTATTTCTAGACTTTTCCAAGAAACCAAGAGGAGATATTTTCTCCTCACTTCAAACCCTAAGTCATCTCTTGGGCAAGATCATCATTTCTCAAGCTTTGGTAAGTGCATATTCTTATGGATTAATATACTATATGCATGGGAGAGTATGTAGATCATGATGGTTATGCTTAAAAGTATTGAATAGTGAACTTTTGCTTTTTGCTAAAGATGTGCCATCCTTGTTATTTAAACTTGAAAAAGGACTTGAGGTGTTGACGAAAGTGCATGGTATAGATGAAATATCAACATGTATGGTCTGGTTATGTTATTTAACTTGTTATTTTTCTATGAGTATAAATTGTGGGATTATTGTCGATATGTTGTTATGACATGTATTGAGGTGACATTATGGAGTAATTGTGATGTTGTGGTGATGGAGAAGTGTAAAGTATGAACTTGGTGTGACATGCTATTGGTTTATGATGTATTGGTCAATGTATGGACTATTGTGGTATTGTTGGTATGATAATTTCATAAATGGTATTGTCAAGGGGGAAATGTCATGTTAAGGCAATTATGTAACTCATTATCGTTATATGCATTTATAAGGTAGTTGGTTGTTAATGTAAACTCCGTTATGTACTTGTGTCATAGAGTGAAATGTAAGGAAGGAGCTGGACTATTGTATGCACATTTAGGATTGTATATTCATCTTTGGAAGATAAGGTATGTAAGGTTACTCTTTCCGTATCCTTCTGCAGCACATAGTGTTCACATTGGCATAGTACTTGTTCTATTTCGAAATATTCTAAGGTATCCTATATCCGGTTACCAATTGTTATTATCACATTTTTCCTACTCATTGATCAATTGTGATTCACTTGTCTCATATTCATTGACTAATGTTCCAAAGATCCCATGATTCCAATAATGTTATGGTTCCAATAATGTTATGTTCCCAAAGTTCAAATAATGTTATGACTATCAATGTATCAATCTCAAAAGTAAAGAATGAAGTAATGCATATGTGGTTAATGCTTGAGTATGGGTGGTAGCTTTGGGGGTGAAATGCCTAGCTCAAGCCGATCCCGAGATTATTGGATCAGGGGGTAGTCCTAGAGGCATAAGCGAAGCTCGAACCAAACCTGACAGGTGGTAGCTCTAGAGGTAATAACATAGCTCGAGCCGAACCTGATATATTGGTTTATGGGTGGCAGCTCTATAGGTAATAACCTAGCTCGAGCTGAGCCCAATGTGTTGATTTATGGGTGGTAGCTCTAGAGGCATAAGCCTAGCTCGAGTCGATCCCAACATAATGTTATGTTATGTTAAGACCCACTGATCAGTCGGGGCCCGGGTACATAGTGACACAAGTGATGATGAACAATCATAGAAGTAAAGAAGCAAAGAGAGTAATGAAAGCAATACACATGGTTTCCAACGTACAAAATGGTGACTTATCCATATTGGTTATTCATTTGTATTTGAGTTCATTGAAGTATTTATGTGTCATACAGTTTCATGCGAGCCTTACATACTCAGTACATTCTTCGTACTGACATCCCTTGGGGGACTTACCTTACTTGCTACAGGTACAGGTGCAAGTAGACCTCCACTGTAGGCTACGAGTCATCCGCGGATCATTGGTGAGGTCCAGTTGGTTCGGGGCTTTTCGAGTCATATGTGTTCATGGTTTTGGTATTGTAAATATTGAATAAAGTGGGGACTTTCATATACATGCATTAGTTACAGGCTTTGTAGACGTATGTTGGAAAACGAATGTAAGAGATGTATGTCCATATTGACTTGATAGCCCAAACGGCCAAGTTTCATATATACAGCATATGTTGCCATGACTTTCGCCATTTGTATTTTATAAGTTATGTGTGATATAATGCTATTCACACAGAGACATGTGTATGAGAGTACATGAGTAAAGATTGGTTCTCTCGAGCCTCAACGGCTTCGGGTTCCAGTCCGTCCCGTTAGAATTTGGGGCGTGACAAAAGTGGTATCAGAGAAGGTCATCCTAAGGGTGTCTACAAAGCCGTGTCTGAGTAGAGTCTTACTTATGGATGTGTTGCGCGCCACATTGATAAGTAGGAGGCTACGAGACATTTAGGAGTTGTTTCTTTTCTTTACTTCTAGATCGTGCAATAGAGCCAAAGTTGTAGGTGGCCGCATATGTACGCATTGTCATTGGTTTTCTTTTGCATGGTCAAATGCTGCTTATCAGACAAGCTAAGGGTAAAGGTAAGCAGGTTGATATGTCTGCCGCAGAGGAAATGAGTAAATCACCACCTGACCACGCTTGTCAAGGTGGGGCTGACATGGAATTTGCAATACTGGTTTCTCTTAGCCAAAAGGTAGAGAAGTACCCGCAGAAAACCTTTAAATGCCACTGAACAGGAGTTAAGAAATGTAGTGCATATGTTGACTCAGATAGTTGCTGTACAATGTCACGGGAGAGCTGGCCCAACGACAAGTGATGATGGTGCGACTAGGGCAGCTAGTCGTCGAACACAGGATTTTCTAAAATTAAATCCTCCTATGTTCACCGGGTCGGATCTGAATGAAGACCCACAGGACTTTATAGACAAAATCAAAATGGCTTTAGATGTTATGCATGTAAGTGTGTATTGATGTACTTTCAGCTAGTTGGGAGGAATTTAAAACGGCATTCCTTGACTAGTACCTCCCATATGAGGTCCGAAAAGCTCATGCTGACCAATTGTTAAATCTTTGCCAAAGGATTATGAGTGTCAGAAAGTACAGTCTTCGGTTTAATTCTTTGGCTAAGTATGCTCCAAATGTGGTAGCTATTATGACCGATAGAGTGCATCGGTATGTGGACAGATGGATTGTAATATTTTGGCCTTGAAAAGAGATATGGATATAGCCAGAATACAGGTTTTTTGCACAGATAATGGAGGATCAGAGGCAACAGAAAAGGACACAAACATTTGAAGAAGGGTCGTCAAAGAGGGCTAGACCTATGGGACAGGAGAATATAGGTCTTGGGTGTTTAACAGACCGCCTAGACCATTATTTCCTTAGTCTATAGTACATGTTCTACCTCAATCCCAAGGGTTTAGAGACAATCGGTTTGGGCACAAAAAAAAAAGTGAGATTCAGGATTCATGGGCAATGGGGAATCAAGCACAAGAACGTAGAAAGTAGGAACCAACCGAAGTCTCCTCGTCAGCCGTGTTCGTGCTGCGGAAGTTATCATCTAGGTGAATGTCGGTTGGGGACTAATGTTTGTTATTGGTGTGGTATGTCAGGCCACAAAATGAGGCCTCTCCTGATGTAGGTACAGGTACCGTATATGTATTTATTGATCCATATTCGACACTAGCATATGTTATTTCATTAATTGTTGAAAATTCAAAAGAACACCAAAATTACTAGTTATGTCACATGAAGTCTATACATCAGATGGTGAATTTATTATAGTTAAAAGAGTATATCATAAGTGCATAGTAATTGTTTGTGGTTGTGATGTCACGCCCTGAATCCCATCCAGACATTATTGGCACCCGTAGCCGATAAGGCCCGAGAGAACCAACCTTTGCCTATGTTCAATCATATGCATCACAGAAGCACCACCACCATTACGTAAGAACTTGAACGACGAATAACAGAAAACATGGGCCATATATATACATACATATGAAACTTGGTCGTTGAGGCCATCCAGTCAAAACAACACATGCCTTTTTCACTGATACACCCACATCCGTCTACAAAAGCCTCTAACAACATGCATTAACCAAATGAACTAAAAGTCGGGACAAGTCCCCGCTTTATACAACATGAACCAAATCAAAACACATGTACAACAGTGACTCGGAGAAGCCCTGAACTAACTGGAGCTCACCAAAGATCTGCAACACTGACAATCTACTGTGAAGGCCTACTAGTACCTGCGTCTGCAGCAAGTAAAATAAATGCCCCAAAAGGGGTCAGTACGAAGAATGTACTGCGTATGTAAGGCCATATGAAACTTGTAAGATACGAAAACATGTCAAAAACTCAAGTTCAAATGCATAACCAATTAAATCACAATGTAGATGAGTCACTATTCTATACTTTGGAAGCCATGTATATTACATTCATTCTTTCTCTTACCTTTACTTCTTTTACATTGCTCATATACTGTTAGGGCCCTCATTATGCAGGTGTTCTTTTCACCCCATGGATAACATATCATCGTCATGCAGGTATTCTTTTTACCCCATGGATAAGATCATATCATCATGCGGGTGTTCTTGCACCCCATGGATAAATAGCCATCATCACGCGGGTATTCGCACCCCGTGGATAAACTATCATCATCATACGGGTATTTTTACCCCATGGATAACACCCGTGAACACAATCAATATGCATTACGTTATTCTTACTTCATTTCATTACCTTTGAGATTGATACAAGCACTTGTGAGAGATTAATACTTTTGCTTATGAGAGATTGATACAATGGTAGCCATAACCTTATTTGAAACTTTGGATCATTAACCAATGAATGAGAGACATATGAGTAACATTGTTGGAAACGCAATATCATCAAGAACATAACACCATTGGAGCCATTGGAACAATAATCAATGAACAAGAGACATGAGTATGACTACTATTGGAATATCCCAACATAACCTTATTGGGCTTTTTGGAACATTAACCATGAATATGAGACATGAGATTCACCATTGCTCAATGAGTAGGAAATATATGACAATGACTATTGATAACCGGATATGGGATACCTTAGCACATTTCGGGATAGGACTAGTGAGATGTCAATGGGAATACTATTTGCCACAGAAAATATGGACAAAGTAACCTTACATACCTTGGATTCGTAATACGAATATATAATTCTAGAGGTGCATACAATAGTCCCGCTCCTTCTTTATGTGTCACTCTACAACACAAATGTATAACAAAATTCATATTAACCACCAAGTCTTTTACAAATACATACAATGTCAATGAGTCACATGTTTGCCTTTACACATGCCATTTCCCCTTGACAAAACCATTGATCATACTATTATTCCAAAAATTCCATAATATTCCCAACATTGACCAATACATGATAATTGATATATTTCACCACAACACTTCTCCTTTACACTTTCTTATCCATAACACATCACAAATAACCCATCAAATGACCTTAATACAACTCATAACACATATCGGCCAAAATCCCACAATTTTCACTTATAGACAAAAACAAGTTTAATACCAAAGATAACACCATAAATATTCATATTTTGTCCATACCATGCTTTTTCATCAAAGGCACAAGGCCTAATTCAAGTTCAAATTACCAAGATAGCACATCCTTCACCAAAAGCAAAAATACACTATTCATCACCTTGCCAACACAACTAGCATAATATACATAATATCCCATGCATATAATATGTTAAACCATAATAATAAACACTTACCCGAGCTTGAATAGTGATGATCTTCTCCAAAAGTGGACTTAGGGTTTTGAGAGCTAAAGGGGTTTTCTTGAAATGTTTTGGAAAAACATAGAAATACATGTGTGTGTATAATGGATAAAAATCAGATTTTTGGTCCCTTTTATAAGCTTTTGAGTCCATCCTTATCCACTCCTTATCATTTAATATAGTTTTCTAGAAGGTCAAATGGAAGAATGGATCATTTGACCCATTTGGGCCATGTATTTCTTCCACTTTTGGGCCTTAATTTGGGCCCAATAACACATATCCATTTAACCCATCAACTTCCATGTATAATTCATCATATATCTCATGTTTACATAATTCCATAATTTCACGACAATATTCTCTTACGAGATTCTCATTCATCGCCTCAATCGCAAAAATAGAAATTCTAGTCGACCATGGTTTCATTAGACATTTTGGATCACTATTCATTTTTCATGATTTGATCGTGTAGGAATATGTAGGAGTATATTGAAGTGTTTGAAGCTTTAACAATGCTCAAATAACTCCAAAGAACCAAAAGAAACCATCCAAGAAGCGTCGTAGAATTGCGTTACAAAACGAGTCCAGAAGGGCACATTTTTTGTGCCTTGCGCCACTGCTGAAAAGCAAGGCAGTGGCGCAAGAAATCACTACCCTATAAATCAGTGGCTTGCGCCACACCCCCTGAAATAGGGTAGTGGCGCAAGTTTTCATGCTTTGCTGAATTTTTCGGTAATTTTTTCAACACTTGCGTATCGTCCAATACCTTATCAAAACACTATAAAATACTTACTTAGTGACCTTAATCATCAAGTAAACATGACTCCAAGTCACCAAATGAGGTTAGAATGTGTACGGGGTATTGCCCAAATGCTCCACGAAATCACAAAACACTTTCTATAAAAGGCTCGTCACATGTACAAGGCCAAATTTCAATTTTTCCCATCTTGAACATTATCAAATACATACTTATATCTCTTGACACCTAAGGAAACATTATTCAACATCATCAAATAGGGTTGGTAAGATACGGGGTGTTACACGTGAGACACTGGTTGATCTTATTGAGCTGGAAATAGTGGAATTTTGATGTTATAAAGGGATTGCACCATAGTAGATTGCCGAACTAAGAAGTTATATTGTCGCTTTCCCCAAAAAAAATTTTTTGAATGGCCAGGGAAATGTGGGGGCACCAAGAGAAAAATTTATTCCCCATCTTAAAGCAAAGAAAAGGATACTCTAAGGGATACATATGTCACTTAGTAAGAGTGAAAGATATTGATGTGACACCACCAACTCTTCAATCAGTTCTGGTGGTAAATAAATTCCTCGATGTATGAGCTGGTATTAATGTGACGTCATGTACTCAACCTATTTTTATTTCCTTATATAGCATGGCCCCGGCAGAGTTATGGGAATTAGAAAAAAAAAAGAAACTGTAAAAGACGTGATAAACAAGGGATTCATAAGACCTAGTATGTTCCCTTGGGGTGCATCAGTGTTCATAGTTCAAAAAAAAAATAGCACATTGAGAATATGTGTTTACTATCGGCAATCAAATAAGGTGACAATGAAGAATACATGTCTTCTCCCCGGAGTTGATGACTTATTTGATAGGTTATAGGGTGCCAAAGTCTTCCTAAAGATTGACTTAATGTCAGTAGATCATCAAGTAAGGGTCAGAGAAAATAAAGATACCCAAAATAGAGGTATGGTTGTTATGAATTCGTAGTTATGCCATTTGGGCTAACAAATGCACTAGCTGCATTGATGGGTTTGATAATTGGGGTATTTAAGCCATCGCAAAGCGTATTCGTGATAATGTTTTAGATGTTATACTAGATTACTCAAGATCACAAATGGACCATGCTAATCACTTGTGACAGGTGTTACGGATTCTTCGTGACCGTAAGATATATGCAAGTTCTTTAAATGCAAGTTTGGTCACAATCCGTATCGTCCTTAGGACACATTGTATAGAATGAAGGAATAAGGATTAATATACAAAAGAAGTGGCCATGGCTAACGACGCCTACGGAAATTCGTAGCTTCCTTGAGTTGGCCCGTTATTACAAAAAAATTGTTAAAAAGGCTTTCTGCCATTACCCTTAACAAAGCTAACACACAAAGTAACTAAGTTTCAGCGGAATGATGTATGTGAGAAAAGTTTGCAAGAGATGAAAGATAAATTTACTCCTACACCTGTACTAGTACCTCCCAAAGGCACATAAGAGTATGCAGTGTATTGTGATGTTTTAAAAGTTGGTGTGGGATGTGTATACATGCAGCACGACAATGTGATAGCGTATGCCTTAAGAAAATTGCGTCCACATAAGAGAAATTATTCCATATATGATTTTAAGTTAATAGTTGTGGCAATTGCTTGTAACAGATGGCACCACTACTCGTATAAAACTTCAGGTGAAAGAATTATAGTGTCAAATATGGCAGAATTTTCATTGGTATCTGGGGTAAAGGAAAAGAAATATGTAAATCCTATTTTTAGTTCAATTGAAGAAAAAAAAAGAATGTACAGAAAAGTTTGAAAAAGGTATTTTAGCAAACACAAGGGGGAGTACTTTAAAGCCAATGTAGATTGAGTGTACCGGGTATAGACGAGTTAAGGAAATGAATTATGACAGAAGAACATCATTCACGATATTTTATTCATTCGAAAGCAACCAAAATGTACCATGGTTTAGCAGAGATGTCTTGGTAAGGTTACATGAGAAGCGCATTGTAGAACTTGTAGCTCAATGTCCAAGCGGTCACTGATTAACAGTATGGCATCAGAAATCTGTATGTTTTATGCAATGTATTACCCTTCCAGTTTGGAAGTGGAACATGAATAACATGGATTTAATCACAGGGTTGCCTCGTACATTGTGAAGGTCGATTCCATATAGGCAATAGTTGATAGGCTTACCGAGTCAGCGTATTTCCTACCAGTTAGGACTACCGATACAAATGAACATTATGCAGAGTTGTATGTTACTGAAATAGTACGATTACATGGTATTCCACTCACTATTATATCAAACAGGAGAGCTCACTTTATTGCACAGTGTTGGAAGTCTTTTCAGTAAAGCATGGGTACACAGGTGGATGTAAGTACGGCTTGTCATCCTCAGATGGATGGACAAACAGAACACATTATATGAACGTTTGAAGATATGCCATGAGTTTGTACATTGGATTTTAAAGGTAGTTGGGATGAACATCTATCATTTATTGAAATTACTTACAATAAAATTATCAAAAGGCACCTTACAAAGCTTTATATGAAAGAAAATATAGATCATCAATTGGATGGGTTACAACTGATGAAATTTGATTTGCTCGGGTCAGATTTTGTTCATCAAGCTATAGAGAAAGTGAAGGTAATATAACAGCAAATACAAATGGCCCAAAGTCGATAAAAATCATATGCCGATATTAGAAGAATGGAATTAAAAGGTGTCATAGGTGATTAGTTATTTTGACAGTGTCACCAATGAAAAAAAATAATGAGATTCGGAAAGAAAGGGAAATTGTCCAAAGATTTGGGCAAGATGGCGTATCTATTAGCACTAGTCCAAGAACTCTTCACAGTTCATTCAGTATGTCATATTCGATGCTTTGAAAGTGTACAGGAGATTATCCCGTATTGCTCCCAATGGAGATATATACAAGTTACGAAAGATCTCACATGTGAAGAGGTACTACTTACTATTCTTTATCGATAAGCGAAAGCAATGAGAAATAAAGAAGTAGCTTCCGTAAAAGCACTATTGGAGAAATTAGCACGTAGAAGAAATCACAAGGGAAACCAAAGAAATAATGAAATCTAAAGTACTCGTAATTGTTGTACACTAAAGAAAAAGTTTAAGATACGGAATTGGAGTCATAATAAATAAGTCTTTACAAGTATTATGTGTGTATATGATAATGTGAAGGATTCACTTCGACTTAAGTTGTTACAATGAGGCAATGTTACTAACATTTGAGGACGAATGTTTCTAAGGGGGGAAGGATGTAACACCCAGTACATCCCCGACCCTAATTTGAGGGATTGGTGACTTAGGGTGTAGTTATAAACCTTAGCTTCGAGAGCACTAAGTACGTGTGTTGCATTGGGTTTTGATGGAACATTTGATATCGTACTAGTCAAGGTGACTAGACTCTTGTAGGAGGAGTTTGAAACTTTTTGGGAGTGATAAGTGAGGCTTAAACGACCTCCAAACAAAGGGTTTTAATGCTAAGAAGTAAGCTAAAGAGTTGAACTTGAAGTATCTAAACGAATCCGCAAAGAAAAGTCGAAGAAAGGAAAATTTTCAAAAAAAATGGGCCAGGCGCGCCCAGGGGCGTGCTAGGCCACTCTAGGCTGTTTTTTTCGTGCCACAAGCAGCAAGGGGGCGTTCCAAGAAGTTTACCAGGCTGACCCTGCACACCTTCCAAAAGTTGGAAATTTTTTTTAGTCCAAGGGGCAACCGGGGGCGTGCCGGGGTGCTTTTTACCGAATATTTTCGCCAACCACCAGCCTATAAATGTGATTCTTGGGTCATTATATAATTTTTCTATCTTTCTAAGACTATGCTTGGAGGAAGTTATCATCCAAATTACGTTTTTACCCTTTTATGTTCAATTAAGCCATAAGTGGCTAGAATTTCTTATTTCGAAATCGAGACTACAAATATGAGTCTCGTGAGTTGAATATTGTCGTACAACTTATGGAATTATTTAAAAAAGAGATATATGATGGATTACACATTGAATTTGGTGGGCTAAGTTGATATGTGTTAATGGGATCAAAGGAAGGCCCAAAATGAATTAAACGACATGGCCCAATGGGTCAAATGACCCATTCTTGCTTTGACTAATCAATTATTGAGACAAATGGCTAAGGATGACTTCAAGGGCCTATAAAATTCACCAAAAATAAGATTTTATTCATTATAACACACATGTATTTCTAGACTTTTCCAAGAAACCAAAAGGAGATATTTTTTCCTCACTTCAAACCCTAAGTCATCTTTTGGGCAAGATCATCATTTCTCAAGCTTTGGTAAGTTCATATTCTTATGTATTAATATACTATATGCATGGGAGAGTATTTAGATCATGATGGTTATGCTTAAAAGTGTTGAATAGTGAACTTTTGCTTTTTGCTAAAGATGTGCCATCCTTGTTATTTAAACTTGAAAAAAGACTTGAGGTGTTGATGAAAATGCATGGTATGGATGAAATATTAACATGTATGGTGTGGTTATGTTCCTTAACTTGTTATTTTTCTATGAGTATAAATTGTGGGATTATTGTCGATATGTTGTTATGACGTGTATTGAGGTGACTTGATGGAGTAATTGTGATGTTGTGGTGATGGAGAAGTGTAAAGTATGAACTTGGTGTGACATGCTATTGGTTTATGATGTATTGGTCAATGTATGGAATGTTGTGGTATTGTTGGTATGATAATTTCATAAATGTTATTGTCAAGGGGGAAATGTCATGTTAGGGCAATTATGTAACTCATTATCGTTATATGCATTTATAAGGTAGTTGGTGGTTAATGTAAACTCCGTTATGTACTTGTGTCATAGAGTGAAATGTAAGGAAGGAGATGGACTATTGTATGCACATTTAGGATTGTATATTCATCTTTGGAAGATAAGGTATGTAAGGTTACTCTTTCCGTATCCTTCTGCAGCACATAGTGTTCACATTGGCATAGTACTTGTTCTATTCCGAAATATTCTAAGGTATCCTATATCCGGTTACCAATTGCTATTATCACATGTTTCCTACTCATTGATCAATTGTGATTCACATGTCTCATGTTCATTGACTAATGTTCCAAAGATCCCATGATTCCAATAATGTTATGGTTCCAATAATGTTATGTTCCCAAAGTTCAAATAATGTTATGACTATCAATGTATCAATCTCAAAAGTAAAGAATGAAGTAATGCATATGTGGTTAATGATTGAGTATGGGTGGTAGCTTTGGGGGTGAAATGCCTAGCTCAAGCTGATCCCGAGATTATTGGATCAGGAGGTAGTCCTAGAGGCATAAGCCTAGCTCGGACCAAACCTGACAGGTGGTAGCTCTAGAGGTAATAACATAGCTCGAGCCGAACCTGATATATTGGTTTATGGGTGGCAGCTCTATAGGTAATAACCTAGCTCGAGCTGAGCCCAATGTGTTGATTTATGGGTGGTAGCTCTAGAGGCATAAGCCTAGCTCGAGTCGATCCCAACATAATGTTATGTTATGTTAAGACCCACTGATCAGTCGGGGCCTGGGTACATAGTAACACAAGTGATGATGAACAAACATAGAAGTAAAGAAGCAAAGAAAGTAATGAAAGCAATACACTTGGTTTCCAACGTACAGAATGGTGACTTATCCATATTGGTTATTCATTTGTATTTGAGTTCATTGAAGTATTTATGTGTCATACAGTTTCATGCGAGCCTTACATACTCAGTACATTCTTCGTACTGACGTCCCTTGGGGGACTTACCTTACTTGCTGCAGGTACAGGTGCTAGTAGACCTCCACTGTAGGCTACAATTCATCCGCGGATCATTGGTGAGATCCAGTTGGTTCGGGGCTTTTCGAGTCATATGTGTTCATGGTTTTGGTATTGTAAATATTGTATAAAGCGGGGACTTGTCCCGACTGTAGGTTGGTCATGTACATGCATTAGTTAAAGTCTTTGTAGACGTATATGGGAAAACGAATGTAAGAGATGTATGTCCATATTGACTTGATGGCCCTAACGGCCAAGTTTCATGTATACAACATATGTTACCATGACTTCCGCCATTTGTATTTTATAAGTTATATGTGAAAGAATGCTATTCATACAGAGACATGCGTATGAGAGTACATGAGTAAAGATTGGGTCTCTTGGACCTCAACGACTTCGGGTGCCAGTCCGTTCCGTTGGAATTCGGGGCGTGACACCTGCCTTATCAGCTATCCACCCGGTGTTTTACATCTCTATATTGTGGCAGTATATCCCAGATGAGTCTAACATGATTTGGTGGGACTCGGTATAGTTGGATGAGAGATTGGCATTTATGGAGGAGTCTGTGTCCATTTTGGCCACAGATGTCAGACGGTTATGCTCCAGAGACATTCCTGTAGTTAAGGTTCAGTGGCATCACCGTCCAGTTGAGAGGCTACCTGGGAGACCAAGTGTGATATGTATACCCAGTATCTCTACCTATTCGAGCCTTCAAGTACTTCTTGATCCTTTACTTTTACAGATAAAAGTCAATTTAGTAGTGGATGTTGTAATGACCCTTTAGGTTATTTCCTTCGTTTCATGTTTTTTCTATGATTAAAGCTTCCCTATAGCTATCCCAGGTCATTTATGACTTGCTGGGACAGATAGTTTGGTTACCGGGCAGTTCGTTTGGTTTTTAGAGTCATTTCCCTGTTTAGGAGCTTTTAAAGTTAAGAAATGGGTCTCGGGCCTAAACCTCAGGTAAACGGCCTCAGATGCCATTTCTAACAGTCTCAATAGCTCTGAAACGTCGACCTTAGGATAGAGGGACCCTAGGTATGGGTCTCGAGGCTTCCGGACTCATTTTGGGCTATTGGGTGGAATTTGGTAAAATTGGCTCCTTGGGGTGTGGGACCCATATTTTATCAAAATAACCTCGGATGGAAATTTTGATAGCTCTGTTGAGTCCGAAATATTGAATTTGGTACGATAGCATAGTTCATTTGCATTTACAAGATTCCAAATGAATCTCGAGGGCTCGATCGGGATATTTGCAACTTGCCAAGTTCCTGGTGCATCAGCACCTAGTGCAAGCCCAATTTCGATATCGCGACCGCGATGAGGACCCCCACGATTGCGAGTGGCCATGAACTTAATTACCGCAATTACGAGGCTTGAGGGCTCGCGACCCCGATGAAGGATGTCGTGGGGCTGGGCTAGCTTGTTCATCACAATCGCGATGGTCTCATTAGTAGGATGTCGCGACCGCGACCAGGGGACCTAGCGACTGCGATGAGGAAACCCCTGGCAGTATATATACTCTCTTTCTCATTTTTCCTTCATAATTTTTTATGTTTAATCATCATTAAATTCTCTTTGAGCTATGGAATTATGGGATAATTGTATAATTGAGTTAGGTTTAGCTCAGGGACCTATTTGTGGGCCCTACATATTCGATAATCCGTAAGTTTTTCATCAAATTTTCATGTAGTCCTCCTTTTTAATGACTTATCTTAGGATGATTGTTGGGACTGATTCGGGGCTATTTTAAGCCCAAATTTAGCTAGTTTTCTTGTGGCTTTTGACCCAGAGCTGCATGGGACGCTGTGACGGTTTCAATTTTGCGATTCTGTAAGCGAGCCCCACGTGGGATTCTTAGTTCGATTTCTGACCCAGAGCATTTATATGTAATATGGATATCATTTTTCTTGTCTTGATACGTGGATCATTATTTTAATAGTGTGGCATATCTCGAAGGCTTCTCAAAAAGGGAAAGTTGCGGCTTAGAGCATTCAGCGAGCCGTCTAGATAGGCTAGGCTTACCCTATCTTTAAATTGAGCTTATTTATGGTATTAGTGTACTATTATGCTAGTTTGGCCAGGTAGTGTTAGCCCGACCATCATTTTATTATTTTATGCCTTATTTAGCTGGTTAGGGGCCCATTTTGGTAGATTTTGGGCCCGTTATCCCCTTATATAGCAAAGTATCATCCTTTAGGGCTAGGTTAGTGCTATTAGTACCTTGACATGGGAATGGGAAGACTTAGACTATACTAGGCTAGGTTTCAGCCTAGTTTTTTTTATCAGGACCCCGTAGCGGGCCCCACTACCCCTTGTTAGCTAGAATACTTGGCGTTAAGATCCTTTAGGCCTATTTAGACTCTTAACTGCCATCGTAAGATATTACCTTGGATTGGTTTTGACTTAGCTTTGGTTTCTGACCTGTTTTAGCCCTTTTTCCTAGGTAGGGTAGTAACTGATCATGTACTGCACCTCTTGATCTAGTGTAGAGGACCTGTCTTGCCTTAGTGGAATTACCCGCCCAAGTTTGGTATTTATGACCTTATGGGCTGGAGATGGACTTGGAAACTTTAAACTTCTTCCTGTTAGCTAGTAATATTTGTTTCTATATAAAGGCATTTCAGTTCCGGTTCGAGTCCGGCATATGCTTTCTGTTCCTATTATTATGAGTTCTAGCACGATTATGACACTAGTTATGTTTATGGTTACGGTATGATTACTATGAGTTCCAGTTCAAGTCCGACATCAGTTTATGACTATGGAAGGGATGTTCTAGCATGGACCACGGTTGTTACTAGGAGTTCTGGCAGTGGTACTGATTTTTGTTATGTATGATTCATGTGGCCTCTCGTTATTACCCACTATTTCCGGTTCAAACCCAACATATAGCCGCTCGTTATTACTCATTAGTGTTGCTTCAAGCCTGGTGCACATGTAGATAGTTTTTATTATGAATTTGGATCAGATGGCTACTTTAAATCGATTCGGCTATGGATTACTTATGCTTTTATTTTAGTTACTTCTTGTATGCACCCACCGACTTATGGGGCCTCAGTTAGGTTAATTTTCTTCTTTCGTGTGCCTTGTGGGCTTATGGAAACCCAGTTAGGTTGTAGTTAGTGCTTTTCTTTCATCACTGAGTTATTTAGTTCCTGCACTATCCTCATTTACTTCATGTATCGCACTTGCGTAGTTCAGTAGATATTTACATTTCTACCTCTGCTATTACTGATTTAGCTTACACACTCTCGCATTATATATATGTTTTTACTATATTTGAGCTCAGTCGGTTGATGATGTCTACTGAGTACCCGTTTCTTTGGTACTCATACTGCACTTCTGCATCTTTTTCCTAGTGCAGATTCGAATACGAGCCACCAGCGTTGACGCTATTCTCGTGCCCAGTTTTTGTTGATCCGGAGATGGGGTGAGCTTTCCAGAGTCCGAGGCTGATCTACCTCCATCTTTTCTAGTTATAGTCTTTTGCACTCCAAGACTACTGTATATATATATATATATATATATATTGGATACTGTCTAGTACTCTTCTTTGGTTTTAGTGGCTCTTGTATCGACCTTACCAGGTCTTGGGAGGAATTATTTTGTATATTTTGTCCTCTTCCTTCTTCTGTTCGGTATATTATGTATTTATATTCCTTCGCTTCCGTTTATATTATTGTTGTTGTTGGCTTTCCTTCTCGTTTCTTTTCATCTTCCGCCCACCGTTAGCCCATTACTTGCCGTTTCGAGCTATGGCTTAGCTTTCTTACTGGTGGGTTGAAGTAGGTGTCATCATGACCTGAGAGATTAGGTCGTGACAAATTACTCTCTATTCCCACTCTTTTCAAAATTACATAAAATTCTTGATTTTGAGGTTATAGATACATCCCATTGCGTCAGATACATCACCTTCCCGATGCATAACTAACCAATTAATTGAATTTAACAAGAAAAATATGGAAATATAATCAATTGTCGAGTAATTCACGCATCACGTTTTAATGATGACTGTTGCATCCCTGATAACGTATAACAGATTCAAAAATTCAAATTTCAATCACCAAATCAAGCTAGTTCAAGTAAATTCTTTCTAATTTCTTTCATCTCTATTTTTCAATTTCGATTTCTGTATTCCCAATACATTATGAACAACTTTGTATGTATCGTGCTACAAATACATAATGTGTAATATGAGATATATTACAATGTATCATGACCAGAAATTAATACATGATACATAATTAATTACAGATTCATAAGTAAATCGTAATATATCATGAACACAATTATATGTATCAGTAACATGAACATCAGTAATACATTACTTTAGTCAGATCTTTATTCAGATACATAAGTCTATGTATCCTTAACATAAACATCATTCAGAAAGTATGTCTCTATAGATGTTACTTGATTTTCAAATCAACCCGATTTTCATGACCCAACCAAGAAAACCTTGAGTCATCAACAAGAAGAACTTGAGTCAAGTGATCAGTCGTCTTTTATAATCCCTATGTCATCTGCCCATAGTGAAAACAATGCTACTACTACTCCAGGGGAAGATGCGGTCAAGACCAATTAGTGGAAGACATACTGACCTGACGAGGTAAGAGAGGACTAGTTATCCCTTATGTTCCTCTTGTTAACAGCGAGGATCTTTCCCTTGAATTAGGAAATTTTAATATGCCTCAAGATGAAGAAAGTGAAACTACCTCAAGATGAAGAGAGTGAAACTAACCCTGAAACTTCTGATCTTTATCTTACGATTGCAGTCAGGAAAGGGGAAAAAGAGCCTGTACTTAACTCCCTTTGATTTACTATATATCAACTCCAAAATTATCATCCTCCTACAAGGCCTTTATATCCACTTATAATTCGGGAACCCCATTGTGCTGGCTTGGCATGGAAGGACGGCTACCCAAAAAGTCTTTTTCGCAGCTTGGTCCGCATAAGCTCAATGCTTATGGCTTTCACCAGCATTGCTACTCTTCTTACTATGTTGTGGGACCGCGAAGATAACCCACCACTGGAACTTATTTTGCTTTCACTCCCACCTGTCTTCTTCCCACTATGGTGAAAGATCTTTCACCATAGCAGGAACCTCACTAACCTTCTCGGGCAGTTACTGATTTTTAGCTGGGGTCCCTGCCAGCTTTACCCTCCACCCCATTTTTTTTTTATATAATAAATCAGATAAAATCAATCAGATAAAGCAAAAAAGGGATGTATGGCTGAGGGGAGAAGAGAAAGAACGCATGCATGGAGATTTTGTCTGTTGAAGATTCGAGAATCTATGAAAAGACATCTAAGGCTAAGGTTACGAAGTAAAGGAAGTCCATTACTGCGAGAAGTGGTGATCTCGTCTTGCTTGCTGGGAGAGAGGAAGCTTCTAGACCATTTTTTCCTTTAGTCAGATTTGTAGTCAGATACATAAGTCTATGTATCAGTAACAGGAAAATGACTCAGATACATAGCTTTATTACCTTCTTAAGGGGATGCTTTGATGTATCTTCAACTCCTTTGCTTTTTTAGCCGCAATATTCGGGTTTCTTTTGAGTCTTCTGAAGCATAAATATTTATGTATCAGGACCTTAAATCTCAGTCAGATACATCACTATTGTACTTGTTTAAGGGGTGACCGTCTGTATCGTTCGGGGAGCTATTCTCTGGCAACATTAATTGACAGTGAAGGACTTCTCGTTTTGCAACTCAATTTCTCTATGGTTGATTACGATGTCTTCCAATCCAATTTAAATGCAAATAGATGAAGTGCGAGGGGGACTTTAATGAAGAAATTGAATATGAAGTGGGAGGGGGCCTTTAATGGAGAAATTGAAGATGAAGTGGGAGGGGAATACAATTTTACCCATTTACGTAGATAGCTCATTAGGTCGTGCCTGTCCTCTTTTGTGATGTATCTGTGTAGTTTAGAGAGAGAAAGTAAAATCAGAGATTTATGCAATTATTTTAAAGGGTTGAAATTTTAAGTAACTATGATAAATTAAGGTGTGATATTATGTAATTTATCCTTATAAATTTGTAAGAAAAAAGTAATATGTATTATTATTACTTATTAATAAGAGGGAATAAGCCCACAACTGAGTGTCAACATGTGTACTTCAGCTATGAGCGGCATGGATGTTTAAGCCACTTGGCCTGGTGGCCAAAGCTTGACATTTCATGTGAAAGGTCTCTGGTTTGAGCCTTTGTGATAATATTTCTTTTTGACCAAACTGTTGCTTCTTCTATGCAAGTATAGGTCCCACATTAATTTTCACAAAGACATTCATTCCACCATTTTGCAAATGTAGGGCCCTTTTGTTGGATTGTTCAATTTCACACTTTACATTCCATTAATTTACTTGAATTGGTGTACTAACATCTTTTTTATTTTCTATATTTTGTATTTTTATTTGCATAAAAAAAATATTTTCAATAATTAAAAAGTATTTTCCAAATAATTTATATATTTGAAAGTGAAGTAGAATTGAAATGACTCTAAATCACAATAATTAATAATTTAAAAATATATTAAAAAATTACAGTTAAAAAAAGTTGTTTGACTCTAAAGATTTTATCTGTGTCACATAAATTAATGTAAAAAAGTAACATATTTTCTTTGTTCTAATTTATGTGGCATAGTTCGAATTTCAAAAGTTAAACAATTTAGTTTTCACTTGAAATGTGGACGTAAAATCTTTAAATTTTTTGAAATAACATCTACATATTTGAAAACTACGTGAAAATACAACAAGTAACAATAATTAATAATTCAAAATATTTAAAAGATATATATAAAAAAATTATGATCAAAGAAAAACTTGATTAAATCACAAAATTTAAAAGATATTATATAAATTGAGACGAAAAAAATATTATTTTTATTCACAGATACTTAACAATGAAATTAACATTATATTTTAAACAAAATATTTCTACTATCTGATTTCATATTGTTGGGTCAGTGCCTTGTAGGGCGTTTCCCAACTAGTTTAGTAAATGAGCTATCTACATAGAATGAAAACTTTTCACTTCTCTTGGCAATTGTTAATGAAAAGTAATACAAAATATTTAAACCGTCCAACATCTCAAATACTATTTGACAAAAATTACAAGTAATCGAGATGCAAAGATTTAAAATTTATCTCTATTCAATATTTATACTGGTCAATATTATTTTATCATGATTAACTCAAAGATTAAAATTTAATTGTATATTAATTAACTATAAATTAGCAATAAGACTATAATAATTTAAAACATGTGTATTCACTTGATTTGATTTGATACAAACTCTGGTATTTTTAGTGCAGTAGGATGTGCTTTGAGCCTAAACCATGGGAGCAAATTGTATTTTCTAAAAAATGAGGGGAAAATTCGAATCAAAATATCTCTTCGGACTTGAATAAATCCTCACTTGTTAAGAAAAAAATAGCCAAGGGATCATTGAAATTGTTTTATGCTTATTCAACAAAAATACTTATAAAGAAAAGAGGAAGGGAAAAGGCAGTGATTGCATATAAAAGAAGAAATGGACGGACCACCAGAGAATGATGTTTGTTCTATATGCCATGGCAGTTTCCATGTTCCTTGTCAAGCTAATTGTTCCCATTGGTTTTGTGGTCAGTTTTTTTAAATCTCTTTTACTATTAATTAATTCATTTTATTGGGTTGCTATTCTGTAGCTGAAATTAGAGTTGAAGAATATCTTTTCTTGACAGAGCAATTGAGAGTGACATTGTTGTATTGTGCCATGGAAAGATTGCATGTTGTTGTCGTGGGTTTTGATTGACAAATTCATTTTCAATCTTTTTTCTTGATTGACAATGGGATTGGTGAGAAAGCCTGCTTGCTTATATTGGGAAATTAAGCTGTTTGGGTATGCAAAATTCACATTTTTCTATTGGGTTTTGATTGAGATACCATTTTCTATCTGTGTGTCTATTTGATATTTTAACGCGTGGTATATATATAAAAAAAATCTAGGGCACCTCAACTCATAAATGGATATAAACGTATGTATACCTAGTGTCAAGTTACTTGTGCCCTGTGCGTAAAGCATGATGTGTATGCATGAGAGTGTCTAGTTTTTTGCTAGTGTACCCATTTTATGCGACTGACCTGTTTTATTAATAAATACTTACTAAAAAAAGACAAAGAGTTTGGAATAAATATTAAGTTGAAAAAAAAAAAAAAACCGTATGTGAGTGTTGCGTTTATCAAAGAGCAGCTAACCTAGAGTTGTTGGATGGCTTTAAAGTGAGTCTGATGAATAATTATTGGTTAAGACATGGTGTTGAAACACTGGTTTACTTCACAGCTGCTAAATGGTGCATCAAGTCTACTCCGTGTAGTCGTCTTCCCTCCTAGTAGTGCTTTTCCTTGTGTGTCATGTTCTGTAAGCAGTTTCATTTGGCACATGCATGTCTAACAGAAGTATGGTTTGCTAGATCTTCCAAGAACCTTGGATACTCGCTAAGAATTTAACATATCCATGTCAGATGCATCAGACTGTCCTATTTCCATAAGTCAGCCAAGTAGCACGCTGGCTTGTGATTTTTAACATAGAGGTTTCTTGAGTGGAATACCATCTTAACATAAGCCAGGTACAAAACCATCCATGCTGAGGTCATAAAACCGTAAAAGGTAGGTTCCAAATTAATGGATTTGAATAAGTCTGTCCAATGATCTGGATCAACGATAAAGCAAATTAAGAAGTCTTTTTGCCTCAAAAAGGAAGGAAAAGAGATGAGTAATTGAAACTACTGAGGTAGCTCATAACAGGTTTCTAAAGAAATTTGATCTGCAGAAAAGGACAGATAGATTGAAGACCAGTATCATGATCGTTTTCTTCCTTTTCAAGTTCATGTACTTGAAAAGGAACTTATCAAAATATGTTCATGTACTTGCATAATAAAATTTCACATGTTAAAATATCACTTAAATCAGTATGTCTCAAGCCACAGATGCCAATGAATGATAAGCTACCTCGAACCATCTCATTCACCATGTAGAACTACTTTTCATGTCAACCGAACTAGTACCTTTAGATGCACAATGAAGGAGGATGGAAATTTTCAGCCTTCACTGAAAATGGTGTGCAAGAAACAAAGAAGTGCTTTGGAGCTATTAAACATAAGCTCCATGCATCATGTCTCTATCCCTATGTAGCTCGAACCATTCAAAATTCCTGCCGCACCCATGTCTATCTAGCACTATTTGGGTGTGGGATCCCCACCAGATGTGGTCAATTTACTTAGGGTGCTTTAACTACATCTATGACCAAGAAGTATAGATTGATTGGGTATGTGGTTTGATTTCTTGATTTATGTTATATATATACTCCAATTAGTTATACAAAGTATGAGACACTTTGCTATTACATGTATCTTATGAATACAATTTAGGTGTTTTTAAGGAATTAAATTTCATTATATTTTTTAGTGCAATAACTTTAATTAATTGACATATATACTTGTATTGTCGTAATATACGTTATTGTCCGTATCTCAACACCCACATCGGCACTCAAATCCATACCCCAAATCCTAAAATTTATGTAATGTAGAATCCCACCTCTAGATCTTCTCATGTATCAGGTATCCGCACCGGAGTCCGAGCAACATAGGTCAATCCTTGACATACATGTGAAACTAAAGCACTGTGTGCAGTAGGTGCATTTTGCTGTAAGTTTATGCTTCAGTTTTGTTAGGAGATCATTTGTTGCTTATAAGGTTTCCATGTATATAACCACACAAAATGTGGATGCATTTAGTCTATGTTTTTATAGCTTTCTTGTTGGAATGAAAGAGTCGCAACAAGATCCTGTACTACCTGCTGCCTTGTATGTGGATGATTGACATATCTTGGTGTCATAAACAGGATTAAAAATCTTGCCCGTGTCCTTACCTTATTCCAGTGATTTTTATAGGAAGAAGGTTAAAAAAAATAATGGTATATTATTTTGACACATTTCTCCTTATTCAGTGCCCGTTTGGCCATAGATAGTTTTCACAAAATTCGGGGAAACTGTTTGGACATAGAATTGTTACAATTTTCCGGAATTCTAAAACTCCAACAGCTGTTTTCACAATTTTCAGTCCAAATCACTCACAAAAATTTTAAAGCAACTCCAATTTGTATTCATGTCCAAACACAACTCCAATTTCCAAATACTATTATCAACTTGAAAACAATAACTAGTGGTTCCCAAATTTCAAGATTCTTATGTCCAAACGTGCACTAAATGTAAATCAAGTTAGGAAATCTTGCCAGTGGCACAGTGTATTTCTTGGCAGTGACTAAAGTGGGCCATAAAGTAGAAATAGAATTGGATGTTAAAGTTGCAGCACATTTCATGGATTAATGGTGTTGTATCAAAATCTAGATTCTTGGGTTGGGCTATGTCAGTTGAGACTGGAGAGGGCATGTGATTAGGGGATATTTCTGGTTTATCCAGTACAAAAATATTAAATACATTAAACTGTCTTATCCTACTTAAAAGATAATAAGCTAAAGTAATGCATGGGGCATGAAAGACAGACTCTCCCCTTCTCCCAAAAATTTGAGACTTGATTAGATACGAGTGTCAAAACTTATCAATCGTTGAATTTCAGTTTTTAAAAATCATCAGATCTTGAGCAAAATTTCTAGATTTTAAATCCAGCCATTACTTGAGAAAATCACGGTGGAAGTAAGACTTCTGGACTTTTTTTAATAGCAAATGGGTCAAGTTTCCTGGATTGAGGGAATAACTGTTAGTTGTAAGCATTTTGAACATTATTTACTATAACCCGAATTCTAAGATGAGCAGGAAAAGTCTGACTGGCTATTTTTGCAGGACACTAGATGACTAGAACTACAAATCTTTGTTTTAGTAATGTATCTGCATGGAGTATTGCTGCTTACAAAATATTATGTTTGAAATGGTTGGGTTTCTTCTCTAATGTATCTCGTATATAACAAAAGCAACAACAGCAAAAAGCCCAGCCCCAGTGTAATCCCACCTCCCACAGGTCTGGGGAGGGTAGTGTGTACGCAAACCTTACCCCTTACCTTGAAGGTAGAGAGGTTGTTACTGATAGATGATTATACCGTTTAACTACCCCTTAAAATACTTCAACCTATAAATGATTATCAAGTTTCTAAATGTTAC
The DNA here is from genome assembly GCA_031232105.1 of Capsicum rhomboideum. Lineage (NCBI taxonomy): Eukaryota > Viridiplantae > Streptophyta > Magnoliopsida > Solanales > Solanaceae > Capsicum > Capsicum rhomboideum. The sequence continues at coordinate 43,750,756 of CP124708.1, read as the reverse complement.
CCAATTATAGCTTGTGCTTCTTGGCCGGAAATAGTTCGACACTGTGTTTGGCTTTTTCCTCCTCTTCTCTTCATTTGATTTTGTTTTGTCAAGTGTTACGCTCTAGTTGAAAAGTATGTTTTGTAACCTATATTCACGCCTATTGAAGACCTTACGGATTGCTGAATTTCTTTTAATCAAGTAGTAAAATATTATTTATGAAAGGCAAAACACGGATGGGCCTTAGGAATTGCTTAAGTCCAGTAGCCGATCAGAGTTTGTAAAGAATTAGGGCTCTGTGAAGTGTGAAGATGGTTTGAGAATTCTGATGTCTCTTGTTATCAATATTCTCCTTGTAAAAAAGAGGAAAGGAAACGGTAATGTTTCCTTATGCAGTTTAGGACTTAGGTTGGATTTGTTTTTATTAAGATTAAGAGGTTTGAATCTGGGTGAACATCTGGATGATTTAGATGTTGTCTCTAGATCTGAATACTGAATTTGATTAAGACTGTTTATTTTTCAGCATCTGAATATGCATAATTTATTTATTTATAAACATAATAAATACGCAATTCAAATAATATAATAATTTAAATATTAGAAAAATATCATTTTAATAAATAAAATTATTATTTGAGAAAAAAATAAAACATTTATGTTCACTAGTGATGGTGGATATGATTTGAAATGGTGTTGGTGACTGTAGAATGTGTGGTGGTTGACGATGTGTTGGTGATAGTTGGTGGCGGTGCTAGCTATGATGGTGAAGGTTGTTGGTAATAGTGATTGGCCGTAATGGTGGTAGTGGTTGATAGTGGTGGTGGAGGTGGCAACAATGATGGTGATAATGGATATAAAGAATGGATATTGGACAGTGGATATAAAGAATGGATATTGGATCTAACTCAACCCCTAAAGTTAGCTCATGAGGGGAGGATTGCTCAATTTCATATAAGGAGATCAATTACCCATCCATTTTTCGATGTGGTACTCTTAACACTGCCCCGCACGTCCAGACCTTGTTAACTGGAGCGTGGACAATATAATATGGAGGCCCAACATCAGTGAACAAAGATTTGGGATGGGTCTGGCTCTGATACCACATAAAAGATGGATCTTGGAACTAACTCAACCCCAAAAGCTAGCTCATGAGGGGAGTATTGCCCAAGTCCATATAAGGAGACCAATTACCCATCCCTTTTCCAATGTGGGACTCTTAGCATTCAGGTTGTCAAGTAATTGGACTAATGGTACTTTGCCTAAAGGACTTTTGTGCAACTAAAATGTTCAAAACGAACTTAATTAAGAATGCCGAGAATTGAAAGCATCATGCACTAGTGTTGAGTAAAAGTTCAGTTGGAATGTGCTACCGTGTTCATTCTAGCAATGGAGACTGCACTTTACATCACACATATCGAGTATATGAAATTCTACCTTGGCTTCCTCCTTTCCAGCTAGCTGTATTCTACAAGTTTGGGATCATGGATCCGCCCTTCAAGCATGTAAATGTCCATTATGCCGCCGTCCAGTTACCTTGTTGATTCCTAGTGAGTCTGCATCAAGGTTGCATCAAGATCCTGGAGTTCCTGAGGTTTTACGAAGAGTTGAACAATATAATCGCCATTTTGGCCAACATGCCAATGGCCTTCTCCAGGTATTTCGTTTGTTACGTATGCATATCTTTCCTTTGACATGATTCACTGCTACACTCTTTATCAGCAACTACTGTTCTATTTAGGAATTTTTCCATTCTCTTTTTTTTTTTTTCATTTTCATATTTGGCAGGGGATGGGGGTGAATCTTATTTGTTCTCTTGGGTTTACTGCAATCATGAAACTGTACCTAAAATTGTTGGTTGATTCTTGAACAACTTGAGGCAGGTACAGGTTGAAAGTTTAGTACTTAGTTGGAAACTGGTTTTCAGTGTGAGTTTGTGTTGGACTTGGATCATTGTACCGGACTACTAGTGTACCCGGCTAACAATTTATTTATGTTCTGCTCTAGCTCTATTCATGTGTGTGACAAATTTGCAGTTCTATGTCCTTAAAGCATAGCCATTTTTGTCTCCTTCGGAGAATAATGCTCTGGTCACTGCTGAGCTCAGATTTGCAGTGCTATGTGCTTAAAGCATAGCCACTTTTATCCCTTCGAAGAATAATGCTCTGGTCACTGCTGAGCTCAGATTTGCAAAACTATATGCTTAAAGCTGTGTTTATGTATGTGGGCTTGCGCGCAAGCTGGCCCGGACACCATGGTTATCCAAAAAAAAATGTATGTGGGCTTGTTACCCAAGGAACGGCATTAAAGTGATGGGGCAAAAAGATAATGCACTGGTCGCTATTCGCATCCTTACAGGAACCAGTAGAGGAGATCTAAGGAGTATTAATTATTTGATTTGGTTGTAGTTAGCTACAGATTAAGGTCCATTAAGATTCTAATTTACACTCTACAACTTTCCTGAAATATGCGGTATATATATAAGGAAGAGAACCATTCTCCATTAAGGGTTTTGTTTTTTCTAGCACTTCTTTTCACTCATGTACAACTTGTCTGAAATATGTGTCTATAGCCCATGTAGTTTACCTTTCTCGTAAGAATTAATATTCGTTAGTCCTTGTGTACATATTGACACGTAAACTGACCACAAATGTTGAATTCAGTTGAAAAATAATATATGATCTTTGTTTTGACAGAGAATGCAAGATCTTCCCTTTCTCCTCCGGAGATTACTGCGAGATATGACAGATCCTCAAAGATCTCTTCCGTTTGTCATCAGGGCACGTGTCTATTTGGCAGTTAAGTACCCAATTATGCACCATCTATTGAATCACTATTCCAGTTCTCTTCTCTGTTATACACTTATACTTCATTACTTTTAGTTTCCGTTACTAGAGAGGTAGCTGATCTATCCATGTAGAGCAGTTCCATTTGATTTCAATTTATTTTCTTACTCAAAACTTTACGAGCTAATCAGTTAACAGCAAGATCTATGCTTTTGTTGCATAGAATTTTTATTATTTTTGTCATGATCTAAGATATAGCAAGGCCCTGTATATTGTACGTTATCATTTGGAGTGTGATGATAGATTTATACGGGGTTAGAAGAGGAGGGTAATCATTTGCTTTCTCTCAAGCATTTCTGGCTAGGTTTCTAACATCTCTGCTGTCTGCATGCCACATCGTTACAGAATGATGATGATGTTAGATACTAGTTGGAGACCTTGAGGGAGTTGTGATAAAATTAGATGTGCAATCCATGAGGTATATGTGATTTCAGTTGTCTCTTTCAAATTAGATTAAGCTGAAATGGATGTTTATCATAGTAGACATCAAACCTTCTCTTGTAAGTTGAACTTCCTAGATGGTGTGTAATAGAAATCTTAAGGTGACAGATCTGGTTTACATAAGGTTCTGAAAGCTGGCAGACTACTGATATATGTTGATAACAAAATTCATGAATTGCCACTTTATTAAACACTAGAACAGTTAGTACTGTTTGAAGTTTATGTTGACCATTTTTCTTAGGAGTCAACAGTCTTTTGGATCTTATGAAAATTAGGGTCCCTTACCGTGTATCCTTCCCGGAGTGTTAGACTAGGATGGAACCATTTATAAAAATCGGCTTGAATTCAATTCTCCTAAGCAACCTGGCACAGTTAAAGCTTCTAATTGGGGGTAAGTGTGCATGAATTTATCGAACCCTATGCTGAGGATGAAAGTGTAAACAATCACCTTTTCTCCCACTCTATTTCTTACATAGATTGTCTAAAAAGTTATTTAATTTGCAGGTATTTTTAAGTGGTATATACGTCCTTAGCCCCGTGGACCTTATCCCAGAAGGTAATGGCTGAATTTTCTCTCTGATAATGATTAATGTCTATCATGTTGTTCAGTTTATGACTAATCCTCTTTTTGCAGGGTTTTTGGGTATTATAGGTTTACTAGATGATCTGATTATCATGTTCATCTGTTTCCTGCATGTTGCTGCTCTGTATAGATCAGTTCTTCTCTTTCGCCATGGAGGTTCTTAAATGCTTGCATCACACAACTGCGAAAAATGAGGAGGAGACAAATCATGCCAATATGAGATTTTCTTGTTTCGTTTATTTTCCTCACTCAATCAATGTTTAAGGGATGTTTGCGCAAATCTGTACTTTTACATGATTTAGCTGGTGTGCTTGTACAATTGCAGACACAACTTGTTATAGAGTTACAGTCCATGACACTCTCATAGTTGGAGCTTTGTATTTCTAGCATCCATGCGAGCTTCTTCACCGTCTTCTTATTTCTTTTTTGTTTTCATTTCTGTCATAAATCTTTTGTTGCTTGCTTCCTGTAGTGCTCAGCAGGATTTGTTTTATCACATCTAGGATTAACCACACCATCATAAGAGAATAGAAATGCTGCAGATATTAGTATTTGGAGCTAAAGACAGATTTCCCTAGTAATTGTGCAAAACGGTTTGTTGGTATTGTTGGTATTGTTATTTTCTCAATAACGCCTTGCTCTCATACATTGGTATTGCTGGGTTTTATTCACTTCTGACTGAAGGCTAATCACTTAAAACTAATACTATAACATATAGTAAAAGTGGAGAATTTAATGAAGAAGCAACTCAAAGGAAGGGAAGGACTTAATAAATGGTCAATCATGTACTAGAAAAGATTTATACAACGTGTTGAAGAATCTAATAATGACAGAATAAAGCAAAATTAACTGGTTCTCGTGTGTGTTGATCCTCAACCTCAGGTTCATTGTATTATTTGATCTATGTTATCCAAGTCCAATAGTATATCCCATTGATCAAAGTCTCGCACATATTCATGATCAAAATTGAGCATGGACGTGGCTTTAAAAGTATAAGGAGCCTCTGTTGGCTCAACCATATTCACGTCTTCAAAGTTCTTTTTGATCCGTTGATGCAACTCAAGATCATCATCTAAAATGTTCTGTGACATGGTTTAATTGCTCTGCATATGACAGTCCCTTGCATCATATGGCTCCACTCGTTGTAATGGCATCATATGGCGCCACTCCTTACTAGTCAATTCCACAACCGATTCTTGAAAATTCAAGAAACTCGGGGTTTCAGATTCAGAGTGTTCCAAGTCTCCAATTTGCTCAGGAACATTATTCAACATTAATGTAGCTGTGGAAGGACAAGCATTAATAACGGGCCTCTTCTTGATGGATCAGAGTACATAATCTCTGCAATCCTCATCAAATTTCTGGAGAATAGCCCTAGATAACTCATACTCCATCATGAGCCAATGTCCATTTTTTCGATTATACCCCTTATTTATGTAAGACATTCTTCTTTCATCCAATAACCACTGATGTGATGAGTAGTGTGCAAGTTTGCCCTTATCTTGTTGTTTCCAACTCCCCTTGTTTCTCACATTGTGATTATATTTGGACTTGTTTTTCTTCTTCAGCTTCGTAATGAAGAAGCGATACTGACTGCAATCATTATCGCCATCACCGCAGGGTAGTCCATGACTGTAAGTCTCTCATGGTTCTTGTTTGTCATACACATCATTAGTAGTGATGGATCCAGAATCATTCATTTCTCTAACAATAAATCTCAACAAGAAAGTAAATGTTTATGCATCTGTGGGTCGAAAACGGAAACCCTCTTTCAAATCCTTCATGCCTCAGTTTTTTTCTTTTCTTTTCTCAACAACAATGAATGAAAAGGAGGACAAATTTTCCGAGTGTCTTGGGAATGTTTAGACAAGATTCCTGAGGGAGTCTTTAAGACTTTATAGACAAATTCCTGAGGGAGGCTTAAGACTTTATAGACAAGTATATTTTCCAAATCATTTTTTTTTTACATCGAGTGTGTGTGGAAACTTTTGATATGGAAAACTTCTCTTTTTTTTTTTTGGAAACTTTTAACTTCAACAAGAATTAATTAAGCATGTGAATCTGTATTCTTGTGTGTTAGTTCGAAAAATTAACTTAATCCAGCTTAACAATGTTGGAGTTAGTTATTTGTGGTACTGGAGTTAATTATTTCTGGTAATTGGAATTAGTTATTTGTTGATTCCTATTTCATAATTTTAAGCACATCTGAACTCAATGTTTCTTTTTCGTTTCAAGAAACTAACTAAAACAAAGAGTTGTGACTCCATTTGACAATATAAATATATCATTATGTGTTGATTAGATTTTTTTTTTTTTGAATGTCGAACTATTTAAAACTAGAATAAGGAGATAGTAAAGAAAATTGCACCTTCAACTCCTATCTTTCTTTATTAAAAAAAAAAGAAGCTAACTTTAAGTATTTGTCACGATCGGATTTCTCAAATCATGATGACACATACTTTAACCCACCAGTAGGTAAGCCAAATTATTGTTCGAACAGCGAGTAACGGGCTAATAGGCGGAAGAGAGATAAATAAGAACAGAAGCAGTAATAATAAGTGACAAGCGAGGAAATATATATATACAAATACGTCATACAATAGAGGGGAGAGGACAAAGTATACCAAAATGAATCCCCCAAGACCTGGTAAGGTTAGTACAACAGCCACTATACCAAAAAGAGTACTAAACACTGTCAAAATATACATCGTATTCTCAGGATTTACAAAATAAGACTATCATGAAAGCAGAAGGAGAAGGATCAGCTCTGGACTCTGAAAGCTCTCCCAAATCTTCGGTCAACGGCACAACTCTAGGTCAGTGCCAATGACGATGACTCGTACTAGGATCTGCATCAGGGAAAAAGATGCACAAGTGTAGTATGACTATCAAAACATGAGGTACTCAGTAGGCATCATAATAAAAGCATAAATAAAGCGCGAGTATACATACTAAAGGCAAAAAATAAGGGTCAGCATAGAATTATAGGCTATGCTAAGCAAATGCGGTAAATCAAAAATAGATAACTCAAACGCAGAAATTAATGCCTAGTTATAACCTAACTGGACCCCCATAAGCCTAGAAGGTACACACAAGTAGAAATAAACTCAACTGAGCCCTCATAAGCAAAGTGGATACAAACAAGGAGTAATACTAGTATAAGAGCAAGTAGTAAGAACGAGCCAAGGAGTGCGATATGAGTACCATATATTCCTTCTTCAGCCATAACCATAATCTTACCGGCCTCAACCGATTTCCAACAAAAGATCAATAATAATAATAATAAATGTCGAACTTGTATCGATACTAACATAAGATAACCAATATGCCAAATGTCGGACTTGAATCAGAACTAATACATACTAAACAGTAAACCAGGTGTCAGGATCGAATCAAAACTCATAAGTAAGCCATATGTAGTAATATCCCAAAGTTATGATTCTTCCCAAGTCCATCTAGTCATTATTTCCATTTTAGAAGGTAAATCATTAAAAGAGATCCAGATTCCATTTATTAAGTCCAAAGTTGTGATTGGAGGTCAAAATACTAACATGGCAAGGGTAACAAAGCTAAATAAGCTTATTATAACAACTAAGTCAACCCAATCTCAAGTAACAGTCTAAAGAAGCGGTTCTGTAATCATTTAGGTCAAAGTGGGCGCTATTCTAAAGCAACCTATCTTAAGAAAGGCAATAAGGCCCACTACAAGTCTCAAAAACCTAACCTAAGGCAAGCACCTACCCGAACCTAGGCTAAGGATTTGCAATCCCTTCCCTAAATAAGCCAAGTCTAATCCTAAAGGATAAGCAAATACTATCTTAAGGGAAATGGGGCTGAAATCTACCCTCAAAGCCCCCTAATCAGCTAGGAATAATCAGAAGTCATTAAATGAGTATTCGAAACATAAGAACCCACCCACAACTAGCACATTATCATACTAATACTATAACAGAGCAAATTCTAGAAGAAAGGTAAGTCTAGCCTACCTAGACGCCGCCAAAAGTATGTGAAATCCTCTATAATAGAGCTTTTCCCTTTCGTAAAGCCTACGACCGTTGCCATGCTATCAAAATAACATTCTAGCCATCAAGATAAGAATATCGATACTCATATTGTGAATTTACGTTCTGAATCAGAAATTGGGCTAAAAATCGAATAGTGGGGCCAACCGATGAAATCAAGAATTGAGTCCGTCACTAGGTCCATCTTAGCTCAAGGGTCACTTGTCCCAAAATTGAGCGTATTCCAAGCTCAATAATAGCCCCAAAATAGTCCCAATGATAGACGAAAAATCAAGAGCTAAAATAGAGAATTAAATCTAAAATAGATCGAAAACTTACGGGATAATGATGGGAAAATGGTCACTTTAACGTTCCCTTCTCAAACGTAGCTCCAATTTAAGATTCCCCACACCTTCTTGAGCTCTCAATCGAAACAATGGTGTTTTTACACTTGAAAAAAAAAGCTAAAAATCATGGGAGAAAATATTTATTTAACATACCGCGCTAGCCGCTTAAGCGACCAAATGACTGCTTAAGCAGAAAAGGGGCGCTTAAGCTACCCCCGCCAAGCTGGCCGGCCACTGCTATAGTAGTCTTTGGCTGCTAAAGCACCTACTACTAAAGCAGTCTCTAAGCCGCTTAAGCGGCTGCACCAGCAGTTTGGTACCAACAATTTTTGCTAAGTCCAAATGGACTCTGGTCGGGTGCTCGAGATTCGTTCGAAATTTTGTGAACGCAAATAACTATTCTACCCTATCAAATTTAGCATTCCGGACTCAACAAAATAATAAAAATTTTCATCAGAGGTTGTTTTGACAAAAGGTGAGTCCCACAATCAAGGTTCTGATTTTTACCAAAATCCACCCAATTGCCCAAAACGAGCTTAGAGGCCTCGAAACCAGGATCAAGGGTCCTCGAAACCGTAAGAATAGCCATCCGAGGTTGTTTACCTAAAGCTTTGGACCAAAACTATTTTCTCAACTTTAAAATCTCCAAAATAGGAAAATGGTTGTAAAAATCAAATGAACTACCCGGTAACCAAACTGTCAATTTTAACAAGTCATAAATGACTTGCGGCAGCTATAGGAACACTCTAAATGCAGAAAAAGCATAAAAAGGTAGAAAATAACCTGGAGGGTCATTACAACATCCACTGTTAAAAAGACTTATTAGAAGTACCTAAAGTCTCAAACAGGTGAGGATACTGAGTCCGTATATCATGCTCGGTCTCCCAGGTAGCCTCCTCGACAAGACGGTGCTCCACTGAACCTTAACCACAAGACTCTCTTTGGAACGCAATTGTCAGACATATCTGGCTAGAATGAAGACTGACTCCTCCACGAAGGTAAACCTCTCATCCCACTGAATTGAGTCCCACTGGAGCACGTGAGACTTATCCATAATATAACACCAAAACATCGACACATGAAAAACAAAATGGATAGCTGGAAAGGCTTGTGGCAAGACTAACTCATAAGCTACCTCCCTAACTTTTTGAAGGATCACAAAAGGCCCGATATACCTGGGACTGAGCTTGCCCCTCTTCACAAACATCATCACGCTCTTCATGGGTGACACACAAAGGAAAACCTGTTCACCAACTCCAAACCTAAAAGCACAAAGCCTACGGTCAGCATAACACTTTTGCCTGCTCTGAGTTGCCCGTAACCTATCCTGAATAACCCAAACTCTGTCCAATGACTCTCAAAGCAAGTCGGTACCCCTTGGCCTAACCTCTAAAGTCTCAAACCAACCAATCAGAGATCGACACTACCTACCATACAATACCACGAATGGTGCCATCTGGATACTCGAATGGTAGTTGTTATTGTAGGCAAACTATGCTAATGCTAGAAACTGCTCCCACGGACCTCCAAAGTCCATGACACAAGCTTGGAGCATATCCTCTAAAACCTGAATAGTTCACTCCGACTGTCCGTCAGTCTGGGGATGAAAAATTATGCTAAGGTCGACCTCGGTACCCAACTCTTCCTGAAAAGCCCTCCAGAATCTAGGGGTGAACTGGGAACCTCTATCTGAAATAATAGACATGGGCACTCCGTGAAGACGAACCACCTCTCAAACATAGATCCAACCCAACCTCTTGGCACTGAAAAAAGACTGAATCAATAGAAAATGAGAAGACTTGTGCAACCGATCTACATAGGGGTGTGCAAAAATTGAACCGAAAGATAAACTAAACCGATAAAAATATTATTAGTTTATTGTTATTGGTTTATTGGGTTTACGATTTTTTAATGATTTTATAAAAAAATTTATTGGGTTATTGGTTCGATTTTGGTTTTCTCTTATTGGGTTATTGGGTAAATCGATAACCCAATAAGAATATACTAAATTACTACTTTACCCCTACTTATATTATATATATATATATATATATCTTAATTTCTCTTTAATTTCTACAAACTAACAAACCTATTCAATTTCCTGAACTAACATTCAATTCAAGCTTGAATATTCTTGTAAATTAAAACATATCATATAGGATTTTAGATGCAACTAAGATTCAGTTTCTTTTCATGTTAGTTGCTACTATTTCTATTTTATGAATATTTTCTTATCAGTTAAACCAAAAACCGAATCTTTAAGGACTAAAACCGATAAACCAAAAATCGATAAAAAATATCTTATTGGTTGGTTATTAGTTTAGAATATTTAAAAACCAAAAATTAATAAACTGAATCGAACCAACCGATGCACACCCTTAGATCTACGATGACCCAAATGCTATCAAAACTATGAGAAGTACGAGGCAAACTACCCACGAAATCCATAGTAATTTGCTCCCACTTCCACTTAGGAATGGGTAGCCTCTGAAGCAAACCACCTGGTCTCAAATGTTCGGTCTTCACCTGCTGACAACATAAACAATAAGCCACAAAATTCGTTATATCTCTCCTTATACAGATCCACCAGTAATGTTTTTAAGGACTCTATACATTTTAGTTGTCCTAGGGTGAATAGAGTATCTGGAGCTATGAGCCTCCTGAAGTATCAACAAAATCAAACCTCCATCCTTCGGAACACAAATGTGACCATTGAATATCAATATACCCTCAAAATCTAAGGTAGCCCTCCTGGACTCACCCTTCCATACCTAATCCCGAATACTACACAACTGACTGTCCTCAAACTGCCGACCTCAAATATGCTCCAACAAAGTAGACCTGGCCTCAAAACTAGTAAAAAGGGTCTGAAATATCAAGACAAATCAACTTGTTGGCTAAGTACTGGATGTCTGAGGCCAACAGACGTTCTGAAAATGAAAGAAAGGCCAAGCTCCCCATACTCAAGGCGTCCGCTACCACATTCGCCTTGCTAGAATGGTACAGAATAGAAAGATCATAGTCCTTCAGCAACTCAATCCACTTGCACTGTCTTGAATTAAGGTCCTTCTAAATCAAAATGTTCTGAAGACTACGTTGGTCAATGAATATCACACAGCGAACACCATACAGGTAATGCCTCTAAATCTTGAGCACGACAACTACCACCACTAACTTCAAGTCATGAGTGGTGTATTTAGGCTCATGCACCTTCAACTGTCTGAAAGCATGTGCTATAACTCATCCCTTCTGCATCAGAACACAATCCAAACCAATACCTAAAGCATCACAATATATTGTAAATCCCTTGCCCTCAACTGGAAGAGTCAGAATAGGAGCTGAAGTGAGCAAGTCTTTGAGCTTCAGAAAACTCGCCTCAAACTTGCCAAACCACTGAAATAGGACCTTCTGCCTAGTCAATCTGATCATAAGTGCTTCAATAAAGGTGAATCCCTTGACGAATCATCTGTAGTTGCCTGCTAATCCAATAAAGTTGTAAACCTTAGTCGGAGACGTAAGCCTAGCCCAATCATAAATGGCCTCAATCTTCGTCAGGTCTATCATAATCCCATCCTTGGACACCATGTGCCCTAAGAATGCTACAGACTCAAGCTAAAACTAGCACTTTGAGAATTTTGCATAAAACCAATGACTCAAATGCTGCTCGTGCTCCTCCCTACTCCTTGAGTACACAAGGATGTCATCAATAAATACGATTATGAAGGAGTCCAAATAAGGTCTGAATACATAGTTCATCAAGTCCGTGAACACTGCTGGGGAATTGGTTAACCCAAAATACATTACCAGAAACTCGTAATGGCTGTAGCGAGTCTTGAAGGTTATCTTAGGGATTTTCTCTGCCCGAATCCTCAACTGATGGTAGCCGGATCTAAAGTCAATCTTAAAAAACACTGTTGCACCCTGTAATTGGTCAAACAAATCATCGATACGAGGTATAGGACACTTATTCTTCATTGTCACCTTATTCAACTGCCTGTAATTGATACACATACACATATGGGAGCATCCCAAGGCAAGATACTCGGTCCAATAAACCGCTTACCCAGAAGATCCAGAAGTTGAATATTTTGCTCCTTTAGCTCGATAAGAGCCATACAATAGGGTGCTATAGAAATGGGTCGGGTACCCGACTCAAGATCAATAGTGAAGTCTATATCAAGCTCAAGAGCAAGTCCAGGTAGGTAGGTAGGAAATACATCAGGGAACTCTTGAAATATAAGAACAAAGTCAAACGAAGGACATTCGATAATAACATCATGCACATGTGCAAGATAAGCCATACACCCTCTCAAAAGAAATCTCCCAGCCCGAATATAAGAAATAATCCCCATCGGTTAGCGACTATAACTACTCTACCACACAATCGAGGGTATACCGGGCAGGGTTAAGGTAACGGTCTTGACAAAGCAATCCAAGACCGCATGATAGGGGGATAACTAGTCCATGCCCAGAATCATGTTGAAATCAACCATGCCAAGCATAATAAGATCAGCCCAAGTGTCATACTCTCGAAGGGTCACAATACATGATATATACACATGATCCACTACTAAATAATCATCCACAGGAGTATCTAAATGTATAGGCATATATAATGTCTCATAAGACAACCCCAATCGAGATGTATAGTAAGTAGAAACATAGGAAAAAGTGGAGCCTGGATCAAATAATTGTAACACCCTGTACCTTCCCAACCCTGCTTGACGATATTGAACAATGTTTACTTAAGTGTCGAGAGCCACAAGTATGTATTTTGTAATGTTATTGATGAGATAATTGAAATTGGGCCTCGTACATGTGATTAGACTTACGTAGGAGGTGTTTTGTGACTTCGTGGAGCATTTGTGGGGTTAAAAATGAGGCTTGGAGGGCCTCCAAACAAAGTATATTAAAGGTAAGAAGTAAGTGAAAGAATAGAACTTGAAGTATCTAACCAAATCCACGAAGAAAAGTCGAAGAAACGAAATGTTTTTTAAAAAAAGGGTGGGGCGCGCCCAGGGGCATTCCAGGCCACTCAGGGATAAATGTATTAGCCCACAGGCTATTTTTTTCCACCTTTCAATGTTGGAAATTTTTCTTAAGTCCCAAGGGTGCCAGGGGACGTACCGGGCTGATTTTTGCCATGTTTCTTCTACAATCAGGAGCATATACATGGGATGAGTTAAGTATTACATTGGTATGGTAAAATTACTCATGAACAAATTTGGCATCAAAATGACGGTTTTACCCTTGTGGTCAAAATAAGCCATACGTGGCTAGAATCACTTGTTTTGGGGGTTGAGGCTACGAATATAAATCCCGTGAGTGGGAATATCATCGTAACACATATGAAATGATTTAAACATGAGAAATTATTGATTTTATTAGGTTAAGGGAATTGGGCTCAAAAAGGACCCAAAATGAGACAAAAGACATGGGCCAAGAATGGGTCAAATGACCCATTCTTCCATTGACCAAGACAACACATAGCATTAAATGCCAAGAGTGGATAAGGATGACCCCAAGGCTTATATAAAGGGGCCAAAATCAGATTTTTATCACATAAAAGTCTCATGCCAATCTAGAAATTTCCCAAAGCCTTTTTCTCTCAACTTCAAACCATAAGGCACTTCTTGGAGCAAGATCATCATTTTTCAAGCTTGGGTAAGTGATTATTCTTATGGATTAATATATTATATTCATGGGAGAGTATGTAGATCATGTTGGTTATGCTTGGAAGTGTTGAACATGACACTTTGTGTTTTTTGTAAAAGATGTGTCATCTATGGACTTTAAACTTGAAAGATGACTTGTTGTCTTGATGAAAGTGTATGGTATGGATAAAATATCAACATGTATGGTGTGATTATGTTATTAAACTTGTTATTTTTCTATAAGTGTAAATTATGGGATTTTGGCCGATTTGTTGTTGTGAGCTGTATTGAAGTGAATTGGTGGAATCATTGTGATGTTGTGATGATGGAGAGTAGAAAGTATGAACTTGGTGTGACATGCTATTGGTTATCATGTATTGGTCAATGTATGGAATATTTTGGGATTATTGGTATAATAATTTCATAAATGGTATTGTCAAGGGGGAAATGACATGTTAAAGCCAAACATGTAACTCATTGTCGTTATATGCCATTGTAAGGTAGTTGGTGGTTAATGTAAATTCCGTTATTTACTTGTGTTGTAGAGTGAAACATAAGGAAGGAGCTGGACTATTGTGTTCATATATAGGCTTGTGTATTCATACTTGGAAGTGAAGGTATGTAAGGTTACTCTTTCCGTATTCTTCTGCAACATGTTATTCACATTGACATTGGGCTAGTTCTATTCCGAGAGGTTTTGAAGTATATCAATTCAGGTTGATGTATATTGTTATTCATATGTGTCCTATTCTTAGATGAATTATGATTTACTTATCTCTTATTCATTGATTATTCATTGACTGAAGTTCCAAATGCTCCCATAATGTTGTAACTACTAATAAGAACTATCCCAAAGAGAGTAAGATGTAAAGAGAATCTATTTATTCTTGAAAAGCATTTTACAATCATGTAATGTTCCAAAGTATAATATTATTATGACTATCATTATATCAATCTCTCACAAGTGTAAAGGTACCAATCTCATAAGAATGATGAAGAGGTAATGTGCGAGTTAATATATCTATTCCTCACAAGTGAGCATATCAATCTCTTGAAAGTAAAGAAATGAAGTAGGGTGTATATGTGTGTTTCCCAATACTATCATGATCCTCAATATATCAATCTCTCATAAGTGAATGAATCAATCTCTCCCAAGTAAGAAGTGAAGAAAAGAGTGTGTATGTTATTACCCACCAAAGAGTGGATGTATGTTAACCCACCAATCGAGTGGATGTATGTTAACCCACCAACCGAGTGGATGTATGTTAACCCACCAAGAGAGTGGATGTATGTTAACCCACCAAAGAGTGATTGTATGTTAACCCACCAAAGAGTGGATGTATGTTAACCCACCATAGAGTAGATGTATGTTAACCCACCAATAGAGTGGATGTATGATAATAACCCACCATAGAGTGGATGTATGTTAATAACCCACAATAGAGTGGATCTATGTTATAATATTAACCCAAATCTCTTGAACAGAGGAATCTCTTGAGTAGAAGAATCTCTTGAATAGACGAATCTCTTGAGTAGAAGAATTTCTTGAATAGAAAGAATCTCTTGAGTGAAGGAAACTTCTCTTGAATGAAGATGTGTATGAAAGATATTATATGAATAATAAGGATATAAATGAGTGATCTAAAATGACAATAACAGAAGCAATATACATGTTTCCTTACATAAGACGATGGTTTATCCACCTTGAATATTCTCTCATATTCTATTTCATTGACATTCTCATGTATGATGTAGTTTCTATAGCCTTACATACTCAGTACATTCTTCGTACTGACCCCCTCGGGGGACTTACCTCGCATGTTGCAGGTGCAGGCACTAGTAGACCTCCACAGTAGGTTGACAGTATTTGCAGATCTTTAGTGAGCCCCAGTTGGTTCGGGACTTTCCGAGTCATAGTTGTATAGTTGTTTTGATGTTGTACATGTTGTATAAAGTGGGGACTTATCCCGTCTTTAAGTTGATATTGTAGATGCATCTGTTAGAGGCTTTTGTAGACATATGTGGGTATGGAAATGTAAGATGTACGTTCAGTTTGACGTGATGTCCCCAACGGCCAAGTTTTATATATATATCTATGTCATATGTTTCCATGTTCGTGACTTCCATAGTTGCATGAGATCTAATAAGATTCATACGAGTAGAGGCATACAAATGTACATGAGCAAAAATTGGTTCTCTCGGGCCATATCGGGTTCGGGTGCCAGTCCGGCTCGAATGGGATTTTGGGTCATGACACTAATACAGAAGCTGGATGATGGCATACAGAAATCGTACATGTAATAACAACATTTGAAGCCTCAGCCTCCATCCTAGCGAGAACAACATATAGATGACCCCGCCTTCATTCAGACTAGGTGCCTGCCCGACCACCTATCCTACCTTCCTGAGTACTTCCACGAGAACCCTAGGGACCATCTCTACAACCTTGTGCACCACCCCTAGCTGGGGGAAACACTGACTTGATTGGTGTAACACTTTGTGCAGAAGGCTCAATTATCCCACGTTAGGGACACTTTCTAGTGAAATGACCCATAACACCATAATCATAGCAGGCCCCGAGCACTCTAACCTGATGAGAAGGTATGGATGACCCAGAATGGCCACCTCGTCCTCAAGACCCTATCTGAATACCCCTCAATAACTGACCACTGAAATCATTATAACCAGGCTGACCCCCATCTGTAATCTGTAGCACTACCTGAACGGGCCTACTAGACTAACCCTGCTATTGATACGGCTGCTGTTATGGATATCTGCCCTAAAAACCTCTGCCCCTGAACTTTGAGACACTATGGCTCCCACTATAACTGCCCTGTTGACGAGGTCTCTTAATGCTACCACCACAGGCTTCTCTATGTAAATCCTTCATAGCGTGAGCATATTCAGCAATATCAAGTCTGGCTAACTCATGAAATCTCATCTCATTCTCCCCCACTGTCAAAGAACCCTGTTGTAACCCTATAAACTCATCCCTCAGGCATTCGGACATGCTGTAAGGAATATACTTCTCCAAGAAAGCCTCAGAGAACTAACTCAATGTCATAAGAGGAGATCCAGCTGGCCTGGAATTTCCACCATTTCCTCGCTGCTCTATCAAACTAAAATATAGTATAAACCACACTGTGTGACTCAAACAAACCCAAATTACATAGTCTCTCCTCGCAGATGGTAAGGAACTCGAATGCATCCTCCTTTAGGGCCCTTAAAAATCTCGGTGGAGCCAATCTAAGAAATCGACCCAGCATCTTCTGCTCTTCATAAGTCATGGCTGGTTGGGCTACTGCTGGTTGTGGAGCCACTGGTGCTAGTGGAATCTCTATTCTGGAAATCGTAATTGCAGGTTGTTCCCCTATACCTAATCCACTGTGAGCTGCCTTTTGAGCTGATGTCTGGGCCTCATTTGTTGGATTCCACAAACCACACCCAATAACTGAATTAGAGCATCATGAAGAACCGAAGAAGATATGAATTCGGGTAAAGCCCGAGCTGCTCCCTAGCCTATTGGCTTCTATGGAGGCAAATCCTTTGGTACAATGTTCGGCTTCTGATCAATAACTGGCTCCACCTAAGGCTCCTAAGACAACCCTCGACCTCAGGGTCAACTTCTACCTCTAATGGGTGCCCTAGCTAAAGGCTTGGGGGTCCGTCCCCGACAATCGTGTCCCCCGTCCTAGCAATCTATGAAAGAGTGAAAAAAATGAGAATCTAGAAACCAATATAGACACAACTCACACTAATGAATCAAAAAGGTGAGATTTTTCTAAGAATGTCATGTAGCCCCCCGAAGATAGGATATAAACATCATCATACCGATCCACCACACTCTACTCGACACTTACTCTTGTACTAACAATACCGGTAAACCTAGGCGCTAATATAAAACTATCACGACCAAATTTCTCAAGTCATGATGACATCTACTTTAATCCACCAGTAGGTAAGTCAAACCATAGCTCAAAATGGAAAGTAACAGGCTAATAGGTGAAAGAGAGATAAATAACAACAAAAACAATAATAATAAGCGACAAGAGAGGAAATATATATACAAATACACCATACAATATAGGGGAGAGGACAAAGTATACCAAAATAAATTCCTCAAGACTTGAGAAGGTCAGTACAAGAGCCACTATACCAAAAAAAGTATTAGACACTGTCAAAATATACATTGTAGTCTCAGGATATACAAAATAAGACTATCATGAAAGCAGAAGGAGAAGGATCAGCTCTGGACTATAAAAGCTCACCCAAATATCCGGCCAACGGCATAACTCAAGGTTAGTGTCAACGGTAATGATTCATACTAGGATCTGCATCAGCGGAAAAGATGTAGAAGTGTAGTATGAGTACCAAAATACGGGGTATATAGTAGGCATCATAGGCCGACTAAAATCAATTACAGTAAAAGCATAAATAAAGTGCGAGTATATATACCAAAGGCAATAAATGAAGGTTAGATACGGAATTATAGGCTATGCTAAGAAAATGCGGTAAATAGAAGGTAAATAACTCAAATGCAAAAATAAATGCCTAGCTATAACCTAACTGGACCCCCATAAGCCTAGAAAGTACAACAAATAGAAATAAATCCAACCGAGCCCCTATAAGCACAATGGATACAAACAAGGAGTATTAGTAGTATAAGAGGAAATACAAAAGTAAGTAAAGTAAGAACGAGCCAAGGAGTGCGATATACGTACCGTATATTCCTTCTCTATCCATAACCATAATCTTACCAGCCTCAATAGGATTTCCAACCAAACATCACTAATAATAATAATAATAATAAATACCGGACTCGAATCAGAACTAACAGAATATAACCAATATGCCAAATATCGGACTCGAATAAAAACTAATAGGTACTAAACAGTAAACCAGTTGCCGAACTTAAATCAAAACTCATAAGTAAGCCATACGTAGTAATATACCAAAGTTATAATTCCTCCCAAGTCCATCTAGTCATTATTCCCATTTTAGAAGCTAAATCATTAAAGTAGAACCATATTCCATTTATTAAGTCCAAAGTCATGATTGGAGGTCAAAATGCTACCATGACAAGGGTAACAAAGCTAAATAAGCTCATTATAACAACTAAGTCAACTCAATCCCAAGTAACAGTCTAATGAAGCAATTCTGTAATTATTTAGGTCAAAGTGGGCTCTATTCTAAAGCAACCTATCTTTAGAAGGGTGATAAGGCCTACTACAAGTCCCGAAAACCCAACGTAAGGCTAACACCTACTCAAACCTAGGCTAAGGCTTTGCAATACCATATCAAGGCCCTAAATAAGCCAAGTCCAATCTTAAAGGATAAGCAAATACTATCTTAAGGGAAATGGGGCCGAAATCTACCTAAAGTAATCATCTAAGAATAATCAGAAGTCGCTAAATGAATATTCGAACCATAAGAACCCACCCACAACTAGAACATTATCACACTAATATCATAACAAAGCAAAGTCTAGAAGAAAGGTAAGCCTAGCCTACTTAGATGCCACTGAAAGCACGCAAAATCCTCTATAATGGAGCTTTTTCATTTCGAGAAGCCTCCCACCGCTGCCACACTATCAGAATAACATTCTAGGCATCATGATGAGAACATAGATACCCATATTGTGAATTTATACTTTGGGTCAAAAATTGGGCTAAAAATCAAATAGCCCTCTACCGATGGAATCGATAATTCAGTCTATTATTACGTCTCTTTCAGCTCAAAGATCACTTGCCCCAAAATTGAGTATAATTCGAGCTCAACAATAGCCCAAAATAGTCCCAAAGATGGACTGAAAATCAAGAACTAAAATAGAGAATTAAATCTAAAATAGACCGGATACTTACGGGATAATGACGGGAAAATGGTCGCTTCAACATTCTCTACTCAAATCCATCTCCAATTTAAGATTCCCCATACTTTCTTGAGCTCTCAATCTCAACAATGGTGTTTTTACACTTGCAAAATAAGCTAAAAATCATACGATAAAAGATTTTTATAACACAAAGCGCTGACAGTGTTTAAGTGGCCAAATGGCCTCTTAAGCGGTCATCGCTTAAGCGGCAAAAGGGGGCTTAGGCGACCCCCGCCAAGCTGGCCGGCCACCGCTATAGCAGTACTTAACCACTAAAGCAGCTACCACTAAAGCGGTCCTCAACCGCTAAAGAGGCTACAGTTAAAGCAGTCTCCAAGCCACTTAAGCGGTTGCAACAGCAACTTAGCACCAACAATTTTTGTTAAGTCCAAACAGACTCCGAGCAAATGCCGGGATTCGTTCAGAATCTTGTAAATGCAAACAAACTATGTTACCCTACCAAATTCACCATTCCAAACTCAATAGAACCATCAAAATTTCCATCAGAGGTATTTTAGACAAAAGTGGATCCCACACCCAAGGTTTTGGTTTTTACAAAAATCCAATCTATATAGCCCAAAATGAGCCCGGAAGCCTTGGGACCAGGACCAAATGTTACCCTAGCCTAAAAACAACATTCTGAAGCTAATGGAAATATCAAAATTGTCATTTGAGGCGCTTACCTGAAGTGTTGGTCCAAGACCATTTTCTCAACTTCAAAAGCTCCGACTTAGGAAAATGTCTATAAAAACCAAATGAACTGCCCCCGGTAATCGAACTGTCAGTCCTAGCAAGTCATATATGACTTGGAGGAGCTATAGGAATTCTCTAAATGCAGAAAAAGCACAAAAACGCAGAATATAACCTGGAGGATCATTACACATATACATTCAAAAAAATCTGATGAGCATTACCAATAATCTTTTTAACCATGGTAGGTACATCTGTGACAAAAAATAGATATGTTATTAATGATAAATAACAATAAAATAATTAAAAATAAAAATTAAGCATAAGATTACAGGATGTGAATTTTTTTGAGATTATAGGTGTCACAACCCTTTTTTTTAATCCGCTTAGGGTTTTAAGGAATTTTTCAATTAAAATTATGTTTTGAAAAGGAATTATTTATTTATAGAGCCGTCAATTAAAATTGAGTTTTGGTGTTCCAAGTCACCTTATTGCATCCCTAATCAAAAGGAAAGTTTGACTATTTGGTATTGGTTCACGAACTAGAAATCCGGATAAGAAATTTTATTGATCGAGGGGAAGGTGTTAGGCATTCCTCGAGTCTCATGGTTCTAGCATGGTCACTTTATTGACTTATGTTTAGCTTAAATTAACTGTTGGATACATTAAGTTATGTCTGAAAATGGTTTATGTCTCGCCTTTTTTGATTTGTCTGTCTTATTTATTAATATGTGGCGTTTGGTAGCAGTACCTTACCACGAATTATTTATTTTTTATATCTCGTGCCTAAAATTTGTTGAACGCTCTATGGATTCTAATATTTTTTATGAATGAAAAATATTTTTAAGCTTCAATATTCTTTTCCTAAGACCCACACCTTGTGACCTAATTAATCAAATCCAACTTATAAATACAGATTTAGTTATTTTTCGTCCTCAAAAATCTATAATTAATACTTAATACTCGGTCCCCATTAGCTATATCATCACGAAGATTTAATAACCAAATTTAATACTTAATAATAAACTAACTATGACTTTCCATTTGTAAGTTGATGAAGGTCTTTTCGTCATCTTCTTCTTCTTCTTCTTCTTATTATTATTATTTTATTTTAAAGCAAAATTGTGACTAAGAGAAAAAAAATGTTAGAGCTAACACAAAGGAAAAAGTTCGCATATAAACATACAAACATATGAGAAATAATCATTCGTAATACCAATTTTACTTTAAATTTAATGATGCTGAAATCTAAGCATGCTTAACGTCAAAGAATAATAACATATTAAATATATAAGCAACTTCGTAACATTGGAATAAGATCCTCCTCCATCTGTTTCAGTTACAGTCTTTTGTATGTCCGAGACTATTGTATATATATGTATATTTTGGATATTGTCTAATACTCCTTGTTTTGGTCATAGTGGCTCTTGTATCGACCTTACCAGGTCTTGGGAGAGATTCATTTTGTTTATTTTTTCCTCTTCCCTATTTTGTACAATATATTATGTATGTATATCTTTCTGCTTCCGCCTATATTTTTTGTTGTATATTGCTTTAATTCTTGTTTTCCCTTATCTTCAGCCTGTTAGCCCATTATTCATCGTTCCGTGTTATGGCTTGGCTTACCTACTGGTGGGTCAAAGTATGTGTCATTCATGACCTTAGAAACTGGGTCGTGACATTTAATGATGCTGAAATCTAAGCATGCTTAAAGTTAAAGAATAATAACATATTAAATATATAAGTAACTTCGTAACATTGGAATAAGATTTCATATAATCGTGAAATTCAATCATACAATGGAAGATTGAGGGTTAACTCGTGTGAAGATTGATTCGAAAAGAAACTAACTTTCAAAAGCCACGAACTTGAAACCACGAATGAAATCTCAAGATATATTTTTTTTCTCTCTCTCGTACTCTCTCTGTTTGCTTTTCTTTTCTGATTTTTTGGTTTGTGCGTATGTATGTTCGTTGCTGTGGGTGTTGTATATGTTAGTAGTACTATGTAGGTTTTTTGCGTGTATTGTATGTTGCGGTTGGTATGGGATGTTGTTGTTGCTGGAACGTGAGGGTAGTATTAGGATTGCTGGTTGTGGTTTTTTCTTGTGAGGGAGTAGGTAATTTTTTTTCCGTGAGGGAGTATTAGGTGGGTAGTATAAGTATATATAGGGGGTTGTGTCGGTTAGGGTTTGGGTGAGGAAATTATAATTAGGTAGGAGTGTTGTGTCGGTTGATGTTGTTGGTTGTTTTATAGGAATAGGAGTAGTATGCTAGCTGTAGGGTGTTAAAGAGTTTTAAGTTTGGTTTGGGGTAGTTTAGTATTAGTTTAGGGTGATTTAGGTTGTTGGTACGTGGGTTGTTAGGTGTAGGATTCAGGTAATTGTTGAGGTTTTTGTAGGATTAGGATTAGAATTTAAATAAGTTAGTATTTTTTAAAATAACTTACAGAGGACATGACCCTTGATAGGAAGATGTGTAGGTCGCGTATTAGGGTAGAGGGTTAGGGGGTAGGAAGGAGTCCATATTGTGTAGGAAGGAATGTTTATGTGTATCAGTGCCTGTTGTTTCTTGGGTATATTCTTGTTAGTGTTGTTTTGGAGATGTTTGTAACCCTGAATAAATAGTCTATAGTGCTACTTTGTGGGTGTCTTGCCTATTCTCGTATATAGTGATGTGTTATCTCTTCTTCTTGTTTGTTTCTATGACTTTTGTTTGATTGTTATCTGTTCTAAGCTGGGGGTCTATCGTAAACAGCCTCTCTACTTCATCTGAGGTAGTGGTATGGACTGCGTACACTTTACCCTCCCCAGACCCCACCTGATGGGAATACACTGGGTATGTTGTTGTTGTTGTTGTTGTAGTATTTTTTTATTTATTTAATGTATAAAAAAATATCAAATAAAATATTAACTAATTAGTTCTAGACTAATAAAAATATAGAAAAGTTTAAATTACTAGTTCAATAATAAAAATAAAATACTAAAATCACTAGCTTATTTATTAACACCTAAATTAAAAACAAAACATATATATATATATATATATATATATATATAAATTTCCTTTTTCTTTTGAAAAATAAAAACAAAACTCATCCAAAAATGTGACTCTATTTTTTTTTTATAAATTCAAATACTTTAAAAATGACATAAAAATTGAAATATCTAATTTATACCTAAAATAAATATTTTAAACACTAAAATGGTGTATAACCTTAGGTTTGGTAAAAAATTAGATGTTCATAAAATGCCCCTCTTTGCTTGGGAACATGGAGAGTTTTCAAGCAAAGAAATGAACGACGTGACTGATTTTTGACCTAGCCATTTAAAAGAAAGTAAAAAAGAAAGGAGGTGTGACCGAGCCTTGGCTTTGGGAAGCCTACATATCTTGGGTTATAAGAGAATCAGGTCATGTGTAGTTCTAGTGGGTGTAAGGATGCAAGTATGAGTTGGAGAGTCGAGTGAGATCCTGTCAAGGTTCTGGTCTGTGGCTCCTATTATTATATCAGAAATAATGAAAGTAGAAAGGAAAGATACAAGATCCTATCTATTATACTTTTCTTGAATCTCTTCCTTCAGATCTTTCTTTTGGAACTTCAGTTATTGATAAATGGCGATTTTGCCACTTATTTGTATCTCTTTTCTTATTATTTTGTGTCGTTAATTCATAATATGAGGTTAATTATCCTTTGAATGGTGATCATCTTAGGTACTTTGGATTTACAAAGAGTTTTAATGAAAAAAGTGCAAAAATGAAGGAAAGGGGCTTAGAATGAGGCATGAATCGAAAATTGGTCACCTGCCTATGTAGATCGGGACCTGCCAATGCAGATGAGGCGCAGATGGCCAAAACAGTGAACTTGAAAGGGCCTAAAGCTGACTTGTGTGAGCAGGTGCCCACCTGCGCTGGCATGTGCGCCAGCAGGTGACCAGCGCGGTGGCATTTTTGTAATTACCTGAAATGTAATTTTTCAGCTATAAAAGGGATTTTTCTGATCTGAAACATTATCTTTGGCATATTTCTCAACCTTGGAGGTTAGGGTTCTTAACCCAACACCCTTGGAGTAAAGATTTGGAAGCTTTATAGTGATATTTCTAAATCTTTTCTTCATTTCATTGCTTTGTATTGAATTTTTGGGTGTAGTTAGATTTATTCTTGAGTGTTGTTGTTGGACACAATGCATTGTTTATGTTCCACTCTAGTTGAGCTTGAAAGAGGAGAATAGAGTTTGGGTTCGAGTTGATTTAGACTTGATGTCTGGCCTATTTTAGCTTCTTTTCCCAGGTAGAGTAGTAACTGACTTTGGACCGCACCTCATTGGCCTAGAATTTAGGACCCACCTTGCCTTAGTGGACTTAACCGCCCGAGATTGGTTTATATGACTTTCAGGAGTGGAGATAGGACTGAAATCCTTGAATTTCTTCCCGCTAGCTAGTTATGCATATATATTTTAGTTCTTGTTCTAGTCCGGTATATACTTTATTGTTATTGTTATGAGTTCTGATACGAACTGACATCGGTTTATGATTATGGTTTACTGTCCATGAGTTTCGGTATGAGTTTGGCATTAGTTTATGGTTGAGGTTGTCTTCTTACGGGATCACCTGTTTCTGGTTACAGTATGGATACTATAAGTTTTGGTTTGAGTTTGGCCTCTATCTATTATTACAGTTGGGATGTTGTGGTGTTAATTATGGTTTTTACTGGGAGTTCTGGCAATTGTACTGGGTTCTATTATGTATGCATCATTTGGCCTCTCGTTATTATCCGTTATTTCAAATTCGAGCCCAGTGTCTGGACTCTTGTTACTATCCATTGGTTCCGGTTCAATCCTAGTACATACCTAGATTTTTCATCATGGATTTGGGATCGGAAGGTTACTTGAGATTGGTTTAGTTAGACGTTATTTATGTTTCTTACCTTAGTTTCTTCTTGTTTGCACCCACTAGATTATGGGGGCTCGATATGGTTAATTATCTTCTTGTGTGTGCCTTATAGGCTTATGGGGGCCCAGTTAGGTTGTAATTAGTTCATTGCTTTTATTTTTGAGTTATTTATTTCCTTTATCGTACTTGCTTAGTAGTGTAGATATTTATATTTCTACCTCTGTTACTGTTGACTTAGCTTACACTCTTGCATTTTATTATGCTTTTACTATATTTGAGCTCAGTGGTCAATGATGTCTACTGAGTACCTATTGATTTGGTACTCATACTGGACTTCTGTATCTTTTCCCTGATGCAGATCCGAGTACAAGCCACCGGCATTGATGTTATCCTGAGTAACCGTTGATTTGGTACTCATACTGCACTTTTAAATCTTTTCCCTAATGCAGATCCAAGTACGAGCCACCAACGTTGATGTTATCCTCAAGACCTACTACTGATCCGGAGATGGGGTGAGCTTTTTAGAGTCTGGAGCTAATCCTCCTCCATTTGTTTCAGTTACAGTCTTTTGTATTTCTGAGACTACTGTATATATATATGTATATTTTGGATATTGTCTAGTACTCTTGGTTTTGGTCATAATGGCTCTTGTATCGACGTTACCAGGTCTTGGGAAGGATTTATTTTGTATATTTTTTCCTCTTCCCTCTTTTGTACAGTATATTATATATGTATATCTTTCTGCTTCCGTCTATAGTTTTTGTTGTATATTGGTTTCATTCTTGTTTTCCCTTATCTTTTGCCAGTTAGCCCATTACTTGTCGTTCTGGGGTATGACTTGGCTTAACTACTGGTGGGCCAAAGTAGGTGCGATCATGACCTGAGAAATTGGGTCATGACAGCTTGGTATCAGAGCAGTAGTCAGCCAGTGAGGGGTGCTCAGTCCGGGTTATTAGGCTGAGGTGGCCATTCCGAATCAGTCGGACCTTTTAGACAGAGCAGAGTTCCTAGGGCTTGTTATGAACATAGGGTCGTCGGTCATTTCTCTCGAGAGTGTCCCTAGTGCAGGATGATTGAGCCTTCAGCTCAGAGTGCTCAGCCGATCAGATCAGTGCTGCCGCTAGTTAGGGGTGGTGCTCAGGGTCACAGAGGTGGTCCTCAGGGTTCTAGAGGTGGCCCTCTGGCAGGTAGGACAGGAGGTTGGGCTGGCACCCAATCTGGTAGTGGGCAGGGCCATTTGTATGCTATTCCTAGTAAGCCGAAGGCTAAGGCTTCGGATACTATGATCACAGGTACGATTTTAGTATGCTATCAGCCAGCTTCTGCTTTATTTGATCCCGGTTCTACATTTTTGTATATTTTTGTTTATTATACACCGCAGTTGGGTTTGTCTTTGAAGCCATTATTTGTGCCATTATGTGTAGCTACTAACGTGGGCTATTCTTTAGTAGTGGATCGGGTACATAGATCATGTTTGGTGACTATTCAAGAGTTTGACACTCAGGTTGATCTCATTGTATTAGATATGGTGGATTTTGACGTGATTCTGGGCATGGACTGGTTATCCCCCTATCATCTTGTCTTGGATTGCTTTGCCAAGACCATTACCTTAGTCGCACGTCAATAGGGATTATTTCTTATATTTGGGCTAGGAGACTGGTATAGAGGGGTTGTGATTCATTCCTTCTTATGTTTGGGATGTTAGTGTTAAGAGTCCTTCGCTTGACTCTGTTCCTGTTTTCCTAATGTTTTTCCTACTGACCTACCCGGCCTTCCTCCTGAGCATGATATAAAGTTTTCTATTGACCTCGAGTCGGGCATCCGTGCTAAAAGAGCTAAATATTCAACTTCAAGATTTTCTGGGTAAGGGTTTTATTAAACTGAGTGTATCACCTTAGAGTGCTCCAGTTCTGTTTGTGAAGAAGAAGGATAGTTCTATGCATATGTGTATCGACTATAGTCAGCTGAATAAGGTGACAATGAAGAATAAGTATCATATTACTCGTAAAGATGATTTATTCGACCAGCTTCAGGGTGCAACAGTGTTTTCTAAGATTGATTTAAGGTTTGGTTACCATCAGTTGAGGATCAGGTTGGAGGACATCCCAAAGACATCTTTCAAGACTCGTTACGACCATTATAAGTTCCTGGAGATGTCTTTTGGGTTGACCAATACCCCAACATCATTTAGAGATTTGGATGAACCGCGTCTTCAGTCCTTATTTGGATTCTTCGTGATCGTTTTCATTGATGACATTCTGCTATATTCGAGGAGTAGGAAAGATCATAAGCAACATTTGAGGACTGTGCTCCACACTTTGAGAGATCATAGGATTTATGCCAAATTCTCAAAGTGCGAGTTCTGTCTTGAGTCTGTAGCTTTGTTGGGGCATGTGGTGTCCAAGGATGGTATTATGGTGGACTCAGCAAAGATTGAGGCTATTCGTGATTGGGCTAGGCCTATGTCTCCAATTGAGGTTCGCAGTTTCATTAGGTAAGCAAGCTACTACAAGCCATTCGTCGAGAGATTTGCTATTATTGCAGCCCCTATGACCAGGTTGACTAGGAAGGAGGTTCCGTTTAAGTGGTCCACGAGTTATGAGGTGAGCTTTCTTAAGCTCAAGGACTTGCTCACTTCAGCTCCTATTTTAACCCTTCCAGTTGAGGGTGAGGAATTCATCATCTATTGTGATGCTTCTAGTGTTAGTTTGGGGTGTGTTTTAATGCAACGGGGCTATGTTATTGCATATACGTTGAGGCAACTGAAGGTGCACGAGTGCTACTATACCACTTATGATTTGGAGTTGGCTGCGGTAGTTTTCACACTTAAGATTTGGAGGCATTACGTGTACGATGTTAGTTGCGAAATCTTCACTGATCACCGTAGTCTTCAGTATATTACGACCTAGAGGGAGCTTAATTTAAGGCAGCGTAGATGGATTGGGTTACTGAAGGACTATGATATCTCTATTCTATACCATCCAGGTAAGGCGAATGTGGTAGCGGATGCCTTGAGCCAGAAGGCAGTGAGTATAGGTAGCTTGGCCTTCATTTTCGTTTCGCAAAGGCCGTTGGCTTTAGATGTTCAGTCCTTAGCCAACATAATGGTTCGTCTTGATATTTCTGACCCCATGAGGATTCTTGCTAGTGTTGAGGCCAGATCTACCTTGTTGGAGCAGATTCAGGGTCGTCAGCTTGAGGATGGTGGGCTTCATAGCATTCGAGGTCAGGTGTTCTGAGATTTAACTACCGTATTTGTATTCTGAGCGTCAGAGATTTGATTCAGTTTATACTTCGAGAGGCTTATAACTTTAGATATTCTATTATCCTCGGGATAGCTAAGATGTATAGGGACTTGAGGCAGCATTACTGGTGGAGTGGTATACAGAGAGATATAGCAAAGTTTGTGGCTCGGTGCCTATGTTGTCAGTAGGTGAACATTGAGTATCAAAGACCTGGTGGATTGCTTCAGAGGCTACCCATTCCCGAGTGGAAATAGGAGCGGGTCGCTATAGACTTCGTAGGTGGTTTGCCTTGCACTTCTTATGGTTCTGATAGCATTTGGGTCATCGTGGATCAATTGACTAAGTCCGTCTATTTCATCCCTGTTCAGACTTCCTTCAGTACCGAGAGATTGACTCGTATCTATATTCGAGAGGTGGTTCACCTTCATGGGGTACTCGTGTCTATTATTCCAAATCGAGGATCTCAATTCACTTCTAGCTTTTGGAGGACATTTCAGGAGGATTTGGGTACCCAGGTTGACCTTAGCATTGCTTTTCATCCCCATACTGAAGGGAAGTCAGAGTGGATTATTCAGGTTTTGGAGGATATGCTCCATGCTTGTGTGTTGGATTTTGGAGGTCAGTGGAACCAATTTTTAGCTTTGGCGGAGTTTGCTTAAAATAATAGCTACCATTCAAGTATTTAGATGACACCATTATAGGCATTGTATGGTAGGCGTTGTCAATCTCTGGTTGTTTGGTTTGATACTTCAGAGGTTGTGCCCCGTGGTACAAATTTGCTTCATGAGTCTTTGGACCGGGTTCGGGTGATTCAGGATAGGCTACAAACAACTCAGAGTAGACAGAAGATTTATTCTGACTGTAGACTTTGTACCTTGAGGCTTAGAGTTAGTGATCGGGTCTTTCTGCGAGTATTATCCATAAAGGGCATGATGAGGTTCAGGAGGAGGAGCAAGCTCAACCCCAGGTATATCAGACCATTTGAGATCCTAGGAACAGTTGGGGAGGTAGCATATGAGTTATCTTTTCCTCCAACCTTTTTAGCCATCCATCCAGTTTTTCATTTATCTATGCTACGATGCTACATTTTGGATGAGTCTCATATGCTTCGGTGGGACTCGATTCAATTGGATGAGAGGTTGACCTTTAAAGAAGAGCCTGTGTCTATTTTGACCAGAGATGTTAGGCGGATGCGCTCCAGAGACATTTCTGTATTTAAGGTTCAGTGGCGACACCATCCAGTCGAGGAGGCTACCTGAGAGATCGAGCGTGATATGCGAAACCAGTATCCCTCCTATTCGAGCCTTCAGGTACACCTTGATCCTTTACTTTCGCAAGCGAAAGTCCTTTTAATAGTGGATGTTGTAATGATCCTCCAAGTCATTTCCTATATTTTTGGGCTTTTACTTCATTTAGAGCTTTCTTATAGTTTCCCCAGGTCATTTTTGACTTGTTGGGACTAACAATTCGGTTACTGTGTAGTTCGTTTGGTTTTTAGAGCCATTTCCCTATTTTGGAGAGTTTGAAGTTCCAAAACCTCAGGTAAACATCCTTATATACCATTTTTGACAGTCTCATCAGGTCCGAAATGTCTATTTTAGGCTAGGGAGACCCTTGGTCTGGGTCCCAAGGCTTCTGGACTCGTTTTAGGCTATTGGGAGAAATTTGGCTAAAATGGCCCCTTGGGGTGTAGGACCCACTTTTGATTAAAATGACCCCAGATGGAAATACCATTGAGTCTGGAATGTCAAATTTGGTAGGATAGCATAGTTCATTTGCAAGCATGGGATTCTGAATCAATCTCGAGCACCCGGCCAGAGTCCATTGGGACTTGTTGAACTTGGCTGGTGCCAAGTTATCTGGTGCAATTGCTTTAGCGGCCAAAGGACCGTTTTAGTGGTTGGGTGCTGCTTTAGTGGCAGCCATTTAAGCGGCCCTGGACCGCTTTAGCGACCAATGGGTGCTTTAGCTGTGACCGCTTTAGCGGTCATTTAGCCGCTAAAGCGGCCATCACTGGTAATATATATATCACCCCCTTCACTTTTCAAGCTTGTGTTAAGTGTAAAATCCACCATTGTAGACCATTTTAAGCTCTGACATTGAGAGGAATTGAGTGTGTGAAGCTGGAATTAGCTTGGGGGCGAATTCTTGAGCATTATAGCATCGTTACCTCCATAAGTTTCGCTTAAATTCTAGCTTATTTCCCCGGTTTATTCTTTAAATTTCTTGATTATATTGAGACTTATTTTGGAACTGTTTGAGCTTGGATTTTAGCTAAATTTATATGGCAATTGATCATTGAGCTACATGGATGCTGTGACAGTTTCAATTTCAGAATTGTACAAGCAAGCCCCACGTGGGATTTTTAGTTCGATTTCTGACCCAGAGCATTTATACGCAATATAGGTATTGATTCTCTCATTTCGATACGTAGATCATTCTTTTGATAACGTGGCAGCTCTCGGAGGCCTCTTAGAAGGGGAATGCTTTGGTGTAGAGGATTCCACGAGCGTTCGATGGCGTCCAGGTAGGCTAGGCTTACCCTCTTTTTAGATTGAGCTTAATTATGGTATTAGTGAAATATTGTACAAGTTTTGGGCAAGTAGTTTTATCCCGGTTATCATTTCAATATTTTTAAGCCTTATTTAGCCGGTTAGGGCCACTTTTGATATATTTCGGGCCCGTTCTTCCCTAGCATAGTGTATTATCATCCATTAGGACTAGGATAGTGCTTATAGTACCTTGAGATGGGAATGGGAAGCCTTAGACTAGACTCGGGTAGGTTCTGACCTAGGTTGGGATATCGGGACCCCGTAGTGGGCCTCACTACCCCTTTATAGATAGTATATTTGATATGAAGCTCCTTTAGGCTTAGTTAGACTCATGGCTGCTACTTTAGGCTATTACCTTGGTTTGGGGTTGACTTAGACTTGATGTCTGGCTTGTTTTAGCTTTTTATTTCTCTAGTAGAGTATTAACTGACTTTGGACCGCACCTTCTTGACCTAGAATTTGGGACTCGCCTTGCCTTAGTGGACTTAACCGCCCGAGATTGATTTTTATGACTTTAGGGAGTGAATATAGGCCTGAAACCCTTAGATTTCTTCCCGCTCGCTAGTTATGCTTATATATGCATATATATTTCAGTTTTAGTTCAAGTCCGACGTATACTCTATTATTATTGTTCTGAGTTCTGGTACGAACTGTCATCAGTTTATGATTATGGTTTACTGCCCACGAGTTTTTGTATGATTTTGGCATCAGTTTATGATTGAGGTTGGCTTCTTACAGGATCACCTATATCTGGTTACGGTATGGATACTATGAGTTTCGGTTCGAGTCTGGCATCTATCTATGATTACAGTTGGGATGTTTTGGTATTAATTATGGTTGTTACTGGGAGTTCTGGCAGTTGTACTGGGTTCTGTTGTGTATGCATAGCTTGGCCACTCGTTATTATTTGCTATTTTCGATTCGAGCCCGGTGTCTGACCTCTTGTCACTATTCATTAGTTCCGGTTCAAGTCCGGTACATACCTAGATTTTTCATCATGGATTTGGAATCGAAAGGTTACTTGAGATCGGTTCAGTTAGAGGTTATTTATGTTCTTACCTTAGTTTCTTCTTCTTGCACCCACCAACTTATCGGGGCTCGGTAGGGTTAATTGTCATCTTGTATGTGTCTTCTGGGATTATGGTGGCCCAGTTAGGTTGTAGTTAGTTCATTGCTCTTATTTTCAAGTTATTTATTTCCTTTATCGCACTTGCTAGTACAATAGATATTTACATTTCTACCCCTGTTACTGTTGACTTAGCTTACACTCTCACACTTTATTATGCTTTTGCTATATTTGAGCTCAGTCGATCGATGATGTCTACTAAGTACCTGTTGATTTGGTACTCATACTGCACTTCTGCATCTTTTTTCTAATGTAGATTCTAGTACGAGCCACCGACATTGATGTTATCCTCAGGCCTTGCTACTGATCTGGAGATGGGGTGAGCTTACTAGAGTCCAGAGATGATCCTCCTTTATCTGTTTCAGTTACAGTCTTTTGTATTTCTGAGACTACTGCATGTATATGTATATTTTTTATATTGTCTAGTACTCTTGGTTTTGGTCATCGTGGCTCTTGTATTGACCTTACCAGGTTTTGCGAGGGATTCATTTAGTATATTTTTTCTTCTTCCCTTTTTTGTACAATATATTATGTATATATATCTTTCTGCTTCCGCCTATATTTTTCGTTGTATATTGGTTCCATTCTTCTTTTCCCTTATCTTTCGCCTGTTAGCCCATTAATCGTCGTTTCGGGCTATGGTTTCGCTCACCTACTGGTGGGTCAAAGTAGGTATCATGATGACCTAAGAAATTGGGTCGTGACATTTAATGATGTTGAAATCTAAGCATGCTTAACGTCAAAGAATAATAACATATTAAATATATAAGCAACTTCGTAACATTGGAATAAGATTTCATATAATCGTGAAATTCAATCATACAAAAGAATATTGAGGGTTACCTCGTGCGAAGATTGATTCGAAAAGAAACTAACTTTCAAAAGCCTCGAACTTGAAACCGCAAATGAAATCTCAAGTTATATTTTTTCTCTCTCTCATGCTCTCTTTGTTTGCTTTTCTTTTTTGATTTTTTGGTTTGTGCGTATGTATGTTCGTTGCTGTGGGTGTTGTATATGTTAGTAGTACTATGTAGGTTTTTTGCGTGTATTGTATGTTGTGGTTGGTATGGGATGTTGTTGTTGCTGGAACGTGAGGGTAGTATTAGGATTGCTGGTTGTGGTTTTTTATTGCGAGGGAGTAGGTTATTTTTTTTCCCGTGAGGGAGTACTAGGTGGGTAGTATATATAGGGGGTTGTGTCGGTTAGGGTTTTGGGTGAGGAAATTGTAATTAGATAGGACTTAGGAGTATTGTGTCGGTTGATGTTGTTGGTTGTTTTATAGGAATATGAGTAGTATGCTAGCTGTAGGGTGTTAAGAGTTTTAAGTTTGGTTTGGGGTAGTTTAGTACTAGTTTAGGGTGATTTAGGTTGTTGGGACGTGGGTTGTTAGGTGTAGGATTTAGATAATTGTTAAGGTTTTGTAGGATTAGGATTAGAATTTAAATAAGTTAGTATTTTATTTATTTATTTAATGTATAAGAAAGATATCAAATAAAATATTAACTAATTAGTTCAAAATTAATAAGAATATAGAGAAGTTTAAATTGCTAGTTCAATAATAAAAATAAAATACTAAACTCACTAGCTTATTTATTAAGACCTAAATTAAAACAAAACACACACACACACACACACACATATATATATATATAGATTTCCTTGTTCTTTTAAAAAATAAAAACAAAACTCATCCTAAAATGTGACTCTATTTTTTTTTTATAAATTTAGATATATATATATATATATATATATATATATATATATATATATATATAGATAGATAGATAGATAGATAGATAGATAGATAGATAGATAGATAGATTTCCTTGTTTTTTTAAAAAATAAAAACAAAATTCATCCGAAAATGTGACTCTATTTTTTTTTATAAATTTAGATACTTTAAAAATGATATAAAAATTAAACTATCTAATTTAGACCTAAAATAAATATTTTAAACACTAAAATGGGGTATAACCTTAAGGTCGGTCAAAAATTAGCTGTTCACAATAGGATCTTACCATTTTTACTGGATTTGTATAGCTTCTAATTTAATTTGAAACATGAAATGATGCTATTATTGTTATCATGTTATGGCAGTGTTCATCTTACATGATGATATTTTAAAACTAAATTCACAAAATATCGATATAAGAGTATGCATATACAGAAAAAAAATATAGTTACCAAAATTAATATTTGAACGAATGCAGGAATCGAGATCCAAGCTAATAAACTGGGCAATCACCAAACAAAAAACTATGAGCAAATAAATGCAAAATTGTTCTTATGAAAAGGAAACGAATAAAAACAAACGAATTTTCAATTCAAAATGACATCAAAGAGGAATAAGAGGAACTAATTGTTGCTACAAATTTGATGAGTATTACCTTTAAAAAAAAATCTATCCATGATAGTTAATTATTTTTCAAAATACCTCCCCTCAGGTTTGGCTTCATAGCACTTACCTTTCTTGAGGTTTACAATATTATGATTATCTCATTTTGATTTCTTTGTAACAATTCTTTTAATTTATTTATCATTAATGAAACTAATTATAATCTAACTAATTTGCCCTTACTAATAAAATAGTTTTTAAATAATTAAATTTTAAGAGTATATTTTCCTAAAAATTCATTCGAATTAAAAAGTTAATACTCTAGGCATGAAATATTCTTTAATTTCTCTACCAATATGCAGTTCTTTTCCTTTTCATTTGTTGTTGTTCTCTTTAATCTTCTTATCATCTTCGTTCTTCTGTGTGAAAGAAACAATCCTTCGCTTAATCTTTTTCTTTTTTTAAGAAGAAAGCATATTAGGAATTCTTACTTATAATATATCTTTTCTGTAAATTTATGTCGTTGCTTATAGGAATTTGATATTCTGATTGGTTGATGTAGATGAAGTATTATGGTGGTTAAGAGTGTTAAGGTCTCTATAAGGTCTCACCAGCAAAGTAGATATAAATGATTATATTTTTGGTTTTACTCGGTGTTCATACTTTTTAAAAATTTGATTAATTTTGATTCACGTCGGAAAGTATTATTTGGTGGTAAAGAATTCTTTCCATAAAGAATTCTTTATTAACAATGACTCTCCATTTTTGGCAGGATCTCTAAGGCGGGCGGTAGTCCGCGCGGCCAGACAGATCTAGCTAAATCAGCACCTTTATGTTGTGATATAAAAATCAAAATATATAGGAATTTTCATACATCGATTGACTGTATGGAAGGCTATGTCATTTTATCTAAGCAAGGGACCTGTCAGGATTTAATACATATTCATAATGAGCCCGTGTATCTGGAGATTCTAACCAAAAAAGATAGCCCTTTTTATCTCATTCGGGCTAATAAACCGTCTTACCAGACGTAGTTACTAAGACAAAGCCATTATGAACAGTGCCAAATTAGACTGTATCACCATCTCAGAACCAAGTCAAAATGATATATAAAAATTTCTTTACATTTTGATAAAGCCAGATCTTTAAGATTAAAATGTAGCAGAAGTTAGTTACTCAACATAGATAAAAAATTTAGCCGGACATAGTCACGACAGGAAGAAGAGAGGAGTTGAGGGGTGTCACCTTTTAGACTCGATGGCAAGGGTCAGTACCCGAAAGCAAGGGCTAAATAAAAAGGACCGTATAAGCAAGGCCGAGATTTGTGTCCAAAAGTCTGGACATTTTTTATTTTTTATTAATCACAAAATATAAAAACTTTACAACCCTAAAAAGAAGAAGAGAAACCTAGAGAGAAGGGTTCTTTCCATAAAGAATTCTTTATTAACAATGACTCTCCATTCGCAGAGTTCAAACCCAAAACCACTATTTAAGGATTAAAAAATGTACTTCTGCAACTTTTGATTGTCACTAAATAATCATATTAACATTTTTCAATTTCAATGTCGTCAAAATAATTAAAAAAGTTGTCAGACACCATATTTTCCAATTATTAATTTAATGCCATATATTTCACATCAAGAAAGAAATTAGATGAGTAGTATCAAAGTACTAGATATATTGCAATTGGAGGTTTTGCTGGAAAAGTGGTGTATGGGAGAAGACGAAGCAGCGGATGAAGGTATTGATCAAGTAGGGCTAGCAATTTGATCAAGAAGTAGGTTAGATTCTGTTTCCATAAATTAAAAATGTGGTGAGCATCTCGGATTTGAGTTTTTTTTCTGACTGAACTTCTTAAGGGCAAATTAGTTAGATTAAAATTATTTTTATTAATAATAAATAGATAAAAAGATTTTTTAAAAAGAAAGCAAAATAAGGGAGCTAAGCGTAATATCGTAAATCACAGGGGAGGTCAGTGTTATGGAGTCAAACCTAAGGGGATGTCTCTGAAATTATCCCTAAATATAATGTTAATCATAAATAACAATAAAATAATTTAAAAATTAAATTAACCACGCAAAACATATTGTCACGGCCCAATTTCTCAGGTTATGATGACACCTACTTTAATCCACCAGTAAGTAAGTCAAACCATAGCTCAAAACGGTGAGTAACGGGCTAATAGGTGGAAGAGAGATAAATAAGAATAAGATCAGTAATAATAAGTGAGAAGCAAGGAAATATATATACAAATACACCATACAATAGAGGGGAGAGGACAAAGTACACAAAAATAAATCCCCCCAAAGACCTGATAAGGTCAGTACAAGAGTCACTATACCAAACAGAGTACTAGACACTGTTAAAATATACATCGTAGTCTCAGGATATACAAAATAAAACGATCAGGAAAGCAGAAGGAGAAGGATCAGCTCCGGACTCTGAAAGCTCACCCAGATCTCCAGTCAATGGCACAACTCTAGGTCAACGTCAACGGAGATGACTCGTATTAGGATCTGCATCAGGGAAAAAGATGCAGAAGTGTAGTATGAGTACCAAAACACGAGGTACTCAGTAGGCATCATAGGATGACTGAGCTTAATTATAGTAAAAGCATAAATAAAGCGCAAGTATATATACTAAAGGCAATAAACGAAGGTCAGAAATGGAATTATAGACTATGCTAAGCAAATGCGGTGAATCGAAGGTAAATAACTCATACGCAAAAATAAATGTCTAGTTATATCCTAACTGGACCCCCATAAGCTCAGAAGGGACACACAAGTATAAATAAACCCAACCGAGCCCCCATAAGCACGATGGATACAAACAAGGATTAATACTAGTATAAGAGCAAGTGCAAAAGTAAGTAAAGTAAGAACGAGCCAAGGAGTTGATAGCAACCATGGAGACTCAAATCCAAAAAAGGAACAGTTATAATCAATGTCGAGATTTGAGGACTAATCTTCTTTAAGAAAGGGAGAATGATAACATCCATGGAAGCTCAACATCAACTAAGGAAGCTTTGAAAGTTCCAAGAGAACCTATGACAAGATCCCAAACAAGGAAATTTGAAGAAAAGCTAAATGGGTTGGAATTGGTAATTAAAAGGTCTCTTGTAATTAAAAGATCTCAATAAAGACATTTTCTCCAAGTCTTACATATATTTGGAGGCCCATATTAAAGTCCAAGATGAGATGGAATTGGGCTTAAATCTGTCCCAAAATGGAGAAAAAAGACTGCAACATTTTTTAATTATTTTTTAGAATTATATTTAAAGATTGTTTAATTCAATGTTGACTTTCTAGGTCTTTGTGTGTGACAGCATTCTATGCCATTTAATAGTTGTTTTCTTCTACGTTGACTTTATAGGATAATGTGTGTGGTAGTCTTCTAGGCCCTAGGAAGTATCATTTCATTTAATGTTATCTTTGACCAACCCCTTCTTCACTACTATATAAAGGGGTCTTTGTTCATTCATGAAAGTAAGTTGATTGAAGAATATTAATATATTGAGAGTTCTTTACTCTTACTAATTGTTGTCTAATGTTACTCACGAAGTGGTCAAGATTCGTACTTGATTAATTTTTCAAGTAAAGGCATTTGGTTCATCTATAACCAATTCGTTGTTACTTGATTAATTTTCAGTTTGTTTCTTAGTTTTGCTTCCGCATTTCCTTTAAGTTAATACTCTAGTTTTGGGATTGCCAACCTCCATGTTATCAAGTGGTATCAGAGTGGTTCTATCAAGAGTTCATTCTTGATGATCTTGGGAATTTCTTGAACAAAAAATAAAAAGCAAAATAAATTTTTTTTTAAAAAAGTACTGTAGCAGTGAACAGTACGTTTCAAAAAAAACTAAAAAATAAATAAATTTCATAGTGAATAGTAACATTGAAAAAAAAAAGAATTGTTGCTCTTCAAGGAATTTTCTTCATCTAATTGTTTCTACAAAGGAGGTTTTGATAGAACACAAGAAGAGGGGATCCTAGATCTTTATCTCATTCTAAAATCCTTTCCTTAAATCCTATTCTTTCTAGGATTGGTTCTTCACTTTTTTTTTTGTGCCCCAAAATTTCTTATTTTACTACTAAGGGCTTGATATGAGTAGGGTTTAGTTATAAATCCATAAAGTATTTTCCCAAAGGTTATTTGAGAGGAAAAAGGCAAGAGTGAGTGAGAACAATTGAGGAAAAAGCCAAAGTTTGAGTGGTTTATTTTAAATAACTATGTATTTTACAAGAATATATGATTATGAAGGATTGACCAAGTAAGGTAGTAGACATGTGATACTACGAAAATTATGCATGTATGGTGATAAAGAAACTTACCTCCAATGGAAATATCACATGGAACATATATTTTCTTGTAATTATTTTTGGGAGTTTGAGAAATTGAATTTTGCCACAAGAGCCTTGTCCCAAGAATTACGAAAAGTAGTGGATCATTATAGTAACCCCCGTTGGGTGAAATTTAATCGGCTACTTTTGACTTGGGGTGATTTGAAAGAAGAATTGAGGTGTATTCATTCTATAGCACAGTCGCAACAGGAAATTAACTCCAAAAGTGATCATTCTACTCTTTCTAATAAGAATGTAAAGTATGTAATTTTCCAAGGGGAGGAGTCAAGTTGTGAACAAGAGAGTAGCTCTTTCTTATGTGCAACTTCTCCTAGTGAAGTTCCTACTCTAGTAAAAGGAAAAGATGAGAGAATAAAAGAATTGAGTGGAAAAAAAATGACACAGAAGAGAGATACAAAACTGAGAGAAGTAAGGGAGAGGAAAAAGAGAAATTTCAGTTGCGAAAAGTGAGTGAGTTTTCAAGAGATAAGAGAGGAGAGAAAGAAAACAACAAGAATGAAAAGAAAGCCAGAAAAAAAGTCAAAAAAAAGAAAAAAAGAGAGTTTGAGTGAGCTTAACACTAATGTTTCTTCTTCTTCTTTTGGTATTGTATTTTCTTTTGTAGGTACTCTTGAGAAGGAACAAATGGAAGCAGCCAACTATGATCTAAAATCCAAAATCTTTGGTTCTTTTAGCTTCTTGTACTCACCCAATGTTTGTGAAATTCTTGTGAGCCAAGTTACTTTATTTAGAGAGATAATCTTTATGAGATTATATGATTCTTGGCTATATCATAAGAGTGTGTTGTTTAGGATTCAAAGTTCTTCTACCAAAAGAAGATCCAAATTCTTTGCAAGAGGCTATGGGACATTTGAAGTCCTTGAAAGGATTGGAAACAATGCTTACAAACTTGATCTTCCTAGCGAATATCAAGTTCAATCCAAGCCACTTCTCAAGGAAATTGCTTTTGATCCATATCTTGACTATGGTATATCCAATAGTGAGGTTAAGTTGTTTAGTAAGAGCAAATATGGTATGTTTGTTTGGTATTCATATATTTTTGGTCTAGGTATTGGTCGAACTTTAAGGGCAAATCTTCTTTAAGTGGGGGAGAATGATAGCAACCATGGAGGCTCAAATCCAAAGATGGAGCAGTTATAATCAATGTCAAGATTCGAGGATGAATATTCTTTAAGAAGGGGAGAATGATAGCATCCATGGAAGCTAAACATCAACTAAGGAAGCTTTGAAAGTTCCAAGAGGACCCATGACAAGATCCCAAACAAGGAAATTTGAAGACAAGATAAATGGGCTAGAATTGGTAATTAAAAGATCTCTTGTAATTAAAAGATCCCACTAAAGACATTTTCTCCAAGTCTTACATATATTTGAAGGCCCAAATTAAAGTCCAAGATGAGATGGAATTGGTCTCAAATCTGCCCCAAAATGAAGAAAAAAGACTGCAACACTTTTTAATTAATTTCTAGAATTATATTTAAAGATTATTTAATTCAATGTTGACTTTCTAAGTCTTTGTGTGTGGCAGCCTTTTATGCCATTTAATAGTTGTTTTCTTCTATGTTGACTTTATAGGATAATGTGTGTGGTAGTCTTCTAGGCCCTAGGAAGTATCATTTTGTTTAATGTTTATTTTGACCAACCCCTTCCTTACTACTATATAAAGGGGTGTTTTATTTCATTGTAAAGGAGATTTTGAAGATTAATATATTTGAGAGTTCTTTTGAACCTTTGAGGTAGATTACCTTGGGATTTATCTTTCAACCTAACTATTTCATATTTTAAGGTAGTAAGATAATTTCTTTCTTTGATATCTTTGGTTTCTTCTTGGTATTCTTAAAAGGCGATTAGTACTCATACTAATTGTTGTCTAACGTTACTTATGAAGCGGTCAAGATCTGTTTCCAAACTTGATTAGTTTCTCAAGTAAAGGCGTTTGATTTCTTCAATACCAATTCGTTGTTACTTGAATCTTGTCAAATCATAAGAACTTATGTTCTTGGAACTATTTTCTTGAATTTTCCATATCTTTTAATTCTTATTTGGTATTTTCAGTTTGTTTTCTAGCTTTGCTTCCGCATTTGTTTTAAGTTAATACTCTAGTTTTTGTTTTCCAGAATCAATTCCCCTTCTTTCTAATCTTCTTATTTTATAAGCCTTCCGCTATTCGTGTTGTTATCAGGAGTGCCATATGCGTACTGTATATTCCTTCTCCATCCATAATCATAATCTTACCGACCTCAACCGGATTTCCAACCAAAGATCAATAATAATAATAATAAATACTGGACTCGAACAGGAACTAACAGAATATAACCAATATGCCAAATGGAACTAATAGGTACTAAACAGTAAATCAGGTTCCAGGCTCGAATCGGAACTCATAAGTAAGTCATACATAGTAATATCCCAAAGCTATGATTCCTCCCAAGTCTATCTAGTCATTATTCCCATTTTAGAAGCTAAATCATTAAGGGAGAACCATGTTCTATTTATTAAGTCCAAAGTCACGATTGGAGGTCAAAATACTAACATGGCAAGGGTAACGAAGCTAAATAAGCTTATTATATCAACTAAGTCAACACAATCCCAAGTAACAGTCTAAGAAGCGATTCTATAATCATTTAGGTCAAAATGGGCACTATTCTAAGACAACCTATCTTTAGAAGAGCGATAAAGCCCACTACACATCCTGAAAACCCATCCTAAAGCAAGAGCTAACCTGAATCTAGGCTAAGGCTTTGCAATCTCATCCCAAGGCCCTAAATAAGCCAAGTTTAATCCTAAGGGATAAGCAAATACTATCTTAAGAGAAACGGGGCCAAATCTACCCTAAACCTCCCCTAATCGACTAAGAATAATCAGAAGTCACTAAATGAATGTTTGAACCATAAGAACCCACCCACAACTAGCATATTATAACACTAATACCATAACAGAGCAAATTCTAGAAGAAAGGTATGCCTAGCCTACTTGGACGCCGTCGAAAGCACGTGAAATCCTCTATAATAGAGTTTTTCCCTTTCGAAAAGACTCTGACCGTTGTCATGCTATAAAATAACATTCTAGGCGTCAAGACAAGAACATCAATATCCATATTGCAAATTTATGCTCCGGGTCAGAAATTAGACTAAAAATCAAATAGTGGTGCCCACCGACGGAATTGAGAATTGAGTTCGTCGTTAGGTCCCTCTCAACTTAAGGATCGCTTGCTAAAAAAATAAGCGTAATCCAAGCTCGAAAACAGCCCCAAAATAGTTCCCATGATAGACGAAAAATCAAGAACTAAAATAGAGAATTAAATCTAAAACAGACTCGACACTTACAGGATAATTACGGGAAAATTGTCACTTTAACATTCCTTACTCAAACCCAGCTCCAATTTAAGATTCCCCACACTTTCTTGAGCTCTCAATCGCAATAATGTGTTTTTACACTATGAAAATAAGCTGAAAATCATGGGAGAAAATATTTATATAACACATAGCGCTGGCAGCTTAAGCGATGATCGCTTAAGCAGCAAAAGGGTGCTCAAACTTTAATGACCCTCCAATTTATTTCCTCAATTTCCCCTTACTTTTGGTGTTCTGAGCTTTTCCACAGCGGCTACAAGTCATTTATGACTTACCAAAACTATCGGTTCGGTTATCGGACGGTTTGTTTGGGTTTTAGGCTCATTTTCTTGTTTTGGAGCTTTCGTTGTTAGGGATTTTGTCTTGGACAAAAACTCCTAGTAGACGATTTTAGATAGAAATTTCGACAACGCCATCAGCTCGATCATATTGATTTTAGGCTGGAGGACCCTTGGTTCAGGTCCCGAGGCTTCCAAACTCGTTTTGGGCTATTGGGTAGATTTGGTGAAAAATAAAACTATGGGTGTGGGACCCATACTTAGTCGAAATAACCTCTGATGGAAATTTAGATGGTTCTGTTGAGTCTGGAATGTCAAATTTAGTATAGTAGCATAGTTCGTTTGTGCACACGGGGTTCCGAACAAACCCCGAGCACCCGATCGAAATCCAATTTAGACTTAGCTAAAATATGGAATATGATATTTGGTGTGACCGCTAGGTCAAAGATCCACTTTAGCTGTATCGAGCCACTTTAGCGGCCTTGTCTATTTGTCTGAGGTCTGTTTTAGCGGACGTCGCTTTAGCAGCCAAGTCCCGATTTAGCGGCCTCCGCCTCTCCTTGTCCGACCACTTTAGTGGTCAGCGGTCAAGTGTCCGCTTTAGCGGCACCTGGGGGCTGTTAAATCCCCTTCTTCACCCGAGTTTCTCTCATTTTCTCAACCCTTTTCTACCTTTTCTTGAGAGCATGGGACGTGGGAAAATGGGTGAAAACACCCATTG
Organism: Capsicum rhomboideum; assembly: GCA_031232105.1. NCBI lineage: Eukaryota > Viridiplantae > Streptophyta > Magnoliopsida > Solanales > Solanaceae > Capsicum > Capsicum rhomboideum. Next base: position 43,707,493 of record CP124708.1, on the reverse strand, counting down.
AAGCTAAGGTAAGCTCTGCACTCCTTAGTCTTTATTCATCACTTTACCCATTGAATTCCGTCCCATTTCATTGTAAATTCTTAGAATTAAGGCTTTATATCCCTATACTTTAGGGGCAGATTTGGGCCCCGAATTATGCTCCATTTGTGCTCAACTTTTAAGCACACATTACTTATCCTTTGAGGGACCTCGTGACGTATTCAATTTTTGGATTCCATTAGCGGGCCCTTTGAGCCCATTTTGACCCAATTTTAGGTTCGGAGTTTTATATTGCAATATGGTATCGTTTTACTCGTAATGATGTGTAGGTTACCATTTTGATAGTATGGTATCAATTTGGGATCATGGAGCAAGGATGGACGAATTGTGGATGATTCAAGTGTTGTGGTTTGGCATCGAGGTAGGGTTCAGTCTACTTTTCTCTATGAGATTAAGTATAGTATAGATTGTATTCTAGTTAAAGACTATAGGATGAGATTATGGTTAGTATATCTTGACTTAGCCTATTTTAGGGGTTTTGGGGTAGAAATGCGACCCGAACACAAGCATAAAATACTTGTTATGGCCATAGACTCTCTTTACCCTTGATTATGAGCATGATACACATAGTTGATGATTCATGATCCTTTGGTACGAGTTTTACCATTTGACTTAGTGATTCGAGAGGTTTTTCCCTTGATTAGATCCTTGTAGTGGCTTTATGCCCTCGATTATCTTGATGACCCCAGTTATGAGGCTTTGTTATATTGGGTATATGTTGATGGGTCCGAGGCCGTGGTTATGATACTAGTTTGACTCTAGGTGAGTTTTACCCTAAAAAAGGGTGTGACTAGTATTTATAGACGCTTAGGCGCTTATGATTATGTTGTTTGGATACTGGTGATGGAATGCATACTATCTGGCGCATTCATGCTCATTTAGTGGTACGATTCCAACCAAAACCTTGATTTTTCTACTATTTCCAAAAAAGAGATTCATTTCCACTTTTCACTTTAAATATGAATTATTTTATAATGGGAATCATACCACCTTATTTACTGGATTATGAGCTTTTGGAACTAAAGATGAGGTTTTAGAACTTCGATCGAGGATAATTCCAATCCATTATTTATCCACTCATTTTACCACTACTATTTACTTTGGTCGAGGGATATTTTGACCTTTTGTACATGATTATGTTGATTTAGTCCCGAGCATGATCTCGGACATTGGATTTATGGTATATATATATATATATATATATATATATATCTCCGGTACTAGATAAAGTAGTTGAATTATGATGATTATTGAAAGTCCTGGATTGGGACCAGGCAGTATATACGATTTCCCGAATCCCCTAGGAGGCCCTTTCATTCGAGAGCCATCATGCCGGAGAAGGATGGTTGCCATAGGTCCTGCCTTTGCGAGCTACGTGAGCTGAAGGAGGTGTATAAACTTGGTATTGTATGGTACTTGGCATATTATGGCACTCAGATCGGATTTGGTTTACAATTGGTTTTCGAGCATTCATTCATGTTCATTGCCTATCACCAATATGTTTGTTTGGCTCCTGTACTTATTGATCTTATGGGGGGTTGTATAGGTATAGGTTATGGTTGCTGTTTGTCGAGTGTTTTTCGTGAACCTTTCGGGCTTATGGGGGTTTTGTTAGGTACTTGTTTGCCCGGACTAGCCGGTTACTTATTATTAGCTATTATGGTTAGTTCGTGGCAGGTTGGTTGTGGACTGGTACTCGAGATTGGAGGTATATTTTTGATTCCTTTATCTTTCTCAGTGAGTTATATTATTATTGGCTTCCCCGGGATTAGTCACCTTTTGGGTAGAGACTTGATTATGCTAGTGTTAGCTCATTTACTTGACTATGGACCTCGGGATGTTAGGTTGACTCCCTCAGGAAATTACCTTTGAGTTAGCCCTATATGTGTGTATATATATATATATGTATGGTATTACTATACATCCATCTCTTTCTTGGTCTATCCATGTTGTATATATATTATTGGCCTTGTATACTATTATATATACACTTCCTTCATCTTCATTTGTATATTGGCTAGTGATATACGGTATTTTACTTTAGCTCCGGATTACTATTAGGATGGGATAGAGTATCCTTATAGCACCATTAACCCATCATGTTTAGTTGCTTGGATAATTGCCTGTAGTATGCATCCACCCCTTACATGTATTTATGCTTGCATTATTTCTAGAGCTCAGTTGGCCGATGCCTACTGAGTACCATGTGTTTGGTACTCATACTACACTTCTGCAGCTTGTAGGTTATAGTACAAGTTATTGTCGTTGATGTGTGTATTGTATGGAGCAGCTATGGATCAGAGATTTGGGGTGAGCTCCTGGCGTTTTGAAGTATCCCTACTCTCCCTCATATTATTAGACTGTTCTCTATGTTATATCAGAGACGGCTTGTATATATATGCACTTTCCTATATTTCACTTGAACTCCTGTTGTATTAGTAGCTCTTGTACTGGTTCCACTAGATTTTAGGATTATATTAGCCTTTTATCATATTTATTTCGCTGTTTCTTCATTTCTCTTGGTAGTCCATTACTAGATGTTTTGGTCTACAGGTTAGCTTACCTACTGGTGGGTTATAGTAGATTCCATCATGACCTGAGAAATTGGGTCGTGACAAATTAGTATCAGAGCTTAGGCTCACCGATGTTGTTGGTACAAGAGATAAGTGTTTAGTAGAGTCTTGCGGATTGGTACGGAGACGTATGTATCCTATCTTTGGGAGGCTAAAGGGCATTCTTAGGAATTTCTATTCTTTGACTCCTTGTCATGTGTCCGTACTTCAATGAGCATCTAATTACTTTCGTTGACTCCACTCTTTCCCAGATGGATAGCACGAGGTTATCGATAGATGCAACCAGTATTTTGGCACGAGTTACCAGAGTTGCAGTTCAGTGTCAGACTAGAGAGTTAAAGGTTAATATCGAGGATCTTCAGCGTCAGCCATAGGGTCTTGGGTCAGCCCAGTTTTCAACAGAGTTAGTAACTGCCTCAGCTTTTTAAGATTCGATGTTAGGGGATTCGAGTATGTTTTTGGATACCTCCTAGCTAGAGGTAATGTCAGGTGCATCGAGTGATTCTCAGACCAGGGTTGGATTTACTGGTGTCCAGTAGTGTCCTTTGTCTGTTTCAGAGTATGAGATTGGGTTTCTTGAGTGGACCAGGCAGACATCTATGTTATATGCTACTGAGCATGAGTTGGTGCAGGGATTTATCAGAGGATTGGCTTTACCACTTCATTTGGCATCGGAGCATTTGATAGCAGCTGGGTCTTCTTTCTCTGAGGTTGTTGATCATACGAGGGCTATTGAGAGGGCAGGTATTGATACATATGGGGGTAGTAGCAGGAGACTATGTCATCAGTACATTGTTATTGGTGTTTCATCTTGGAGTAGGGATCCTCTCAATAGAGGTCAACACCATTTGCCGCCTATTAGGCCCATACAGATAGAACCTCAGCTTATGGGTAGCTCTCCGGTAGATCGTGGTGATATCAGTGGACAGAATTATGGTCAGGCAGTATGGGTTATTCGATCTAGGTTGCTAGGTCGTGGCAGCCATTTTGGAGCAGTGGGTGCAGTACCTCAAAGTATTCCAGGAGCATGTTTTGATTATGGTGGGATTGGTCATTGGTCAAAAGAGTGCCTCAGGCGTGAGTCAGTCATCCAGTTGGTGTTAGCTCGTGTTTCCTACCAGGTTAGAGCTTCAGTAGTTTGTTATGACTGCAGAGAGATCGGTCACTGGTCCAGAGAGTGTCCCCGACGCGGGATCATTAGTCATTCAGTTCATGCAGATTAGTCTCACAGTATTGTTGCACCTTCAGTTAGTGGTAGTGTACTTAGTGCTTCAGTTGGTGATTAAGACGTTCAGCCCGAGTTCAAACATGCTCAGACTCATACTACTTCGGGCACACCAGACTTATGATTTTAGATTTCCACTGTGTTAGGTGCATCCTTGACTTTCTACCCTTTTTTCCTATTTTGATTATGTTGGGGTTTTCATACCCATCAATGATTATATGTCATGGTATTTCTATATTTGTTGTTGTATGCCTTGGTGTTTTCATAGTGATTGATATAGGCCTTTTTGTAGGTTTATGCATATATGACTACCCCCGTAGATGATTCTTCAGTAGTGGATCGAGTGGATCAGTATTCTATTTTCCTAGGGGTTTAGCATTTGGGTTAAAGTCCCATTTTCATTGGCATATTGGCCGTATTGTAGCTATAGAGTGGATCAGTATCGTGTTTCCCTTGGGGTATAACATTTGGGTTAAAGTCTCATTTCCTTGGCATTTTGGCTTGGTTGTGACCCTAGAGTGGTACTTCTATTGATTTTCATTTTTGGTACCACCTGCACCGTATTTTGAGGTCACTATTGTAGTTGTTACTACTGTTATTTCCGAGGGTTAATCGAGTCCTATTTGATAGACGGCTAGACTAGCGTTACCTAGTTAGCATTTCCCCTTCCTTGCGATTCTGATGTTGTTGGCTTAGATGGCCACTTTAGTTGGTTAGCCTTACCTTTCTGTTTGCAAGGTAGGTTGTAGAGTGGATTGTGGAAATGAAGGTAAGTTCGACCTTCCAGGGCTTGTTATGACTTAAGCATTGGTAGTCTTCTTTCGTGGCCCATTTATGTTGAAGATACGTTGATATTTGAATCTGTCTATTTGGATAGTTCATTGTACAGTGGTGGCCTTGATCTTGATGATTGATGTTTAGTCGGTGCTGGCATTTTGGTTCTATTGCTTGTTTCTGATAATTGGGAGGCCTGAGGCTTACCTTCTAATGTTAGGTTCATCTCCTAGTGATCGGTTTGATCTTGGTATTGGTGTGGAGTTCTTCCTGTGATGTGGATCATATTTCAGCTGAGTTAAAGATGGGGTACATGGGTGATTTCAAAAATTCCCATTTCGACTCTTGTTTGGCTGATTATGGCTTAGTGGGATGTTTCTACCTCGTGGTGTGTTCTTAGTTATACCTTGTTGTATTATGCCCTCCAGCAGTTGTGGAGTTGATTGCTTGCCTCTTCAGCCAGTGGTTTCCATCCGTTGTGATTATGTCCTTCGATGACATTTCAGTTTCAGTCTTGCGGAGACTATTTGCCTGATTTCTGATAGTAAGGTTGATTTGGGTGTTTGACCTTAGTGAAGTCTGGTTGGCCCCAGTTATAGTTTTTGACCTTTTGGATGACGGCTTGGGAGTTGTGATAGATTTCGGTTTGTGGATGCCTACTCGTCAACAGGATCAGTTGGATAGTTGAGGGCGAGTAGTTCAGCGTCACTGTTGGGATTTTTTTCTTATTGGGATTGCATGACTTGGTTGTATCCCAGTTTTCAGATTCACCTAAGTTGGGCATTCATTTTTAGGCTGGCTGAGCCTACTCTTTGCATAATGGTTAAGTTTTCTCTAGTTCGGATAGACCGTGTGTATTAGATGCTCAGAAGACAGTCCACTGGTATATGATATTGGTTTCTTCTGCTTCTGACCTCGGTTCTCAATTTTGGTCAGAATTATGGATTGTCTTCTCAGTGGAGACAGTGTGCTTATGTTGGGCTTAGCATGGGTTCATCCACAGTTGGTAGGACATCCTGTAGCGGATTGTTCAGTTTTATAAGATTAGTGCCTCGAACTCATGGCTATCAGTTTCGAGGGTCATCCAGACCAGTTGTAGCTTTGTCTAATGATTGTAGGCTTCGATTATCTCCATTTGTGTGTCCAGGTAGCACCTTATAGGCTTATTCTTGCGCTTGCCATCATAGATTTATGGTACGTCAGCTTTAGCCTTTCGAGGACGGTGTGTTATGTTTGCGCGGACTAGACTCGAATGATATTTTGTGTTGTTCAGAGTAGATAGCAGGTTTGGAAAGGCAAAAGAAGGTTATGTTTGGATGTTGGAGTTGTAGCATGATTCTGGCCTTGGATTACCTTTAGACTGGCTGAGTTTCTTCTTGATTGCGCTTGTATTGGTGTGATGTCCGCGTGTTGTGGTTTTAGGTTGATATGCTTCTGTTGTATTCAGTCCAGTTGGAGGCTAGTGGGTAGCTGAGTTTGGGTTTGTGATTATTTTGGAAAGTGAAGTAAGGATATGAGGGAAAAAGGGATACATTTCGGTGAAATCCCTTGGAACTGTTGTATCTTCTTAGAATTTGTCTGGTGAGCCATGTTTGGTGCATGCGGGCCCAGTATCTTGTCCTTTCAAGCTATTAGGCTCTTTCTATCCATTGACTTTTGCGGACAAAAGTCCTTTTAGTAGTGGATGTTGTAATGACCCTCCAGTTCATTTCCTCGATTTTTGCTTGCTTCTGGTGTTCTAAGCCTTCCCACAGCGCTACAGGTCATTCATGACTTGTCGAAACTGCCGGTTCGGTTATCGGACGATTCATTTAGGTTTTAGGCTCATTTCCCTATTTTGGAGCTTTTGTTGTTAAGGATTTGGTCTCGGACCAATACTCCTAATAGACAATTTCAGAAGGAAATTCCGACAGTGCCATCAGCTCCGAAACTTTTATTTTAGGCTAGAGGGACCCTTGGTTCAGGTTTATGATACGCCCAAATTACAACTCCCTTTTACAAGAGTGTAAGAGGTCGTTGTCAAATATAGAACCCAACGAATGTTGGGGTCAAATCTCACAGAGAATAAAGGGTTAAACAAGTGGTATACAGTTGTTATAACAATCAGTCACCAACTTCCAAGGGATGGGGGTTTTGGATTTAGCAGCAGTGAACCATATTTGAATACCGTGAGCAAAGGAAAAATTTCTAACAAATAACTCAACAGAGAAAAGTAAACCAGGATTGTGTTCACCTAAGTTTCCAATCACCAACGGGTTATGCGAGAAAATGAATTGATATTAAAACACACAAAAATAAGGCAATTGAATCCATAATTTCGTTCAAATGTCTTTCGACCAGTTTAAATGAGTCTACACTTCAATTCTCACAAACTTAAAGTGTCAGTTGTAAACCCGATTCAGACCTCAATGGATTAATCTTGTTCAAGCATTAATCATTAATTTAGAGGTTGATAGCTCCAAACTTTTATTATGAACTCCCTTTCTTTGAGAGTTAAATTCTTTACCAAGCAATTTAACAAAAGACTATTTCCCAATGTTTGCAACCATCAAAAGTACGTTAAAGTGAAGGAATTCATAATAATTTCACGCAATCAACACCTATTCACAACCCCCAAACCCTAATAGTGATTTTCCACCTTGGATTCCACAACCCTAGTTATGGGCGGTTTAGTCACTCATAGTCAAGAACAAGATAAAGAAAGAAATTTTTATCATAAAAATAATGAAATTCTTACAATGAAAAGTAACCTCCAATGATTTTCAAAGCTTAAAGCAAAAAGGCTAAACTACTTTTCTCCAGAGAAAGTCGTAAAAAAATCCCAAGGATAAATAAGATGTCTATTCCAAACCCTAAATTGGGTATTTATAGGCTCAAAATAATCATGGTTTAAAATTCAAAATAAGTTCTGTCGCGTCACCATTGACGGCAACTACGACTATCCTCCAAGAGTGTGATAGTCAACCAAGGTTACCGTCGCAAATCTGTCAAAATCTACATATTCTGGACAACTGTTGGCAGGCCAATTGACGGTCTGCCATTCACTTGACGGTCCGTCTTACATGTCGTCACCATCTCTTCTTCTTCCGGCTATTCTGGATACAACTTGGTGGTAATGGTGACGGTCCGCCAAGGTTGTCGTCGCCACATCCTAAGCTTGACTCTTTTCTGGTTAAGGCTTTACGGTATTGGTGACGATCCTCCAAGTCTTTGGCGGTCCGCCATGATTGCCGTCACAGACTCTTTTCACCAGATCTTCTCATCTCTTGCAGAATTAAGTTTAATTCTTGAAAGTATACACAAAAATCATCAAAAACAACACATGTTACTTGAAAACTCATAATTATCCTTAGTTGAATATGTTAAATGTGTCGTCATAAGCCGGCACATCAACACCTTCAACTTAGAATACTTGCTTTTCCTCAAGCAACCTAAACACACAGTATTATGCCACACGTAGAGATCTCAAATGAACAAGCAGCTGGTACGTCATTCTCTTCCCTCTCAGAACTTTTAACAAGTGTACAACTTAGTTTAACCATAACTAGTGGGGATCCATACTTGGCGTTATGCTACAATTTGCTGATCTATAAGCACTTAAGTTTTAAATCTACCATACAGCAAGTTCACATATCAATCTCATGCTCTCACCATAAAGAAGTCCCACAAACATATGTAAATCAGCACAAATAGGGACTCACACAAGAACTCTCACTCTCACAGTGAAATTCAAACGATGCATAAGCAATACCATAAGCTTGACCTTACCATCTAACTAGGTTTATTGGTTGATTTACAAGGATCATTATAGGGCTTTATTCGGCTTGTAACGCAAGCTTTAGTGATGGTATGGTACATTTGAGATTAGTGACTCAGCCTTCCCTGTCGTGCAATGTTTCAAAACACCACTTCTTTTTGTAATCACAATCAACAATTCCATCCTTATTCTCCTTTATTCACAATGCAATTTTCCCTTTTTGTGCACTTTTTTAAGGATTCTTTTCAACTCATTCCTTATTCTTTTACACATGCTTAGCTCAAAGCTTTCTCTTTAATTTTTCACACTACTGAAGCATTCTTTCACACTCACTTACTCTTTTCATACCCCACTTCACTCATTACCTTTCTATAGTAGCCACCCTCAACTTAGGCAATTTGCCTAAGTTGAGGTGCACGATGTCCAAGGAAGGACCAGGGCCAAAATAGAGGATAGACGATAGAAATGGGAAGGTTAATAAGTTCTGAAAAAGAAAGTCACTACAGCTCTATGTAGGGATGAACGGATTTTACAGCATTCTGGGTGGTGTGTTTAGGCAAAATGGACTTAAAATCAAACACGGCCTGTGATCATATCCATGGTCATCTTCCTATCACCTAGCAAAATGGTTCGGGCAAGTTCTAGATGCATGCACAAAGTAAGAACTAAAAAAACCATTCTTACACACACATAGCAGAGATTGACAGTGACTTTGCTACTGGTCGACATCACACTTAAGTTTACACCAATTACAACCCACTATAGATTACTAATGCCAAGTAAAGATCCACCATAGTCAAAAGTCTAACTAAAATTAATTACACAGTAACAACAAAATTTTTCGAGGGGTTAACATTTCATTCAACATAACACTTAAACAACTTTTTATTCACCCAATTTCCTTACAGGCACAATACACGAGTAAACACAATCTATTAACAAAGACAACAATTAAAATAACAACCTAAACATGCTGGTTCTACTAGATAGCGCATGAGGGAAAAGAACACAGGCAACAAAAACCCTCAAGGTGACAACAGACTCAGAAGTACCCCCTATCCCTCCAAAAGAAAATATGATTTGTACTCAAACGCATAAATACTAAAAAGTATAGGGGAATGGTGTACTTGCACAACCCTTAGGCTAAAGAGCCCTCATCATTAGAGGCCCGGGTGGCCTCGGTAGCATCATTAGTGGCCCCAGTGTTGGCCGGGGCGCTCATGTCATCAACAACAATGTCACCTATAGGAGAAGGTTCACTAGTTAAGACTCCCGCCTCTTCATTAGCAACTCTTCTCTTTCTCGCATCTTCATCTCTTTTAGATTTCTTCAAGGCTTTTCTGATTACCCTCTCTTCATCCATCTCATCCACATGCTTTCTTTTTCTAGACCTCTTCTTTATCCTCTCAGGTTCAGTGCTAACAGATTTTCCCTTGTCAGCCATCTTTCAACCTACGAGGTCAAAAATCTCTTCTTCTTCCTCACCAAGTTCCACAAATCGAGGTTTTCACATTCTAGTGGAAGGATTCTTCTTTAAGTTGGCTATGTCCTCCTAATCTTGTTTAATTCAGCATAAAATTTTACTAAGTTAGGAACGGATAGCTCATTCAGCTTTTTTTTACCCTTTCCTCCATATGATCCATCCGAAGGTGCAGATTTTCATACGACTTCAAAGCCTCTTTGACGATCTCATCCACACACGTCTTGAATGGAACTGTCCATGCTTTTAATTTCCTTTCAAATCCCTTCTATTTATTGACCATCTTGACAAAATTCTCTGGAGTAAATTGGTATTCTGCATAAGAAGCTAGCATGGATGCCGTATCTGCGGTATAGACATGAGTGGGCAAAAGAGTGGCTCTTGATATGCCCGATGCTACTTGTGGATCAACAACGACAAGTGGTAAATCCATACCTGAAGGATTATGTGACACCTCCGGAATGGGTTGGGAGTGCGTGCCTTGTGATTGACTGTTTTTAACTTTTCACTTCAAATTTTGCCTCATATTTCGACCGCTAAATATCATACATATGATTAGATTGAATGTCATTATCAATACCACTTAGAATGGGTACCTTTGCTTGAAAGCATAAACCCGTGATGAAACATGGAAAGGGTAAGGCACTAGAGGTCTTGTGAGCATGTTGAAACAGTTCATCATTGATGATCATTCCAAAATTTATCGGCAGTCCTTCCACTAAAATGGCCACCACCACAGCTTGAAATATCTCCAAATTTCTATCTCTACCTGTCAGCATTATCCTCAATCGCACCACAGATCACCAAAACTTTGACTTGAAACTCAGTGATGATTTGGTAATCCGATATCTGTTGTTTGCCCAGGAAGGTTCTCCTGAGTCAATTAGTACCTGTCCCAACTATCTACGCTGTGAACTTGTTGTTCTCATCCGGGGTTCAAACTCTGGTATTGCTGTATGAGGAGTGTAATCTAGACCAAACAGAAATCGATTGATGGTCTTATCAGAAATGTCAACTTGGATACCACGCACTGGGATTATCGTTTTATTTTTCATATCAGAAATCTTCTCCCCTTTTGGACACTCCCTTCTGAGAATAGCCAAGTAGTTAGCAAAAAATTCTTTTACCATAGTTGGGTAGTAGAATCCTGGGGGCCTGCTGAATGGATGTAATTGATACTCATTGAATTGCCTTTCGATGTATGGATAGTCGGGTAATAAGGTTGTTGCAATCTGATACTCTTCTGCTATCAGCCTCTTCAGATTTTGCATTTGAGTTGGTTTAAGTCCCTGGAAATATATTTCTTTAGCCACCTAAATTCGCCATCGAATGTTCTCCTAAATTTCTGGATCTTTACTTCTAATCACTATTTTTGCATTTGATTCATTTTCCTTTTCTGCTTCTAACTCAGAGTTGGAGGAGTTCTCTTTTCCACCCTCGATGTTTAGGGTTGAGTTGGAACTTTCACTATCCTTCTCCAAATTTTCAGAGTCACCCATGGATGAGCTACCCTTGTCACACCACCAGAAGCCGATAGAACCAATCTTCATCCATATACACTCATACGCATGTCACTCGATACGCATCACTATCACATATAAATATAAGATGCTAATAGCGGAAGTCATGGCATCATGGAAACATGTGATATATACATATAAGAAACTTGGCCGTTAGGTCCACCAAGTCAAAATGGGCATACTTCCCTTACATTCATATTCCCACATACATCTACAAAGCCTCTACAGATACATATACATAACCATCCTAATGTCGGGACAAGTTCCCATTTTATACAACATCACAGTACCAAAACAAATATATACACATGTGACTCGGAAAGCCCCAAACCAACTGGAGCTCACCAAAGATAAGCAAATGATCTGCAACCTACAGTGGAGGTCTACTAGACCCTGTTCCTGCAGCAAGTAAGGTAAGTCCCCCAAGGGACGTCAGTACGAAGAATGTACTGAGTATGTAAGGCTTATAGGAAACTGCATGATGTATATAAGTGCTTCCATGAAATCAAATATAAGAGAATAGTCAGTACAGATAAACCACCGGTCTACATATGTGGAACCATGTACATTACATTCTTTACTTCTTTTGCCTTTACGTTTATTCATCTTTATCGTTCTACCTATGCTAGGATTTTCTATCGCCCCTAGGATGAGATTAACCCATGCTAGGTATTTTAACCCCTGGGATATGATTAACCCATGCTAGGATTTTCTGTCGCCCCTGGGATGTTAGATTAACCCATGCTAGGTATTTTAAACCCTGGGATGCTGTTAACCCATGCTAGTCTTTTATTTTGCCCCTGGGATGTTAGATTAACCCATGCTAGATATTTTAACCCTTGGGATGATGTTAACCCATGTTAGGCTTTTATTTCTCCCCTGGGATGTTACTCAAGAATATACAAACAATTATACATTACTTCCGTTCTTACATTATGAGAGTGATACATTACTTTATTTCTTTACTTCTATGAGATTGATACCGTGGTGGTTGTAAATTATTGGAACTTTGGAACATAACATTATTGGAATTGTGGAATGTAATATTATTGGAACTTTGGAACCATATCCACAATTATGTGACATATGAAATAATAGATGGTCAATGAATAAGGTACATGTGAACAACAATATATATGACAACTCGAAATGAGATACCTTGGAACAATTCGGAAAGGGGATAAGTACAATGACAATGTAACCACTATGTGCTACAGAAGGATACGAAAAGAGCAACCTTACATACCTTATTTTCCCAATATGAATACACAATTCTATATGTAAATACAACAATCCAGCTCCTTCCTTATGTTTCACTCTACAACACAAGTACATAGCGGAGCTCACGTTAATAACTAACTATCTTGCACCCACATAAGACGACAATGAGTTACATGATTGCCCTATAACTTCATTTCACCCTTTACAATACCATTCATGGAATTATCATACCAACAATACCACAACCTTCCATACATTGACCAAGACATCATAAACCAATAGCATGTCATACCAAGTTCATACTTTACACTTCTCCATCAACACAACATCACAATTGCTCCATCAGGTCACCTCAATACACTTCATAACAACATATCGACAACAATCCCACAATTTACACTCATAGAAAAATAACAAGTCAAGGAACATAACCACACCATACATGTTGATATTTCATTCACACCATTCACTTTCATCAAAACCTCAAGTCTCCTTTCAAGTTTAAATCACATAGATGACACATCTTTTAACAAAAAGCAAAAGTGCACTACTTACACTTTTTGACATAACCATCATGATCTACATACTCTCCCATTCATATAATATTTTAATCCATGAAAGTAGACACTTACCAAGGCTTGCAAAGTGATGATCTTGTCCAAAGAAAATGGCTTAGGGTTTGGAAGATATGAGAAATATCTTTTAGAAAATGTCTAGAAAGGCATGTGTGGTTTTTGGAATAAAAATCTGATTTTTGCCTTTATATAGCCCCTTAAGTCATCCTTAGCCAATTCTTGGCATTAAATGCCATGTTTACTTGGTCAAATTGGAAGAATGGGTCATTTTCCCTTTGGGCCATGCATTTTGGCTTCATTTTGGGCCTTAAATTGAGCCCAATTACACATGTTAGCTTAGCCCACCAAATTCAATATATGATCCACCATATATCTCATGTTTAAATAATTCCATAAATGTCAGGACAATATTCACTCACAAAATTCATGTTCGTAGCCTCAATCTCAAAAATAAGAAATTCTAGCCACTCATGGCTTACTTGAACATAATTTGATAAAATACTTGTGACGAAGAATTAACCCCAACTCGGATGCCAAACTCGCTCAAGAGTAGTCCTACTACGATGGAATAATGATACCATAACCCAAGAGTCCTCTTTATAGACTAATAATCGTAGAATAAATTTGGCAAAAAGCACCCCGACACGCTCCCGGGCGCCCTAGGGAAGTAGAAAAATTTCAGCTCTGGGAAAGGTGTACAGGGGCGTCCTGGTATAGCACCTGGAGCGCCCCATACTAAATTTTTGATTTCGACTTTTCTTTGCGGATTTGGTTGGATTCTTCAAGTCCCAACCTTTTGCTTGCCTCTTATCTTTAAAATCCTTTGCTTGGATGTACCTTAAACCTCACTTTTCACCCCACAAATGCTCCACAAAGTCACAAACACCTCCTACGAAGGTCTAATCACATTTACTAGCACAATATCAAATGTTCCATCAATAACAATACAAAATACGTACTTATTGCTCTCGAACCTAGGGTAAACATGGTTCAAGGTTGGAAAGTAGAGTCGGGAAAGTACGGGGTGTTACAACCCTCCTCTTCAGACTTGGACGGTATGGTTCATTTCTTCTCACTATGCCTTATATTTTTATGCAGTGCTTGGTTGTCTTCACCCACGAGTTCAGTTTCATCCCGTAGTCTAGACACTCTAGTGTCCTTGAAATGCTTGGTTGTGGCTCCTCTCCTTCGTTCTTGAAACTTAGGAGGCATGGTACTTGTATGTATGGTGTTAGCACACATGTCAAGAAATAGAATAATTTGCAAAGAGAGTTGAGCATGCTGATATCTCTTGACAGTGGAAGTGGCGGTCCACCACTAGGTTGACTAATTTTAGCTCCTCCCCTAACGATAATATTAGCGGTTCGCCAGTGATTTGGCGATCCGTCAGCCTTTTTCGTCAATACTTATGCAGATTGCCTGATTTTTGGTGACTTGCTGACGTTAACATTGATGGTCCGCCACAATGTTGGCGGTTTTCTATAACCACCATCGAGTCTCAACAGTTCCCAACTTTTGCTAGATACATATATCCTTACACAATTATCATACACATCAATCCAGTTCACCAAAATATAAACTACAATATGGTACAACACATTGTGGGTTGCCTCCTACTAGCGCCTGATTTAACATCGTGGCAAGACTCAGCTATCCTGACTACTCAGACTTCATAAAGATATAACATAGACATCACTCTTACCTCTTCATTGGGACACACATACCGTTTTACTCTTTGGACATTTACCTTGGACACATTTCCTTTATTGTTCTCCAACTCCACCATTTTGGATGGAAATACTTGAGTGACTTTGAAAGGGTCGGGCCATTTTGATTTCAACTTCCCAGGAAATAATTTAAACTTCGAGTTGAAAAGAAACACCATATCCCCCACTTTGAATTCTCTTTTCTCTATCTTTCGATCATGGTATAGCTTCATCTTCTCTTTTTAAAGATCTTCTCTCTCATAATCACGAAGTATGAATTCATCAATTTTATTCAGTTGGTCTAACCTCAATTTCACTACCTCGCTCCAACTTAGATTCAACTTTTTGAGTGCCTATAGGGCTTTGTACTCAAGCTCAACCGATAGGTGACATGCCTTACCGAAAACTAGCTGGTAAGGAGACATCTCTATTAGAGTCTTGAAAGCAGTCCGATAAGCCCACTGAGCATCATTAAGTTTCCTTGACCAGTCTTTTCTAGTTACATTGACTGACTTGGACAAAATTAATTTAATCTCCCTGTTAGACACTTAACATGCCCACTTGTTTGCGGATAATATGGGGTTACAACTTTGTGTTGTTTCACCCCATACTTTGCAAGTATAGCTCTAAACACCTTGTTGCAGAAGTGGAAACCCCCATCGCTTATAATTGTGCGAGGGGTTCCAAACCTAGCAAAGATGTTCTTCTTCAAGAACAAGACCACACTCTTTCCTTCGTTGTCGACCAAAGATACTGCTTCCACCTACTTAGACACATAATCCACAGAAACTAGGATATACTTGTGACCATATGAGCTCACAAAAGGACCTATAAAGTCAATGCCCCAAATGTCAAAAAACTCGACTTCTTGCATTTTGGTTATGGGCATTTCATGACACTTGGATATTGATCCTTGACGTTGGCATTGGCCACAAGTTTTGACCAAGTCATAAGCATCCTTAAAGATGGAAGGCCAGTAATACCCACATTGCGATACTTTCCTCGTAGTACGGTCACCTACATGATGTCCTCCAACAGGAGAAGAATGGTAGGCTCTGAGAATGCTCAACATCTCAACTTCCGGCACACATCACCGGATAATATTATCCTCACACAACTTAAATAGGTAAGGTTCATCCCAAAAGTACTTGGTCACATTATAAAGAAATTTCTTCTTCTGATGAAAACTCAAGTCTTCTGGAATCTCCTCACTCACCACATAATTTGCAAAATTAGCATACCATGAAATCATCCCATGAGACGCTGCCAGTACATGTTCATCAGGAAAGGAGTCATCAATGTCTATCTCTTCTGGTCTTTGGCCTTCATTCTCCAACCTAGATAGGTGGTCTTCTACTTGATTCTCGCAACCTTTCCGATCTTTGACTTCAAAGTCAAACTCTTGAAGCAACAACACCCACTTAATCAGTCATGGTTCGGCATCCTTCTTAGCCATCAAATACCGCAGTGCTAAATGATCTTTGTGAACCACCACTTTGGTGCCAAGTAAGTATGCCCTAAATTTTTTGAATGCATAAACCATAGCAAGAAGCTCTTGCTCAGTCACCGTGTAATTCTTCTGTGCTCCATTCAAAGCTTTGGTGGCATAATATATAGGGTGAAAAAGTTTTTCCCTCTTCTGACCAAGTACAACTCCAAGAGAAACTCCACTTGCATCACACATCCCTTCAAATGGTTGCGACCAATAAGGAGAAATGATGATAGGTGCGGCAACTAACTTCTCCTTGAGATAAAGAAAATGCTTTCAGAAAACTGTCACTGAAATTAAACTTGGCTTCCTTCTCTAAGACTTTGCATAATGGATTTGCAATCTTCGAGAAATCTTTGATGAATCTCCGATAGAACCCTGCATGACCAAGAAAACTACGTACACCCTTCACCGAGATTGGTGGAGGTAGTTTCTAAATTACTTCTATCTTGGCCTGGTCAACTTTAATCCCTTTTACTGAGATCTTATGCCCCCACACAATGCCTTCCTTTACCATGATATAACATTTCTCCCAATTTAGCACCAGGTTGGCCTCTTTGTACCTTTGCAAGCATTACCGAGGTTAGCTAAACAATCTTTAAAATAATCTCATACCACGGAGAAATCATCCATAAAGACCTCCAACGTATCTTCCACCATATCGGAAACTATCGATATCATGCATCGTTGGAAAGTGGCAGGTGCATTGCAGAACCCAAACGACATTCGCTTAAATGCAAAAGTACCATAGGGACATGTAAAGGTTGTTTTCTCTTGATCTTCAGGGGCAATCGATATTTGGTTGTAACCATAATATCCATCCAAAAAGCAATACCAACCTCTTCCAGCTAGTAGATCAGGTAATCCATGAATATCATTAGAAAATGATCCCGCAAAGTCCAAGAGTTTAATTCCTGTAATCAATACATACCCTCCAACCTGTGATGGGTCGAAGAAGAATTAACTCATTCTTTTTATTTGCCACCACAGTCATACCCCCTTTTTGGGTACGAATTGCACGGGACTCACCTATTTACTATCAGAAATAGGGTATACAACACCCGCATCAAGCCACTTAATAATTTATTTCTTAACCACCTCTTGCATTGGTGGGTTAAGTATGCACTGGTGCTCAATGGATGGAATACATTCCTTTTTTAGCTGTATCTTATGCGTTTAAATACCCAGTAGAATGCCAATAATGTCTACTATGGTCCACCCAATAGGTCGCTTATATCTTCGCAATACTGACACAAGGTCTACCACTTGCCATTCAACTAGGTCTGCTGCGATAATCACTGGCAAGGTATTGTTTGCACCCAAAAACACGTATCTCAAATGCCCTGGAAGTTCCTTCAACTCTAACACCGATGACTCTTTTATAGATGGTTTCACTGAAGGTGTAGGCCTATTTTTCAAGTCCAGGTCAAGATTCTTCAGAGCATAGGAATAAGAACCCATACCAGTGAGGACATACACTGTCTCATCATACTTTTCAATACCATCTGCATCAAAATTCATCAATACAACATCTAATATTTCAACCGCAATTTGTTCCTCAATAGGAACCTCCATTTCAGGCTCATCAATGACATCAATAACCAAGACAACATTCATGTCTCTCAGTTGCTTCATCGACTGCCAAATATTGAACTTAACTTCCTCATTATGCAATCGAAATTTAAGCTCATTGCTCTCCATGTCAACTAGGACTCGCCCAATGGCTAAGAAAGGTCTACACAAGATTATGGGCACCTCGTAGTCCACTTCACAATCCACGATCACAAAATTCGCAGGAAATATAAAATTTGCCACTTTCACCAACACATCATAAAGAACACCTTCTAGCCTCTTGACCGAATAGTCAGCCATCAATAGTCGCATTGACGTTGGTTTGGGGGCTCTCAAACCCAACTTCTTATAAATTTCCAATGGCATCAAATTGATGCTTGCGCTGAGATTACATAATGCCTTTGCAAAGCTAATTTCACCAATCGTTCAATGAATAGTGAAGGCACCTGGGTCAGCCTTTTTCTGAACTAATGATCTTGATACTATGGCACTGCAATGATGAATATTGTCATTCGGCTCAAAGCTCATTATTTTCTTCTTGGTTACCAAGTCTTTCATGAACTTGGCATAACCAGGCATCTGTTCAAGAGCTTCTACAAATGGAATATTCACCGATAGCTGCTTTAACATAGATAAAAACTTGGTGAATTTTTCATCTTCCACTTTCTTTTTAGCTCTATGAGGAAATAAAGGAGGTGGTCTCGAAATTTAAGTTTAAGGATTTGTGGCTTTCTCACTCTTCTCCTCATTTAGTAGATCATCCTTTTTATTTCTAAGGATTTTTCGGCATCCACACCTTGTTCATCATCTCTTTCCCGTCTATCTGACCCAATGAGAACATCCTTTTTTCTACTAATATCATCATTCAATTCATCTTCAGAGGCAACATCTTCAACATGTGTTTGGACCACCAGTTGTGGTTCAGGTAAAACTTTACCACTCCTTGTAGTAATAGCCAAGCAAACTCCATCATTCCTTGGATTAGTTACAATGTCACTTGGCAAAGTCCCAGCCTTATGCTGGTTGAATGCTGCAGATAATTATCTCATTTAGAACTCCAACTATTTGATCAAAGTAGAGTGTGAGTCAACTAATTAACCCATGAAATAAAAGTCAGTCTTCACCTCTTTGATACCTGCATTGGTTGACTCAACACTCTTCAACAACTTAGCCATTGTAGCCTCCAAAAAAAGCTTCCCTGAATCATTCACAGCATTTTCCGACCTTGGTTTCCTTGGCCAAACCTCCTTGATTGTTCAAATAATTTACTTCCACCTCAATGTCGGAGTCAGCAGCTCTCCCTTAAGAGCCTACAACTTTCACCTTCTCCATTCCACTAGACAATAAATGTTTAGTCAATAAATCCATCTGTGTCTTCATATGAGCCATATCATGATCACGTTATTCTTCTCTTTGGTGTTGTTCTTCTGACATACCGACTGCATAAGTGTTTCTTGCTATCTCAGAATGACAACAAATGTTTAGTCAATAAATCCATTTGTGTCTTCATATGAGTTATATCCTGATCACGTTCTTCTGCTCTTCGACGTTGTTCTGCCGACATACCGACTGCATAAATGTTACTTGCTACCTTAGAATCCCTGGTATGCCAAGCCATACTAGTTTTTGTCAGTCGGTCAAGTATCTCAGTAGCCTCTACATAAGTACGAGCCATAAAATCTCCTCCTGATGCATTATCTAAAGAGGACTTAGTAACAGAATTCAGTGCTATGTAGAATGTCTGCATCAAGTGCTCATCAGTGAGGTGGTGATTAGGACATTGAGTTAATTTTTTCTTGAACCTCATCTATGTCTCATGCAGTGGTTCATGCTGTAGTTGTCTGAAGTTGTTGGTTTCATCCCATAATTGTAACATCTTGGAAGGTGGAAAGAACCTTTCTAGGAAAGCTCTTTTCAATTGCCTCCAGTGTGTTATAGATGCAGAAGGAAGTTCATTAAGCCACAAGGTTGCCTCCCCAGACAGAGACAAAGAGAACAATCTCAAACGAATAACATTCTGAGATACTCCAGGATTGTCGAATGACTTGTAGATATTGATGAAATTCATCAAGTGCAAGTTAGGATCATCAACAGGTAAACCTCCAAACAATCCCTTTAGAGTCAGCAATTGGATCATAGTGCTGGTGATGTTGAATCTGGTGCCTGGAGCAAGTGGTGGTGGAACAATGACACCAGTAGCTCTAACTCCATCCAAATTTGCATCATTCTCATTATCTAGAGCAACACGCACCACTGGTTGTCGATGTCCTTTGTTCCTTTGTTGAAGAATTTGTTTTCTGGGGCAACATGAATAGCAGTTTGCCCATTAACAGCCTCATCATCACCTAAGTCGTTGTCATCCAAATTCTGTACCCGAACAGGCTGTGCAACATACCCTGGTGCGTGTTATTGTCGTTCATCCATACTTCTTCTCAATGTTCGATTAATCTCAGGATCAAGTGGCAACAATGGTTCTCCTGAATGTCTAGTACTTGGCATGCACCACTATCAGCCTGAAATAACAAAAACCAAATGAAATTAAAATTAGGAAATTGTACTAATTGTCAAATAACGTACATAAAACTTATTTGACCACCGTATTCCTGGTAATGACGCCAAAATTTAATACACCCAAATTAAAACTCTCATTTACAAGAGTGTAAGCGATCGTTGTCAAATATAGAACCCAATGAAGGTTGGGGTCGAGTCCCACAGGGAATAAAGGGTTAAAAAAGTGGTATGCAACTCTTATAACAATCAGTCACCAACTTCTAAGGGATGGGAGTTCTTGATTTAGCAGCAGTGAACAATATTTGAATACCGTGAGCAAAGGCAAAATTTCTAACAAATAACTCAATAGAGAAAAGTAAACCAGGATTCTGTTTACCTAAGTTTCCAATCACCAACGGGTTATGAGAGAAAATAAATTGATATTAAAACACGCAAAAATAAGGCAATTGAATCCATAATTCTGTTTAAATATCTTTCGACCAATTTAAATGAGTCTACACTTCAATTCTCATGAACTCAAAGTATCAATTGTAAACCCAATTCAGACCTCAATGGATTAATCTTGTTCAAGCATTAATCGTTAATTTGGAGGTTGATAGCTCCAAACTTCTGTTATGAACTCCTTTCTTTGAGAGTTAAATTCTTTACCAAGAAATTTAACAAAATACTCTTTCCCAATGTTTACAACCATCAAGAATACGTTAAAGTGAAGGAATTCATAATAATTTCACGCAATCAACACCTATTCACAACCCACAAACCCTAATAGTGATTTTCAACCTTGGATTCCACAACCCTAGTTATGGGTGGTTTAGCCACTCATAGTCAAGAACAAGATAAAAAAATAAATTTTTATCGTAAAAATTATGAAATCCTTACAATGAAAAGTAACCTCCAATAATGTTCAAAACTTAAAGCAAAAGGGCTAAACTCTTTTTCTCCAGAGAAATTCGTAAAAAAATCCTAAGGATAAAAGAAATGTTTATTCCAAACCCTAAATTGGGTATTTATAGGCTCAAAATAATCATGGTTTAAAATTCAAAATAAGTTCTGCCACATCACCGCTGACGGTAACTGCGACAATCCGCCAAGAGTATGACGGTCCGTCGAGGTTACCATCGCAAACCTGTCAAAAACTACACATTCTAGCTAACTGTTGGTGGGCTAGTTGACAGTCCTCCATTCACTTGATGGTCCATTGTACATGTCATCGCCATTTCTTCTTCTTCAGGCTATTCTGGATACTGCTTGGCGGTAATGGTGACGGTCCGCCAAGGTTGTCATTTCCACATCCTAAGCTTGACTCTTTTCTGGTTAAGGCTTGGTGGTATTAGTGATGATCCACCAAGTCTTTGGCGGTCCGCCATGATTACCGTCATAGACCCTTTTCACCTGATTTTCTCATCTCTTGTAGACTTAAGTGTAATTCCTGAAAGTATACACAAAAATCATCAAAAACAACACATGTTTCTTGAAAACTTATAATTATCCTTAGTTGAATATGCTAAATGTGCCGTCATAAGCCAGCACATCAGTCCCGAGGCTTTCAAACTCATTTTGGGCAACTGGGTAGATTTGGTGAAAAATGGAACTATGGGTGTGGGACCCACACTTAGTAGAAATGACCTCAGATGGAAATTTTGATGGCTCTGTTGAGTCTGGAATGTCGAATTTGGTATGGTAGCATAGTTCGTTTGCATGCGCGGGGTTTTGAACACCCCGAGCACCCGATCGAAGTCTAGTTTGGACTTAGCTAAAATCTGGTAGCTGATATCTGGTGTGACCGCTACAGCGGTCAAAGAGCCGCTTTAGAGGCATCGAGCCACTTTAGCAGCCTTGGCTATTTGGCTGAGGTCCACTTTAGCGGTTAAGGTCCGCTTAAGCAAATGTCACTTTAACGGCCTTCGTCTCTCCTTGCCCGACCTCTTTAGTGTCAAGGGCCGTTTTAGCGGTATCCAATTTAGCTGTTAAGTTTCCCCTTTAGTGGCACCTGGGGGCTGTTAAATCCCCTTCTTCACCCGAGTTTCTCTTAATTTCTCAACCCTTTTCCACCTTTTCTTGAGAGCATGAGACATGGTAAAATAAAGGAAAACACCCATTGAAGCGAAGGTAAGTTAGCTCTGCACTCCTTAGTCTTTAATCATCATTTTACCTGTTGAATTCCATCCCATTTCATTGTAAGTTCTTAGAATTAGGGCTTTGTATCCCTATACTTTAAGGGCTTATTTGGGCCCCGAATTGTGCTTCATTTGTGCTCAACTTTTGAGCACACATTCCTTGTCCTTCGAGGGACCTCGTGATGAATTCAATTTTTGGATTCCGTTAGCGGGCCCTACAGGCCCATTTTTGACTCAATTTTGGGCCCAAAGTTTTATATTGCAATATGGGTATAGTATTACTCGTAATGACATGTAGGTTACTATTTTGATAGTGTGGCATTAATTCGGGATGGTGGAGCAAGAACAGATACATTTTGGATGATTCAAGTGTTACAGTTAGACATCGAGGTAGACTTCAGTCTACTTTTCTCTATGAGATTGCGTATAGTATAGATTGCATGCTAGGTAAAGACTACAGGATGAGATTATGGCTAGTATATCTTGACTTAGCCTATTTTAGGGTTCTTGGTGTAGAAATGTGACCCGAACCCTAGCATAAAATACTTGTTATGGCCATAGACTCCTTTTACCCTTGATTATGAGCATGATACCCATAGTTAATGATTCAGGATCCTTTGGTACAAGTTTTACCATTTGACTTAGTGATTCGGGAGGTTGTTTCCCCGATTAGATCCTTGCAGTGACTTTATGCCCTTGATTGTCGTGGTGGCTCGAGTTATGAGGCCTTGTTATATTGGGTATATGTTATTGGGCTCGAGGTCGTGGTTATGATACTAGTTGGACTCTAGGTGAGTTTTACCCTTAGAAAGGGCGTGACTAGTATTTATAGATGCTTAAGCGCTTATGATTGTGTTGTTTGGATACAGGTGATGGCATGCATACTATCTGGCGCATTCATGCTCATTTAGTGGTACAATTCCAACCAAAACCTTGATTTTTCTACTATTTCCAAAAAGGGATTTATTTCCATTTTTCACTTTAAATATGAATTGTTTTATAAAGAGAATCATACCACCTTATTTACTGGATTATGAGCTTTTGGAACTAAAGATGAGGTTTTAGAACTTCGACCGAGGCTGATTTCGGTCCATTATTTATCCACTCATTTTACCACTACTATTTATTTTGGTCGAGGGATATTTCGATCCTTTGTACATGATTATGATGATTTAGTCCCGAGCATGATCTCGAGAAATAGATTTATGGATTTACATCCTTTTAGTCTCAGTTCGAGCCCGTGCATTGATTATATATATATATATATCTTCAGTATTGGACGGAGTCTATGGATTATGATGATTATTGGAAGTCCTGGATCGGGAGTAGACAGTGTATACAAATTTTCCAAATCCCCTAGGAGGGCCCTTCGTCCAAGAGCCGTCGTGCTGGAGAAGGATGGTCGCCATAGGTCCTGCCTTTGCTAACTAGGTGAGCTGGAGGAGGTGTATACACTTGGTATGGTATAGTACTTGGTACATTATGGTACTCAGATCAAGTTTGGTTTGCTATTGGTTTTCTTGCATTCATCCATGTGCATTGCCTATCACCAGTATGTTTGTTTGGCACTTGTACTTATCTGTCTTATGGGGGGCTATATAGGTACAGGTTTTAATTGCTGTTTGCCGAGTATTTTTGTGACCCTTCCGGGCTAATGTGGGTCGGTTTAGGTACTTGTTTTCCCAGACTAGCTGGTTACTTTATTCTTGGCTATTATGGTTAATTCGTGCCAGGTTGGTTGTGGACTGGTACTCGAGATTGGAGGTAAGTTTCTGATACCTTTATCTTTCTCGGTGAGTTATATTATTGTTGGCTTCCCCAGGATTAGTCACCCTTTGGGTAGAGACTTGATAATGCTAGTGTTAGCTCCTTTACTTGGCTATAGACCTCGACATATATTTATATATATATATATATATATATATATATGTATGGTATTACTGTATATCCATCTCTTTCTTGGTCTATCCATGTTGTATATATATCCTTGGCCTTGTATACTATTATATATACACTTACTTCATCTTCATTTGTATATTGGCTAGTGATATACAGTATTATACTTTAGCCCCGGATTACTGTTAGGATGGGATAGAGTATCCTTATAGCTCCATTAGCCCATTATGTTTAGTTGCTTGGATAATTACGTATAGTATGCATCCATGCCTTACATATATTTATGCTTGCATTATTTCTGGAGCTCAGTTGGTAGCTGCCTACTGAGTACCACGTGTTTGGTACTCATACTACACTTCTGCAACCTGTAGGTTATAGTCAGAGTTATCACCGTTAATGTGTGTATCGTGTGGAGCAGCTATGGATCGGAGATTTGGGGTGAGCTCCTGGCGTTTTGGAGTATCCCTACTCTCCCTCATATTGTTAGACTGTTCTCTATGTTGTATCAGAGAGGGCTTGTATATATATGCACTTTCCTATATTTTACTTGAACTCCTATTGTATTAGTAGCTCTTGTACTGGCTCCACCAGGTTTTGGGATTATATTAGCCTTTTTATCATATTTATTCAGTTGTTTTCTTCATTTCTCTTGGTAGTCCATTACTAATTGTTCCGGACTAGGGGTTGGCTTACCTACTGGTGGGTTATAGTAGGAGCCATCATGACCTGAGAAATCGGGTTGTGACATAAGTGACCCCTGCCAAGCTGGCAGGCCACCGCTAAAGCGGTATCCAAGCCGCCTAAGCAGCTGCACCAATAACTTGGCATCAACAATTTTTGCTAAGTTTAAACGGACTCCAATCGGGTGCTCGGGATTCGTTTGGAATCTCGTGAATGCAAACAAACTATGCTACCCCACCAAATTAGAAATTTCAGACTCACTGGAACCATCAAAATTTCCATCAAAGGTCATTTCGACAAAAAGTGTGTCCCACACCCAAGGTTTCGGGTTTTACCAAAATCCACCCAATAGCCCAAAACGAGTCCGGAAGCCTTGGGACCAGGACCAAGGGTCCCCTAATCCTAAAATCGACATTTCGGAGCTAAAGAAACCGTCAGAATTATCCTCCAAGGACGTTTACCTAAAGTTTTGGCCCGAGACCATTTTCTCAACTTCAAAAACTTCAAAACAGGGAAATGACTATAAAAACCAAATGAACTGCCCGGTAACCAAACTGTCAGTCCCAGCAAGTCATAAATGACTTGGGGCAGCTATAGGAACGCTCCAAATGTAGAAAAAGCACGAAAAGGCAAAAAATGACCTGAAGAGTCATACACATATACATTCAAAGAAATCTGATAAGCATTACCTATAATATTTTTATCCATGGTAGGTACATCGTGACAAAAAATAGATATAATATAAATGATAAATAACAGTAAAATAATTTAAAATCAAAATTAAGCATAAGATTATAGGATGTGAAATTTTTTGAGATTATAGAATCTAACCATTTCTACTGAATTTGTATAGTTTCTAATTTAATTCGAAACATGAAATGATGCTATTATTATTATCATGTTATGGCAGTATTCATCTCACATGATGATATTCTAAAACTAAATTTATAAAATATTATGTATATACAAAACAAAAGCTAAATAGACCAAGCAAGTGGTCAAAATTATAGGTACCGAAATTAGTATTTGAGCGAATGCAGAAATCGAGATCCAAGC
This sequence comes from Capsicum rhomboideum, assembly GCA_031232105.1. Classification (NCBI taxonomy): domain Eukaryota; kingdom Viridiplantae; phylum Streptophyta; class Magnoliopsida; order Solanales; family Solanaceae; genus Capsicum; species Capsicum rhomboideum. Next base: position 43,681,301 of record CP124708.1, on the reverse strand, counting down.
AAATAAATTGAACAATCACCAAAAAAATAATCTATGAGCAAATAAATGTAAAATTATTCTGATGAAAAGGAAACGAATAAAAACAAAAGAATTTTCAATTCAAAATGACATCAAAGAGGAATAAGAAGAACTAATCGTTCCTACAAATTTTTATATATAAAAAGACATCAAAATAAAAAAAAAGAAAAAGAAAACAAAGAACAGAAACCGACCTCTGCTTCAATTTTTTTTCTTTCTTTGCAAATTTTAGGAATACTTCTCAAACTTAAGTGAAGATATTAAAAATGGAACGTGTCTAACATGGGGAAAACCTTTAACAATTTTAGTTGGTTTATAGATGTGAAAGTTATAAAAATATTAGTAATAAAGTTATATTAGGTGTCGATAACTTTTCAATTTAAAATAGAATAGAGTAACTTTTAATAGGGAAAGTACATTCATGTTTTATAACTAAGTATCCTCTTACATAAAATGTCTCCCTAACTAATTATATAAAATATTCCCTTTCGTAGTTTTAGTCATTCATTTCCCTTTTTAATTCTTTTTTTTTTATTTCTCTACTTCTTTTATTGTATTTTATTTTTTTTCTCGTTTCCTTTTTTCTTTTTTAATTTTATGCTTCTTTGTTCATTTATTTTTTTCGTAAAATTATTCTATTCTTTATTTTCTTTTTACACCATAATCTAATTCACACTCATTTTTATTTTATATACACATTTTCTTCTACTTTTTTTCTTTCTTTTCTTTTCTTTTTCTTTTTTCTCATTTATTTCTTTATTCATCTATTTTTTTCTTTTTTCCTTCTTTTATTTTTCTCTTTTTTTCTTTATTGGTTCCTTTTATTTTTGCGTTTTTTATTTTTTCTTTATTTTTTAATTTCTTTATTTCTTGTTCCTTTCTTCCTTATTCTTTTATTTTTTTTCTCTACTTTTTTTTTTCCTTTTTTTCGTGCTTTATTTTTCTCTTTTTTTCCTTTATTGGTTCCTTTTATTTTTATATTATTTATTTATTATTTTCTCTTTGCTTTTTGATTGCATTATTTCTTGTTCCTTTCTTTTTCTTTTTTCCTTTTTTTTTTTCTTTATTATTTACTTTTTTCTCCTTTTTCATTCATTTTTTTTATCAAATTATAATATTCTTTATTTTTTCACCACAAGCTAATTTCATATTTTTGATCTTTTTTTATTTTATTTGTTTTTCTTTTATAATTTTATTTGATTCTCTTTTCTTTTTTTTCTTTTTAATTTTTTCATTTACCATCACAGTATATCTACATACTGTCATGGTATCATTAATGTCTGCTTCAATTCTTAGTGAGACTTCCATAATACCATCACAATATATATATATATATATCGTCATGGTATTATTGATGTCTGCTCCAATCCTTCAATTAGACCTCCATGATACCATCACAGTACATATATACAGACATTGTATCATTGGATTTGCTTCAGTCCTTAATGATTCCGTCATAATATATTTATATATTGTCATGGTATCATTGATGTCTGCTTCAATCCTTCATTGAGACCTCTATGATACCATCATAGTATATCTATATACTGTCATGGTATCATTGGTGTGTGCTTCAATCCTTCAGTGAGATCTCAATGATACCATGACACTATATCTATATACTGTCATGGTATAATTGGATTTGCTTCAATCTGTAATGATACCATCACAGTATATCTATATACTGTCATGGTATTATTGATGTCTGTTTCAATCCTTTAGTGAGACCTCCATGATACCATCACAATATATCTATATACTGTCATGTATCATTGATGTCTGCTTCAATCCTTCAGTGAAACCTCAATGATACCATCATAATATATCTATATATTATCATGGTATTATTAGATTTGCTTCAGTCCGTAATGATGCCATCATAGTATATCTATATATTGTGATGGTATCATTGATTTCTGCTTCAATCCTTCAGTCAGACCTTAGTGATACCATCACAATATATATATATATATATATATATATATATCATTAGGATTTGCTTTAGTCCATAATGATACCATCACAGGATATTTGTATACTGTCATAGTATTATTGATGTTTGTTTCAATCCTTCAATTAGACTTCAATGATACCATGACAGTATATCTATATACTATCATGGTATCATTGGTGTTTGCTTCAGTCCGTAATGATACTATTACAATATATCTATATAATGTCGTGGTATTATTGATATCTTCTTCAATCCTTTTGTGAGACTTCCATGATACCATCACAATATATCTATATACTGACATGGTATCGTGAAGAATTACTTTAGTTTTTCAATAAGACATTTTTCATTCCTCCATGTTACCATCGTAGTATATAGACATACTATGATAGTATCATGAAGGACTGCTCCAGTCATTCAATGACACACTCTTCAATCATTCTTAATTATTTATATTATAATTTATTTATTTTCTTATATTTTTATCTGTCTAAAAATAGTTAAGATAATATCTTTATTTTTATAAAACTAAGCTAGTGAATTTTAATATTTTATTGATTTATTTCTTATTATAATATTATTATTTTTTAATTTTATTTTTATTAATCTAAAAATATTCACTTAATATTTTAATTTTTGTATTTTATTTTTATTTTTAATATGAAAAAGAAGGCCTAGAAAGGGACAAAGAAATTAAAAGAAAGTAAGAGCAACAATCAATGCTTTAAAAGAAAGTAGGGACACTCTTCTTTTGAAACGAAATGAAAATTAAGATTAAAATAAAGGGAAAGTACATCTATATCCAATAGGAGCAAATTATTTATAATTAAATATCCCTTTACATAAAATGTCCTCTAATTAATTATATAAAATGGCCTCGTCCCTTATAGCTTTAATTATTTATCTTCATTTTAATTCTTTTCCTTTTTCTTTCTCTATTTCTTTACTTTTTTTCTGTTTTTTTTCACATTTCCTTTTTTCTGTTTTTTTTCTTTTTATGCTTCTTTGTTCAGTTATTTTTTTGGTAAAATTATTTTATTCCTTTTTTTACATTATAATCTAATTCACACTCAATTTTTATTTTATATACTCCTTTTCTTCTTTTTTTTTTCTTTTTTCTCATTTTTTTGTTTATTCAATTTTTTTTCTACTTTTTTCTGCTTTTATTTTTCTTTTTTTTTATTTATTGGTTCCTTTTATTTTTCAATCTCTTTATTTCTTGATCATTTTCTTTTCTTTTTCCCCTTTTTGGTTTATTTCTTTATTCTTTGATTTTGTTTTCTTTACTTCTTCTTTTTTTAGCTTTTATTTTTCTCTTTTTTCCATTTATTTTTGTGTTTTTTATTGTTTATTTTCTCTTTTTTTAATTTTTTTTAGTTCTTGTTCCTTTTCTTTCTCCATTTATTTCTTTATTCTTTATTTTTTTCTCCTTTTTTCATTCATTTTTTCCTCAAATTATAATATTTTTTATTTTTTCACCACAGAAAAATTTCATATTTTCAGTCCTTTTTTATTTTATTTATTTTTTTCTTTTGTAATTTTATTTAATTCTCTTTTCTTTTTTCTTTTTATTTTTTTCATTTGTTTCAGTCCATAATGATACTATCACAGTATATTTATATGCTGTCATGGTATCATTGATGTCTGCTTCAATCCTTCAGTCAGACCTCCTTAATACCATCACAGTATATATATACTATCATGGTATCATTGGGTTTGCTTCAGTTCATAATTATACCATCACAGTATATCTATATACTATCATGGTATCATTGATGTATGCTTCATTATTCAGTAAGACCTACATGATACCATCACAATATATTTGTATACCGCCATGGTATCATTGATGTCTGCTTCAATCATTCAGTCAGACCTCCATGATATCATAATAGTATATATATATATATATATATATATATATATATAATGATATCATTGAGATTTTCTTCTGTCTATAATGATATCATCACAATATATGTATATATTATCATGGTGTCATTAATGTCTGCTTCAATCCTTCAGTGAGATCTCCATGATACTATCACAATATATCTATATACTGACTTGATATCATTGAGATGTGCTTCAATCTTTAGTGGGACCTCAATGATACCATCATAGTATATCTATATACCGTCATGGTATCATTAATGTCTGCTTCAATCCTTCAGTCATACCACCATGATACCATCACAGTATATGTATATACTGACATGGTATCATTGATGTTTGCTTCAGTCCGTGATGATACCATAGCAGTATGTCTATATACTGTCATGGTATCATTGATGACTGCTTCAATCCTTCAGTGAAATCTCCATGATACCATGACAATTTATAGATATATTGTCATGGTATCATTGATATTTGCTTCAATCCTTCAGTTAGACCTCCATGGTTCCATCACAGTATATATATACTAACATGGTATCATTGAGGTTTGCTTCAGTCCGTGATGATACCATAACAGTATATCTATATACTGTCATGGTATCATTGATGTTTACTTCAATCCTTCAATCTCCTTGATACCATCACAGTATGTCCATATACTGTCATGGTATCATTGAGGTCTTCTTCACTAAGTAATGATACTATCACAATATATTCATATACTGTGATGGTATCAAAGAGGATTGCTATAGTCCTTCAATGAGACACTCCTCAGTATTTCACTATTGTATATCTATCTACTAGCATGGTGTGATCCTTCTACGAGACATTTCTCAATCCTCTAAGATATTATTACAATATATCTATATACTGACATAGTATCATGGAGATCTGCTTTAATCCTTCAAGAAGACACTCTTCAGTCCTCACTGATACGATCATAACATATAAATATATTGTGATGATATCATGGAGGACTACTCTAGTCCTTCAATTAGACAATCTTCAGTGATTCTTAATTATTTATTATTGTAGTTTATTTATAATTTCTTTTATATTTTTATTACTCTAAATATAATTAGATAATATCTTTGTATTCTATTTTATCTTTAAAAGAAATAAATAAAAAAGAAGATAATCTAACCAAAATTTTAAAAACATAAAAGACATGTTCATTTTATAATTCAATTTTTATATCAATTTTAGCAAGTTTTACTTGTACATAAAATATAAAAAACAGAGAAATATTTTAGATATAAATTTTATCTACATTTGAAAAATAAAACAATATAAAAAAATGTTTCTATGAATTTGAAATTTAACATCTAAACTAATGATTTTAGTCTTATTATTTTTAATTACCTCATATTGTAGTCTATATTAAGCTTTTCTGTATTTTATTATTTGAAAAATGATTAACTAATATTTTTCTTTTTGTATGTTATTGTTATCTTGTTTTTTAAAAAAAAAAAAGAAAAAGAAAAAGAAAAAAAAAGAGACAAAATAGAAATAAAAACAAAAAAAATAAAAGAATAAAGATTAACTAGCAATGAACACACACATGACACAAGGCAGCTAGCAAAGAAGTAGAGTGGCCATCATGGGAAATATTCCGCCGCCGAAGAATTATATGAAGGCTTAAACCAAAATGGGTATCTCGAGTAATATCTTTTATGCGCCGGAGTCTTAACAAAATTAGTATGGACGGGGTAGTCTCGCGTAATTAGTTTCATTTTAGAAGGTATTTTGTATACTTTTTCCTAAAAAAATAAAAGGGGAGCCGCAATTTAGACGGAGCAGAGTCGCAATTTAAGTGCCTCAATTTCGGGTAAATATCATCATGCGAGTGGGTATTTTAGGAGTTAGTATAGAAAGGGATATTTGAGTGTAAATATTTTTATTTTTTTGTCTGTTTAGTGTACTTTTTTCTTTTTAATATATAGATGTATAGGTTTTCTATAAAACAAATAAGGATATTAATTTATTTTTAAGTATCATATTTTAAAATTAATTAATCCTTAATTCAAAATTTAAATCATTCATTTTTTTGTTTTTTTATAAAAAGATAATTCTAATCTGTAATGATCTTTCCGGTCATTTTTCTCATTTTCGTGCGTTCTCGGTGTTTAGAGCTTTTCTATAACTGCCCCAAGTTATTTATGACTTGCTGGGACTGACAGTTCGGTTTTCGGGCAGTTCGTTTGAGAATATTATTTAGACCGAGCACGTTGTAAAATATTAAATTATATTTGAATTTGGTAAAAAGACAGTTAATTGCCTTTCGAAAATATTTTTGATATTTATAAAATTCTTTAGTTATGATATATCTATACTACTTTATAATAGTTTTATAACCTATTAATAATTTAAGCGGAGATAGTGTAAATATGTTAAAATAATATTTTTATTTTATAGAGGTTTTGTTAGAAATAATTTTCTATTAATTATGGTATATTCAAATTATGATATTTATTTTACCACGAACCTACGCAGTACCCGAACACATATGAAAATGTGATAAATAATTAATGTGAGGACACCTCCACTCCACGTGGAAATGGAGGGGGTGTCCAGCAAACACTATTAATGACTAACATTGCTACTTACACTCTGTTTGGTTGATGGTTTCCCATGGTTTCATAATGTACGGTACTGTATGGTATGGTATTGTACTGTACAGTATAGTATGATACAATGTTTGGATGGATTGTATGGTTTGCTGCTGTTTAATAACAGTTTTATTGTTTGGTTTGATGGTATGGTACTGTATCATAACTGATAAATTTACTAAAATGCCCTTAATTATAATAAATGTTAAATTTATCAATAATTACTAATAAATTAATTGAAAATAATTTTCTTTCTGCTAATTTGTCACAAATATGCCTTGTAAATATATTAAGTTGTTAAACTCATAGAAATTCTAACAAAATTAATAAAAAAAAAATATGTCAAAATAAATGTACTCATATTCAGCATCTAAAGAATTGTTTATCCTCTGGACATGATGTCCCATTTTCACCATGTAAGGTTAAAATTGGAGATGATTGATAATCAAAAGTATACATTGTCTTCATTGTAGCATTATATATACGCATTATATAATATAGTGTGTAAGCATGTGGTACTAGTTATTCAGTTTGTTTACTTTTAGAGGAGAATATAAGTGCACATGAATGTGATATTTGCATAGAATGTGCAAAGATTTACAGGTGACAAGTCACCAAAGACAATGATGTAAAAAAAAAAAAACTTTGCCACTGCAATCATCACATCATTAAATATAAGGAAGCATCCCAATGCAAAGAATAAAGATAGAATGTTGGAATTTGATAACTAGAGAACAAGAGATGGATAATAATTCTTCAAATTGTGATAAAATCTTGAGCAAATACCTCTCAAGCCTCAGAGTACAAAAACTAATGTCATAACAAAAATCAAAAGCTACTGGAAGCATGTAGTCTTGAAACTCCTCAGGACATTCAACATTTTTTCAATCTAAACAACATCCACCAGAAATATAAATAAGATTATTCATATTGTTCATAAAACCAAAAGTATTTAAAAGTTAAATAAAATTATCCTAAACTTAATTGTGTTCTGACATCATATCTAATAAAAGAAGTCTCCGTTGTTCCTTTGGACATCCTATCACAGTGCGACAGGCATTTGCATTTTGACAGAGAAATATATAAGCCTTTGTATTTGTACGGGATTCCAGATTCATCTCATGCACCATTTGCCATATCTCGCTCTCAGGAATAGGTGGCATGGATGAAAGTTGGTTAATAGCACTAGCCAAGTTGTCCATTCCACCTCTCAACATGTCAGCCATACCTCCCATATGATCATGTTTGGACTTTTTGTTTCTGCTATGAGTTGAGGTTTGAGTTGATGCCTGAGTTGGAGCTTCTGGATAGATATTTGATGTGGGTACGTCACTAGCTGGTTGACTTTCTTCATTCTCTTCATGTTCCTCCATATTTTCCAAGGAGGCGGTATTCATATAAATCATCTCATCTAACTCATCAATGGTCAATGAATCAACACTTGATTTTTTTTCAGATTATTATGAGCATTTCTTTTTAACATATCTGAGCCAGTCTCAGCATGTTTTCCAGTAGCTCTATCCTTTCCATATAGCATCAATAGCTTTTCATAATTTCGAAATGACTTGTTCTTGAAGTCAGCAGCTTAAGGCTTAGCCTGTATACAATAAGTGTGAAACATTACAAACATATAAGCAATGACACAAAATCAATTAGTAAATATTAGAATTCAGAAATAACAAAGATGCACTTCACTTAGGATTTTGGATTTTTAGCACAACATAATCTTTTAATCTTTTAAGTGACCTAGAATTATTTCCATCACCCACTGCCCCCTGTTTCTTCAAAACAACGAATTGCAGTATATAAGCTACTATTCCCTCCATTTCTAATTAGTTGTCGGTCTTACTAAAAATAGATGTTCTTTAATACTTGTCATTTCACAAAATTAATGCATAATTAGTTGTTTGTTTTCACTTTTACCCTTAGTAATAAATATGGAGAAATATTAGTATAATGCAAAAAAGAGAAGCATTAAATAAAGATGAGTAATAAATAAGGATAATATAGTCAAATTATCTTCTAGTTAATGTTTTTCTTAAGAGATGTATAACTTAAAAGGTGACAAGTAAATAAAAACGGAGGAACCACCAACTACCGTATGTTACTGAAAGAATATAAACAAGTCCTAGTTGATCCATTAGTAAAATACATAGAAGTCCACATGCATGTTAGGAGCTTTAATTTTATGTGGTTGGAAGCATGCTATCAGGAAAGCTTAATTTGTAAGACATATATCGACTATAAGTTATTCTTCAAATGAGGTAATTAGGATACAACTGCAACTACCGGTTATTCATTAGAATTTCATGTTGTATCTCACTAGAATCTAGACCATGTGTCCTTACACAATTAGATGGCATTAGTGTATATAGAATTTCAAGAAGTAACACACCTAATCAATTCAAACTCACCATAACATGCAACACAGATTCAGTTATGGCTTTAAATATAACATAGTTGGAAAAAGCTCCAAAAAAGTGACCCTTTTTTTTAACTAGTATAAAATAAGAACAAAATTAATAAACATAAATTTACCTGAATTAATTGATGCCATACTTCAGGTTCAGCATTCTACTTATTCGTGATGGGATCCCATGCAAATCTGCTTATTCCCGATTGATGAAATATGTCATAGTACTTGGTGAATTGCCTTTTGATTGCTTTCATCCGATTGTGAATTTTCTCCTTATTTATAACTTTATCAGAAAATTTCGTACGTAGCTCCACCACAATATTATCCATTGCATGTGCAGTAAAAGTTCCTCCAACCCTATGTCCAAGTGCATTCTCATGACAATATGCGTCGATTAATATGTCATCCATTGCATTAGTCCAAATACATACAGAGTTATCTGAAATATTTAGATCACTTGAGGAGAATTCCTTTGCCTTTTTCGCCATATCAACAACTATAGAATAAAGATAAATCCATAAGATTTAAAACAAGAAAATGTTGTCATATATAAATATTGATAAAAGTTATAATATAAAGTAATTGCATTACACATAATGTTTATAACAAAAATAATAGAATCCTGAAATTACTTTTAAATAACATCAAATAAAAAAATGTAACATAAATAATCACTTGAGTTTTTACCTAAAAAATTAATCTTGATAATTAGTCCACATGGCAGCTGCTATGCCATCTCGAATTAACTCTCCTCTTCTAAATTCTTCATTACTCTCCCTAGAATTTGGAAGTTCTTCATGCACAGTGTTATCATTCATTAGCTCTGCATCAACTTGGTCGAGTAACTCATCATTTGGATCTAAACCTCTTAAGTAGTTGTGCAAAATACAACATGCAAATATAATAAGCTTTTGGGTTTCAATACCATATGATGATTCTGTTGAACTAGAAATTATAGGAAATCTCTTTTTAAGAACTCCAAATGCTCTTTCGATAGCATTACGCAAAGAAGCGTGTCGCAAATTAAATAATTCACGAGAATTTTGGGGTGGATTTCTCGAATACTCTTTCAAGTGATATCGCTCTCCCAGATAAGGTGTAATAGCCCACTTCTCAACATGAGTCCAGCATCAACAAGGTAGAATTTTCCTAAACATAACAAAGTAAAAGATTCAATTATATATTTATCATATATACCTAAGTCTAGATTTATATATATAATATTTACCTTCTGGAATTTTTAGTGGGTCTTGACTATTTAGTGCTTCTTTCATGATTCTTGAATCAGACGCTGTACCTTCCCACCCAGCTAACACATATGTGAATTTTAAATCAAATGTACATGCAGCTAGTACATTTTGTGTTGGATAATCTTTCCTCCCACGATATTTCGGTGCTTCACGTTGTGAAACTTTAACACATATATGTGTTCCATCAATTGCACCAATACAATCTTGATATTATTACCATCAATTAACAATGTAAACATTTTCGATATTAGCTTAAATTTAAAAAATGTTATAATTGGATTTACCTTAAAATATAGGTAGAATCGTTGATTGCTAGCAATTTCAGAAGGAACATGGGAGCCATCAGGTTGTTTAATAAAATTTTCATATAACCCCAAGATAGCTTGTAGGACTACATGAAAATGTCGACTGACCGAATCTCCAGATCGTCGAAAGATGAAACATAACTCGCGGTTTGTCACATTATGTGCTAGCAAGTAAAGTGTCTTTGTAACTTGTTCTTCAACTGTAACTCGAAGTGTTGGTCTAAGACCTCCTTGTCTAAATAAAATCTCACATAGACCAGTAAAATATGAAGGAGTCATTCTTAATAAATTACGACAAAGTTCAGATAGATGACTCAATAATTCATCTCTAACTCGCTCTCTTTCAAGCCGTATGTCATGTGTGATTGTACGTTGATCATTTTCAATTTCACATGCATAAGTCCAAAACCAAATAACTACTAGAAGAGCAGCATATGAAGCTAATGAGCTCACTTGTCCCAATATGTGACTCATATTTTGGTTATTCTGGTCAACCATCTATAATAAAATTAAGGGAGATTAAACTAAGGTATATATAAAATAAATTTGAATAAAAAATTAGGTACGAAATTATATATTTATAAACTAATAATACTTGCAAACTGTTAGTAAATGACATGCAAATGTAAAACACACATCAAACGTTTAATGCATTTAGTATATAGAAGGTATATGCAAGATGAGAGGCCAAGCTTTTATATTGTAATCAGTAGGTCATTCAAATGATGACCCATTACCAAACCTTTAGGCATATTAAATCTCTTCAATTGAACTAAGGTGCCACTTGGATATAACATTAAAGAATCAATTATTTGACACAAATGTTAGGTTGTCAGGCCCCAAAAATTTACTGACAAATCAATGTTCATGCATGTTGTTGATTCTATGATGCAACATAAGAAAGGAAGACCGGTGCACTAAAAGTCCGGAGAGTATTGTTAGACATCTATTTTTAATATAGTGCACAAGTAAAGATGGACGATGGAGTAGTTCTTTATATAATCCTTACCCTAATGGACTTCATTTTTTAAAGGTTGTAAAGAGTAAACTGAAGTACTTTATCACATAAAGACTTCATCTATTTGGTGAATGAATTAATTTTCTCATCCAAAAATAATGGCCACATTAAGTGGGAGAGAAAAATGATTAATATCCTTCAGCTTATATGTTAGTGCTAATTCATATCCGTCTATCCTGGTAAGCAATCTAAATGCAACTAAAGCACAATTACTTTGATGTGGATACAAAAACAACCAACACGACTCAATAATTTAATGACATACCAAAGAGATATGGTAGAAAGGTGAGCCTAACATGCTAATCGCAATTATAAGATATAGTTGTATTTATAGACTGTGTGAACTGTCAGGGGCATGTCAAAATTTGACCTATAACTCCAATTGCCAGCACAGACTGATCTCTTGACAAAGCAATATGGGCAGAAGCTTGCTGCTGGCTTCTTGTTCAAGCAAATCAATTGTTCAGTGTCAATAACCCTCTTCCTAGATCATTCGTAGAAGTACAATAAAACCCATCCCATATTAAGACCTGCGGCATGCATCATGCATCTATATATGCACAACACAAACTATCAAAGTAGTGTATTTATTATCAAAAGACATCTAAAAAATGATCCAAACACACTAACTTTGTCATTAATTTTTCTAACAGTGGGTATCATCTCTTCACGCTTTATGTGTTTTTTTAATAACTTAAAACTAACTATCAGAATTGCAGACAAGAGATCTTACCTAAGCAGAAAAATAAACTTAAAGAAAATTTTAGGCAGAAAAAATAAAACAAAAAAGCAAGCAAATTTATAAGTTCAAAACTCACAGAAGGAGCTAGAAGAAAAAAGAAAACGAGGGAACAAAAAAATCAAACCTACATGAAGAGATTGAATGTAGAAGAGAACGACTGAAAGCAACAGAGAAACGACTGAAAGCAACAAAGAAATGACTGAAAGCTATTAGGGTTGAGTGGAGTTAAATAATATAGGGAAGGGTAAAATAGGATTATGAAAGATTCAGTAAGGCATAATTGGAAAAATAAATTAGGTAACCATGGGATACCACCAAATCGGTGGTTCAAAAAATTAAGGGTTTTCATGGTTACCTAACCATCGAATCAAACCATACCATACCATGTATTTCAAAAAACAATCAAAACAAACATGGTACTCTTACTAACCATACCATGAGAAACCACCATCCAAACAGAGTGTTAATAAACAAGTGTTAACAACCTTGCCTTTTAATATATTAAAGTCACCCACTACTTTCTGTTACTATTCAAAAGTGACAATTGTTTTTGTTAACTTATAAATGTTCATCGTGTAGGAGTTCATTAGTGAAACTATTTCTTAGACAGTAAATGTTTTTATACCCTCTCTCTCTCTCTATATATATATATATTACTACTCATTCACACTACGAGGGTTTTGGTGGACGAGTAATCATTGTTATTACGGTAAGTTTCATCGTTTTTACGGTACGTTTTCTTATTTTTACGGTAATTTTCATTTATGATGGTATATTTTGGGATTGGTGTTGATTTTTGAGCTATATTTTGAGCTCAAATAGAGCGGTGATAGTTGTGACTATTGGTCACGGGGTGATTTGGGATGTTGTGACGGTTTTGGTTTTGCGATTTCGCAAGCAGGCCCCACATGGGATTTTCGGACATTTTTCGAACTAATGCAATATGGGTATCAATAGTCATGTTTTTACATGTAGTTTATTATTTTGGTAGCTTGGCAGCAGTCAGAGGCCTCTCGGAAGGGGAAGGGTCCTTTTTAACTGGCTTTGGCAGGTTTGCGGCAGGCGTCCAGGTAGGCTAGGTTTACATTCCTTTACACTTAGACTGGGCTTATGTGTGATATATGTATACTATGGTGCTGGTATTGTGGGCTGGTATTATAGACTTGGTGGTGGTGGTTTGCTGTGATTTAGGCCTTCTAGTCCGGATAGGGCTATTCGGATATATTCCAGGCCCATTATCCTCATGGTACATCACAGATGACCTATTTGGGGTCGGATAGTATTGTTGTTGTTGTTGCTAGTCTGGGAATGTTATTGTTGGACCTTAGTCTAGGCTTAGAAAGACTTATCCCAGACTTAGACAAGTATAACCAGACTTGGTTTTCGGGACCCGGTAGCAGGCCCCGTTACCCTTTTTTGTCGACTTGTCGGAACCTTGACATCTTTGGGCTTAGATAAGCCCTATATGAATATTAGGGTTGTGACAGGATTGAGTCACCCCGATTATACCCGGTTGATTAGTTTAGCTTTGTTCGTCCTTGATAGCACCGTATTTGATCGGAGTCGGCTAGTTTGACTTAGAACGCTGACCCGCCTTTCCATGACTTGTAATGTATACCCAGACTTGTATATACATATTGTTATAGTAGGTAGTTGACCTAGAAGGACCCCGAGATCGACTTGTAGCATGTGGTGGAATTAGCTTCTGTACTTATATACTAGTATTGACCTAGGGACTAGGGCGTTTCCCGTTTATTTGATATAATATGACATTTGATTCTGTTCTAGTTACCGGCTACTGATTCAGGTATGATGATTTTGGTTATTGACTATTGGGTGTTCCGGTTTGATTCCAGCCCCAGATTGTGGTACAGTATGAGTTCCGATTCGAGTCCGACCACTGATTAGTATGAGTTCCGGTTCGAGTCCGACATCTGGTTATGATATGATTGGTTACTGATTATTATGAGTTCCGGTTTGATTCCGGCCACTGATTATTATGAGTTTCGATTCGAGTTCGGCATCTGGTTATGATATGATTGGAGAGTTTTGGTACTGGGTACCGTGGTTACTGGATACCGATACAGCTTCGAGACACTGGTGACTATGCATTTACTTTTCTTGTGTGTCCTGCTGGTTTATGGGGGCTAGAATGGGTTATTGTTTTCTTCCGTGTGCCTATCGGGTTTATGGGGGCCCAGATAGGTTATGTTTGACTTGTGTGTTTACTTACGCATTTATTTAATCAGTTATTAGGTATCGCATTTATTTATTTCCTAAGCATATCTACACGCCTCGGCAGTTACTTATGTATTTATTACTTATACCCCAGACTTATCATGCACCCTCGCATTTTAGCTTACTTATATTATATTGAGCTCAGTCGGCCGATGATGCCTACTGAGTACCCGTTGCCCCGGTACTCATACTGTACTTTTGCATCTTTTTCCCCGATGCAGATCCAGGCACTAGCCGACGGTTTTGACGTGACTCTCTTCTCAGCACTGACTCCGGAGCAGGGTGAGCTTACTGACGTCTGAGGCAGATCCTACTCCATCTCTACTGTATAGTCTTTTGCTCTCGAGACTGTATTACTTGTTGTATATATTTGGTTTCTGTCTTGTATTTTGGACATGTCTAGTAGTGGCTCTTGTACAGACCTCACCAGGTCTTGGGAGGGGTTCTTGACTTTTATACATATTGTCCTCTTCCTTCTCAGTCTCGGTATGAGTATATTTTGGTTCTGTTTGTTTTTATAGTTCTAGCATGCTTATTAATATGGTTACTTCCATCTTTTCTCTGTTTCTGAGATTCCGCCCGTTAGCCCGTCGCTTGTCTCTTCGGGCTAGGGTTTGGCTTGCCTATTGGTGGGTTACGGTAGGCGCCATCATGACTCAAATATTGGGTCGTGACATAATCTGAAAATAAGGGATATATATATATATATATATATATAAGAATATTTAAAAAGTTAAATAGTTTGATAGAATAGGATAAGTTAGACAATAAGATTCCAATAAGATAGACAACCATTTTATGCTTTTCTGATTTTAGCGTGGTAATTAATACCACTAATATGTAAATTTCTTTTTTTTTTAAAAATATTTATGGATTATTATTATTATTATTATTATTATTATTATTATTATTATTATTATTATTATTATTATGAAGTAGTTAGAGTTTATTTAGGAATCTTCAACTATGGGTTCCTAGTTTTAAGATAATGAAATTATTTTTTTCTTTTAAAAGCTTAATATTTTTAAATTTAAATATTTTAATCCTTTAATTATTATTATTATTATTGTTACTGTTATTATTATTACCACTACTACTACTGCTACGATTTTTTTTAAAAAAAATTAAAAGTACTACTAATACGTGTGTAATACTACAACTACTGTTGTTGTTGTTGTTGTTATTATTATTATTTATATTAATATATTATCCTTTATTTAATTATTATTATTATTATTATTATTATTATTATTACTACTACTACTACTTTTTTTAAATTAAAGCTAGGCCAAAAAGCCATTTATTAATAAAATTGAAAAATTTGTACATCACAAAGGCCCATCCTAATAGGCCCAATAAGACCAGATCCGAATAGAGGCCAAAACCAAAAATATCTAGTCTAAATAAAAGCTCAAAAGGAAAGCAAGAAAAAGGAAAGTAAAGCAATATTCTAGACCATTCCTTCAGCCAAAACAACGATATCAACAAGATTGAGAGAGCAGCAAAAGAAATTGTCTATTCCTTGTATTTGATAAACCAGAATCTATCAAAGAGATGGAGTTTAGATTGATTTCAACCAAGACATTCAACAAGTCTCACGAATACCATGAATATCAATCCAAATGAAGACTTCTTCTAACCACACCTTGATAGATCTAGCCATGAATCACTCAGATATGAACCATCGCTTCCTACTCTTAGCTCGCGTGACTCAATTTCATCTATTCGCTTTCTGAAAATTTCCTATCTTTCCAGGTGGAGCTCTATAAGAGCTAGAAACACCGCAAAAGATGGCCAAAGATCAGTCCACGCTTTGATAAAATCAGGTAAAAAAATCGATTCCTTAACTAGTCTTCTTTTCCTAACTTGAACTCTTCTCTGAAATAATAACTTTCTCAGCAGGCTGAGCTCACGAAGAGTTAATACCATTAATAAAAAAGTAATATCTCAGATCCAAGTCCAACTATACCTGATACACACAACTTCTCCTCCATTTTGTACCCATTGTTTCTTTTCAGTGAAATTAGCTCAATATGTGCCATTGTACTTCTGAATCTGTTTATGAATATTGGTTGCTTGTTTCGTCTTGTCATTAAATCATAAACTCTCTATTTTGGCACTTCGTCACTCTAATGTTGCGTAACTGATTTTGTTCCATGTTTATAGTTTCTTTTCCTTCATTGGGTACATCCTGAAAAGAGACATATGTTAATCTTTGAGTATCTACAAAAAGGAAAATTTGATTAGCAAAAAAATCCACTACCATATTTCTTTCCCTTAACGTATGCTCTACTTCCACATTTTTGTTCTCCTTTAATCTGTTAATTTTTATGATTTCCGTAGCCAATTGCCATGGGAATCCCATCAAGAACCTTTTTGAGAGTTATACAATCCATTTCTAAAACCACAGGCAACACTTTCAACCTCTAAGCTTGTAACACTTCTTATCCTTGTAGCTTCTGCAAAAATCCTGCATCATTCCTAATGCAAAAAGCAATTTTGCTAGGTCTCGAATTGCCTTTGGATGCTCCATCTGAGTTCCACTTGTAAGCACCTTCCTTAGAAAAACTCCACCTCATCACTTTAGATTCAATTCTTGGGAAATAAGCTTCAAAGAACTTCACTAGCATAGACCAATTGTCTGGTATATTCCTCAACCAATGGTACCTTGTAATTGCCATATAGTGCAGATTTCTATTAATCTCCATCATCATATAGTATTCAGGCATCTTGCCCTCATGTTTTACAATATTCCTCCTCTTCCGAATTTGTCAAAGAATAAAAGCAGGGACAACCCTATATAAAGGCCTTATTTAGCCACACAATCAACATTCCACCATTTGTAGATAGTGTCTTCCATTTGTATAAAAGGACCTTGCAGCTGCTGCAAAATAATTCCAAATTCTGACAGCCACTAGAAATGTAATAAATAAATGCTCAAAAAATTTTATGGCTAAATTATCACAACAACAACATCTTACCTCATCTTCCAAACCTGTCCTCATTAGAAATTCTCCAATAGAAAGCGTCTTTTTCCATAATCCCCATAGAAAGTAAGAGACTTAAAATGGAATCCCTTTTGCCCAAATAAATTTGAACTCTTCTTTCTCATTTCCTGGAATTCTCAAAAGGTCCCAAGCAGTACTAACCTTGAATTTTCCTGTACTATGTGTCATCCACCATGCCTTATCCCATTTCTCTGTATCTTTTAATACACCAAATTTCTCCATAATGTGATTACACACTTCCTCTGGAATAAGTTGGTTTAGTAGGTTGCAATTCTATCTTCCCTGTGCAGAAAGCTATTTCACATCCTCAAAAGAAAAGTTGGCATTAAAGTTCACAGGTAAATAATAATACAGAGAATCCAACTGAGTCCAATTATCAAACCAAATGTTAGAGTGACCACATTTTGGCTCCCACCATATTTCTTGATCAATATTACCCCTATCTTGAAGCATGAACTTCCAAGTCTGGGAACCTCCTCTCCATTCTACCATCAGGGTCTATGCCTTTTGCAGTACTTATTCCACATGAAATTGGTCCACATAGATTTTTGGGATTTAAAAATCCACCATATCTTTGCAAATAAAACCTTTGCAACATCAAATAAAGATCTAAAACCCAAACCCCCTTCATTTTTTGGAAAACATATCTCTGACCAAGATACCCAATGCTTGTTCTTACCCACCTCCTTAAAATTCCATAAAAATCTAACAAATATTTTATGTAAATTATAAAGAACACATTTAGGAGGAATGATGGATTATTGTTGATAAGGAGGAATACTCAACAAAACATTGTTAATCAGAACAACCTTACCCCCAAAAGATAAAAGTTTTTCTTTCCACAATTGCAATTTGTTTTGAACCTTCTTAATTGATTCTGAAAAATAACTTTTTCTTTTTCTAGCATGTACAATTGAGAATCCTAGATAAGTCAAAGAAAACTTGTCTCTAGAGAAATCAGTGCATTATTCAACAAACTGAATCTCAGCCTGAGCAACCTTTATGTACACAAAAAGCACTTTTTTCTTTATTAATCTTCTGGCCTGATTGTTTTTCATACTCCTCAAGAGTCTTCATAATCAGTTGCAATGATGATCTATCAACAATAGCAAAAATAATTGTATCATCTGCATAACAAAGATGGTTAATATTCTCACTCCACTTTGGCATTTCAAAACTCCTGAAATCACTGCGAAAGAACAAATTATTGAGTGCCCTAGAGAGAACTTCAACAACTAGAATAAAGAGAGCTGGTGATAAAGGGACTCCTTGCTTCACCCCCTAGAAGAATGAAAAAATCCATGAGCTTGACCATTAATTAATACAAAATACCAATTATTGGCGACCAATCTTCACATCTTATCAACAAACAGCTTATCAAAACCTATCTGCTCCAACACTTTTATAAGAAAATTCCATTCCACTCTGTCATATGCTTTTGTCATGTCCAATTTAATCACCATATTTTAATACTTGCTTCTTTTCCTGATATCTATAATAATCTCTTGAGCAAGTAAGATATTTTCAGTAATACTTCTACCTTTCATGAAACCAGATTGGTTTTGAGAAATTAATTTAGGTAGAAAGCCTTCTAATCTGTCATGGAAAATCTTAGAAATAATCTTATTCAGAAAATTACTCAAACTAATAGGTCTCAAATCAGAAAAAGATTGAACCCTTTTTTTTTTTGGCAACAAGACCAGATTAGTATGAGTAATATATTTAGGAAGAGAGGAACATAAGAAGAAAGCATGCACCACTTTAACAATATCTCCACTAATAATGTCCCAACAAGTATGATAAAAATGTCCAGTAAATCCTTCAGGACCACTAGCACTGTCCCCATTTAATTCAAAAACTACCTTTTTTTTATCTTAACATCAGTTGGCAGCCCATTCAAACTAGAGTTATCTTCTACAGAAATTATACAAGGGATCAGATTAATCAAATTCAACTCCTTATCAACAGATCTGCTGGAAAACTGCTCTTGATAAAAAGTAAGGGCTTCCTTATCTACTTGATCATTGACTTTTGCCCAAGACCCCTCAATTTTTTGAATTCTATTAATAGCTAGTCTCTTCCTTCTTCCATTGACCAAACTATGAAAAAACCTAGTATTCTTGTCCCCATCTATGAACCACTGTATCCATACTTTTTGCCTCCAAAACTCCTCCTCATAGTGTAGATACTGTGTCAATTCAGCACAAGCCTTCTGAATTACACTTCTATTAGCTATAGTTGGAAATTCCTCAAACAGATTTTCTTTAACTCTCACAATGTCTTCTCTAATTTTTAGTTGCTTTAAAATATCTCCATATTTATCTATACTTTAGGAATATAATGCAATTTTAGTCTTCTTCATGTTGACCTTAAGGTAAAAAAAATATCATCTATCCCTTCAAAAGTCTAGTTCTGCTATACCACATCTCTAAAATCTTCTTTTTCAGTCCAAAACTAAAGAAATCTGAAAGGCCTGCAAAATTGAGAAGTTTGCCCTCCACAAAACAATAAAAAAGAGTATGATCAGACCCCGTTCTAACCAGATGTTTCATCTCAACACTTCCTATAAGCCTTAAATAAACTTGATTCATAACAAGCTTTCACGACCCAACTAATCGGATCATGCAGGCACCTACTCTAAATCCACCTAGATAGGAGAACCCTCACCAACCATTTCAAAATATATGCGGGAGTCAATAAGAAGCAATGAATTACCTTATTTATTACAACCAGTTTATAAAACATTTAAATACAACTGACACCTTCCGCAAGGAACTAGTATAAATAGGTACAAGAGCTACTAAGATAAGACACAACTATACACATTACCAAGCTTCCACCATAGGATCAAAATAGAAGCTGTTAGAGAATCTTACCGCCTTAAGTATGAAACATCTACTGATCCTGCAACCAGAATATACCACAGAAAAAGAAATAGTAAGAGTATTATTAGTACAAATAACACGTACTGGTAAGCATCATTGGTCGACCCGAATTAAATCACATAAATATCACATAGATATTCGAAAAGAAAAATGCAACTTAAGAGTGGTTGTTTAGTCAAGGAGCTTATACCATTCACACTTCATCTCCCTAACTTCAAGATTATGAGACTTAACCTTATTTAACAACATCATAGGATTTAGCCCTAAGGTACTAAGTTAGTATCATATTATCAATTCAGGCCTAAACACCCCGTTTAATTATGAACTCTATTAGGCCTAGTTTAATGGTTCCCAATCTTCACCACCCACCTAGTCAAAGATTCCGGCAAGGCTAAAGGAAATTAAGCAATAAGACAACCACCATGAATACTCTCATGTACGCCATATCCCTTACAGACACTTAGCCATTATTTACCATGCTACTGAGTTTAATCAAGTACAAGCTAACATAGACAACAGACCAAGCCAAGACTACCACTACCAACCCATTATATTCAGTCAAGTCTAGTCAATACAGGCATTAAACAAAGTCAAAAACCCTGACTGAACCACAAAATACTACATCTTGTCTCAATTACATAAGTGCAAAGACGATAGCAAGGATATGTCAATTATTCTCCACTTAACCTGGACCTTTCAAGGATCCATTCCCCTAACCACAATGGAGATAGTTATAAGTCCCGGTTCATTCAAGAGATATATCAAGTTATCACATAAGCCCGGTCTATGCAAGAAACCAACAAAACTGATAAACACATAAGCCCAGTTCACTCAAGGAACTAATATAACAAGTAAACACATAGGCTCAACTCACTTAAGGAACCAACATAACTGATAAACACATAATCTCGGTTCACTCAAGGAACAGTCACACTCACTTATACCTTGTACATACATGCTAAGGGTCTTATAATCGCCCAACCTGTAAGGGATGAGCTCTTGTCCATGAACCAAATCCTAGACATCAAGTGCCTTCCAACCTTATATCAACCAATCTCGTGAAGTTATCCAAATACAAGTACATCCCCCAATAATAACAAATATCACAACAATCACAACCACAATGATAATGAAACAACACTTGTAAAAACCAACAAGCTTTCTATATAAGTCCATTGCATGTAATACTTAGTATATTAATTAATCATTCACATACCTTGAACATGCATTATAACAAGCAATACGAAGGAATAGTTATCATGCACACATAAAATAAGTTGGGTTTCAACTAAATTAAACCATCACCTACCATGTAACCTTACCCCAAGTTCACAATAATTATTCTTCAATATACAAAGTTACATGTATGCCCGATGGCCAGAAAATAATTTATAACTCAGGCCTTATCAAAACATGTTTATTACTTTCAGGAATTCCTTTTTGGGGATCTAACTCAGACTTAAACGGTCTAAGGTGTACAATCACCCATCATAACAACAATGCCAAGTCTATGACTGCCATTCCTTGGGTTACCACCCTAGATTATTCAGAATCCACCAACACTAACTGTCTTCAACTAGGTAATATATAGGCTTTAAACCAAATTTTGAGTGTGAAGCCAATTTTTAATCATCTAAGGATGAACAACAATAAAAACAGGCACATTAATTACTTTGATAATTTCAATATCACCAAATAACAACAATTCCCCACCCAATGAATCGGATATTAATCCATTTTATCCATCCCAACACCATGCCCAAAGTCCTAAGAATGAAATCTCCCATCAATCTACGTAATGTCCATGCTTTCTAACCTAGGTCTAAACTACTTAGTTAAACCTAGCCTACCTGGACACTAAGCAGCTGCTATGGAAGCATGAGTGAGAGATTTTGACTCTGTGCTAGTGATTTTCGGTGTGAATTCAGTAAGAAAACCATGGATTTTACCCCTTTCAATCGAAATCCTTCCCCTCCATTGCTCCAAAGCCATAAGGTAACCTTTGGAGGGTTTTTAAAGCAGCCCTCTCCTTCCCAATCAATTTGCTTCCATTATCAGAAATAAGGTATTTATCGATATCCTTCATTTCTTTACTTCACTACTCGTATTTTTACATATTTTACACCTGAATTTGTAGAAATAAAATAGGTTTTCGGGTTGTTTTGTAAATTTGAAATTAGGATTGAACTGGACAAAATTTTGAAGCATGGGTGCTTCCCTTACATTTATAATGCTTCTATAACATTTTGGGCGTAAGAATTACGAAGTTCATGGCCAAAATGGGCTCGAAATAATTAGAAATGTGAAGGGTTGCTCTTGGTTTGGTTTTGGTGATTTGGGCATGATTTAGGAGTTATCATACATAATTTGTTTGCATAAACTAGTGTTAGGGTAATTCATGAACACAGATCTGGTTGGAATCCCAAAAAAGAGACTTTTCTCCAAGGGGTGCCATTACCGCACCCCTTGGGGTTCGCGGACGACAAAAGCCACTATAGCGACCCTATTCCTCTATGGAGACCTTGATATAGTGGAAAAATTCCCACTATAGCGGCATCACCATAGCGGGGTGCATCCCGTTATAGCTGGAGGCTGCAGGTAGTAGCCTCCCAATCAACCCCAGGCTGGATCTTTTTCTGAAATTCAATGTCCTTGAAACTTTTATGAGTTCTAACTTAATTTCTTACCATAATTTTACAGATTTACTATTCCAATGGCTGAAAACCAAGAGCATGGCATATGAAAGATTCTCCGATGAAAATAGTTGGGAGAGATATTTGGAGTACCAAAGGATGGGTTTCTATTATGAGTAGGGCTTTGTGATGAGAGGAGTAGCGACTAAGGCGCCAAAATTCTACAACTGACTCCAGGAGTTTGGCTGGGGGCCAATGGTGGAGGCTCCTCCGTCTGGGGTCTCAGGATGGGTTAGGGAGTTCTATGTCAAACTCTCTACTATGCTTTGGGACGACCCTAATCCCACCATCCATATTAAGAGTAAATGTCCCCGTGGACACTGGCACTATTAATAAGATGCTCGAGGTGACAAATGTCTCTAATGTTGGGTATATGTCTAAGGCTCGGGAGATAAATATGAAGTGGTTGCGGGACACTCTGATTGTGGAGGAGGAAAGGGACCAGATCTACCAGCCCACTACTGAGGGGATTAAGAGCAGCTACTTCACTGTTGATGCTAGGAGGTGGTTGAACCTATTGTCACAGAGGATTCGTCCATTGGGAAAGACTTTTGAATTGACCTATCCTCGGTACCTGGTAGTAGCCTGTGCCATACGGGGTATACAACTGAATGTAAGGGCTCAAATAGTGATGGAATGGAATGATTTTTACCGGGGCAGAAAGAAGGGCCCCTACCTTTTCGGTATAGTCTCTGCCCTGTGTAGGGGTGTTGAGGTGCCTGAGGAGGATGCTGAAACAGAGCTGAAGGACACGCTCTTCCACCCCCTTCAATGAAGTTGGGCTTGTTTAAGAGTAAGAAGAAGAGGAAGGTGGGTAAGGCCGAGTGAAAT
This sequence comes from Capsicum rhomboideum, assembly GCA_031232105.1. Classification (NCBI taxonomy): domain Eukaryota; kingdom Viridiplantae; phylum Streptophyta; class Magnoliopsida; order Solanales; family Solanaceae; genus Capsicum; species Capsicum rhomboideum. Next base: position 43,657,438 of record CP124708.1, on the reverse strand, counting down.
CGGATCACAGAGGAGGCCGATGATAATGATGATGATGCCCCTCCCTCCCAGCTGCCAAGTTACAACAGTCACCTGGAGGTGGACTTGGATAAGGTTAGGAGGTACATGAAGAATACCCACTTGCCTCTACAGGGTACCCCTTCCAATTCCACAACCCTACCTTCCACTGCCCAAAACTTTGCAGTGATTCGCAGAGAGCTCGATGAGGAGTAGAGGAGGAGGCGCTCTCGGGATCACAAGCTCACACGGATGTGGAAGACCGTGAAAGTCATATTCAGGTGCACAGTCCTTAAAAGGGAGCTCCCCCAGCTGGAGATGAAGGACATGTAGAAGTTCTCCTTCCTGAGTGATGTGGAAGGAGAAGGCCCTAATTCGGCAGCCTGCGATGATGACAGGGAATCCAGTTAGGCCCCTTGGTGCATATCAGTCTCCCCTCTTTTTATATGTTGTAACTAATTTGGATTACCCCCATTTGTGGCATGTAACAAACAATATTTCTCCCTTCTTTTCCTTCATTTTATTCTACTGCACATCGATGGTAGTTTTAATAATTTTTGTATTGAATGCATACCTTTACCATATATATATATCTATATGCAATTTCTATAATTCATGTGGTAGCTCATATCTTAAATTAATATTAATACAGGCTAAAAATGAAAGACAAAATAGGGGAAAATCGGGTAGGAATTCTTTCCCGCCCATCCCACTATAGCGGCTTGCAAGTTGCTATGTTGATGTCGCTATAGTGGAAAAATTCCCGCTATAGCGGGCTCGCTGCAGCATGTCAGTGTCGCTATGACAGACCAACAACAACAACCCAGAAATTTATATTTTTCTGTAATTTCCCTCATTCCCCTTCCCTGTTTCCAATAAATAAGCATGAAATTGAACTATGGCCTTTAATAAAATCTAAAGACTGAACCCAACAATGCATAAAACAACAACTTAGAATCACCTTACTTTAAATCACTTATAAATCACAACAAGTAACTTTTCATCACAACAAATCCCGCTATTACAAAAAATGGCCCTTTTTCCATGGTCCTTAACCAAATACCGACTGTTTGAAACAAGAGTTTCTGCAATCATGAACCATCTTTCCCTTAACATTTTACCAATGATAATTCCATATCTAGCACCTTAGTATACAATTTCCATTAAATCACATAGCAAGTAAATTCCTTAGCTATCAACACATACGCATGTTATGCTTTTCGTAATTCATGAAATCCATAATAATTCAAGCATTCACAACTCACATAAATATGACACTCATAGTTTATTTATGCAACAAGACTTGTATTTATTATTCCTTTATTCTACACGAGGATAACAATTAGCCGATTATCCAAAAGTTTATACCGCCTCAATGGCCAAATACCAATTGGAACCATCTCGGTCCTGATTCCAAAGTTTGTGGCATTCCAAACGGAATCAAGTGACAACCATTTGCTTTGCTAAGATACCAATTGAAATTGGGAGATTCTAATTGGACTCAACTTATACAAACAACTACCTAAAATGCATGAATAGAGAATAAAGTGGAATAATTTCCTAAAGATTAGATATGGATGTCGACACACCAATCCGCAGGACTCTACTCGATGTTTGCTCTTTTATTGGGAGACCGTTAACCAAGGATCTGATACCAACTTTCACGACCCAGCTAATCGGATCATTTGGGCACCAACTCTAAATCCACCTAGATAGGAGAACCCTCGCCAACCATTTCAAAATATACGCGGAAGTCAATAAGAAGCAACGAATTACCTTATTAATTACAAATAGTTTATAAAACCTTTAAATAAAACTGAAACCTTCCCCAAAAAACTAGTCTAAGAAGTTACAAGAGCTACTTAGATAAGACACAACCGTACACATGACCCAGCTTCCACCATAGGAGCGAAATATAAGTTGCTGGAGAACCTTAACGCCTCAAGTATGAAACATCTACTGATCCTGCAACCAAACTATACCCCAGAAAAAGGATATAAAAAGAGTAGTATTAGTACAAACAACACGTATTAGTAAGTATCATCGGACCCAAATTAAATCACATAAACATCGTATAGGTATTCGAAAAGAAAAATGCAACTTAAGAGTTGTTGTTTAGTCAAGGACCTTATACCTCCACACTTCATCTCCCTAACTTCAAGATTATGAGACTTAACCTTATTCAACACCATCATAGGATTTAGCTCTAAGGTACTAGGTTACTATCATATTATCAGTTTAGGCCTAAACACCCCTTCAATTATGAACTTTATTAAGCCCAACTTTAATGGTTCCCAACCTTCACCACCCACCTAGTCAAAGATTCTGACAAGGCTAAAGAAAATTAAGAAATAAGACAACCACCATTAACACTCTTATGTACCCCATATCCCATATGGACACTTAACCCTTATTTACCATGCTACTGAGTTTAATTAAGTACAAGCTAACATAGACAATAGCCCAAGTCAAGACTACCACTACCAACACCATTATATTCAGTCAAATATAGTCAATATACTCATTAAACCTTGTCAAAAACCCTGACTCAACTTCAAAATACTACTTCTTGTCTCAATTACATAAGTTCATAGACAATAGCAAGGATATGTTAATTATCCTGTACTTAACCCGAACCTCTCAAGAATCCATTCCCCCAACCACAATGGTGATAGTCATAAGTCTCGGTTCATTCAAGAGACCAATTATGTCAAGTTATCACTTAAGTCCGGTCCACGTAAGAAACCAACATAACTGATAAACACAAAAGCCTGGTTCATTCAAGGAACAAATATAACAAGAAAACTCATAAGCCCGGCTCACTCAAGGAACTAACATAACTGATAAACACATAAGCTTAGTTCACTCAAGGAACCAATATAACAAATAAACACATAAGCCCCGGTTTACTCAAGGAACCATCACACTAACCTATACCTTGTACACAAATACTAAGGGTCTTATGGTCACCCACTAGCCATGACCTGCAAGGGACGAGCTCTTTTCCATGTACCAAATCCCAGGCATCAAGTCCAACTTTATATCAACTAATCCTACGAAGATGTCCAAATATCGGTACATCCCACAATAATAACAAATATCACAACCACAAAGATAACAGAACAACACTTGTAAAACCAACAAGCTTTTCATATAAGTCCATTACATATGATACTTAGGATATCAATTAACCATTCACATTCCTTGAACATGCATTGTAACAAGCAATTCGAAGGAACAATTATCATGCACACATAAAATAAGTTGATTTTCAACTACATTAAAACATCACCTACCATGTGTCCTTACCCCGAGTTCATAATAATTATTCTTCAATATACAAAGTCAAGTGTATGCTCGAAGGCCAGACAATAATTTATAACTCAGGCGTTATCAAATCATGTTCATTACTTTCAGAAATTCCTTTTTAGGGACCTAACTCAGACTTAAATGGTTTAAGGTGTACAACTACCCATCATAACAATAATGCCAAGTCTATAACTGCCATTCTTCTAGTTACCACCTTAGATTATTCAGAATCCACAAACACTAACTACCTTCAACTAGGCAATTAATAGGTTCTAAACCAAATATCAAGTGCGAAGCAAGTTTTTAATCATACAAGGATGAACAACAATAAAACCAGGCACATTAATTACTTTGGAAATTTCAATATAACCAAATAACAACAATTCCCCACCCAATTAACCGGGTTTTGATCCATTTTATCCATCCCAACACCGTGCCTGAGGTCCTAAGCATGAAATCTCCTATCAATCTATGTAATGCCCATTCTTTCTAAGTCAGGTCTAAACTACTCAGTTAAACCTAGCCTACCTAGACATTAAGAAGCTGCTACAGAAGCATGAATGCGAGATTTTGACTCCATGCAAGTGATTTTTGATGTGAATTCGGTGAGAAAAATTCCTCCCATCCATTGTTCCAAGGACATGAGGTAACCCTAGGAGGTTTTTTAGAGTAAACCTCATCCTTTTTATAATTGAAGAGGAGAAAAGGGAAATATTAAAATTACACCAGAGTTTCTGATCCCATTATCCCTCTATAACAACCTGTAGGCTGCTACGGTGATGCTGTTTTAGCGATAAAATTACCGCTATAGCGAAATCACGTCAGTCCGACCCAAAATTCAAATTCCAAAATTTTTTGCCGCGTTGTCCCATACTAGTTTGAGGCCATATTTTCAAAAATCCCTGTAATCCATACCCATAATGAGGTGTCTTTTAATAACGACAGAACAAGTCATTATAAAAAGTACCAATTTACCCATTATTCGTTCTCGAACTAGGTCGAACGATCATAATAAAGAGCAAAAGGTATGAGTCTAAATTTAATCTTAACTCCCTCTCAACGATAATGCCTTTACAGACTTAAGAGAAACATCAAATTTTCATTTTCCTGGTGTACTAAATTTTCAAGCCGCATTTTATTACCATTCCGCTTCATCAAGGAGCCTTTCTTACTTATGAGTCACATGAAATTATTCAGAGCAAACCATTTTCTAGAGTACCCAAGGTGTTCAGGGCCTCTTTAATATATGGGAACAAAAAGAATTCAAAAACACAATGGATGGAATTTTTTGCACTTTTGAGAAATCGGATCGCACTATAGAGGGAATATTTTTGCTATAGGGACATTGCTATAGAGGGATGGGGCCACTATAGCGGGGGGACAATAGTTTAAAGGGGTGAGAAATGGGTTTCTCGCTTATTTATCCTCCTTTTCACTCCAAAACTCCCCTCTCCTTCCCGATCACTTTGCTTCCATCATCAAAAATAAGGTATTTATCGATATCTCTCATTTCTTTACTTCACTACTCATATTTTTACATATTTTACACCTGAATTTTAAGAAATAAAATAGGTTTCGGGGTTGTTTTGTAAATTTGAAATTGGGATTGAATTGGTCAAAAGTTTGAAGCATGGGTGCTTCCCTTACATTTATAATGCTTCTATAGCATTCTGGGTGTAAGAATTATGGAGTTCTTGAACAAAATGGGCTCAAAATAGTTAGGAACGTAAAGGGTTGCTCTTGGTTTGGTTTTGGTGATTTGGGCATGATTTAGGAGTTATCATGCCCAATTGGTTTGCATAAACTAGTGGTAGGGTACATCATGAACACAGATCTAGGTTGGAATTCCAAAAAAGAGACTTTCTCCAAGGGGCGCCATTGACTCACCTCTTGGAGTTCGAGGATGATGAAGGCCGCTATAGTGACCTTGTTCCTCTATGGTGACCTTGCTATTGTGGAAAAATTCCCACTCTAGCGGAATCACCATAGAGGGGTACATCCCACTATAGTGGGAGGCTGGAGGTAGTAGATTCCCAGTCAGGCCTAGGCTGGTTTTTTTTCTGAAATTCAATTTCCTCGACACTCTTATGAGTTCTAACTTAATTTCTTACCATGATTTTACAAATTTACTATTCTAATGGCTGAAAACCAAGAGCATGGACTATGAGAGATTCCCCAGTGAAAATAGTCGGGAGAGTTATTTGGAGTACCAAATGATGGATTTCTATTATGAGTGGGGCTTTGTGATGAGAGGAGTGGCAACCAAGGCGCCAAAATTCTACAACTGGCTCTAGGAGTTTGGCTGGGGGCCACTGGTGGAGGCTCCTCCGTCTGGGGTCTCAGGCTGGGTTAGGGAGTTCTATGCCATACTCAGCTGTGCAGTCCTTGACAAGGAGTACCCCCACCTGGAGATGAAGGACATATAAGAGTTCTCCTTCCTGAGTGACGCGGAAGGAGAAGTACCCAATCCGGCAGCCCGTGATGATGACAAGGAATCCAGTTAGGCCCCTTGGTGCATATCAGTTTCCCTCTTTTTTATACGTTGTTACTGATTTGGATTACCCCCATTTGAGGCATGTAACAAACAGTTTTTCTCCCTTCTTTTTCCTTTATTTTATTCTACTGCACATGGATGCTAGTTTTAATAATTTTTGTATTGAATGCATGCCTTTACCTTATATATATGCAATTTCTATAATTCATGCGGTAGCTCGTAGCTTAAATTAACGATTTATACAGGCCAAAAATGAAAAACAAAGTAGGGGGAAATTGGGAAGGAATTCTTTCCCCGCCCATCCTACTATAGCGGCTTGCACGTTGCTATGGTGATGCTGCTATAGTGGAAAAATTCCCACTATAATGGGCTCCCTGTAGAGTTTCAGTGTCGCTATGACAGCCCAACAACAGCAACCCAGAAATTTATATTTTTCTGTAATTTCCCTCATTCCCCTTCCCTGTTTGCAACAAATAAGCAGGAAATTGAACTATGACCTTTAATAAAATCCAAAGACAGAACCCAACAATGCATAAAACAAGTTACCTTACTTTAAATCAATTATGAATCACAACAAGCAACTTTTCATCACAAAAAATCCCGCTATTACGCAACAATAGCCCCCTTTTCATGGTTCTTAACCAAATACCGACTGTTTGAAACAAGAGTTTCTGCAATCATGAACCATCTTTCCCCTTACCATTTTACCAATGATAATTCCATGTATAGCACCTTAGCATAAAATTTCCATAAAATCATATAGCAAGCAATTTCCTTAGCTATCAACACATGCACATGTTACGCCTTTCGCAATTCATGAAATCCACAATAATTCAAGCAATCACAACTCACATAAATATGAAGCTCATAGTTCATTTATGTAACAAAACTTTTATTTATTATTCCTTTATTATACTCGAGGATAACCATTAGCAGATTATCCAAAAGTTTATACCGCCTCAATGGCCAAATACCAATTGAAACCATCTCGGTTCCGATTTAAAAGTTTGTGTCATTCCAAATGGAGTCAAGTGACATACATTTGCCTTGCTAAGATACCAATTGGACTCAACTCATACAATCAACTACCTAGAACGTATGAACAGAGAATAAAGTGGAATAATTTCCTAGAATACCTCATAGCTTCCCAAACATTAGATGTGGATGTCGACACACCAATTCGCAGGACTCTACTCGATGTTTGCACTTGTATTGGGAGACCGTTAATGAATGCTCTGATACCAACTGTGATGATCCAACTAATCGGATCATACGGGCACAACTCTAAAGCCAACTAGAGAGGAGAACCCTCATCAACCATTTCAAAATATATACGAAAGTCAATAAAAAGTAATGAATTACCTTATTTATTACAACTAGTTTACAAAACCTTTAAATATAACTGAAACCTTCCCCAAGGAACTAGTCTAAGCAGTTACAAGAGATACTTAGATAAGACACAACCGTACTCATGATCCAACTTCCACTATAGGAGCAAAATAAAAGTTTCTGGAGAACCTTACCGCCTCAAGTATGAAACATCTACTGATCCTGCAACCATACTATACCCTAAAAAAGGGTATAGCAAGAGTAGTATCAGTACAAACAACACATACTAGTAAGTATCACCGGACCCAAATTAAATCACATAAACACCATACAGATATTCAAAAAGAAAAATGCAAGTTAAGAGTGGTTGTTTAGTGAAGGACCTTATACCTTCACACTTCATCTCCCTAACTTCAAGATTATGAGACTTAACCTTATTCAACAACATCATAGTATTTAGCCCTAAGGTACTAAGTTACTGTCTTATTATCAGTTCAGGCCTAAACAACCCTTCAATATTGAAATCTATTAAGCCTAACTTGAAAAGTTCCCAACCTTCACCACCCACCCAGTCAAATATTGTAAGGTTAAAGGAAATTAAGCAATAACACAACCACCATGAACACTCTCATGTACCCCATATCCCTTATGGACACTTAGCCCTTATTTACCATGCTATTGAGTTTAATCAAGTACAAGCTAACATAGACAATAACCCAAGTCAAAACTAACACTACCAATCCCATTATATTTAGTCAAGTGTAGTCAATACAGGCATTAAACCAAGTCAAAAACCCTGACTCAACCACAAAATAGTACATCTTATCTCAATTACACAAGTGCATAGACGATAACAATGATATGTCAATTATTCTGCACTTAAATTAGACCTCTCAAGGATCCATTCTCCCAACCATAATGGTGATAGTTATAAGTCCCGGTTCATTCAAGGGACCAATTATGTCAAGTAATCACATAAGTTCGACCCATGCAAGAAACCAACATAACTGATAAACACAAAATCCTAGTTCATTCAAGAAATAAATATAACAAGTAAACACATAAGCCCGACTCACTCAAGGAACTAACATAACTAATAAACACATAAGCTCAGTTCACTCAATGAACCAATATAACAAATAAACACATAAGCCCCGGTTCACTCAAGAAACCGTCACACTCACCTGTACCTTGTACACACATGCTAAGGGTCTTATGGTCACCCACTAGCCATGACTTGTAGGGGATGAGCTCTTTTCCATGTACCAAATCCCAAACATCAAGTGCCTTCAAACTTTATATCAACTAATCCTATGAAGATATCCAAATACCGGTACATTCCATAATAATAACAAATATCACAACAATCACAACCATAAAGAGAACAGAACAACACTTGTAAAAATCAACAAGCTTTTCATATAAGTCCATTGCATGTGATACTTAGGATATCAATTAATTATTCACATTTCTTGAACATGTATTGTAATAAGCAATACGAAGGAACAATTATCATGCACACATAAAGTAAGTTGGGTTTCAACTACATTAAAACATTACCTACCATGTAACCTTACACCAAGTTCATAATAATTATTCTTCAATATACAAAGTTACATGTATGCCCGAAGGCCAGACAATAATTTATAACTCAGGTCTTATCAAATCATGTTTCATTACTTTTAGGAATTCTTTTTTTGGGACCTAACTCAGACTTAAATGGTCTAAGGTGTACAACCATCCATCATAACAATAATGCCAAGTCCATGACTGCCATTCCTCTGGTTACCACCTTAGATTCTTCGGAATCCACTAACAGTAACTATCTTTAACTAGGTAATTGATAGGTTCTAAACCAAATTTTGAGTGTGAAGCCAGTTTTTAATCATACAAGGATGAAAAAAAATAAATGCAGGCGCATTAATTACTTTGACAATTTTAATATAACCAAATAACAACAATTCCCCACCCAATTCACCGGGTTTTGATACATTTTATCCATCCCAACACCGTGCCTGAGGTCCTAAGCATGAAATCTCCTATCAATCTAATTAATGCCCATGATTTCTAACTCATGTATAAACTACTCAGTTAAACCTAGCCTACCTGGACATTAAGCAGCTACTACGAAAGTATGAATGTGAGATTTTGACTCCACGCTAGTGATTTTTGACTTGAATTCGGTGAGAAAACCATGGGTTTTACCTCGTTCGAGCAAAATTCCTCCTATCCATTGCTTCAAGGAAATAAGGTAACCCTAGGAGGTTTTTTAGAGCAAACCTCATCCTTTTTATAACTGAAGAGGAGAAAAGGGAAATATTAAAATTACACTAGAGTTTTTGATCCCATCATCCAGCTATAGCAACCTATAGGCCGCTACGATGATGCTTTTATGGCAAGAAAATTATCGCTATAGCAGAATCACATCAGTCCGACCCAAAATTCAAATTTTATAATTTTTAGCCATGTTGTCCCATACTAGTTTGAGACCATATTTTCAAAAATTCCCATTACCCGTACCCATAATGAGGTATTTTTTAATAACAACAGAATAGGTCATTACACCAGCCTATCTAGCCTCTTAAAAATCCAAGCATCATTAGCTCTACCATTCCACCATGTAAATGACTACACTTAAAATTAATATCAAAGAGCTCACATGAGGAGTTTATGCAAAAAGCAAAATCCTCATATTTAGTAGAATACACAGAAAGTCCACCAATAATTTCTTTAGCATTCATAATAACATTGATTTCTCCCCCCACCATCCATGGGAGTCTCAAATTCTGACCCACATAGTAAATATTATTCCATAAATCTAATCTCTCCAGTGCTTCACATTTGCATACACAATGATGGTAATTAACTCCTGACCTTATGGAAATGTCAACTTAGTAGTAAGTTGTTATTCTGAATCAGCCACTATATCAACACAAATATCCTCTTGTACAAACACCCAAATCTTGCCATTATATTGTAATTTGCATACTGCATGCCCAATTTTATTTAATATCTTTGTATGTGCCTAACATTTTGAAAAAGATCCATCAAAGCAATAAAATAAAATTTGTGAAATCTATATAATATTTGTACTCTGTAAAAGGAATGTTGGGACTTCACATACCTAATATTCCAAAATAATGCTTTAAGATTCATTTTGATATTACTTTACCACTCCTCTTAGGGATAAACCTTGTAGGCTTACTCTCAGCCTTGGTTTTACCCTTTTTTACTTTTGTAAAATCCTTTGGTAATAAGTCTACATTTTTCACTACCTAATTTACATTTTGCTGCCCATCCCTTTTATCTTTATTATCTGAAAGCTCACCATTTCTTATATTACTTGTATGTGCTGCATCTTCTTCTGGTAACTGATGAGAGACAATTATTATGTAACACTGTCATTAGTGAACCTTTTATTTGGACTAAATCTAATTGAACTTCTACTGCTGCAGGTACAATGCTATTTTACTGATTGTTGGCCTCAATCAGTAGCTCTACATGAATTGCTGGAAATTCTGGTGGAAATCTTTCAACAGTCATAGCATCTCCCTCTACTAAACATGTGCTAGTGTCAGCCAACTAATGAGGTTCATGGTAAGTGGCCATATCTAAAGCTTTTTGCACCTCTTGTTCATCACTATATGCTATTAACACATTATCAAATACAACATCTGCCATAGCTAAAGCTTTTCTTTCTTCTTATTCCTTATTAGTTGCTACTACTGCCTCTTATTCCTCAATTTCTTCTGGTAACACATTATCATCTGCCATAACTAAAGCTTTTCCTTCATTTTGTTACTTATTAGTTGCTACTGCTGCCTCTTGTTCCTCACTTTCTGCTAATACCACATTATCATCTGCCATATCTAAAACTTTTCCTTCATTTTGTTCCTTATTAGTTGCAAGTGCATCTGTCACATTCTCCTTCTCAAACTTTGTCACCCCTACTTCATGTTGCACTGCCTCTTGATTTCTTTGCTCATCTTTTGTGCTATCAGTTTTGTACCCAGCCTGCACATCTAAGTGTATGCTCTTAACTCTATTATTAGACTGTTGTTGTTGCTGGGAATTCACATTTGCATGACCATTATCTTGTTTCTACTGCTACTTACCCTAAGAGTTATGTTGTACCAATTGTGCCTTATTACTACTTTGATCAGTGTGCCTACTTGTACTCACTTCTTTACCTTTTGTCTACCCCTCACTACTATTTCATTATTATCATGGGTTTCTAACTCTCTATCATCTTCTCATTTTTCCTACAGGATGTCAAAAGCATTTTCAAGACTAATGCTCTTTAAGGAAGCCGGTGCCTCCATTACAGTGTCAATTAACAATTCACCAGTATCCTTATCCCTTTTGAACCTTCTATATGTGGGGTTCCACTTTCTTTCATAGGGCATTCCTGTTGTGAAAGTTCTTTGTTTGTCTACTCTAGCATCATCTTCCTTTTCTTGTCTATTGTCATCCTTTTTGTTTGCCTAAAAAATCTCCCTCTGTTTTGGATGTAATACTCGACAGTCCACTTCTGCATGTCTATGGAACTTACCTGTTTTGCAATACTTCAATAACATATCATATTGAATATTGATAGACACTATCCTAGTTGTATTATTATTGTTGTTCACCATCTCAATCTCTACTTTATTAGGCAAATCTGCTGCCAAATCAACTTGAACCTTCACTCTTGCACAACTAGGTCTCGTTTTATTGATGGTAGCCCTATCAAGATATATTGGCTTTCCCACAGCTGTTGCAATTGAAAATAGTGACTCCCAACTAAAAAATATGGGCAGCAAGTCTGAGAAAGAAATCCAGGCCATTGTCAGAGTAGTCTCCTCCTCTTGCTTAAACTTTGTATCATAAATTTGTGGCCACATTTGATATGCCAGCCCATCCTTAGCAATAATATAGTAGACATTTTTAGCCATCATATTCACAAAATCCTCCATTTGTCTAAACCTCACGAGAATGTGCCTATTCCTCAATAAACTGATTTTACAATCTCCCTTTATACCACATTGTTTTGGAATTTGACTTCACAGATTGTCTAGGTTGGGCTATTCATAGAAGAATTTACCAACTACAGCCAATTGTATATTCTCCATTATGTTTATTTTCCCCACTTTCTCCTCCGTCCATGTAACACGAGAAATTCCATTAATGAATGATACAGGCTTAATAGGAATTGGTCTAATGGAACTCCGATATTGTTTTGCAGGTTAATGTTATCAGCTTTTATCAAGTCTGCAAATTTCACTTTGACACTTTTCTCTGCCGCATTATCTACATTCACAGTATCGACAGGTAATTTCTTAGGCTCGTTAGGCAAATTAGGTTTTTAGGAGAATTTGGGTGATATAAAGAAGGGAAGGATTTAGGGGACGTAAGAGAGAAAGTTTGGCCAAACCCGGTGGGCTGACAAGTGGCCTGACGGGCCATGTTGGGCTGCATTGGGGCTAGGGTGGGAAATTTTTCCGGTGGCGATTTTAGGTTAGAGAGCGTTTTTGAATTATCTTTTTTGAGATATTTTTTTTTAATATTATTATTATTACCACTAATGCTGCTACGTTTTTTTAAATAAAAATTAAAAGTACTACTAATACGTGTATACTACTACTAATACTATTATCATTATTTTTTTGTTATGGACAGACACAATCCATTTTGAAAAGAAAATGATGAGTACCACTTTTCGAAAGAAACAATGATAATGAATGTCTATCGAAATATAGTGAGTATCTATCAAGATATAGAAAATATCTATCAAGCTATGAAATGTCTATTTTTTGGAGAAAAATTAGGAAGAATTTTTCCCTCTATACAAAATTTCTCTTCATTGTAAATCATCCCCCAAGAGAAATAAAATCTACTCTCTTTTCTCCCTTATTATTCTTGTGCTTGCTATATTATTTTATAATATGTTATCAACAAGAAAATCTAACCTGTGAGTTTCATACCCTCTACGATCCAAACTTGTCCTACGTCTAAGAAGGTTTGGTAGCAGTCACATCTTTAGTAATACTTGTTATTGGTAACTACAATATATTTTACTCCCTGTTTAATTGGTTCCCTTAGAAACTGTGAAATAATTTTCACCAACAAGAATAAAATTGTGTTGACTTACCAAAGTAATTAACAAATATTGCTTTTTCTTAAGTTCATGACTTATTCATGTGGTGATGGATATATTCAGCATAAGGTCTAAGTTTGGAAAAAGGAGTGTTGTATTTGATCGAATTAACTAATGGATCCATGATGGAATTATGATTTTTAACTTTATGAATATGACGTGGAGAGATTTCATATATACTGCCAAGTGAATCCAAGGCAAGTTATTGATCACTGAAATTGTATATTCTTAAATTGTTGTTGATAACTTTAATTATACTTTCTTCAATTGTAAGAAATTATAATCCAATTTAATTGTTCTCTGTAGCATAAGTAGTTATTTTTGTACTTATGCGCATATTTGTAGTATAATATATTTTAACATATTCTAATTAACAATAGATATATGTGAGTATGCAGAGTCATGTTGATAAGATGTTGGGTTTAAGTCCTATCGATTTATGGCCTAAGACACTTTTTTATGGATAAGACGTTGAGTTTGAATCTCAAAGCACCATATTGATAATATAACAAGGCTAAGGCAAAGTAATGTGTTTTTGGTGTAAAATTATGCAACATGTCCCATTGAATATGCTCCATTCCCTGAAGTGAATGTGGTAGCAGTGCATAATATGCCTGAAAGAAGACAAGTCTTTAAATTTCATAGTACTTCATAAGTTGATGAAGTAGTAATTGGCCTTAAGTCTGGTAACTCTGAAATATATGTTAGAGAAAAACTCTCTACATCATATTTATGTCTTTATTTGCTCTTGAAGTAGCAATATTCTAAGCTATCATGATTTGATAGGCTTAAGGCAAGATTATATTCCATTCCCTGGGAATGAAAATTTTGATTGTTATAAGTACAAATCCATTCCTTGAAGTGAATGTGACAATAGTTAGTAAAACTTATAAATATGAACGTACTTTTGGTTGTGAAGATATCATGACCCACCTCCGAAAGAGGTTGAATAATTGAGGAGAAATATCCTAAATATTTTGTGTTCTATTTTTGAAATAGTAGAACTTTGGAATTTACTCCAAAAGTATTATATCTGAAATTTACTCTAAAATAGTAAATACTGTGAAACTTACTTCCAAAGTAGTAAGATTATGCAATATTAAAATCTTGCAAACTACTTCCGAAGTAGTAGAACTTTGAAATTATTCAAGCAAATTGCACATATCATTAAAAAATGGAGTTTACTAGTACAAATAAGTTCATAAGTTGGCATGAATGATTGTGATATCCCGGATGTAACAACCAATTCCTTCGTTATGTATAAAGTTTCTGTTAAAAGTCCCATGTTAAAATGCTTCCCAATTTGAAGTTACAAATTTTAGGCTAGGCTAGTTTAGAATGAAATCAGAGCGAGATATGGTCTAGGGAAATACGGGAATAATTTGGGTAGGTTGGGTGGAATTTGATTTGATTTCTAGTTAGCTAAGATGTTAAGGAACTCGTAGGATTTTATGGAATCGAAATTGGATAAGTAGAACTCCCGTAATTGATCTTAGCGTAAAGGACATTATTTGGAATGTTCAGGATTTAAGGTGTGTTGTGAAAACTGAAATTTTTGGGAAAAATTGAACATTCTATCCCGTTGACGCCGCTATAGCGGCCGGCACGTCGCTACAGCGACCGCCGCTATAGCGAAGAAATTGTCACTATAGTGATGGTCAAATTTGGTCAACGCTCGCTATAGTGACGCTACTATAGCGACGTATGCTGCTATAGCGGTGAAAGTCACATTTTTTATTAATTATTTTTTCAAAATAGTTTATTTTGCTAAAATTCATTTTGGGGTAAAGGAAGGGCGATTTAGCGCAATTTCCATCAAATTTTCATCGTTCGACTTCATAAAGGTAAGAAATTCATCTCCGTTAACTTGCATTTGATAATTAAGTCTTAAAATTGTTAATTTATGGAGTTCGGAGAGGGTTTTAAGGCTGTTTTTGATTGTTTTCTGGTGCAAGGGGGAAAATTAAGTATGAAGTTAATGGGTTTTGATTATTAATAGTTATTTTACCCTTGTATTTCATTAATTCACTAATTTATCCATGAAATTGGTAGTTTTAAGTGAATTATGATAGAAAAGCCCTAGAACGGGAAGGGAATGATCATGAACTTGACCTTAGGGGTTGGGTGTGAGTTATAAGTCCCAACATGGTAGGTCATTTATTTAATTATATTCTAGATCAAGAGCAAGCGGAAATTACACGGAAGAGCAAAGCTCTGGCTTAGAGGAGTTGTGCAAGCTTGGTTTGAGGTAGGTGATGGTATTGTAGTTTAATCCAATTTGTGTTATATGTGCATGTTAACTACTTTGTAGTGTAACTTGTTAGTGCATGTGTTTGGTGTGGTCAATGCAAATGATTTACATTGTTGTATGATTTGACCTACCTATTTGCTAAATGTGGAATATTTTGATATTTGGGACGTTCTCACGGCTTATTGTTGACACAAGTTTGACAGACACTTGTGTCTGGGGTTTTAGTACATGGACATAAATTGTCCCCTACATGTCATAGCTAGAGGGTGGATATAATACCCATAGCGTGTATGCACGAGGGTCAGGTGAGTTTGATGGTTCCATGAGTGAACTAAAAAATATATTTATATTCTTGGTAATTATTTACTTGTCTGGCATGTCTTGACTTGGCTTGACTAAACGTAACTTTGTGATATTTTATTGACTTGTTGGTTTTTTTGTCCTAAACTGTTTATTTGGCTTCTATGTGTTAAGTGTATGTTAGTTTTGAGCATGAATTAATTTGTTGTACTATATTTTAGTTAAGTGTTCATATTCTCATCTTGGGTTGGCTAAATAACCCTACCAATACACTATTGTTTTCTTGTGTGCTGATACTACACCTGCTCTTACTTTTGTGAGTACAGTGCATATTCTAGCGGCTCCTACGAGACCTCACTTATGATTCCAACAATTGACTTTAGATTTCAAGGTGAGCGGCATATCCGGGCTACCATGAGATCTTCCTTTATGACATAGTCCCTTGTTTTAGATATTATGCACTTTTTTTTAGTTTGGGGGTTGCATCCCCTTCTTGACAATCTTAGATATTTTGGTACAGACGACTTTCGAGTCCCAGGGAGGGTTTTATTTGTTAAGTACAATATTCCGCAATTAGTTGTACTTTTGGTTTTCTTTTAAACTTGTATATTTATTAATGGGTTAGTTCTAATTATTTCTTTAAGTGTTGATTATGAAATGGTATTTGGGGTAGATGGTTCTCCCACTAGGTGAGTAGTGTGAGTGCCACTCACGACGGGTTTGGATCGTGACAAAGTTGATTTCAGAGCCTAGGTTTATAGATCTCGTCCTACCAAAATGGGTCTAGTAGAGTCTCGCAAAACGGTACAAAGACATCTGTAATTTTCTTTGAGAGGCTATAGGACTTTAGGAAATCTGTCATTTTTGCTTCTTTTGTGCTATAACTCGATTCCAATTGGTAGCTGGTGATCCAAATTGGTATCTTATTTCTTCACTCTTTTGTTCGCAGATGGTAAATACTAGGTCCAACGAAACCCGAATAGCAGCCCCTGCACCGGCCGCTCCAATTGAGGAGCCAACAGTAAGGGAAAGAGGACGAGTGAGAGGGAGAGGTAGAGAGAAAAGAGACTAGCCACACTAACCAAGGGTGGAGTTCGAGCAGCTAATGGTCAGGCTCATGAAAGGTCAATATCCCCTTCCCCACCTCAAGATCATTTTAAGAAGAGAAAAGCAGTAAAGGAGCAAGGAATGGAGCCTGAGGTGGTGGAACCAACTGGGGTTACAGCCTTACCTCATATGTCTGCTGAGGTTGTTCAACATGTGTTAGTTTTTTTGAGTGGGTTGGCTGGGACTGGAGCCACTCCTACTGTGCTAGTTTTTCAGGCTCGGTTGTTCACCCTACTGGTGCTATGGTTCCGAGAATGGATGAGTCTTCAGGTATGGATTATTTTCCTTGTCTCATTTTAGGTTCTGTGATGACAGGTACTGAGCATGATCTGTTGACTAAGTTTTTGAAGATGAAAGCACCTGCTTTCTAGGGTACTTAGTCTGAGGAAGCTTTTGAGTTCATAATTAATTGTTATGAGAGTTGCACAAGATGGGTATTGTTCAACAACATGGAGTTGAGTTTGTTACTTTTCTATTGGAGAAGGATGCTAAGCAATGGTGGAGGGTGTATGTTGAATATCGGTCATCGGTTTTACCTCCATTGACTTGGGAGAAATTTCATGCTTTATTCTTAGAGAAGTATGTTCCATGGACCCTTCGTGATAGCAAGAATGATGAGTTTTTGGCATTGAAACAGGGAGATATGTCAGTTGCGGCCTATGAGGCTAAGTTCCATGCCTTGTCTCACTATGCTACTCAGTTGTTGTCAACTGAGGAGAAAAGGATTCAAATTTATGTCAAGGGTTTGAATTATGACCTTCAGGTTCTGACTGTACATATGACTTTTGCAGGGAAGGGGTTCAATGAAGTTTTAGATTATGTGAATAAGTTGGAGGGGGTTACGCAAGCAGGTCAGGCTAAGATGTTAGCCAAGAAGTCCCGCAATGTTGGGAATTTTAATGGGTCTTATTCTAAGGACCACGGTCAACAGGCCTATTCAGCTCGCCTTATTCAGTTAGCCTTGCTAGATACTACTGTGGTCGCAACTAAGGTTTTTTCTCAGGCACAGGTTATTAGGGGTCAAGGGGCTTCTTACTCTTCTGCTATTCAGCCTTCTCTCAAGTGAGGGTGTTACTATTGTGGTGCTATTGGTCATTTTAAGAGAGAGTGTCCCTTGAGACAGGCACATGGCCAGGCACAGTAACAGACTCGGGCTATAGTTCCAGTGGGTAAAGTGAGAGGAGGAAATAACAAGGGTTGTATACAAGGTGGATGGGGAAATCAGGAAGGTGGTCAAGAAAATAGCGGCACAGGGGGAGAAAAGCAGCCGGGGAGGGAGTTAGCTCAGATTGATGACCGGGCTCACTGTTATGCATTTTTCAAAAATATTAATGCTGAGGATTCTGATGCGATGATCAAAAGTACCATTTTTGTTTGTGACCGGATGAATTCTATTTTATTTAATTTGGGATCTTCTTATTCTTATGTGTCTGTTCAGTTTGCGGTGGGTCTGAATCTGGGTTATGATGTACTTGATTATCCTATTTATGTGTCTACTCCAGTTAGTGAGTATGTGGTAGTAACCCATGCTTACCTTCTTGTTCTATGTTATTTGTGGGTTTTTAGACTTGGGTAGACTTGATTATTCTGGATATGTTGGATTCTGATGTAATTCTGGGTATGACCTGGTTATCTCCATATCACGCTGTTTTAAACTGTAATGCTAAGAAAGTGACTCAAGCTATGCCGGGAATGGATAAATTAGAGTGGGAGGGAGTGTATAAGGCCAAACCGTTGAGAATTATATCATTTGTCTGGGCCAGAAGGTTATTGGGGAAGGGGTGTTCAACTTTTTTAGCACATCTCCAGAAGATGGAGGGGTGTTCAGTATTTTTAGCACATCTCCAGGATGTGGGTGCAGAGTCTCCTTCTATAGAGTCAGTTTTGGTAGTTTCCAAATTCTAGGATGTGTTTCATTCAGACCTACTGGGTATGCCTCCAGATAGAGATATCGATTCTGTATTGACTTAGAGTCGGGCACTCACCCTATATCAATTCCTTCCTATCGAATGGCTCCAGTAGAGTTGAGGGAACTCAAAACTCAATTACAGGAACTACTTCACAAGGGTTTTATTCATCCAAGTGCTTCACCTTAGGGTGCTCCGATCTTTTCTATTAATAAGAAGGATGGCAATATGAGGATGTGCATTGACTATAGAAAGTTCAATAAGGTTACTGTCCGAAATAAGTATCCCTTACCTCGCATAAATGATTTGTTTGACCAATTACAAGGTGTGATAGTGTTTTCAAAAATTAACTTGCGATCCAGTTATCATCACTCAAAAATAAGATCGGAGGACATACCAAATACATCTTTTAGGACTTTGTATGGCCATTATGAGTTTCTGGTGATGTCTTTCGGATTAACTAATGCACCTGTAACCTTTATGAGTTTGATGAACGGTATCTTTAAGTCATTCTTGGATTCTTTTGTTATCGTGTTTACTAATAATATTCTAGTTTACTCCAAGAGTAAGGAGGAGCATCCAGGTCATCTTCGCACAGTTTTAGAGATTCTGGAAAAATGGCTATTTGCTAAGTTTTCAAAGTGTGAATTCCAGTTGCCTTTAGTTTCCTTCTTGGGGCATGTGGTTTCTGAAAAGGGGTGATGGTGGATCCCCAGAAGATTGAGGCAGTGAAGAATTAGATTCGACCTAGCTCAGTGACCGAGATAAGGAACTTTATGGGTCATGTTAGTTATTACCGTAGGTTTGTCAAGAACTTTTCATCCATTGCAACACACTTGACAAGGCTGACTCAGAAGGAAGTGCCATATGTTTTGTCAGACCAATGTAAGAAGAGCTTCCACACTCTTGACTGCAACTCCTATCCTTTTTTTACCGGTTGAAGGTAAAGACTTTATAGTGTTTTGTGATGCTTCAATTTTGGGCTTGGGTGCTGTGTTAATACAGGATAGGAATGTCATTACTTATGCTTCGAGGTAGTTGAAGCCTCCTGAAAGGAATTACCCAACCCATGACTTGGAGTTGGCAGCGGTGGTGTTTGCATTAAAGATTTGGAGACACTATCTTTATGGTGTCAAGTGTGAGGTCTTCATAGACTACCGTAGCCTACAATATGTGTTTACTCAAAGGGATTTAAATCTAAGGCAGCGGAGATGGATGGAATTGTTGAAGGATTATGATGTGACTATTCAGTATCATTCGGGTAAGGCTAATGTGGTGGCAGACTCATTGAGCTGAAAAGCTATAAGTATGGGTATCTTGTCATTCTTAAGGGTGTCTAGACGACCGTTAGCTAGAGAGTTTCAAACTCTAGCATCTTAGAGCATTCAGTTTGGGGTCTTAAATAGGGGTAGAATATTGGCTAGTGTTGAGGTGAATTCAGCATTTCGGGATCAGATTAAAGCCAAACAATTTTAGGACAAGAAGTTGAGTTCACTCTAGAATAAAGTGGTGTGTGGGGAGGTGGCAGACGCCACTCTTGATGTGAGTGGGGTGTTGTGGTTTAAGGGAAGGTTATGTGTTCCTCATTTTGGTGATTTGATTCGTGATGTACTTTTAGAGGCCTATGGTTTGCATTATTCTATTCATTCGGGTATGACTAAGATGTACCACGACTTGAGGCAACTTTATTGATGTCCCGGGATAAAGAGAGACATAGTGAATTATGTGTCCAAGTGTCACAATTTCCAGCAGGTAAAGTATGAACACCAAAGGCCAGTGAGGTTACTTCAGAGGATGCCTATACCTATATGGAAATGGGAACATATTGCCATGGATTTTGTGGTGGGTCTTCCTAAGACCTTGGGAAAATATGAATCCATTTGGGTGATAGTGGATCGGTTGATGAAATCAGCTCACTTATTGCCAGTTTGAGTAGACTACAGCTCTCAACAATTAGTTAAGATATATGTCAAGGAGATTGTAAGACTTCATGGAGCGCCACTTACCATCATTTTTGATAGAGATACAAAATACACTTCCAAATTTTGGGACAGGTTACATTAAAAGTTGGGCACCAAGCTCACATTTAGCACGACCTTTCATCCTCCAATATATGGGTAGTCAGAGAGAATGATTTAGGTGCTATAAGACATGTTAAGGGCCTGCGTGATTGATTTTGGTGGTCATTGGGACTAGTTCCTTCCGTTGGCTATCACTCTAACATTGATATAGCACCATTTGAGGCACTCTACAGAAGGAAGTGTAGGTAACCTATTGGGTGGTTTGAGGCTAGAGATGTTAAACCTTTGGGCACTGACTTGGTGAAGGAGGCTCAAGAGAAAGTAAGGTTCATTCAAACCAAGCTGTTGGCTGCTCAAAGTAGACAGAAGGAGTATGCGGACCATAAGGTAAGAGATATAGACTTCAAAGTTGGTGAGCAAGTTTTGCTTAAAGTGTAGGTTCTTGATGTCGCCCAAAATATACCTCTGAAAAAGTACAATACGGTCGCTGTATCAAATATAGAACCCAACTAGGTTGGGGTAGATCCCACAGGGAATAGGTCGAAGTATGAGTAGAATACTAGATGGAACAATTGGAAAGTAAATAAAACTGGGGGGTTTTGCTAATGAATAGTAACAATGACGATTGCTGGTTGTATTGAGTTTGTAGACAGTAAGAGAAATACACTAGGACTGTGATCCCCAATGATTCCTTAACTCCACCAGTTACTTGTGCTAACAAGATTGCCCCACTGCTCTGCATGCAAAATCTAACAAGTTAGGTTCATCTAACTGTCTCTCGACCTTCATTAGATGAATTTCACTCTTTTCCTCTCGGACTCCGAGTGTCGCACTACTAACCCTTGTCCTGGATCTCAGATAACCATTCCCGCTAAAGCTCCGATTATTAGATGAAGGTTGATAGCTTCAAATCTCTGTTGTTAGCTCCTTTTCCCAATATCTACCTCTCCCTCGAGCATGTCTAGAATACAGGCAAGTTTCTAACATTTGCAACCGTTAGAAAAGCAATCACAGCGAAGGGAACAACAATACATGCATAAACAGCAGTACAAAGTTGCTTTGCACTTAATTGGTTTCGTTAATTCCTCATGGTTTGCACAACCCTAGTTGATGAGTTTAGCTGCTCATAATTGCAAGAACACAAGAATAATCCAAAGATGAAAGCATAATTATGATCTCACAATAATGAAGAAAATCGAAATTTCAATTATCAATAAAACTCAAATTAGGGTTTGTGAAAACAAAACCAAGAATATGTCTAAAACAGTATGAAATAACTCTCAAAGTAGTATATTGACCAACTCTCGTACCTAGGACTACATAGGAGTATTTATAGATAAAACTAGTCCTATCCAAAACCAAATAGGAGAACAGAGTCGGCAACTTCCACGGTATCGTGACTTGGTGCGTGGAACCAAGTCACACCACGTAGGTTGATGTCGTGGGAATCAGGCTCAATTGGCAGTCTTCAGAAGTTGTGTCACGAAAGGTTTCCACGTCACGTGGGTGGTAGTCACGCCACGTGACCCCTACCATGGAAATCAGGCTGATTTTTCATTCTTTGGACCTGAGTCACGATAGCCACTCACGTGGCATGAGTGGCTTCCACGCCATATGACTAGTGGCGTGATTCCTCCTCTGGTGCATCCTCTTGTTCTTTCTTCTTTCGACACTTCGTTCTCGGGCTTCATTCTTCCTCTTTTGATTATTTTGCCTTTAAAACCTGTTTTCCTGCAAAGTAGGACAGTAACCACAACATACCAACAAAACACACCCAAGTTATTGCATATTTTCCTTGTTTTAAGAATCAACAGTGCCATGTAACCATGACACATAAACACCCTGAACTTAGAACATTTTCATGTCTTCAGGCGGACAAAATAACAGTACACAAACACAATGCTTAACTAAGAGAAACCTAAGGGACTTATGGCAGTCTACTCATTGCTTTTAGCACAAAACCTTTTCGACCCCTCCTATTTTCAAAGCCAAGCCAAAATGTATATATAAGAAGCATAGTATCATGACACAAAAGGGATCAAGTGATGGCACCAGATTATGTACAAACAACTAAGCATATATGCAATTTGACATTTCTTGAACAACTAGCAGCTAATGACACAACCCATGTGCTCTCACAATCAAAGAAGTCCCATGCACTCTCCGTATACTTTAATGAATATCATAGGGACGATATCAAAACACACACGCTCACAAAGAAGTCAAGACAGTGTGCATGAAACACCATAGGCTTGCCCTTATTTTCTAAGCCTTTGTTTTCGGACAGTTGGACTAGGATCACTATAGGACATTACTCGGCTTGTAATGTAGGCTTAGGGACGGGTATGGTACATATGGGTATGGTGACTTAACCCTCCTTGAAACTATACTATTTTTGGCTCCAACTTCCAATCTTTTTCATTTTTATCCTCCCTTATTCTCCATTCTTTTATTTTTAGATTTTGGGTGTGATTTTTCTCAAACCTTTAAACACATATTTATTTATTTATTTATATATATATTTTTTTTTCTTTTTCTTCTTTTTTTTTACACCCAAATCTGTTTTCTCTTTTTCTTTTATTAACCTTCTTCATACCCACTCAATCTACGCACCCCTATAATAGCCACCCTCAACTTAGGCGATTCGCCCGAGTTGAGGTACACAGTGTCCAAGGAGGGACCAGGGCCAAGACAGGTTCATTGTAATTAAAATGGGAAGGTGAATAGGCTAATGAAAGAAATAGGACGATTATGGCTCAAAGTTGGGATCAAGGGATATTTCTTCCTTTGGTTTGGCATTTAGGCTAAAAGTGGAATTTATTCAAAAATGGCCTATGATCCTTTTCTAATCCCTATCCTTTAACTCAGGCAAGACTAACCGGGTAAGTTCTGGATCGCACACACACAACTAACTAAGTAGTGACCTTACACACACATAGCACAAGGTCGTATTACCAACTACTACCTATCCGGTTCATGCAATGCTAGCTATAGTTATTTGCCTATAATCCTAGTGCCATAACAAGATCCAACAGCTGTCACACACAAGCATGCTATTCACACAATTCAAAAACCAAAATTTTTGGAGGGGTATCATTAACATTCAAAACACATAAAAATCTTTCAAAACTGGACTGCACTATAGTTCCCTCATTTTTCTCCTAATTTACCAAGAAACACAAAAACATATCCAATAACATCCTAAACATGTCAGTTCTACTATGATAGCACACTCGAGGGAAAATAAACACGGCAACAAAACCCCCCAAGTGGTGGTACACCCCCACCCCCAACTAAACATGGTGCAATGCCCTCAATGCACCGATATCAATCAAATACAAGGGAGTGAAGAAATACCTATGGCGCCCTAAGATCCAGAATTGGGCCCGCCAGCAGCGGGATCATCAGACTGTGCAGCAGTAGGTGCATCCGGTAGAGGGACAACCTAACTAGCAGATGCACCATGCGCCCTTTGCTCTGCCTTAATCTGGCTCGCATGGTACTCTACCCGGGAGGCTTTAACAGCCCTCTGCAGATCACTCTCATACTCAGCATCACTCTCACCCCCATATTTCGAACTGTGGGGTCTCTTGCCTCTATCCATAGGAGGCTCCTCATCAGCAAATAGATCAACCTCAAATTCCGGTCTCACGGAGGTCTGGGCAAGCATAGGTGGTATAATGGGAGTGCTACTCGCTGCCAATGCCCAAACCTCCTCTCTCAAAGTAACTACCTCCTGGGTCAAGCCGTCCATATCAGGGCTCAGTGTAGCACTCAAGTGGGAGGCCATACGTGCCTCAAAACTATCAATCCGCCCATGCAATCCCCTCATAAACTAGTCCATTGCTGCATTCATTCGAGCCACCACCCTAGTCTCCGCAGCCTCTACTGTAGATCGAACCCAAGGCTTAAGTTGGGACACCAACTTAGCCATCTGAGTCTCAGTGTGAACCTGGCACTCAAACATCTCCGTCTGCCTGTTAATCAACTGCTGCAGAAAGTCTCTTGAAACCGAAACCATCCCAGCAGGAGACGGTGGAACACTAATATTAGGCACCCTATCATTAATAGGTCCAGCACCCTCAGTCTGCACAGGTACCCTAACTGGTGCTGGAATAGGCAAAGAGGCAGTACTCGTCTTATCCAGGGCTGTACCCGATGACTCAGACGGCTGTCGTGGAAGAATGGGGTATGAACCCCTCTACTGCATCAGTACAATATCCGCAATGTGGGTCACCTCGATATAATGTTCGAGGGCAGGTAACCTGGCTACTCCTACCCTATTACACAGCCCCTGGATCAAGCATGGAAAGGGAATACTCGTGTGATCTCTGAAAGCCAGCTCATGGATCTCCCGGACTATGTACCTCGCAAACGGAATCTCATAACCAGCTAAGATGCTGGCTACTACTACAACCATCTTTGGCTATGTACCCTGTAATCCATTTAAGCAATTCCAATTTCTGCTCTGCATCTCTCATCTTAACTCTATCTCTGACAGTGTCCATCTGATGGTCAAATTCAGCAGTCGACGCCAGAAGTGGACGGTCAACTCCAAATAAGAAACGGTGAATGGTCTGCTCTGAAATATCCACGCGGGTACCACGAACCATGACATGAGTCAAAATTGGTTGCAAAATAAATTTTTGCCCAACAGGCGTGCCCAAATCCACTGACGCAGCATACGAGGCATAAAACTCTCGGACTAACTCCAAGCTATATCTACCAGAAGGCTACTCTATCCAACCCAGACCGTACCTCTCAAAGACAGGCCATATATCAGGCAAGGCCCTCAGTTCATCCACCCGATACCGCGGCTCCTCCATAATGCTCCGCCGACACCCCCCTCTCAGTCAATTTAGCATCTCTATCATAGAAGTACGCATGCCCTGCACACAGCAACGCTGAACCTCAGTACTCTACGCGGGATCGGGGCACTCTAGGCACCAGAGCCTGAAACAGAAGCCGTAGCCTCCGCTGCAGAAGTACCCTGACCCGTAGCCTCATCAGTAGAGCCTGACGCAGAACCATCCTCCCTCTCTTCAGACTGGGGGGAGGACTCAGAAGACTCAGCCGAAATAACTGGCTCAATAGGTGGTGGGGCCGGCTGACGTGCTGCCCTGGCAGCCGCTCGGGCTCGCGTCTGTAACCTCGTAGCCCGAGGAACTAAAGCAGTATATCATGGATAATATCAAATTCCTCCACAGAACCACTTGGCTCAGACTCAATTGGTTCATCCAGCAGACGGGTCGATAAATCTGGATTTTTGGTGCGAATTTGGGATGAGGCATCAAGGTGGTCACTCTTGGGGTTGGATTTTGGAGGCATGGTAGCGGGGTTTTGATAGAATTTTTGGGTATTTGGGTCAGATTTGGGTATTTGGGTCAGATTTGGGTTGGGTTTGGTGTCTTGGATTTGGATTTTCGGACTTGCGGGGTAATGAGGTTCGGATTTTTAGGGTTTTGGGAGTCTAGGGCTTGGATTCTTGAGCTTTTGGGGATGGGAAGTTTGGATTTTTGTGGTTTATGTGGATGTGAGATTTGGAGTTTAGAAGAGAAGATGGAATTTAGGGTTTTAAGTTGAAGAATTTGAAAGTGGGGAAAGAACGGAATGGATCGGATATATATCGGGTAAAGAAGAAGGGATCCTAATTTATTTTAGAAAATTGGGCCTGGGTCGGGTCGGATTCGGTTACCTAAAATAATTTTATGTTTCACAAAACAACCCACGTCAAGTGGGTGTGACTCACGTGACGTGAGTCCTGGCGTGGTTGCAGTTCTGGACTGAACCAGTGAGCTTCTGATTTTAATGACACCAATCACGTGGCGTGGATCCTATCCACGTCACGTGGATGCCTTCCGTGGAATAGATTCAGAACCTGGAAATTTTCCTCTGATTTTGAGGATACCAACCACGTGGCGTAGAATACCCTCACGAACGTGATTCATGTCGTGGATACATTTTGTGATTTTCAGCTAACTGTTCGTCAATAATCCGATCTCTGCCTAACAAAATCTTGGGTTGCCTCCCAATCAGCACCTGATTTAATGTCGCGACACAACATGGATAACTTGGATACTCAGACTTCACCAACTAGCCCATGGGTTCCCTCCCATGAAGCGCCTGATTTAACGTCGCGGCACGACATGGCTTACTTGACTACTCAGACTTCATCAAGTTCAAGTTCTTCAATCTTCCTTATCTCTTCCGGAACTCCCACATAATGCTTAACACGCTGTCCATTGACTTTGAATAGGACATTATCTACTCCTTTTAGCTCAATAGCACCATGTGAGAATACCCGAACGACAGTGAATGGGCCTGACCATTTGGATTTTAGTTTTCCAGCAAACAGGCCAAGCTTAGAATTATAAAGTAAAACCAAGTCTCCCCGGTGAAACTCGCGGTTCTCAATCCGACGATCATGATACAATTTCATCTTCTCTTTATACAATGCTAAACTTTCATAAGCCCAGAGACGAAATTCATCCATCTCATTCATCTGCTCAAGTCGCAATTGGGCCGCTTCACTCCAGTCCAAATTCACCCTTTTCAATGCCCACAAAGCTTTGTGTTCCAGTTCAAAAACCAACTGATATGGAGATGCACCAATTGGTGTTTTGAAAGCTGTTCGATATGCCCATAACGCATCATCCAATCGTCGAGCCCAATCAGTCCTATTTGCATTAACTGTTTTCGCCAGAATGGACTTAATCTCGTGATTTGACACCTCCACCTGCCCGCTTGTTTGAGGATGGTAAGGTGTTGCCACCTTATGTTTGATACCATATTTTTCAAGCAGGGCTTTGAATAGACGGTTGCAAAAGTGGGATCCTCCATCACTTATAATAACTCGGGGTGTCCCAAAACGTGAGAATATGTTCTTTTTCAAGAAAGTTGTGACACTTCCCCCTTCGTTATTAGGAAGCGCAATTGCCTCCACCTACTTAGAAACGTAGTCAACGGATACCAAGATGTATTTCATTCCATGCGAGCTCACAAACGGACCCATAAAGTCAACTCCCCACACATCGAACAATTCAAGATCAAGTATAGTTGTCATGGGAAGTTCGTGTCTGCGTGAAATATTACCTTGCCTTTGACATCGATCACAAGCAAGGGCATAGTCATGAGCATCTTTGTAAATACTGGGCCAGTAGTACCCATATTGCAAGATTTTATGGGCGGTCCGTGCACCTCCATGATGACCCCAACTGGAGATGAGTGACACGCCTCCAAAATACTTATCATTTCGGACTCTGGGACACATCTTTGAATTATGCCATCAGCACACACCCTAAACAAATACGGCTCATCCCAGAAGAACTTTCTTACCTCATGCATGAATTTCTTTCTCTGCTGCTATGTCATCTCTTTCGGGACTAGATCACTTGCCAAAAAGTTGGCAAAATCAGCAAACCAAGGGATCAAGTCTTGAGATGCGGCCAGTACTTGCTCATCGGGAAAAGTATCATCAATCTTTAGATCATCCTTCAATTTAAGCATGGCCTCCTCCTCAAGGCATGAAAGATGGTCAACCACCTGATTTTCGGTCCCTTTACGATCCTTGACTTCAAAGTCAAATTCTTACAACAGAAGTACCCACCGAATCAGTCTTGCACAATCACTTTCGTACCAATCAAGTAAGATCTGAATTTCTCAAAAGCAAATACTATGGCCAACAACTCCTGCTTAGTCACAGTGTAATTCTTTTGAGCCGGATTAAGCACCTTGCTAGCGTAGTAAATCGGGTGTAATATCTTCTCACGTCTCTAGCCAAGGACTGCACCCAAAGCCACTCCACTAGCATCACACATAACCTCAAAAGGCTTAGTCCAATCCGGTGACACAATAATAGGGGCTGACACCAGCTTCTCCTTAAGACACTCAAACGCTTTAAGACATGCTTCATCAAACACAAACTTTACCTCTTTCTCTAAAAGTTTGCACAAGGGATGAGCAATCTTGGAGAAATCCTTGATGAATCTTCTATAAAAACCAGCATGACCTAAGAAACTTCGAATACCTTTCACAGAGATAGGTGGGGGAAGCTTCTCAATTAATTCAATTTTTGCCTTATCCACCTCATTGTCGTTCTTCGAAATCTGATGCCCCAATACGATACCCTCATTGACCATAAAGTGACATTTTTCCCAATTCAGCACTAGGTTGCACTCCTTGCATCTTTGAAGTACATTGGCAAGGTGTGCCAAACAACCCTCAAACGAGTCTCCCACAACAGAAAAATCGTCCATAAAAACCTCGATAGTGTCTTCCACCATGTCGGGGAAAATAGACATCATACAGCATTGGAAGGTGGCCGGTGCATTACACAAACCGAAAGGCATCCTCTTGAATGCGAACGTCCTGTATGTACAAGTGAAAGTGGTCTTCTCTTGGTCTTCGGGGGCAATAAAAATCTGATTATACCTCGAATATCCATCAAGAAAACAATACCATCCTCTACTAGTAAGACGGTCTAACATCTGGTCCATGAAAGGCATATGAAAATGATCCTTTTCAGTCCACAAATTTAGCTTTCGATAGTCCATGCAAACTCTCCACCCAGTCACTAGCTTTATTGGAATCAACTCATTTTTGTCGTTTGGAACCACAGTGATTCCTCCCTTTTTTGGCACACACTGAACTGGGCTTACCTACTTGCTATCAGCAATGGGATAAACCGCTCCTGCATCCAACCACTTGATAATCTCTTTCTTCACAACCTCTTGCATCGATGGGTTCAGACGACGCTGGTGCTCAATGATAGGTATGGACTCAGGAACAAGCTGGATCTTATGAGTGCAAATGCCGGGTGGAATACATATGATATCCGCAATGGACCAACCAATGGGCCTCTTAAATCTTCTCAAAATTGAAACCAAAGTCTCTACTTGCCAATCCACCAATTTAGCAGAAATAATCACTGGCAAGGTATTGTTGGCTCCCACGAATGTGTAGCGAAGGTGGGCCGGAAGAGCCTTAAGCTCTAAAACTGGAGGCTCCTCAATAGATGGACGAGCTGGGGGAGTTACCCTATTCTTCAAATCAAGATCTAGTTTCTTGGGAGCATAAGCGTATGCTTCTCTACCCGCGAGTGCACCCACCATCTCATCATAGTCTTCAATACCATTGTCTTCAAAATTCATGATAACGGAAGCCAGAGGTTCTACTCCCAACCTTTCTTTAATGGACACAACAACCTCACTATCATCAACAACATCTATCACTGAAATCACCCGCTTATCTCTTGGCTGCTTCATTGATCGACAGACATTGAAAGTAACCTATTCATCATTCAATCTAAATTTCAGCTGCCCTATTTTCATATCAACCAATGCATGACCCATGGAAAGGAATGGTCTTCCTAATATTATGGGAACCTCAAAGTCAACTTCACAATCGAGAATCACAAAATCAACTAAAAATATGAAAGAGGCAACCTTCACCAAAACATCGTACAAAATGCAAACTACTTTTTCACAGTTCGATCGGCCATGAGAAGTCTCATGGAGGTGAGTTTTGGTGCTCCCAACCCCAATTATTTGAACATGGCTAATGGCATTAGGTTGATGCTAGCACCCAAATCGCACAGTGCCTTAGCAAAGTCGTATGACCCAATAGTGCAAGGAATGGTGAAAGCTCCTGGATCCTCCTTCTTTTCAACTAAGGAACGTGAAGCAACTGCACTACAATGATGAATGTTTTTTGCTGGCTCAAAACTGACCGTTCTTATCTTTGTCACCAAGTCTTTCATGAACTTTGCATAACCTGGCATCTGCTCCAATGCCTCTATAAGAGGGATGTATACTGACAGTTCCTTCAACATGGTGATGAAATTCTGATACTTTCCTTCCTCCGCCTTCTTCTTCAACCTTTGAGGATAGGGAGGAGGAGGTCGTGGGATAGTTTTGAGCACTTTTGGTAACTCTTTCTCCTTCCTCTTCTCAGATTTTGCATTGTCGCTATCATCATGCTGATTTGGAACCATGTCACCCTTTGCATTATCCGAATCTAAATCAGCTTCATCATCGATAACCACTGGATCATTAAGCACACTACTGTCGGCAGGCATAGGTGGATCTGTCGTGCACTTCCCGCTTCTAGTAGTAATAGCGAGACAATGACAATTGTTTTTCTAATTCTGGACGGTATTGCTTGGAAGAGTGCCTGGATGACGTTGATTCAGTGCCAATGAAATCTTCCCAAACTGTTGCTCCAACTGTTTAATGGCAGTTGAATAAGACTCCACTTTCTGACTTATACCCGAAATGTCAGTCCTAATTTCTTTCAAGCAATTCTCCTGACTTTCTGCTCCTTTGACCAATTTATTAAGAAGTACCTCCATCCTTGAATTTCCAGACTCCTCATCACGCCTTCCAGGTGGTACATATATGTCATTATTTTCTCGATTATCATCTTTCCGCCTCAAATCACCATCACGGTCCCGTTCTCGATCTCTGTATCCCAATTTGTTATAGTTGTCTCCATAATAGTTTCGACCTTGATTCCCTTGCCTTGAGTTCCAAGAGTCTTGATTAGACCCTTGGCCCTTGGCTCGAAAACCCTCCACTTCATGATCTAGATACTTCGCCTCTTCATCAGACTCGCTATCATCATGTCTAGACGATTTACTTTGTGCACCAACAGTATGCATCTTTTCTGCATCTCTAGCCGCTATCTGTTTGGCCAGAAGACCAATCTCTGTCCTCAACTGAGCGAGCTCTTGAGCCACAGATTCATCCAGAGCCCTTTGAGCTGCTGAAGCTCCAATAACATATGTTCCAGCCGGCGTATCTACCTCCCAAGTATGCCATCCTCGGTTGGTCTTAGTGACACGATCTAATATCTCAGAAGCTTGGTCCCATCTCAAACTCATGAATGCTCCACTAGTGATAGTATATGCTACCGCTTTTGTGTTGATAATCAAATCTCTGTAGAAGATTTCAAGTAAGTTCCTGCCACTCATCCTATGATTTGGCACCATTTACAGCTTCTTTTTAAACCTCAGCCAAGTATCGTAGAGTGCTTCCGAATGAAGCTGTCTGAAATTGTAGATCTCATCTTTCAACTACAACATCTTGGATGGTGGGAAAAATCTTTCCAAAAATTGATTTCTCAACTCTTGCCAAGTAGTGATGGAACCTCGTGGCAGCTCAGCCAACCACAAAGTAGCCTCTCCTATAAGAGAGAATGGGAACAACCTCAACCGAATCACCTCTTGGTCAACTCCAGGCAGATTGTACGACGTGCAGACCCCCACAAAATTCATTACATGCATGTTTGGATCATCAGTAGGAAGACCCGCAAACACACCCTTCAAGTTTAGCAGATGGATTATGGCACTAGTAATGTCAAACTTAGTACCCGGAGGGAACTCTGGTGGAATGATGACACCATTCTCTATTGGCTCAAAATATGCCACATATTCTTTTCAGGATCATCATAAACAGGCACATGTGGTCTCGGTTGTTCTCTCAGTCATCTTTGTCGCTCTTCAGCATCAGCCAGACACTGTGCTGCTTCCTGCATAGCTCGATTATCTCTTTCTGCTTGTCTAAGAGCAGCTTGTCTAACATGCTCTTCTCGTGTCAATCGAGCAGTAGTTTGTTCTGCTGTTTCATGACCAGCCGGATGAATTGGCTGGTTGTAAATGTCTTCCGAAGCGGTGGGATTCTAAACTCCTTCAGTATTCACCATTCTTCGATTAGCTCTCAGAGTCCTTTCGATTTCAAGATCAAGTGGAATCAGGGGATTTCCTTGACTCCTAGTATTTGGCATACACCGGCGTATGCCCTCAACAATATGTAAAAACACACCCAATCAGCTCCAACCAGTAATGTTCAACTTCGTAGCCTTATTCCCCGGCAACGGAGCCAAAATTTGATGTCGCCCAAAATATACCTCCGAAAAAGTACAATGCAGTCGCTGTATCAAATATAGAACCCAACTAGGTTGGGGTAGATCCCACAGGAAATAGGTCAAAGTATGAGTAGAATACCAGATGGAACAATTGGAAAGTAAATAAAACTGGGAAGTTTTGCTAATAAATAGTAACAATGACGATTGTTGGTTGTATTGAGTTTGTAGACAGTAAGAGAAATACACTAGAACTGTGATCCCCAATGATTCCTTAACTCCACCAGTTACTTGTGCTAACAAGATTTCCCCACTGCTCTGCATGCAAAATCTAACAAGTTAGGTTCATCTAACTGTCTCTCAACCTTCATTAGACGAATTTCACTCGTTTTCTCTCGGACTCCAAGTGTCGAACTACTAACCCTTGTCCTGGATCTCAGATAACCATTCCTGCTAAGGCTCTGGTTATTAGATGAAGGTTGATAGCTTCAAATCTCTGATGTTATCTCCTTTTCCCAATCTCTACCTCTCTCTTTAGCAAGTCGAGAATACAGGCGAGTTTCTAATATTTTCAGCCGTTAGAAAAGCAATCACAGCGAAGGAAACAACAATACATGCATACACAGCAGTACAAAGTTGCTTTGCACATGGTTCACACAACCCTAGTTGATGGGTTTAGCTGCTCATAATTGCAAGAACACAAGAATAATCCAAAGATAAAAACATAATTATGATCTCACAATAATGAAGAAAACTAAAATTTCAATTATCAATAAAACTCAAATTAGGGTTTATGAATACAAAACAAAGAATATGTCTAAAACAGTATGAAATAACTCTCAAAGTAGTATATTGACCAACTCTCGCACCTAGGACTACATAGGAGTATTTATAGATACAAAACTAGTCATATCCAAAACCAAATAGGAGAACAGAGTCGGCAACTTCCACGGTATCGTGACTTGGTGTAGTGAAACCAAGTCACGCCATGTAGGTTGATGTCGTGGGAATCAGGCTCAGTTGGCAGTCTTCAAAATTTGTGTCACGGCAGGTTTCCACATCACGTGGGTGGTAGTCACGCCACGTGACCACTGCAGTTGAAATCAGGCTGATTTTTCATTCTCTGGACCTGAGTCACGATAGCCACTCACGTGGCGTGAGTGGATTACACGCCACATGACTAGTGGTCTGATTCCTCCTCGGG
The DNA here is from genome assembly GCA_031232105.1 of Capsicum rhomboideum. NCBI lineage: Eukaryota > Viridiplantae > Streptophyta > Magnoliopsida > Solanales > Solanaceae > Capsicum > Capsicum rhomboideum. Next base: position 43,623,524 of record CP124708.1, on the reverse strand, counting down.
TGCAGCCTCTTGTTCTTTCTTCTTCAGACACTTCGTTCTCGGGCTTCATTCTTTCTCTTTTGATTATTTTGCCTTTAAAACCTGTTTTCCTGCAAAGTAGGACAGAAACCACATCATACCAACAAAACACACCTAAGTTATTGCATATTTTACTTGTTTTAAGCATCAACAGTGCCATGTAACCATGACACATCAGTTCTGCAAGAGGGGCAAGTTCAACCCTCGATATATTGGTCCCTTCGAGGTTCTTGAAGTTATGGGTCCAGTAGCTTACAGGTTAGCTCTACCATCGGTATTGTTTGGAGTCCATCCTGTATTTTACGTCTCTATGCTCAAAAGGTACCATGGGGATGGAGGCTACATCATTAAGTGGGACTCAGTTCTTTTAGATAAGGATTTGGCCTATGAGGAGGAGCTAGTAGCAATTCTAGATTGGGGATTTCAAAAGTTGAGGACGAAGGAAATTCATTCTGTTAAGGTTCAACGGAAGCATCGTTCAATTGAGGAATACAATTTGGAAACCGAGAAGGACATGCGGGGACAAGTACCCTTTATTGTTTGAGGATACATATACTCTCTTCTCTTCTCATTTTAGCCTAATTTTTTTCGTGTTTGATCATTTAGGGATGAACGATGGGTAAATTGGTATTTGTTGTAACGACCAATTCCGTCCTTATGTATAAGCTTTTCGTTAAAAGTTCCATGTTAAAAAGCTTTACGTATTTGAAGTTACAAATTTCAGGCTAGGCTAGTTTCAAACGAAATCGGAGCGAGGTATGGTCTAGGGAAATCCAAGAATGATTTGGGCAGGTTTGGGTGGTGTTTGATTTGATTTCTAGTTAGCTAAGATGATAAGGAACCCATAGGATTTTATAGAATCAAAATTGGGTAAGTAGAACTCTCGAAATTGATCTTAGTGCAAAGGGCATTGTTTGGAATGTCTTGGGTTTAATGTATGTTGTGAAAACTGGGATTTTTGGGCAAACTAGACATTCTGTCTTGTCGATACCGCTCTAGCGGCGGGCGACCGCCACTATAGCAGGGAATTTCTCACTATAGCAATGGTCAAACTTGGTCAACGCCCGTTATAGCGGCAGGTGCCGCTGTAGCGACATATGCCGCTTTAGCGGCGAAAGTTGCAATTTTTATTAATTATTTCTCCAAAACAATTTATTTTTCTAAAACATATTTTGGGGTAAAGGAAGGGCGATTTAGGGTGATTTCCAATGAATTTTCATCATTTGACTTTGTAATGGTAAGAAATTTATCTCCGTTAACTTGTTTTTGATAATAAGCCTTAGAATTGCTATTTTACAAAGTTTGGGGAGGGTTTTAGGGCTGTTTTTGGTTGTTTTCTGATGCAAGGGGGAAGATTAAGTATTAAGTTAGTGGGTTTTAATTATTAACAGTTATTTTACCCTTGTATTCTGTTAATTCACTAAATTATCCATAGAATTGGTAGTTTAGGTGAATTACAGTAGAAAAGCCCTAGAACGGGAAGGGAATGATCATGAACTTGACCTTAGGGGTTGGGTGTTGAGTTATAATTCCCAACATGGTAGGTTATTTCATTAATTATGTGATTATATACGTGTTCTAGACTAAGAGCAAGCGAAAATTGCATGGAAGAGCAAAGTTCCAGCTTAGAGGAGTTATGCAGGCTTGGTTTGAGGTAGGTGATGGTATTGTAGTTTAATCCAATTTGTGTTATATGTGCATGTTAACTACTTTGTAGTGTGACTTGTTAGTGCATGTTGTTTGGTGTGGTCAATGCAAAGGATTTTACATTGTTGTATGATTTGACCTACCTATTTGCTAAATGTGGAACGTTTCGGTATTTAGGACGTTCTCACAGGTTATTGGTGACACAAGGTTGGCAAACACTTGTGTTTGGGGTTTTAGTACATGGACATAAATTGTCCCCTACAGGTCATGGCTACAGGGTTGATGTAATACCCATAGCGTGTATGTACGAGGGTCAGGTGAGTTTGACGGTTCCATGAGTGAACTAAAAAATATATTTATATGTTTGGTAATTGTTTACTTGTCTAGCATGTCTTGACTTGGCTTGACTAAATGTGACTTGGTGATATTTTGTTGACTTGTTGGTTTTTTTTCTCCTAAACTGTTTATTTGGCTTCGATGTGTTAAGTGTATGCTAGTTTTGAGCATGAACTAACTTGTTGTACTATATTTTAGTTAAGTGTTCATATTCTCATCTTGGATTGGCCAAATGACCCTACCAGTATACTGTTGTTTTCTTGTGTGCTGTACTACACCTACTCTTACTTTTGTGAGTGCAACGCATATTCGTGTATCTCCTACGAGACCTCACTTGTGATTCCAGTGGTTGACTTCAGATTTTAGGGTGAGTGGCATATCCGGGCTGCCATGAGATCTTCCTTTATGACATAGTCCCTTATTTTGGACATTATGCAATTTTTTTTAAGTTTTGGGGTTGCATCCCCTTCTTGACAATCTTAGATGTTTTGGTATAGACGACTTTTGGGTCCTAGGGAGGGTTTTATTTGTTAAGTACAATATTTCGCAATTAGTTGTACTTTTGGTTTTCTTTTAGACTTGGATATTTATTGATGGGTTAGGTCTAATTATTTCTTTTAAATGTTGATTATGAGATGGTATTTGGGGTAGATGGTTCTCCCAACGGGTGAGTAGTGTGGCTACCACACATGATGGTTTTGGGTCGTGACACCGAAGATATGAATATTGAGTATTAGACTTATATTGAAGAACTATAAGATTCTTCAAGAATTGTTAATGTTATTTGTTCTCATGATAAGTTGATTAGATCAACTAATGTTGGGATTGTATCCCTTAATATAAAAGGTGAATATGGGCCCGTTCACCTATCATATAATTTTTTTTTACCTGTCATGTGATATGTAGAAATGGTGCATCTATAAAATGATCACATATATGTTTATGGCCAACCTACAGTTTTACAGTCATAAAGTTGCTTGCTCAATTAAATTGAGCCAAGAGCATAATTTTTAGATTGAGTAATCAAGACAATTCATCTTGATAATTTTGGTTTGCCGTTGAATGTCTCTGATAAATAGCTGAACCATTGCTTATGAGAATAAAGCTTCATGTGTTGGTCTGAAATACGATAATTGCATACTATAACACTTGTATGCATTAGACCAATTAATTATGATTAAATTTCCCCTCTCAATTGGTTCAGGTAAGGAACCAAATGTTTTCTCTCTAATAGTTTTTGATGTGCGGTACACGATTAATGTATATGTCATGATGCACAAAAATGAATTCTCCAAAAGTATATTGGGATGTATTTTAGTTTTTCTAATATAAGGGGGAGGTAATAAGTAGCTAACAAATATGCTATGAATTATCATCAATATGATCATCATTCAAAAAGATAATTCAAGTCAAATGGTAGGAGCATTTACTAACCTGAAATTGTTTTCATATTTAGCTGCAGAAGCTTCTATTGTGTGTCCCTGAAGGATAATGTCTATAGCATGCATGAAGCATGACAGACTTATCGGTTTCAAATGAAACAATTCTTAAAAAGGAAATGGAGCAAATGATCATAATAAGGAGACAATGTGCTCTTGAAGAGTTCACGACATAACATTTCATGAAACCTTATGAGAGGTTCAGCTACCTAGAAATAATAAAGTGATGAGATCTCAAAATGTTATATCCCATTATGAATCGATACAAAAAAATATATCATCAATGATATCTTTGATACAATATAGCGCAATATAGTAAAAGATTGGGAGGATCTGAATTCTACATCTATTAAAACATGCTAATGTAGAAATAATTATAAAGTGAAATATGCATTTTTGCTTTTGTTAAGCATAAACTTATTTGGCTTGCAGTTCAAACACTAGAAGATGTCACACATTTAAAATTGGATGTTGTCACTTGATAAATTTATATGAAAATCCTTGAAGGATTCAAAATACCTAAAGCATATACAAGTTGCTAGAAAACTTGTTTATAATCCTCATATGGATTAAATCAATAAAGGTTGATGTACTAGAAATGCAATAATGAATATTATTGCCACTCTCGAAGAGTTTTCAAAAGAAATAGATTATTTTTATAAAGAAGTTGAAATGAGAATCATGCAAAATTGGATTGATGAAGTACCATATCTTGTACAATTGATGCATTTATACATCTTGCTATAACTATGAGCATGATATAGTTTTGCTCTTATATAGAGATATTTAAATAAGATCACTTGCATATTGTAAATGAAAGCCTCTGTATGAATGTATTTATTCTAACGATTACTGCCAAATGATCAATATAAGGATTCAATAATGACATATTATCTATTATCAAGAAGGGTTACTGTCGTACCAAGTTATGTTACGTGAAATTCAAATTATATAATAGCTACTCATGAAGCAAGCTGAGAATGTGTGTGGCTGAGGTCAATGATACATCCCATTTAAGAAAAGTGTGGTTTAAACTGTGACAAGATACCCATAATTTTATATGAAGATAATGCAACATGCATGACACAATTAAAGGGTGGATTCATAAAAGGAGATAGAATGAAACACATTTCACCAAAGCTTTTCTACATACATGAGCTTCAAAAGAATGGTAATATAAAACTGCAACAGATTCGTTCAAGAGATAATACAAATGATTTATTCACCAAGTTTCTAACAACTACAACTTTTGAGAAGATGGTGCACAAGATTGGAATGCGGAGATTAAAGTTCACTGATGTTTCCATTAAGGGAGTTAATACGCGTTGTACTCTTTTTCCCTCACAAGGTTTTGTCCCACTGGATTTTCCTTGTAAGGTATTTAATGAGGCAACCAAAATGAGTATTATTAGAGATGCGTACTTTTTTTCTTCATTAGATTTTTTTCCACTGGGTTTTTTCTATTACGATTTTAACGAGACACATTATCTATACATTATCTATCAATTAGACATTTAAGGGGGAGTGTTATAAATGATAATGATTGTCTATCAAGATATAGTGAGTATCTATCAAAATATAGTGAATATCTATCAAGATATAGGAAATATCTATCAAGATATGGAATGCCTATCTTTTGAAGAAAAATTAGGAAGAATTTTTCCTTATAAATAGAAGGGTTCTCTTCATTTTAAATCACCCCTCAAGAGAAATAAGAATTACTCTTTTCTCTCCCTTATTATTTTTTTTCTTGCTATATTATTTTATATTATTATTATTATTATGATTATTATTTATATTAATATATTATCCTTTATTTAATATTTAAATATATTTTATAATATTTAAAGGAATAAATTTATGAATTTAGTAAGAGTTCATTTATGAATCTTCAATATTTAGGTTCCTAGTTTTAATCTAATGGAAATCTTTTTTTCTTCTAAAAGCTAAATATTTTCAAATTCAAACTTTTATTACAATATTATTAAGCTTTGTACTAAAACTGCCATGTGGCTTATTCTTATGCTGCCACTTGGCTAAATGGCAAGCTATTGAGAGAAGCCACGTGGTAGTTCTAGGACAAAGCATAATAGTATTGTAACAAAAGATTTAAAAATACTTGAATTTGAAAATATTAAGCTTTTTTTAAAAAAATTATCATTAGCTTAAAACTAGGAACGTAAGATGAAAGAGTTCTAAATTGTAACGACCTGTTCTGTCGTTACCAAAAGGCACCTCGTCTATAGGCACGAGGTATGGGAAAGTTTGAAAATACGGTCCCGAACTTACACAAATGGACTTATCAAAAACTTTGGAATTTAAAATTTTGGATCTGGCTGACGTCATTCCACTATAGCAGCACCGTGGTAGCGGCCGATCGGACTCTATAGTTGGATGCCGAAGGCAGAAACTAGACCCCATTTTATTTGATTTTGTTTCTCCTCTTCAGTTGAAAAAGAACCGAAAGAGGCTTCTAAAAAATCCTTAGGGTTGCCTCATGGCCATGGATCAATGGAGAGGGGAAATATACTCAAATGGGGTAAAACTCATGAATTCCTCATGAAAATCACATGCACGGAGTCAAAAGCTCTAGTTCATGCCTCCGTAGTAGTTGCTTGTCGTCCAGGTAGGCTAGGTTTAGCTGAGTAGTTTAGACCTAGGTTACAAAGCATAGGCATGACGTAGATTGATGGGATATTTCACACTTAGGCCTATGGGTACGGTGTTGGGATAGATAACAAGGGTAAAATTCAATTGTTTAGATGAGAATTTGCTGTTACTTGTGATTTTTAAATCATTCAATTAATTAATATTCTTTGCTATTGATGTTGTTCATCCTTGTATGATTAAAAATGGTGTTGTACTCAAAAATTGGTTTAGAGCCTAATAAATTCCTATTTAGAGGTGGTTATTATTGGTAGATTCTGAAGAATCTGTGGTAGTAACCAGATGAATGGTAGTCTTGTAAGCTATCAATGTTGGGCTAAAAGGTTGGGGTGTATTATGGTATGAGCCATAGGTACAGATGTATACCTTAGATATTGCAAGTCCTAACCAAGTCCTAACTGAGGGCGAATTGTAGGTGATAGTTTAATGTAGTTGAAACCCAACTTGATTTATGTGTACTTGTTAACTACTCTTCGTATACTTACTATAAGGCATTTTTAAAGAAGGTGAATGGTTAAACGATATCCTAAGTATTACTCACATGAAAGGAGGGTTGTACTAATGACTTGTTGAATGTATAAGTGTAGTGGTTGCTTTGATTGTGTTTGTGATTATTGTGATATCATATTGATTATTATGAAATGTACTGGCGTTTAGATATATTTATGAGATTTATATTATTTATTGTGTTTGTGATTGTTGTGATGTCATATTGATTATTGAGGGATGTACCAGTTTTTGGACATCTACACGAGATTTATTATTATTATTATTATTATTGTGGGATGTACTGGTATTTGGACATCTTCATGGACTTGGTGATATAAGGTTGGAAGAAACTAGATGTCTGAGATTTTGTACATGGACAAGAGCTCGTCCCCTGCAGGTCATGGCTTGTGGACTACCATAAGACCCTTAGCATGTGTGCATAGGTATTGGTGAGAGAGATAAGTCCTTGAGTGAATCGGGTTTATCTGTTTAATTGTATTGCTTACTTGTTATATTTGGTTCCTTGGGTGAACTTGATTTATGTGTTGACTTGTTATAATTGCTTTCTTGAGTGAACTGGAATTTATGATTATTAACATGGATGATGTTGGAATAGATCCCTGAGTGGTCCAGGCTAAATTATAAATGATTGGTATAACTCTTCAAATGTCTGACCACGTATGTATTTGAGACATGGTCAGTTTATTGTTGTGAGTCATGGTTTGTTGACTTAGATTTTTTGTTCGTAGTCATGGTCTGGACTTGAGTTGTTATCTACTTGACTTTTACTTAATTTAAACTCTATGGCTTGTTGAAAAAGCCAAAGTGTTGTCAATGGATACAAGTTACTTGAGTGGTGTTCAGGGTTGTGCTTGTGGTATGGTTAGGATCCTTGATTTGCTGGTTGATATTATTAAGATTGGGTAGGCGGGGTGTTGCTGTCTTACTATTTAATTTCCCATAGCCTTAAATGAATCTCTAACTACCCTGGGTGTTAATACATAACTAGAATATCGAAACAAGGTTAAGTATTATATAAGAGTTTGAAATGATGGGTTTCTAAGGATAGGAAACCTTTGGGGATAAGTATGGTTGAATTCTTATTTAATTAGGGGATAAGGCCTAACTTGATAACATAGTGAGAATGTGGTGATTATAGTTGAATATGATAAAGGAATGTTGACCCACAATTAGTAAAGCTAGTAAAAGCTAAAGTTGTTAAGGAATTAAGGGATAGAGGGTCTTTTAGATATTTATGTAATGTTTATGTGATTCGTTTTGGATCAATCAGTGATGCTTGCCAATACATATTGATTGTACTGATACTACTCTTGTTATACCCTTTCTGAGGTATATTCTGGTTGTAGAATCAGTAGATATTTCATACTTGACGCGGTAAAGATCTCCAGTAGCTTCTATCATTATTTTTACGATGGAAGCTGATTCGTGTGTACTGTTCCATAATTTCTCATAGGAGCTCTTGTACTTGTTTAGACTAGGTCCTTGGGGGAAGTTATTTAATTTTGTATCCAAAGTTTTGTAAACCAGATGTAATAAATAAAGGTATTCTATTATTTCTTCTCGACTTCCGCATGTATGATGAAATAGATGGTAAGGATTCTCCTATCTAGGTAGATTAGAGTAGGTGTCCACACGATCTAGTTAGTTGGCTCGTGATAGTTGGTATCAGAGCCTAGGTTATCGGTATCCCAGTACCAGAGTAAATATCGAGCAGAGTCCTATAGATTGGTGTGTTAACGTCCACATCCAATCTTCAGGGAGCTATGAGGCATTCTCAAAAATTGTGTCACTTATTTCTCTCTATTTGTGCGGTTTGTGTGTTTGTTTGCTTGTATGAGATGAGTACAATTGGTATCTCTCGATTTTAATTGGTATCTCAACAAGGCAAATGGATGTTGGTTGACTCCATTTTGGAAGGGAAATTAGAACCGGGAAGGTCCCAATTGGTATCTGGCCATAAAGGCGGTGTAAACTTCTGGATAATCAGATAGTGGTTATCCATGAAGCAAATACAGGAAAAATAAAAAGCGCGTGTTTATCTACATGAAACTTTGGGATTGATACTCATATGAATTGTTATTGTTTGAAGAACTGTGGATTTCGTTAATGGTGAAAAGTCTTAACTTGTATATATGTTGATAGCTAAAGGAGTTGTTTGCTATGTGGTTTAAGTAGAAACTGTATGCTAAATGCTAGTCATGGGCTTATCATTGGTGAAATGGTAAAGGAAAAAAATGGTTTATGATTGTGGAAACTTTTGTATCAAGAAGTCGGTATGTGAATAAAGACCATGGATAAAGGGCTATTGTTGCATGATAGCGGGAATTGTTGAAAGGAAATTCTTGTTGTGATTCCTAACTTATTTAAAGTAATGTGATGCTAAGTTGTTGTTTCATGAATTTTTGGGTTCGATTTTGGAATTATAATGTAGACCATAGTGCGATTTCATATTCTATTGCTGAAAGGTTGAACGCCATAGAGGGAATTTGCAGAAAATTTAAAATTTCTGGGTTGTTGATGTTGGGCCACCAGAGCAGCATTGACCAACTACAGTGAGCCCACTATAACGGGAATTTTCCCGCTATAGTGGCACCGTAGTAGCGGCGTGCAGGCAACTATAGCAGGATGGGCTGGAACAGAATCCCTGCCCTATTTTCCCCTATTTTGTTTTTTAGTCCCGACCTGTATTATTCGCTAATTTAAGATACGAGCTACCACGTGATCTATGAAAATCGTATATAGCAAGGTAAAAAAACATGCATTCAATATTAAGTTTCTAAAACCAGCATCCATGTATGATAAATAAATGGGAAAAAGAAAGGGGAATATACATGTCCCAAATGGGGGCAACCCAAAACAAGTACTAATATATAAAAAGGGGGGATTAAGCTGACATGCACTAGGAATCTAGCTGTATGCCTCATCGTCATCACGGGCTGCTGGGTGGGGCCTTCTTCTTTTACATCACTCAAGAAGAAAAACTTTTGTATGTCCTTTGGCTCCAGCTGGGGAAGCTCCTTGTTAGAGACTGTGCACTTGAACATGACCTTTATGTTCTTCTATATCCATATGAGCATGTGGTTCCAGAAGTGCCTCCTCCTCTTCTCCTTGTCGAGCTCTCTGCAGAGCGCTACATAGTCTTAAGCAGTAAGAGGTAAGGTTGTAAAGCTGGAAGGGGTTGTACCTTATAGAGGTAGGTAGGCATGCTCCATGTATTTCCTCACGATAGCCAAGTTCGTCTTCAGGCTACAGCTGAAAATCTAAGGCTGGGAGGGGAGGGCAACATCATTATTATCATCATCCTACTCCTTTATGGCCTAGATGCTCTTGGCCTCACCCACCTTCCTTTTCTTATTGCTCTTGGATGAGACCACCTTAACCTATAGGGGATGGAAGGGTATGTCCAATTCTACGTCCTTGTTAGCATCCTCCGTGGGCACCCCGACACGCCTGCACAACTCAGAGACCAGTCTAGGAAGGTAGGGGCTCTTTTTGTTGCCCTGATAGAAGTCTTTCTGCTCTGTTACTATCTGTGCTCCCACATTCAACCTGATCCCTCCTATGGCGCAGGCCACCACTATGGCCCAAGGATAGATCAGGTCAGAAGTGTTGCACGATGGATGAATCCTCTGAGACACCAGGTTCAGCCACCTCCGAGCATCAATAGTGAAATAAGTTCTCCTAATCCCCTCAGTAGAGGGCTAATAGATCTGGCCCCTATCCTCCTCCACAATTAGTATGTTTCATAGCCACTTCATGTCCATCTCTTAGGCCTTGGCCAGATACTCGGTATTGGAGACATTCGGCACCCCTAGCACCTCATTTATCATAGTAGCATCTACGGGGATATCCACCCACCTAATGTAGATGGTGGGGTTGGGGTCATCCTAAATCATGATAGGAAGTATGACATAGAACTCCCTAACCCATCCCGAGACCCCGGTCAAAGGATACTCCACGAGTGGCATCCAACCAAGCTCTTCAAGCCGGTTGTAGAATTCAGGTGTCTTGGCCACCACCCCTCTTATCACGGAACCCCACTCATAGCAGAATCCCATCCTCCGGTAGTCCTGGAATCTCTCTCAATAATTTTCATTGGGGAATCTCAAGAAAGCGGGAGCATTCTATTGCTTTTCAGCCATGGGGGTAGTAAATCTACAAGTCAAGGTAAGAAAATGAGTTAGAACTCATAGAATTATCAAGAAATCAAACTTTCATAAAAAGGCCAAGTTGAGTTTTGGCTGGGAGGCTAGTGCTTGCAGCCTCCCGCTATAGCGGGCTGCATTCCTCTACCATGGGACTACTATAGCGGAAATTTTCCAACTATAGCAGGGTTTCCATAGAGGTATGAAGCCACTATTGCAGCCTTTAATGTCACAAAAGGTCAAGAGGTGCGTTAATGATGCCTCTCGTACGGTGACTTCAGGTCCTGGGGATGTAATAAATAGAGGATTTCCGCACTCTATTAGTGATTTGATGATTATATTGGATTTGACATTTTTATTTCTTTATTGAATAATTGGGTTTAGAACTTATTGATGATAAGAATGGTAGAAAGTAATTGTTGACTATTGAACCTGATTAGTGAGGGTTGGGTTAAGCATGGTTCTCCCATCATAGTTTAGGGTGGGTACCAATCATGATCGTTTAGGATGTGACAAAGATGGTATCAGTGCACTGAGATCATAGATCTCATCGTATAAGAACATGTCTAGTAGAGTCTTATAGAATGGTACGGAGACATATGTACTTTTCTTTGAGAGGGTACAAGGCTTTAGGAAATGAATTTATTTCCTTCTTCCTTTCTTGCTATTACTTGATTCCAATTGGTATCTAACGCATTCACTCTTGTTTGCAGATGGTGAATACTCATCCCACTAGAGTAATAGCAGCCGCAGCAGCGTCACCCGCAACAGCACTAGTAGTAGCACCTCTTAAAGGTTGAGCCAGGCAGCCAGAGGACCGACTAGGTAGAGATCGATCTAGGGCGTATTTATAAGCCCTATTGTCGACTTCGACCCTTGTTTACATTAGTTTTGAGAGCAATAAGTGCGTATTTTGTATTGTTTTGATGAAATATTTGATATTGTGCTAATAAATGTAATTAGACCCTTGTAGGTGGAATTTGCGACTAATTGAAGAATTTTTGGAGTGGAAAGTGAGGCTTGAAGGATTTACGAGCAAAGAATCTTGAAGATAAGAGACAAGCCAAAGATTTAGACTTTAAGAATCCACACAAATCCACAAAGAAACGTTAAAGAAAGGAAGAAAACCGGAGTTTAAGGCTTTGGCACGCCAACTGACGTGCCGGGCCTCTTTGGACCAATATTTTGTTTGTATGGATAGTAGAGGGGTGCGCCAAGGGGAGTAACGGGCCGCTATTGCCCAAATTTTTGGAGGAAGAAATTTGGCTAAGTGTCTGGCTCATTAAGGAGCGTGTCGGGCCGCTTTTTGGCAATTTTTGACTCCTAATTCTAGTCTACAAAGAGGGCTCTTGGGTTATTGTATCAACTCTATCCATCATTGTTAGACTACTTTGGGGCATTTTTGGCATTGAAATTAGGGTTCACACTTCTTCTTTTCATCTTTTATTTCTTTTTATGTTTTTTTAATCAATTTATGATGTTAAATCAAGCTATGAGTGGCTAAAATCCCTCATTCTTGGGGTTGAGGCGACGAGCATGAATTTTTAGAGTTGAATGTTATTGGTTTTTGATGAAGTTTATCAATTAGTGGGTATTCTTATATTCTTGATTTTACTATTTTAATGCTTGATCACCATTAAAATAAATCTATTGCCTTGAGTGGAGCTCGAGAGAGAAATTGAGAGATAGAACATGGAATATAAGGAGCGTGATCTTTACTCGAGGAAGGCATTCTGAGAGATTGATGTGCGGTTAGTACTGAGAGGTACCTAATTCGCTGCGCTTGTTCAAATACGGAAAGATAGCTTAAAGGCGTTAGAATTGGTTAAATCTATCCTCGCTCAATGATGTAGTTAGGTTTCCAATTTCTAATAGAAGGTTATAGTTTGGAGACGAATATAATCATATTATCAACCTCGTGATCAATAACCACGACAGACAACTTCATTTACTCGAACCATTAATATTCATACGATCGAGATGACGTTCGGGATGCCTTGACCCTGGGAATTCAACTAGCTATTGTTTATAACCCAAGTTAATCATGCTAGTTTAGTTCATAGTTATTTTGTACTTTAAAACCATCATATCTCTATATTCAACCGCTTAAATAAACAATCAAAAACTAGTTTAGTCTAGTGAATTGTTAAACGCCAAGTCCCTGTGGATTCGACATCCGGCTCGAAAAGGGCCACTTTATTACTTGCACGACCGCGTACACTTGTGTGTGCAGTTGGAAGAAACAAGTTTTTGGCGCCGTTGACGGGGACTTCGGTTTTAATTGTTTATCTAGATTGGACTTTTTCTTTTTATTTGTTTGAGTTGTATATAATTTATTTTTGTACAAAGTTTTATTTTACTTTTCTGCCACTCTTGTTGATATGTCAGCCTGGGATAGATGGTCATTGAGTGATTACAATTCGTGTTGTTTTTGTGGAGGACCACACTTGGATGGTAATTGTCATGATGTTCAAGAGAGAGGGTTGTGTGCACCTGCCTAATCTTCTAAATTGAATAGATATCAGATGTGTGTTGGTTAGGATAGACATTGGAGTGACTTTCCAAACTATTATTCCCCTCCCCTGAACCCCTATTATGATCAGTCTATTGTTTGTGATGTTGGCAAGGCTAGTGGAGCTAATGAGGCAGAACATGAGGCTCACTTTATGGATATGCTGAAGCGAATAATGGAGCTGCAGACACAAAAAATGGAAGACATGTAGAGAATGAGGGAAGCCACAGAGAAGATGCATTCCTAAGTGACAAAGTTACAGGCTAGGATTGAAACTTGTTTTAATCAACAAGTTACAGTCTTATCTAACACTCAAGAGGAACCCCATATTGATGAAGAAAGGGAGGCACTAGTAGAAGAAAGTTGTGATGAAGAAGACATAATGAACCAGGAATGGCTAATGGATCAAGCACAATAATTAAAAATTAATAATTATCTCTGAGATGGTCTCACAACCATGGCAACCAATTAAAAGTGGGGAGAGATAAGCTTATTTCAGAGATAACTCAATTTGGCTTGGATATCCGTGACTTGAATGTTCAGTTGATGAAAAAGATTGAGATGTCTGATGTCCAATCACCAATAGTTGCAGAGAGTAGCCATTCTGTGGAGAAATAAGAAGAATGTCAACAATTCGACTATCATTCTTTGATTGAGGATGACGTTAAGAGTGAGTATAAATGTAAGAATGTTGCAGTTAGTGCAAGCGGGAAAGTGGGACGTATTGGATCTCATTCAAAGCATTTTTCTACATTATGTGTAGATGATGACATGTATTTTGAGTCATCTGAACTAGTTGAGTATTATGTAGATAAGGAAAAAGAATCCTACATTCTTAAATTTGCACCAGACAAGCAACAAAACAACATGCCTCACCTCAAAGCCAAGCAATTTAACATGCACCATCCATCACTTGGTCCCTTCATTTGTACACCACCACCCTATGAGCGAAGCAAAAAGATGGATACGATGTTGGGGGTGAAATTTATATCCTCAAGGTGGAGGAAAAAGTTGATGGGTCGTGCTGCGACGTTAAATTAGGCGCTTGTGGGAGGCACCCTAACGTTTAGTAAGTAGTTTTTTGTTGTTTTTTTTATTAGTGTCACCTTTGTTTTTGTTTTTGTTTGTTTTGTTTTATAGATTAGAGGAAGTCTGAGTACCCAAAATCTAAGCTAAGGAGCATTGCAAAATATAAGTGGGGGATCCTCCGGACCTCTTTGATGGATAAGATGCTACTAGCTAAGCCTAGAGGCCTCAGGGAGTATTTCTATTTCTTTAGTCTTTGAGTTATACTTTGGGGACAAAGTATGATTTTAAGTGTGGAGTGGAAAATCTTCTGATTTGGTTAGGGTGGAGTGTGTTATAGAAGTCTTTTGGTTATTTGTTTTTTGTTTCTTCCAACTGCACACGCAAGTGTACTAGGTCGTGCAAGTAATAAAGTGGCCCTTTCGAGCCGGATGTCGAATCCACAGGGACTTGTCGTTTAACAATTCACTAGGCTAAACTAGTTTTTGATTGTTTATTTAAGCGGTGGAATATAGAGATATGATGGTTTTAAAGTACAAAATAACTATGAACTAAACTAACATGATTAACTTGGGTTATAAACAATAGCTAGTTGAATTCCCAGGGTCAAGGCATCCCGAACGTCATCTCGATCGCATGAATATTAATGGTTCAAGTAACTTAAGCTGTCTATCGTGGTTATTGATCACGAGGTTGATAATATGATTATATTCGTCTCCAAACTATAACCTTCTATTAGAAATTGGAAACCTAACTACATCATTGAGCGAGGATAGATTTAACCAATTCTAACGCCTTTAAGCTATCTTTCCATATTTGAACAAGCGCAGCGAATTAGGTACCTCTCAGTACTAACCGCACATCAATCTCTCAGAATGCCTTCCTCGAGTAAAGATCACGCTCCTTATATTCCATGTTCTATCTCTCAATTTCTCTCTCGAGCTCCACTCAAGGCAATAGATTTATTTTAATGGTGATCAAGCATTAAAATAGTAAAATCAAGAATATAAGAATACCCACTAATTGATAAACTTCATCAAAAACCAATAATATTCAACTCTAAAAATTCATGCTCGTCGCCTCAACCCCAAGAATGGGGGATTTTAGCCACTCATAGCTTAATTTAACATCATAAATTGATTAAAAAAACATAAAAAGAAATAAAAGATGAAAAGAAGTATGAACCCTAATTTCAATGACAAAAACACCCTAAAGTAGTCTAACAATGATGGATAGCGTTGATACAATAACCCAAGAGCCCTCTTTGTAGACTAGAATTCAGAGTCAAAAATTGCCAAAAAACGGCCCGACACGCTCCTTAAAGTGCCAGACACTTAGCCAAATTTTTGCCTCCGAAAATTTAGGCAATAGCGGCCCGGAACGCCCCTTGACGCACCCCTATGCTGTCCATCCAAACAAAATATTGGTCCAAAGTGGCCCGGCACGTCAGTTGGGGCGCCAAAGCCTTAAACTCCTATTTTCTTCCTTTCTTTGACCTTTATTTGTGGATTCGGGTGGATTCTTCAAGTCCAAATATTTGGCTTGTCTATTATCTTCAAGATTCTTTGCTCTTAAATCCTTCAAGCCACACTTTCCACTCCAAAAATGCTTCAATTAGTCGCAAATTCCACCTACAAGGGTCTAATCACATTTATTAGCACAATATCAAATATTCCATCAAAACAATACAAAATACGCACTTATTGCTCTCAAAACTAATGTAAACATGGGTCGAGGTTGGCAATAGGGCGTATAAATATGCCCTAGATCACCTCCCCACACTTAAAGCTTTGTTCGTCCTCGAACACACATTAATCACAATCAAGGAAGACTCTATAATTACTACTACAAGTAAGACACTCAAGCTAGCACTACAATGACAACATGAATAGCAAGCTCTACATTCAACATGTTATATTACAACTTGAAACACATGAATACTACTTCAAAACTTCCTAGCCTCAAGAATTGACTCTATCAAGTTTGGAAACTAATGCACATTACTCAACAAAGTGATCATGTAAGTCACCAATCTATCATCAAACATGTGCCCTCACCATAAGAGAGTCACCCACATTCACTCACAGATATGCAATTTATCACAATAATGGGTGTAAGAATAAAATTTCGCTCACTCTCACAAAGAATTCACATGTCATATAAGATGAACCATAAGCTTTCCCTTAGTGTAGTATTCCAGTAGTATCAGAATGTCAAAGCTTAAGATCAAGGAGGACTTTAAGGGTTGTAATGTAGGCTAAGGGATGGGTAGGAATTATTTGGTCAAGAATAGTGACTATCTTCCCTAAGAGCTTTAATACACTACAATTTACATTAAGATCACCTCCAACCAACCTATTTTACACCACTTTTATCTTCCCTACTCTCTTTTGTTTTGCCCCATCTCTTTAAGCTAGCTTACACATATTAGGCAAGGAGTATTTTCTATCAACACATGATTCATTTCTTTTGGTCAATTTTTTCTTTTCATTACATTACTCCCTACCAACAACACATAAACTTTTTCACACACCAAAAGTTATTTACTTGGGGCTTCAACTTCACTTTTTCCTTCTTTAATTTTTACACTCCTTAACATCTTAATTTCTCAACTAAGGCGCTTCGTATTTTTGGATAAAATTACGGTTAATTGAAAGAAAAGGATTAAGCTACATATAAGGCTACCAAAGAATAGGCTAAAGGCTCAATGGGGCTAAGTAAGATCATGTAAAAAGGGTAGATAAATTAGGTATAAAATATGGCTATCAAAGAAATGCCTATATCATACCCTAAACTAAACACCCTTTATTTCACTTTGCAAACACACCGAGCAAGTTCTAGACATCAATATGCACATGGAATAACACAAAAACCTCACTCACACATGGCACATGTCTAAATCAAGATGGATCCCTATAGACTCTCAACCAAGCAATAGCAAGAATTCAACATTTAGCCAACATCACAAAAGTGTCAAACAAATGAGCCTAGGTGTCTCAACAATAGTCATTCAATTCACTACACATGCTTCAACATTCAAAACTAACTTACATCATGCAAGTTTGCATAGCATCAGATTAGAGCATCTCTAAAATTTTAAAATTACTCCTAAAAATAAAAAGGATATTGGGTTCAAAGGGCTTCCCCTCGGAAAAGAACCGAAAAGAAAAACCGAGGGGTGGATGAAGTGTGCTCCTAAATAAAACTAAAAATTACTATAAGAATTTTTTTTTGTATTTTTCAAATTTTCAGCAACATAAGCAAAAAGCAAATAACTAAAAGACTCCTATAGTACACTCCACCCTAACCAAATCAGAAGATTTTACACCCTACACTTAAAATCATACTTTGTCCCCAAAGTATAATTCAAAGAATAAAGAAAGAGAAATACTCCCTGAGGCCTCTAGGCCTCACTAGTAGCATCTTATCCATCAAAGAGGTCCGGAGGAGCCCCCACTTAGATTTTGCAATGCTCCTTAGCTTAGATTTTGGGTACTCAGACTTCCCCTAATCTGTAAAACAAAAAAAAACAAAAACAAAAACAAAGATGAAACTAATAAGAAAAAAAACAAAAAAACTACTTACTAAACGTTGGGGTGCCTCCCCCAAGCGCCTAATTTAATGTCGCGGAACGACCCATCAACTTTTTCCTCCACCTTAAGGATATAAATTTCACCCCCAACATCGCATCCATCTTTTTACTTCACTCATAGGGTGGTGGTGCACAAATGAAGGGACCAAGTGATGGATGGTGCATGTTAAATCGCTTGGCTTTGAGGTGAGGCATGTTGTTTTGTTGCTTGTCTGGTGCAAATTTAAGAATGTAGGATTCTTGTTCCTCATCTACACAATCCTCCACTAGTTTAGATGACTCAAAATACATGTCATCATCTAAACATAATGTAGAAAAATGCTTTGAATGAGATCCAATACGTCCCACTTTTCCGCTTGCACTAGCTGCAATATTCTTCCATTTATACTCCCTCTCAGCGTCATCCTCAATAAAATAATGATAGATGAATTGTTGACATTCTTCTTCTTTCTCCATAGAATGGATAGTCTCCGCAACTATTGGCCATTGGACATCAGACATCTCAATCTTTTTCATCAACTAAACATTCAAGTCACGGATATCTAAGCCAAATTGAGCTATCTCTGAAATAAGCTTATATATCCCCCTTTTTAATTGGGTTTCCATTGTTATAAGACCATCCCGGAGATACTTTTGAATTTTTAATTGCTGTTCTTTCTCTATTAGCCATTCCTGGCTCATTATGTCTTCTTCATCACAACTTTCTTCTACTAGTGCCTCCCTTTCTTCATCAATCCGGGGTTTCTCTTGAGTGTTGGATAAGACTGTAACTTGCTGATTAACTCAAGTTTCAACCCTAGCCTGTAACTTTGTGACTTGGGAATGTATCTTCTCTGTGGCTTCCCTCATTCTCTGTATATCTTCCATTTGTTGTGTTTGCAGCTCCATTATTCGCTTCAACATATCCATAAAGTGAGCCTCATGTTCTGCCTCATTAGCTCCGTAGCCCTGCCAACATCACAAACAATAGACTGATCATAATAGGGGTTCAGGGGAGGTGAATAATAGTTGGGACAGTCACTCCAATGTCTATCCTGACCACCACACATCTGACATATATTCAATTTAGAAGATTGGGCAGGTGCGCACAATCCTTTCTTTTAAACATCATGACAATTACCATCCAAGTGTGGTCCTCCACAAAAACAACATGAATTGAAATCATTCAATACCCATCTATCCCAGGTTGACATATCAACAAGAGTGGTAGAAAAGTAAAATAAAACTTTGTACAAAAATAAATTATATACAACTCAAACAAATAAAAAGAAAATTCCAATCTAGATAAACAATTAAAACTGAAGTCCCCGGCAACGACACCAAAAACATATTGCTTCCAACTGCACATGCAAGTGTACGCGGTCGTGCAAGTAATAAAGTGGCCCTTTCAAGCCGGATGTCGAATCCACAGGGACATGTCGTTTAACTATTCACTAGACTAAACTAGTTTTTGATTGTTTATTTAAGCGGTGGAATATAGAGATATGATGGTTTTAAAGTACAAAATAACTATAAACTAAACTAACATTATTAACTTGGGTTATAAACAATAACTAGTAGAATTCCCAGGGTCAAGGCATCCCGAACGTCATCTGGAGCGCATGAATATTAATGGTTCAAGTAAATTAAGCTGTCTATCGTGGTTATTGATCACGAGGTTGATAATATGATTATATTCGTCTCCAAACTATAACCTTCTATTAGAAATTGGAAACCTAACTACATCATTGAGCGGGGATAGATTTAACCAATTCTAACGCCTGTAAGCTATCTTCCCGTATTTGAACAAGCGCGGCGAATTAGGTAACTCTCAGTCCTAACCGCATTTCAATCTCTCAGAATCCCTTCCTCAAGTAAAGATCACGCTCCTTATATTCCATATTCTATCTCTCAATTTCTCTCTCGAGCTCCTCTCAAGACAATAGATTTATTTTAATGGTGATCAAGCATTAAAATAGTAAAATCAAGAATATAAGAATACCCACTAATTGATAAACTTCAGCAAAAACCAATAATATTCAACTCTAGAAATTCATGCTCGTCGCCTCAACCCTAAGAATGGGGGATTTTAGCCACTCATGGCTTGATTTAACATCATAAATTAATTAAAAAAACATAAAAAGAAATAAAAGATGAAAAGAAGAAGTATGAACCCTAATTTCAATGCCAAAAATGCCCCAAAGTAGTCTAACAATGATGGAGAGAGTTGATACAATAACCCAAGAGACCTCTTTGTAGACTAGAATTCAGAGTAAAAAATTGCCAAAAAGCAGCCCGACACGCTCCTTAACGCGCCAAACGCTTAGCCAAATTTCTGCCTCCGAAAATTTAGGCAATAGCGGCCCGGAAAGCCCCTTGACGCGCCCCTCTGCTGTCCATCCAAACAAAATATTGGTCCAAAGTGGCCCGGCACGTCAGTTGGCGTGCCAAATCCTTAAACTCCAATTTTCTTCCTTTCTTTGACATTTCTTTATGGATTTGGGTGGATTCTTCAAGTCCAAATATTTGGCTTGTCTCTTATCTTCAAAATTCTTTGTTCGTAAATCCTTCAAGCCTCACTTTCCACTGCAAAAATGCTTCAATTAGTCGTAAATTTCACCTACAAGGGTCTAATCACATTTATTAGCACAATATCAAATATTCCATCAAAACAATACAAAATACGCACTTATTTCTCTCAAAACTAATGTAAACATGGGTCAAAGTTTGTAATAGGGCGTATAAATATGCCCTAGATCAGAGATCACCATCCCCTCCCCCACAGTAGGATGTTCTAAAACTTTCTCAAAATGAGAGAGTGGCAGTTAAGGAGGAGAAAATGGTAGTTCCTAAGAATGTGATGCCGGTATAGAATGGTATAGCTCAGGTGCCTTTTCCTGCGAAAGTGATTCAGCTAGTGTTGGGATTTCTGAGTAGCTTGGCTGGCACCGGTACCACATCAGTTATTCCGACATTCCTGTCCCCAGCCTTACAACATGTCACTGCTGTAGCACCAAGGGTGGATGAGGGCCCTAAGATAGGGGTGTATCCCTGACAGGTACTAAGACCGGTGATGACTGATGATGAGTTCTGCAAGTTAATGAAAATGAAACCCCTAGTATTTCAACGTATAGAGTCTGAGGATGTATTTGAGTTTTTTTATAGATTTTCATGAACATCTACATAAGATGGGTATTTTTGAAAGGTATGGTGTGGAGTTTGTCATTTTCAGTTGTAGGCCAAAGCCAAGCAATGGTTGAGGTCATTCACAGAGTGTAGGACTGCCTTACCTCTACTTACTTGGGTATAATTTCAAAATGTTTTTCTTGAGAAGTATGTTCCCTGTGCTTATTATGATCAGAAAAAGGATGAATTCCTGAGGTTAGAGTAGGGCGATATGTATGTGGCGGCCTATGAAGCCAAATTTTATGCCTTGTCTTGCTATGCACTTCAGTTGATCACTTTAGAGGAGAAAAAGCGGATCAGGTACTTTGTGAAGGGTCTGAATTCTGGGATTCAACTGGTTACTCTATCAGTAGCGACAACGGGCAAGTCCTTCCAAGAGGTTGTGAAATTCATTAAAGAGGTTGAGGCAATTGGGAAACAAGGAGAGGTGAACGTAGAAGAAAAAAAGGCCCGAACCTTGAGCCAGTTCTGTGGTACTTTTTCTAAGGGTTATGGGTTTTAGGGTCCTTCTTCTTGGCCTTATAAATCATCTATACTTGTATTTACAGGGGGCCCGTCTAGGTTCAATTATTAGCCTTCACCGATAGGCATATATACACTTTTATCCTCTTTAGTTCACAGACCTTCCTTGGGCATCAGGTTCTATGAGTCTGGAGGTTTGGGACACATCAGAAGGTATTGTCTTAATTTTTTGTCTGCAAGTCAGTTAACTCAACAACCGGCTTCTAGTGCTCTAGTTCCAGCAGGTCGTGGTGGTGGAGGAAATAGTAGCGGTCATCCTCAAGGTGGGCATAGTGGTTAGACAGCAGGAAGGGGTGGAAACCAAGCCAATTGAGGTGGAGGACAGGCCGGTAGAAATGGTGCTCAGGATGGTAGAGATGGGACAGGGTGGTGATAGAGCCCAACTTTATGCAGTTCTAGCTTATCTTGAGGTTGAAGTTTTTGACGTTGTGATCACAGGTCTTATTCTTGTCTATGATCGTATGGATTCTGTATTGTTTGATCTCGAGTCTACTTTCTCCTATGTATATGTGAAGTTTGCTTTGGCTTGGGATTTGGACTGTGAATTGTTTGATACTCTTATGTATGTATCTACACCAGTTGGGATGTCGGTATATGTTGATCAGGTTTATAGGGCGTGCTCTGTGATGTTTATGGGGTATAAAACTTTGGCAGACTTAGTAATTTTAGACATGAAGGAGTTTGATATTATCTTGGGGATGAGTTGGTTTTGACCTCATTGTGTCATTCTTAATTGTTATGCAAAAACTGTCACTGTAGCGATGCCCAATATGAAAAAGTTAGAGTGAGGGGTTACTTTTAAGCCTACTGCTATGAGAATTATGTCAACTATTCATGCCCATAAATTAGTAAAGAAAAGGTGTAGGGCATTTTGAGCCCATCTCCGGGAAGATAAATCTGTAGTTCCTCCTATATCTTCGGTCCCAGTTGTATGTGAATTCTTAAAAGTAATTCCTGATGACGTTCCTGGTATGCCTTCGGACCGTGATTTTGATTTTTGTATCAACTTAGTGCCAGGAACTTAACCCATCTCTATCCCTCCTTATCGTATGGCACCCGTGGAGTTAAGGGAATTGAATTCTTAGTTATGAAAATTATTAGAATAGGGGTTTATTCACCCAAGTGTTTTTCCTTGGGGTGCTCTCATTTTGTTTGTGTAAAAGAAGAATGATAGCATGAGGATGTGAATAGACTACCGTCAGCTGAATAAGGTCACCATTCGTAATAAATATCCCTTGCTTAGGATAGATGACCTGTTTGACCATTTAAGGTTAGGTTATCATCAGGTCAAGATTAGGGCAGAGGACATCACAAAGATTGCTTTTCAAACTCGTTATGGGCACTACGAGTTTCTAGTCATGTATTTTGCCTTGACCAATGCCTCAACTGCTTTTATAAGTCTGATGAATGGGGGTTTTAAGTCATTTCTAGATTCTTTCGTCATTGTCTTCATCGACGACATTCTGGTTTACTCCAAGAGTGAATAAGAGAATGAAACTCACTTGCGTACAGTATTAGGGTTGCTTAAGGAAAAACTACTATATGCTAAATATTCCAAATGTAAGTTCTGGTTGTCTTCAGTATCCTTCCTGGGGCACATGGTATCTAAAAAGGTGGTTATGGTAGACCCGTAAAAAGTTGAGGCTATTAAGAATTAGGCTAGACCGACGAGTGTGACAGAAATTTATAGTTTTATGGGGTTGGCCAGTTATTATTGCCGATTCATCAAGGGATTTATTGCTATTGCTTCGCACATAACCCACCTAACTCAGAAAGAAGTTCCATTTGTGTGGGATGACAAGTGTGATAAGAGCTTCCAAAAGCTCAAAACTTTGTTAACCTCAGCCCCAATTCTCATCTCGCCTATTGAAGGTAAGTATTTAACTGTATATTATGATACCTCATGGTTGGGTTTAGGTGTTGTTTTGATGCAGGACCAGAACGTGATTACTTATGCTTTGAGGAAACTGAAGCCTTATAAGAAAAACTATCCCACACATGACTTAGAATTAGCGACCGTGGTGTTTTCCTTGAAGATTTAGAGACATACCTCTATGAGGTAAAGTGTAAATTATTCACGGAATACCGTAGCTTGGAATATGTATTTACTCAGAGAGACCCAAATCTGAGGCAGAGAAGGTGGATGAATTTGATCAGCGACTGTGACATTTCAATCCTACATCATCTGGGCAAGGCCAATGTGGTAGTATATACATTGAGCTAGAAGCCAGTAAGCATGGGATGTTTGGCATGGCTGGAGGTGTCTAGGCGTCCCTTGGCGAAAGAGGTACAGTTCTTGATTAATAATTTCCTGAGATTGCAGGTGACTAGCTAGGGATGAGTATTACATCATGTGGAAGTTAGGTCCATATTCTTCGATCAAATCAACAGCAAACAGTTCAAAGACAAGCAACTGAACAAACTTAGAGAGAAAATGTTGCAGGGTAAAGTTAGAGAAGTTGTTCTTGATGATGAAGGAGTGTTAAGGATTCAGGGGAGATTGTGTGTGCCTCTTGTAGGTAATTTGATTTCTACTATCCTTGAAGAGGCTCACAACTCCAAGTACTCTATAGATCCAGGTGCAACCAAATGTATAGAGACTTAAGACAGCATTATTGGTGGCGAAGGATGAAACATGATATTGCAGATTTTGTGAATAAATGGAAAAATCATCAACATGTCAAGTATGAGCATCGAAAACCTGGTGGAAGCTTTCAAAGGATGCCTATTTAGGAATAGAAGGGGGAACAAATAACCATGGACTTTGTGGTGGGTCTTCCTAAGACCTTGAGAAAGTGTGACTCTATATGGGTTATTGTTGATCGATTGACCAAGTCGTCTCATTTCATTCCGGTGAGGGTAGATTATAATAGGGCTAAGTTGGCCAAGATTTATGTGAAGGAGATTGTAAGGCTCCATGGGGTACCTGTGTCGATTGTATCAGACAGAGGTACTCAGTTTACCTCTAATTTTTGGGAGAAGTTTAAGTTAGAGTTGGGTTCTAAATTGTACCTAAGTATAGCTTTCTATCCACAGACTGATGTGCAGTCGGAACGGATCATTCAAGTGTTTGAGGATATGCTTTAGGCTTGTGTTATGGACTTTGAGGGTCAGTGGGACCAATATCTACCTTTTTGTGAATTCGCCTACAACAATAACTACCACTCTAGTATTGACATGGCTCCTTTTGAAGCCTTATATGTTAAAAGATATAGGCCTCCAATCGGATGGTTTGACACTTTTGAAGTGAGACCTTGGTGTACTGATATGCTCAAAGATTCGATAGAGAAGTTAAGGTTTATACAAGAGAAACTCCTAGCAGCTCAGAGCAGACAAAAAGAGTACGGGGATAATAAGGTGAGGAATGTAAAGCTTGAACAAGGAGAGAAAGTACTCTTGAAAGTGTCACCCATGAAGGGTGTTATGCATTTTGGCAAGAATGGCAAATTCAATCTGAGGTACATCAGACCTTTTGAGGTTTTGAAGGGAATAGGGTTAGCAACTTAGAAGTTGGCCTTTCCTCCTAGTATGTCTGGGGTTCACCTGGTATTTCACCTATCTATGTTAAAAAATGTACCATGGAGATAGGGACTACATCATTTATTGGGACTCTGAGTTGTTTGACAAAGAGCTATCTTATGAAGAGGAACCAATTGCTATATTAGATCGAGATGAGAGAAAATTGAGAACCAGAGTCATTCCTTCTATAAAGGTTCAATGGAGGTGTCACAACCCAATTTCTCAAGTCATGATGGCACCAACTAAACCACCAGTAAGTAAGCTAACCCATAGTCCGGAAAAGCTAGTAGCGGGCTAATGAGAGAAGCAGAAGCAAAATATAAATAAAGGAGAAAGAAGACAAGAAAGAAGTAAATGCATCCCCGAAACCTGGTGAAGTCAGTACAAGAGCTTTTAATACAACATAAGTACAAGGTAAAATACTAGATAAGTATATACAAGTCATTTTTGAAATACAAAAAAGAGATCAGTCCAATAATAAGAGGGAGAGAAGGAACAACTCCGAACGTCAGGATCTCACCCCGAATCTCTAATCCATGGCTGCTCAGCACGATGCACACATCAATGGCAAGAACTCGTACTATGATCTGCAAGCTGCAGAAGTGTAGTACGAGTACCAAACACATGGTACTCAGTAGGCATCGACTGACTAAACTCCAAAGATAATGTAAGCATAAATAAAAAGTAAAGCAGGAATATAAACTACAAGCAACTATCCAAGAGAATAAACATAATAGTGTTGAAAGAGCAATAAGGATAAACTATCCTATTCTAATAGTATTCGGAAATTGAGGTACAATACCATATATCACTGGCCAATAGATAAATGAAGAGTAAAAGAAGGGTATATAGTAGTAATACAAGGCCAAAGAATACATATACAACATGAATAGATAAGGAAAAAGAGGATATATGGTAATACCATAGATATAAATATACTTATATAGGGTTAAACTCAAGGTAACACCTTGAGGAAACCAACCCAACATCTCAAGGATCATAACCAAGAAAGAAGGCGAATACTAGTATACTCAAAGCCTCTAACCAAAGGGTGACTAATAATGAGGTAATTTAACAATAACATATTTTACTATGTTAAGGAAAAGGGAAATAAGAAATGTTCTAACAACCTAGTGTCCATAACCATCTTGCCATGAACTAACCACAACAACTAATAATAAAGTAACTGGATAGCCTGGAAAAATAATAATCTAACTGGGCCCTCATAACCCCGAAGGTTCAATCAAACACTTAGCAGACAACAACCATAACCTATAACTATACAGTCCCCCATAAGACCGATAGATACAGGTGCCAAACAATTATACTGGTGATATGTGATGCATATGAATGAATGAATACAACATAAACTAATGATACCATGTCAAATCCAAGTGCCATAACATACCAATTGTATACACCTCCTCCAACTCAGTAGCTTGCAAAGGCAAGACCTATGGCGACCATCCTACTCTGACATTGTGGTTCATGGACGAAGAGGCCCATAGGGGACTCGGGATATTTGTATACACTGCCTGGTCCTGAACTAGAACTTCCAGTAACCATCATAATAAATTATCTCCATCCAGTACCAGAGTTATATATAAGTATAATAAGTACACAGACTCAAACCGTGACTAAAAGAGTGTGAGTCTATAAATCCATTGCCCGAGATCGACCTAGGGACTAAATCGACATAATAGCGTAGAAAAGGTCAGAATCTCTCTTAGTTAAAATAAATAGTAGTGGTAAAATGAGAGTGGATCAATAATGGACCGGAATCAGCCTCGGTCAAATTTCTAAGGTAATAAGTTCAGTTTAAAATGGTCACAAACCATTAATAAAAGTGGTACGACTTTCGTTGTAAAAAAAATCAATTTAAAGTGAAAAGTGGGAACAAATACCTTTTTAGAAACAGTAGTAAAATCAAGGTTTTGGTTGGAATCATACCACTAAGTGAGCATAAATGGGCCTATAAGTATGCATGCCATCACCAGTACTCAAACAATACAACGATAAATACCTAAGTGTCTATAAACTAGAATCATGCCCTTTTTAAGGGTAAAATACTCACCTGGAGTCCAACTGGTATCGTAACCATGGCCTCGGGCCTATTAGTATAAAACTATCATGCTAATGGCACCATAATCTAGAAAACTATGGTAAATAAGGGTATAAGGCCAATAGAAGGAGCTAATCGGGAAATATGGTCCAACTGCCTAAGTAATTAAGGTAAGTATTATATTAAAGAATCCTTACTATCAACCTGTGGCCAAACAAGACTATGGTCAAGTGTAATAAGATTCTACAATAATATCGGGTATTCTAGGCTAAGTCCAGGCCATATTTATATTCTAAGTCCCCTAAATAGAACAAACATGATAATACTAGGTATAATACATCCCATAATCCCTATCTAGCATGCAATCTATACTATACACAGTCTCATGGAGAAAAGTAGACCAAAGCCTACCTCGTAGTCTAACCACATTCTTGAACTATCTACAAATCGCTCATTTTTATTCCACGATCCCAAAACTATGTCACACTATCAAAACCATAATCTATACGTTAATAGAAGTAAAATGAGACCCATATTATAATATAAACACTCAAGCCAAAATTCGGATCTAAAATGGGTTTGCGGGACCCACGCACAGAATCCCAAAAATTGGATCGGCCATTACGTCCCTCATGACTCAAGGAACTTGTGCACAAAATTTGAGCACAATCTAATCTCAATAGTTATGCCAAATCAGCCCCAATATAACAGGGTTTCAAGAATTAAAATGGAGAAATCAAGTGAGAGGAAGCTCGAAACATATGAGATTCGGGCGAGATTAAGGGTGCCTTGACGTCTCCGTAATATCCCCTGCCTAAGATTGATGTTTCCCAACTGATTTTGGGGCTCAAATAGTGTTTAAGGAGGGTTGGGAATGGAAGAAAATGAGTTAGGGTCAAAGGGGGAGAAAGCCTTTAAAGGCATCAGCTTGGTCACCTAGGTGGCCATTTGGTCGCCAAGGCGCCTATGGCATCGCCCAGGTGGCCTCACACATGCCTAGCCAATATCGCCAGGGCGACCCTTTAGTAACCCAGGCGGCTTCGCCCAGGTGCCAAGGGCGTCACCCAGGTGGACCACCCACATGCCATCATGCCATCGCCAAGACGCCACTCCTGGTCACCAAGGCGGCCTCGCCTAGGCGCCAAGGTGGTTGCGAAGGCTATGCACTAGAAACCAACACTTGCCCAAACTTTTGTTTGGGTGCTCTGGGCCTTTCTGGAGTCCCGTGGATGCAAACGAACAATGCTACCCCATTTAAATGGAATTTTGGACTCAACAAAATGGGCAGAATTTCCAACGTAGATCGTTTCAACAAAGTGAGTGCCCAAAACCTAATATGCCCATTTGACCAACTTTCGACCAATAGCCCAAAATGAGTCCAGAAGCCCTGGGACCCAGACCAAGGGTCCCCTTAGCCTAAAATTGAAATTTCAGAGTTGATAACGTTGTTGGAATTTTTATTTGAGTTTGTTTACTAGGAGTTTTGGTCAGAGACCAATTCCTTAACTTCAAAAGCTCCAAAACAGGGAAATGAGCCTAAAACCCAAACGAACTGTCGGATAACTGAACTGACAGTTTTGGTAAGTCATAAATGACCTGTAGCCACTATGAGAAGGCTCAAAATTCTAAAAGCGCACAAAAATCAAGAAAATGACCTAGTGGGTTATTACAATAACCACTACTAAAAGGACTTTCGGCTTCAAAAGTCAATGGATAAAAAGATCCCGAAGTTTGAAAGGAAGAGGTACTGGGCCCTCATGCCCCGAGCATGACTCCTCTAATAACCTCTAAGAAGAAATAACACTTTCAAGGGATTTCACTAAGGGTATCCCTCTTTCACTAAATTACATACTACACTTTCCAAATAGCCCAAAGTTTATCCTCAACAACCAACTAGCCTCCAACTAAGTCGAACACGACTGAAGGATGCAAACCCAAACCACAACATGTTGATATCACACCAAAACAACAACAACCAAGCAGGTACTCAACTAAACTAAAGACCACCCAAGGCATAAAACATGCAACTAACTCTAAATTCCAAATCCAATATTCTTTTGCCATTTCCAACCTGCTATCTACTCTGAGTTGACAGAATATCATTCGAGTCTAGTCTGTACAATCACAACACACTACCCTTGAAAGACTAAAGTTGATCTACTAAAAATCCATAATGGCAATCATAAGAATAGACTCATAAGGTGCTACCTGGACACACAAATAGAGATGATCAAAGCCTGCGTTCTCTTTTCAAAGCTAAAACTGGTTTGGATAACCCTCAAAACTGATAGTCAGGAATTAGAAGTATAAATTTTTGAATCTGAACGATCCACTCCAGAAAGTCCCACCAACTGTATGAAACCATGCTAAGACCAAATCGAGTACACTTCTTCTACTAAGAAGACAATCAAAATTTCAGATGACAACTGAGAACAAAGGCCACAAGTAGTAGAAACCAATACTATGTGCCAACGGAGTATCCTTCTAGAACTTAACTAAAATAATCCATCTGAACTAAAGAAAATTGAGCCGATAGGCAATGAGTAGGCTTAGTCAGCCTGTCGACGAATGTTCAACTGAACCAAATCTCAAAACGAAGGTTGCAACCAAATTACACCAACCATAGCTATAATCTCAACACCGTAGTTGAACTACTCGACCTCAACTATCAAAACTGATCTTGTCGACGAGTAAGCATCCGCACTCCAAAATCTATCACAACTTCTAAGCCGTCATCCCAAAGAGTCAAAAACCACAACTGGAGTCAACAAGCCTCCACTAGGGTCAAATACCCAAATTAATCTCACTATCAGAAATCAAACACATATCCAACTATTTGTGTTGAAATGTTGAAATTGAAAAGTTGCCGAAGAACATAACCACAACTTAGCCAAACCACATGCTAAAGATATGAGCTATCAAATCCATATCCGCTGAAGGCACAACACACCAAGGCATAACCAAGAACTCACCAAGGTGGAAAAGAGTGCTGATGATGGCCAAATCTCGAGCAACTCAAAAAATATGATCTAAACCAGAATTTGGTCAAACAAAAACCAAAATGAGAATTTTTTGAATTCACCCATTTAAACCAACTTTAACTCGGCTGAACCATAAACCATATCACAGGAGGAACTGAGTACCCAACTCCACACCAACATCAAAATCAAGCCCACTACCGGGCAATAAACTATTCATCGGAAGAACAAATCTCAAACTTATAAACCTCAAGAACGAGACATAGAAAAGAATTGGCCAATCCAAAATCACAATGAAACCATGGATGGCCAACCCTACCTTCACTTTCAAAATCTGCTCAACAACCGACCATGCTAACAGGAAGGAAAACAACCAATCTAGGTTCTAAGCCAAATGGACAAGAATTGTAAGAAAGGGATACTAACTAGATAATGCTAGTCTAGCCATCCATAAAGTAAGAATCAATAATTGTCATAACAATGACAATAATAACAACAGTATACAATGTCGGTGGCATAAAAATAAAAACAATCAGCATTACCACTCTATAACCATAACAAGGCCAATATGCCAAATGAAAATGGGACTTTAACCCAAGTGTTACACTCCTAGAAATCACAACACTGATCCACTTAATCCACTACTAAAAGAAAATATCTACAGGGGTAGTCAAATATGCATAAATCTACACAAAGGCATACACGATCAATATAGTAAAATCAAGGCATGTAAACACCGATGGGTATGAAAACCCCAACTCAATTCAAATAGACACCAAAAGAAAGTAAATCAAAATCGTACCTATACGATAGAATCTAAAGTCATAGCCTCTGACCTACCCGAAGAAGTACAAATCTGAACACGTACAAAAATGGACTGAGCGTCTGAACGATCAACTGAAATACCAAAAGTACTACCTCTAACTGAAGGTGCCACATATCTAAGAGACTGATCTGGATGAGCTGAATGACTAATAATACCACATCAGGGACACTCTCTGGACCAGTGGCTGGTCTCTCTGCAGTCATAACAAACCCCTGATGTTCTAACCTGACGAAAACCATGAGCTGACCCCAGAATGGCCACCACGGCCTGAAGATCTATACCAAATACTCCATAATGTCTGGTGAGAACTCTGTACACTATGACCACCATGGATGATATAAGAGTCATCTATACTCTCAGGCGCTACCTGTATGGACCTGATAGGCTACAAATAGTGTTGACCTCTACTGGAAAGATCCTGATCTCTAGATGGAATACCACTAACACTGTACTACGGACATGGCCTCTTATCGCCACCTCCATATAACTCAATACATGTTCTCTCTATAGTCTTCACCTGATCAATAATCTAAAAGAAAGTAAACCCAGATACTATCAAATACTCCGATGCCAAGTAGAGTGGTAAAGTCAATCCTCTGACATACCCACGCACCATCTCATGCTCTGAGGGAAATAAAATGCGAGTGTGTCTGGTCCACTCCAGGAACCCAACCTCATATTCTGAAACGGACAGAGAACCCCACTGAATACCAATAAACCCAACTCTTGCCTAAGAACCACTCGATGTACCAGGCATCATCACTGACTGTGCAGTATCCACAAAAAGACTCATAATCCCCAATATAGTACCCTGAGAAGCTGAGGAGGTCACAAACTCTATCGAAGCCTGGGCTGGCCCCAGACCCTCTGGCCGATGATAAAAATCCTTTATATTGATCTCTAACTCCCTAGCCCAATGCTGAGCTAAAACTCTGGTAGCATGCGCAGAGGTCTCATCCGCATCTATCAAAAACCTCATGTTATCCATCTGGGAAAGAGTGGAGTCAGAAAGGCACTTAGAGGCTCATAAAAGTACAAGGAGTCAAGAATAGAATTTCCTAATAATGCCCTATAGCCTCCCGAAGATAGGATACAGTCGTCTCCATATCGATCCACATGACTCTACTAGACACTTAGCTCTGTACTAATAACATCGGTAAACCTATGCTCTGATACCAATTTGTCACAATTCGATTTCTCAGGTCATGATGGCACCTACTATAACCCACCAGTAGGTAAGACAACCCATAGTGCAAAATAGCTAGTAACAAACTAATGAGAGAAGAAAAAGCAAAATATAAATAAAGGAAAAAGAAGACAAGAAGGAACTAAATGCATCCCCAAAACCTGGTGAAGTCATTACAAGAGCTTTTAATACAACATGAGTACAAGGTAAAATATAGAATAAGTACATACAAGCCGTCTCTGAAATACAAAATAGAGATAAATCCAATAATAAGAGGGAGAGCAGTAACAACTCTAAACGTTAGGAGCTCACCCCAAATCTTTGATCCATGGCTGCTCCACACTATGCACATGTCAACGTTGAGAGATCATACTATGATTTTCAGGCTATAGAAGTGTAGTATGAGTACTAAACACGTGGTACTTAGTAGGCATCAACCGACTGAGCTCCAAAGATAATGGAACCATAAATAACATGTGAAGCATGAATATAAACTACAGGAAACTATCCAAGAAACTAAACATGATAGTGTTCAGGGAGAAATAAGGATAAACTATCCTATTCTAACAGTATTCAGGAACTGAGGTACAATACCGTATGTCACTAGCCAATACATAAATGAAGAGTGAAAGAAAAGTATATAGTAGTAATACAAGGCCAAAAAATACATATACAACATGAATAGATAAGTAAAGAGAGGATATATGGTAATACCATATATATAAATATACATATAAAGGGTTAAACTCAAAGGTAACACCCTGGGGGAACCAACCCAACATTACAAAGTTCATAACCATGAAGGAAGGCTAATACTAACATACTTAAAGCCTCTAACCAAAGGGTGACTAATAATGAGATAATCTAATAATAACATATTTTTCCATGATAAAGAAAAGGGAAATAAGAAATGTACCGATAACCTCGGGTACCAGTCCATAACCATCCTACTACGAACTAACCATAACAACCAACAATAAAGTAATCGGCTAGCCCGAATAAATAATAACCTAACCGGGCCTCCATAAGCCTGGAAGGTTCAATCAAACACTCAATAGACAGCAACCATAACATGTACCTATACATCCCCCCCATACGATTGATAGATACATGTGCCAAACAATTATACTGGTTATAGGTGATGTACATGAATCAATGAATGCAACATAAACAGATGATACCATGTCAAATCCAAGTGCCATAACATACCAAGTGTATACACCTCCTCCAGCTAAGTAACTAACAAAGGTAGGACTTATGGCGATCATCCTACTCTGGTACTGTGGCTCATGAATGAAGGGGCCCATAGAGGACTCGAGATATTCGTATACACTGCCTGGTCCCAAACTGGGACTTCCAGTTACCATTATAATCAATCTACTCAGTCCAGTATTGGATAAATATATAAGTTTAATAAGTGTACGAACTTGAACCATGACTAAAAGAGTGTAAGTTTGTAAATCCAGTGCCCGAGATCGACCTCGGGACTAAATCGGCATAATAGCATAGAAAAAGTCAAAATCTCTCTTGACCAAAGTAAATAGTAGTGGTAAAATGAGAGTGGATCAATAATGGACCAGAATTATCCTTGGTCAAATTTCCAAGGAAATAAGTTCAGTTTAAAATGCTCATAACCATTAATAAAGGTGGTGTGACTTTCGTTGTAAAAAAATCAATTTTAAAGTGAAAAGTGGAAATAAATACCTTTATAGAAACAATATTAAAATCAAGGTTTTGGTTGGAATCGTACCATTAAGTGAGCATAAATGAGCCTATAAGTATGCATGTCATCACCAGTATCCAAATATACAACCATAAATGCCTAAGCGTCTATAAACTAGAATCATGCCCTCTTTTAGGGTAAAATACTCACCTGGAGTCCAACTGGTATCGTAACTATGGCCTCAGGCCCAACAATATAAAACTATCATGCTAATGGCACCGTAATCTGAAAACTACGCCAAATAAGGGTATAAAGCCACTGGATGGAACTAATCAGATAATATGGTCCAACTTCCTAAGTAATTAAGGTAACTATTATACTAAAGGATCCTTACGATCAACCTGTAGCCAAACAAGACTATGGTCAAGTGTAATAAGATTCTACAACAATATCAGGTATTCTAGGCTAAGTTTGTTCTAAGTCCCCTAAATAGGTCGAACATAATAATACTAGGTATAATCCATCCCTTAATACCTACCTAGTATGCGAAACATACTATACATAATCTCATGGAGAAAATTAGACCAAAGCCTACCTCGTAGCCGAATCGTATTCTTGAATCATCCATAAATCATTCTTCTTTGTTCCATGATCCCAAAATGATGTCACACTATAAAAATCATAATCTATACATTAATAGGAGTAAAACGAGACCCATATTGTAATATAAAAACTCGGGCCAAAATTTGGATCTAAAATAAGTTCGCGGGACCCAATCACAAAATTTTGAAATTGGATCCGTCATTACGTCCTTCTTGACTCAAGGAACTTGTGCCCAAAATTTGAGCACAATCCGAGCTCAATAGTTATGCCAAATCAGCCCTAACATAAGAGGGTTTCAAGAATTAAAATAGAGAAATCAAGTGAGAGGAAGCTCGAAATAGTTATGCCACATACATGTCAGCATGCCATCACCAAGGCGCCACTTTTGGTTGCCAAGGTGGCCTCGCTTAGGAACCAAGGTGGTCACCAAGGCAACGCACCAGAAACCAGCACTTGCCCAAACTTTTATTTGGGTGCTCCGAGCCCATCCAGAGTCCGGTGGATACAAACGAATAATGCTTCCCCATAGAAAATGGCATTTTGGACTCAATGGAATCAATGAGATTCCTAACAGAGAGGAACATTTCAACAAAGTGAGTTTGCAAAACCTAATGTGCAAATTTGACCAACTTCCATCCAATAGCCCAAAACAAGTTCGGAAGCATGATATGTCGCAGATTTATGGCACTTAAGATGCTTAAAACAAGGGATAGTTGCAAGTTTAGGGATACCTTTTATGGATTTAATGTATTTGTGCAGTTTTTAAAGGCCTAAAGGACTCATAGAAGAATAAGGTGAAAATTGGACAGAAAGAGGCATCAGACGAGCCATGTCATGATCGTGGGTTCAAACCACGATAGTGGGTAGGCTATCGTAGGATAGAATCAGAGATTCCATACTCAAGAGTCCATTAGATGACTAGATTACATGATTGTAGGATCATGTCATGATCGTACCTTAAGATTGTGACATGTAGGAGAAGTGAACCTGCAGAAGTCAAGTGTAGCAGTATCAGACGATGGATCCCACGATCGTGAGTTCATTAGATGATCATACAATGTGATCTTGGGAAGCAGATCCAGATTTGAAGAGTTGTAGGTTTTTTAGCACAAGGATCGAACGACAGGAAGCCACGATTGTGGGTTCAACCCACAATCGTATATTTTTCTCGTCCGAAGCAGCCGACACTAATTTCTTATTTTATTTAGGATAGGATTTGTTAAGAATATAAATACCCTTTTAGGGTTATTTTTACAAGTTAGATATTATTATTGTTCTATAACACTATTTTGTGGGATTCTAAGGCACTTTCTTGGGATCTTACGAATATTGGTTTTTACGGATTTAATTAAAGTTGAGATTTTGGAGTTTATTCATTCTTGTGTGCTTCAATTAATATTTTCATTCCTGAATGATTATTTTGTTCATACAATCATGAGTAACTAAACCCCATAACTAGGGTTGTGGGAACCATAGCAGATTAACGAGGTAGATTTTGAAGTAAAAAATATTTCTTGGAGGGTATTAGGGCAAGTATTGTTGTTTCTTTTGGATTGATTGCTTTCTGACTAGTGCACGCGTCGGGACTCATCCTATCTTTAACCTGGACTGTAGCAAAGGTAGGAGGATAGGACTAGCAATTCAATAACAAGACTGGGAGTTATCTTTATTTAATCAGCTTTGAGCCGTGATACGGGAAAGGCTGTCTTGGGATCATTGATAGGGGGCAGCATAGCAACACTCATGATGCATTAACCTTTCTGCGTGAGGATAGTCGTCTACAAGGGGTGTAACATAGTCATTTAGATGATACTTAGCCTATCGATTCTGCTTGCTGGATACTTGAAAAGAACACCAAGTACGGAGAACCTATGAAGTTATGAAGTTATTGGGGAACGCAATCCTAGTGCTTTACTTATCTTGATTTCAACCTCAGCAAACGATTACTAGTTTACTTTATAAAAACCCTTTTTTACTTATTTGTTTATTTACCAAGTAACTCAAACAAACAAAGTTGATTGGATTGCGATCTATTCCTCGTGGGATCAACCCCAACCTCAGTTGTGTTCTATATTTGCACATCGACCGCTTTATACTTTCTTAGTTGTGAATTTGGGCGATATCAAATTTTGGTGCCGTTGTCGGGGAATATGGTTATGGAGTTGATTGATTTTGCTTGTTGGAGTTGATTTGTTGCGGTTTCTTTAGTTACTTTTTTGATTTTCTGAGGGCACACGCTAGTGTATACCCAACACTCGAAGTCAAGGTAACCCCCTGATTCCACTTAACCAAGAAATTAAAAGAACTTTATGGAATAATTGAAGAATGTGAATAATGACAGATTTCAAGATCCCACAGCTGTGGGTGACATTCATAATAATCCACCACTTAATTTGGCTGGTTAGGAGACTGCGGAACAAATAACTGCTAGGTTGATGGTTGATGAGAATACGAGACAAACAGCTGCTAGACAAGCAGATAAAGACCATTAAGCAATCAATGAGGCAGCGCAATATCTTATTAGACTTGTGGAATGATAGAGAAGACCTAGATTGTGACAACCCTTGATCTATGAAGAGCTAGAAGAAGATTTAGCCTATTTGGAGCCAGTGGAGACTGGCACCATTATCCTACCCAAACTACTGAAAGGAACTAAGTTTGATATTACAAGTGTTATGATTCATCTCTTGAACTTAAATGGGGTATTTTCTGGCCACCCTACTGATGATGGGACCATGCATGTGATGAATTTTGTGGGAATCTGCACTTCATACAATCAACCTGGAGTGAGTCAAGAGGCAATTCGATTGAGGCTATTTTTGTTACAGGGGAAGTAACTTTATGGTTGGCTGAATTACCACGAGGTTATATTACCAATTGGAAAGAGTTGAGAAATCAATTTTTGGAATAATTCTTTCCGCCTTCTAGGATATTAA
This sequence comes from Capsicum rhomboideum, assembly GCA_031232105.1. NCBI lineage: Eukaryota > Viridiplantae > Streptophyta > Magnoliopsida > Solanales > Solanaceae > Capsicum > Capsicum rhomboideum. The sequence continues at coordinate 43,586,172 of CP124708.1, read as the reverse complement.
AATTGAAAGATGAGATCTATAACTTCAGATAGTTTCATTCAGAGGCACTTTATAAAACATGGCTGATGTTCAAGAAGAACTTGCAGAATGTTCGAAACCATAGGATGAGTGGTAGGAATCTACTTGAGATCTTCTATACATCTTTGAATATAAATACTAAGGCTGTAGCAGACACCATCACTGGAGGTACATTTATGAGTTTGCGTTGGGGGCACACATCAGAGATTCTAGATCGAATAACTAAAACCGATCGAGGTTGGCATACTCGGGAAGCAGATAGACCCGCAGGTACATATGCTATTGGAGCTTTGGCAGAATAAAGAGCTTTGGAAGAATTTGTGTCTCAAGAGGTAGCATAACAAAGAACAGAAATAGGCTTGCTAGCCAAACAAATTTCAGTTGGAGGTGCAAAAAAGACTAATGTTTCAGGTGCACAATGCAGAGCACCTAGGTATGAGGAATATGATTCTGAAGAGGAAGCTAAGTACTTAGATAGAGAAGTGGTGGGTTTCCGAGCCAAGGGCCAAGGGTCTAATCAAGACAATTGGAACTCAAGGCAAACGAATCAAGGTCAGAACTATTATAGAGACAATTATAACAAGTCTGAGTATAGAGACAGAGACAGGGAGCATGATGGTGATTAGGGGAGAAAGGATGATTACAAGGATAAGAGTGGCTTGTATGTTCCACCGGGGACTGTGATGCTGAGTTCGGAAATTCAAGGATAGAATCCATGCTTGCAAAACTTGTTAAAGAGTTGGAGAATCAAGAAAATTGCCTTAAGGAGATTAGAGCAGACATTTCAGGGATAAGCCAAAAGGTGGAATCTCATGCGACCTCCGTTAAACAATTGGAGCAGCAATTTGGGCAGATGTCTATCTCCTTAAATCAGCATCAACCAGGCACTCTTCCAAGTAACACCATCCAAAATCCCAAAAATGATAGCCATTGCTTAGCTATGACTACTCGAAGTGGTAAGACTACTGTTGATCCACCTATTTCTGTAGTACTTGATGATGAGAATATGAATAAAACAAAAAACTTAGTGGTTGAATACAAAGCAGCTCAAGAGCCTTGAGTTGTCGAAAAGGTGGTTAAGTCTGATAAAGTAAAGGTAAAAGAGGCCTCTGAAGTATTAAAGCCTATTCCACAACCTCCTCCTCCCTTTCCATAAAGGTTGAAGAAAAAAACTGAAGAGGGAAAGTATCAAAAGTTTATTTCAATGTTGAAGGAATTATCGATGAATATCCCTTTTGTTGAAGCTTAGAGAAAATGCCAGGTTATGTAAAATTTATGAAAGATTTGGTGACGAAGAAGAGAACTGTCAGTTTTGAGCCTACTAATAACTTGCATCATTGTAGTGCAATCGTTTCTTATTCCCTTGTTAAGAAAAAGGAAAGACCCGGGAGCATTTATGATTCCTTGTACTATCTGGTCTTACAATTTTGCAAAGGCTCTATGTGATTTGGGTGCTAGCCTTAACTTGATGCCTCTAGCCATTTTCAAACAACTTGAATTGGGATCACCTAAACTGACTTTTATGAGGCTTCTCATGGCTGACCAGATTGTGAAAAAACCTGTGGGAATTTTGTATGATGTTTTGGTAAAGGTGGCGTCTTTCATTTTCCTATAGATTTTATGATTTTGGATTGTGAAGTTGATTTTGAAGTTCCCATTATCTTGGGAAGGACATTCCGTGTTACCGATCGTACATTGGTTAATATGGAAACTGGGCAGACAAAGTTTAGACTGAATAAAGAATAAGTTACTTTCAATGTATGTCGATCCATGAAGCAACCAAAAGATATGCGTGTAATATCTGTGATAGATACGATCGATGAGGATGATTTGGTCGCTCCTATTGAGGAGAGATTGAGGGTCGAAACACTTGCAGTCGTGATCATGAACTTTGATGGTCATTGTATCGATGAGTATGATGGGACAGTAAAAGCACTTATTGGTAGGGTTTCCTACACTTATGCACCAAAGAAGCTTGATCTTGACCTGAATAATAAGTGACCCCACCTGCTCGTTTTTCTATAGAAAAGCCTCTAGTCTTAGAAATTAAGGCTCTTCTTTCCCATATCCATTATTCTTTCTTGAGAGCTAATAACACGTTGCCGGTTATCATTTCAGCAAACTTATTAGAGTGGCAAGTTGAGGCCTTGGTTTTTGTGTTGCAGAGATTTAAGTGGGCCATTGACTGGACTATTGCTGATATCATTGGGATTCCACCCAAAATTTGCACACATAAAATCCAGCTCAAACTGGACTGTATACCTAGCATTGAATATCAATGTCATCTCAATCCACCCATATAAGAGGTTGTGAAGAAAGAGATCATTAAATTATTAGATGTACGTGTGGTTTACCCTATTGCGGATAGCAAGTGGGGAACCCGATCCAATGTGTGCCAAAAAAAGGTGGGATCACTGTGGCTTCAAATGAGAAAAATGAGTTGATCCTAATGAGGCCGGTTACCGGATGGAGAGTTTGCATGGACTATCAAAAGCTAAACTCTTGAATCGAAAAAGACCATTTTCCTATGCCTTTTATGGACCAGATGTTAGACCGTCTTGCTGGTAGAGGATGGTATTATTTTCTTGATGGTTATTTGGGGTACAATCAGATTTCTATCACCACCGAAGACCAAGAGAAAACCACTTTCACTTGTCCATACGGGATGTTTACATTCAAGAGGATGCCATTTGGTCTATGCAATGCATCGACCAATTTTCAACATTGCATGATGTTTATATTCTCCAACATAGTGGACGACACTATTGAGGTATTTATGGATGATTTCTTTATTGTGGGTGACTCATTCGATGCATGCTTAGCACACCTTGCTAATGTTTTGCAAAAGTGTGAAGAATGGAATTTAGTGTTGAATTGGGAAAAGTGCCATTTTATGGTAAAAGAAAGCATAGTGCTGGGACACCAGATTTTGAAGAATGGAATTGAAGTCGATAAAGAAAAGATTGAGGTAATTTAAAAGTTACCTCCACCTATTTCTGTGAAAGGTATTCGTAGTTTTTTAGGCCATGCGGGATTCTATAAAAGGTTCATTAAGGATTTTTCTAAGATTGCAAATCCACTGTGCAAGATCTTAGAGAAAGAGGTGAAGTTTGTGTATGATGATGCATGCCTAAAGGCATTTGAGTGTCTAAATGAGAAGTTAATTTTATCTCCCATCATTATGTCACCAGATTGCACCTCACCGTTCGAAGTCATGCGTGATGCTAGTAGGGTGGACTTAGGTGCAGTTCTTGGATAAAGGAGAGAGAAAATTTTGCAACCTATTTAGTATGCTAGCAAAGCACTTAATCTATACCAGAAGAATTATACGGTAACTGAGCAAGAACTGCTTGCGATGGTCTTTGCGTTCGAGAAATTTTGTTCTTTCTTGATTGGCACAAAGGTGATTGTGCATACTAATCATGCAGCTCTGAGATATCTTATGGCAACGAAGGATGCCAAGCCAAGGTTGATTATTTTGTTACAAGAGTTTGATTTTGAGGTAAAGGATCGAAAAGGGACAGAGAATAAGGTTGCCGACCAATTATCAAGCCTTGAAGAGGAGGCCATGCTAAAACTGAGGGATGGCCTTGATATTGATGATACTTTTCCAGACTAGCTGGTGTTGGCAACATCACAAGACTTAATCCCATGGTTTACAGATTTTGCCAACTTTTTGGCAAGTGATCTAGTTCCAGAATATATGACGTATCAGCAGAGAAAGAAGTTCATGCATGAGGTGAGAAAATTCTTCTGGAATGAGCCTTATTTGTTTAGGGAGTGTGTGAATGGTCTGATTCAAAGTTGTATTCCTGAGGTCGAGATGATGAGTATATTGGAAGTATGCCATTCATTTCCAGTTGGGGGTCATCATGGAGGTACGCGGACTGCGCATAAGATCTTTCAATGTAGTTACTATTGTCCTACCATTCATAAGTATGCTCATAATCATGCTAGGGCATGTGACCAACGCCAAAGGCAAGGAAATATCTTAAGATGGGATAAACTCCCAATGTCTGCGATCCTTGAGGTCAAATTGTTTGATGTCTGGGGTATTGATTTCATGGGTTCATTCATGAGTTCTCATTGTATGAAGTATATCTTGGTGGATGTTGACTATGTATCAAAGTGGGTGGAGGTAATTACGCTTCCCAATAATGAAGGTAAGAGTGTTACTGCTTTCCTGAAAAAGAACATATTCTCACATTTTGGAACACCTCGAATTATCATTAGTGATGGAGGTTCCCATTTTTCCATTCGATTGTTCAAATCCCTTCTTGAGAAATATGGGGTAAAACACAAGGTGGCAACACCTTACCATCCTCAAACAAGTGGGTAAGTTGAGTCTCAAATCGAGAGATTAAGTCCATCTTTGCGAAGATTATAAATGCCAATAGGACTAATTGAGCTAGAAAATTGGATGATGACTTATGGGAATACCAGACTGCATTTACAACACCAATCAGTGCATCTCCATATCAGCTTATGTATGGCAAAGCATGCCACTTGTCGGTTGAACTTGAGCACAAGACATTGTGGGCATTGAAGCGGTTGAATCTAGAATGGCAAGAAGTAGCCAAATTGAGACTTGAACAGATGAATGAGATGGACGAGTTTTATCTTCTGGCTTATGAGAGCTCAACCTTTTACAGGGAAAAGATAAAATTGTATCATGATCGCAAGATTGAAAGAAGAGAATTTGCTACGGGCGATTTGGTACTATTGTTTGATTCAAAGCTGAAGCTTTTTCCTGGAAAACTAAGATCAAAATGGAATGGATCATATAGAGTGGTCACGGTGTTCCCTTATGGTGCAATTGAATTGGAGAATAAGGATGGAAATAAATTTAAAGTCAATGGCCAAAGGGAGAAATAATATATAGGCGAAGGAAAGGAGGCCCGAATGATTTGTGATGTGGACTTGAATGAGGCTTGAGTAATCAAGCCAACCTGAGTCGTGCCACGATGTTAAATCAAGCGCTTCATGGGAGGCAACCTATGGTCTTGTTGGTAAAGTCTGAGTAACCAACATAGCCACGTCGTGTGGCAATGTTAAATCAAGCACTTCATGGGAGGCAATCCGTGTTTTGTACTTTAAATTTATAGGGAATTTTTGGTTTGATACAGGAAACCATAGAAGAAAAATCGGTGCTAAACTGAACTCCATACTGCACGCATGATAGGGTTGTACGATCGTAACTTGAACACACAATCGTGGGTTCAGTCGTCTGATGGGATTTCTGCAAGGTGACAAGTTAAGGAGTCATCCCATGATTGGGTATCATGATTGTAACATGAAGGTATGATTGTGGTCTTATTGTCTGATGATACTCTTGCAAACCTTCAAAATAGGGCATCGAGCAAATGATCTTGAGTCTCGATCATGAGTACAACCCACGATTGTACTTAAGGATTGTATGTTCTCAGTATGTTTTTTGATTTCATCAATCCACGATAGGATTGTACGATCATAGAATCAAACCACAATCGTGCAATCCTTCCATCTGAAAGGCCCGATAGTTTAAAAGTCGCTACCTGACCCGACCCAAAAATAAGGGTTAAAGGTATAAATACATGTTGAAACTGTCCCTTGGCCTCTTCTTACTATTTCAAAGTGGTTTCTTGAGCAAATATAGCAAACCTTAAGTATTTCAATGGATAAAAAGGATGATTACCTTCGATTTCAAGTTGGATCTCATCGTTTCCTCCATTTTCTTCCATTTTCAACACTCTCATCTCACACTGTAAGTACAGATCACTCATTAAACCAAAATTTTTGGGTATTTTCTTAAGTATTATCTATGGGTTGTTTTGATTTAAGTAAGGAAAGATGAAAATGGTTATGTTTGGTTTAAACAACACAGGGGAAGTCTGAGTACCCGATTGTGTTTACACACCTTAAAATTCTAGTCAAAAGTGGGGTAAAAAAGGGTCAAATTATAGGTCCAAATGATAAGTTGTCAAATCTGGTAGTGTTTGAGGTCACACAACACAAACCACGATCATGAGTTCTACTTACGATCGTAAGTTGGATCATTGTAGGATACTGGTTCATGATCTTCAGGAGTTCATCAAACGAATACATCCCATGATCGTAACATCAACACACGATCGTGGTATGTACTCGTCTAATGTGATATGACTTTAGTGGTTTCAAGGATCAAACCCACGATCAAAAGGCACGATCGTACCTTCATTGCACGATTATAGGTTTTGATCGTTTGATGGCTATACTGCAAGTTAAATTTTACTGTATCAGCCCACTATCAGAAGGTACGATCTTACCTTTATTGCATGATCATAGATTGGATCGTCTGTTTATGAATCTGAACATGTACATATACTGCACTATGATCTACCATGTTTTGAAAATACAGGTACCATGGCTCCCAAGTCCAAGGTTACTTTCGATAAGGCTCTTCGAGAATGAATTTCAAAGGAGAGGGCCCTAATAAGTACCTTGGAGAGTGGGTCAAGTGCGAAAGGGTCAGAGGAGGAGTATGACATTAGCTCCTCCGATGACCAAGTCACCACCAGGGAAATAAAGAACCAGAAGAAGGCCAAGGAGGTTATAACCTCCAAGGCCATTGTTGAAACCGCCACTCCCGTCAATGTTTCCCAGTCTGAAGATGGAATAGAAGACACCCAACTGGACGGGAGTGAGGATGATAATCATGAGTCCCAATTTGGTGAGGAAGATGAGGCGACAGACTCAGCACCTTCAAACACTTATCCGACTGCGACAACAAGTTAGAGGAGGCTCGGTTCACGACATTGGCTTGTTCCAAATACTTGCTAATACTATGTGGACTGGGTTTTTATCAAGGATAATATGAATCAATAGAGGATCATTCAAGAGGAACTATGCATATTGAATGAGTCTTTATAGAGAATGCCGGAGGTGGTGCAGATTTTTCAGTTGTACCAGTTGGGGTGGATGACAAAGCCAATCCGTCTTTATAGTAGAGAGCTCGTGAGGGATTTCTATGTAAACTATGTCACGACACTAAAAAATATGACTCGCTCTAGCAAGGACAAGGCTATGAAGAAGCATCCCTGATTGGATAGGATAATGGTGCGGGAAAGGGAAGTTGATATTTCGGTTGAGGCTATTTCTAGGGTATTATTCGAAGCAGATTTTACACCACCTACAGAGACTCCGTATATGACCACCTGCAGAGACTCCGAATATGATTATCGATTGTCAAAATTAAAGAAGGTTAAAAATTTATCCGCCGAGGATAAGATAATACACTTCACTTGGATAGCGGGACATATTGCTGAGGCCGACGTAAATGCCTCTTGGGTGAATGGGGCATATATTACTAAGAAGAGCCTCAAGTTTTCCCCCAAGGCATGGTGGTCTATTGTGAGGCACCGGATAACACCCACAATAAATGATAACACCTTGGGTGTGTCTAATGCTTGCCTGGTAGCCTCATTTGTAGTAGGGTTAGAGTTGAACATTTCGCGTATTATTGCACAAGAGATCAGAGATCGAGCCTTAGAGAGCTGCTCCACCCTGCCATTCCCATGTTTGGTTACTCAGCTGATACAAAATATAGAGGTGCCATAAATTTCGCTAGTGGATTAATTTCTTTAGCCCACTAAGACTGCGGATCTGGCCATGATAAAAGACATGCGCAACCCCGCAGCCATAATTTGAAGTTTGGGGATCCTGAAGGTAGGAGGGGATTCCCTAAGTAGTAATATACCAGTAGCTTCAGATATAGGTTCTTCACATTCATTCGTACCAATAGGTTTTCATCCTAAGATAATTGTTCTGACAGGGTACACTTTGATTTTATCCGCTCAGTTGGAAGAGATTCTCCGAAACCAAGTCTTACACAATGCCCAAATCTAGAACTTAGAAGTAGGGGTCAAGCCCCATGTTACTGATGAGATTCGGGAGACTGTACGAGTGGTGCAGACACAGATGGACCTTATTGAGGGTCGAATCATGGCCCGAATTGACACAGTCCAGCCGCCTGACATAGTTTCTATTCAGACAGAGTTAACCAAGTTGAAGGAAGTGGTCTAGACCTTAGCTGCGCGACTTGATATGGAACCTCCACCTCCACCTCCACCACCACCTATGCCTTCCATGACATCTATTTAGGTAGATATTTCCTCACTGGTCACCCTGTTCTATGCTTCCCCCGCTCCACAAATTGAGCTAGATAACGATGAGGAGGAGGACAGAGGTCTTGAGCCTAGGAAGAGTTCGAGAGAGGATGTATCTGAACCAGGTAAGATAAGAGAGAGATTTAGAAAGTAGAGAAGAAGGAAGGAGAGATTTACTAAGAAGACCTCTGAGGGAGTTATTCTGGAGGGTGAGACTATGGAAGGGGGTTCGGACCTTTGAGGGTGAGACCTTTGAGGGAGTTATCTGTTTCTTTGAGTGCCCCAATCACTGTTGGGGCCAACGTTGATTTGAGTGTCCCTACCACCAGTGGGGACCATGAGACGACGAGTGCCTCTGCTACGGCTGAGTCTACTCCTGTTGGTGTCACTATGGGGGACCCAGTAGCATCCTTACGTGACCTGAGTTCCATCAGTACCTAGAGCACCCCAGGTATGCCCTTTACCTTATTTTTTATTTTTTATGTGATTTCGTACAATGGGGACATAACATGATTTCAAAGCTGGAGGTGGGGGTATACCACAACCGAGGGTTTTTGTTGCCATGTTTCTTTTTCCTCGGTTGCGCTATCATAGTTAGAACCGGCATGTTTAGGTGTTTTTATGCTTGAAATTGTTATTGTGTTGTGTTTAGTCATTGTAGTGTAAATTGGAGTAATAAAAGAGAACTTTGGTACAGTCTGGCTGAATTAAGCATGCTTACCTATTTTCAAATTGTTTTAAATGATACCCCTTTAAAAATATATTTTTTATGTAGTGTTTGCATAGCCTGTACTGAAATCAATGTTAGGATCTAGATATGGCATTAGGATTGTAAATAGGACGACCTGACCGACCTTCCATGAACTGAATAGATAACAACCCTGAGCCATGAGTGAGTGAGATGTATTACCTAGTCGGTGTATGTGTGCGATCTAGAACTTGCCCGGTTAGTTTCGCTAAAAGTTGTAGGATTATAGGTTAGGAAATAATCATAGGCCATGTTTGAAGTAGCCCACTTTAGCCTAAATGACCTACCAAACAATGTGCATCCCTTGAAACCAAATGTTGAGCCTTAGACTGTTTCTTGAAACTACCCATAGCACCTTCCCACTTTTACAATGAACCTTCTTTATCCCTGTCCCTCCTTGGACACTATACATCTCAACTCAGGCAAATCGCCTAAGTTGAGGGTAGCTATTGTATAGGGGCCATAAAAATTGGGTATGAAGTTTAAGTAGTGAAAAGAAAGAAAAAAAGACATGGGTGCGGTACGAAAAAAAAAATAAAAAAATAAATAATAATAGTTGTGATAGGTGTAAAGTAAAGCCGCACCCAGGGTCCGAAAAAGAAAATTAAATAAATGGAGAAAAGGGAGGTAAATAAAGAAGAGAAGGAAAAGTGGAGCCAAAAATAATGGAGTGCCAAGGAGGATTGAGTTACTTTACCCAAATGTACCACACCTGTCCCCGAGCCTATATTACAAGCATAGAAAGACCTATAGTGATCCGAACCTTACATCCGAAAGTTGAAGCATAGAAAATAAGAGCAAGCCTATGGTATCAAGACGCGCACAACTGGACTTCTTTTTGAGAGTGAGAGATTTGATTAAGTCCTGGTGTAGATTTCATTACATATACTGAGTGATTAGAGACTTCTTCGTTGTGCGGGCATATGTGTTATAATCTAGTTATTGATCGTGTAGGTAATGTATTGGTCAATGTGTTAGATAGTCTAGTTACAATGTACTGCCATATTGTGTTTTAGTACTTGTATAGCACATACATTGCATTGGTTGTTTTTGATGAAAACGGAGGGAGTTGAACACATGTATTGGTTTGCATGCATACTTTAAGGAAGTTGACTGCCATAGTGACCTTTATTGTACTATAGGTTAAGAGTCTTAGATTGGTTAGGATTTTGTTTGCCCGAGGACAGGCAAACATTCTAAGTTGAGGGTGTTGATATGCCGCAGATTTACAAAACTTAAGACGCTTAAAACAATGGATAGTTGCAAGTTTAAGGATACTGTTTATGGATTTAATGTATTTGTGCAGTGTTTGCAGGCTTAAAGGACTCAGAGAAGAATAAGGTGAAAACTAGACAGAAAGGGGCATCAGACAAGCCATGTCATGATTATGGGTTCAAACCACGATAGTGGGTAGGCTATCATAGGATCAAATCAGAGATGCCATACTTAAGAGTCCATTAGACGACTAGATTACATGATTGTAGGATCATGTCACGATCATACCTTGAGATCGTGACATGTAGGAGAAGTGAACCTGAAGAAGTCAAGTGTAGCAGTATCAGATGATGGATCCCACGATCGTGAGTTGATTAGATGATCATACAATGTGATCATGGGAATCAGATCCAGATTTGAAGAGTTGTAGGACTTTTAGTACAAGGATCATACGACAGAAATCCAGGATCATGGGTTCAACTCTTGATCGTATGTTCTTCTCGTTTAAGGCAGCCAACACCAGTTTTCTATTTTATTTAGGATAGGATTTGCTAAGTCTATAAATACTCTCTTAGGGTTATTTTTACGAGTTATACATTATTATTATTCTGTAACACTATTTTATGGGATTCTAAGGCACTTTCTTGGGATCTTACGAATATTGAGTTTTACGGTTTTAATTAAAGTCGAGATTTCGGAGTTTATTCATTCTTGTATGCTTCAATTAATGTTTTCATTCCTGAAGGATTATTTTGTTCATACAATCATGAGTAACTAAACCACATAACTAGGGTTGTGGGAACCATAGCGGATTAACGAGGTAGAGTTCGATGTACAAGGTGTTTCTCGAAGGGTATTAGGGCAAGTATTGTTGCTTCTTTTGAATTGATTGCTTTCTGACGAGTGCATGTGTTAGGAATCATCCTGTCTCTAACATGGACTATAGAAAGGGTAGTAGGATAGGACTAGTGATTCAACAACAAGACTCGGAGTTATCTTCGTTTAACCAGCTTTGAGCCGTGATACGGGAAAGTCTATATTAGGATCATTGATAGGGGGCATAACAGCAACACTCATAATGCATTAACCTTTGTGTGTGAGGATAGTCATATACAAAGGACGTAACATAGTCAGTTAGATTATACTTAGCCTATCGATTCTGCTTGCTGGATACCTGAAAAGAACACCAAGTACAGAGAACCTATGAAGTTATCAAGTTATTGGGGAACACAATCCTAGTGCTTTTCTTATCTTGATTTCAACCTCAACAAATGATTAAAATTTTACTTAATAAAACCCCCCTTTTACTTATTTGTTTATTTACCAATTAACTCAAACAAATAAAGTTGATTGGATTTCAACCTATTCCTCGTGGGATCGACCACAACCGACCACAACCTCAGTTGGGTTCTACATTTGAACAATGACCACTTTATACTTTCTTAGAGGTGTAATTTGGGCAACATCAAAGCCCCTAACCTAAAATTGATATTTCAAAGCAGATAGCACTGTCAGAATTTTCATCCGAGTTTGTTTACTAGGAATTTTGGTCTTAGATCAATCCTTAACTTCAAAAGCTCCAAAATAGAAAAATGAGCCTCAAGCCCAAATGAACTGCCCAATAACTGAACCGACAGTTCTGACAAGTCATAATTGACCTGTAGTTTCTATGGAAAGGCTCAAAATGCTGGAGGCATGCGTAAATCGAGAAAATCACCTGGAGGATCACTAAAGGAGGAGGCATCCAGTTGAAGAGGCAACTTGAGATTCAGAAGCTGATATGCACAAGTGGTACTTGTTCATAGACTCAGGTAAATGCTTTTGCCTTAATTGTGACATCTTGGGCTATTTGTCGTTCGGGGATGAATGAGAGGTAAATTGGTATCTAATGTAAAGACCCAAATTATTGTTATGCTAAAATAAAAAGTAGAACCTTGGCTAAACTTCCTCTGAGATAATTTTTTAAAAAAAATTAGGATTGGTCTAGTGTTAGATGAATTTTGAGGGTGTATTATTGTAAGAAAATTTAGTACTAATGTGAATGTTAGCATGGATATTTGACTTGATTTCTAGATAGAGAACGAATTTAGAAAGCCATAGCAACTTCCAGTATGCAAAATGGATTTATAAAACCTCAATTATAGAGTTTATCTTGAAAGAGTTGGTTCGTGATGTAGTATTTTCAGGTTTGTGTTGTAAAATAGAAACATTTGGGGAGGGGCCTCGAGTTTCTGCCCGAGACCGCCGCAGCAGAAAAATAAACCTCTACAGTGGAAAAGGTACCGCTGCAGTAGTAGCCTCAGTTCCGTCATGAATCGCTGCAGTGGTAACTTTACCGTTGCAGCGGTAAAATGCAGTATATTTTTAGTTTTAAAGACTTAGAAATGTTTTCATTTCCCACTTTTTGAAAAAATGAAGCAAGGCTCTGGGAAAGACAATTTTCTACAAATTTTCGGAGGTTTTCATCGTTGAAGGTAAGTTCTTTACTTTCTAAACTTGAATTACTTCTTAGAATCATTGAGAATCGTTAGAATCTTTTTCATGGTGAAAAATAGGGGTTTATCCCTAATTCATGAACTTAATACAAATTGGTGGAAATGTGTATAAAATCTGTTGATAATGATGCTAGGGTGTTAGAAAACACTATTTGGAGTAGAATCATAGTTGTCATGCTAAATAAAGTAGAATTCATGAGGTTTAAAGGGTAGAAAATCCTAAGATGATGAACCGGGGCAATATTTATAGATGAAATTGTTAATGATTGATCCCTAGTGGTTAGAAGGAATGAAATGATTGAAATGAATATGTGAACTTATTGTTATAGATCAAGAACGAAGTGACAGAGAAAGAAAAGGCAAACTTGTGGCCTAAAAGTGATTCAAGCAGGGAATCGAGGTATGTTATGACTTATTGTAGCAATTAGACTTGTTTGGCTCCATTCTTATTCGTGAATTGAATATCGGTAATTGTTTTCGAGCACTACTTATAATTATTAACTTCATTTGCATATTCATACATATTGATTATGATGAGTTGATGATAGTGATGTTGATATTGAAATCATGATTTTATTGATGATGCATTGATGATAATGATGTTGATATTGATCATGATGTTTATGATGTTGACAATGATGTTGATGAGCTTGAAAAGAGACGGAGATGATGCACACATCTTGCATTCATACATTCATTCATATGCATTGAATATTTTATTATAATTATATGTTGTGATGCAACTTGATACTGAAATTGGCTAAGTGTAAACCTATATAAATATGAGTCTACATTCCCTGTAAAGTGAAGTGCCAGAAATGTGTTGCTGTCTTTAGATATAAGTTTTTTGATGATCGTTATTGCATTTATTTGGTTTGCTTATTTTTATGGTGTTGAGTTGAGTTGACCTATGATTCCTACCAATACTTGTTGATGTACTGATGCTACATGTGTTCTTCTTTTTGTTGAGTGCAAAACGTGTTCCAGCGTTTGAGATGAGACCTCGACTCTAGCCAGCAGTTTTAGATTTTGATTTAAGGGTGAGCACAATGATCGGGCAGCTATTGAATCTTTAGCTTTATGTTCCTGTCCCTTATTTCAGGACTAACACACTCTTTTGTTTATTTCTGCATTTTGGATAATCTTTTATCCATAGACTTGAGTACTCTTAGTTGTTCAAGTATGGTGACTTCAGATCCGGAGAATATAATAAGTAGAGTATTTTCGCACTGTATTTGTGGTTTGATAATTATGTTGGATTTGACATTTTTATTTCTTTATTGAATAATTGGGTTTAGAACTTATTAAGTGATAAGAATGGTAAAAAGTAATTGTTGACTATTGAACCTAATTAGTGTGGGTTGGGTTAAGCATGGTTCTCCCGCCATAGTTTAGGGTGGGTGTGAATCATGACTGTTTGGATCGTGACACAAACAAAGTAATACAATAATACTGATTACAACTTAATAGTGTCAAAACTCTCAATATTAGGGTGTGTTCGGTATGAAGGAAAATATTTTCCTATTTTCTCATGTTCGTTTGGCTAAAAGTTTTGGAAAATATTTTTCCTAGGAAAACAAGTTCCTTCAAACTAAGGAAAATGACTTCCTTAATCAAAGTAGGAAAAACAAGTTGCAATGTTCATTTCACTCGCAAAATCACTCACCCCACCCCAAAATAAAAACTTTTTACCGCCCCCTATCCCGACCCCCACCTCCCACCCCTCTCCCCTCTCCAAATTTTTATTTAAAAGGAATTTCAAATTTTTTTCTTACCCCCCCCCCCCCCCTAATTTTTTTAAATTTTTATTTTTTTTAATTTCAAAAAAATTTCTTACCCTACCCCCTACGCCGCTCCTACCGCCCCCCCCCCCAAATAATTCTTTTCTAATTATTTAATTTTGTCTTCTTTAAAATTTGAAAAAAAATTCTTACCCTACCCCTACCCCCTACCATCCCCCCTCCCCAAATAATTTTTTTTTATTTTTTAATTATGTTTTTTTAAAAAATTTCAAAAAACTTTCTTACCCTACCCCCTACTCCTAGCCCCACCCCGCCCCCTAAACAATTTTTTATTTTAATTTTTTAATTTTGTTTTATTAAAAAAAATAAATTCAAAAAATTTTCTTACCCTACCCCTACCCCCTACCCCCCTACCAGCTCCCCCCCCCCCAAAAAAAAAATATTTATTATTTTTTAATAAATTTTTTAAATTTGTTTTTAGAAAATATCAGTTTTTTTTACTTACCCTCCCTCCACAATAACGCCGACCCCACCTCCTACAAGCCCTCCCCCCCCCCCCCCCTCCTCCCAAAAAAAAAAATTGAAACTTTTTTTAATTTGTCTTTTTAAAAAAAATCAATTTTTTTTTCTTAGCCCACGCCTATCATCTACCCCCCCCCCCCCCCCTTACTTAGCCCCAAAAAAATAAATTTAATTTAATTTTTTTTAAAAAAAAATTAATTTCTTTTCTTACTCCATTCCCTTACCGTATTCGTTCTCATTGTTTTGTATTAAATATATACAAATGTTTTTAGAAAATATTTTCTCTACTTGCGTAACGAACATAAGAAAATAAGTAAGAAACAACTTGTTTTCCTAGAAAATATTTTCCATGGAAAACATTTTCCTTCATGCCGAACACCCCTTATTCTCACACTATTTTCTCACAGATTATAGAATATCTGTGAATTACTCTCACTACTCTCTCTGTTTGGTGTCTTTTAAACTGAAATAGAAGTCATTTATTTATAGATGAACGTTCAAACTTTGAACTAATCAAATTACATGTTGCAACATCATGTCGCAATATCAATTTGAAAATCTATGTTGCAACACCAACGTTTATAACATGTTGCCAAATCAACTTGAAGCCAATCACCTTTTTCTTTCTTTCTTTTTGTTTTCTTAATTTATTTTAATATATTTGATTATTGACCCGACAGATTTGACTAAAATTGAAAAAGTACCTAACCTTAAAATTTATGAGATCAAAGTGAGAAAGAGGGTGTGGAACTGAAAAAAGAAATGGAAAAGAAGATCAACAACCTTGTGAATCATCTATGAGGTGGCAGAGATAAAGCCACGTAAGTGACAAAATGTGTTGGCAACAAAACCCCCCGTCATTTTAGCAGTGGTACACCTTCAGAGACGAAATGACAAAAATATCCTTAACTTGAAGTTTTATGAACAAAAACAAACATGTTGATACCACTTTTCACTCGTGCTTCTACAATAGTAGAAAGTAGAATACCAAGAGTGAGAAACATAATCTTCTATTTGTCGCATTTTACTTGTGATGAGTATATAATTTTCCAGAATTAGTTCAGATTTTGACTAAACTGACTGTTGATTATATAGAAGATTATTTAATTCCCAAGATCGTTTCAATCCCAAAGCTGTTGGCATATATTACATATCAGCGGTGAACAAAGAAGATTGTGCTTCAAGGCATGAATTTTTCATAATTTCTAATAAGACTCACTGTAGATATTGAATCATTAACGAATTTTTATAATTTATATTACATGCATTAATTATATGTTTAAAAATGGTTTTGATTCTCTCTTTTTCTTCTTTGTTTTTGTTGGGAGGGTGTGTGTAATAGTTCTTAGACTTTCTTTCATTATCAAATATGTGAATAAAATATTGAGTTTTTTTAACTATTGTCAAAATTACTTATACAAAAGAATTATCCAACTATATGTTACTGTGATCATTTATTTTATATTTTGGACATTATATGCGTTTGGAAATTATTTTTTCTTTATTTATTTAATAAATAAAATTTGTTTATTCTATAAATATAGATAAGTCCATAATATATATTAAAAAGAGAAAAAAATTATAATATTACAAAGAGTAAAAAAAATGTTGATAAGTAAAAAAAAGGTATCTATAATCTTAAATTGAGATCTGCGGGGGGTGGGGGGTGGGGGTGGGCGTGGGGGTGGGGGGCGAGGATTGGAAGTCAACTGTTCAGAATTGAGGGAGTTGTTTCACCTTAAAGCAAAATTAGAGATGAAAGTAAATTTTCACCCATAAAATTTCAATATAATTTTGAGCAATAAAGTAAATAAAAATAATAAAAGTATTACTAAAAGAGTAAAAGAAATTTATGTCTATTTAAGGAACTTACAAGAAATTCTAACACATATTTTATTTGTTTCGTTAAATTTATGGAGATTTTCCATTAAGTACATTGCATTAAGAAACAAGATGAAGAATTTTTATTAAAGTAATATGTCTATTGTAATGACCCTCTAGGTCATTTTCCTCCTTTTTGTGCTTTTTTAACATTTAGAGATTTCCTATAGCTATCTCAAGTCATTTATGACTTGCTGGAATTGATAACTCATTTTTCGGGTAGTTCGTTTGATTTTTATATCAGTTTCCTGAATTGGAGCTTCTGAAGTTGAGAAAATTGTGTCGATCCAAAACTTCAGGTAAAAGGCCTCCGATGACAATTCAGACAGTTTCATTAGCTCCAGAATATGGATTTTAGGATATGGCAACCTTTGGTTTGAGTCCCGGGACTTTCGAGCTCATTTTGGGCTGGTTGGAAATTGGTAAAAATGGAATAATGGGTGTGGGACCCATATTTTGTCTAAACGACCTCTATCGGAAATTTTGATAGTTCCATTGAGTCTGAAATGCCGTTTTTGGTAGTGTAGCATATTTTTTTTGCATGCGTGGAGTTCTGAATAAATCTCGAGCACTCGGTCGGAGTCCTTTTGGACTTAGTTGGGAATTTTTGGTATATCAACAGGTGCAACCGCTTAAGCACCCATTTGGTCGCTTAAGCGGAAAGAGGCTAGGAGGTCGCTTAGGCGACCAATGTTGATGTCACCCTCCGTAGCTTAAGAGGGCTCTTCACAGCTTAAGTGGCGACGTGGGAGCCGCTTAGGAGATGACGCGGGTAAAAAGTGACCCTCGCTTAAGCGATGGGTCAGCAACTTAGGTGAGCCGCTTAAGCGGCCAAACCTCAACTTAAGCAGAGGTCGTTGTATACAAACCCCACTTCGTCTCTTTCATTCATTTTCTCAAAATTTCCTCCACATTTGAGTATTGTGAGCTTGCAAATCAGTTTAGGATTATAGTTTGGAGCTAAAGCTTGTTCGTAGCTGGACTCATGACCTTCTCATCGTCTATATTCATAAGTTCCGACCTTAATTTGATTTAAATCATAGTTTTAATTCTTGATTTTCTTTCATTCTTGGGATTGTTTTGGGGCTGTTGTTAAGCTCATATTGTGCTAAATTTTGGAGCACGCGATCTTTGAGCTAAGAGGGATCTAATGATGGATCAAAATTTTGATTCTTTTAGCAGGCCCTACAAGCCGATTTTTGACCTGATTTTTGGCTTGGAGTATAATTTTATAATATGGGTATTTTTATTCTCATCTTGACGCCTAGATTACTATTTTGACAGTGGTCGAAGGCTTTCGAAAGGGAAAAGCTCTGATTTAGTGGATTACGAGTGTGTTCTTCGGCGTCTAAGTAGGCTACGACTTACCTAACTTTACACTTTGCTCATTTATTGTATTGGCATGGTAAATTGCTAATTATTGGTGGGGTATCATGGTTCAGATAGTCTTTTAGGTAGTTTATGAATATTATAGCCGGTTAGGGGGCTTTAAGGTAGATCCTACCTTGGATTCGGGTTTAGATTTAGATGCCTTAGTCTAGGTTTGGGTTATTGCTTGTCTTAGGTTTTGTTCTCAGGGCTTTTAGTTAGCATTATCGTCCTTTTAAGGTAAAGTACCTTAAGATAATGCCCAATCCGGATGTAAATGATTATAAAATACTTGAATGGGTTGTTTATTAGAATTTGGTTGGTTTATTTGCTATGTTATGTTTGTTTGAATTGGTATCCTCAACATTCTAGTATTTTGACCTTAAAACTCAGTTTTCAACTTGATAAATAGAATTCTGAAATGTTTAAAGGAACTTGGTTATCTAAAAGGGGAAAAGGACTAGTTAGTCTAGGTTTAAGCCCGAACATTTGATTTTATCACTTATTGCATATTTAGTTCTAGTTCGAGTCCGACACATGATTTTACTACTTATTGTATATTTAGTCCCGGTTTGAGTCTGGCATACATTTTTATTGACTTATGGTTGGGAATCTAGTTCGAGTCCGGGTATGGTTTATGGGTATGTTTGAAGGAGGAGAATATGGTACGTTCACTACTATCAGGGCTTACTTTTATATTGCTTGCTATCGTATTTGGTTTATTTTAGTATTATTCTTGTTTATACCCACTGTTCTTATGTAGGCTCGGTTGGGTTAATTTTCATTATGTGTACCTTCTGGGCTTATGGGGGTCCAGCTAGGTTATAGCTAGGCACTTATTTTTGTTCTTTGAGTAATTTACTTATGGTTCTTATATCTGTCTAGCTTTAGCCCATTATTCTCTTTTTGACCCCTCTTTTATTACCTTTAGTATAGATTCACACTTTATTATGCTTTTACTTTAATTGAGATCAGTCGGCTTATGAGGCCTACTGTGTACCGCGTGTTTTGGTACTTATACTACACTTTTGCATCTTTTTCCTTGATGCAGATCCTAGTACGAGTCATCACTATTGACGTCGACTTCTAACGGAGCTGTTGATCAGAGATTTGGGTGAGCTTTCAGCGTCCGGAGCTGATCCATCTCCTTCTATCTTGTGATTAGTTTTATTTTTATCGTTCGAGACTATTTAGTATATATTTGTCTAGTACTCTTTATGTTTAGTGGCTCTTGTACTAACTATACCAAGTCTTGGAGAAACTCATTTTGTATATTTTTTCCTTTTCCCCTTGCTTTGTATGCATACCTTGTATATTTTCATTTGTTAGTCGCCTCATTTACTATTATATACATGTTTTTATCTCTTCCACCTGTTAGCCCATTACTCGCCGTTTCGAGCTATGATTTTGGCATACCTACTGGAGGGTTATAGTAGGTGCCATTATGACATGAGTTTTTGGGAAGTGACAGTTTGGTATCAGAGCCTAGGTTCACTGTTATTGTTGGTACATGATCAAGTGTCTACTAGAGTCCCACGAATCGGAACAATGACATTTGTATCCTATCTTTGGGAGGGTACAAGGCATTCTTAGGAAAAACCTCACTTTCTTTGATTCGTTATCATGCGTTCTTCTATATTGGTTTCTAGATTCTCAGTTGTTTCACTTTTTTGCAGATGACTAGGAAGAGGTCCACAGCGGCCGAGGGCGAAGCCCCTTAGCTGGCAGATAGGGCTCCAATTAGGGGCAGAGGTAAAGGTCGACCCCGATGTTGAGTGATAACACTTAATTACATTAGTTAAGATGCGCACGATCGTTAGCAATATATTTACCCAACTCTTGAGTCAGGATCGATCCCATATCGAATGAACAAGAAAGTTTCTCCTTAGAGTGTAATAATTCACTAAATGCTTGCTCGTATAATTAAAATTCAATAAAAGTAAACTGGGGCTTTTGTAACTAATTTCGAACGCTTTTGAATTCAAATTATCAATCGTGAGTTTGATTTGCAATAATGAGAACTTGAGAGTTGTAATCAAATGACAATGTAACTTGGGGCTATACTATCATGAGTATGAATGCATACATGGGTAAATGAGCAGATGCTTTAATTCAATTAAAGTCATGGGTAAGCTAAATTTTGAGTCTTAATGTTAATTTTTCAATAAAACACTAAATTTCACATGTGGGTTCTTTCAAGAACCTCACATGTGTTTCTTCATAACCAATCAACTACCTTAATTTGATAGCCTTATGTCTAAGATCTATCATTAAATGATAAGAATCAAGTCATTGTTAACCATTACTCCTCACCCTTATCCCTCTGTCAAGGATGATAAAGGATCTAAGCTCAATTAGAGTTTGCAACCTCCAATTTTAGGTTGGTAACATGGAGTAATGTCTAAACCCATAACAATTAATCAATTAGGTAAGCAAATAAACACTACCCATTTAATAATCACTACTCAATCATGACACATCCCCAAATTGGGGAAATTAGCCAAGCATAGTAAGAGAGAGAAATTATACCAATATGCTCATTGAAATCCTCCACCAGATCCAAATATTCACAAGTAAAAATCCAAATCCAATATAGAAAAC
The DNA here is from genome assembly GCA_031232105.1 of Capsicum rhomboideum. Lineage (NCBI taxonomy): Eukaryota > Viridiplantae > Streptophyta > Magnoliopsida > Solanales > Solanaceae > Capsicum > Capsicum rhomboideum. The sequence goes on along the minus strand of CP124708.1, from coordinate 43,565,459 downwards.
CAAGGAATAAACTAATCCCAAACTTAGGGTTTCAATTACAAGTTTCTAGATCTCAATTTCAGCAAAAGACAGGGTTGAAAGCTTCCAAAAATCCTTTTATACATGAAGCAACAATGGGGCCAAGAAATTACAAAATTTCCACCGAGCTCACTTTGGTGAAGGACAGATAGCATCGCCGAACTTATCTCTAGGAAGTGATTTCTTAAAACTGCTAAGGGTAAGAAAGTGTGATTCGCCGAAGGGAGCTTTATCACCGAACTGGCTTTGAACATGAGCTTCAGTGGTTGGCAAATGTTGAATCTGGCGATGAACTTCTACAATCTCCAAACTTCGCAGCGATACGCCGAACTCTTTTTCCTCATCGCCTAACTGCTTCCTTTGGAACTTGAATGAACTGTTAACTTCGGCGAGGGATCCTCAACTTTGGCGATCCACCAAACTGCTTGGGCAATGTCATCTTCTCTTTTTAACTCCAATTCTCTGTCTTTTTGCTTACTTATGCTCTATCAACTATTTCTTGGCTTCAACCCTTAAAAACAACCAAACTAACATTAAAATTAATTCAAATTGGCATTGATGACTTGATTTCTCATTGATTTTAGGCCAAATGAGTCGCAAATTGCCGACTCATCAACACCCCCAACTTAAGCCTTTGCTTGTCCTTGAGAAAATTAATGCACACATAACAAAATCAACATTGTCTACAAATGGTACTACTTAGGAGCTCAAACTTTGCCCTCACAATTTTGAAAAACATTGGCATAAGTATCACCTATCAAACACTCAATTCATGAACTACAAGCCTCAAATGTTGACTAATTGCTACCAAACCAAGCACATGCTCATAGACTTCAATTAAGGTTAATAAATGTGCTCAAGAAATGCAATCAAGTTCACTCACAACAAAAATATCCCTTCTCTCATGATGCAATCAAAATTTAAACAAGGGATTAGAACGATTCACTCTTTCTCTCAAAGACGATCATGAAAAAAAGTACCATACCATAGGTTTTCCCATATGTTCCATCTCACCACAATTACATATGCTACATTGGAGATCATCAAGGTCTTACTTCGGCTTGTAGTGCAGGCAACAGGTAACGTAGGATGAATTAGAGTTATAGTGACTCTACCCTTTCAAAGCATCACATGACACCTCAACTAAATTCCTTTCCCAAAGCTTACTGCTTGTGACACACTATGGACCAATTCTATAAGATTCACATGAGATATTCCTCCTCCTATCCTTTTAAAAGTTAAATTCTTCAAATATTTATGAGCTAAGTTCACAATTGCAACTCTTTTTTGCTTTTTTCATTTTTTTTAAAGTATTTATAAGGAATACTAGGATGACTAGAGAAGGAAGTGAATGTTCCCCAAATCTATGAACATCCGGTTAAAAATCGCACATGATAGCTCTTCCACCCCCAACATAGGCTTTTGGCCTAAGTTGGTTTATAGCCTCACCTAAATGCTTCAAGATGGGCTTGGTTCAAAAGAGGGGATTGTAGAAGACGGGTTATGGCTTGTAATGAGATTGTCCAAAAAATAGGTTCTAAGGAATAAAATAGGGCAAAAAAATGGTCATTCAACTCACAATGGGGATGTCTATTTGGTCAATTTAAAGGCTCACTCTCACTTGATGGCCTAAGGTCTTTTCTCAAATATCATAACACTCTTTGCTTAATGATAGACCAATTGGAAAAGTTCTAGATGGACTCATCAAACAAGATCGAATCAAAACTTCACCAAACATATGTAACACCCCGTACATTCCCAACCCTACTTGATGACATTGAATAATGCTTACTTAGGTGTCGAGGTCTAGAAGTATGTATTTGGTAGTATGAAAGATGAGAAAAATTAAAATTTGGCCTTGTACATGTGACTAGCCTTTCATAGGAAGTGTTTTGTGATTTTGTGGAGCATTCGGGAAATACCCCGTACACATTCTAACCTCACTTGCTTTGCAGAAGTGGAGCAAGGCACAAAAAATGTGCCCTTCCCGCGCTCGTTTCGCAATGCAATTCTACGTCGATTATTATATGGTGTCTTTTGGTTCTTTGGAGTTCTTTGAGCATTGTTAAAGCTTCAAATACTTCAATACACTCCTACATACTCCTATTTGATCAAATCATGAAACATGAATAGTTATCCAAAATGTCTAATGAAGCCATCGGCGACTAGAATTCCTATTTTTGCGATCGAGACGACGAATGAGAATCTCGTAAGATAATACTGTCGTGACATTATGGAATTATGTAAACATGAGCTATATGGTGAATAATACATGAAATTTGATGGTTTAAATGGATATGTGTTATTGGGCCAAACTTTAGGCCCAAACTGGAATTACAAGACAAGCCCCAAAGGGCAAAATGACCCATTCTTCCACTTTGACCACATTTAATGCCAAAGGAATGACTAAGTATGACTTGGGGTCTATATAAAGGCCCCAAAATCATATTTTAATCATCCAAAACTCTCATGCCTTTAAGATATTTTCTCAAATATTTCTCTAGTTCCAAACCCTAAAGCAAAATAATTCCTTGGGACTCTTTGGACAAGATCATCCTATTCCAAGCCTTGGTAAGTATTTATTCTCATGGATTAACATATTATATGCATGGGATATTATGTATATTATGATAGTTGTGTTGGCAAGGTGGTGAATAGTGTATTTTTGCTTTTGGTGAAAGATGTGCTATCTTGGTGATTTGAACTTGAATTAGGACTTGTGCCTTTGATGAAAGAGCATGGTATGGACAAAATATGAACATGTATGGTGTTGTTTTTGGGTATTAAACTTGTTATTGTCTATAAGTGGAAATTGTGGGATTTTGGCCGATATGTGTTATGAGTTGTATTAAGGTAATTTGATGGATTATTTGTGATGTGGTATGGATAAGAAAGTGTAAAGGAGAAGTGTTGTGGTGAAATATGTCAATTATCATGCATTGGTCAATGTTGGGAACATTATGGAATTTTTGGAATAATAATTTTATCAATGGTTTTGTCAAGGGGAAATGGCATGTTTAAAGGCAAACATGTAATTCATTGACGTTGTATGCATTTGTAACGTAATTGGTGGTTAATGTGAGTTCCGTTATATATATTTGTGTTGTAGAGTGACACATAAAGAAGGAGCGGGATTATTGTATGCACCTCTAGGATTATATATTCGTATTGCGAATCCAAGGTATGTAAGGTTACTCTGTCCGTATCTTTCTGCGGCAACTAGTATCCACATTGACATTTCACTAGTACCATCCCGAAATGTGCTAAGGTATACTATATAGTCATTGTCATATATTTCCTACTCATGGATCATTTGTGAGTCTCATGTCTCATATTCATGGTTAATGTTTCAAAAGCTCAAATAAGATTATGTTCCAATGTTTCAATAGTGATTATACTTATGCCTCTTGTTCATAGATTGTTGTCCAATGGTTCCCATGATGTTATGATTCTAATAATGTTATGTTGCCAAGTTATTCACATGTCTCTCACTCATTGGTTAATGATCCAAAGCTTCAAGTAAAGTTATGAATATCCTAGTATCAATCTCAAAGTAATGAATAAAGTAATGCAAATGTGGTTAATGTTTGAGTACGGGTGGCAGCTTTGGGGGCGAAATGCCTAGCTCAAGCCGATCCCGAGACTATTGGATCAGGGGGCAGCTTTGGGGGCAAAAGCCTAGCTCAAGCCGAACTTGACAGGGGGCAATTCTAGGGGTGAAAACCTAGCTCGAGCCGATCCTGATATGTTGATTTATGGGTAGCAGGTCTAGGGGAATAAGCCTAGCTCGACTCGATCCCGATGCATTGATTTATGGGTGGTAGATCTAGGGGCATAAGCCTAGCTCGATCCGATCCCAACATGATGATATGTTATATAAAGACCCACTGATCAGTCGGAGCCCGGGTACATTGTGACATATGTATTGACAAGCAAGCGTTGAATGTAAAGAAAGTAATGAAAGTAATGAAAGTAATGAAAGCAATACACATGGTTTCCAAAATGTAGAGTGGTGACTTACTCACATTGATTAGGCATTTGTATTGAGTTCATTGATATGTTCATATGTTATATAGTTTCATTTAAGCCTTACATACTCAATACTTATTCAGTATTAACACCTCTTGGGGAATTTACCTTACTTGCTGCAGGCGCAGGTACTAGTAGGCCTCCACAGTAGGTTGCCAGTTGTTACAGATCTTTGGTGAGCTCCAGTTAGTTCGGGTCTACTCCGAGTCACAGTTGTACATATGTTTTGGTGTTGTACATGTTGTATAAAGCGGGAACTTGTCCCGACTTATAGTAAATTTTGGTCAATGCTCTTGTTAGAGGCTTTTGTAGATGGATGTGGGTGTATCAGTGTAAAAGGCATATGTTGTTTTGACTGGATAGCCTCAACGGCCAAGTTTCATATGTATATATATATATGTCCCATGTTTTCTGTTATTCGTCTTTCAAGTTCTTGCGTAATGGTGGTGATGCTTATGCTATGCATATGAGTGAACATAGGCAAAGGTTGGTTCTTTAGGGCCTTATTGGCTACGGGTGCCAATCATGTCTCGATGGGATTCGGGGCGTGACAAAAGTGGTATCAGAGAAGGTCCTTGTAAGGGTGTCTACAAAGCCGTGTCTGAGTAGAGTCTTACTTATCGATGTGTTGTGCGCCACATTTATAAGTAGGAGGCTACGGGACATTTAGGATGTTGTTTCTTCTCTTCATTCTAGATCGTGCAATAGAGCCAAAGTTGTAAGTGAAATGATATCTGATCATTGAAATTTATTTTTCTTGTTATAGTAACAATGCCAATGACAACAAGAGGTCGCGGTAAAAGTAAGAGGATTGATAGAATTGCTGGTGAAGGAACTAGTATACCACCACCTGATCAAGTTAATCAAGGCGAGACTGAGCATGAATTTGTGTCACGAGCTTCCTCCACTCCCTCTGTACCAGAAGAGTCGAGTAGGAGAAGCGTACCTGTAGAACCACCAGTCAATACTACGGACCAGGAACTTAGAAATGCAGTTCATATGTTAACACAGTTAGTGGTAGCCCAGAGTCAAGGACGAGCTGGTCCAATGACACATGATGAAGATGAGGCTAGAGTAGCAAGTCGCAGAACACAGGATTTCCTAAAATTGGACCCTTCTATCTTCACAGGGTCCAATCCAAAAGCAGATCCACAGGACTTCGTGGATCAAATTCAGAGGGCCTTGGAAGTTATGCATGTGACAGGGGTAGAGACAGTTGAACTTGCTGCATACAGGTTGAAAGGAGAGGCAATATTGTGGTATGAGGATTGGAAGAAATCCCGTGACATTGGTGCAAATCCACCTACGTGGGAAGAGTTTAAAGTGGCTTTCCTTGATCATTACTTGCCCTATGAGATCTGTGAGGCACGTGCAGATCAGTTCCTAAATCTCCATCAAGGAAATTTGAGTGTCAGAGAATATAGTTTGCAATTTAATTTCTTGGCTAGATATGCGCCAAATATGGTGGCTACGATGACAGATAAAGTCCACCGATACGTGGATAGATTAGAGCCATGGTTGGTAAGAGATTGCACTATTGCTGCCTTGAACAAAGACATGGACATAGCGAGAATTCAGGCCTTCGCCCAGAAAATGGAATATCAAAGACAGAGACGAAGGGTGCATGAATTTGACAGGGGACAGTCCAAAAGGGCTAGACCTATGGGACCACTTATGATGTCCCAAGGAGGATCTAGGCACCACATGTTTCCTAGACCACCTAGACGATCATTCTCCTATTCCACAGGGGGTGCTCACTCACAGTTTTGAGGGTCTAGGTGTGGTCCATCTGGGCAGAGCAGCGGAGTTCACGGATCACAAGCAGAAGGTTTTCCTCGTCAGCAGTTTCAACACTGCGGGCGTATTCATTCAGGCACATGTCGGTCAGGGATGAATGTCTGCTTTTGGTGTGGTATGCCGGGACATATAGCGAGAGATTGTCCACAATGGAGCATGGGTAGTATAGCACGACCGGCTGGGTTGGCTGTTGCATCATCAGCATCGGTTCCTTTACTGGGTCGAGGGGTGCAGCCTATTGGCCGTGGTAGAGGTGCCAGAGGAGCAGCCAATACTAGTGAGGTCCAGAATCGCACTTATGCTTTAGTGGACCGACAGAATTCAGAGGCTTCCCCTGATGTTGTCACAGGTACATTACTCGTATCCTCACATAATGTATATGCATTGATTGACCCTGGTTCTACATTTTTCTATGTTACTCTATTGTTCGCGGTGAAATTTGAAAAAGCACCGAAATTATTAATTAAATCAATTGAAGTGTCTACACCTGTTGGTGAATATATTATTGCAAAGAGAGTATATCGTAATTGTATGGTAACGGTGTGTGGTCATGATACATTGGCCGATCTCATTGAATTGAACATGGTGGATTTTGATGTAATTATGGTAATGGATTGGTTGGCCTTTTGTTATGCTACGGTAGATTGCCGGGCCAAGAAGGTACAATTTTGTTTTCCGCAAGAAAATGTTCTTGAATGGCAGGGTAATGTAGGGGCACCACGAGGGAGATTTATTTCCTATCTGAAAGCCAGGAAAATGATTGCTAAGGGTTACATATGTCATTTAGTACGGGTGAAAAATACCGAAGCGGAACCACTAACTCCGCAGTCGGTTCCAGTGGTCAATGAATTTCTAGATGTATTCCCAGAGGATCTTCCAGGCTTACCCCCGAAACGGGAAGTAGAATTTGGCATTGATGTGATTCCAGGCACTCAGCCTATTTCTATTCCTCCATATAGAATGGCTCCAGCAGAATTGCGTGAATTGAAGGAGCAATTGAAAGATTTTTTAGACAAAGGCTTCATTAGGCCTAGTATGTCTCCGTGGGGTGCACCGGTTTTATTTGTACGGAAGAAAGATGGCACTTTAAGAATGTGCATTGACTATCGGCAATTGAATAAGGTAACGATCAAGAACAAATATCCCTTCCCTCGAATTGATGATTTGTTTGATCAGTTACAGGGTGCCAAGTGTTTTTCAAAGATCGACTTGAGGTCCGGTTACCATCAAGTCAGAGTTAGAGAAGAAGATGTGCCCAAGACAGCTTTTCGAACACGGTATGGTCATTATGAATTTTTAGTTATGTCATTTGGACTAATAAATGCACCAGCTGTGTTCATGGATTTGATGAATAGGGTGTTTAAGCCATTTCTAGACGTGTTCGTGACGGTATTTATAGATGACATCCTAGTTTATTCCAGAACATCGGAGGACCATGCTAATCACTTACGGCAGGTGCTACAGATTCTTCGTGAGCGTAAGTTGTATGCCAAGTTCTCTAAGTGTGAGTTTTGGTTAAAACCAGTTGCATTCTTGGGCCACATTGTGTCAGATGGAGGTATACAGGTTGACACACAGAAGATTGAAGCAGTGAAAAATTGGCCAAGACCTACAACACCCACAGAGATTCGTAGTTTTCTTGGACTGGCAGGTTATTACCGAAGATTTGTGGAAGGTTTTTCGTTTATTGTGGCACCGTTAACAAAGCTTACACATAAGGCAGTAAAATTTCAGTGAAATGATGCGTGCGAGGAAAGCTTCCAAAGGTTGAAAGATAAATTAACATCCACACCAGTTTTAGTGCTTCCCGAAGGTACCGAAGGTTATGTAGTGTATTGTGATGCTTTCGGGGTTGGCCTCGGATGTGTATTGATGCAACACGATAATGTAATAGCATATGCCTCACGATAGTTGCGGCCATACGAGAAAAATTATCCCACACATGATCTTGAATTAGCAGCGGTGGTCTTTGCTTTAAAGATATGGCGTCATTATTTATATGGAGTTCATGTTGATATCTATACGGATCACAAAAGTTTGCAATATCTCTTTAAGAAGAAGGAACTTAACTTGAGGCAACGAAGGTGGTTAGATCTTTTAAAAGACTATGACATTGACATTCTTTATCACCCAGGCAAAGCAAATGTAGTAGCTGATGCATTGAACCGTAAGGCAGTAGAAAGCACTAGTGGTCAATTGAATGAAAAACATGAGATAATCAAAGATTTGAATCAATTAGCCATCTTGGGAGTTCACCTTGTTGAATCCTCAGATGATAGAGTTATTGTGCAGAATGCAGCAGAATCCTCCTTGATAGCTGAAGTGAAAGAGAAGCAATTTGCGGATTCTATTTTATTGCAGCTAAAGGAAAATGTGCAGCAAAATTTGACCAAGGCATTTGATATTACACCGGAAGGGGTGCTTCAATGTCAAGGGATATTATGTGTACCGGACGTAGATGAGCTGAGGACACAAATAATGAAAGAGGCGCACCATTCGCGCTATTCTATTCATCCGGGTGCTACTAAAATGTACCATGAATTGAAAGAAGTGTATTGGTGGGGAAATATGAAAAAGAACATTGCGGAATTTGTCGCGCAATGCCCAAATTGTCAACAAGTGAAAGTGGAACATCAGAAATCGAGAGGTTACATGCAATGTATCAATCTTCCAGTCTGGAAATGGGATATGATTAATATGGATTTCATTACGGGTTTGCCTCGTACATTGCGGAAGTTTGATTCTATCTGGGTCATAGTGGACAGGCTTACCAAATCATCGCATTTCCTACCAGTCAAGACAACCTATACAGCTGAGGATTATGCGAAGTTGTATGTGAAAGAGATAGTACGATTGCATGGCATTCCACTTTCTATTATATCAAACAGAGGAGCACAGTTCACAGCACACTTTTGGAGATCTTTTCAGCAGAGTCTGGGTACACAGGTGAATTTGAGTAGGGCTTTCCATCCTCAGACTGATGGACAAGCAGAACGTACTATTCAGACACTTGAAGATATGCTACGAGCTTGTACGTTGGATTTTCAAGGTAGTTGGGATGACCATTTGCCTCTTATTGAATTTGCTTACAACAATAGCTATCATTCAAGTATTAAAATAGCACCTTATGAAGCCTTGTATGGAAGGAAGTGTAGATCACCAATTGGATGGTTTGAAGCGGGTGAAACTGCTTTACTTGTACCCGATATTGTTCATCAGGCTATGGAGAAAGTTAAAGTGATCCAACAGCGGTTACAAATGGCCCAAAGCCTTCACAAGTCATATGCCGATGTTCGTAGAAGAGGGCTTGAATTCTCCATAGGTGATTGGGTATTTTTAAATGTATCATCGATGAAAGGCGTAATGCGATTCGGAAAGAAAGGGAAATTGAGTCCACGTTACATAGGCCCATATGAAATTATTAGAAGATTTGGGCAAGTTGCGTATGAATTAGCACTACCTCAAGAACTTTCCTCAGTCCACTCGTTATTTCATGTTTCGATGCTTCGAAAATGCATAGGAGATCCTTCTTGTATCGTTCCCGTAGAGGATGTCCAAGTTACGGAGGATCTTACTTATGATGAGGTACCCATTGCTATTCTGGATCGACAAGTAAAGAGGTTGAGGAATAAAGATGTCGCATCCATAAAAGTCCTTTGGAGAAATCAACACGTAGAGGAGATCACATGGGAAATGGAAGAAATGATGAAATACAAGTATCCCCATCTATTTCAAATGGACCAAGAAGTTCCAAGTGCGGAGGTGGAATAATAATAAGTAATTATTTAAGATCATTATGTGTATGTGTATACGTATGTTAAAGAAGAGATGCATTTGTTGTAATTGAAGCAATACTATTAAAATTCGAGGACGAATGTTTCTAAGGGGGGAAGAATGTAACACCCCGTACATTCCCAACTCTACTTGATGACATTTAATAATGCTAACTTAGGTGTCGAGGGCTAGAAGTATGTATTTGGTAGTGTGAAAGAGGAGAAAAATTGAAATTTGGCCTTGTACATGTGACTTGCCTTTCATAAGAAGTGTTTTGTGATTTCGTGGAGCATTTGGGAAATACCCCGTACACATTCTAACCTCACTTGGTGACTTGGAGTCATGTTTACTTGATTATTAAGATCACTAAGTAAGTATTTTGTAGTGTTTTGATAAGGTATTGGATGATATGCAAACATTGGAGAAGTGGCCGAAAAATTCAGCAAGGTGCTGAAACTTGTGCCACTACCCTATTTCAAGGGGTGTGGCGTAAGCCCCTGAATTCATAGAGGGTTTATTTCTTACGCCACTGCCTTGCTTTGCAGCAGTGGCGCAAGGCACAAAAAATGTGCCCTTCCCGCGCTCGTTTCGCAACGCAATTCTACCTCAATTCTTATATGGTTTCTTTTGGTTCTGTGGTGTTCTTTGAGCATTGTTAAAGCTTCAAATACTTCAATACACTCATACATACTCCTACTTGATCAAATCATGAAACATGAATAGTTATCCAAAATGTCTAATGAAGCCATCGGCGACTAGAATTCTTATTTTGCGATCGAGACGACGAATGAGAATCTCGTAAGAGAATATTGTCGTGACATTATGGAATTATGTAAACATGAGCTATATGGTGAATAATACATTAAAGTTGATGGTTTAAATGGATATGTGTTATTGGGCCCAAATTTAGGCCCAAAATGGAATTACAAGACAAGGCCCAAAGGGCAAAATGACCCATTCTTCCACTTTGACCACATTTAATGCCAAAGGAATGACTAAGTATGACTTGGGGTCTATATAAAGGCCCCAAAATCATATTTTAATCATCCAAAGCTCTCATGCCTTTAAGATATTTTCTCAAATATTTCTCTAGTTCCAAACCCTAAAGCAAAATAATTCCTTGGGACTCTTTGGACAAGATCATCCTATTCCAAGCCTTGGTAAGTATTTATTCTCATGGATTAACATATTATATGCATGGTATATTATGTATATTATGATAGTTGTGTTGGCAAGGTGGTGAATAGTGTATTTTTGCTTTTGGTGAAAGATATGCTATCTTGGTGATTTGAACTTGAATTAGGACTTGTGCCTTTGATGAAAGAGCATGGTATGGACAAAATATGAACATGTATGGTGTTGTTTTTGGGTATTAAACTTGTTATTGTCTATAAGTGGAAATTGTGGGATTTTGGCCGATATGTGTTATGAGTTGTATTAAGGTAATTTGATGGATTATTTGTGATGTGGTATGGATAAGAAAGTGTAAAGGAGAAGTGTTGTGGTGAAATATGTCAATTATCATGCATTGGTCAATGTTGGGAATATTATGGAATTTTTGGAATAATAATTTTATCAATGGTTTTGTCAAGGGGAAATGGCATGTTTAAAGGCAAACATGTAATTCATTGACGTTGTATGCATTTGTAACGTAATTGGTGGTTAATGTGAGTTCTGTTATATATATTTGTGTTGTAGAGTGACACATAAAGAAGGAGCGGGATTATTGTATGCACCTCTAGGATTATATATTCGTATTGCGAATCCAAGGTATGTAAGGTTACTCTGTCCGTATCTTTCTGCGGCAACTAGTATCCACATTGACATTTCACTAGTCCCATCCCGAAATGTGCTAAGGTATACTATATAGTCATTGTCATATATTTCCTACTCATGTATCATTTGTGAGTCTCATGTCTCATATTCATGGTTAATGTTCTAAAAGCTCAAATAAGGTTATGTTCGAATGTTTCAATAGTGATTATACATATGCCTCTTGTTCATAGATTGTTGTCCAATGGTTCCCATGATGTTATGATTCTAATAATGTTATGTTGCCAAGTTATTCACATGTCTCTCACTCATTGGTTAATGATCCAAAGCTTCATGTAAAGTTATAACTATCCTAGTATCAATCTCAAAGTAATGAATAAAGTAATGCAAATGTGGTTAATGTTTGAGTACGGGTGGCAGCTTTGGGGGCGAAATGCCTAGCCGATCCCGAGACTATTGGATCAGGGGGCAGCTTTGGGGGTAAAAGCCTAGCTCAAGCCAAACCTGACAGAGGGCAGCTCTAGGGGTGAAAACCTAGCTCGACCCGAACCTGATATGTTGATTTATGGGTGGCAAGTCTAGGGGCATAAGCCTAGCTCGACCCGATTCCGATGCATTGATTTATGGGTGGCAGGTCTAGGGGAATAAGCCTAGATCGACCCGATCCCAACATGATGATATGTTATATAAAGACCCACTGATTAGTCGGGGCCCGGGTACATTGTGACATATGTATTGACAAGCAAGCGTTAAATGTAAAGAAAGTAATGAAAGTAATGAAAGTAATGAAAGCAATACACATGGTTTCCAAAATGTAGAGTGGTGACTTACTCAAATTGATTAGTCATTTGTATTAAGTTCATTGATATTTTCATGTGTTATATAGTTTCATTTAAGCCTTACATACTCAGTACTTATTTTGTATTAACCCCTCTTGGGGAATTTACCTTACTTGCTGCAGGCGCAGGTTCTAGTAGGCCTCCACAGTAGGTTGCTAGTTGTTACAGATCTTTGGTGAGCTCCAGTTAGTTCGGGTCTACTCCGAGTCATAGTTGTACATATGTTTTGGTATTGTACATGTTGTATAAAGCGGGAACTTATCCCGACTTACAGTAAATTTTGGTCAATGCTCTTGTTAGAGGCTTTTGTAGACGGATGTGGGTGTATCAGTGTAAAAGGCATATGTTGTTTTGACTGGATGGCCTCAACGACCAAGTTTCATATGTATATATATATGTCCCATGTTTTCTGTTATTCGTCTTTCAAGTTCTTGCGTAATGGTGGTGATGCTTATGCTATGCATATGAGTGAACATAGGCAAAGGTTGGTTCTCTCGGGCCTTATCGGCTACGGGTGCCAATCATGTCTCGATGGGATTCGGGGCGTGACAAAAGAGCACTCAATCACACACTCGAACCAACACTTTTACTTTCTCAATTGGCGTACCACATTCATAGCACATGTAAAAGAAGGTAACCAAGTAGTCAAAACAAGTAGGGGTATTCACAAAAATGAGTGCCTAACTACTTCAACTCAACAAAATAAAATTTCAAAAGATGGGCACATTTTGAAAGGTGGAGCAATTCACAAAGTAATTTATCATTTTTAAGAGTTGTGTGTGTGAAAAATTATCCCCAAAAGTATTATTTGAGTCAAAGTGTTCTATTCATACTTTATTCTTAAGTACCAATGCCAAAAAGAGTTTTATTTATCAACTTTACTACAAACTACTATACTAAAAAAAAAATAAGGAAATAAAATGCAAATCACGACTCCCACTCACATCAACTCAAAACACATGAACCCATAAAAATAAATATCATCTAGAGTTATTACAAACCAAATCCAAAAATATAATCTGAATCATAGTATCAGAACCACAAGCAAAAGTAGATTATCATAATCATAATCAAATATTACAAAACCAAAAATAATGCCCCCAACTCAAAAGTAAGTATTGTCCTCAATGCAATAGGACTAAAAATATAATAGAAGAGTGAGTGGAAGGGTCCTGCTAAATAGTTCTAAGCATGTGGCAATGACTGGCTCACAGAAGCGACCTCGGTCTAGGAATCAGTGCCCTGCTCAATAATAGCATCAACCTGCGGGGCTGGATCTGAAGTGATGATAGCTGTCTCTATAGTGACAACTGGATTGAAGGTCTGATCAACTATCTCCTCAACGGGTGTGGACCCGCTAGTACCCATCTGTGAAGTCTCCTGAGTTGACTTTACTAAAGCTGCATCCACCATAGCCTGCTCAGTAGCCTATACATCAGACTACATCAGATTGACTCTGGCAGCAACCACCTCTGTCTCAACAATCTCCTCATTCTCGAACTCATGATCTTCCTCCTCCTCCTCCTCATCCTTCTCCTCCTCATCAACTGGAATACTCTTCTAAACTATGGTCTGAGATGGTGGATCCCAAAGACATGTCAAATCAGGGAATTAGATCTGGTCTACATGAGTTTTCAATGAAGCAAGCTCGGTCTTCATCATTTCTAACTTAGTATCCTTTGTAGTTGTATTCTTCGATAAACTTATCTCATCTAGCTTTCTACCATAAAATTGGAGTGTCACCTTAATACCACTTATCTCCTCAGTTATAGTCACCAACACTGCCGTAACAACATCCTGAATCATCTGAGGCATCTGAGCCCCTAATTTGGTCGACCTCACATCAGCTGAATAGACTATATTGATGTAAAACGATATACAAGAAACCCAAACAAGACAAGATACAAGGATATATGAAGAAATAAAAATGATGGAGAATAGAAATTAGAAGAAAGAAAGGTTAATCCAATAATTAAACACACATTTAATTAATAGATTAAACCATGGAAGAAGAGAATAAACTCATACAATGGAATTCTTACCAAGAATCCAAGAAGGTTCATGAAAAGATAAAAGGGAATTACCCTAACTCACAAAGGGGCAACTCAACAATGTCCAAAAACTATCTATCTAATGAAATAAATCCTAATTCTACTATTTATAGTAGATAAACTAACCTAAACTAATTACAATTTTACCCTTGAGCCAAAAATAGGGAAAACAAGGAAATTATTTTATCTAGCTAATTAACTATTTAAAATGTAGTCATCTCTTGCATAGATATCCACTTTAGTATATTGTAGACCTTCCATGCTTCTTTCATTAATCTTCTAAGGTCTTCAAAATACTTTGAATCTACTTGACAGTCTTTATATCCATGATGACTATTTTGTATCCCATCATTCTCCCCTTCTTGAAAAGAATTTATCCTTGAATTCAAGCATTGTAAAACAAAGGAGGAAATAACTAGACAAAGATTATCATAATTATTCAAGGTAATACCAATACAAATAATAAACATCACCAGGATCAAACACAAACTTTAATCCCCTAACAACATCAAGAAGCACTATAAGCATCTCCAAAAACATCAATAAGAAATTATTATCCAAAATTGGAATCGAAGTAAACTTTTTAATTAGAACACACCAATCTTTAAATGACTTGTCATCACATTTTAGGAAAGAAGCATTGGCATAATCCAAAAATAACAGGTCTTCAAAAAGTATAGTAGAATAAGTAAGGAAATTAATTCTAAAACTAGCATCAATTAATTCACTTTCCTGTGTCGGCTCATTATTATTTTTCCACATTGTATCCCATAGTGGATTACCATATACCTTGTAGCCTTCAAAATATGTTGCATCATCAAGTTCACCAAAAAAAAATCACTATGTTCATCATTATAAATGATCATGTTATGTTCAAATAAAACATTATCTTTAAAGAGAGAAAAATCAATATACAATGAAGAATCAAAGCATCTAAATTTACTCTAAAAAAGACAAATATCCTCTTTCACAATATTATCCATGATATGATCTCTATGAGTAAAACAATAGATAGTATCAACAACACTATGCATACTCAAAGAGTCACTTGTTTGGCCTTCAAAATTATTAATTCTCACATTATTAGTTGGCAATAATTTAAGCTCACAAGAATCGACAAGTTTGGTCTCACACTTTAACTCAACTAGTGAAGTAAAGTCAAGATGCAATAAGTCATCACTATCTTCAACAAGACACACATCACCACCAACATCATGAATTTCATCAAATAAAATCAAAGTAGAGTCATGAATTTCATTTTCATCTTTAACAAACAAAGGTGGAGTATCATATTCAAAATTCTCATTCTTTTTAAAATAACCGATAACATTTTTAATATTAATTTGAGGTTCACTAAATAATTCACAAGTCTCCTCAACTAGTTGCATATCAACATAAGCAAGTTGTCTATCACAATTAATTTCAAGAGAATCACATTCCTTAAATTCGAGCTTATCTTGGAGTGACTCCTCAACACCATTATCAACAACAAAAGCATTCTTTTTACATAAGAAATATTCATAATCCACATCACATGTAGTCAAAGAATCTCTTTTTAAACCTTCAAATTCATCACAAGTATGAACACTAGTAGCAAACACATTAAACTCAAAAGAATCATCACAATGATTTGCATTAGTAACTTCAACTAGTGTTTGACTGCAACATTCAACATGACTTTCATCACAAAGAAAAGATTCATTTTGCTCAAAAGAATGATGATTTTCAACTAAATCAAAATTTTCTTCAAGCTCACTTAATGAAAATAAAGCATTAGAGTTAGCCATTTTACCTTGAAATGCTCCTAAAATTCCATCTTTATGTTTGCCTTTATCATTCAAGATTACTTGAACACTTGTAGAAGTAGTGGGTGTCTCCACCAACTCTTGAATCTTCAATGATGGAAGACTCTTCATTATTATTTGCTTCATGGATTTATTTTCAAACATATCTAAAAAAAAACAACATTACAACTAGGAAAAGAAGAATTAACATTAGAGTTAGAACAAGAAGAAATCTCTCTCAAACTCTTTTTTTTCTTTATTTTTTTCAATTTTCTTTTCATTTTTAAATACTTCTCTCTTTTTTTGTGGCAACTCACTCACTATTCTCAACTCAAGCTCTCCTTTTTTCACTCTTAAATTGCCATTTGTCACTCCCTTACTTCTCTCAATCTTTTCTCTCTCAAGATTATTTAACATTGGATAAGGCCCAAGAATTCCTTTTGAAGGATTGGGATGACTCTTCACTTCAACTTTAAGCTTTACACTTTGAGAATAATCAACTTTTCTCTTTATGTTCTTCTCTTTAGCAATGACATCTTTTTCCTCAAATTTTGAGGCATTTCTTTTTGTCAATCTTAGCAATTATAAGTACCTTTCTTTCACCTTCAAAAAGGTAGATGGCACAAAGAAATACTCTTTACCTTTTAAGTTGACACAATAATTGTTACTGTTTTTATCAAATGTAGCTTCTCTTTCAATTATCAAAGACCTTTCAAGTAACAAATGACAAGCATTCATTGGGCTAACATCACATAGTATTTCATCATGAAACTTGCCAAGTTGGAACTTCACCATAACTTATTTTGTGATCTCTAAAGTTTCTTTTTCATTTGACCATGGCAATCTATATGGTTGAGGATGTTTTCTAGTCTTCATCTTTAAGTGCTCAACCATGCTTGAACTAGCAATATTTATGAAACTCTTGTTATGTATAATAATAGCACCACAAAGTCCTTCAATTTTATCATAATTATGAAACATGTCCTTTTTTTCTCTCACAAATTGGTCAATGCATACTCCATCACACTCATGATTTTCGACAAAATGATCTCCCTTTATCAAAGCATACAAATCATCATTAGGTTGATGCACAACCTTTCTACCATAAGTAGTATATCTATTCACATTCTGCCTAAATGTTTTTGTGAAAGATCCACCACCACCTCCTCCAACAAAATAAACATAAGAACTACTACCATTAGAATCATAGTAGGAAGATGAACAACAATATTCCCTACGAGTTTCCTCATTATCATCATCAAGCTCATAGTCACTTTCTTCACTATTAGATTCATCACAAGAAGAGTATGTGGAAGATTCATACCTTGAAGCATCATCATATTCAAAGTCGTTGTTGGAAGCATAAGAATCTCTATAATCACATTCTTCACCATAAGATCCACAACCTTCATTTTCTCCACAATCTTCATCATAATAACTTTCATTCTCCTTATAGCCATAATCTTCAAGATCATCATCACAAGGATCATTCGAAGCTATGGAAGACATGCTTACAACCAAAAGAAAGTAGAAAAAAATTCAAAAAACCTCACAAATTTACTCCCTCACGTGAATCACTGAACATTCGTGTATACACTCAAGGTCAAGGTTTTTAGATCTCACCAACTCTTGCCTTTTTTATCTCAAGGAAATTTTCTCAAATCTCTTCAAGAACCAACAAATCAAAGTAAGCATCCAAGTATCAGTTTGGATTGGAGTTTATGTAAGTCAAGAAAGGACACTTAAACACTAAAGGAAAAGAAACAGATAAACATTCAACGAAATAAAAGAAAAAAAGCATAAAATAAATTGGCAAGAACAAATTAAATGGACAAAAACTAGTTTAACATTAAGTATGAACTAATACTCAAAGTAACTAGCAAGAATTAACAAGAAAAGAAGAGAAAACAAGTAGGAAGACTATATATTAAATGGGGAAGATTTGGGCTATTTTTGAAATTTTCAAATTCATCTTCTTCTCCAAGAAGCTCAATTTTTTTTTTGAACCAATCTCCTTCAATACTCAATCAAATGAGCTCAAATTTGAGATACAACCTCCTCACAACTCTATCAACAATTTCCAACCAACAATTTCTTCAAATAAACACTAAATCAACAAAATCCATTTTCAAGCTTCTTCAAAGCTTCAAATCTCAACAATGGCTTCCAATTTTTTTAAGCCATGTATTCTTTGATTTTCAACGAAGAAACAACATTATTTAGTTCAAGGAACACTATCAAACAACCTCCAAATCAATTTAGATTTTTTTTCAGATTTCTTTTTTTTTTTTTCAAAAACTACTAACAAAGGATTAAGAATTGTACAAACAATTCTTTAGCGTTGCTGTGATACCAATTGATGTAAAATGAGATACAATAAATTCAAACATGATAAGATACAAGGATATATGAAGAAATAAAAATGAGAGAGAATAAAAATTAGATGAAAGAAATGTTAATCTAACAATTAAACACATATTTAATTAATAGATTAAACCATGGAAGAAGAGAATGAACTCTTACAATGAAATTCTTACCAAGAATCGAAGAAGGCTCATGAAGAGATAAAAGGGAATTACCCTAACTCACAAACGAGCAACTCTATTGTAACACCCCGTATGTTTCCGAACCTAGTTAATTCCCGTAACATTCATGGAATTATTTGAACATGAGAGACTTGATGAATTAGACATTAAAATTAGTGGGCTTAATCCATTGGGCTCAATTGAGGCCCAAAACTAGAGCAAAAAGACTTGGCCCAATGGGGCAAATATGATCCATTCTTCCATTGACTAATCAACCATTGCATTTAATGCCAAGAATTGGATAAGAGAGACTTAAGGGGACTATAAAAGGGCACAAAATCAGATTTTTATTTCATTGTGACACCCATGCCATTTCTAAAATTATCTCAAACATTTCTTTATCTCACACAAACCCTAGGCCTTCATCCCTTTGGCCAAGATCATCATCATGCAAGACTTGGTAAGTGTTTATGATTATGGTTTAATATATTATGTGCATGATAGGGTGCCTATATGATGTTGGTTATGTTGGTGGAGTATTGAGAAGTTCACTATGTGTGTAATGTTACATGTTTGCTAAATCGGAAGAGGTTTTGCCTTGTAAACTTGAACATGGACTTGTGGTTTGAAGGAAGTGAACTTGATGGATTCAATATTGACATGTGAGATGTGATTATAGTCTTACCTTGTTTTATCCTTGTGTATAATGTTTGGAATTGTTGTTACGAAATTGGGCATGGAATTGGCGATGTATTGAAAGAAAAATGTAGTTTGGTGATGTTTATGTGCGTTGTGAAACCATGGATGTTCGTTGGCATTTAAGATGATCTAAAATATGTCAAAATAAGTTTAGTTATGATCATGGACCATTCATTGCATAAAAAAGACCCAAAAGAGACCCTTTTTGGCCGAAACGGGCACCCGCCTCGCAGAAGAAGCACCTGCGGGCGCAGGTGACTTCGCAGGTTCCTCTGGCTACTGCCAAAGGTCACCTGCAGACGCAGTTCAGCAACCTGCATATGCAGGTGGCTTCGCAGCCCTGCCCAGAACCCCGAATTGCTTGTTTTTGCATCCCTTTGACCCCCCGAAGCCCCTATACCCTTCATGGATGCAATTATCAACTTATGGTACCTTTTAAATGACTATAAAGGAGTATCTCGGAGGTATTTTGAATGGTATAAAATATGAATTGTTGTTAATGTGTTATTGTAAAAACTATCGAGTGACTTGACGGATAAAAGGTAACGTAGTGCTAATGAGGAAGTATAACGGGTAAGTGTGGTGTGAAATGCTATTGATGTATGATATCTTTGTCAATGTGTGGAATGTTATGGTTTTGTTGGTGTGATAATGCAGTAAATGGTATTGTAAGAGGATGAAATAACCTTATACGACAGTCATGTAAATCATTGTCGTCGTATGCACTTGTAAGGTAGTTGGTTGTTAACATGACCTTTGTTATGTACTTGTGTTATAGAGTAACACATAAGGAAGGAGATGGATCATTAGGATTATTGTATCCACATATAGGACTGTGTATTCATATTGAGAAGATAAGGTATGTAAGGTTATTCTATCTGTATCCTTCTGCAGCACATAGTATTCACATTGACAATGTACTGGTTCAATTCCGAAGGGGTTTTGAAGTATCTCAATTCAGGTTGACATATATTATTATTCACATGTGTCCTATTCTTAGATGGATTATGATTCTCTTATCTCCTATTCATTGGCTGAAGTTCCAAAGTTGTCATAATGTTGTAAATTCTAAGCAAACTGTCTTAAAGAGAGTAATGATGTAAAAAGAGTCTATTTATTTTGAATAGCATTTTTGTTTCCAATCATGTCATGTTCCAAAAGTCCAAAAAGATTATGATTATCTTTGTACCAATCTCTCACAAGTAAAAGTACCAATCTCACAAAAGTATTGAAGGAAGTAATGTGTAAGTTAATATTTCTATCCCTCACAAGTAAAGATATCAATCTGACAAGAGTAAAGACGTGAAGTAATGTATGTATGTGTTCCAAGTTTCAAGAATGTTTCAGCCACATGTTATCACTCTTAGAATGAAAGAAAGAGTAATAAGAGAAATAAGTAATGTTTAATTGATGAAGTATTCATGGGTTAACATAACATCCCAGGGGTCACAGTACCTAGCATGGGTTATCACAGTACATCCCAGGGGCGACACGAAAGCCTAGGATGGGTTAATATAACATCTCAGGGGTCACAGTACCTAGCATGGGTTATCACAGTACATCCCAGGGGCGACACGAAAGCCTAGCATAGGTTAATATAACATCCCAGGGGTCAAAGTATATCACAGTACATCCCAGGGGCGACTCAAAATCCTAGCATTGGTTAATATAACATCCCAGGGGTCAAAGTACCTAGCATGGGTTAATCTCATCTCAGGGGCGACAGAACAGCCTAGCATGGGTAGAACAATAAATATAAACATATGTGAAGACAAGAGAAGTAAAGAACGTAATATACTTGGTTCCTCCCAAATAGAAAGAGAGTTTATTCACATTGACTATTTCTCTTTTATTGACTCCATTGTTGTTGTTATTATGTATGATACAGTTCTTATGAACCTTACATACTCAGTACATTCTTCGTACTGACCCCTCTTGGGGGACTTACTTTAATTGCTGCAGGCTCAGGTACTAGTAGACCTCCTCTGTAGGCTGTGGATCATTTGCAGATTGTTGGTGAGCTCCAGTTGGTTCGGGGCTTTTCGAGTCACAGTTGTACATTTGTTTTGATGTTGTAAATATTGTATAAACCGGGGACTTGTCCCGACTTTAGGATGTTTATGTATAGGCATCTGTTAGAGGCTTTTGTAGACATATGTGGGTATATGAATGAAAGAGATGTATGTCTACTTAGTCTTGATGGACCTAATGGCCAAGTTTCATATATTGTACATGTTTTCCATGACTTCCGCCATTGGCATTTTATATTTTATCAGTTACATGAGATAGTATGCTATTCATAAAGAGACATGCATATGAAAGTACATGAGCAAAGATTGGTTCTCTCGGGCCATATCGGCTTCGGGTGCCAGTCCGTCTCGAATGGGATTCGGGTGTGACATATACAATGTCCAAAAACTCTCTATCTAATGAAATAAACCACAATTCTACTATTTATAATATATAAACTAACCTAAGCTAATTATAATATTACCTTTGAGTCAAAAATAAGGAAAACAAGGAAATTATTTTATCTAGCCAATTAACTATTTAAAATGTAGTGATCCCTGGCTTAAATATCCACTTTAGTATATTGTAGACCTTTATGCTACTTTCATTAATCTTCTAAGGTCTTGAAAATACATTGAATCTACTTGACAGTCTTTATATCCATGATGACTATTCCATATCCCATCATATATGGCCCATCTGAATAATAGCAGCCCGAGTCAATCGAGTCCCCGAAGTGCTCGAAGTAGTGGATGGTCGAGGACTAGGGGAACTAGGTCGAGGAGGCTGGGAGGAAAGCCATATGGAGGAATATGGAGGAGGTGTATCTATGTCAATAGGAGTGGGCTGACTAGCACCACTATCAAGTGTCTCAACATTAACTATGGGGGATTATTCCACCGGGTTTTTCTTCTTCTTTTTCACTTGGAAAGTCTCGAGTTTGGCAATATCAAATGTGGCAGTAGGGGTGTACTCAACATCTCTGTTCTTATCAAAAGGAACCTTTTCCCTATGGCACAACTCAGTAATAAGGAACGGGAATGAGATAAAAGTTTTCTTTTGCTGGGTCCTCATAGCAATCTCCGAGACAATAATTGAAGCTAGATTCAACCTTTCTTTCATAATTATGGTGCCCACTAACACTTTCATGGGGTGCCAGAGGAATGTCTCATTTTGGGAGGGCATTAGGTTGCTAGAAACGAAACTCAACATGTGTATTTCTTGGTGATGTGCTTGGTTCTAACCATATCTGCAAATAGAATCAAACATGTACTAGATAAAGGTTAGCAATCAACAAAATTTTTCAAGTTTGCATCGCCAAACACCTTTAGCAAATCGCCAAAAAGTTTGGCGAACATTAATACACCCAAATTACTACTCTTTTAAGAAGAGTAAGTAGTCATTGTCAAATATATGACCCAACAAAGGTTGAGGTCGAATCCCACAGGAATTATGGTGAAAACTAAGTCGTATGTAGTTCAAGTGACTTAGTCAACGATTTCCATGAAATGGGAGGGTTTAAATTTAAAGATTAGTATTTAATGTACAATGTGTTACCAGTAAACAATGTCAATTTATCGAAATATCAATAAGTGGATAAATGAACTAGGTTTGTGTTCACCGTGGTTACTATTGCAATTAAGTGTCGATTGTTGTACAGGATTCTCAAAATATTAGAAAATATAAATTTATCAATTTCTAATATTCACCCAAATGTTTCTCAACCTAATTGAGTGATTAACACTTTAATTCTCTCAAACTTAAAGATGCTATTATATAAATATAATTCCACTTCAAGTTGGTTAATCTTGTTAAAGAATTAACCATCAAACGAGGTTGAAAACTTCAAATCCTTGTTGACAATCCTTTTTCCTATTTTAATCTCTTATGTCAAACAAATTAACCCTAGGACATGTTCTAATGTTTGCAACCATTAGAAATCTATTAAGACGAAAAGATTATGAATATAATTCCATTCAACAATCGAATCCCCACAACAATCAACTATTACAATTATGAATTCACAGATAAAGATAAATAAAGATAAATAATTCACATATTTCAAAAGCAAATAAAGATAAATAATTCATAGATTAGAAAGTTATCCTTTGCAAAAAATAGATTCACACTTCAACTGTCTTTCAAAGTAAAAAGAGTTGCTAAAAACCCAACAACAAATTCAAAACTTCAAAATATTTATAAGTTTGTAACATCAAAAGTGAGATGACATGATATGATAAGAAAAACCCTAAAAACTGCTATTTATATTACAGGAAAACTTGAATTCAAAATAACTCCCAAACTTGGCCCGCTCAAAGGTAATGATGAGGTTGACAACTCGTCAACCCAAGTCTTTAACTTTGTCTTGCAAAACTTGTATTCTGCCTAAGGTTGATGACATAGGTTGATGGCTCATCAACAAGTTGACAGCTCATCAACCCATGTCTTCAACTTCTTCTTATAAAACTTATATCTTGCCTGAGGTTGACGACATAGGTTGACAGCTCGTCAACTTAAGTCATCAGCTAATTTCTTCTTGACTCTAATTCTGCTTAGGGTTGACGAGCTTGGTGGTGGCTCATCTCTTAGTTGACACCTCGTCAACTAGACTTTTTAGCTCACTTTCTCTTTTTTCTCACATATCAACTTATCCTACATAAAGAAGTAAAATACGGTTAAAAACAACAAAAGTTGCTTAAGAACTTACAATTATTCTTGGACAAAAGCCTCAAATATTCCATCAAAATGCTGGCACATCAACACCCTCAACTTAGAACATTTGCTTGTCCTCAAGCAACTAAACAATACTATATTATGCAAAAATCAAGATTTCTAAGGAACAAAACAACAGTTGTACATCAAAATTGACCCCATCATATTAGTTAACCCCATGTACATGAACTATTTACCAACCAATCAATAGGTATCCATGCTTGGCATTACAATATAAATGGGCAACATTACATACACTCAAAGTAATCAATTTAACAGCTAGCAGTCTAAAGTGCTATCCACATGCCTTCACTACGAAGAAGTCCCTCACCTAGAATATCAACTTTACTCAAGGACTGAAAATCAAATCTCTCACTCTCACAACGAATTTCAAACAATGCACATGCGCTACCATAGGTTTGCCATCAGCATTCCACCTTAGTTTTTCCAAAGGTCGACTAAGATCACTACAGGACATTACTTGGCTTGTAACAAAGGCTTGGGTGCATGTAGGATACATTTGGAAATTAGTGACTCAGCCTTCCTTGTCATTTATGAACTTCCATTTTCAACTATGCTTGCTAATTCTGCCTTTATTCACCTTTTTTGCTCGATCGATTTACATTCATGGGTGCACAACTCTTTTGACTTGACTTTCTCTTTTTTTTTTCTCTTTTCATTTTCTTTTTCATTGTTTTTCTTTTACAAGCTCACACCCTCTAGCTCTCTTTTCCTTTTTATCTCAACATCCACTCTTTTCATACCCAATTCCACTTGTTGTAGCCTCCACAGTAGCCACCCTCAACTTAGGCGATTTGCTTGAGTTGAGGTACATGATGTCCACAGAAGGACCAGGGCCAAAATAGAGTCTCAACGGTAAAAATAGGAAGGTGAACACAAAAGGGTTGGTCAGCTTAAACAAGGATCAAAAGGATTAACAATATCATTTGAATGGTCTATTTGGACTAATGGACTGGACTCAAAGAAGGCCTGTTATTATTACCTAAACAACCAACTTATCACCTAATAGAAGGGACCGGACAAGTTCTGGATGTATGCACAAGTAAGAAAGGTATCTAATAGACTCACACACTCTTGAAATGGAATAGCACAATCACCACCAACTATCAAATTCATACTAAAGCTTAAGCAACATCACCAAATTCATATACTACTAATGACAAGAAACAAATCTACAACAGTTAATTTAGAAAACAACACCACACACATACACTAAAATTTCGATGGGTCCTCATTTTTCAAAATTCTAAAACAACAACTGCAGTTCGTTTCCTATCCTAATTTTGCTTACACAATACAAACACAATAATAACACAATCAAAATATCCTAAACATACCAGTTCTACTAGATAGCACTCAAGGAAAAAGAAACATGGCAAGAAAAACCCTCGTGTGGACACAGGTACCCCCACCCACAACAAAAAGCTATGCATTGTCCCCAACGCATTATCCAAAAAGTGTAAGAACTGGAGTGAGGGCGTACCTGTGGTGCCCTAGGCACTGGTTTCATGTGACAGGGAGTGCGCCTCTGTAACACCTAGTATATTTAAACACATATACGACTAAGCTAATATCGATGAAAGTGTTTAAAAATTGTGATAGTAAGGAGGTTGTAACACTTCATATTCTGCATATATTAGTTCCACTCATATGTCATTCAATGCAGCCTTATTTTATAGGTGAGAAACCAAGTTTATTATGCAAGTAGTGATGAATTAAGAACAAGTTTGGATTTTATTGGAATACCCCAAACACTTCAGCATGTGTACACCAAGTTAACCTCGATGAAAGTAGTTGAACTTGAGATAATAAGGTGACATTCTAGCTTAAGGTTAAAAATGACCAAGTATATACAAGTGTTAAGTAAGTAAAAAGGATTAAGATTTGGAAAATGGAATAAAATAAGTGAGCTGCTTTCTTGACTTATATTAAGCTAGTAGGTGCATCACCTACTTTGACTTATTGATCAACCTAAGAACCAAGTAACTGCATCACCTATTAAGACTCATTTGACCAGCTTATTGGGCCAAATACCCAAGTTAAATGGACAAGTAGGTGTATTACCAACTTGACATTGTAAGGCCAAAAATGGGCAAATAGGTCGGCCAAAACAGGTCCCTTTTAAAGGGGTTAGGATCAAATCATTTGGTCCATTTTAACTTATACAAAAATCAGCTTTCTAGAGTTTTCTCCCTTAGCTTCTACAACAGCCCTATGATTCCATTAGGGTTCTTGGGATTTCTTTTACTTCCAAGTTAAAGGTAAGTGAACAAATTATTAGGTTATTTTCAAAAGACAATGGGAATCATGTTCTTCATATTTAAATCATAGGACAACCCTCTATAAATCATAGGACAACCCTCTATAAGTTGAGCAATCCTATTTTTCTTGATTATTAAGGGATTTTTTTCTTCTCCTTTGGTTTGTGTGTATAAAGGAATCAAGATATTGAAGAGATATAAGTTAAGAGAATAAAATATCATAAAAACTAAGGTAAGGCTACTGCCCATTTTTTCCCTTTACTATATACATGTTTTGGTGGAGAATTGTGTATATATTGTTGTTAAGAACCCAAGGGATGATGAGTTCAATATTTAGTTGCTATGATAAAGATTTTTGGGGCGGCTGTTTAGGAACAACTTTATGTGTATATGTTGGTGTCACGACTAAAATCCATCATGAGTGGCACCCACACTACTCACCCAGTGTGAGAACCAACAACCCAGAAAGCATTGATCAATACTCAAGTAAAAGTAAGAGAGCTATCCCATAAATAGTGTAATAACCATTCAATCTAACAACTTAAGAATGTGCAGAAACAAAATGCCAAGAGGAAATCCCCTGTGACCCAAAAGTTGGTGTACTAAAACATACCATAAATATCAAGTGGGGATGCAACCCTTAAACTATAAAAAGTAACAAGTCCAAACAAATGACAATGTCTAAATAAGAGAAAGATCTCATGGTAGCCTGGATGTGCTGCTCACCCTGAAATCTGGAATCGACTGCTGAAATCACAAGTAAGGTCTCAATGAATCTGCTGGACTATGTGCTACACTCACAAAAGTAAATCTAGGTGTAGTATCAGTACACAAATAAACTACAGTGTACTGGTAGGATCATTTGAATAACCCAAGATGGAAATCTGAACACTGAACCAAAATATAGTACAATTAGCTAACACATGCTTACACATCAAACATTCCACATATATGTACAAGTAGCATTCAAGAGGCAAGCCAAAAAGTGAAAAAATTCCATTAAGGAAACAATATGCAACTCAATTCAAGACAACCAAACAAGGACAAGCACAACAATACAAATTCCCCAGTTCACTCAATGAACTGTCACACTAATACATACCTTGAAACCCGTAAACCCATGCTAAGGATTATATATCCATCCTCTAGCTATGACCTGCAGGGGATCATAGCTAAAAGGAGGGAATTTCTTACCTTAACGAAGTTAAACAGAAGTAAACCAGTGATTTCGCCTTAAATCGCCTTCCTCTTGCCTCAAAATGAGTTTATAAGATAATCAAATATTTTGGGATTTTATCCCTTTAATATATGGTTTCTACCGCTATAGTGGTACCTGATCGCTATAGCGATACCATTATTGCAGTAGGCCACCGCTATAGCGGCCTTGATCGCTTTTGACCACCGCTATAGCGGTCATCGCTATAGTAGTGTGTCAACTACTATAGCGGTGTCAATGGGATATAATGTCTATCATCACACAAAAATCCCCCTTTTTACAACACACTTTGATCCTGGGACATTTCGAACAATGCCCTTTATGCTAAGGTCAATTTTGGGAGTTCTACTAACCCAAATTTAGTTCCATAAAATCCTACGGGTTCCTTATCACCTTAGCTAACTAGGAATCAACACCATTCCCACCAAACTAATCTAAATTATTCCTAGATTTTCCAAGACTACCCCTTTCTTGAAACAAAGCAAAACTAGCCTAGTCTAAAATTTGTAACTTCGAAACCGAAAGGAATTTAGACATAAAATTTGGAACGTAAGACTTTTACATAACAACCAAGAGGGTCGTTACAAAAGATACTAATTTACCCATCGTTCATACCCAGATAATCAAACTAGAAAAATAGGCCAAAATGGGAAGGGAAAAGAGTACACGTATCCTCAAACAACTGAGGGTACTTATCCTGCATGCCCTTTTCAGTTTCCCAAGTGGCTTACTCAACCGTAAGATGCTTCCATTAAACCCTCACAGAACAAATCTCATTCGTCCTTAACTTACGAACATCACAATCAAGTATTATTATCGGTTCCTCCTCGTAAGTCAAGTCCTTATCCAAATGCACCGAATCCTACTTAATAATGTAGTCTCTATCTCCATGGTACCATTTTAACATGGAAACATAAAATACTGGATGAACCCCCAACAAACCCGATGGTAAGGCTAACCTATACGTAACTGGATCCATTTTCTCAAGAACCATGAAGGGACCAATATATCGAGGGATGAGCTTACCTTTTTTTCCAAACCTCATGACTCCCTTCATAGGAGACACCTTGAGCAACACTTGATCCCCAGCCTTAAAGTACATGTCCCTCATCTTTCGGTACGCATACACTTTCTGTCTACTTTGGGCAGCCAACATCTTAGGCTGAATGAATTTTACCTTTTCTTGAGCCTCTTTCACCAAGTCGGTGCCCAAAGGTTTGACATCTCCCACCTCAAACCATCAAATAGGTGACCTGC
This sequence comes from Capsicum rhomboideum, assembly GCA_031232105.1. NCBI lineage: Eukaryota > Viridiplantae > Streptophyta > Magnoliopsida > Solanales > Solanaceae > Capsicum > Capsicum rhomboideum. The sequence goes on along the minus strand of CP124708.1, from coordinate 43,536,693 downwards.
ACTTTCTCCTATAAAGTGCCTCAAATGGAGCCATATCAATGCTGGAGTGGTAGCTATTGTTGTATGAAAACTCACACAATGGGAGGAACTGGTCCCAATGACCACTAAAATCAATCACGCGGGATCTCAACATACCCTCTAGCACCTGAATTGTCTGCTCTGACTGACCATCAGTCTGAGGATAGAAGGCAGTGCTAAAAGCAAGCTTGGTGCCCAACTCCTCATGTAATATGTCCCAAAATTTAGAAGTAAACTTTGCATCCCTGTCTGAAATGATAGAAAGTGGAACCCATAAAGTCTGATGATCTCTTTGACATATATTTTTGCCAACTGCTGCGAGCTGTAATCTACCCAAACTGGCAAGAAGTGAGCTGATTTTGTCAATCGATCAACTATCACCCAAATAGAGTCATACTTTCCCAATGTCTTAGGGAGACCCACCATAAAATCCATGGAAATATGCTCCCACTTCCACATTGGTATATGCATCCTCTAAAGTAAGACCACAGGTCTTTGATGTTCATACTTTACCTGCTGACAGTTATGACACTTGAACACATAATCCACTATGTCCCTCTTCATCCTCGGCCACCAATAAAGTTGTCTCAAGTCACGGTACATCTTGGTAGTGCCCGAATGAATAGAATAATGCGAGCCATGGGCCTCTGAAAGTATAGCACTGATCAAGTCACTAACCCGAGGAACACATTAACTTTCTTTAAACCATAACACCACTCCATCATCGAGAATGGCATCCTCCCCCTCCCCACTCACTACCTTGTTTTGAAGTGCATTCAATTTCTTATCCTCGAACTGCTTGGCCTTAATCTACTCCACAAAGGTTGATTTTACCTTGACACTAGCCATCATTCCACCCCTGTTCGAGACCCCAAACTGCATGCTCAAGGATGCTAGAGTCTGAAACTATCTAGCTAATGGTCTCCTGGACACTCTCAAGAATGACAAGCTACCCATATTTACAGCCTTTCGTCTCAATGAGTCTGCCACCACATTGGCCTTACTCGGATGATACTGAATGGTCACATCATAGTCTTTTAATAATTCCATCCACCGTCTCTGCCTTAGATCTAAATTCCTTTAAGTAAACACATATTACAGACTACGATGGTCAGTGAAGACCTCACACTTGGCACTATAAAGATAGTGTCTCCAAATTTTTAATACAAATACCACCGCTGCTAACTCTAAATCATGGGTTGGGTAATTTCTTTCATGAGGGTTCAACTTCCTTGAAGCATATGCAATAATATTCTTATCCTGCATCAACACAGAACCTAAACCCAAAAGTGAAGCATCATAATAAATAATGAAATCTTTACCTTTAATCGGCAGCGAAAGAATAGGTGTTGTAGTCAAAAGTGTCTTGAGCTTTTGAAATCTCTCTTTACACTGGTCTGACCAAACAAACGACACCTTCTTTTGAGTTAAACTGTCAAGTGAGTTACAATGGATGCAAAGTTCTTGATAAACCTGCGATAATAACTGGCAAGACCCACAAAACACCTTACCTCAGTCACTGAACTAGGCCAAATCCAACTCTTAACTACTTTAATTTTCTGAGGTTCCACCATTACTCCCTTCTTCGAAACCACGAGCCCCAAGAAGGCAACAGAAGATAGCCAGAAGTAATATTTGGAGAACTTAACAAATAACCGCTTTCTCTTTGAATTCCCAAAACTATATGTAGATGGCTTGTATGCTCTTCCTTAGTTTTGGAGTATGCAAGAATATCATCATTGAACACAATAACAAAAGAATCCAAAAAGGATTTAAAAATGCCATTCATCAAACTTATGAAAGCTACAGGTGCATTAGTTAATCCAAAAGACATTACCAGAATCTCGTAATGGATATACTGAGTTCTAAAAGCCGTCTTTGGAATATCAATCTATGTCACGCCTCAAATCCCATTGGGGCGGACAGGCACCCGTAGCCGTAAGGCCCGAGAGAACCAACCTATGATCATGTACATTCATATGCATGTCATTAAGTGAACAAAAATTCTTCCACATACGAATATAATATATCGATAATGGAAGTCATGTAAAGACGTTCAAAACAGATACGAGACTTGGCCATTGGGGCCACAATTTCTAAAAGGTAAGAAACTTCTACGTTTGACTTTACAATGTCTACAAAGCCTCTAAAATATATATAACCATGACTAAGGCCGGGATAAGTCCCCGCCCTATACAACTGCTACACAGTACCAAAAATATATACAAATGACTCGAAAAGCCCCGAATCAACCTGGAGCTCACCAATAGCCTGCAGATGACCCGTACCCTACTGTGAAGGTCTACTAGCTCCTATTCCTGCAATAAGTAAGGCAGGTCTCCCAAGGGACGTCAGTACGAAAGAATGTACTGAGTATGCAAGGTTATAAGTAACTGTATAAAATATAGGAACTCAAATGGAATCAAATACAAGTTAATAGATAATACTGATATACCACCGTACTGTATATGTGGAACCATGTACATTGCATTCATTTATTTCCTTTTACATAATGCCTGAGACTAACTAATCAGTGGTAAATAACATTGGGATCGGCTCGAGCTAGGTTTTCACCCCCAGAGCTATCCCCTCCATCCAATAATCAATCGGGATCGGCTCGAGCTAGGCTTTCGCCCCTAGAGCTACCACCCGTACTCAATCAAATATGCATTACTTCACTTCTTTAATTTTTTGTGAGATTGTTACATCGGTGGTCATAACTTTATTGGAGATTTGGAAAGATAGTCAACAAATAAGAGACACGTAAATAACAATTGCTAACAAACTTGAAATGAGATACTTTAAAACATTTTGGAGTGGAAACAAGTTTGGTAACGATGTGAACAATAGGTGCGGCCAAAGGATACGGAAAAGAGTAACCTTATATACCTTATCTTTCCAACATGTGACTACAACAATTTAGATTTTCCTTAAAGCGTTACTCTACAATATGAATACATAATGGAGCTCACATTAAAAGCCAATTACATTACAAGTTCACAAAGCGATAATTAGCTACTTGACGGGAAGTAAAAACTATCCAACATCCCAAACACATGGTATATCATTCCACATTCCTTTATACTGCCATATAACTTCATTACACCCTCCTACAATATAATTTACTGCCCCATAACACCAAACATACCAAAATAATCCACACATCAACATAGACGTCACAAACCGACAAGATTTCCCACCAAGTGTATACTTCACATTTTTACCTCAATGCAACTCCACATATTTATTCCATCAAGTCACATAAATACCTTACACAACAATATACCAAAAACATTCTACACAGTTTCAGAATTCACTTTAACATTACAAGAAAGTATTCTCTTTTCACTACGTCAAACGTTCCATGCACAATTACGTATAAACATTTCCACAAGTCATACACAAGGAGTAAAAAATTAGGTACAGCATCACACTTAAACATACTGAAATTTCATCCATATAATTCAATTCCTTCAAGACCTTGAGTCCCCTTTCAAGTTTAAACCACATAGAGGGCAAATCCTTTAGCGATTAAGCAAAAGTGGACTGTTTCACAATAAGTGGACTTCTCAACACTTTTTAAACATAACCAACATGATATACACAACCTCTTATGCGTATAATATATTAATCTATAAGGCTAAACACTTACCAAGGCTTTCAAGTGGAAGATTTGTCAAAAAATCCTTAGGGAAAATTAGGGTGGCTAGGGTTTTGAGAGAGGAGAAATGTTTGATTGAAAATCTGATTTTTACAAGTGTGTTGTGTATTATAAATCCCCTCCAAACCACCTCTCCTTTAGTCATACTTAGCCAATTATTTGGTCCAAAAGTCCAAGTATAATGATATGTACACTTGGTCCATTTTTAAACGGATCATCTCCCTTTGGGGCCCATGTCTTATTTACTTAATTTGGGCCTCAATTAAGTCCAAAACATAATATTAATTCAGCCCATAAATTTAGTGGGTAATACACCAACTATCTCAAGTTTAAATAATTCCATAAATGTTAAGGTAGTCAAATAAGTTTGGAAATGTACGGGGTGTTACATCCTTCCCCCCTTAGGAACATTCGTCCTCGAATGTTAGTAACATTACCCAATCTAAACAAGTTCAAGTATAAGTTCATTCTTCATATTATCACGTACACATAATACTTATATATACTTACTTGTTATTGCTCCAATTCCGCATCTTGAACTTTCTCTTCAGTTTGAAATAAATGAGGGTAGTTAAACTTCATCATTTCCTCGGCTTCCCATGTGATTTCTTCAAATTGCTGATTTTTCCGAAGCACTTTTACAGAAGCTACTTCTTTATTTCTTAACCTCTTAACTTTTCGATCCAGCATAGCAATAGGTACTTATTCATAGGTGAGATCTTCTGTAACTTGTACGCAACTTGGGGTAGTTTTAATTCATACGCAACTTGACCAAATCCTTGGATAATCTTATATGGCCCTATATAACATGGACTCAGCTTTTCCTTCTTCCTAAATCTCATTACCCCTTTTATTGGTGACACTTTCAAGAATACCCAATCACCTATGGAAAATTCTAGCCCCCTTCTTCTAACATCGGCATATGACTTGTGCCGACTTTGGGCCATTTGTAGCCGCTGTTGTATCACCTTAACCTTCTCCATAGCTTTATGAACAAGATTTGGTCCAAATAACACAGTCTTACCTACTTCAAACCATATAATCGGTGACCTATATTTTCTCCCGTATAAGGCTTCACAAGGCGCCATCTTGATACTTGAATGATAGCTATTATTGTAGGCAGATTCAATAAGAGATAAATGATCATCCCAACTACCTTTAATGTCCAACACGCAAGCTCGTAGCACATCTTCAAGTGTTTTTATGGTACGCTCTGCCTGTCCATCCGTCTGAGGGTGAAAAGTTGTACTTAAATTCACTTGTGTACCCAAACTCCTTTGAAAAGACTTCCAAAAATTTACAGTAAATTGAGCTCCCCTGTCTGATATAATAGAGATTGGAATTTCATGTAGTCAAACTATCTCTTTAATATACAACCTTGCATAATCTTCAGCTGTGTAGGTGGTCTGATGGGTAGAAAGTGTGCCGATTTGGTAAGCCTGTCAACTATTACCCATATGGAATCAAATTTCTGAAGTGTACGAGGCAAACCTGTGATGAAATCCATGTTGATCATGTCCCATTTCCAGATTGGAAAATCTATACATTACATATAACCTCTCTGCTTCTGATGCTCTTCTTTTACTTGTTGACAATTTGAACAATGAGCTACAAATTCTGTAATGTTCTTCTTCATGTTACCCCACCAATACATTTCCTTCAAATCATGGTACATTTTGGTGGCTCCCGGAGGAATAGAATACCATGAATGATGTGCCTCTGTCATAATCCGTCTCCTTAACTCATCTACATCTGATACACACAATCTACTTTGGCACTGAAGCACTTCCTCCTGCGTAAGATCAAATGCCTTTGTCAAAATTTGTTGTACATTCCCCTTCAACTGCAATAAAATAGAATCCGCATACTGTTTTTCCTTCACTTCAGCTACTAATGAAGATTATACCGCATTTTGCACGATAATTTCTTCATTTGGAGTTTCAAGAAGACGAACCCTCAAGCTGGCTAGTTGATGTAGATCCTTGACTATACCTTGCTTTTCCATGAGCTGGCCATCAGTGCTTCCTATTACTTTGCGGCTTAATGCATCAGCTACCACATTTGCTTTCCCCGGATGATATAAAATATCGATATCATAATCTATTAGTAGTTCCAGCCACCTCTGTTACCTCAAATTTAGGTCCTTCTGCTTGAAAATATACTGCAAACTCTTATGATTGGTATATATGTCAATGTGAACCCCATACAAGTAGTGGCGCCATATCTTTAAAGCAAAAAATCACAGCTGCTAGCTCAAGATCATGTGTCGGATAATTTCTCTCATGTGGCCACAACTGTCTTGAGGTATAAGCTATTACATTATCGTGCTGCATATATACACATCCTAAGCCAACTACTGAAGCATCACAATATACCGCATACCCTTCTGTACCTTCTGGAAGTACCAATACGGGTGTAGAAGTCAACTTACTCTTCAGGTTTTGGAAACTCTTTTCACATGCATCGTTCCATTGAAACTTGGTTTCCTGGTGTGTTAGCTTTGTCAAAGGTGCAACAATAGAAGAAAATCCTTCAACAAACCTTCTATAATACCCTGCCAACCCAAGGAAACTACGAATCTCTGTAGGCGTTGTATGTCTTGGCCCAGTTCTTCACAGCTTCTATATTTTGAGTATCAACCCTTATTGCTTCATACGACACAATATGACCCAAGAATGCTACAAATTTTAACCAAAATTCACATTTAGAGAACTTTGCATATAACTTACGATCACGAAGAATCTATAACACCTGCCATAAGTGACTAGCATGGTCCTCTTTTGATCTTGAATAAACTAGAATATCATCTATAAAAACTGTCACGAACACATCTAAGAATGGCTTGAACACCCTATTCATCAAATCAATAAAAACTGCTGGTACATTTGTTAGCCTAAATGACATAACTAAAAACTAATAATGACCATACCGTGTTCGGAAAGCTTTCTTGGGTATATCTTTTTCTCTGACCCTTACTTGATGATAACCCGATCTCAAGTCAATCTTTGAGAAGCATTTGGCACCCTGTAATTGATCAAACAAATCATCAATTCTGGGGAGGGGATATTTGTTCTGGACTGTTACATTATTCAATTGTCGATAATCAATACACATCCTCAACGTACCATCTTTCTTTCATACAAATAACACTGGTGCGCCCCACGAGGACATACTTATGAATCCCTTATCCAGCAAGTCTTTTAATTGCTCCTTCAATTCCCGTAACTCTACCGGGGCCATTCTATACGGAGGAATAAAGATAGGATGAGTACCTGGAATCACATCAATACCAAACTCTACTTCCCGTTCTGGAGGCAAACCTGGAAAAATACATCAAGAAATTCATTTACCATCGGAATCGATTGAAGAGTTGGTGGCTTCACATCGGTATCTTGCACTCTTACTAGATGGGATATGTACCCCTTGGATATCATTTTCTTTGCCTTAGATAAGAAATAAATTTACCTCTTGGTGCTCCAACATTACCCCTCCATTCAAGGACGGTCTTTTGTGGAAAATAGAAATGTACCTTCTTAGCTCGGCAATCTACAGTGGCATAACAAGAAGCCAACCAATCCATACCCATTATAACATCAAAATCTACCATTACCAGCTCAATAAGATCAGCCAATGTATCATGATCACAAATAGTTACTATACAATTACGATAGACTCTCTTAGCTATAATAGACTCACCAACGGGTGTAGATACTTCAAATGGCTTGACTAGTAATTTCGGTGTTCTTTCGAATTTTTCAGCAATCAATGGAGTAACATATGATAGGGTAGATCCCGGATCAATCAATGCATATACATTATGTGAAAAGATGGATAATGTACCTGTAACCACATCAGGAGAAGCCTCCAAATTCTGTTGATCCGCTAAAGCATAGGTACGATTCTGGACTCCACTAGAATTAGCTGCTCCTCGAACACCTCTACCATGCCCAATAGGCTGTACACCTGATGAGGATGATGCAACGGCTTATCCAGTAGGTCGCGCCATACTACCCGTGCCCCTCTGTGGGCACTCTTTCATTATGTGCCTCGACATACCACACCAGAAACAAGCATCTGTCCCAAGTCAACATGCACCTAAATGAAGTTTTTCGCAGTGCTGGCATGACTGACGAGAAAATCTCGATTGGCTTATTCTTCCTTGTTCTTGATACCCTGCTGTCTGTGAACCTTAAATCCCACTACTTTGCCCAACTTGACTGCCTCTAAACCCTCAAAATTGGGATGGAGTACCTGCTGTAGAATAAGAAAATGATGGTCTAGGCAGTTTATTAAAAACCCAAGGCCTAAATTCTTCTTGGGATGCCATGAGCTGTCCCATAGGTTTAGCCCTCTTTGACGGTCCTCTTTCAAATTCTTGCGTTCTTCTCCTTTGCCTTTGATCCTTCATCTTCTGTGCAAAAGCTTGTATCCTGGTTATATCCATGTCTCTATTCAAAGCAACAATAGTACAATTCCTAACAAAATAAGGATCCAATCAATCCACATACCGATGAACTCTATTGTCCATAGTAGCTACTACATTAGGAGCGTACCTGGACAAAGAGTTAAACCGAAGACTGTACTCCCTCAAACTCATATTACCTTGGCGAAGATTTAAGAACTGGTCTGCACGAGCCTCTCGAATATCATATGGAAGGTAATGATCAAGGAATGCCGCTTTGAATTCTTCCCAACTAGCTGGAAGTGCATCGATACGCCTAGATCGTTTCCAATCTTCGTACCATAATATAGCCTCTCCTTTTAAACTATATGCTGCAAGCTCAACTATTTCTGTACCAGATACATGCATAACATCTAAAGCCCTTTGAATTTGGTCCATGAAGTCTTGTAGGTCTTCATTAAGATATGATCCGGTGAATGTGGGAGGGTCTAATTTAAGAAAATCTTATGTCCGTTGACTAGCTGCCCTATCCGCACCGTCATTACTTGTAGTTGGACCAGCTTGTCCTTGATTTTGTACAGCAACTATACGAGTCAACATTTGCACCACATTCTTTAAATCCTGCTCAGTAGCATTAACAGGTGGTTCTGGGGGTACTCCTCTCTCTCTTGGCTCTCCTGGAGGTGGAAGAGTAGAAGAAGCCCATAATGCAAACTCTTTTTCAGCTTCACCTTGATTAACTCGTTCAGGTGGTGATTTACTAGTTCCTACTTCGGCAGCCATGTCTCCCTTCTTACCTTTACCCCTACCTCTTCTTGTAATTGGCATTTTGTTATACTGTGGAAACAAAAACATGAAACAAATTCAGTGGTTAAATATGACTCCACCTACAACTTTGACTCTATTGTATGATCTAGGAAATGAAGAAAAGAGACAACTCCTAAATGTCCCATAGCCTCCTACTTATAAATGTGGTGCACAACACATCCATAAGAAATAGTCTACTCAGACACGGCTTTGTAGATACCCTAGGATGACCCGCTCTGATACCACTTTTGTCACCCCTCAAATCCCATTGGGGCGGACAGGCACCCATAGCCATAAGGCCCGAGAGAACCAACCTATGATCATGTACATTCATATGCATGTCATTATGTGAACAAAAATTCTGCCACATACAGATATAATATATCGATGACAGAAGTCATGTAAAGACGTTCAAAATAGATATAAGACTTGGCCGTTGGGGCCAAAACGTCTAGAAGGTAAGACACTTCTACGTTTGACTTTAGTCTACAAAGCCGCTAAAAGATATATAACCATGACTAAGGTTGGGACAATTCCCCGCCTTATACAACTGCTACACAGTACCAAAAATATATACAAATGACTCGGAAAGCCCCGAATCAACCTGGAGCTCACCAATAGCCAGATGACCCATACCCTACTGTGAATTCTACTAGCTCCTGTACCTATAACAAGTAAGGCAGGTCCCCCAAGGGACGTCAGTACGAAAGTATGTACTGAGTATGCAAGGCTATAAGTAACTATATAAAATATAGGAACTCAAATGGAATCAAATACAGGTGAATAGATAATAATGCTATACCACCGTACTGTATATGTGGAACCATGTACATTACATTTATTTCTTTCCTTTAACCTTCATATCAATAAACATCATACAATGCTCGGGACCAACTGATCAGTGGTCAATAACATTGGGATCGGCTCGAGCTAGGCTTATGCCCCCAGATCTACCACCCATAAATCAATAAATCAGGTTCGGCTCGAACTATGTTTTCACCCCCAGAGCTACCCCCTGCATCCCATAATCAATAGGGATCGGCTCGAGCTAGGCTTTCGCCTCCAGAGATACCACCCGTACTCAATCAAATATGCATTACTTCACTTCTTTGATTTTTTGTGAGATTGTTACATCAGTGGTCATAACTTTATTGGAGCTTTGGAACAATAGTCAACAAATAAGAGACATGTAAATAACAATTGCTAACAATCTTGAAATGAGATACTTTAAAACATTTTGGAGTGGAAACAAGTTTGGTAACGATGTGAACAATAGGTGCGGCCAAAGGATATGGAAAAGAGTAACCTTATATACCTTATCTTTCCAATATGTGACTACAACAATTCAGCTTTTCCTTAAAGCGTTACTCTAAAATATGAATACATAATGGAGCTCACATTAAAAGCCAATTACATTACAAGTTCACAAGGCAATAATTAGCTACTTGACGGGAAGTAAAAACTATCCAACATCCCAAACACATGGTATATCATTCCACATTCCTTTATACTGCCATATAACTTCATTACACCCTCCTACAATATAGTTTACTGCCCCACAACACCAACAATACCAAAATAATCCACACATCAACATAGACGTCACAAACCGACATGATTTCCCACCAAGTGCATACTTCACATTTTTACCTCAATGCAACTCCAAATATTTATTCCATTAAGTCACATAAATACCTTCCACAACAATATACCAAAAATAGTCTACGCAGTTTCAGAATTCACTTTAACATTACAAGAAAGTATTCTCTTTTCACTACGCCAAACGTTCCATGCACAATTACGTATAAACATTTCCACCAGGCATACACAAAGAGTAAAAAATTAGGTACAACACCACACTTAAACATACTGAAATTTCATCCATATAATTCAATTCCTTCAAGAACTTAAGTCCCCTTTCAAGTTTAAACCACATAGAGGGCAAATCCTTTAGCAATTAAGCAAAAGTGGACTGTTTCACAATAAGTGGACTGCTCAACACTTTTTAAACATAACCAACATGATATACACAGCCTCTTATGCGTATAATATATTAATCTATAAGGGTAAACACTTACCAAGGCTTGCAAGTGGAAGATTTGTCAAAAAATCCTTAGGGAAAATTAGGGTGGCTAGGGTTTTGAGAGAGGAGAAATGTTTGATTGAAAATCTGATTTTTACAAGTGTGTTGTGTATAAAAATGAGCTGAATTTCAGCCTTATAAAACCCCTCCAAACCGCCTCTCCTTTGGTCATCCTTAGCCAATTATTTGGTCCAAAAGTCCAAGTATAATGATATGTACACTTGGTCCATTTTTAAATGGATCATCTCCCTTTTGGGCCCATGTCTTATTTACTTAATTTGGGCCTCAATTAAGTCCATAAACATAATATTAATTCAGCCCAATAAATTTAGTGGGTAATACACCAACTATCTCAAGTTTAAATAATTCCATAAATATTTAGGTAGTCAAATCAGTTCGGAAATGTATGGGGTGTTACACTCCAGTCTAATATTTAACTGATGATAACACGATCGTAAATTAATTTTTGAGAAAACTGTTACACCATGTGGCTGATCAAACAAGTCATCTATACGAGGCAAAGGATATTTATTTCTAATAGTGAACATATTCAACTGCCTATAATTGATGCACATCCTCATACTACCATCCTTCTTCTTAACAAAAAGAACCGAAGAGCCCTAAGGTGAAGCACTTGGATGAATAAAACCCTTATCAAGCAGTTCCTACAACTGAGCCTTGAGTTCCCTCAACTCTGTAGAAGCCATTTGATATGGTAGAATAGATATGGGGCAAGTGTCCGACTCTAAGTTAATACAGAAGACGATATCCCTATCTGGAGGCATACCCGATAAATCGGAAGAAAACACATCTTGGAACTCAAAAATGACCAAAACTGACTCAACAGAAGGGGACCCTGCACCCACATCCTGAAGATGAGCTAGAAATGTTGAACACCCCTTCCCCACTAGCCCTGGACATATCATGTAATCCTTACCGGTTTGTCCTTATACACTCCATCCCACTATAGTTCCCTCATGCCAGGCATAGCTAAAGTCACTATTTTAGCATTATAATTAAAACTACATGATACAGAGATAACCAGGTCATACCTAATATTACATCAAAGTAGAACATATCCAAGATAATTAAGTCTACCCAAGTCTGCAAACCCATAAACAAAACAAGACAAGATCGATAAACATGGGTAACTACCACAGACTTCCATCCTGGAGTAGACACATGCACAGGATAGTCAAGAATATCAAAAACTAGACTAAAACCCATAGCAAACTAAACAGACACATAAGAATAAGTGGAGCCCGAATCAAATAAAAAAGAAGCCATTTAGTCACAGATAGAAATAGTACCTGTGATCACTGCGTCAGAAGCCTCAGTATCAGTCTTTCCCAGAAATGCATAATAATAGGCCCGATCATCAATCTGAGCTAACTCTCTACCCGGTTGCGCTCCTGAGCCATTATTACCATGACCACCTGCCTGATTTCCCCATCCACTCCATGGACAACCCTTAGAATTTACTCTTCATCTACCTACTGGAACTACTGCCCGAGCCTTCTGCTGTGTCTGGCCATTCGCCTGTCTCACCAGACACTCCCTCTTAAAATGACCAAGAACACCACAATAATAACACCCATGCTCCAAAGAAGGCCGACTGATAGAAGAATAAGAAGTCCCTTAGCCTCAAATAACTTGAGTCTGAGAAGGTCCTTTAGCTGGTATCACAATAGAAGCTGGCAAAGCTGACTGAATAGGGCGAGCAGAAAAGGCCTGCTGGCCCTTAGAATAGGATCCACTGAAATTCCCAATAGTTTGAGACTTTTTGGCTAACATCTTATCATGTCCCACTTGCGCTACACCTTCCAACTTCTTCACATAATTTGACACATCATTAAACCTCTTTCCCGTAGAAGTCATTTGAACAGTCAACACCTGAAGGTCATAGTTCAACCCCTTAACAAAGAGATGAATTCTTTCTTCTTTTGTAGTCAACAACGGAGTGGCATAACGAGACAATGCATGAAACTTAGCCTCATAAGCTACAACTGACATATCACTCAAAGCTAAGAACTCATCCTTCTTGCGAGCATGGATGGTACGAGGTACATACTTATCTAAAAGTAGAGCATGAAACTGCTCTTAAGTCAAAGGAGGCAAAATAGGTGACTGACACTCAACATATGCTCTCCACCACTATTTAGCATTCTTCTCCAGCAGAAAGGTCACAAACTTAACCCCATGCTGCTTCACAATACCCATCTTGTGCAATCTTTCATAGCATTTAATAATAAACTCAAAAGCATTTATAGATTTTGTACCCTGAAACATAGGAGATTTCATCTTTAGGAACTTAGTCAGCAGGTCTTGTTCAGTACAAGTCATCACAGAACCCAAAATTAGATAAGGAAAAACATCTATACCCAAAGTCTTATCCATCCTAGGAGCCATAGCAACAGTAGGGTGCACAACTAGAGCCTGACAAGTTGGAACATTGGGAGTGGCTACGGTCCCAGCCAACCCACTCAAAAAAGCCAACACTTGCTGAATTACCTCAGTAGACATGGGAAGTAGAGCTGCAACCCCAACTTGTGTTGCCACCTCGGGCTCCATTTCCTGCTCCTCTGCTGCTTTTCTCTCTTCAAAATAATCCTGGGATGGGGGAGGGGATATTTCCTTCTTATTATCCTAACCTGTAGCTGCTTGACCTCTACCCCTGGCAGGTATGGCTTATCCTCATTCTCTCCTTCCTCTCACTCTTACTCATCCTTTTCCCCTCATGGTTGGCTCCTCAAATAGAGAGGCTGATACTGGGGCTGCTGTTCAAGTTTCATTCAACCTAGTATTCACTATCTGCGAACAAAAGAGTAAAGGATCAGATACCAATTTGGATCACCAGATACAAATTGGAATCAAGTCATAGCACGAAAGAAGAAAGAAAGACATATTTTTCCTAAAGTCTTACAGCCTCTCAAAGAAAAGTACAGATGTCTCTGTACCATTATGTGAGACTCTACTGGACCTATTTTGGTACAACAAGACTAACGAAACCTAGGCTCTTATACCAAGTTTGTCATGACCCAAACCCGTCATGAGTGGCACCCACACTACTCACCCGGTGGAAGAACCAACAACCCAGAAAGTATTGATCAATACTCAAGTAAAAGTAAAAGAACTATACCATAAATAGTGTAATAACCATTCAATGTAACAACTTAAGAATGTACAAAAACAAAATACCAAGGGGAAATCCCCTGATACAATCCAAATCTACTCTAAGCCATTCACTAGAAGTCAAGCACGAGAGCTCCAAGCCCTCCAAGGAATGGTTATGAAACGAAAGGTACTTTAAAATATCCTACTACTATCCAAAGGGTGCCATGTGTTGGTGATTGCATCTAACGAGAATCAAGGGACCTTGGAAGGGCCAAATGAAAGCAAAGAAGAGCAAAACGATGCACCAATAGCATCTGATTTCTCACTTGCATCCACAGGTGATGATATTCACCATCAGGTGGCCAAGGCAACCCAGGCAGTGGCAGCTATGGCCTGACCTGCGTGGGCAGGTGGCCCAATTCTGCTGAAATTACTAATTTGTGAAAATGGGTCACTTTTGGGCCTAAGTATGTAATAAATGGACCATGAGGTATAAATAGTATAACCTGGTCTTTATTTCCTTAGTTTTTCTTGAATATTGATGAACAAATATCTTGAGAGAGTTTTTGGTGAGCGTTTATTGAAGATTTGCTTAGGAACGTGTGGTTTCGAGGGCGTTTCGATTCCCTCTTGGTCACCGTAGGAATTAGGTGTTAGTAGATGCATGTAATTTAGGGTTTCTAGTTTTTAATATCTCCTATTTTTCCTAATTACTCATCTTCTTGTGTCTAATATTTCATCTATCTATTGATTATCTTTTGATTCTGAGATAAATTCTAGTTTTTGTAGTTTTTCGGCTATCATTTGGTATCAGAGCTTGGATTAGAGTTGTTTCCTCAATCCTAAGTCTTGGAATTGATATTTTAAAAAAAAAAAGAGAGAGAGAGAAACTTTATTAGCCACAAAAAAATCCAAAAATATTTTTGTTTTTGAATTATTCTTGAAGTTTCTATGCTAGATCTTGTTTCTCTATTATATTTGAGTCAGAATCTTGAGCTTTAGCTTTGATTTGAGGTGATTTAGAGAAAAACCCTATTGATGAACTTGTGTTCTTGACTTTGAAGAAAATAGAAAAATAGGTTTTTAGATCTTGTTGATTTGGTGTGGATTTAAGGGTTAAAATTGTTAGAAAAGTGTTCCTCACATTGAAGGGACCCTAGATCTGAAGTTTCATGGATTTCTGAGCCAAAATGAATTAGTTGGAAAATTTGAAGTTCTTGAGGATCTTCAAATCTTCAAGAAGAAGAATCCTTAAAAAGTGTTGTTTTATCTTAGAAAGGAAAGAAAAAGGAAAGAAAAGTTGTTGGTACAAAGGGATATCCAAAAGGAAAAAAGAATATTCCAAGAAAGCGAGTCAAAAAGGGCCCACAGGAGAGAGAATTTTAGAGTTTCCAGGTGCACTGCCCAGCCTCACCTGCACCCAACCTACGCACGTAGGAAGGCAATCTACGGCCACAGGTGACTAACACAGGTCACCTACTGAGTTTCTGTTTTCACCTACATTTGCCCACCTGCATGGGCAGGTCACAAGTTGCATCCACAGGTCGTCCAAAACTCACCTCGACACTTAAAAATCAACTTTGCTCAGGTTCCATCATCTTGGTTTCAATTCTTGATTCCTAACTTCATTTCTTGATTCTAAAACTAATTAAGAACTAGTAATTCACCTACTTAGTTAGTTGATTAGTTCTTGAGTTTGAATTCTTTCTTTGTCCTATTTCTTTTGTGCTTTTATAGTTTTCATCTCATCATTAATTCTTGATTCAAATCCGTACGAATTTATTTTGAGTCTTTCAAAAAAGAATCCAATTCGATCAAGAGTATCACTTGACACCTCGACTACCACCTGGAGTATAAGCCATCCTTCAACATTTGCAGATCCAAGTGTGAGGCATACAAAGGTGTGTAGAGTTGTGGGATTATT
Organism: Capsicum rhomboideum; assembly: GCA_031232105.1. Lineage (NCBI taxonomy): Eukaryota > Viridiplantae > Streptophyta > Magnoliopsida > Solanales > Solanaceae > Capsicum > Capsicum rhomboideum. The sequence continues at coordinate 43,520,684 of CP124708.1, read as the reverse complement.
TCTTTAACGCCTTCTTGTTTGTTGTTTGTGTTTAGTGTCTTTTCTAATAGGTACAATTGCCTCGGAAGGTGAAACACCACTAACTAGGGATGTCAACACTTCGAATGCAATCTTGGCGGTAATTAAATCATTAAACCATAAAACGGACTCCATGGATGGTAGAATGGGAGCCATGGAAGGTCATACGACCACACTCCAAGGAAGTATGTCTACCATGGTTGGGAAGATAGTGAACATGGAAGGTCGTCTAAACTCCACCCAATCCACTCCTCAAAACTACCATGCCTCATCTAGCGGACATGCTCAAGACACATCTGCTACTATCTCCTCAAAAAGACTCCACCAAATGCTCAATCCACTGAGACAAACACAAGACCCCATCTCCCAAGCCACTATCTATCCTTATAACCGAAACCCCATCCATCCACTACAACCCCAATTCAACCAATACAACCAAGAAGGACCACAAGACCAAATACCCCATAACCAAGGCCTACCCCAAGTACCACCAAACCAAAGCCCACCACCTCAAGCTCCACTAAACCAAAATCCCCTACTCCAAATACCTCATAACAAAAATCAACCCATCCAAGTTGAGAGAGTAGGATAAGAAGACCCACGAATTGATTTTGAAGGGTATGATGAAGAGGTTGTGCATGTGGAGTATTGGAGGAATAGACCATTTCCTCAACAAGGATTTCAAGGTCGAGGGGGAAGATTTAGTCTGGCACCTTATGGAAGAGGAAACTTAGGGAATTATCCCCAAGGTGAGAACCAATGGAACTACAGTAATAATCAAGCTGGCAAGGGAGGTCAAGTTAATGGGATCAATTCAATCAAGACTAGTCTTCCAAATTTCAAAGGAGAGAGTGATCCCGAAGCTTATTTAACATATGAGTCTACTTGTGAAAGAATCTTTCAAGTCAATGATCTCACTGATGATAAGAAGAATTGCTATGCCATAGCCCAATTCGAAGGATTTGTTATCACATGGTGGGAATATGCCAAGCGATTTGAAAATGTCTTAAATGAGGGACGACCACCACCATGGAATGCTTTGAAGGCTATCGTGAGAAGAAAGTATGTGCCAAAAATGTATAGACATGAGTTGCTTTCCAAGTTGTACAATCTAAGGCAAGGAACAAGAATATTTTAACCTAATTTGATGAGTTTCAACAATTGATCTTAAAACTTGAGTATCAAGAAAAAGCAGAACATGTCGTCATCCGTTTCAAGTTTGGTTTGAAGAAAGAGATCTCCTCATCCATGACTTGCCATAAGTTTGCTACCTTATAAGAAATATTTCAAGCGGACTTAGAAGTTGAGGGAGACATCAAGGAGAGTACATATCTCAAACCCAAAGGGTACTCATCCACTAATCCATGGGGTAAGAGCAAAGACATAGCCCAACCTTCTTTAGGATTGAATAAGAACAAGGACATCAACAAGTTTTATGACAAAAAGCCCGTTGAGAAGACTACTCCAAGGTACCCACCAAGGAATAAATGTAACAAGTATCCAACTCCTAATTTTAAAGGTTTTCATTATTTTAAATACCAAAGTTGGGTACACAAAGCAAATGAGTACCCTAATTGGAGAAATATGATCCTTAGAGAAGGGAGGATATTTTACCTTGGAGAGGAGGTAGGAGAAGAAGATTATAATGAAGGAAAAGCCTGAGAAGGAGAGAGGTTAGAAGAAGATGAGCAAGTAGAGGAAGGAAATAAGGATGCTTGGCCTCAAGATAGAGAGTCTGAGATTCCAAACTTTGTGGTAAGACGAGTGATGATTAGTAAGGCCTTAGATGAACCTAGTCAAAGGAAAAATCTATTCCATACTAAATGTCTTATCAAAGAGAATGTATGCTCATTGGTCATTGATAGTGAGAGTTGTGTAAATGTATCTAGTGCCACCATGGTTAATATCTTGAAGTTTTCCATAACCAAGCGTGCCGCACCATACAAGATCCAATAGTTAAACGAGTGTGGAGAATTAAAAGTGACTAGACAAGTTGTGATCCGGTTCAAGATTGGGAATTACTATGATGAAATACTATGTGATGTCATCCCCATGCAAGCTTGACATATTTTGCTTGAAAGACCATGGCAATACGATCGTTCAACTAAATATGATGGGAGAACCAATCGGTATTCTCTTGAGTTGAATGGTCGGAAGTTTAACCTTCACCCTCTTTCACTATCACAAGTGAATAAGGTACATCAAATAATGAGGTAGTTGAAGGAGAAAGGTAGTAAAAAATGAGAGGAAGGACCCCATGAAGAGGAGAGTGATGAAGCAAATGAGAGGAGGAATTTGAAAGAAAAGGCCCAACTAGTGTGTTGGCAAGAAATAAAGACTTGTTTGAGGAGGATAATGATGAGGAGACCATACTCCTTTTAGCCCATGATTTTCATGCTAACGACTCTACTTTTTTGATTCCCCATTCTATTTCTCTTGTTTTATAGGAATTCAAAGATGTGTTTCCAAGGGAGCCACCAAAAGAGTTACCCCCACTTTGGGGAATTGAGCATCAAATAGACTTCGTGTTGGGCTCACAATTGCCTAACAAACCGGCTTATAGAAGTAACCCAACAGACACCAAAGAGCTCCAAAGGCAAGTTGAGGAACTTATCAACAAAGGATATATCAAGGAAAGCATGAGTCCATGTGTTGTCCCGGTATTATTGGTACCAAAGAAAGATAATACTTGGTGCATGTGTGCTGATTACCGGGCCATCAATAAGATAACGGTAAAGTATCGCCACCTTATCCCTAGATTAGATAATATGTTAGATGAATTGAATGGTTCTTGTGTGTTTTCAAAGATTGATCATAGGAGTGGGTACCATCAAATCCGAATGAGTCCCGGTGATGAATGGAAAACTGCCTTCAAGACCAAGTTTGATCTCTATGAATGGATGGTTATGCCATTTGGACTCACCAATGGTCCTAGTACCTTTATGCAGTTAATGAACTATGTGATGAAACCGTTTATAGGGAAGTTTGTTGTGGTCTACTTTGATGATATTTTAGTTTATAGCAAGTCCATAGATGACCATGCTAAGCATTTGAGATATGTTTTTGATGTTCTTAGAAAGGAGAAATTGTTTGCTAATCTTGAGAAATGCTCCTTTTATGTTAATGAGGTTGTTATTTTGGGCTTTGTTGTAAGCTCCCGGGGTATTAAAGTGAATGAATCCTAGATAGAAGTTGTAAGAAATTGTCCAACTCCACAATCCATTGGTGATGTGAGAAGTTTTCATAGATTGGCTAGTTTTTATAGAAGGTTTGTCAAGGGGTTTAGCACCATAGCCGCCCCATTGACCGAGGTAATCCAAAAGAATAAGCCCTTTAAGTAGGGTGATGAGCACGCAAAGGCATTTAAAATTTTGAAAACAATTCTTAGTTTTGCCCCTTTGTTGCAATTGCCCAACTTTGAAAAAATGTTTGAAGTCGAATGTGATGCTACCAAGGTAGGCATTGGGGCTGTCTTAATGCAAGACCAAAAGCCCATTGCATACTTTAGTTAAAATCTCAAAATAGCAACCTTGAACTACTCTACGTTTGATCTTGAGTTGTATGCCTTGATTAGAACTTTGGGCAATTGGCAACACTACTTGTGGCCTATGGAATTTGTGATTCGGACCTACCATGAGTCTTTGAAACACCTTAGGGCCCAAGACAAATTGAAAAAATGGCATTCCAAGTGGATTGAATTCTTAGAAACTTTCTCTTATGTAATACAATACAAAAAGGGGAAGGAGAATGTTGTGGTCGATGACTTATCCCGAAAACATGTGTTACTTAGTACTTTGTCTTCTAAATTGATTGGATCTGAATGCTTGAAGACATTGTATCCCAAGGACCCCAACTTTGCTCAAATCTTCAAGGATTGTGAGGAATGGGAAAGGGAAAAATTGCTTAGGGATAGAACTTCTATACCCTACTCAAAATTTGATCGATTCCTATTCAAAGAAAAGAGGTTGTGTGTGCCCTCTAGATCTTGGAGGGAGTTTTTTGTGAGAGAGGCACATGATGGTGGTATGATGGGTCACTTTGGAATTGACAAGACCCTTGGAATCCTAGAGAAACAATTCTATGGGCCCAAAATACGTCATGATGTTGCACGAATTTATGGTCAATGTATGGATTGTAGAAGTTTTAAGTCACACCTTCTCCCACAAGGATTATATACCCCACTTCCCACTCCCTTACGTCTATGGTTTTACATATCTATGGATTTTGTATTGGGTTTGCCTAGGACAAGGAGGGGAAGAGATAGTACCTTTGTTGTGGTTGATCGATTCTCAAAAATGGCTCATTGCTCATTTCATTCTGTGTCACAAGTGTGATGATGCCACAAGATACACGAAATTCCCTGGACTATTGTTAGTGATAGGGACTCTAAGTTCCATAGTCACTTTTGGAGGACATTGTGGGGTAGGCTTGGCACCAAATTGTTCTTTTCAACGTCTTTCCACCCATAAACCGATGGTCAAACTGAGGTTGTGAATAGCACCTTGGGTTTTATGCTACACACCATCATTAAAGGAAAAATGGCCTCTTGGGAGGATCCCTTACCTTAGTCGAATTTGCTTACAATTGTGTTATTCACTCGACTATTAGCATGAGTCCCTTTGAATGTGTCTATGGTTTTAACCCCCTAACCCCTTTATATCTCACTCCTTTGTCTAGTAATGTTGTGATTAGTTTAGATGGAGCAAAAGGGCAGAATCAATAAAGAAGATGCATTAGTATGGAGCAAAAGGGCGGAAGCAATAAAGAAGATGCATGAGAAGCTGAGAATTCACCTTGAGAATATGAATCAAGCAATATCCAAAAGAGTGAACAAAGGGAGGAGAAGGCTGGTACTTGAACCGGGTGATTGGGTATGGGTACACCTCCAAAAAGATCAGTTTCCCACCCAAAGGAAGGCTAAGTTGATGCCTAGAGGTGATGGATCATTCCAAGTGCTTGAGCGTATAAATGATAATGCGTACAAGATTGACCTCCCACTGGAGTATCAAGTGCACAACATATTCAACGTGTGTAATCTCTCACCTTTTGATATGATAGAGGATGAGAATTTGAGTTCAAATTTTTCTCAAGATGAAGAGGATGATACAATCAAAATCTGCTCTAAACCATTCACTAGATGTCAAGAACGAGAGCTCAAAACGCTCCAAGGAATGTTCATGAAACGATAGGTACTTGACGATATCCTACTACCATCCAAAGGGTGCTACGTGTTGGTGATTGCATCTAAAGAGGATCAAGGGACCTTGGAAGGGCCGAAAAAAGCAAAGAAGAGCAAATTGATACACCAATGGCATCTGAGCAGGTGGCCAAGGCAGCCCAGGCAGTGGCACCTGCGCCCTAACCTGCGTGGGCAGGTGGCCTAATTCGGCTGAAATTACTAGTTTGTGGAAATGGTTTACTTTTGGGCCCAAGTATGTAATAAATGGACCATGGGGTATAAATAGTAGAATCTAGTCTTTATTTCCATAGTTTTGCTTGAATATTGATGAACAAATCCCTTGAGAGAGTTTTTGGTGAGCATTTGTTGAAGATTTGCTTAGCAACGTATGATTTTGAGGGCGTTTCAATTCCCTCTTGGTCACCGTAGGAATTATGTGTTAGTAGATGCATGTAATTTATGGGTTTTAGGGTATAATATATCCTATTGTTCTTAATTACTCATCTTCTTGTGTCTAATCTTTCTTCTATCTATTGATTATCTTTCGATTCTTAGTTAAATTCTAGTTTTTGTAGTTTTCCAGCTATCATCCCCTATGAACCAAAAGTCGGTGTACCAAAACATACTAAGGATATAAAGTAGGGATGCAACCCCAAAACTCTAAGAAGTAACAAGTTCAAACAAAGGACAATGTATAAATAAGATAAATATCTCATAGTAGCCCGGATGTGCTGCTCATCGTGAAATCTGGAATCGACTACTGAAATCATGAGTAAGGCCTCGATGAATCCATTGGAATATGTGCTGCACTCATATAAGTAAATGCAGGTGTAGTATCAGTACACAAATAAACTACAGTGTACTGGTAGGATCATTTTAATAACTTAAGATGGAAATATGAACACTTAACCAAAATAAAGTACAATTAACTAACACATGCTTACACATCAAACATTCCACATATATGTACAAGTAGCATTTAAGAGGAAAGCCAACAAGTCAACAATTATCATTAAGGCAATAATATGCAACTCAATTCAAGACAACCAAAAAAAGACAAGCACAACAATACAAACTCCTCGGTTCACTCAAGGAACCATCATACTAATACATACCTTAAAACCCATACACCCATGCTAAGGGTTATATACCCACCCTCTAGCTATGACCTGTAGGGGGAAATTACCGTCCCTGTACTAAAAAAAACCATGACATGAATGTCTGTAATCCTTAATCCAACAACCTGTGAGAATGTCTCAAATGCTGAAATATTCCATAATTTACAATATAAATAGGCCAAGTCATAAGAAAGTAGACATTGAAATGACCAAGCACACCACACGAATTAACCAATCACCCTACAAAGTAGTTAATATGCACATATAACACAAGTTGGATTAAATACACCCCATCACCTACCTCGAACCAAGCTTGCACAACTCTAAGCTTGAGCTTTGCCTATTCGTGCTTTTTTCGCTTGCTCATGGTCTAAAACATGCATAGAAATACTGAATTAATGAAATGTCCTAATATAGAGGGATTTATAAGCCACCCACAACCCCCTAAGGTCAGTTCATAATCATTCCTTAACCGTTCTAGGGTTATTTCCTTCGTAATTTACCTAAAACTACCAATTTCATGGAATGATTAGTGAATTAACAGAATGCAAGGCCAATTTCATGGTTAATAAACAAAACCAATTAACCTAAAGTTTAATTTAACCCTTGCACCAGCAAACATACCAAAATCCGCCATAAAACCCTCCCTAAATCTATAATTTATGCCTTCTAAGGATTAAGAAGTAATTACAAGTTAAAAGGAGTGCATGTCTTACCTTAACAAAGTTAAATGGAGGTAAACCGATGATTTTTACCCTAAATCGCCTTCCTCTATCCCTAAAATGAGTTTATAAAATAATCAATTATTTTGGGGTTTAATCCCTTTAATCTGTGGTTTCTACCACTATAGCGGTACTTGACCTCTATAGTGGTACTTAACCTCTATAGCGGTATCGCTATAGTGGTAGGCCACCGCTATAGCAGCCTTGACCCTTTTTTACCACAGCTATAGTGGTAATTATTCTTCTATAGTTGTGTGTCAACCTCTATAGCGGTGTCGATGGGATAGAATGTCCATCTTCACCCAAAAATCCCCCTTTTTCTAACACACCTTAATCTTGGGATATTCCGAACAATGCCATTTATGCTAAGGTCAATTTTGAGAGTTATACTAACCCAAATTCAGTTCCATAAAATCCTACAGGTTTATTATCACCTTCGCTAAGAGAAACTAGCCTAGTTTAAAATTTGTAACTTTCAAACCGGAAGGAATTTTGACATGAAATTAGGAACGTAAGACATTTACATAAAGACCAAGAGGGTCATTACAGTTAGGGACTACCTAGTTGATGTTGGGTAAAGGTGTAAATATAATTGGAAGAGGAGGGGTTGGAAGAACACCCTTGATTTGATAAACTATTGGCTTACTGCCTGACCACTGTTTTGGTGAGTTTAAGTAGCCCAAATTTGTTAGTTACTACTAATACTAGCTTTACTACTTACTCTATTATAGATTAATAATCTAAAAGGAAGTAGGTTAATTTGGGGTGCTATTGGAGTTGTACAACAAGGTATGTCAGGTTTCTTGATCCCATACTCTTTGGCATGAATCCAACACTTGTGTTACAAAGTAAGCTTTCTAAATACTTTTGGTAGTAAATGACACATAGTGGCAGTATATGATCACCAATGTAGCTAATGCTCTCATTCCCACTCCTTATTACATTAAAGTGCTTGAATATGAGTTTATTACTAGATCTGTGTGCTTACTCTACCAAGTATTAGCATGCAAGGCTTAAACTTATTTCATTGTTAAAACACAATCCCTCGTCACATGTTTTTCTTACATGAGTCAATAAGATCCTAGATTACACATGGTAAGTATGTTCATTTTTTGGGTACACAATCTGTCCACCTACTGCCAACTTGCTTCAATTGGTCTGTTTATTCATATACTTCATTTTCTTACATGTTTAGATTTTCCTTTCATTGGATATCACTCCCATTTTCCTACTCTATAATTTTAGCTCACATAAACCTTACTTGTTTTGTTCTATAGTTTATATGTCCTAACTTGGAATGTGTACTGTCCCTAAGTTGAATCTGTCCACGTGCTTTATTAGTTCCCATGCTCATGTAACCCTTTTATGTGATATAATTTACTAAGTATTTGGCCATCAGATCACTGTATAAAGTCCATATCGCTTGGATTGATAAATTAAATGTCTCCACTTGATATGTGTTTCAATTTGAGCTATCAAAATGCTTATTGTGTCACATAAACTCCTAAGTATTACGTTGGTGTTACAGTTTCTTCCCATGTTATTGTTACTACCTTAAGTACATATTCATATGTATCCTACTATGGTTTGTTGTCCCAAAGATGAATAATGCTATGACCACCAAAATAACAATCTCAATAAGATTAAAAAAGTGAGGTAAAGCAAATTTGATTATATATAGGTGGTATTCCAGGGTTGGAAGGAAAACCTAGCATGGGTCGATCCCAATATTATAGGTGGTATCGTAAGGGTGAAAGGAAATCATAACATGGGTCAATCCCGATTTGTATATTGATGAGGAACATATCCCAGGGTATAATGCCTAGCATGGGTCATCTTCTTTTACCACTGATCAGCCGGTCATATGTATCACATGGCTTATAAAGATTATAAAGCAAAGAAGAGTACAAAAAAGAATGTAATGCACATGATTCCACAAGTGTAAGTAATGGTGGTCTTTCATCTGTCAGCCTCAAATCCCATTGTGGCAGACTGGCACCCGAAGACGTTAAGGCCCTAGAGAACCAACCTATACATTCGTATACATTCATATGCATGTCACCAAATGAACACCATTCGAATGTCATAGAAAGACATTTAAATAGATATGAAACTTGGTCGTTAGGGCCACCAAATTAAAAGGGACATACTTTCCTTCGTTTGTCTTACAACGTCTACAAAGAATCTAATAGATACATAACCACCTAAATTCGGGACAAGTTCCTACTTTATACAACTGTTACACAGTACCAAAACAAATATGTATACATGACTCGGAAAGCCCCGAATCAATCTGGAGCTCACCAACAGTCTGCAGATGATCTGTATCCTACTGTGGAGGTCTACTAGCTCCTGTGCCTACAGCAAGTAAGGTAAGTACCCCAAGGGACGTCAATACAAAAGAATGTACTAAGTATGTAAGGCTATAAGTAACTGCATGAAGCATAAGAACTTCAGTGGAATCAAATACAAGTGAATGAACAATATCGATAAACCACCATTCTGTATGTGTGGAACCATGTACATTGCCTTCATTACTTTTTTTGATTTTGCGTTCATATCATTATCATTCATATAATGCCCGGGCCCCAACTGATCAGTGAGAAATCATAACATTGGGATCGTCTCTAGCTAGGCTTATGGCCCTTTGAGCTACCACCCATAAATCAATAAAGCAGGTTCGTATCTAGCTAGGCTTATGCCCCTTTGAGATACCCCCTGTTAGGTTCGTCTTGAGCTAGGCTTTAGCCCCATTGAGCTGCCCCCTAATCCAATAATCTCGGGATTGTCTCTAGCTAGGCTTTTGCCCCTTTGAGATACCACCCGGACTCAAATAACCATATATGCATTACTTCTTTCCTTTACTTTTGTGAGATTGATACATTGGTGGTCATAACATTATTGGAACTTTTGAATAATAGTCAATGAATAAGAGAAATGTGAATAACGATTTATAACAAACCTGAAATTAGACAATGTAGAACATTTTGGAATGGACACCAGTTCGGTAACAATGAGAACAATAGGAGCTGCCAAAGAATATGGAAAAGAGAAACCTTACATACCTTATCCTTCCAACGTGTGACTATAACAATTTGGATCTTCCTTAAAGCGCTACTCTACAATAGGTATACATGATGAAACTTACATTAGAAGTCAACTACATTACCAACCGATAGGATTACACACTTTACACTTCATCCTCAATACATCATCACATTTACTTCACCACATCATCTAAACACCTTTCACCATAACACATTACAAATAATCCACCATTGATACAATTCGAAACGTCTCTGGACTACCTCATTATAGCTATCCAATAGGTATCATAAATTGGTGATTGTATCCAAGAAGGGTAGAGGGGCCTTGGGGGTCAAAGAGAAATAAAAATGAGCCAAACGGTCCTGAGAGGACCTGCGAAGCCACCTGCACCCGAAGGTGGTGAGGTACGGCTGAAGGTGCCCTCTTGTCCCTATACAGGGCCACCTTCGGTGCCACCTGTACCCGCAGGTGCCTCACCTGCGAGGGCGGGTGCCCGTTTCGGCTACCAGGGGTCACTTTTGGGTCCTTTTTCGCAATAAATGGTCCATGGTCATAAGTAAGCTTCTCTTTTCATATTTTAGGTCAACTTTAATGCTAATGAACAATCATTGTTTCAACATGTACATGAACATCACCAAAACTATATTCTCCTTTCACTACACCACAAGTTTCATGCACAATTTCATAACAACATTTCTACATGTCACACACAAGAAGGAAATAAGTTAGGGCCGTAAACATATCCTAACATGTTAAAAACCACACACTAAAATATTTACATCTCATCCATACCATTTAATTCCTTCAAGACCTCAAGTCTCATTTCAAGTTTAAGTCACATAGAAGGCAAATCCTTTAGCAAGAAGCAAAATTGGATTACTCAACACTTTTAAACATAACCAACATGATTTACACACCCTCTTATGTATATAATATATTAAATAGTAAGAGTAAACACTTACCCAAGCTTTTAAAGAGATTATCTTGTCCAAAGGGCTGTTGCTTAGGGTTTGAGAGAGGAGTGGGTATTTTTGGAAAAATCTAGAATTTGGCAAGTGTATTGTGGTGATTAAAAATCTGATTTTTTGGCCTTATATAGTCCCTCATGGTAATCCTTAGACAAACATTTGGTCATTAATTGTGTTTACTTTGTCAAATCTAGAATGGGTCAATTTCCTTTGGGTCATGTCTTCTTAATTAATTGTTTGGGCCTCAATTGAGTCCAATAGCACAATTATTAATTTAGCCCAATAAATTTAGTGAATAATTCACCTTATCTCAGGTTTAAATAATTCCATAATTGTTAATGTAATCAAATAGGTTTGGAAATGTACGGGGTGTTATATCCTCCCCCCCTTAGGAACAATCCTCCTCGAATGTTAGTAACATTATCCAATCTAAACACATTCAAGTCCCAGTTCATTTTTCATGTTATCATAACACATAATGCTTGTAGATACTTACTTTTTATTGCTCCAATTCCGTATCTTGCACTTTCTCTTCCATTTGAAATAAGTGCGGGTACTTAGACTTCATCATTTCCTTGGCTTCCCATGTGATTTCTTCAACTTGCTGATTTCTCCAAAGTACCTTTACAGAAGCTACGTCTTTATTTCTTAACCTCTTGACCTGTCGATCCAGAATAGCAATAGGCACTTCCTTATATGTGAGATCTTCCATAACTTGCATAACTGCAATGGGAGCAATACGAGATGGATCTCCGATGCACTTTCGAAGAATCTAAACATGAAACACTGGATGAACTGCGGAGAGTTCTTGGGGTAGTGCCAGTTCATACGCAACTTGACCAAATCTGCGGACAATCTGATATGGCCCTATATAACGTGGACTCAGCTTTCCCTTCTTCCCAAATCTCACTGCTCCTTTCATTGGTGACACTTTCAAGAATACCCAGTCGCCTATGGAAAATTCTATCCCCCTTCTTCTAACATCGGCATATGACTTATGCCGACTTTGGGCCATTTGTAGCCGCTGTTGTATCACCTTAACTTTTTCCATAGCTTGATGAACAAGATTCAGCCCTAATAAATCAGTTTCACCCACTTCAAACCATCCAATTGGTGATCGACACTTTCTTCCATATAAAGCTTCTTAAGGTGCCATTTTGATACTTGAATGATAGCTATTATTATAGGCAAATTTAACAAGAGATAAATGATCATCCCAACTACCTTTAAAGTCCAATGTGCAAGATCGTAGCATATCTTCAAGTGTTTGGATAGTACATTCTGCTTGTCCATCTGTCTGAGGATGAAAACTTGTACTTAAATTCACTTGAGTACCCAAACTCTTCTGAAAAGACTTCCAAAAATTTGCAGTAAATTGAGCTCCTCTGTCTGATATAATAGAGATTGGAACTCCAGGCAATCGAACTGTCTCTTTAATATACAACCTTTCATAATCCTCAGCTGTGTAGGTGGTCTTGACCGGTAGGAAGTGTGCTGACTTGGTAAGCATGTCAACTATTACCCATATGGAATCAAATTTATGAAGCGTACGAGGCAAACTTGTGATGAAATCTATATTGATCATATCCAACTTCCAGACTGGAAGATTTATACATTGCATATAATCTCCAGGCTTCTGATGCTCTACTTTTACTTGTTGACAATTTAGACATTGAGCTACGAATTTTGCAATGTTCTTCTTCATATTAACCCACCAATACATTTCTTTCAAATCATGATACATTTTGGTGGCTCCCGGATGAATAGAATACCGTGAATGATGTGCCTCTGTCATAATTCGTCTCCTTAACTCACCTGTATCAGGCACACACAATCTACCTTGGATCACTGAAGTACTCCTTCTTGCATAAGATCAAAAGCCTTTGTCAAACCTTATTGTACATTCTCTTTCAGCTGCAATAAAATAGGATCCGTATACTATTTTTCCTTCACTTCAGCTATTAATGAAGATGTTGTCGTATTTTGCACCATAATTCCTTCACTTGGAATTTTAAGAAGACGAACCCCCAAACTGGCTAGTTGATGTAGATCCTTGACTATACCTTGCTTTTCCGTGAGCTGGCCATCAGGGCTTACCATTATTTTCCGGCTTAATGCATCGGCTACCACATTTGCTTTCCCTGGATGATATAAGATATCTATATCATAATCTTTTAATAGTTCAAGCCACCTCCTCTGTCTCAAATTTAGATCTTTCTGCTTGAAAATATATTGCAAACTCTTATGATCAGTATATATATCAACATGAACCCCATACAAGTAGTGGCGCCATATCTTTAAAGCAAATATCACAGCTGCTAGCTCAAGATAATATGTTCGATAATTTCTCTTATGTGGCCACAACTGTCTTGAGGCATAAGCTATCACATTACCGTGTTGCATTAATACACATCCTAAGCCGACTCCTAAAGCATCACAATATACCGCATACCGTTCTGTGCCCTCTAGAAGTACCAACACAGGTTTAGAAGTCATCTTATCCTTCAGTTCTTCGAAACTCTTCTCACATACATCATTCCACTGAATCTTGGTTGCCTTATGTGTTAGCTTGGTTAAAGGTGCCGCTATAGAAGAAAATCCTGCAATAAAACTTCTATAATAACCTACCAACCCAAGAAAACTATGAATTTCTGTAGGTGTTGTAGGTCTTGGCCAATTCTTCATAGCTTCTATATTTTGTGTATCCACCCTTATTCCTTCTTCCGACACAATATGACCCAAGAATGCTACAGATTTTAACCAAAATTCACATTTAGAGAACTTTGCGTATAACTTACAATCACAAAGAATCAGTAACACCTGTCGTAAGTGACTAGCATGGTCCTCTTGTGATCTTGAATAAACCAGGATATTTTCTATAAACACTGTCACAAACACATCTAAGAACGGATTGAACACCCTATTCATCAAATCCATAAAAACTGCGGGTGCATTTGTTAGCCCAAATGACATCACTAAAAACTCATAATGACCATACCGTGTTCGAAAAGCTGTCTTGGGTATATCTCTTTCTCTAACCCTTACCTGATGATAACCCGATCTCAAGTCAATCTTTGAGAAGAATTTGGCACCCTGTGATTGGTCAAACAAATCATCAATTCTGGGGAGGGGATATTTGTTCTTGACCGTTACCTTATTCAGTTGTCGATAGTCAATGCACATTCTCAACGTGCCATCTTTCTTTCGTACAAATAGCACTGGTGCACCCCAAGGGGGTATACTAGGTCTTATGAATCCCTTTTCCAACAAGTCTTTTAATTGCTCCTTCAATTCCCATAACTCTACCGGGGCCATTCTATATGGAGGAATAGAGATAGGCTGAGTACCTGGAATCACATCAATACCAAACTCTACTTCCCGTTCTGGAGGCAAACCCGGAAGATCTTCAGAAAATACATCAAGGAATTCATTTACCACAGAAACCAATTGAAAAGTCGGTGGCTTCGCATCGGTATCTTGCACTATTACTAAGTGACATATGTACCCCTTGGATATCATTTTCCTTGCCTTGAGATAGAAAATAAATTTACCTCTCGGTGCTCCAATATTACCCCTTCATTCAAGGACGGTCCTTTGTGGAAAATAGAAATATACCTTCTTAGCTCGGCAATCCACCATGGCATAACAAGAGGCCAACCAGTCCATACCCATTATAACATCAAAATCTACCATCTCCAACTCATTAAGATCAGCCAATGTATCGTAATCACAAACAGTTACTATACAATTACGATAGATTCTATTAGCTATAATAGACTCACCAACGGGTGTGGATACTTCAAATGGCTTAGCTAAAAATTCTAGTGTTCTATTAAATTTTTCAGCAACCAATGGAGTGACATATGATAGGGTAGAGCCCGGATCAATCAATGCATATACATTATATGAAAATATAGATAATGTACCTGTAACCACATCAGGAGAAGCCTTCAAATTCTGCCGATCCGCTAAGGCGTAGGTACGGTTCTGGACCCCACTAGAAGTAGCTGCACCTCTACCACGCCCCATAGGCTGTACACCCGATGATGATGATACAACGGTTGATCCCGTAGGTCGCGCCATACTACCCATGCCCCTTTGTGGACACTCTCTCATTATGTGCCCGGACATACCGCATCGAAAGCAAATATTCATTCCAAACCGGCATTCATCTAAATGAAGCTTCCCGTATTACTGACACGGATGACGAGAAAACCTTGATTGGTTCATACTTCCTTATTCTCGATACCCCGATATTTGTGAACCTCGAATTCCACTACTTTGCCCAATCTGACTGCCTCTAGACCCTCAAAACTGGGATGGAGTACCTGCTGTAGGATAATAAAATGATGACCTAGGTGGTCTATTAAAATCCCTAGGCCTAAATTCTCCTTGGGACGCTATGAATTGTCCTATAGGTCTAGCCCTCTTTGACGGTCCTCTTTCAAATTCTTGCGTCCTTCTTGTTTTCCTATGGTCCTCCATTTTTTGTGCAAAAGCTTGTATCCTGGCTATATCCATATCCCTATTCAAAGCAGCAATAGTGCAATCCCTCACCAAATATGGATCCAATTTGTCCACATACCGATGAACTCTATCGGCCATAGTAGCTACCATATTAGGAGCATATCTGGCCAAAGAGTTAAACTGAAGACTGTACTCTCTGATGCTCATATTCCCTTGACGAAGATTCAAGAATTGGTCTGTACGAGCCTCTCGAATCTCATATGGAAGATAGTGATCAAGGAATGCCGCTTTAAATTCTTCCCAACTAGCTGGAAGTGCACCGATACCCCTCGATCATTTCCAATCTTCATACCATAATATAGCCTCTCCTTTTAGTATAAATGTTGCAAGCTCAACCATTTCTACACCAATTACATGCATCACATCTAAATCCCTTTGAATTTGGTCCATGAAGTCCTGTGGGTCCTTATTCAGATTTGACCCGGTAAACGTGGGAGGGTCTAATTTGAGGAAATCCTGTGTCCTCCGACTAGCTGCCCTATCCGCACCGTCATTACTTGTAGTTGGACCTGCTTGTCTGTGACTTTGTACAGCTACTATACGGGTCAACATTTTCACCATATTCCTTAAATCCTACTCACTAGCATTAATAGGAGATTCTGTAGGTACTTCTCTCCTTCTTGGCTCTTCTGGAGCTGGAAAAGTAGAAGAAGCCCGCGATGCAAACTCATTTTCAGCTTCACCTTGGTTAACTTGTTCAGGTGGTGATTTACTAGTTCCTTCCCCGACAATCCGGTCTAGCTTCTTAATTTTACCCTTGTTTCTCCTTGTAAACGACATTTTACTATAACAAAAGAAAAACAATTTCAATGGTTAGATATGATTCTACCTACAACTTTGGCTTTATTGCACGATCAAGGAAATGAAGAAAAGAAACAACTCCTAAATGCCCCATAGCCTCCTGCTTATAAATGTGGTGCACAACACATCCATAAATAAGACTCTACTCGGACACAGCTTTGTAGACACCCTAGGACAACCTGGCTCTGATACCACTTTTGTCACGCCTCAAATCCCATTGGGGCAGACTGGTACCTGAAGCCATTAAGGCCCGAGAGAACCAACCTATACATTCATATACATTCATATGCATGTCACCAAATGAACACCATTCGAATGTCATAGAAAAACCTTTATATAGATATGAAACTTGGCCGTTAGGGCCACCACATTAAAAGGGACATACTTTCCTTCATTCGTATTACAACGTATACAAAGCCTATAACAGATACATAACTACCTAATGTCGGGACAAGTCCCCGCTTTATACAACTATTACACAGTACCAAAACCAATATGTACACATGACTTAGAAAGCCCCGAATCAATCTGGAGCTCACCAACAGTCTGCAGATGATCCGTATCCTACTTTAGAGGTCTACTAGCTCCTATGCCTACAGCAAGTAAGGTAAGTCCCCCAAAGGACGTCAGTACGAAATAATGTACTGAGTATGTAAGGATATAAGTAACTACATAAAACATAAGAACTTCAATGGAATCAAATACAAGTGAATGAACAATATCGATAAACCACCATTCTGTATGTGTGGAACCATGTACATTTCCTTCATTACTTTCATTGCTTTTACGTTCATATCATTATCATTTATATAATGCTCGGGCCCCAACTGATCAGTGGGAAATCATAACATTGGGATCGCCTCTAGCTAGGCTTATGCCCCTTTGAGCTACCACCCATAAATCAATAAAGCAGGTTCATCTCTAGCTAGGCTTATGCCCATTTGAGCTGCCCCCTGTCAGGTTCGTCTCAAGCTAGGCTTTCGCTTTATTGAGATTCCCCCTAATCCAATAATCTAAGGATCGTCTCTAGCTAGGATTTCGCCCCTTTGAGATACCACCCGGACTCAAATAACCATATATGCATTACTTCTTTCCTTTAATTTTGTGAGATTGATACATTGGTGGTCATAACATTATTGGAACTTTGGAATAATAGTCAATGAATAAGAGACATGTGAATAACGATTTATAACAAACCTGAAATGAGACACTGTAGAACATTTTGGCATGGATACCAGTTTGTTAACAATGAGAACAATAGGAGCTACCAAAGAATATGGAAAGAGAAACCTTACATACCTTATCCTTCCAACGTATGACTATAACAGTTCGGCTTTTCCTTAAAGCGCTACTCTACAATAGGGATACATGAAGGAACTTACATTAGAAGTGTAACACCCCGTACCAACTACACCCTACATAATGACGTTGAACAATGGTTACGTAAGTGTCGAGAGTCAAAGTATGAATTTTGTAATGTTATTAATGAGACAATTGATATTGGGCCTAGTACATGGGATTAGACCTTTATAGGAGGTGTAACACCCGTATGTTGTTAAACCGCCATGACTACGTGTACATTTATGGAATTAGTAAAACATGGGAGATTTGATGAATTATACATGCATTTGTGGGCATGAATAAATCTTGTATCATTGGGCCCAAAACATAAAGCCCAAAATTAATAAGAAGACATGGCCCAATTAACCATTTGACCCATTCTTCCAATTTTGGTCCAATTGACCAAAGTAACATAGCATTAAATGCTAAGTAAAGATAAGGGAGACATGAGGGACTATATAAAGAGGAAAAATCAGAATTTTAAGGCATTTGAACTCTCATGCCTTTTCTAGATTTTTCCACATATTTCTTATTTGACTCTCAAGAACCTAAGGCATTTTCTTGGCCAAGATCACCCATTTTCAAGCCTTGGTAAGTGTTTATTATTGTGATTTAATATATATTATGCATGAGATATGGTGTATAATATGTTGGTTATGTTGGTGAAGTATTGAGAAGGTTACTATGTGTGAAGTGCATATGTTTGTTAAATCGGAGGATGATTTTGCCTTGTGAACTTGAACATGGGCTTGTGAGCTTGAAGAAAATGATCTTGATGGATTCAATATTGACATGTGAGATGTTATTATGGTCCTACTTTGTTTTATTCTTGTGCATAACATTTGGAGTTGATATTGAGAAATTGATTGTTGTTTTGGTGTCGAATTGGCCGTGAAATGTGGTTTTGGGTGTTGTTTTGTGTGGTGTGATGCCATGGATGATTGTTGATGTTTAATATGATCAAAAATATGTTCAAATATGTTTTATTGTGATCATGAACCATGCATGGCATTAAAAGACCCAAAAAAAGTCATTTCGGACCAAAACGGGCATCCGCCCCCGCAGACGAGGGCATCTGCGCGCGCAGATGCCAACGCAGAAGGCCCTGGAATTTTCCAGGAGCCATCTGCATGCGTATTTCACCACCTGCGTGCGCAGGTGGTAGCGCATGTCACCTCCAGATTTCAGTTTTGTGTGTTTTCGTCCCTAGTTGATCCCTGAAAGCCCCGATACCCTTTTTGGATGAAATTATGAACTTGTGATGTCGTTTTAATGCCTTTAAAGTGTCGTATGAAGGAATGTTGGACTTTATTAAATATGTATGGTTGTTCATATGTTGTTATGAGGCAAATTGAGAAGCGTAAATATGACGGAATGATAATGAGAAGGCATAAAGGGTAAGTGTGATGCGAAATGCTATTGTTGTATGAAATCTTGGTCAATGAGTGGAATGTTATGATATTGTTGGCATATTAATGCAGTGAGTTGTGTTGTGAAGGACGAAACGATGCTATAAAGCAGCCACGTAACTCATTGTGACACTTATGCGTTTGTAAAGTGAATAGTTGTTAACAAGAATTCTATTATGAACTTGTGATGTAGAGTAAGACGTAAGGAAGGAGCTGGATCATCGTAATCACATATAGGATTGTACTTTCACATTGAGGAAATAAGGTATGTAAGGTTACTCTTCTCTATCCTTATGCAGCACGTGGCATTCACATTTGTCATAGTACTCTTTCGATTCCGAAATGCTCTAAGATATTCTGTATTCGGTAGATGGTTAGTGTTACTCACATGGTCCTTACTCATTGGTAATTGGTGAATAATATGAATCATGTCCATACGTTGAATTGTGATCATTGACTAGTATGTGAAAAAGTTCTATAAGTTTCTAAGGTACCTCATTTCTAGTTGGTAAGCAGTGGCTACTCCCATGTGCCTTATTCATTGTTCACTATCCTAAGGTTCCACAAGTGTTACATTCCTAGGGAGGTCTATAGTATTCACATGTATCATATGCATTGATAATGTTCCGAAAGCCAATCGTGGTTATGTTCATGTGTCTTAATTAGTGCTCATTGTCCTAAGGTCCCAAAAGTGTTCTATTCCAAGGGGGTTCTATAGTAGTCCAACTAAGGTTGATATAATGTTATTCATATGTGTTTTACTCCTAGATGAATCATGACCCACTTAGTTCTTATTCATGGATGGAAGTTCTTAAGTTGTCATATGTTGTAAAGTTTAAGAGAATTATCCCAACAAGAGCAATGAGGTAAAGAGAGCTTGTTTAGTTGAATAGTATTGTTTCAATCATGTTATGGTCCAAGTTCCAATAGAATTATATACATGTCTCATATTCATTAGCAATGCTCCAAAAGTCCAATGAGGTATGTTCCAAGGTTTCAATAGTGGTTATACTCATGTATCTTGTTCATTGATCATTGTCCAATGGTTCCAACAGTGTTATGTTTCTATGAAGGCTATGTTTCCAATACTACTTATTCACATGTTTTTCACTCATTAATTATTGATCCAAAGCTTCAAATAAAGCTATGACTATCATTGCATTAATCTCTCATAAGCAAGAGTATCAATCTCTCTCAAGTGAATTAATCAATCTCCCACAAGCAAATGTACTAATCTCAAAGTAATGAAATAAAGGAAGCAATGTTAGGTAATGTTTACCCACAATAAAGTGGATGCCCACCAAGAGTGGATGACTACCCACAACAAAGTGGATGCCCACCAAGAGTGGATGACTACCCACAACAAAGTGGATGCCCACAAAGAGTGGATGACCACCCACAATAAAGTGGATGCCCACCCAAGGGTGGATGACTACCCACAATGAAGTGGATGCCCACCAAAAGGTGGATGATCATAATAACCCCCCAATAAGATGACGAATGTAAGGAAGGAAAATAATAAACGTAATGCACATGGTTTCCCCCATACAGAAAGAAAGTATATTCACATTGCTATTTCTTTTATATTGATTTCATGGTTGTTGTTATTATGTATGAATCCTTGGAGATAATCATAAAGAAAGAAAGGTACATAATTCCACATATAGAGTTTTTCTTATAATCATTTCCATTGAAGTTCTTATGTATTGATGCATTGATGTCATTGTCATTTTCTTAAGACCTTACATACTCAGTACATTCTTCGTACTGACCCCTCTTGGGGACTTACCTTACATGTGCAGGTGCAGGTATTAGTAGACCTCGTCAATAGGCTGCGGATCACAGACAGGTCCTTGGTAAGCTCCAATTGCTTCGGGGCTTCCAAAGTCACACGTGCATACTCGGTTTTGGTATTTTGTAAACATTGTATAGACATGGTCATGTATCTATTAGAGGCTTTGTAGACATATATGGGAAGATGAAAGTAAAAGATGTACACTCATTTTGACGTAATGGCCCTAACGGCCAAGTTTTCAAATATTACACCTATTGCCATGACTTGATATTGAATTACGTGAAATAAAATTATATGCATACGCGGACATACATATGAGAGTGCATGAGTAACGATTGGTCCTGTCGGGCCATAACAGCTTCGGGTGCCAATCACGCCTCGATGGGAGTTGGGGCGTGACAAGAAGTCAACTACATTACCAACCAATAGGATTACACACCAAGTTTATGCTTTACACTTCATCCTCAATACATCGTCACTACTTCACCACATCATCTAAACACCTTTCACCACAACACATTACAAATAATCCACCATTGATACAATTCAAAACATCTCCAGAATACCTCATTATAGTTATCCAATAGGTATCATAATTTGGTGATTGCATCCAACAAGGGTAGAGGGACCTTGGGGGGTCAAAGAGAAACAAAAACGAGCCAAACGGGGTCCTGAAAGGACCTGCGAAGCCACCTGCGCCTGCAGGTGGTGAGGTGCATCCGCAGGTGCCCTCTTTGACCTATCTAGGGCCACCTACGGTGCCACCTGCGCCCGTAGGTGCCTCACCTGCGAGGGCAGGTTCCCGTTTAGGCTACCAGGGGTCACTTTTGGGTCCTTTTTCACAATAAATGGTCCATGGCCATAAGTAAGCTTCTCTTTTAATATTTTAGGTCAACTTTAATGCTAATGAACAATCATGGTTTCAACATGCATATGAACATCACCAAAACTATATTCTCCTTTCACTACACCACAAGTTCCATGCACAATTTCATAACAACACTTCTACATGTCACACACAAGAAGGAAATAAGTTAGGGCCATAACCACATCCTAACATGTTAACAACCACACCCTAACATATTGATATTTCATCCATACCATTCACTTCCTTCATGTCATGACCCAAAATCCCATTCGGCCCGGACTGGCACCCGAAGCCAATATGGCCCGAGAGAACCAATCTTTGCTCATGAACATTCGTATGCGTAACCTCGTATGAATCTTATTATACCTCATGCGACTATGCGGAAGACATGAATCATGTAAATATATGCTATATAAATATACATTTAGGAAACTTGGCCTTTGGGGCCATCAAGTCAAACGGACATTCGTCTTTTACATATTCATCTTTTACATCCATATACCCACATATGTCTACAAAAGCCTCTAACAGATTTATCAACAAGACCAACTTACAGTCGGGACAAGTCCCCACTTTATATAATATATATAACATCAAAACAAATATACATCTATGACTCAGGGGGCTCCGAACCAACTGGAGCTCACCAAATATCTACAAATGATCCCCAGTCTATAGAGGAAGTCTACTAATGCCTGCACCTACAACATGTAAGGTAAGTCCCCCGAGGGGGTCAGTACGAAGAATGTACTGAGTATGCAAGGCTCATAAGAAATCATCATACATAATAACAACAATAATGGAATCAATATAAAAGAAATAGTGAGTGTGAATAAACTTTCTTTCTGTATGTGGGGAACCATGTATATTACGTTCTTTACTCCTCTTGTATTTACATACTTTCATCTTATTTGTTCTACCCATGCTAGCCTGTTCTGTCGCCCCTGGGATGAGATTAACCCATGCTAGGTACTTCGACCCCTGGGATGTTATGTGAACCCATGCTAGCCTTTCGTGTCACCCCTGGGATGTCATTAACCCATGCTAGGTGATGTGTGTAACACCCCATACCTTTATAACCCTACTTGACGATGATGAGCAATGCTTACTTAGGTGTCGAGAGCCATACATACGTATTTTGTAATGCTATGGATGAGATACTTGACTTTTGGCCTCGTAAATGTGATTAAACCTTCATAGTAGGTGTTTTATGATTTTAGTGGAACATTTGTGGGGTTTAAAACGAGGCTAAGAGGACCTCTAAACAAATTATATTAAGGTTAAGAAGTAAGTTAAAGAATAGGACTTGAAGTATCTAACCAAACCCGCGAAGAGAAGTCGAAAAATGGAATTTTTGAAAAATCTAAGTGTGGGGCGCGCCAGAGGGCGTGCCATGCAGATCTGGGCTAAAATTTTTAGTCCAGAGGCAGCTATTTGGCGCACCCAAGGGCGTGCCACGCTGGTTTTTCCACTTTTTCGAAAGTTGGAAATTTCTAAGTCTCAAGGGTATCCGGGGTAGTACCGAGCCGATTTTTTCCACGTTTCTTATACAACCATGGGTATATACATGAAATGATTCAAGTATTATATTGGTATGATAAAATTACTCGAGAACGAATTTGGCATCAAAATGACAATTTTACCCTTTTGGGTCAAAATAGGCCATACGTGGCTAGAATCACTTG
Organism: Capsicum rhomboideum; assembly: GCA_031232105.1. Lineage (NCBI taxonomy): Eukaryota > Viridiplantae > Streptophyta > Magnoliopsida > Solanales > Solanaceae > Capsicum > Capsicum rhomboideum. Next base: position 43,497,205 of record CP124708.1, on the reverse strand, counting down.
TTTTTGGGATTGAGGCCACGGATATGAATAGAGTGAGTGGGAATATTTATTGTAACATGTATGATATGATTGAAACATGAGAAATTATTGATTTTACTTGGTTAAGTGAATTGGGCCCAAAAATGACCCAAAAATGAAAAGAAAACATGGCCCAAAAATTGGTCAAAAGACCCATTCTTGCTTTGACATTCTAGAACACCCCAATTAATGTTAAAGAGTGGATAAGGATGGACTTTAGGGCCTATATAAATGGACCGAAAATCTGATTTTACTCTTCACAAGTCTCATGCCTTTTTGACAAATAAAAAAGATATTTTCTTCAAACCCTAAGAGTTCAAAGCCAACTTTTGGAACAAGATCATCACTTTTCAAGCTTGGGTAAGTGATTATTGTTATGGATTAATATATTATATGCATGAAATAGTATGTAAATCATGTTGGTTGAGCTTGGAAATGTTGGACATGGTATTTGGTGTTTTTGTATAAGATTTGTGATTCATGAGGTTCAAGCTTGAATTATGACTTGTGCCTTTGATGAAAGAGCATGGTATGGATAATATATGAACATGTATGGTGTTATTTTGTTATTAAACTTGTCATTTTTCTATAAGTGTAAATTGGGGGATTTGGGCCGATATGTGCTATGAGGTGTATTAAGGTAAGTTGATGGATTATTTGTGATGTGGTATGGATAAGAAAGTGTAAAGGAGAAGTGTTGTGGTGAAATGTATTGATTATCATGTATTGGTAAATGTGGGGAATATTATGAAATTTTTGGAATAATAATTTCATCATGGTTTTGTCAAGGGAAATGACATGTTTAAAGGCAAACATGTAACCCGTTGATGTTATATGCCTTTGTGAAGTAGTTGATGGTAAATGTAAATCCCGTTATGTATTTGTGTTGTAGAGTGACACATAAAGAAGGAGCGGGACTATTGTATGCACATCTAGGATTGTATATCCGTATTGAGAGTACAAGGTATGTAAGGTTACTCTGTCTGTATCTTTCTGCGGCAATTAGTATTCACATTGACATTACACTTGTTCCATCCCGAAACGTGCTAATGTATCCCATATCCGGTTATCCATGGTCATGGTCATATATTTCCTACTCATTGATCATTTGTGAATCTCATGTCTCATATTCCTGGTAATTGTTCCAAAAGCTCAATTAAGGCTATGTTCCAATGTTCCAATAGTGATTATACTTATGTCTCATGTTCAAGGAATATTGTCCAATGGTGTTATGGTTCTAATAATGTTATGATTGCCAAGTTATTCACATGTCTCTCACTCATTGGTTAATTATCCAAAGCTTAAAGTAAAGTTGTGGCTATCCTAGTGTCAATCTCAAAGTAATGAACAAAGTAATGCATATGTGGTCAATGATCAAGTAAGGGTGGCAGCTTTGGGGGCGAAATGCCTAGCCCAAGTCGATCCCAAAATAAGGGGGCAGTCCTAGAGGAATAATCCTAGCTCGGACCAATCCTGACAGGGGGCAGCTCTAGGGGTAATAACCTAGCTCGAGCCGAACCTGAAATGTTGTATGGGTGGCAGCTCTAGAAGTACTAATCTAGCTCGAGCCAATCCCGATATATACATTGATTCATAGGGTGGCAGCTCTAGGGGCATAAGCCTAGCTCGAGCCGATCCCAACATAACATGATGATATGTTTAAAACCCACTGTTCATTCGGGGCCCGGGTATCACAAGTCACAAGCAAAGACGAATAATCATGGAATTAAAGATACAAAGAAGGTAACGAAAACAATATACATGGTTTCCGAAGTACAGAATAGTGACTCATCTACATTGTGACTTATCTATATTGATTATGCATTTTAACTTGAGTTCCTTGACATATTTACATATCTTACAAGTTTCATATGGCCTTACATACTCAGTACATTCTTCGTACTGACCCCTCTTAGGGGAATTTACCTTACTTGCTGCAGGCGCAGGTACTATTAGGCCTCCACAGTAGGTTGTCAGCTGTTGCAGATCTTTGGTGAGCTCCAGTTAGTTCGTGGTTTCTCTGAGTCACTGTAGTACATATGTTTTGGTGTTGTACATGTTGTATAGAGCGGGGACTTGTCCCGACTTTTAGTTCATTTTGGTCAATGCATTTGCTAGAGGCTTTTGTAGATGGTTGTGGGTGTATAAATGTAAAAGGTATATGTCATTTTTGACTTGGTGGCCTCAACGGCCAAGTTTCGCATATGTGAATATATATATCATGTTCCATGATTCCATTGTCGATATCCAAAGTTATTATGTGATTATGGATTTCTTATGGCATGTAGATGATTGAATAGAGGCAAAGCTTGGTTCTCTTGGGCCTTGTCGGCTACGAGTGCCAATCCGTCCCGATAGGATTCGGGGCGTGACACTGTGACCCCTGGGATGTTATTATAACCCATGCTAGGCTTTTGTGTCGCCCCTGGGATGTACTGTGATAACCCATGCTAGGCTTTATATTGCCCCTGGGATGTATCGGGATCGACCCATGCTAGGCTTTTCTGTCGCCCCTGGGATACCACCCGTGTTATTGGGATTGACCCATGCTAGGTATTTTAACCCCTGGGATACCACCCATGATTACTTATTAATTATACATCACTTCTTTCTCTTTTTATTCTTACTTCCATTCTTAAGAGTGATTGAGACATTGAGGATCATGACATAATTGAAGCACGCTCATATACACATCTCAATTCACTCCTTTACTTCATGAGATTGACATCTTCACTTATGAGGAATAGATATATTAACTCTCATATCACCTCTCTTATTAGTCTTATGAGATTGGTACTTTTATTTGTGAAGGATTGGTATAAATATAATCATCACATTATTGTACTTTGGATCATGACATGATTGGAAAATGCTTTTCAAGGATAAATAAATTCTCTTATGTTATTACTCTCTTGAGATAGTTCCTTTTAGGAATTACAATGTTATGACATCTTCGGAACCTCAATCCATGAATAAGTTATAAATGAATCATAAGTCATCTAAGAATAAGACACATATGAATAACAATATACGTCACCCTGAATTACTATACTTCAAGGCCCCTCGGAATTGAAACAATCCCAATGTCAAGATGAACAATATGTTGCAGAAGAATACGGAAAGAGTAACCTTACATACCTTGTATTCGCAATACAATTCTACAATCTTAAGTGTGCATACAATAGTCCCTCTCCGTCCTTATGTTTCACTCTACAACACAAGTACATAACGTAACCAACATTAACCACCAATTACCTTACAACGGCATACAATAACAATAAGTCACATGTTTGGCTTTAACATGTCATTTCCCCCTTGATAATACCATTTATGAAATTATTGTACCAATAATCCCACAATATTCCATACATTGACAAATACATGATAACCAATAGCATATCACACCAAGTTCATACTTTTCACTCTCCATTATATCAACATCACAATTATGCTATCAATTTACTTCAATACACCTCACAACAACAAATCGGTCAAAATCCCATAATTTACACTTATAGAGAAATAACAAGTTTAGGACCATAATAACACCATACATGTTTTTATTTCATCCATACCATGCTCTTTCATCAAGACAACAAGTCATCTTTCAAGTTTAACTTTCATAGATGACACATCTTTTACAAAAATACAAAGTGTCATATCCAACACTTCCAAGCATAACCAACATGATTTACATACTCTCCCATGCATATAATATATTAATCCATAAGAATAATCACTTACCCTAGCTTGAAAAATGATGATCTTTCTACAAAGATGACTTAGGGTTTGAGAGCCCAAAAGGGTGTTCTTGAGAGTTCTAGAAAAAAAAAAGATAGAAAAGCATGTGTGTTTGTGGATTAAAAATCTGATTTTTTGAATCCTTTTGATATACCTCTAAAGTCATGCTTAGACACTCTTGGCATTTAATGCTAAGTGTGGATTATTCAATGGAAGAATGGGTCATTTGACCCATTCTTGGCCCATGCTTTCTTTCACATTTTGGGCCTTTTATGAGTCCAATTCACTTAACCCAATAAAATCAATAATTTCTCATGTTTAATTCATTTCATACGTTTTATGATAATATTCCCACTCACGTAATTCATACTCATAGCCTCAATTCCAAAAACAAGCAATTCTAGCCACGTATGGCCTATTTTGACCAAAAGGGTAAAATTGTCATTTTGATGCCAAATTCGTTGAAGAGTAATTTTATCATACCAATATAATACTTCACTCATTTCATGTATATTCTCATGGTTGTAGAAGAAACGTGGCAAAAATCATCTCGGTACGTCCCCAGGCACCGTTGGGACTTAAGAAAATTTCCAACTTTGAAAAGTGGCCGAAACCAGCCTGGCACTCCCTTGGGAGAACCATCTTGCTGCCTCTGGACTAAAAATTTTATCCCAAAGTGGCGTGGAACGCCCTCTGGCGCGCCCCCCCTTAATATTTTTTGAAAATTTCATTTTTCGACTTTTCTTCGCGGGTTTGGTTAGATACTTCAAGTCCTATTCTTTCACTTAATTCTTACCCTTAATATACTTTGTTTGGAGGTCCTATTAGACTCATTTTTAACCCCACAAATTCTCCGTGAAAATCGCAAAACACCTCCTACGCAAGTTTAATCACATGTATAAGGCCAAATTTCAATTTTCTCATCACTAACATTACAAATTACATACTCATGGCATATCGACACTTAAGTAACCATTGTTCAATGTCGTTACATTGGGTTGGGAGTATAAGGGGTGTTACACGTCAAGACCTCAAGTCTCATTTCAAGTTTAAGTCACATAGAAGGCAAATCCTTTAGCAAGAAGCAAAACTGGATTACTCAACACTTTTAAACATAACCAACATGATTTACACACCCTCTTATGTATATAATATATTAAATAGTAAGAGTAAACACTTACCCAAGCTTGTAAATAGATTATCTTTTCCAAAGGGTTGTTGCTTAGGGTTTGAGAGAGGAGTGGGTATTTTTGGAAAAATCTAGAATTTGGCAAGTGTATTGTGGTGATTAAAAATCTGATTTTTTGGCCTTATATAGTCCCTCATGGTAATCCTTAGACAAACATTTGGTCATTAATTGTGTTTACTTTGTCAAATCTAGAATGGGTCAATTTCCTTTGGGTCATGTCTTCTTAATTAATTGTTTGAGCCTCAATTGAGTCCAATAGCACAATTATTAATTTAGCCCAATAAATTTAGTGAATAATTCACCTTATCTAAGGTTTAAATAATTCCATAATTGTTAATGTAATCAAATAGGTTCGGAAATGTACGGGGTGTTATATCATCCTTGCCTATATCTTCATGTATTGACACCTAATTTCATTAAGCTTTTCTTTTATATATGGTTACTTCATTCCTTACATATTCAGTACATTTCTTCGTACTGATATCCCTCACGGGGGACCTGCATTCCATGTTGCAGGCATAAGTCCTCCGCTAGTATATCTCCCTTATTGAAGTACATGATACTCAGTGGTTGTGGGCTAGATCCATGTTGATTCAGGGTTGCTTTAGCATATATATTTTGATAGTGGTATAATCTTGGATCCTATTAGAGGCTTTGTAGACATTGTAAAGATGTCATATGTATTTATAGTTTTATTTTTCATTTGCACTGGTTTAGCTAGTTGGTTGATGTTATATGTATAAGTTTCTCATTCTGTCTGGTTAGTAGGAATTTCTTGCCTGCTAAGGGATTAGTCCAAGTTAGACCAAGAAGTAAGAGTTTGTAATTGAAGTCGGGGGGGCTGAATAGAGAAATTCTCTTTTTGACTTTGGCCAAACACTTTTTCTCGCTAGTCGAGCTTTCTACAAAATAAAAATCCTATTTGTATAGTGATTATTTTGCTCATCATGGGTCATTCGTATAGCATGTACTCATATGATGCTTGTCCACCTCACCAGGGCTTGGGGTGTGACAAAAGTGGTATCATAGTAATTCGTCCTTGGGAGTCTACAAAGTCGTGTCTAGTAGAGCCTTACTTATGAATGTGTTGTGTGCCACATTTATAATTAGGGGACTGCTTGGACATTCAGGAAATGTTATTTTCTTTCATAATCTAGATCGTGTGATAGAGTTAAGTTAAGAAGTCCATTCCCACTCGTACTCTGATCTATGTTATTAATATTATGCCTATTATAGCTAAGGCCAATGGTGGCTAGCCAGCTCCACTATTGCCTAAGAGGCAACCTACAAAGAAGGGTCTCAAGTTATCAAAATATAGATTAGGGTGAGTCGATTTAGTTTGACCCTCGTGGCCCACAATAGAAAGCATTGTAAATATTTTTGTTTTACTTGAACATAAGGCTGCATTTGCACCATTTATATCGTCTTGGTTCATTTGATCGAGATATAATAGGGTTATTAATATTCTTAAATAATAAATGGTTACCTAGTCATAAAAATGGGCTGCAACATTTCCTAGTACAACTTCTTAAGAGTATGTGAATGGTTCTTGGGTCTGAGATTTCCTCCACATGACTCCTTCAGTGGATATAGGATTTAATCCTACGATGTACATTCAGTACATTGTCAGTAAATATATAGGGTTTTAGGGTTATGCATGTACTGGAAATAGAAGCCATTGAACCAGTTTCATATTAGTTGAAAGCGGTGTCACGCCCCGAATCCCAACGAGGCATGATTGGCACTCATAACCGATAAGGCCCGAGAGAACCAAGCTTTGCTTCTATTCGTTCATATGCATGTCACAAGAAACACCATTACCAAGTAAGGACTTTAAAATGCTAATAACGGAACTCATGGAACATGTGATATATATATATATATATATATACATATGTGAAACTTGGCCGTTGAGGCCATCAAGTCAAGACATCATGTGTCACCTTACATCCATACACCCACATACGTCTACAAAAGCCTCTAACAAATGCATTTACCAAAACCAACTAAAAGTCGGGACAAGTCCCCGCTTTATACACTATATACAATACCAAAACATATGAACAACTGTGACTCGGAGAAGCCCCGAACTAACTGGAGCTCACTAATGATCCGCACAAAACTGGCAACTTACTGGGGAGGCCTACTAGTACCTGCGCCAGCAGCAAGCAAGGAAAATCCCCCAAGAGGGTTCAGTAAGAAGAAAGTACTGAGTATGTAAGGCTCAAATGAAACTGTATAATACATAAATATTTCAATGAACTCAAATGAAAATGAATAATCAATATGAATACATCAACCTTCTGCACTTTGGGAACCATGTGTATTGCTTTCTTTACTTTCTTTGCTTCTTTACCTCAATGCTTATGCTTATTCATCTTTGACTGTGCTATACTGTACCCGGGCCCCAACTGATCAGTGGGTCTTTACATAACGTAACGTTATGTTGGGATCGGCTCGAGCTAGGCTTATGCCTCTAGAGCTGCCACCCTGGGTTCGACTCGAGCTAGGCTTATGCCTCTAAAGCTGCCACCCATAAATTAATATAGCAGGTTCGGCTCGAGCTAGGTTCTTACCTCCAGAGCTGCCCCCTATCAGGTTCGGTCCGAGCTAGGCTTATTCCTCTAGGACTGCACCCTGATCCAAAAATCTCGGGATTGGCTTGAGCTAGGCATTTTGCCCCCAAAGCTGCCACCCATACTTGATCATTAACCACATATGCATTACTTTGTTCTTTACTTTGAGATTGATATCTTTACTTGTGGGAGGTTGGTACATTCACTTGTACATTACTTCTTTCATTGCTTTTGAGAGATTGATACTTTGCTTATGAGAGACTGATACAATGATAATCACAACTGTATTTGAAGCTTTGGATCAATAACCAATGAGTGAGAGATATGTGAATAAACATTATTGGAAACATAGCCTTATTAGAAACATAACACCATTGGAACCATTAGACAATAATAAATGAACAAGATACATGAGTATAACCACCATTGGAACTTTGGAACACAACTTTATTGGACTTTTGGAATACTATCAATGAATATGAGACATGTGGTTCACAACTGCTCAATGAATAGGATACATATGAGTAACACTAGTCAACTACCGTATACGGAATACCTTAGAGCATTTCGGAATCAAATGAGTACTATGACAAGGTGAACACCATATGCTGCAGAAGGATATAAAAGAGTAACCTTACATACCTTTACTTCCACGTATAAGTACACAAGTCTATATATGAACACAACAGTCCAGCTTTTTCCTTATGTTTCACTCTACAACACAAGTGCATAACGGAACCAACATTAACCACCAACTTTTTTACAATGGCATATAACGACAAGAAGTTACATGTTTGGCTTTAACATGCCATTTCCCCTTTGATAAAACCATTGATGAAATTATTATTCCAAAAATCCTCCAATATTCCATACATTTACAAATACATGATAATCAATACATTTCATCACAACACTTCTCCTTTACACTTTCTTATCCACACCACATCACAAATAATCCATCAAATTACCTTAATACACCTCATAGCACATATCGGCCAAAATCCCACAATTTACACTTTTAGAAAAATAACAAGTTTAATGACAAAATCACACCATACATGTTCATATTTTATCCATACCATTCTCTTCCATCAAAGTCACAAGTCATAATTCAAGCTTGAATCTCATGGATCACAAATCTTATATAAAAACACAAAGTACCATGTCCACCATTTCCAAGCATAACCAACATGATATACATAATCTCACATGCATATAATATATTAAACCATAATAATAAACACTTATCCAAGCTTGAAAAGCGATGATATTCTCCAAAAGTCGACTTAGGGTTTTGAGAGCTGAAGGGGTTCTCTTGAAATTTTCTAGAAAAACATAAAAATACATGTGTGTTTGTAATGGATAAAAAATCAGATTTTTACCCCTTTATATAGGCCCTCAAATCCATCCTTATCCACTCTATGGCATTAAATTTTATATCTAGAAGGTCAAATGGAAGAATGGGTCATTTGACCCATTTGGGCCATGTATTTCTTCCACTTTTGGGCCTTAAATTGGGTCCAATAATACCTTTCAACTTAACCCACCAATCTCCATGCATAATCCATCATATATTTCGTGTTTAATTAATTCCATAATGTCACGAAAATATTCTCTTGCGAGATTCTCATTCGTAGTCTCAATCGCAAAAATAGAAATTCTAGTCGTCCATGGCTTCATTGAACATTTATTATACCTACTTGTGTTTCATGATTTGATCATGTAGGGGTATGTAGAAGTGTATTAAGGTATTTGAAGCTTTAACAACACTCAAAGAACTCCAAGGAACCAAAAGAAACCATATAAGAATCGACGTAGAATTGCGTTGAGAAACGAGCCCGAAAGGGCACATTTTTTGTGCCTTACGCCACTGCTGCAAAGCAAGGCAGTGGCGCAAGAAATGAACCCCCTCTGAATCAGGTGGCTTGCGCCACACCCCCTGAAACAGGGAGTGGCGCAAGTTTCAACACCTTGCTGAATTTTTCGGCCATTTTTCCAACACTTGCATATCATCCAATGCCCCATCCAAACACTACAAAATACGTACTTAGCGATCTTAATCATCAAGTAAACATGACTCCAAGTCACCAAATTAGGTTGGAATGTGTACGGGGTATTACACAAATGCTCCACGAGATCACAAAACACCTCCTACGAAAGTCTAATCGTACATATTAGGTCCGATATCAAATGTTTCACCAATGACACTATAAAACACATACTCATGGAATCTCGACACCTAGGTAGATATGACCCCAAGGTATCAAGTGAGGTTAGAAAAGTACGGGGTGTTACATTCTCCCCCCCTTAGAAACATTCGTCCTTGAATGTTAGTAACATCGTCTCATGTACATCCCATGCATCTCTATATTCACATATATATACATATACACATACTACTTCCCGATACTTTCTTGTTATTGCTCCAATTCCGTACTTTGAATTTTCTCTTCCGTTTGAAACCATTACGGGTACTCCGACTTTATCATTTCTTTGGCTCTCCACGTGCTTTCTTCTATTTGTCAATTCCTATACCGTACCTTTCCTAATCTTTTCACTTACCCCTCTAGCATAGCAATATATATCTCTTAATAAGTAAGATTCTCCATAATTTGCACATTTTCAATAAAAGCAATGGATCTTGGCATATGACTTGTATTAACTTGTAGCTACTATTGTTCCACCTTAATCTTCTCTCTAGCCTAGTGAAAAAAATCTAACCCCCAAGCAAGGTAGTTCCACTTGCTTTAAACTTTCGTCCATATAAAACTTTGTAAGGTACCATTTTTGGATACTTGAATAATAGATACTATTGTAAGCACATCCAATAAGGGGTAGATGATCATCCCAACTACCTTTGTAATACAATGTGTAAGCTAGTTACCTATTTCAAGTGTATGGATGATACGTTCTACTTGTCCACCTGTTTAAGGATGAAAAACTGTACCCAAATTCACTTCTATACCCAACCTTTCTGTATTTTTTTTTGACTGTTACCTCATCCAGTTGCCGATAATTAATACGCATTCTCAATGTGCCATTCCTCTTTTGTGTGCAACAACACTGGTGCACCCTACAGGGACATACTAAGTCTTACCAACTGACATGTATATACTTTTGACATAGCTTTCCTTACGTCAGGTTAGGAAATAAATTTATCTTTCCGTTCAAGGACGGTCTAATATACTTTCGTAGCTTGGCAATCTTCGTGACATACAAGAAGTCAACCACTTCATACCTATTACAACATTAAAAATCCTTCATTTCCATCTCCATAAGATCAACCATCATAACATGATCAAAAACATCTATAATACCATTACGATGTGCCCTTTCAACTATAATAAATTCACCGACAGATGGAAATACTTCAATTAACTTAGCTAATAACCCCGATGTCCCATCATATTCACGGTAGTCGATAAAGTGACATACGATATATTAGAGCTCGTATTAATCAGTACATATCTACCTGCTTACCTTTGCCTCTACCACCTCTTGTGCTTGGCATTTTACTATACCAAAGAAAAACAATTCCCATGGTCAGATATATTTCAACTTACAACACTGGCTCTATTGCATGATCTAGAAGTGAAGAACAAAAATTACATCCTAAATATCCCGTAGCCTCCTACTTATAAATGTGGTGCAAAACACATCAATAAGTAAGACTCTACTCAGACACGGCTTTGTAGACACCTTTAGAACGACCTGCTCTGATACCACTTTTGTCACGCCCCGAATCCCAACGAGGCGTGATTGGCACTCGTAACCGATAAGGCCCGAGAGAACCAAGCTTTGCTTCTATTCGTTCATATGCATGTCACAAGAAACACCATTACCAAGTAAGGACTTTAAAATGCTAATAACGGAACTCATGGAACATGTGATATATATATATATATATACATATGTGAAACTTGGCCGTTGAGGCCATCAAGTCAAGACATCATGTGTCACCTTACATCCATACACCCACACACGTCTACAAAAGCCTCTAACAAATGCATTTACCAAAACCAACTGAAAGTCGGGACAAGTCCCCGCTTTATACACTATGTACAATACCAAAACATGTGAACAACTGTGACTCGGAGAAGCCCCGAACTAACTGGAGCTCACCAATGATCCGCACAAAATTGGCAACTTACTGGGGAGGCCTACTAGTACCTGCGCCTGCAGCAAGTAAGGTAAATCCCCCAAGAGGGGTCAGTACGAAGAAAGTACTGAGTATGTAAGGCTCAAATGAAACTGTATAATACATAAATATTTCAATGAACTCAAATGAAAATGAATAATCGATATGAATACGTCAACGTTCTGCACTTTGGGAACCATGTGTATTGCTTTCTTTACTTTCTTTGCTTCTTTACCTCAATGCTTATGCTTATTCATCTTTGACTGTACTATACTGTACCCGGGCCCCAACTGATCAGTGGGTCTTTACATAACGTAATGTTATGTTAGGATCGGCTCGAGCTAGGCTTATGCCTCTAGAGCTGCCACCCTGGGTTCGACTCGAGCTAGGTTTATGCCACTAGAGCTGCCACCCATAAATCAATATAGCAGGTTCGGCTCGAGCTAGGTTCTTACCTCTAGAGCTGCCCCCTGTCAGGTTCGGTCCGAGCTAGGCTTATGCCTCTAGGACTGCCCCCTGATCCAAAAATCTTGGGATCGACTTGAGTTAGGCATTTCGCCCCCAAAGTTGTCACCCATACTTGATCATTAACCACATATGCATTACTTTGTTCTTTACTTTGAGATTGATATCTTTACTTGTGAGAGATTGGTACATTCACTTGTACATTACTTCTTTCATTACTTTTTAGAGATTGATACTTTGCTTATGAGAGACTGATACAATGATAATCACAACTGTATTTGAAGCTTTGGATCAATAATCAATGAGTGAGAGATATGTGAATAAACATTATTGGAAACATAGCCTTATTAGAAACATAACACCATTGGAACCATTAGACAATAATAAATGAACAAGATACATGAGTATAACCACCATTGGAACTTTGGAACACAACCTTATTGGACTTTTGGAATACTATCAATGAATATGAGACATGTGGTTTACAACTGCTCAATGAATAGGATACATATGAGTAACACTAGTCAACTACTGGATACAGAATACCTTAGAGCATTTCGGAATCAAATGAGTACTATGACAAGGTGAACACCATATGCTGCAGAAGGATATAAAAGAGTAACCTTACATACCTTTACTTCCACGTATAAGTACACAAGTCTATATATGAACACAACAGTCCAGCTTCTTCCTTATGTTTCAATCTACAACACAAGTGCATAACGGAACCAACATTAACCACCAACTACTTTACAATGGCATATAACGACAATAAGTTACATGTTTGGCTTTAACATGCCATTTCCCCTTTGATAAAACCATTGATGAAATTATTATTCCAAAAATCCTCCAATATTCCATACATTGACAAATACATGATAATCAATACATTTCACCACAATACTTCTCCTTTACACTTTTTTATCCATACCACATCACAAATAATCCATCAAATTACCTTAATACACCTCATAGCACATATCGGCCAAAATCCCACAATTTACACTTTTAGAAAAATAACAAGTTTAATAACAAAATCACACCATACATGTTCATATTTTATCCATACCATGCTCTTCCATCAAAGTCACAAGTCATAATTCAAGTTTGAATCTCACGGATCACAAATCTTATATAAAAACACAAAGTACCATGTCCACCATTTTCAAGCATAACCAACATGATATACATAATCTCCCATGCATATAATATGTTAAACCATAATAATAAACACTTACCCAAGCTTGAAAAGTGATGATCTTCTCCAAAAGTTGACTTAGGATTTTGAGAACTGAAGGGGTTTTCTTGAAATTTTCTAGAAAAATCTAAAAATACATGTGTGTTTGTAATGGATAAAAAATCATATTTTTACCCCTTTATATAGTCCTCAAATCCATCCTTATCCACTCTATGGCATTAAATGTTATATCTAGAAGGTCAAATGGAAGAATGGGTCATTTGAACCATTTGGGCCATGTATTTCTTCCACTTTTGGGCCTTAAATTGGGTCCAATAATACCTTTCAACTTAGACCACCAATCTCCATGCATAATCCATCATATATTTCGTGTTTAATTAATTCCATAATGTCACGACAATATTCTCTTACGAGATTCTCATTCGTAGTCTCAATCGCAAAAATAGAAATTCTAGTCGTCCATGGCTTCATTGAACATTTACTATACCTACTTGTGTTTCATGATTTGATCATGTAGGGGTATGTAGAAGTGTATTAAGGTATTTGAAGCTTTAACAACACTCAAAGAACTCCAAGGAACCAAAATAAACCATATAAGAATCGACGTAGAATTGCGTTGAGAAACGAGCCCGGAAGGGCACATTTTTTGTACCTTGCGCCACTGCTGCAAAGCAAGGCAGTGGCGCAAGAAATGAACCCCCTCTGAATCAGGTGGCTTGCGCCACACCCCCTGAAACAGGGAGTGGCGCAAGTTTCAATACCTTGCTAAATTTTTCGGCCATTTTTCCAACACTTGCATATCATCCAATGCCCCATCCAAACACTACAAAATACGTACTTAGCGATCTTAATCATCAAGTAAACATGACTCCAAGTCACCAAATTAGGTTGGAATGTGTACGGGGTATTACACAAATGCTCCATGAGATCACAAAACACCTCCTACGAAAGTCTAATCGTACATATTAGGTCCGATATCAAATGTTTCACCAATGACACTATAAAACACATACTCATGGAATCTCGACACCTAGGTAGATATGACCCCAAGGTATCAAGTGAGGTTAGAAAAGTACGGGGTGTTACATTCTCCCCTCCTTATAAACATTCGTCCTTGAATGTTAGTAACATCGTCTCATGTACATCCCATGCATCTCTATATTCACATATATATACATATACACATACTACTTCCCGATACTTTCTTGTTATTGCTCCAATTCCGTACTTTGAATTTTCTCTTCCGTTTGAAACCATTACGGGTACTCCGACTTTATCATTTCTTTGGCTCTCCACGTGCTTTCTTCTATTTGTCAATTCCTATACCGTACCTTTCCTAATCTTTTCACTTACCCCTCTAGCATAGCAATATATATCTCTTAATAAGTAAGATTCTCCATAATTTGCATATTTTCAATAAAAGCAATGGATCTTGGCATATGACTTGTATTAACTTGTAGCTACTATTGTTCCACCTTAATCTTCTCTCTAGCCTAGTGAAAAAAATCTAACCCCCAAGCAAGGTAGTTCCACTTGCTTTAAACTTTCGTCCATATAAAACTTTGTAAGGTACCATTTTTGGATACTTGAATAATAGATACTATTGTAAGCACATCCAATAAGGGGTAGATGATCATCCCAACTACCTTTGTAATACAATGTGTAAGCTAGTAACGTATTTCAAGTGTATGGATGGTACGTTCTACTTGTCCACCTGTTTAAGGATGAAAAACTGTACCCAAATTCACTTCTATACCCAACCTTTCTGTATTTTTTTTTGACTGTTACCTCATCCAGTTGCCGATAATTAATACGCATTCTCAATGTGCCATTTCTCTTTTGTGTGCAACAACACTGGTGCACCCTACAGGGACATACTAAGTCTTACCAACTGACATGTATATACTTTTGACATAGCTTTCCTTACGTCAGGTTAGGAAATAAATTTATCTTTCCGTTCAAGGACGGTCTAATATACTTTCGTAGCTTGGCAATCTTCGTGACATACAAGAGTATATGTATAATTGATTCCTACTGTGATCTATGCTTTGGCTATAGAGGATTAGTATATGACTACAACTTAAGGTTGAAAAGGAATATTGACTGGTAAGACCTACGTTGTGATCAGCTAGGTTGTTTATAGTGGGATTAGAATACATGAAGCTAGTAGTTTTGGTTAAAAAGGGTATTTGTTAGACACAAAGTAGGTAAGAGTGACACATAAATGACTCAATATCAATGCAAGTTTTGATACCTAGTCTTATTAAATACAAGAACATAGAGGGTGATCAAAAGATATATATTTGACCTAGCATAACAGCTAAGGATGCATCTGTATTGTCCCTATTAAAAGAAGAGATAATTTATTTTGCATATGTATAGAGTTTCGATGGCTTATTAAAATCGCCATAATGTATAAAGTAACATTTGTTCACTTAACTCCCTGATGTTTCAATTCACGTGATCATATCTTATCTAAACTTCAAGCTAAAGGTGTTGGATTGTCATCACTTGTTAAGCCATAAGTTGTTAACCCTCACTTGTTATGGAAAAATCAGTTAGCATGGACAGACCTATCTAGTTAAGCCCAAAGTGGCTAACCCTCAGATGTTTTAAAATCATGATATAAGTTCACATGTACTTGATATTATGTGTGACTTTCTATAGATAAGAGTCATATTCTATAATGCCTTTAAATTTCACTAGTAATTTGCTCATTTGAACTTTCATAAGGTACCAAACATCTATTGTAATGATGTCCTAGGAAAGTAACAAAGATAAGGTTGACCTTGACCTCTTACACCTACAAATGAATTGTTAAGGTTTTCTTTTCTATCATGCCCCTAGTGTTTAAATTGACTAGAAAGGAAACACCTATAAGGAGAATTCTCAGGAGGTTAAAAAGATAATATGGGGAAACCAATTACATATATTTTGAGGTGAGTAAAGAAGATGAGCAGAACTATCCTATCCGTGATTTAGCACTAGCGGTAGTATGCTTGCAATTAATAAGGCAGAGTGATTCCATAAGATATCTCTAGTTTCCAATGGATCCGATCTGTTATATAATTTATACATGCTACATGTTCTATAGCTCATCTCTCTACTAGAAAATGGGCCTACGACAACGGTATGAAAATCATTGTTGTAGGCCCTAAAATCGTTGCAATCATACTATGGCAACGGGGGTTATGCCCGTCGCACCAGCTTGCGTTACCATAGATCTATGGCAATGGGTCATGTAACAGTTCTCAAAACCATTGCTGAAAGTACATTTATTGCAATGGTTATTCATTCATCATTAATGACTATTACCTCTATCAATTGGAACGGTTAAAACTGTTATAATTGATATTTCGCAACAGTTATCTTATCTATGTCGCAGCGAATTTTTGACTCAATTGGGAAAGCTTTTATTGTTATTGCAACGGGTTTTATACAGTGATCAAACATGCTACAACAATGATTATGTTTTATCTATTATAACAGTTCTCATATGTTCCAACAATTGATAGCATGTGCTTTAGAAAATGCTACTGCAATGGTTCTGTTTTACCTATTGAAACAGTTCATATGTTCTAATAGCCTAGGCTGTAAAGATAAATATTTTACATTACAAAATTATATATATCACGAAAGATGATAATTACAAAACGAAACTGAATGATCATAATTCAAAATATTCCAATCATAATATCATCCACCATAGACGTAAAATATACAAAATCTACCAATCATTATTGCATCCACCATAGGTGTAAAATATACAAAAAATTAATCGCAATATGATCCGTCGGCAAAATATACAACAAGTGGCACATGTTTCAACTGTATAGTGAACAAAATAAATATTCATAATATCAACAAAAGAGCTGGTCATACAACAGTTTCAACCACTTTCAACCAAATCTCAAATGTTGTCCTCATCAATGCTTTCATCATCCCCTTGATTGTTTTCTCCACCTACAAAGGTCGATAAATAAAAGTTGTGAACCAATTTTAATCATGTATCTTCTAGAACTCCAATTTTAGACAAATTAAAGATAGACATCACGACCCGAATCCCATTCGGGCCGGACTGGCACCCGGAGCCGTTGAGGCCTGAGAGAACCAATTTTTGCTCATGTACACTCATATGCATGCTACTCAATACACAGCACCACCTCAAATGAATATAAAGTATCAAGAGAGGAATTCATGAAACACATATAATAACTATGAAACTTGGCCGTTGAGGCCATTATGACAAAACATATGTCCCTTACATATCCTTCACATGTCCCACAACATCTACAAAGCCTCTACGGATGCATAACCAAAATCAATCTTAGAGTCGGAACAAACCCCCGCTCTATACATGCATACACTATCAAAACAAATGTACCAAAACAAATATACATTTGTGACTCAGAAAGCTCCGAAGCAACTGAAGCTCACCAATGCTCTGCAAGCGACCTGGAACCTACTGTGGAGGTCTACTATCACCTGCGCCTGCAGCAAGTAAGGTAAATTCCCCTAGATGGGTCAGTACGAAGAATCTACTGAGCTTATAAGGCTATGAGGAAACTGTATGAACCATAAGGTCTTCAATAGAGTCAAATACAGGTGAATAATCAATGTAAACAAACCATTACTATATATGCATTTGAAAACATGTATCTTGCGTTCATTACGTTCATTGCATTCATTGCATTCATTACGTTCTTTGCCTTTGTCTTCATTAACCATTGTCATGTGATACCCGGGCCCCAAATGATCAGTGGGTTATAACATATCATTGGGATCGTTCCAGCCAGGCTTACGCCCCTTAGAGTGTCACCCATAAATGATATATCAATAGGATCGTTCCAGTCAGGCTTATGCCCCTTAGAGTGCGATCCATAAATATTGGGAGCATTCCAGCAGGATTTATGTCCCTTAGAGTGCACTCCCCAATTGAACAACTATGCATTACTTCATTTCTTTACTTTTGAGAAATTCCATTACTTTTGAGAGATTCCTTTACTTTTGAGTGAATGATACATTGGTTATTGTTGAAGCTTTGGAACAACATTATTGGAACATGTGGAACAACATTATTGGAACATTTGGGACAATGTATACATTTATGTAACACATTAATAACAATTGATCAATAGATAAGGAACATGTGAGTAACAAGATGACTACTTAAATTGGACTACCTTTGGACATTTTCGAAATAGGCCAAGTACAATGCTAAAGTAATCAATAAGAGCTGCAGAAGGATACGGACAGAGTAACCTTACATACCTCGTCTCTTCAATATGAATATACAATCCTATATGTGTACACAATATTCCAGCTTCTTCCTTCTGTTTCCCTCTACAACACAAATACATATCGGAGCTTATATTAACAACTAGTTACCATACAAGTGTACAAGACGACAATGAGCTATATGACGACCGTATAACGTCATTTCACCCTTTAAAATACCATCTACGGCATTGGCATATCAACAATACCACAACATGCCCAACATTGACCAAAACATCATAAACCAATAGCATGTCACACCAAGTTTATACTTTCCACTTCTCCATCAACACAACATCGCAATTACTCCATCAAGTCACCATAATGTGCTTCATAACAACATATCGACAATAATCCCACAACTTACACTTTTGAAAAAATAACAAGTTAAAGAACAAAATCACACCAAGTTTCTCTTTTACGTTTCTTCCAATACCACCATGTCACAATTATTCCATTAATTCACTCCAACACACGTTATAACAACACATCGTCAACAATTCCATAATTTACACTTATAGAAAAATAAAAAAATAAGTTAAGGACCATAGCCACACCATACATGTTGATATGTCATCCATATCATTCATTTTTACCAAAACCTTAAGTCTCCTTTCAAGGCTAAAAGACATAGATGGCACATCTTTCACAAAAAGCAAAAGTGCACTACTCACACTTTTAGACATAACCCTCATGATCCACATATTCTCCCATGCATATAATATATTAATCCATGAGAATAAACACTTACCAAATCTTGAGAGATGATTATCTTGCTCCAAGAGAAAGCTTAGGGTTTGAAGAGCCAAAGAAATGTTCTTGAAAATTCTAGAAATGTTATGTGTGTTTATGGGAATAAAAAACTGATTTTTATTGCTATTTATAGGTCCCTCAAGTCACTCTTATCCAAGTCTTGGCATTAAATACAATTGGTACTTGGTCAATGAAGGAAGAATGGGTCATTTGCCCTTGGGCCTTTGCATTTTGTCTTCATTTTGGGCCTCAAATTGGGCCCAATTACACATATCCATTTAACCCATCAAATTTAATGTTTAATCCATCATATATCTCATGTTTAAATAATTCCATGATATCATGACAATATTCACTTACGCAATTCACATTCGTAGCCTCAATCGCACAAATAAAAATTCTAGTCGCTCATGGCTTCCTTGAACATTTTTGATAATTACTTGTTTTTCATGGTTTGACTATGTAGGAGTATATTGAGGTATTTGAAGCTTTAACAAGGATGAAATAATACCAAAGAACCAAAAGAAACCATGGAAGAATTGATGTTGCAATACATCGCAAAACGAGCGCGGAGGGGCCATATTATTTGTGCCTTGCGCCACTGCTGAATCAGGTGGCTTGCGCCACACCCCTGAAACAGGGAGTGGCGCAAGTCTGGACACTTTTCTGAATTTTTTTCTAGTCCGTCTCATACTAGCATATCATCCAATGCCCCATCAAAACACTACAAAATACGTACTTAGTGACCTTAATCATCAAGTAAACATGACTCCAAGGTACTAAATGAGGTTGGAAATGTACGGGGTATTACAGAAAGGACAAAGGTAATAAGTTTCCTTCCAAGTTTACAATGAAGTCATTACTTCTTGATTACAACTGTAAAAATGGCAATAGGACTATGAAAGTGTGTTTTTGCTCGTTGTGCCTAATATGCGCTTGACCTTCTATCCCCATGACTTGTGAACTAAACTAAGAAAATGCACAAACCAGAGTTGCTTGAAAGCTGTAATAGGGGGGAAAAAATCCTGCACCCTGACCTAAAATATTTTAAAGTTCCAACATCATGAGATATAGAATATGTTTTTATAGTCTAAAATTATGCAAATGGAAAACTAAATTTACCAGTCTTGTATTAGCGATGTGGAAGTTTTTTAGCAGGAAAAAACTCTTCACTTTTTATTCTCCAACTAAGAAAATGATTTTTTCTATCAGTAGAAGTCTGAATACAAATAGCAAGCATTCAGTTTACTAAATATAGATAACAAAGTAAACCTAGATATGTCTGGTACCTTGAATTTATCTTTTTTTTGTGATTGAACTTGATAAAAAAGTTCTGTTATTGTAACGGAGTAGAGGTGAGCAGAGTGCCTTAACAAAATATCGATATAAAGCATTGGAGTGTTGAGCCTTTAAATTGTTTCTATATCAGCTAGTCCCGTTCACATGGTTTGTTGGATGTTTGCATCCGAACAGGCTATTCAAGGAAGAATTAATCTAGAATGATTATAAAGTCAAAATATTCTCCTTATTTACGTTGATAATATTTTAATTATTTTTAGTAGTAACATCAGATTGTCTAATACATGTTCTTTGTTTTCTTTCCATCTTTTCATTTGGTAATTATTATGTAACTCACCTAATCCCAACAAGTTTCCTCATACTAATGAGATTAAACTTTGGACTATATTTTCAATGAGTCTAACGTAGCAAAACCAGTAAGATTGTCTTTAAGAACAACATTTTGTGCTACCTTTGTCAAAAAAATGAACAACATTTTGTGTCTTTCTATTCAGCTAACAATAGGAACATCCTGCATCTACAAGTTCATTATAACAAAGAGGGACAAACTCATAGCTAATTGAATTAAATCGGGAAACGAAAACACAGTAATGAATGATTACAGTAACAATCATAGACAAATCACCTTACTATAGGCTGGATTAGCTGACATAGTTGAACATAGATAGTAGTACAAAGTTATAGAAAGGCAAGCAAATCATAGTAACAAAAACATGTTAATTCTCTGTTGCTCGACTAATGGTTATTACTCAAAAAGTCACATTTTTTCACTTTACGGGATAATAATTATTAGTAGAGTGACCACAGAACCACAGAGAAATCTAACTCTAACAAAAACAGAGGAAGCAGTAAGATTAAGTGCCCCTCCAAATTGGGGATAATTGCATTTTCTCTGCATAATATTGCAGATGGATATGAAAGTAAAGAATCAAGAATACAAAGATATCTGGCATGTCCATCAATATCCAGCTTTTTGATACCCCTATTTTCATCTCTTTTTTTCTTTAAATTAGTGCCTAAATTCACAACTCAAATTTGCCGTATGCCACTTATCCTTCCCACACCACCACAAACAGTACATGAAATATGAATAGAAAACAAATACCTCAACATAAACTACAACATAAGGAAAATCAAACAAAAAACATAGCCGATAATTGCTAAAATCAGTACACAGAGAACAACGACTAACAAATCAACTAGTTACCTTAGTAGAATCAGAGAATATGGTTGGTCGAGGTCGTCATGCCAGCTTACTGACCAAGGGTAAGTTAGTGATTTTGGGTTCTTTTTTTTCTCAATTCAATAAAACCTTATGCTCTAGATGAAAACGTCACTGCCCAGTGAACAAGAGAAATCCAATCAACTAATGCAACACAAAAACAAAATAGTAACTGAAGAGAACTCACATAGATGATGAAATCACAAAAGGAAATCACTATAGAAAGTGTGAGATAATTATGTTCTACATAATCTATCCAACTATAATCCTCACAGCAACTTATGTTCTACTGCTTCAGTTCCAAATTCTCCTCCTACCATATTTCATTCCAAGAAAACAACAAATTTGTGACAAAGAAAAGGAAATAAGACTAAAAAGCTTCCTTTGGAATAAAAAAATTAGGTCATTTATGTTTGCACATAATTTAAATGTCTTCATGCTTGGTTTGCATTTAATACAATATACTAGCTTAACATACGTGCTTTGCACATGTGTCTCAAACAAAATCAAAAAACTATTTCAGAAATTTATGGTGAACAGGTAAAATCAAAAGATTTTCCAGAAATACCATCAAAGACTCTATCCAAGGGATTAACTGAAGAATTCTTAAAACCATTTATAAAGATAAAGAAAAAATAGAACCAGCCCTACATAAACTTATCATAACCAGTCTAAGCAAGATGGAACATGGTCAACAATAAGTAACAACAATCAAACAGATCAGCGTAGAAAAGTGTAATCGAGATGCAAATAGTCTTGAAGCTCTTCAGGGTTCTAAAGTAAATGTTATACAAAGCCACATTGTCAAGGACCATCAATCATCTCATCTAGAAATATCAGAGTTGTATTCAAGGAAACTTTACTGCTATAGAAATTGAGTAAAAATCAAAAAGTTTTTTCTTTTTTTATTTTGTCATTTTGTTTTGCTAATCTGGCTTGTACTTTCTGGGCATATATTTGTTTCAATATTGCTAATTCTCTTTCCATTTCTTGTATTTTTGTAGATGATTCGGATGTTTCAGGTTCTGGTGCAGTACATTCAGGGATTGGTTCTTGAGGTGGTATAGGTTTAAATGGTGTTTGAGGAGGGTCTTGTTTTCTTTGTTGGTTTTTTAGTTGTTCGATTTCTTTTCTGGCTTCTAATCGTATTTTTTCAATTTCTAATTTTTGATCTATTTCAGTATTTTCCTTTTGTAATCTTATCATTTCTGTTAGACTATCTTCTAATTTAGCTGATATTGGATCTGGCATTAAATGTAATTTTGTACCTATTTTTCTATATCGTCGTCCTAAATTTGAGTGTGTTATTATTATTTGTGTTCCATCTGTTCCTAAAAATGTTTTTTCTTCTACTGGATATTCTTCTTTATTCATATGCATATTTAATTTCTATTATATCTTTTTGTAGTTCTAATTCACTTATTGTTTGTTTTTGTGCTTCTATCGATTTTTTAGTTACTCCTGCAAATATATTGTAAATTAATCTTTCTTTTCTAAACTTAATTTCATCTTGTATTTTTATAAATTGACTAAGTAATTCTGCTTTTCTTATCGTTTGTTCTATATTTGGCCTACTTGATTCAGGCTTATCCATTTACTAATGATTCTCTTATTTTAGTTATTGCTATAATAAAATGTGTCATTGCTCTAGTTAAGTTATTTATTTCCTTAATTATTTGTGTAATTTCTCTTAGGTTATATTTTTGCTGACTTTTTATTCTACTCTGTTTTTCAATTTTTCTTGTTAAATAGTGTATTTTTATTTTTCTGACTACTTTTGGTTGTGGTCGCTTATACATTATAATTCATCATATTTATATTCTTGTTGTTTTATAAGTTGTCTTATATATTCGTATTCTGTATAGGAAATTGTATCTATTAATTCAGGTATTTTTGTGTATTCGTATTTTTCATATAATTTATCTAAATTTAGTCTTAGTTTCTGTACTTTAGTTGCTATATTTATTTGTTTATCTAATCTTATACATCTAGGATGTTCATCTGGTAGGTCTTCTCCATATTCAATTCCTTTCATGTTTTCTGTTTGCATTATAAATTGTTTTTTACTATGTTTCCTTATTCTATTTTTGTAAATATTGTTGGTACTAGTTTTAATACTGTGTTTTGATATAATATCTTTTTTATTCCTATATTTGAGTGTGTTATTATTATTTGTGTTCCATCTGTTCCTAAAAATGTTTTTTCTTCTACTGGATATTCTTCTTTATTCATATGCATATTTAATTTCTATTATATCTTTTTGTAGTTCTAATTCACTTATTGTTTGTTTTTGTGCTTCTATCGATTTTTTAGTTACTCCTGCAAATATATTGTAATTTAATCTTTCTTTTCTAAACTTAATTTCATCTTGTATTTTTATAAATTGACTAAGTAATTCTGCTTTTCTTATCGTTTGTTCTATATTTGGCCTACTTGATTCAGGCTTATCCATTTACTAATGATTCTCTTATTTTAGTTATTGCTATAATAAAATGTGTCATTGCTCTAGTTAAGTTATTTATTTAGCAATGGAATTAGAAAAGTTAAAAGAACAAATACACTTAGAAGAATTAAACCCTGACGAAGAATCCCCAAATATAAGTATTGATAACATCACAATAGACAATTTAACCATAGATAATGTAACCATAAACGAAGCCGAATCCGAAATAAATTCAGACAATGATAACAATAATGATGAAAGCAGTGAAACATATACCCAAATAATGAACCAAATAACAGATTTAAATGTAAATACAACAAATGCTAAACCAAATATAAATACCATAAAAAACGAACAACCAAGTACAAGTAGAACATATGACAAAAGAAGACATGACAACCCTAGAACAACCGGACCAACTTATTATACGGTAACAGATGATAATAGATATGAAGCAATATGGCAAAGTAGACTAAATAAATGGACACCAACTAAAACTCCAGAACATTCACAATTTTTAGATTTAGATTGTGTTACAGATATAAATAAAACAATACAAGTATGGATAGGACAAATTGCAAAACAACTAATAGATAATAAAATATCAGTAGCAGATACACCAGGATATATAGAAAGAACACTAATAGGAACAGTAAAATTATGGCTACATAACATAACAGCTGAAGGTAGAGCAGCTTTAAGAAATAATAAAGATAGTAGTGGAACCATTACAACATCAAGCATAGCTATATTAGACAAATAAGAATTTGGAATTAGAAATGAATTTGGAAGTATGACAACAGAATTAGCAGAACAAGAAAAAGACAAAAATCTAAATAGACAATTAATGAATAAATTATCAATATGCAATATGTGTTATATAGATGAATATACATGTGCTTTTAAAGATTACTATTATAGAGCAATATATACTCATGAAGAAGCTATAGCAGTAAGAAGAACATATTTTACAAAATTACCTGAACCATTTAGTACAAAAATTATAACAGCATGGGACGCAGCTAGTTTAACAGATACATTAGGAGCTAGAATAAAATATTTACAAACATGGTTTATAGGACTATGTGATGAATATAAAGATAAACAAAAACTAGACAAAGTATTAACAAAAAACATGTCGTGTTGTACACAAAAGACAGCACCACAATTTGGTTGTAAAACTAAGAAAAATAAGTTTAGATACAAAAAACGATTTAAAAAATATAAATCTTTTAAATCTAAATACAAGTATAAAAATCCAAGAAAACGATATTATATAAAAAATTATAAAAGAAAAAGACCTTATCGACCTAAGAAAAAACTATCAGAATGCAAATGTTACAACTGTGGAAAATTAGGACACTTAGCTAAAGATTGTAAAATACCTAAAGATATAAAGAAAAAACAAATTACCGAAGTAAGAATAGAAGAAAACATTTATACAGAATTACCATACATAGATTATGATGTAGAAAGTAACGATAGTATTTATGAACTAGATGAATTGCCAGATATAGAAATAAACAACTCAGACTTAGAACTAAATAATGATAATGCTAGCGATATAAACCTATCAGATACAGAAAAGGAAATTGATGACTGAATCAGGAATAATAGAAAAAGAAAATTACCAAACTGAAGATAGTAATAACCAGAAAATAATATTTGACTCAAATATATACAAACAAATCACGAAACAAGAAATAACTTTAAAAATAGATAATGTATTAGATGTACCAATGGTAAAATATTGGTTTAAAAAACCCAAAGAAGAATATTATATAATAAGCCAAAAAGAACATACAGTAGACTGTAAATATGCACAAGGTAGTGCAATGGTACCCATAATAAGTAAAAGAGAAATAACCAAAGAAATACAAGCATTAAAACCAAAACCAAAAAATGAAATAACTCATGTACACTTAGGAGCAATACAGATATTAATAAAAGCATGTTTTAAGGAAGGAATAAATACACCTATAGAGTTATACTTAGCAGATGATAGAATTAAGTACCCAATTGAACAGAGTATAATTAGTGCAGTAAAAGGAAATTTAATATACCAAAAATTTAAGTTTACAGTTAACCCAAATTATACAGTAGCAATAAAAGATAGAAATATAGATAAATCCCTAGTATTATATTGGAAGTTATCAGGAATAGAACTAACCCCTGGAAGTAAAATATTTACAGCAAGATGCAAAAATTTATATATTTTAACTACTAAACATATGGTACAAGCAACTAACAAAATTGATAAAATAAATATAGAATCCCCATTTGACAATATCTTAACAGTTATAGATAATAATGATTATAGTTATGATGAATTAAATATGAATCAAGAATTAGATATAGTAAAAGAAAGAATAGGAACAACATCAAAAAGACAAATAGATGCCCCCTCATCCTCATCAAGAATGAGCACATCTAGAAGAATAGAATATGAAATACCTAATGAAATAATACCAACACAACATCCCTATTACATAACAGGAATATTAAATCAACGAAAATATTTAATCTTAATCAACACAGGAGAACAAGATAATTGGATAACCAGAGAATTAATTACAGAAGATGATATTATAATACAAGAGCAAGAAATACCCGATTTACCAGTAGAATTAAAACAAACAAAGGAAATAACTATTCACGAATTAATTATCGGTGGAATACCTATAAATATACAATTTACAATAGGACAAATAAATCCAAATATAGTTTTAGGATTACAATGGCTAGAACAAGTAAAACCATATAAGTTAGAAGATAAAAGATTAATCATCCATTACCAAAATAAAAATGTAATAATCAATAGGACAAAATCAATACTATAAAAATACCTTAGCATGAAAGTATATATATTAGCAAAAATAATTGTAGAAGGATATAATAGCAGATATTATACACCAATGATAGACACAGGATCAGAAGCAAATTTATGTAGATACAATTGTTTACCAGAATCTAAATGGCAAAAGATAAAAAATCCAACTGTATTCACCGGATTTAATGACGAAGGAAGTATGGTAAAATATTACGCAAAAGATGTAAAACTACAAATATATGATAAAATACTAACAATAAAAACGATGTATAACTATGATTTCACAACAAGAGATATAATTTTAGGAATGCCCTTTATAGATGAACTATACCCTCATATACTAACAAAAACACACTGTTGGTTTACAACACCTTGTAAACAAAAAATAGGAGCCAAAAGAGTACAAAATAAACCTAGAAAACTAACACCATGGATAAAAGGATCAGAAAAAATAACACAAAAACTAGAAAATCAATCAACAACAGAGAAAGCAATAGAAATTATAACCTTTAATATCAACATGTTACAACCAATCTATGATAAGTTAGAACCCTTATATAGTGACAATCCGCTTAAAGGATGGCATAAACATAAAACAACAGTTACAATAGAACTAATAGATCAAAATAGTATAATAACCCAAAAACCATTAAAATATAACTTTGATGATTTAAAAGAATTTACCTTACACATAGATGAATTACTTAAAAATAATTACATCCAAGCTAGTAACAGTAAACATACTAGTCCCGCCTTTATTGTTAACAAACATAGTGAACAAAAAAGAGGAAAAAGTAGGATGGTTATTGATTATAGAAATCTAAATGCCAAAACTAAAACTTATAATTACCCAATACCAAATAAAATATTAAAAATTAGACAAATTCAAGGATATAATTACTTTAGCAAATTTGATTGCAAATCAGGATTTTATCATTTAAAATTAGAAGATAACTCTAAACATTTAACAGCATTCACAGTACCCCAAGGATTTTATGAATGGAATGTTTTACCCTTTGGATATAAAAATGCACCAGGTAGATATCAATTTGCATAAATCATGGCATGGTCTCTACAATGATATTTCCATATATTATGTCCATTGGTGTAGTTGTTGACTAGTTCTTGTATAATTACTTGTAGTCCTATTAATCTTTTTGTAGCAAAGAATGATGGTATATCAACTTCTGGTATTTCTGGTTGTTTTTCTATTTCCTCTGGGATAATCATATCTCTGGTAAGACCAATTTTTACTACTTGGATGAGTGGTTTTATCTCATTGAATAATATCTCTGCTGGTGCTGAATAACATCTTATGTAAAAGAATGATCCGTCTGTAATTCTTTTGTATATTGTAAAAGCATTATATAAGTCTGGTATTTGTTGTAGTTCTGCTCCATCTGCTGTATATACTGTTGAGAGTAGTCCATATTCGTAGCATGTACGTACTAAATTTGCACTGGTGCCAGGCTGGGCAATTAGTTTATTATATCCTTGTAGTTTTTGAGTTATAAAATCTTTTTGAGGGTCATTGGTTGTCTGAGATCTTGGATGTAAATTTAAAAATGTTTGGGTTTTATAGATATTTTGGATGTATGCTCTGGAAATGTGGTTATATACTTGTTTATTTTGGTTCAGGCTTGCGGCATATGTGGATGTTTGTGGACTTGGTATGGTCGGATGTGATAGATTTATGGGTTGTTTATTTTTGATAAAGGTTTTTGTAAACTGGCTATTTAAATTTTGGTTTTGTCTTTTTGTAGATTGGTTGGTTGTATTTGAGCTGCTTGCTTCTGTAGATGCTTTTCCTGTAGCTGCATTAACAAACTTGTTATGAGTTTTATGGAGTTTCTCAACGTCTCCTTCTAGTTCTGGATTTTTAATGTCTTCCGATCGACATAGTTCAGCATATTGTGAGTCATGCGGCTGACTTGTAGCTCTTTCCTTCTTTAGCTCTTTTAATTCTAGCTCAAAACTGTCCACTTTTAAGCAAAGTGTAGTCATGGCTTTTAATAAAATATCCATTTGGCTATCTTGATCTGTCTGAGTAGCTTTGTCTTGATAAGTAGTCTGCAGTGACATTTTTGTTAGTACTGATCACTTCTATTGTAAATGTAAAATTTTGTATATTTAAGACAAGTCTTCGTATTTCTTTTGTTGTAACTGAGTCGTCTAATTTTCTTGTTAGCCACCATTTTACTTGTGTATTATCTGTTCTGACAATAAATTTGTTATAAACTATATATGGTTCGAATGTTAATAAACATTTATATAAGGCAAATAATTCTTTCCTATTGATTTCCCATTTATCTTGAGGTTCCGTATATGTTCCTGAGTGATATCTACAGTGATGTTCTATTTTTGTATCAAGATACTTATATTTTAATACTCCACCGTAACTATGGTTACTTGAATCTGTTTCTACTATATATATAAATTCTTTTGTTATATCTGGAAAATATAATTTTGGTAACTTTTGACATAATTCTTTAACCTTTTGTATATGTTTTCTATCTGTTTGGTCAAAATGATATTCAATATCCTTTTTTAATTTTTTATTTAATGGTTTTAAATATTCTGCTAACCTTGGTATATATTCTCTTACTTGGTTTACTAATCCTAAAAAGGATTGTAATTTTTTCTTTGTATCTAGTATCTCATTTGAATTTATAATTTTTTGTACTATATGTGTTTGCATTTTTACTCCATTCTTATCTAGTTGTATACCAAGAAATTCTATTTGGTTTTTCATTATTTCTGCCTTGCTTTTACTTAAACTAATTCCTGCTGTATCTATAATGTTGATAAATTTATTTAGTAATTGTATATGTTCGTCTTCTGTTCTTGAGTATAACAATATATCATCAATATATACAATACAATTTTCTAATTGTATAAAATATGTATCCATAAAATGTTGATATCTACCTGGTGCATTTTTATATCCAAAGGGTAAAACATTCCATTCATAAAATCCTTGGGGTACTGTGAATGCTGTTAAATGTTTAGAGTTATCTTCTAATTTTAAATGATAAAATCCTGATTTGCAATCAAATTTGCTAAAGTAATTATATCCTTGAATTTGTCTAATTTTTAATATTTTATTTGGTATTGGGTAATTATAAGTTTTAGTTTTGGCATTTAGATTTCTATAATCAATAACCATCCTACTTTTTCCTCTTTTTTGTTCACTATGTTTGTTAACAATAAAGGCGGGACTAGTATGTTTACTGTTACTAGCTTGGATGTAATTATTTTTAAGTAATTCATCTATGTGTAAGGTAAATTCTTTTAAATCATCAAAGTTATATTTTAATGGTTTTTGGGTTATTATACTATTTTGATCTATTAGTTCTATTGTAACTGTTGTTTTATGTTTATGCCATCCTTTAAGCGGATTGTCACTATATAAGGGTTCTAACTTATCATAGATTGGTTGTAACATGTTGATATTAAAGGTTATAATTTCTATTGCTTTCTCTGTTGTTGATTGATTTTCTAGTTTTTGTGTTATTTTTTCTGATCCTTTTATCCATGGTGTTAGTTTTCTAGGTTTATTTTGTACTCTTTTGGCTCCTATTTTTTGTTTACAAGGTGTTGTAAACCAACAGTGTGTTTTTGTTAGTATATGAGGGTATAGTTCATCTATAAAGGGCATTCCTAAAATTATATCTCTTGTTGTGAAATCATAGTTATACATCGTTTTTATTGTTAGTATTTTATCATATATTTGTAGTTTTACATCTTTTGCGTAATATTTTACCATACTTCCTTCGTCATTAAATCCGGTGAATACAGTTGGATTTTTTATCTTTTGCCATTTAGATTCTGGTAAACAATTGTATCTACATAAATTTGCTTCTGATCCTGTGTCTATCATTGGTGTATAATATCTGCTATTATATCCTTCTACAATTATTTTTGCTAATATATATACTTTCATGCTAAGGTATTTTTATAGTATTGATTTTGTCCTATTGATTATTACATTTTTATTTTGGTAATGGATGATTAATCTTTTATCTTCTAACTTATATGGTTTTACTTGTTCTAGCCATTGTAATCCTAAAACTATATTTGGATTTATTTGTCCTATTGTAAATTGTATATTTATAGGTATTCCACCGATAATTAATTCGTGAATAGTTATTTCCTTTGTTTGTTTTAATTCTACTGGTAAATCGGGTATTTCTTGCTCTTGTATTATAATATCATCTTCTGTAATTAATTCTCTGGTTATCCAATTATCTTGTTCTCCTGTGTTGATTAAGATTAAATATTTTCGTTGATTTAATATTCCTGTTATGTAATAGGGATGTTGTGTTGGTATTATTTCATTAGGTATTTCATATTCTATTCTTCTAGATGTGCTCATTCTTGATGAGGATGAGGGGGCATCTATTTGTCTTTTTGATGTTGTTCCTATTCTTTCTTTTACTATATCTAATTCTTGATTCATATTTAATTCATCATAACTATAATCATTATTATCTATAACTGTTAAGATATTGTCAAATGGGGATTCTATATTTATTTTATCAATTTTGTTAGTTGCTTGTACCATATGTTTAGTAGTTAAAATATATAAATTTTTGCATCTTGCTGTAAATATTTTACTTCCAGGGGTTAGTTCTATTCCTGATAACTTCCAATATAATACTAGGGATTTATCTATATTTCTATCTTTTATTGCTACTGTATAATTTGGGTTAACTGTAAACTTAAATTTTTGGTATATTAAATTTCCTTTTACTGCACTAATTATACTCTGTTCAATTGGGTACTTAATTCTATCATCTGCTAAGTATAACTCTATAGGTGTATTTATTCCTTCCTTAAAACATGCTTTTATTAATATCTGTATTGCTCCTAAGTGTACATGAGTTATTTCGTTTTTTGGTTTTGGTTTTAATGCTTGTATTTCTTTGGTTATTTCTCTTTTACTTATTATGGGTGACAAAAGAAGACATGACAACCCTAGAACAACCGGACCAACTTATTATACGGTAACAGATGATAATAGATATGAAGCAATATGGCAAAGTAGACTAAATAAATGGACACCAACTAAAACTCCAGAACATTCACAATTTTTAGATTTAGATTGTGTTACAGATATAAATAAAACAATACAAGTATGGATAGGACAAATTGCAAAACAACTAATAGATAATAAAATATCAGTAGCAGATACACCAGGATATATAGAAAGAACACTAATAGGAACAGTAAAATTATGGCTACATAACATAACAGCTGAAGGTAGAGCAGCTTTAAGAAATAATAAAGATAGTAGTGGAACCATTACAACATCAAGCATAGCTATATTAGACAAATACGAATTTGGAATTAGAAATGAATTTGGAAGTATGACAACAGAATTATGCTCAAAATTTCAAAAGAAAGAAAGGATATAATAGCAGATATTATACACCAATGATAGACACAGGATCAGAAGCAAATTTATGTAGATACAATTGTTTACCAGAATCTAAATGGCAAAAGATAAAAAATCCAACTGTATTCACCGGATTTAATGACGAAGGAAGTATGGTAAAATATTACGCAAAAGATGTAAAACTACAAATATATGATAAAATACTAACAATAAAAACGATGTATAACTATGATTTCACAACAAGAGATATAATTTTAGGAATGCCCTTTATAGATGAACTATACCCTCATATACTAACAAATTTTTTCTTTGTATCTAGTATCTCATTTATCATCTAATAGTCCAGTTGCCTTATATAAATGTTTATTAACATTCGAACCATCGATTTTTTAGTTACTCCTGCAAATATATTGTAATTTAATCTTTCTTTTCTAAACTTAATTTCATCTTGTATTTTTATAAATTGACTAAGTAATTCTGCTTTTCTTATCGTTTGTTCTATATTTGGCCTACTTGATTCAGGCTTATCCATTTACTAATGATTCTCTTATTTTAGTTATTGCTATAATAAAATGTGTCATTGCTCTAGTTAAGTTATTTATTTCCTTAATTATTTGTGTAATTTCTCTTAGGTTATATTTTTGCTGACTTTTTATTCTACTCTGTTTTTCAATTTTCATGATAAATAATAATAATCTAATAGAGATTATTAGGAATATGATAGATTAGTTACACATATGTAAATATGAGTATACCTTTGTTGTTATCTCTTCCGTCGTATGTGATATAGATGTTTCTATATTGGATTCCTGTTATGAGTTTTATGGAGTTTCTCAACGTCTCCTTCTAGTTCTGGATTTTTAATGTCTTCCGATCGACATAGTTCAGCATATTGTGGCTTCTAATCGTATTTTTTCAATTTCTAATTTTTGATCTATTTCAGTAGGATATTTCGGTCCTAAATACTGGCAGTATTTGACTAATAAATTTTCTGAAATAAAATCCTTTTTGATAGCTCTGTAATTAATTCTCTGGTTATCCAATTATCTGGGAAATCAATAGGAAAGAATTATTTGCCTTATATAAATGTTTATTAACATTCGAACCATTCTAAAGTAAATGTTATACAAAGCCACATTGTCAAGGACCATCAATCATCTCATCTAGAAATATCAGAGTTGTATTCAAGGAAACTTTACTGCTATAGAAATTGAGTAAAAATCAAAAAGTAGATGTGCCCCAGAGTGGATATCTATGTACATATTAGATCTTTACTTTAATAAATTTAGCAACATTAACATTTGCAACCTTACTGACAATAAAGTAGTAAGAAGGGGGGCTGGAAACAAGCTACAAGTAGAAACTATTAGTATTCTTAATCATAACTCACATATAGAAATTAAAAGAGTAAATATAAAGTTACAAATGTAGAACCAAGCATATTACAAATGGAGAACCAAGTAATTACTTCTACCAATAGCATGTTAAAATCTACTTTGACTATTGATGAACAAAAGAAATAACAAAATATTGAAAATATTGGATATAAAAAATATTGAAAATATTGGATATAAAAAATATACATTCCAAGTTTCAACGATTAATATAGCCATGAGCGGATGGATCACCTCCAGTTTATATAGAAATCCTACAACAATGTGAAATGAAAAAAAAAAACTCACGAATCCATTTCATAGACCTCAAATCTATACGATTTCATAGCATACTGTACTCTCTTTTCATTAATTTTTTTTTTGAAAAACTTCCTCGCATATTCTACTTTGAGGACAAAAAAAGAGAACACTTGAATTTCTATCCTTGAAATTTTTTCCTAAATATTTCGCAGTGCTAGAGCTCATGAAACCAGCTATGTTACAGCAAGTTCTCTAATTTAAGTTTAGATGACTATGCAAATGTCTTATTTGAAATATTTGTGATTGGGCTGCATTTTAACAACTTTGCCATGTGTTTTTAGATTCTAATTATTTCATACACAACACTACTTTGCTATTTGATATTGTTTTAAGGAAGAAATTGACAGATTATAGTTGAAACAATTCAGAATTTGATCACATGCAATTGAATAGAAAGCTTAATATCTCTGTTGTGTATCCAAGTTACACAAAGCTATTTAAACTATTCATAGATACTTGTACATGATACCTACAGTAATCATGTCAATTTTACATCTCTCTCATGACTAAAAGTGACCCAATGATATTTCTTTTTTCCTTTAATGATACACAAATCACAAACTATCAAATGCATGGGTTTCTGGATTGTCATGAGCAAATGTGAAATGTAATAGACAAACAACAACAACATACCCATCATAACCTAGGGAGGATAGTGTATACATAGACCTTACCTCTACTTTTTTTAAGGTAGAGAGGCTATTTCCGACACACCTTTGGCTCAAGAACAATAATTCAAAAAAATATGACATACCAATGTTAGGTAATGTCTACTTAATTAACTCCTTTCTAACAGATGTCTAAATTCAAAGGACCTGGCTATGTGGTTTCTTGAAAAGCAAATGTAGAGAACATGAGAAAAATCTCTCATATTTTTATAGGTTATTCTTTCCTACAAAAATGCACACAAATTAAAAAACAACAAAAATTTAACTCATAAATTCAGCAATTCTTCGTCTTCTAGAGAGAGATATATAGAAAAAGAAATGACTCATTTTTGAAGCGAGGTAAAGGAGACAGAGCTACATTTCTAGCATGACAAGTGCCTTGAAAACATCTAAGATAGGAAGCATACAACAATGAAGTAACAAACATGACAAATATACAGAGCTCAAAAGAGGTGGCATTCTGAAAAAATAAGAAAGCCCTTTTTAGTTATTCACCAACCTTTGAAGGTCCGAACAATTTTATAGTTTATGAACCAAAGTCATCTTGTACAACTGAATCAAGCAGTGAGTATAAAAGAATTGAATTCTTTAAGTTTAACTTCAATCAAAAGTAGCATTCACAGTTCAAAATTGAGTTCAAATTTAGAGAATTAGGCTACGACAATTAAATTGATATCTTCAGTTATAAAACTACTCACCAAATCTGTCCAAGTGAATTTAGAAACTAAATTAAATTACGGACTCAACCCCGAATAACTTGACATTCAATAACTTCAGAAGCAATCAATAGACATGAAACTAAACTTCAAAGATCACAATAACTATGCAACCAGTTTCAACAGTAACACAAATTCAAACTCTGTCAAGACAAAGGTGAAATCCGATTCAAAAACTTAGAATTTTAAACCTGTTTGTGGAATTGTTTGTGCAACTATACTGAGGAATTTGCAACCATGGCCTCAGTTAAATGTCAACTCACATATTGGTCGTGGTTCAGCTCATGGATAACAATTTACAGCTTCAAGTTCTACAATCGACAACATTTGTTCTTTGACTATAATCCAAGCCCAAGCTACTAGAAATCAATTTCGCGCCTAGAACTTTCAGTTGTTCATAATGTTCTGGAAAAACTCCTTCTAAGAAAACTCCAAAGAGAAAAAAGGGTGCTCAATGCCCTCCTGAGGATCTCTAGTTTGAGATGAAAATTGAGAACCTTCAAAATCAAAAGGTTCTAAATGGGCATGTTTTTTACCCTTCAATATTTGATGAATTTGGAATAATGTCTCAAGTTACTATGGTTGATGTACAAGAGTGGAAGCATATATTTGAGGGGACAGATGTGCTGTATGAAAAAAAAGTCCAAGACTTCTATACTAATCTCTTCATTTCTGAAAAGTAGGATAGCCTTGCTGCAACTGTTAATGGGGTGAAGTTTGTTCTTACAGAATCAATTCTAGGAGAGATACTAAAATTTCCAATAGTTGGAATTGATACAGTTGAGAAGAAGTTTGCATCAGTAGAGTTCCTTAACAAAATTGCTAGATCAAAGAGGATTCTTTGAGGTACAAAGATGCAGAAAAAGGAAATGAAGTCAGAGTACCAGTTACTATTTAAGTTAGTAAACAAAGTACTACTCCCTAGAACTGAAGGTAGAATCATTACCTCAATTGTTGATTTGTTTCTTATGAAGGATCTTAACTCATGTTCCCCAATCAATCTACCAAAGATAATGATTAAGCATATTGTTAAGATATGTGATATAGAGGAACTCATTCATGGGTTAGGGTATGGGTTTTTGCTCTCAAAGATGTTTGACTATATTGAAGTAAAGCCTAACTCAAGGACTTAATCTACCAAGAAAGAAACCTTCACCTACACCACTATTGAGGAATGTGAATATGTTGAAAAGAAAGGAGGTGTGGGTTCAACCTCTACTGTGTCATGTCTGATCACTGCTTAGGATAAAATAACCTTAGAGTTAGAGAAAATAACTGCCTTAGTGGCTGAAAAGGATTCTGAAATTGCAGTTCTTAAGGTTCAACTTATTCAGACTACCATGGAGCCTTGTACAACTTCAGGTGCTTCAGCAGCTCTTCAGCCTCATAACGATCAACTTGTAGCTGAAATTGTTGAACTAAAGAAGAAGGTTGTGGAGCTGACTCTACAAGTTAGTAATAATAATCGTGCTGCACTGAGAGGTATTGATCAACTCAAGTTTAAATAGTTCTTCTCCTCCTCCTAAGAATTCCCTATGTCCCATCCATGTTTCAACATGTTTTGGCTCTGGCACTGTGTACTATTTTTAAAATTTTCTTTTTTTAAGACTTGGATATTAACTATGGCTCCTAGGTATACGTCTATCCTAGTTGCAAATCATCCCTAACTTACACTAGAGATGATGTTTTTCCTTAAGTTCTTCGTCCTATTCATACAATCTCATGATTAGTTCATTCATGAATTACCCATGTATTCTAATGTTGGCCAAACATTACAATAGTAAAATCAAGAGCAAAAGCATAATCGAATGAGAAATGATATCATTGAATCGAAAAAACTACTACACAATCATGTTCTATACATAACCCCAGAAAAAGGGTATTAGCCACTCATTATTCCTAAAAAAATGCCAATAGAATAATTGTTCATACTAAGAAAATCTAGTAAAAGTGTTGCATAGAGGAACCCTTGAGGAAAACCCTTGTAATTTCTCCCAAGTAAAATATAATGATTCAAGAGTGATTGTATTTGTGTATAAGTTCTCCTTTTATAGTGCTTTGAGAAGCCCTTAAGCTGCTCCACATGAATCCCAAGCATTTACCAATTCGCCCCTACTTAATCAAAGTAAAAATCCCATTCCTGGGCCAAAATCATGCAGGGGCGCGGCGCGCATGCTATCACGTCCGAGAGGAGGTGCGGCGTGATCTTGATAACATGTCCATTCCAGTATGCTCGCATGGAGGAGGCACGATGCATGCCCTCTCATGCGCGATGGAGGGTGTGGTGCACGCTCTCCTTCTTTGTGCGTGGGTGGAGTCCAATCTTTGCGTGCTTCCACCCTTAGCTCCCGTACATCTTGTGACATGAACGTAGGCTTAATGTTAGAACCCATATCTCCTCCAATGCTTTCCTACACATATGAACACCCACATAAGTCTGCTCAACACAATAGAACAAATCAAAATGGACTAGAACACTCATAGTGCAAGCAAGCAACACTAGTTTTCTTTCTCTAAGTTCTACGTGATTTAATTGCCTTAGAACATCATTCAAATGCATCTAAAACATCATGGAAATGCATTTGGTACACAAATACACTAAAACGCTCCTTATAGTTCACAAGCATCTCGAATTAGACTGAAAACTAAGCTAAATGTGCATGAATCATGACACCTAGGAGTACAAATACGCCCAAGATCACCACCCCACACTTAATGCTTTGTTCGTCCTCGAACAACTCTATGCTCATTACTTAATAAGGAAGACCTAAACATTACTAATTGAAATAATATACTCAAGTAACAACTACACAATTCGTATGGACACAACTTCATAACAATTTTCACAAAGCATATGCATTGACAAATTGAAATCGCCTAACCTCATGAATAGACTCTTCAACTTCGGCAAACATATGTACATTACCCCACAAAGAATTCATCTAAGTTTTCCAACTATCGGAAAACATGCGCCCTCACAACAAAAGATTCACCCAAGTGTAACTCAACATGATGCAATTTCTACATAAAATTGGGTGTACCACCATGAAATTTCGCTCACTCTCATCAAAGAATTCTTATGCACATAGAATGACCCATAGGTTTGCCCTTAGTGTAGTACTCCACTAATATCAGAATGTCATGCTTAAGATCAAGTAGGACTTCGAGGATTTTAATGTAGGCTAAGGGACGGGTAGGAACTATTTGGTCAAGAATAGTGACTAACTTCCCTAAGCGTTTTAATACATCACAACTTCCACTAAACTCATATCCAACCAACCTATTTTACACCACTATCATCTTTCCAACTTCTTTTATTTTGCCTCTATCTCTTTAAGATGGCGTACACATCTTTAGCAGGGAGTATTTACTATCAACACATGATTCACTTTTGATCAATATTTCTTTTCATTACAATACTCCTTACCAATAACACATAGACTTTTTAACACGCCAAAGGATATTCATTTGGGGTATCACTTTCACTTTTTTTTTCCAATTTCACACTCCTTACCATCTTGATATTTAAACTAAACCGCTTAGGAGTTTTGGATCAAATTACGGTTAATTGAAAGAAATGGATTAAGCTATATATAAGGTTACTAAAGAATAGGCTAAAGGCTCAACGAGGCTAACTAAGATTATGCAGAAAGGGTAGATCTAGTGGGTATACTACATGGCTATCAAAGAAATGAATATATAATCTCCTAAACTCAAGATTCTTTATTTTGCTTTGCAAACACACCGGCAAAGTTCTAGACATCAATATGCATTATCGAATATAACAAACTCTCACTCATGCATGGAATATGTTCAACTCAAGACGGACTCTTATAGACTCTAAGTCAAGCAATAACACAAATTCAAATTTAAGCCATAGTCACCACAGAGTCACATAATTGAGCCTAAACATTTCAAACTAGTCAGGACATTACTCAAACATGTTTTTGAATTCACACATACTTAAGCCATACAATCATGCAATTCACAAGAGCACTCAATCCTATCTTATGACATGGTTTACTCTTTGACTCTCTACATATGATTAATTTTCTCTTAAGACGGTCGACATCCATCCATCATTGAGAAAGGTACTCAACTATAACGCCTACTTACTCCTAAAAAAAAATAAATTCTAGTCGATTCAAAGGGACTATCCACGGGAAAAGTATCGAAAACAAAAGATGAGGAACCCAAAGGAAAAAAAACTTAAACTAGCAAACCAAGTGATTCTTTCCCCTACCCCACACTTAAATAATTACACTATCCCCAGTGCACAATTAAACACATAAACATAAAGAATGGGGAAAAAGAACTCCCTAGGGCTAGAGATCATCCTCATTAACATCAAGACTCAGGTATCCCTCCTCTGAATCCTCTCTCTAAGAATCAAGCTCTGCATCAAAATCCTTAAGCAAGTGCTCATCGTCGGTAGGCACATCATTATCTATCGATTCTCAAAAGGGTCGCCCAATACGGCACATTGCTTTAGCATGATCATTCATAGGATAATCATACTCCAACTGTCGTAGCTCCTCTTGACTAGGTTACCTCCGCCCGCATGTCAACAACAACTTCAATGTGCCATAAACATGCCTTATAAAACTATCATCCATAGTATTCTGCTCAGGAGTCGTCAGGATCGGCCCATGAGTTTTATCGGGCTCCTTGAACTTTGACACATCAACGCCTCTCAAGTTACAGGGAGCTTGTAATCAACAGGGTCCTCCTTTACCCTATGATCCAAAAAAAATCACATAACGAGGCCACCAAAGTTGAATCTGAAGCCCTTATGAACTTGGGCTTTGTGCATGGCAGAATAAATCACAGCACCAATATTTATTGGAATCCCAGTCATCAAAGAATAAACCAAAAAAACCCAATCACGAGTAATATATGTGATGTGTGACCCGGGTATCGAGCATACCCCAACAATCCTCAGCCAAATTTGTGCATCCTTGCTGAAATGAGTATAAGCAAGGGTTCGGAATACCTTTATTCCAACTACGTCCCTACCTTGCTATAGAACGAGGCCCACACAGTGCGTATCGGATAGCTTGGTATGGGGCTATGATGTACAGCTCTTTCAATCAAGAATGATCCACGTCTAAAATGTGAAAGAATACATTAAGAGTCTCTGCAGTCAGCTTCACCACTTGGCCTCGTATTTTTATATTATTCCCTTGTGTATCAAGAAACCAATTGGCAAAGAACTCTGGAACTAAATCTAGGTTGCACTCCCCTTGGTCCTCTAAAACCAAATCCAACTATAATTGTCGGATGCGAGCCAATATTTGAGGACAATGAGTTGCCAGGCTATCCTTGTCTATGCGCTCAGTTGGTTGGTAGTTGCTCTCTTTGTTGTCCTTGTACCATTGGAAACCTTTACTTTCAACCCACTTCACACTAAATCATCTCCTGAACCCTTGGGAAGAGGATGGAGCAACCTGTGTAGTCCTTGAGGATGTCCCAGTTCTAGCCCGCTTCTACCCTTGTCGAGAAAAAGTATCTATATTTTTCCTAAATTCGGCTTGGGTGTCACGGTTACTATTTAAAACATACCCAAAAGACATGTTAGTTCAACCCAAAAATGGCTAACCACAACAAAGTATGGAGATGGGTGGTACCACCCCACACTTAGTTTGTTAGCATAACCATGCAATCACATTGTGGGTACTCAGACTTTACATTGTGGGTACTCAGACTTTCCCACCTTGATTTCAATGACTAGATACTACAACAATTCACCACCACCAAGTTAACATCTTTTTCATTATTTTGTGGGTGCACCCCCTTCACTTCACTATTCAATTATACCATGCACACCTTTATTCAAGTAATTTCAAGGGCCTTCAAACCCAATTTGTACAAAATGGTAGGTGACAAGATATTTATTGACAAGCATCTTAAAAATTCATAGCTAATCCCCCCCCCCCCACAATGTATTCTCATACCCACAATCAAATTATAATCTCATATTCAAAAATTCCCAACCAAACCCATCAACTATAAACATGGCGTTCATCACCCAAATGAGAGTTTACACAAGCTCACACCAATTCTCCATTTATTTCACTAAAGCATGAATCTTTAACAAACACATTGCATAAGATAACTAAGAGAACATACAGAAGCAAAGAAAACATACCTTAGAATTGAAAGACTAATGGAAGAGAAGAGAGAATTGGAGTGTTATGAGTATTTTTTTCCCATAAATTTAAGAGAAAGAGGAGGGGTAAGGCACGATTTAGGGTTGGAAATGGGGAAAATTTCATCTTGGGTGTATTTATTATAAGTTAATTGAGTCGGGTTTGACCCAATTTTTTTAAAACAATTTTTTTCAAAATTTTGAGGGGCAGGGAGGGTGCGACGTGGGTTGGACCGCGCAAGGATTAAGGTGTGGAACGGGTTGTATCACACATGGTAAGGGATGGGGTGTGGGTTGGATCACGCGTGGACTGGGATGCGGTGCAGGTTGGATCATGCATGACCCGTCCAGTGGCATCGCGAGTCCGTGATGTTGTGCACCCTTTTTAATTTTGTGCTCAAAACTTACCCTAGTACCATGTACTCACTTTACATCTTTACCAAACACCTAGGTGCTTCCGTGGGATGGGAAAGACCTGTAAAAAAATAAAACTATGTTAGCACGATGGGTTGCCTCCCACCAAGTGACTTAGTTTTGGTCGAGGCTCGACACTTCTTTTTGTATTTTTATTTTTCTCATTTATTTATTTATATATTATTTTTTTTTTGATTTTTTTTCTTTTGAATAAACATTCTAAACTATTACATTACATTCATGGGTTGTCTCCCATGTAGCGCCTTATTTAACATTGTGGCATGACTCAACTCACTGCCTTTATTCATTCATAAAATCAATGGACGTCCTCTGATGATCCTCATCTTCACCCCAATAGTGCTTCACTCTTTGGCCATTCACAAGAAATGTAGTGCCCTTCTCTTTATCCATAAGCTCCATGACAACATGGGCAGTCATCCTCACCACTTTAAATGGACCATACCACTTGGATTTCAACTTACCGGGGAACAACCTCAACCTTGAATTGAACAACAATACCTTTTGTCCCGGCTCAAAGGTGCGCGAGATGATTTGCTTGTCATGCCACATTTTTGAATTCTCCTTATAGAGCTTTGCATTTTCATAGGTGTGAAGCCTAAATTCCTCAAGCTCATGTAGCTGCAACATTCTCTTCTAGCCTACTAAATCTACATCAAGGTTCAATTTCTTGACAGCCCAATATGTTTGGTGCTCTAACTCGACCAGTAAATGGAATGCTTTCCCGAACACTAACCTTTAAGAAGACGTCCCAATGGGAGTTTTGTAGGCTGTCCAGTATGCCCATAATGCATCATCAAGCTTAACTGCCCAATCCTTTAGTTGTAAAATCTGCTTCACCTCATGGTTCGACACCTCCACTTGGCCACTTATTTGGGGGTGATATGCAGTAGAAACCTTATGATGCACCCCATATTTAGCCAATAGATTTCAGAACCAATTGTTGATAAAATGGGAACCCCCATCACTAATGATAGCTCTTGGTATCCCGAACCGTGTAAGTATCTATTTCTTGATAAACTTAATCACTACTTTCGCATCACTAGTGGGTAATGCAGCTGCTTCTATCCACTTTGAGACATGATCCACCGCGACTAGGATACAAGTGTTGCTATAAAAAGGTGGAAAAGGTTCTATGAAGTCGATTCCCTAAACATTAAAAATTTCCACTACAAGAATATTATTCAGAGGCATCTCATGCCTCCTATAAATTAAACCCATACACTGGTATGGATCATATTACTTAGCAAATTTGACCGCATACTTGAACAAGATGGGCCATTAGAATCCCAACTGCAGCACTTTATAAGCGGTCCGCTCACCTCCATGATGGCCTCTACAAGAAGACGAATGGTACCTCTCCATGATTGGTGTCCCTTCACATTTTTAGATGCATATTCTCATGATTTGATATGGAACCTACTTAAAAAAGAGAGGCTTATCCCATGTATAAAAACGAGAATCAAGAAAGAGACACTTACGCTGCTGACTAGTTGCTTCTGGTGGGTACACTCCACTCACTATCAAATTCACAATATCAGCATACCATGGTAGCTTTAAATCCTGTACTACCAAGAGTTGCTTGTCTGGGAACTCCTCTTAAATAGTGCCATCCCTTGGGACATGTTCCCAACTTTCAAGCCTAGAAAGGTGATCTACT
Source organism: Capsicum rhomboideum (assembly GCA_031232105.1). Lineage (NCBI taxonomy): Eukaryota > Viridiplantae > Streptophyta > Magnoliopsida > Solanales > Solanaceae > Capsicum > Capsicum rhomboideum. The sequence continues at coordinate 43,453,340 of CP124708.1, read as the reverse complement.
ACTTGATTTTCAATCCCATTTCGATCTTTTATTTCTAAATCAAACTCTTGCAGTAATAGAATCTATCAGATGAGTGGTGGTTTTGAATCCTTCTTGTTGAAAAAGTATCTAATGTCTGTATGATTTGTATACTCAATCACCTTTGTTCCCACAATATAGGATCAAAATTTTCCAAAAGCATAAACCAGAGCCAGCATCTCTTTTTCTATCACAGTGTAGTTTGTTTCAGCAGCGTCAAACATCTTACTTGCATAATATATGGAATGGAAGACTTTTTCTTTTGTTTGACCCAAGACTGCACCTACTGCAAAGTCACTTGCATCACACATCAATTCAAATGGTAGCTCCCAGTAGGGAGAAATCAATGTAGGAGCTTCAACTAACTTCTTTTTCAAAGCTTCAAAAGCCTTGACACAATAGTCGCCGAATTGGAATTTCACCCTCTTTTTCAAGCAACTTGCACAATGGTCATGCTACCTTCGAAAAATCTTTAATGAATCTCCTATAGAATCCTACATGCCCAAGAAAACTTTTCACACCTTTGACTGAAACTGTGGGTGGCAATTTCTCTATAACATCCACCTTGGCTTGATCAACCTCCAAACCCTTCTGTGATACTTTATGGCCAAGGACAATGCCTTCCTCGACTAAAAAGTGACACTTCTCCTAATTCAATGCCAGATTTATCTCCTCACACCTTGCTAGCACTCTGTGAAGGTTATGTAAACAAGCTTCAAAGGAATTACCAAAAACAGAAAAGTCATCCATAAATACCTCGACAAAGTCCTCCACCATATCATAAAACATCACCATTATGCAATATTGGAAGGTGGCTGGGGCATTATAAAGACTGAAAGGCATACTTTTTAATGCATATGTACCATATGGACAGTTGAATATTGTCTTCTATTGATCTTCAAGAGCAATGGCTATATGATTGTAGCTTGAATAACCATCTAAGAAGCAATAATATTCTTGTCCAGCAAGCCTGTCTAGCATTTGGTCTATGAAAGGAACAGGATAGAGATCTTTGCGGGTGGCCTCATTGATCTTGCGGTAATCCATGTAAATCGGCCAACCTGTAACCGTATGAGTTGTGATTAACTCATTCTTCTCATTGGGAATGATCGTCATGCCACCCTTTTTGGGAACACATTGCACTGGGCTAAACCAACTTACTATCTGAAATAGGATAGACAATGCCTGCATCCAGCCACTTCATCACCTCTTTCCTAACCACATCTTTCATTGGAGGATTGAGCCTCCTTTGCTGTTGAACTCGTGGTTTGAAACCTTCCTCCAAACAGATCTTATGCATGCAATATGCTGGGCTTATCCCTTGAATATAGGACATCTGCCATCCAATTTCTCTCTTTCTTATTTTCAGCACAGCCAATGCCTCTTGAACCTGTACATCAGATAATTCTACAGACAAATTAATAGGCAAGGTCATTGTACCCTAAGTATGCATACTTGAGGTGTGACGGCAACACTTTCATATCCAACTTTGGAGGATCTACCATATATGGCTTGGGTGGAGGTCCGAGAGATCTATCTAATGGCTCAAAATCCCCTTTATGAATGAATATACTTTCTAAATCCAGCACTTGGACCGTCAACTTAGAATGTTTGCATTTACTCAGGCAAAAAAAATAAAATAAACACAATGATGCTTAACTAAGAGAAACCTAAGGGACCTACGACAGTCGACTCATTGCTTTTGACCTCAAAACTTTTCTGACCCCTCCAACTTGCAAATCAAAATCATAGTGTGTATACATGCAGAATATTAGCATGACACAGAAGGGATCAAATGATGGCATCATATTATGAACAACCAACTAAGCATATATACAGATGATATTATCCGAACAAATAGCAGCTACAAGTGCAACCCATGTACTCTCACAACAAAGAAGTCCCATACACTCATAGTATACCAATGGATATAAAAGTAAGGACTGGGTCAAAACACTCTCTCTCACAAAGAAGTTTAAACAATGTGCATGAAATACCATAGGCTTTCCCTTATTTTCTATGCCTTAGTTTCTCGGATATTAGGACTAGGATCACTATAGGACTTTCATCAGCTTGTAGTGTAGGCTTGAGGGAGGGTGTGGTACATCTGGATATATTGACTCAACTTTCCTTGACACTACACTATTTTGGCTGCTCTTTTCAACCATGCTTATTTATTCTCCTTTATTTTCCTTCATTTATTTTTAGATTTTCGGGTGTGATTTTCTTCATTCTTTCAAAACACAACTTTTTTTTTCACACCCAAATCTATTCTCTTTTTCTTTTACTAACCGTTCTTCATACCCAAGTCAAACTTCGCACCCCTATGATAGCCACCCTCAACTTGGGCGATTGCTTGAGTTGAGGTACACAATGTCCAAGGAGGGACCAAGGCCAAGACAGGTTCATTATAAGTCAAAATGGGAAGGTGATTAGGCTAATGAACGAAATAGATCAATTAAGGCTCAAACTCGAGATCAAGGGATACTTAATTCATTTGTCCAGGCATTTAGGCTAAAAATGGACTTATTCAAAAATGGCCTATGATCCTTTGCTAACCACTATCCTATAACCTAGGCAAGACTAACCAGGCAAGTTCTATATCGCACACACAAAGTGAACTTGGTAATGACCTCACACACACATAGCACAGGGTTACACTGTCAACTGCTAACTATCCAGTTCATGCATTGCTAGTTACAATCATATTGCCTATAATACTAATGCCATAACAAGATCCAACAGCTGTCATAAACTAACATACTACACACATATTTCAAAATAAAATTCTTAGGAGGGGTTCCTTTCCATAATCAAAAAGCATCCTTATCATTCAAAATTGGACTGCACAAAGGTTCCCCTATTTTTCTCCTAAATAAATTATTAAAACACAACAAAAACCTAAATAAGTCGGTTCTACTATGATAGCGCATTTGGGGGAAAAGAAACACGGCAACAAAAAACCCCCAAGTGGTGGTATACCCCAACCCCCAACTAAAAAGTGGTGCACTGCCCCTAGTACACAACTATAAATAGAATAAGTGTATGGGAGTGAAGACATACCTGGGGTGCCCTAGGAGCTGGATGTCAGCCCGCCCATAGTGGGATCATCAACATGATCTCTGAGCTCTCTGCTAGGTGCATCCAATGAAGGAGGTGCTTGACTAGAGGATACACCCCATGCCCTCTCGTCGGATGTCAGCCCACCCATAGCGAGATTATCAGCATGCTCTCTGAGCTCTCTTCTAGGTGCATCCAGTGAAGGGGGTGCGTGACTAGAGGATACACCCTGTGCCCTCTCCTCCTAAGCAATCTGACTGGCATGGTATTTTACTGTCGAGGCCTTAACCGCTCTTCATAAATCACCCTCGAACTTATCACCACTGTAAAATTGATCCTCCTGACTACGTAGTCTCTTGCCTCTATCAACAGGAGGCTCCTCATCAACAAAAAAATTCCACCTCAAATATCGGCCTCATCGGGGCTGAAATGGGCATAGGTGGAATAACAGGAGTGCTGCTAGGTACCAAAGCTCTAACCTTCTCTCTCAATGCAGCCACCTCCCGTGTCAAGCCAACCATATTAGGAATCTATGCTGAACTCATCCGGGTGTCCATCCGTGCCTTAAAACTGTCAATCCTTCCATTCAGGTCTCTCATAAACTGATGCATAGCTGCAGTCTTATGGGCCTCCACTTTGGCATCTGTGGATTCTATCATGGTCCTAACCTATGGCTGAAGTTGGGATACCAACTTAGCCATTTGGGCCTCAGTATGATCCTGCCTCTCGAACATCTGCGTTTGCCTGTCAACCAACTGCTGCAGAAAGTCCCTCAAAATTAAAACCATACCAGAGGAGGGCGGTGGTCTAGTAGTGCCTGTGACCTCATCCTCAATCACCGGGCTTGTGCCCTCAGCAGGTACAAAAATAGTATCAAGTACGCTCACTGGTGGTGGAGCACTAACCGGTTCTTCTCTATGTTCAGGACCTTCAAAAAGGGCTGCTCGTGAGGACACGAAAGGTTGAGACCTCTAAGAAAAAAATGGGTAAGCTCCTCGCTGCTGTATCAAACCTATATCAGGAATGTGGGTCACCTCAATATGATGATCTACTGCAGGCGTCGTGAACACACCATCACGAACACATAAGCCATGAATCAGACAGGGGAAAGGGATGCTGGTGAAGTCGCAGAAAGCACGCTCATGTATCTTCTCAATGACGTAGCAAGCGAAGTTAATATCATAACCTTACAGAATACTTGCTACCAACACTGCCCGATCAAGTGTGAGTGAATTATCAAGATTAGTCAGACTCAATCGGTGCCAGACAATCGACCATCAAAACCATCCTGAAAAGTGAAGCAAGGACTTCTTTATGTCCAGCTTCCCATTAACCCAACTAGTATTAGCATCATTCTCCGCTATATAACCTGTAATCCACCACAGTAACTCCAATCACTAATCAACGTCCCTCATTTTAGCCCTATTTCTCACAGTCTTGATATGGTGATCAAATTCTGAAGTGCTAGTTGGAAATGGACGCTCAGCACCAAATAAAAACTTGTGGATAGTCTGCTCAGAGTTTTCCACTCTGGTCTCCCATACCAAAGTGTAAGTCAATGGCGGTTGGTCCCTATATTGTTGCTCATTAGGTGTGATCAATTCAATAGAAGCAGCATAAGAAGCAAAAAACTCATGGACCAACTCTAAGCTATAGTGCCCAGGAGGCTCCGTCATCCACCAGAATCCATAATGATCAAATGCAGCCTTAATCTCAGGCAGTGCCTTCAATTCATCTAGACAATACCAGGGCTCCTCAGTGATACTCCTTCTAAACACGCCCCGCTCAGTAAGTTCGGTATTTCTATCATAAATGGCCCTCATAACCTGAACACACAATCCCTTGTTTTCCCTTCGAACTGCAACTGCGGCCTGCTGTGCAGCCACCTGTCACTGTGAGAAAGTCATGGAGTTTTTCCTACCTGTGCCAGAAATAGATGATGTCGCATAAACAACAGAATCATCCGTACCTTCAGTATTTTCTCCAGACCCAGATACATCAACCTCGGCATTATACGTATCCTCAGCATTCTCCTCATACCCAGATACATCAACCTCAGCATCATCCATATCCTAAGCATTCTCCTCAGACACAGATACACCAACCTGTTATTCATCACCGGGTGCATAATCTTTTGTCCTATCATCAAACTGGGGGGCGGAATCAGAAGACTGAGCAAGGGCAGCGGGTTGTGGGGGTTGTGAAGTAGGTTGTTAGGCAGCTTGGGCCCTATTTTCTAGCCTCGTAGTACGAGGTACCAGTATAGAATCAGTGGTAGCAATCTTGTATACCTCTTCATACCCACTTTTATTTGACCCCAAATGTTCATCGCGCAACCTAGTTATAAATTCAGGATTTTTGGTATGGATTCGTGAGGAAGAACCCATGTCTCCATATTTAGGGTTTGATTTGGGTGGCATGGGGTCAGGTTTTAGGTCGGGTGAGGTAGATTTTTTGTCAGGTAGGTTGGGTTTTAGGTTGGGTTTGTCGGATTTTGGACTGGGTGGGTTAGATTTTGGGGATTTTGGGGTTTAGGATTTAAGAATTTTGGATTTGGTATGTGGGAATCTGATGAATTTGGATTATATTTGTGGGAATTTGATGAATCTTGGTAAAATAGGCTTTATGTTGTGAATTTGACTTGAGCTTGTTGAAGTTTGGAGTTGAAAATGGGTCAGATTTGGTATACCGATATATATATAAATAGGTTGGGTCGATTCAGGTCGGGTCGGGTCAGATCTTGGGTAATTTAAGTTTCTAAGTCTCACGACACTACCCATGTGACGTGGGTTGACCTATGTCACGTGGGTCCCCTGACATGGATAGGGTTCTGAAAGTGTCCAAATGGTTCTGATTCCTACGGTACTAACCCACATGATGTGGGTTGACCTACGTGACTTGGGTCACCTGACGTGGGTGGGATTCTGAAGGTGGAAAATATTATTTGCTTTCTACGATACCAACCCACGTTACGTGAATGAACTTACATCATGTGAATCAATGTCGTGGGTAGCACTGAACATCTTCAGTTCAATATTTTGAGTTTTCACTAACGTATCATCCAATGCTCATATAACATAATAAGACCTTGGGTTGCCTCCCAAGTAGCGACTGATTTAACATCGCGGTACAACTTTGCTAGGTTAGTTACGCATATTTCACCAACCAGCCCATGGGTTACCTCCCATGAAGCTCCTGATTTAATGTCGCGACACGACTTGGCTAGCTTGACTACTCTGACTTCATCAAGACTAAGCTCCTCATAAGTTCTGATCTCTTCCGTTATTCCCACATAGTGCTTTACACGTTGCCCATTGACTTTGATAAAACATTATCTTCACCTTTCATCTCAATTGCTCCATGAGGGAATACCCTAACAATGGTGAATGGTCCAGACCATTTAGACCATAGCTTTCCAGGAAAAATGTGAAGCCTGGAGTTATAGAGTAGCACCAAATCTCCCGGATGAAACTCTCGTCGTTCGATTTTTTGGTCATGATACAGTTTCATATTTTCTTTATAAAGTGTTAAACTTTCATAAGCTCGTAGATGAAATCCATCCATCTCATTCATCTGATCTAGCCTCGATTTAGCCGCGTCTCTCCATTCCACATTCAACCTCTTCAATGCTCATAATGTCTTGTGTTCAAGTTCAGCAGGAAAATGGCATGATTTACCAAACACCAGCTGATATGGAGATGCACCAATTGGTGTCTTGAAAGGAGTTCGATACGCCTATATTGTATCATCTAATCTTCGAGCCCAATCAGTCCTATTGGCATTCACCGTCTTTGCCAAAACAGACTTTATCTCACGATTGACACCTCAACTTGCCCGCTCGTCTGAGGATGGTAAGGTTCTGCCACCTTATGTTTGACACCATATTTTTCAAACAAGGCTTTGAACATCCGATTACAGAAGTAGGATCCTCCATCACTAATGATTACTCGTGGTGTCCCCAATCGTGAAAATATGTTCTTTTTCAAGAATGCCGTGACACTTCTTCCTTCATTATTGGGAAGCGAAATCGCCTCCACCCATTTAGAAACATAGTCAATAGCTACCAAAATTTATTTCATCCCATGTGAGCTCACAAAAGGGCCCATAAAGTCAATTCCCCATATATCAAACAATTTGAGCTCAAGGATAGTTGTCATAGGGAGTTCATGTCTGCGTGAGATATTCCCTTGTCTTTGACATTGGTCGCAGGCTCGAGTATAGTCTTGAGCATCTTTATAGATGGTAGGCCAATAATAACCACATTGTAAGATCTTATGCACAGTCCGCGTACCACCATAATGACCCCCAACTGGAGATGAATAACATGCTTCCAATATACTCATCATTTCAGCCTCTGGGATGCACCTTCGAATCATACCATCTGCACATACTCTAAATAGATATGGCTCATACCAGAAGAATTTTCTCACCTCATGCATGAATTTCTTTCTCTGCTGATACGACATATCTTTCGGGATTAGATCACTTGCTAGAAAATTGGCAAAATCTGCAAAGCATGGGATTAAGTCTTGTGATGCAGCCAACACTTGCTCAGCTAAAAAAGTATCATCAATATCAAGATTATACCTTTAATTTAAGTATGGCCTCCTCCTCAAGGTGTGATAAATGGTCAGTGACATGATTCTTGGTTCCCTTTTAGTCCTTGACTTCAAAATCAAATTCTTGCAATAGAAGCACCCACCGAATCAATCTTGGCTTAGCATCCTTCTTTGACATAAGATATCGAAGTGTTGCATGGTTTGTATGCACAATCACCTTCGTACCAATTAATTAAGATCTGAATTTCTCAAAAGCAAAAACCACTGCACAAAATTCCTATTCAGTCATGCTGTAATTCTTCTGAGCTGGATTAAGTACTTTGCTAGCGTAGTAAATCGGATGTAAAGTCTTCTCACATTTTTGGCCAAGGACTGCACCCAAGGCTACTCCGCTAGCATCACACATAACCTCAAAAAACATCATCCAATCTGGTGAAACAATAATAGGGGCTGAAACCAACTTCTCTTTCAGAAACTCAAATGCTTTTAGACACGCCTCATCAAACACGAACTTCACCTCCTTCTCTAAAAGCTTGCATAATGGATTTGCAATTTTTGAGAAGTCTTTGATAAAGCTTCTAAAAAATTCTGTATGTCCCAAGAAACTTTGAATTCCTTTCATGGAGATAGGTGGAGGTAACTTTTCAATCACCTCAATCTTTGCCTTCTAACTTCAATACCTTTCTTCGAGATCTAATGCCCCAATACGATACCCTCATTAACCATAAAAGGGCATTTTCCCCAATTTAGCACTAAGTTGCACTCCTCGCATCTTTTTAGCACATTAGCAGGGTGTGCCAAGAAATCATCAAATAAGTCTCCCACAATAGAAAAATCATCCATAAAAACCTCAATAGATTCTTCCGCCATGTCAGAGAAAATAGACATCATGCAACGCTGGAAAGTGGCTGGTGCATTACATAAACTGAAGGGCATCCTTTTGGAACGTCCCATATGGACAAGTGAAAGTGGTATTCTCTTGGTCTTTGGGAGTAATGAAAATCTGATTATACCTCGAATAGCCATCAAGAAAACAATATCATACTCTACCAGCAAGACGATCTAACATCTGGTCCATGAAGGGCATAGTAAAATGATTTTTTCTGTCCAAGAATTTAGCTTTTGATAATCCATGCAAACTCTCCATCCCATAATCGGCCTCATTGGGATTAACTCATTCTTTTCGTTTGGAACCACAGTGATTCCTCCCTTCTTTGGCACACACTGAACTAGGTTAACCCATTTGCTATCAGCAATGGGGTAAACCACACCTGCAATCTAACCACTTAATGATCTCTTTCTTCACAACCTCTTGCATAGGTAGGTTTAGACGACGTTGGTGCTCAATGCTTAGTATGCACTCAAGATCAAGTTAAATTTTGTGAGTATAAATATCGGGTGGAATACCTATAATATCGACAATGGATCAACCAATGTCCCTCTTAAACCTTCTCAATACCGAAACCAGAGACTCTACTTGCCACTCCACCAACGCAGCAGAAATAATCACAGGTAAAGTGTTGTTGGCTCCCAAAAATATGTAGCAAAGGTGAGCGGGAAGAGCCTTAAGTTCCAAAACTAGAGGCTTTTCAATAGAAGGATGAGCTGGTGGGGTCACCCTATTCTTTAAATTTAGATCAAGTTTCTTTGGGGCATAAGTGTAAGATCCCCTACCAGCAAGTGTACCAACCATCTTATCGTATTACTCAACACCATCGCTATTAAAATTTATAATAACGGCCGTAAGACCTTCTACCCCCAACCTTTCTTCAAGAGGCACGACAATATCATTCTCCTCAACTATATCTATTATCAAAATCACCCGCATATCTTTCGGTTGCTTCAAAGAATGAAAAACATTGAAAGTGGCACGTTCATCATTTAACCTGAATTTCATCTGCCCTATTTCCATGTTGACCAGTGTTTGACCAGTGGCAAGGAATGGTCTTCCCGATATGATGGGAACCCCGAAATCAACTTCACAATCTAGAATCACAAAGTCAGTCAAAAAGATGAAAGATGCAACTTTTACCAAAACATCATACAAAATGTCCACCAGCTTTTTCACAGTCCTATCCACCATGAGAAGTCTCATAGAGATTGGTTTTGGTGCTCTCAACCCCAACTTCTTGAAAACAGCTAGTGGCATTAAGTTAATGCTAGCACCAAAATCACAAAGTGCTTTAGCAAAGTTGTAAGACCCGATAGCACTAGGAATTGTGAAAGCTCTTGGATCCTCCTTCTCTTCAACTAGGGACCGCGAAGAAACTGCATTACAATGATATAAGTTATCTATCGGCTCAAAATTGACAGTTCTCTTCTTCATCACCAAGTCTTTCATGAACTTTGAATAACCTGGCATCTACCCCAATGCCTCAACAAGAGAGATGTTTACCGATAGCTCTTTCAATATTATAATAAACTTTTGATATTTGCCTTCCTTGGCCTTCTTTTTCAACCTTTGAGGAAAGGGAAGAGTAGGTTGTGGGATATTTTTCAGTATTTATGGGACCTCCTTTTCTTGTCTCTTCTCAGATTTCACCTTTTTGATAGTATCATGAGGATTTAGAGCTGTTTCGACCTTCGGATTATCCTGCTCTATCTCAGTTTCTACATCAACTATCATTGGCTCATTGGTCTTACCATTATCCATAGGTATAGATGGATCAGTCGTGTATTTCCCGCTTCTAGTAGTAATGGCCAGACAATGACTATCATTCTTTGGATTCTGGACTGTGTTGCTTGGAAGGGTACCTAGCTGACGTTGGTTCAATGCCACCGATATCTACCCGAACTGTTGCTCTAACTTTTTAATAGTAGTTGAATGGGATTCTACTTTCTGACTTATTCCCGAAATGTCTGACCTAATCTACTTTAAGCAATCTCCTTGACTCCCTGACCCTTTAACCAGTTTATTGAGAAGGGCTTTCATTCTTGAATTTCCATGGTTAGCATCGTGTTTTCCTAGTGGAACATATACCCCACTCTTATCTTTATAATCATCCTTCCTCCTCTAATCACCGTCACAATCTTGTTCTCTATCTCTATATCCCAACTTATTGTAATTGTCTCCATAATAGTTTCGACCTTGATCTCCATAATAGTCTCGATCCAGGTACTTAGCCTCCTCATCAGATTCACTATCATCATGCCTAGGTGTTTTTCCTTGTGCACCTACGGCATGCACCTTCTCAGCATCTCTGGCCACAATCTGTTTAGCTAACAAACCAATTTCTGTCCTCAGTTGTGCGACCTCTTAAGCTACAGATTCATCCAAAGCTCTTTGTGCTGCCGAGGCTCTAATAGCATATGTGCCAGTAGGCATATCTGCCTCCCGAGTATGTCATCCTCGATTGGTCTTAGTGATATGATCTAATATCTCTGAAGCTTGTTCCTACCTCAGACTCATAAATGTTCCACCAGTGATAGTATCTTCTACAGCCTTGGTATTGGCATTTAAAGCCCTGTAGAAGATCTCAAGTAAATTGCTACCACCCATCTTATGATTTGGCACATTCTATAGCTTTTTCTTGAACCTTAGCCATGTCTCGTAAAGTGCTTCAGAATGTAGTTGTCTGAAGTTGTAAATCTCATCCTTCAACTGTAGCATCTTGGAAGGTGGAAAAAATCTTTCCAAAAGTTGATTTCTTAACTCTTGCAAAGTAGTGATAGAACCTCGTGGTAACTCTGCCAACCACAAAGTCGCTTCTCCTATTAGAGATAATGGAAATAATATCAAATGAATAACCTTTTGGTTAACTCCAAGCAAATTATAAGAAGTGCAAACCCCCACAAAGTTCATCACATGCATGTTTGGATCATCTGTAGAAAGACCTGCGAATACACCTTTCAAGTTAAGCAGGTGGATCATGGCACTTGTAATGTCAAACTTAGTGCCCTCAGGTTATTCTGGTGGAATAATGGCAACAGTCTCTATCGTCTCAAAATAATCCACATCTTCTTCCTAAGGATCATGATAAACTGGCACATGCGGTCTTTGAGGTGGTTGGTGTGCCCTCAGTCTTCTTTGTATTTCTTCAGCCTTAGCCAGTCGTTGTGCTGCTTCTTGCATAGCTCGATTATCTCTATCTTCTTGCCTAAGAGCAGCTTGTCTAGATTGTTCTTCCCGTGTCAATAGAGCAGTAGTTTGGTCTGTTGTTTCATGACCAACCGACAGGATTGGTTGGTTATGAATGTCTCCCACGGCTGCAGGATCCTGAACTCCATCGGTATTCACCATTCCTTGATAATCTCTCAAAGTTCTTTCTATTTCAAGATCAAGTGGTATCAGGGGATTGCCTTGACTCCTAGTATTGGGCATACACCGGCGTGTGCCTTTAAAAATATAAGGAAATAAAACCAATCAACTCCCAAAAGCAAAATACTCAACTCCATAATCGTAGTTCCCCGGCAACGGCGTCAAAATTTGATGTCACCCAAAATATACCTTCAGAAAAGTATAATACGGTCGCTGTATCAAATATAGAACCCAACTAGGTTAGGGTCGATCCCACAAGGAATAGGATGAAATTATGTAGAATGCTAGTCTGAGTAATTGGAAAGTAAGTAAAACTGGGGGGATGTTTTGTGAATAAGTGGTAACAGTAACGATTGCTGATTTTACGATTTGTAGACAATATGAGAAATACACTAGGGCTGTGATCTCCAATGATTCCTTAACTCCACCGGTTACTTGTGCTGGAAAAACTGTCCCGTTGTGTTGCATGCAAAATCTAATAAGATATGTTCATCTAAACGTCTCTCGACCTTGGTTAGATGAATTTCACTCTTCTTCTCTCGGTCTTCGAGTGTCACACTACTAACTCTTGTCCTGGATCTCAGATAACTATTCCTGCTAGGGATCAACTTATTAGATGAAGGTTAATAGCTTCAAATCTTTAGTTTTATTCCCTTTTCCCACTCTCTGCCTCTCTCTCGAGCAAGTCTAGAATACAGGAAAGTTTATAACATTTGCAACCATCAGAAGATCAATCACAACGAAGGAAATAACAATACATGCATTCACACCGATTCAAAATTTGCTTCGCAATTAACCCGTTTCATTAATTCCTCATGGTTCACACAACCCTAGTTGATGAGTTTAGCTACTCATGTTTGTAAGAGAACAATAAGAATTCTAGGATGAAAACATAATTGTAAACTCACAATAAAGAAGAAACTCTGAAATCTCAATTATGAATAAAACCCTAAAAGCGATGTTCCAAGATTACAAAATCCAACAATGTGTTTATGAACATAGGACAACAAAGGGGCATTTATAAATACAAGACGAATCCTATCCAAATCAAAATAGGAAAATAGAGTCGGTAACTTTCCACGGTATCGTGACTTGGTGTCGTGGAACCAAGTCACGCCACGTAGGTCATTGCCGTGGAAATCAGAAAAATTTGTACATCTCTGAAGTTGACTCACGGCAGCCACTCACATCACGTGAGTGGACTCACGGCACATGAGTCCTATCATGAGTCACCTCTCCGGTGCAGATCCTATTTCTTTCGTCTTCAAATACTTCATTCTTGAGCGTGATTCTTCCTGTTTGTCCATTTTGCCTCCAAAACCTATTTTGCTGCAATGTAGAAAAGAAAACACATCATACCAATCAAACACACCCAAGTTATTGAATATTTTCTTTATTTTAAGCATCGAAAGTGTCATGAAACAATGACCCATCAGTGGAAGTCCGAGAGATCTATCCAAGGGCTTAAAATCCCCTTTGTGAATGAATATACTATCTAAATCCAGCAATTGGACCATTTTATATGCCTCGGCATCATTATAAATGTCATGACCAATAAGAGCTCTCTCCAATGGGTCTTTTGAAGTGATCAAGGGAAGCTTCAATTCGATATCAATCACCGTAATTGCAGATAATTCCTCATAGGCCGCGGGGAGCTTCATAGCTTTGTACATATTAAAGACTTTCATTTTATCATGTTCTCTCATGGCCAGGTAGCCATCAGCTACATCTATAAGTGCACGACCAGTAGCCAATAATGTATGCCCCAAAATAAATGGGACTTTTGGGTCTGCATTTAAGTACAGAACAATGAAGTCCACAGGCAAGATGAGTGATCCAACCTGTACCATTACATCTTCGACTACCCTATTTGTCCTTGCCAATGAATGATCAGCAAGCTATAATATCACTATTGTGGGTATCGGTCTACCAAATCCCATTTTTCTAAACAAGACATGGGTATTAGATTAATGCTAGCCCCAAGGCCACACAACCCTCTAGCCTTAATTAATTGTCCAATGATGATCTAAATTGTAAAACTGCTCGAATCTTTGAGACTTGTGGACAGCCTGTTCTGAATACGAGACGTACACTCTTCAGTAAGTGCTACAATAGCATATTCTGTCAACTTGATGTTGTTAACCATAATATCCTTGATGTACTTACCGTACCTAGGTATTCTCTACAAAACATTGACAAGAGGCAAATTAACATGCACCTGCTTTAACAACCTAATGAATTTTGAAAGCAAGCCTCCTCTTTTTGCTTCTTCAACCTCTGTGGGAATGGGGGAGGTGGCTTTGTTGGCTACATTGGTCTCGACATTATCCTCTTTCTCAACTTCACTTTGTTTCTCATCACCACTTACATCCTTCTTCAATTCTCTTCTTGGCTCTAATTCCTCAAGTTGTCTCCCACTTTGAGTTGAGACTATATTCACCTGTTTGGGATTTAACTCTGTATCACTTAATAGATCTCCTTGATTTCGAGTATTCTATGCTTCAGCAAGCCGTCCCATCTGAACCTCAAGGTTTTTTATAGCTAACTTCTGATTTTTCATGTTGGCAACCAACTGTGCTTGAGCTGATATAATTTGAAAATTTGCTTCAACATCACCCCAACATTAGTGTTAGATTGTGCATTAACATTAACACCTTGGTTTTATTGTTGCTAAAGATTCTAGTTCACTCCTTGAACTCTGTACTAGTTCATATTCTTCCCTTGATTTCCACCCTAAGAAAAAATGGGACGATTCCTCCAATTTGTATTGTAAATATTTCCAAAGTTTTGATTACCTTATCTTTGAGCATTATCGAAAAAGATCACAGACTCTAGATTTGTTGCACAAGACTCTTCAGAATGATATCCACTACTACACACTTCACAAAATACCAGCGTCTATTGCACTATATTCACTGGAGCTGCCTGTTGATTTCCTAGATTAAAATGATTGTTAAATTAATTCTGTAATGCCAAAATTTATGTTGCAATTGTTGTCAACTGATTAACTTCTAAAAACCCAACAACTTTCTTTGGGGTACTCCTTGAAACACCAATAATCCATTCTGGATTCACTTGTGATATGCGATTCAGGAGTTCAAATAACTGATCATATGTCTTTTCCAAAGCTTAACCACCTACAGCAGAATCTAACAAAAGCTTCGTGTTAGGCTCAAGTCCCTTTATAAAAGTGTGCACCAACACCTCATTAGTCTGATGGTGACGGGGGAAATCGTGTAGCATGGACTTAAACCTTTCCCAAGCTTGATACAAGTTCTCACCATCTTTCTGTGTAAAGCTCAGGATCTCACTTCTCAACTTTGTTGTCTTTCCCGAAGGGAAGAAAATGATCAAGAATTTCTTCGCCAAGTCATCCCAAGTGGTGATAGAATTGGGTGGTTCCACCTTCAACCAACTTTTTGCTTTCCCTAACAGAAAAAAGGGAATAATTTGAGCCTCACATAGTCAGAAGAGACTCTTGTGGGAATATATGTATCGCGGATCTCTAGAAAATTCTGCAGGTGCTGTTGAGGATCTTCATGAGATAGCCTTGAAAATTGCCCACTGGTGTGCAAGAGTTGCACCATGTTCTATTTCAGTTCGAATCGACCTCCCACTACCGGTCTGTAAATGCATGAGGTGACATTAGTAGTGAGTGGGATTTCCATATCGCGAACTAGTCTTGTGTTTGCCATTTCAGTAGGAACAACTTCCACCTGATCAGCCAGCTGAAATTGTTGAATTAGATAATAAAGAATGACACTCCTCCTTGATGAAGTGTACTCTCTGGATCAGGAAACAGCTCAACCAGTTCTTCGTCCATTGCCAGTGTGAAGTGCAACTTGAACCTGCAAAACTCAACCGCTAAGATCAAGTTGTCAATACTTGTATAAAACTATTGAAAACAAAGTTCAGAGAATAACTAATTTCTTTTGTCCTCGGTAACGGTGCCAAAAACGTGTTGCGGCCTACCACACACACAAGTGTAAGTGGTCTAACAAGTAATATAGTGGCTATTTAAAAACCCGGATGTCAAACCCACAGGGACTACTACTTTAGTATTATTCCAATTTTTCATTTCCAATTGTACTTCGTACAAGTGATGAATGTATCAAAAGAGTTTTGTTGAATTCTAGGTTCCTAAGAATGTGTAAAGAGTATAAAGTAAAACAGGTGCAATAGTAAATAAAGGTATAGTTAGTATTTGGAAAGATTCCAGGGCTACGACATTCGACACAATCATGCAGAGTAGTTTTTCCATTCAATGAACTATATTTATCGAATTATGGGTTTTGGGGTTAAGTATTGATCAAGGAATTGTCATCCTCTAAATTGTCTACTTGAAATAGTTCACACAACTCCATCATTGAGTAGGGATATGATTCCATTATTCAAGTGTGTTAGTTAACCATCCCGTCATAACCAAACAAGGCTCCTAGGTATACATCTATCCTAGTTGCAAATCAACCCAAACTTACACTGGAGATGATCTTGTTCCTTAAGTTCTTCTTCCTATTCATACAATCTTATGAGCAGTTCATGCATGAATTACTTGTATTATAATGTTGGTCAAACATTACAATAGTAAAATCAAGAGCAAAAGCATAATCGAAAGAGAAACGATGTCATTGAATCAAACAAACTACTATACAATCATGTTCTAGCCATAACCCCAGAACAAGGGTATTATCCACTCTTCATTCCTAAAAATATGCTAATAGAATAATTGTTCATACCAAGAAAATCTAGTAAAAGTGTCACAAAGAGGAACCCTTGAGGAAAATCCTTGTATTTTCTCCCAAGTAAAATCTAATGATTCAAAAGTGATTGTATTTGTATCTAAGTTTTCATTTTATAGTTCTTTGAGAATCCCTTAAGATTCTCCACACGAATCCCCAGCATTTACCAATTCGCCCCTACTTAATCCAAGTAAAAATCTAATTCCTGGGTCGAAATCACACACGGGAGTGGCCCGCCTGCCATTGCGTACGAGAGGAGGAACAGGGTGAGGTTGATTGCTTGTCCATCCCAGTGAGTTCGCGTGGCTGGAGGCACGGCGCATGCCCTCTCATAGCGATGGAAGGTGCGGCGTACGCCCTCCTCCTTTGTGTGTGGGTGGAGTCCAATCTTTTTGTGCTTCCATCCATAGCTCCCATTTATCTCAAGACTTGAATGTACGCTCAATTTTATCCCCCATATCTCCTCCAATTCTTTATTGCACATCTCAACACCCACATAAGTCTGCTCAACACAATAGAACAAATCAAAATGGACTAGAACACTCATAGTGCATACAAGCAACTCTAGTTTTTTTTCTCTATACGTGATTTAATTGCCTCAAAATATCATTCAAATGCATCTAAAACATCATGGACATACAATTGGCACGCAAATACACTAAAACGCTCCTTATAGTTCACAAGCATCTCAAATTAGACTCAAAACTAAGCTAAATACGCATGAATCATGAAACTTAGGACTACAAACACACCCAAGATCTTCCTCATGTATGTTAGCTTATTCTTCTTGGTCTATAACTATTTAGACCATACTTTGTTTTACTATTTACCTTTTTAATGATGCCAAAAGGAGGAAAATAATTAGTGAAAAGAGGAAACAGGTTAAAAAGGGAACATGTGAAAGTGGAAATTGGTAAAAAGGAGGACTGGTGAAAGGGGGAATAGGTGAAAGTGGACATTGTTGAAAAGAGGAACTTGAGTTGGGAACTTGAGTGCTGGGTGTTGTGGCTTGCATGGTGACAGGGTAAGCTGATATATGATGAATTAAGTATGGAATGCTGCTCTAAGAGCCTGGGTTTGTCGTCATTAAAAAGGGGGAAAATGTTAGGTTCCAACCTTGTTCTTATTATGTTTATATTTTGATGATTGACAAATTTTATCACTGGAACCTGGTCCATGCATGCCTGATTATTACTCATGTTCAGTTGTTTGCCTAACCTGGTAGAAGGATGAGTTACGTGAACTGGTGTCGCAGCATGCAATTTTGTAGCTGTACACATTTTTCTTATGTGCCGCTTGTCTAGTACTTGTCTAGACAATGTCAGCACATTAGTGGGATGAATTTTCAGTGGTCTTTCTAGCATCCACCAATGAGGACAGAACCTCAAGCTCTTGCAAAAATCAAAAGAAAATTTCTCAAGTAAAGGCCTCACCCGATATTGCAAGACTCAACATTTAGAAACTCTTATGCTCATACTGATATATGTTTTCTTGTTTCTAGATTGTTTGAGATTTTGTGTTGAACTTACAATTGCAAACTCACATCTCTTTTCAGAGATTCCAGTGAGTGTTTCATTTAATCTTCTTGTGTTTAAATTTGAGTTGGTTTGTAACTTGATATAGCTGATGAAGAGCTCACAGTAGATGTATTATGAAGGTGTGTTTACAACAGTGTTATTGCAAGAGTGTAGAAATTAAGAGGTTAATTCCTAGATTGTAATCATTGAAGGTTGCTCAGAGTTTTTGTGGAGGTTGGTGGTAAAATCCTATTGGGGTAGGTCATAGTTTTTGTCCCTTACGCAAGGTGTTTCCACGTAAACTATTTGTGTCACTTACTTTTATGTAGTTTTATCGTGTTTTTGACTGTTCTTCAATATTTCATAGAGGGACCTGGTATCGAATTAGGTCCTTGTTACAGTGGTGAACTTTTACGAATCTTTATATGGATTATTAGTAGTTGACATTTCATGAGATTTGGAAAGGACCATTTTCAAATGACTGTTGGAATGGATAAGCACCTACAAGTCATAGGATGACTTATAGGTAGATACAATGACTAGTCATTAGGGGTCGTGACCAATGGGGTTAATTTTTCAATCCTATGGACTTTGGAGGGCTTCACATAGAATGAGTAATGGAGACGACTCATAAGACCTAACCATGACTCATGGTCAGGGTCTTTCATAGGTCAACTTTTGCTTGTTTCTTCCTGATTTCTGTTCGAAGTCTGACATAGGATTCTAGGGACATGATAACTGATTTCTGAATCTGGATATCTGTCATGGTTGGGACTGATTTTTGAAACTATATTAGTCCCAAGAGAATACATTAAAATCATATCAACTAGTAAAATTGTAGAATACTAAGTCAATGAAATTTACTTAAAATCATGTGTCACACCTCAAATCCCATTGGGGCGGACTGGCACCCGAAGCCGTTGAGGCCCGAGAGAACCAACCTATGATCAAGCACATTCATATGCATGTCACTAAGTGAACAACATTCTGTCACATATAGATATAAGATATCAATGACGGAAGTCATGGAAAGACATTCAAATAGATATGAGGCTTGGTCGTTAGGGCCACCACGTCAAAAGGGTCATACATTCCTTCGTTTAACTTACAACGTCTACAAAGCCTCTAACAGATACATAACCATGCCTAAAGTCGGGACAAGTCCCCACTTTATACAACTATTACACAGTACTAAAACAAGTGTATACAAGTGACTCGAAAAGCCCCGAACCAATCTAGAGCTCACCAATAATCTGTAGATGACCCGTGTCCTACTGTGAAGGTCTACTAGCTCCTGTGCCTGTATCAAGTAAGGTAGGTCCCCCAAGGGACGTCAGTACGAAAGAATGCACAGAGTATGTAAGGCTATAAGTAACTGTATGAAATATAGAAACTCAAGTGGAATCAAATACACGTGAGTAGATAATATTGATAAACCACCGTACTGTATATGTGGAACCATGTACATTGCCTTCATTATTTTCCTTTTACGTTCATATCAATATCAACATCAATCATACAATGCCCTGGACCAACTGATCAGTGGTAAATAACATTGGGATCAGATTGAGCTAAGCTTATGCCCCCAGAGCTGCCACCCATAAATCAATAAAGCAGGTTCATCTCGAGTTAGGTTTTCACCCTCAGAGCTGCCCCCTATATCCAATAAATCAGGTTCGGCTCGATCTAGACTTTTGCCCCCAGACCTGCCTCCTGTACTCAATCATATATACATTACTTCATTCCTTAATTTTTGTGAGATTGTTACATTGGTGGTCATAACATCATTGGAACTTTGGAACTTTGGAACAATAGTCAACAAATAAGAGACATGTGAATAACAATTGCTAACAAACTTGAAATGAGATACTTTAAAACATTTTGGAGTGGAAACAAGTTCAGTAACGATGTGAACAATAGATGTTGCAAAAGGATACGGAAAAGAGTAACCTTGCATACCTTATCCTTCCAACGTGTGACTATAATAGATCAGCTCTTCCTTAAAGTGTTATGCTACATTATGAATACATAATGGAGCTTACATTAAAAGTCAACTACATTACATGTTCACAAGGTCATATTAAACTACTCGACTGCCATATAACTTTATTCCACCCTCCTACAATACAATTTACTACCTCACCATACCAACAACACCAAAACAGTCCACACATCAACCTAGATATCACAAACCGATAGGAATTCACACCTAGTTTATACTTTAGATTTCCTCCTCAACACATCTTCACATTTACTCCATCAAGTCACCTAAATACCTTTTACAACAACACATTAAAAATAATCCACAATTGGTACAATCCAAAATGCCTCCGAATTACCCACTTAGAGCTCTCCAAAGGGTACCATGAGTTGCTGAATGCATCTAAGAAGGGTAGGGGGCCTTGGATGGTCAAAGAGAAGCAAAAATAAGCCAAAAGAAACTCTGGAAGGACCTGAAGAGCAACCTGCGCACCCGCAGGTGATGAGGTGCGGCCACAGGTTCCCTTTTAGCCCTGTCCAGGGCCACCTGCGAAGTGACCTGCGCGGGCAGGTGGCTCATCCGCGAAGGCGGGTGGCCGAATTGGCTGAAATGGGTCATTTTTGGGTCCATCTTTGTAGTAAATGGCCCATGGCCATAAGTGAGCTTATATTCTCATATTTTAGGTTAAATTTGATGCCAATGAACAATTATGGTTTCAAAATGCACATGAACATCACAAAACTATATTCTCCTTTCACTACATCACAGGTTCGATGCACAATTTCATCACAACATTTCCACATGTCATACACAAGGAGGAAACAAATTAGGTACATAACCACATCCTAACATGTTGAAATTTCATCCATCTAATTCACTTTATTTATGTCCTTAAATCCCCTTTCAAGTTTAAACCACATAGAAGGCAAATCCGTTAGTAAAGAAGCAAAAATGGATTGCTCAACAGTTTTTTTAAACATAACCAACATGATCTACACAACCCCTCATGCATATAATATATTAAACCATAATAGTAAATACTTACCAAGGCTTTTAAGGGGAATATCTTGTCCAAAGGGGTGGTTGCGTAGGGTTTGAGAGAAGAAAATATCTTTTGCAAAAATCTGAAATTTTGCAAGTTTATTATGGTGAATAAGAGCTGATTTTTCAGCCTTATATAGTCCCTCCAAAACACCTCTCTTTATGGTCATCCTTAGCCAAACTCTTAGTCAAAGATGAGGTGTTTACTTGGTCAAATTTTGAATGGATCCTTTCCTTTTGGGCCATGTCTTATTTGCTTAATTTTTTTGGGCCTCAATTGAGCCCATTAGCACAATATTAATTCAGCCCAATAAAGTTAGTGGGTAATACACCAACTATCTCAACTTTAAATAATTCCATAAATGTTAAGGTAGTCAAATAAGTTCGACAATATACGGGGTGTTACATCCTTCCCCCCATAGGAACATTATTCCTCGAATGTTAGTAACATTATCCAATTCAAACAAGTTCAAGTCTAAGTTCATTCTTCATATTATCACATAGACATAATACTTATATATACTTACTTGTTATTGCTCCAATTTCGCGTCTTGAACTTTCTCTTCAGTTTGAAATAAATGCGGGTACTTATATTTCATCATTTCCTAGGCTTCCCATGTGATTTCTTCTACTTGTTGATTTTTCCAAAGAACTTTTACAGAAACCACTTCTTTATTTCTTAACCTCTTAACTTGTCAATCCAGAATAGCAATAGGTACTTCTTCATAGGTGAGATCTTCTGTAATTTGTACATCTTCAGTGGGAGCAATACGAGATGGATCTCCTATGCACTTCCGAAGCATTGAAACATGAAACACTGGATGAACTGTGTAGAGTTCTTGGGGTAGTTCTAATTCATACGCAACTTGAACAAATCTTCGGATAATCTTATATGGCCCTATATACCATGGACTCAGCTTTCCCTTCTTCCCAAATCTCATTACCCCTTTCATTGGTGACACTTTCAAGAATACCCAATCACCTATGGCAAATTCTAGCCCCTTTCTTCTAACATCGGCATATGACTTGTGTCGACTTTGGGTTGTCTGAAGCCGCTTTTGTATCCCCTTAACTTTCTCCATAGCTTGATGAATAAGATCTGGACCAAATAAGGCAGTTTCACCCGCTTCAAACCATCCAATTGGTGATCTACACTTTCTTCAATATAAACCTTCGTAAGGCGCCATTTTGATACTTGAATGATAGCTATTATTGTAGGTAAATTCAATAAGAGATAAATGATCATCCCAACTACCCTTAAGTCCAATGTGCAAGCTCGTAGCATATCTTCAAGTGTTTGTATAGTACGTTCTGCCTGTCCATCTGTTTAAGGATGAAAAGTTGTGCATAAATTCACTTGGGTTCCCAAACTCTTCTAAAAAGACTTCCAAAAATTTGCAGTAAATTGAGCTCCCCTGTCTGATATAATAGAGATTGGAACTCCGTGCAATCGAACTATTTTTTTAATATACAACTGCGCATAATCTTCAGCTGTGTAGGTGGTCTTGACCGGTAGGAAGTGTGCTAACTTTGTAAACCTGTCAACTATTACCCATATGGAATCAAATTTCCAAAGTGTACGAGGCAAACCTGTGATAAAATCCATGTTAATCATGTCACACTTCCAGATTGGAGGATTTATACATTGCATACAACCTCCAGGCTACTGATGCTCTACTTTTATTCGTTGACAATTTGGACATTGGGCTACGAATCCTGTAATGTTCTTCTTCATGTTACCCCACCAATACATTTCTTTCAAAGCATGATACATTTTGGTGGATCCCGGATGAATAGAATGCCGTGAATGATGTGCCTCTGTTATTATCCATCTCCTTAGCTCATCTACATCAGGTACACACAATCTACCTTGACACTGAAGTAATACCTCTTGCGTAAGATCAAATGCCTTTGTCAAACCTTGTTGTACATTCTCTTTCAGCTACAATAAAATAGGATCTGCATACTGTTTTTCCTTCACTTCAGCTACTAATGAAGATTCTGTTGCGTTTTGCACCATGATTTATTCACTTAGAGTTTCAAAAAGACGAACCTCTAAACTAGTTGGTTGATGTAGATCTTTGATTATTCCTTGTCTCTCTGTGGACTGGCCATCAATGCTCCCCATTGCCTTATGACTTAATGCATTGGATACCACATTTGCTTTCCCTAGATGATATAAAATATCAATATCATAATCTTTTAATAGTTCAAGCCACCTCCGCTGCCTCAGATTAAGGTCCTTCTGCTTAAAGATATATTTCAAACTCTTATGATCGGTATATAGGTCAACATGAACCCCATACAAATAGTGGCACCATATCTTTAAAGCAAATATCGCAGTTGCTAGTTCAAGATCATGTGTTGGATAATTTCTCTCATGTGGTCGCAACTGCCTTGAGGCATAAGCTATGACATTACCGTACTGCATCAACACGCATCCCAAGCCAACTCCTGAAGTATCACAATACACCGCATACCCATCTATGCCTTCTGGAAGTACCAATACAGATGTAGAAGTCAATTTATCCTTCAAATCTTGGAAAATCTTCTCACATGCATCATTCCAATGAAACTTGGTTGTCTTGTGTGTTAGCTTTATTAAAAGTGCCGAAATGGAAGAAAACCCTTCAACAAATCTTCTATAATAACCTGCCAACCCGAGGAAACTACGAATCTCTGTAGGCGTCGTAGGTCTTGGCCAATTCTTCACAACTTCTATCTTTTGTGTATCAACCCTTATTCCTTCATCTGACAGAATATGACCCAAGAATGTTACAGATTTTAACCAAAATTCACATTTAGAGAACTTTGCATATAACTTACGATCACGAAGAATCTATAACACCTGCCGTAAGTGATTAGCATGGTCCTCTTGTGATCTTGAATAAACCAGAATATCATCTATAAACACTGTCACGAACACATCTAAAAATGGCTTGAACACCCTATTCATCAAATCCATAAAAACTGCTGGTGCATTTGTTAGCCCAAATGACATGACTAAAAATTCATAATGACCATACCGTGTTCGAAAAGCTGTCTTGGGTATATCTTTTTCTCTGACCCTTACTTGATGATAACCCGATCTTATGTCAATATTTGAGAAGCATTTAGCACCCTGTAATTGGTCAAACAAATCATCAATTCTGGGGAGGGGATATTTATTCTTGACTGTTACCTTATTCAGTTGCCGATAATCAATGCACATTCTCAAGTGCACCCCAAGGGGACATACTAGGCCTTATGAATCCCTTTTCCATCAAGTCTTTTAATTGCTCCTTCAATTCCCGTAACTCTGTTGGGTCCATTCTATACAGAGGAATAGAGATAGGTTGAGTGCCTGGAATCACATCAATACTAAACTCTGGAGGCAAACCTGGAAGATCTTCCGGAAATACATCAAGGAATTCGTTTACCACTGGAACCGATTGAAGAGTTGGTGGCTTCACATCGGTATCTTGCACTCTTACTAAGTGGCATATGTACCCCTTGGATATCATTTTCCTTGCCTTAAGGTAGGAAATAAATTTACCTCTTGGTGCTCCGACATTACCCCTCCATTCAAGGATGGTCTTTTGTGGGAAATGGAAATATACCTTCTTAGCTCGGCAATCTACCGTGGTATAACAAGAAGCCAACCAATCCATACCCATTATAACATCAAAATCTACCATTTCCAGCTCAATAATATCAGCCAACGTACCATGATCACAAACAGTGACCATACAATTACGATAGACTCTCTTAACTATCATAGACTTACCCATGGGTGTAGATACTTCAAATTGTTTAACTAATGATTTTGGTGTTCTTTTGAATTTTTCAGCAATCAATTGAGTGACATATGATAGGGTAGAGCCCGGATCAATCAATGTATATACATTATGTGAAAATATGGATAATGTACCTATAACCACATCAGGAGAAGCCTCCAAATTCTGCCGATCCGCCAAAGCATAGGTACGGTTCTGGACTCCACTAGAATTAACTTCTCCTCGAACACCTCTACCATGCCCAGTAGACTATACAACAAATGAGGATAATGCAACGGCTGATCCCGTAGGTCGTGCTATACTAGTCGTGTCCCTCTGTGGACACTCTCTCATTATGTTCTGCGACATACCACACCAAAAGCAAGCATTCGTTCCAAATCGGCATTCACCTAAATGAAGCTTTCCGTAGTGCTGACATGGCTGATGAGAAAACCTAGACTGGTTCATACTTCCTTTTCCTTGATACCCCACTGTCTGTGAACCTCAAATCCCACTACTTTGCCCAACTTGACTGCCTCTAAACCCTCAAAATTGGGATGAAGTACCTGTTGTAGACTAAGAAAATGATGGTCTAGGCGGTCTATTAAAAACCTGAGGCCTAAATTCTCCTTGGGACTCCATGAATTGTCCCATAGGTTTAGCCCTCTTTGACGGTCCCCACTCAAATTCTTGAGTCCTTCTCCTTTGCCTCTGATCCTCCATCTTCTGTACAAAAGTTTGTATCCTGGCTATATCCATATCTTTATTTAGAGCAGCAATAGTACAATCCCTAACCAAATATGGATCCAATCTATCCACATATCGATAAACTCTATTGACCATAGTTGCTACCACATTAGGAGTATACTTGGCCAAAAAGTTAAACCGAAGACTATACGCTCAGACGCTCATATTTCCTTAACGCAGATTTAAGAACTGGTCTGCACGAGCCTCTTGGATCTCATATGGAAGTTAATAATCAAGGAATGTCTCTTTGAACTCCTCCCAATGAGCTGGAAGTGTACTGATACCCCTAGATCATTTCCAATCTTCGTACCATAGTATAGCCTCTCCCTTTAGTATATGTTGCAAGCTCAACTATTTTTGTACCAGATACATGGATAACATCTAAAGACCTTTGAATTTGGCCCATAAATTCTTGTGGGTATTCATTAAGATCTGACCCAGTGAACGTGCGAGGATCTAATTTCAGAAAATCCTATGTCCGCCGACTAGCTGCCCTATCCGCACCGTCATTACTCGTAGTTGGACCAGCTTGTCCTAGATTTTGTACAGCAACTATACGAGTTAACATTTTCACCACATTCCTTAAATCCTTCTCAGTAGCATTAACAGGTGGTTCTGGGGATACTCCTCTCCTTCCTGGCCCTCCTAGAAATGGAAGATTAGAAGAAGCCCGTGATGCAAACTCGTCTTCAGACTCACCCAGATTAGCTTGTTCAGGCGGTGATTTACTGGTCTCTTCTCCGACAATTATGTCTACCTTCTTACCTCTACCCCTACCTCTTCTTGTAATCGATATTTTTCTATGCTGAGGAAACAAAACATAAAATGAATTCAGTGATTACATATGACTCCACCAACAACTTTGGCTCTATTGCACGATCTAGGAAATGAAGAAAAGAAACAACCCCTAAATTTCTCGTAGCCTCCTACGTATAGATGTGGTGTACAACACATCCATAAGCAAGACTCTACTCAAACACGGCTTTGTAGACACCTAAGGATGACCTGCTCTAATACCACTTTTGTTACACCTTAAATCCCATTGGTGCGGACTGGCACCTAAAGCCGTTAAGGCCCGAGAGAACCAACCTGTGATCGAGTACATTCATATGCATGTCACTAAGTGAACATCATTCTATCACATATAGATATAAGATATCAATGATGGAAGTCATGGAAAGACATTCAAATAGATATGAGGCTTGGACGTTAGGTCCACCACGTCAAAAGGGTCATACATTCCTTCGTTTGACTTACAACATCTACAAAGCCTCTAACAGATGCATAACCATTCCTAAAGTTTGTATAAGTCCCCGCTTTATACAACTGTTACACAGTACCAAAACAAGTGTATACAAGTGACTCGGAAAGCCCCAAACCAATCTAGAGCTCACCAATAATCTGCAGATGACCCGTGTCCTACTGTGAAGGTCTACTAGCTCCTGTACCTTCAGAAAGTAAGGTAGGTCCCCAAAGGGACGTCAATACGAAAGAATGCATTAAGTATGTAAGGCTATAAGTAACTGTATGAAATATAGAAACTCAAGTGGAATCAAATACACGTGAGTATATAATGTTGATAAACCACCGTACTGTATATGTGGAACCATGTACATTGCCTTCATTACTTTCCTTTTAAGTTCATATCAATAGAAACATCAATCATACAATTCCCGGGACCAACTGATCAGTGGTAAATAAAATTGGGATCGGCTCGAGATAGGCTTATGCCCCCAGAGCTGCCACCCATAAATCAATAAAGCAGGTTTGGCTCGAGCTAGGTTTTCACCCCCAAAGCTGCCCCCTGTATCCAATAAATCAGGTTCGACTCGAGATAGGCTTTCGCCCCAAAGCTGCCCCTTGTACTTAATGATATATGCATTACTTCATTCTTTACTTTTTGTGAGATTGTTACATTGGTGGTCATAACATTATTGGAACTTTGGAAATTTGGAACAATAGTCAACAAATAAGAGACATGTGAATAACAATTGGTAACAAATTTGAAATGAGATACTTTAAAACATTTCGGTGTGGAAACAAGTTCGGTAACGATGTGAACAATAGGTGCTGCCAAAGGATACGGAAAAGAGTAACCTTACATACCTTATCCTTCCAACGTGTGACTATAATATTTCAGCTCTTCCTTAAAGCATTACTCTACAATATGAATACATAATGGAGCTTACATTAAAAGTCAACTACATTACATTTTCACAAGGTGACAATAAACTACTCGAATACCATATAACTTCATTCCACCCTCCTACAATACAATTTACTGCCTCACCATACCAACAATACCAAACCAGTCCACACATCATCCTAGATTTCATAAACCGATAGGAATTCAAACCAAGTTTATACTTTACATTTCCTCCTCAACACATCATCACATTTACTCCATCAAGTCACATAAATACCTTTCACAACAACACATTAAAAAAAATCCAAAATGCCTCTGAACTTACCCCTTAAATCTCCAAAGGGTACCATGAGTTGGTGAATGCATCTAAGGGTAGGGAGCCTTGGAGGGTCAAAGAGAAGAAAAAACAAGCCAAAAGAAATTCTGGAAGGACCTGCGGAGCAACAATCTCCCACAGGTGATGAGGTACGTTCGCAGGTGCCCTTTTGGCCCTTTCTAGGGCCACCTGCGAAGTGACCTGCGCGGGCAGGTGGCTCATCCGCAAAGACGGATGCCCGAATTAGCTGAAATGGGTCATTTTTGGGTCCATCTTTGTAATAAATGGCACATGGCCATAAGTGAGCTTATATTCTCATATTTTAGGTTAACTTTTATGCCAATGAACAATTTTGATTTCAAAATTCATATGAACATCACAATACTATATTCTCCTTTCACTACATCACAGGTTCCATGCACAATTTCATCACAACATTTCCACATGTCATACACAAGGAGGAAACAAATTAGGGACATAACCACATCCTAACATTTTGAAATTTCATCCATCTAATTCACTTCCTTTAAGACCTTAAGTCCCCTCTCAAGTTTAAACCACATAGAAGGCAAATCCTGTAGTAAAGAAGCAAAAGTGGACTGCTTCACAATAAGTGCTCTGCTCAACACTATTTTTAAACATAACCAACATTATCTACACAACCCATCATGCATATAATATATTAAACCATAATATTAAACACTTACCAAGGCTTGCAAGGCGAAGATCTTTTCCAAAGGGGTGGTTGCTTAGGGTTTGAGAGAAGAAAATATCTTTTGCAAAAATCTGAAATTTTGCAAGTGTATTATGGTGAATAGGAGCTGATTTTTCAGACTTATATAGTCCCTCCAAACCACCTCTCTTTATGGTCATCCTTAGCTAAACTCTTAGTCAAAGATGAGGTGTTTACTTGGTTAAATTTTGAATGGATCATTTTCTTTAGGGCTATGTCTTATTTGCTTAATATTTTTGGGCCTCAATTGAGCCCATTAGCATAATATTAATTCAGCCCAATAAAGTTAGTGGGTAATACACCAACTATCTCAAGTTTAAATAATTCCATAAATGTTAAGGTAGTCAAATAAGTTTGGAAATGTACGGGGTGTTACATTATGTTGATATTCAATTCATATTGGATAATATCATACTGAATGTAAATCTATAGAAAAAATGTCATGTCATACTAAGATAGACTAAAATCTATCAAATCATGCATAATTCATTTTGAAAGAAGTTGAAATCTACAAGACATGCATAATTCTTCAAGTATTAAAATAACTAAGTTAAAGTAATGGAAATAATGCATATTAACTTTGAACGGGAACCATAATTATAAAATAATATGGGGAAACTAAATTTTAAGAATTAAGCATACTTAATTATCAATCCTAAGTCATGAGTTCATAAATCATAATTCAAATTCATAATTTAAAACTAGATTTTGGGCATAAGGGTGAAAGGAATACCTTATTGAATACCCCCATACCTGTTGTTTGAGAGAATATAGACCAATACTTGAATTCCTTGAGAGATTGGAGAAGAACCCTAGTTTCTAGCCTTTTTAAAGCTTTAAATCGCTTGTTATTCTTTTTTTGAAGTTGTAGGAGAGGTCATGAGGAGTTATAAATTACCCACTCTTAATATTCCCCTAATAATACTTAAAAAATGTAATTTTAGTGCTAAAAGAGTGGGAAAATACCAAACAACCCTTTTAAAATTGTCTAGAAAGTTGTTAGTTCCAATCACAATAGCTCATGTGATAATTCGTCACCTTGGGGTACGATCGTGGATTGAGTCATCGTCTCAAACCTTTTATGACACTTATTTGGAAAGTCATGATATGTATGGGGATGACTCATCATGACTTCATGACGACTCGTCATGCAAGTTGCCATCACTGAAATCACTGCTTGATAGTGCTATACTAAAACACCCATAACTTTCTACTCCTAAATCAGATTGACAAATAGTCAGTGGAGTTAGAAAGAAGATTCAACTACCATTTATTTGGTGGGTATTACGCCACCTAAAACTTTATGTACTAGGAGTAATGATCAGTTAAAGTTGACCCAAGAAGAATATTATACTAAAACTTAGCCAGTAGAGGAGTTTTTAACTCAACTAGGTGTTAGGGACTTCTTATGACCTCAAATCACATCTAATACTATCATCATACTTATATATATGGATTCTTGGTAGTTGACATATCATGGTATTTGGAAAAGACCATTTTTAAATGACTTTTGGACTGGATAGGCACCCTATGATTCATACGATGACTCATGGGTAGATAAATCGACTCGTCATCAGGAGTCATGACAACTGGGGTAAATTTTTCATTCTTCTAAACTTTAAGGGGCTTCACTTAGGACGAGTGATGGTTAAAACTCATCAGAGCTGACCACAACTTGTGGTCAGGGTCATCCTTAGGTCAACTCTTGCTTATTTCTTTCTAATTTCTATTCTAAGTTTGAGATAGGATTCTAGGGACTTTGGGGGTGTTACACCACTGTAAAGGTGTATGAAAGGAAGAATAGAGTATGAAAAAAAGAGATAGGTGATGAAACAAGGAATATAGGTGTGTCTTCTGGAAAAAAAATGAAAAAAAAAATGAAAAAAGAGTTGTGTTAGAAAGAAAGTCGCACCCTTAGTGGAAGAAAAGATCAAATAAAAGGAGAATAAGGGGAAACGTATTAGTCAGAAGTGGAATAAAAGTAGTGTAGTATCGATGATGGCTTAGTCACTATTTCTAAATATACAATACACATCCCCAAGTCCACATTACAAGCCTAAAAAGTCCTATAGTGATCCTAGTCTAACTATCTAAAAACTAACGTATAGAAAATAAGGGCAATCCTATAGTATTGTACATGAGTTGTTTGAACTTCATCGACAGAGTGAGTGAATTTGTTCAATTCTAATTTAAATGAATTTCGTGAGTATGGGAATTCTTTGTGGTGAGGGCATGTCACGACCCGAAATCCCATTCAGGCCGGACTGGCACCCGAAGCCGACATGGCCCGAGAGAACCAATCTTTGCTTATGAATACTTGCATGCATCTCCTCATATGGACCTTATGAAACCCCATGCAACTATGCAAAAGTCATGGATATGGAAACGGATATGGAAACATATGCCATATATATATATATATATATATATATATATATATATATCAACTTGGCCGTTGGGGCCAACAAACCAAAATGAGCATACATATCTTACATTCTGTTCCCACATAAGTCTACAAAGCCTCTACAGATACATGACTATGACAATCCTAGAGTCGGGACCACACCCCGCTCTATACGCATATACAATACCAAAATGAATGTACATAGCAACTAAGGAAGCCCCGAACTAACTGGAGCTCACCAAAAGTCGGCAAAAGATACGCAACCTACAGTGGAGGCCTACTAGTACCTGCGCCTACAGCAAGTAAGGTAAATCCCCCGAGAGGGGTCAGTACGGAGAATGTACTGAGTATGTAAGGCCATAAGAAACTTGTTATAAATACATCAATAGAATCAAAATGTAATAGGATAGGCAACATGAACAACTCATCGATTTGCATATGTGAAACAGTGTAGCTTACATAAATTAAGTTCTTCTCTTTATGATTTATTACTCATTGCTCATATCATAACGTACCCGGGCCCCGACTGATCAGTGGGTCTTAACATCACATCATGTGATGTTGGCATCGGGTCGAGCTAGGCTTATGCCCCTAGACCTGCCACCCATCGGGATCGAGTCGAGCTAGGCTTATGCCCCTAGACTTGACACCCATAAATCAACACATCGGGATCGAGTCGAGCTAGGCTTATGCCCCTAGAATTGCCACCCATAAATCATAACCAACAACAAATGTGTATTACTTTATTCTTACTTTTGATAGAGTGATACTTATGAGGAATTGATTCATCCTCTTATGAGAGAGTGATACAATCAGTGATGAGAGATTAACGTATGCACATAGCCACAACATTCTTGGAAACTCAAGAACACAACATGATTGGAACTTTTGGAACATGTCCATAATTATGTAACCCATGAACCACAATAACTCATGAATGATGAGTATAGGACTCAACAATAGATAACATTATTGGAATCATTAGACACAAGTCAATGAACAAGAGGTATGTGTATAGCCACTATTGACACTTTGGAACATAACCTTTTTGGGCTTTTGGAACATTGACTAACGAATATGAGACATACAATTCCCAAGTGATCAATGAGTAGGGAATATGTAATAATAACCATTTCTAAACGGATATAGAATACCTTAGCACATTTCGGGATAGGACTAGCATAATGCCAATGTGAATACGACGTACCGCAAAAAGATATGAACAAAGTAACCTTACATACCTTGTATTCTCAATACCAACACACAATATTAAATGCGTATACAATCGTTCCGTTCCTTCCTTATGTTTCACTCAACAAAATAAATACACAACAGAGCTAATATTAACCACCAACTACTTAATGCATATAATAAGTAACATTCTCATGTTTGCCTTTAAACATGCCATGTCCCACTTGACACAACCATTCATGAAAGTATTATTCCAAAAATCCCACAATATTCCCAACATTGACCAACACATGATAACCAATAGCATGTCATGCCAAGTTCACACTTTCCACTCTCCATTATCACTACATCATACTTATGCCATCAATTTCCTTCAACACACCTCACAACAACAAATCAGCCAAAATACCCTAATTGACACTTATATGAAAATAGCATGTTTAACAACAAAATAACACCATACATGTTCATATTTTATCCATACCATGCTTTTTCATTAAGACATCAAGTCTCTTTTCACCTTCAATTCACAAAGATGGCACATCTTCCACCAAAAGCAACAATACACCATTCACCACCTTGCCAACACAACTATTATGATATACATAATCTACCATTAATATAATATGTTAATACATGAGAATAAATCCTTTCCAAGGCTTGGAATAGGATGATCTTGCTTCAAGAGTTGTCTTTGAGCTTCTAGGGTTTGAGAGAAAATAAATTGAAAAATAGACCAAAAGGCATGAGCTTCCAAATGACCAAAAAATAAGATTTTTGGTCCCTTTTATAAGAATTTATGTCCATACTTAGCCACTTCTAAAGCATTAAATGCTTGTTCTAGAAGGTCTTGAAAGAATGGGTCATTTGACCCATTTTGGGCCATGCATTCTTTTCATTTTTGGGCCCTTTTTGGGCCCAATTCACTAAACCCAGTAAAATCAATAATTTCTCGTATTCAAGTCATCTCATAAGTGTTACAAAAATATTCCCACTCATGTTATTCATATCCGTAGCCTCGATCCCAAGAACAAACGATTCTAGCCACGTATGGCCAATTTTGCCCAAAAGGGTAAAATCATCATTTTGACCCCAAATTCGTTCTCGAGTAATTTTATCATGCCAATATAATATTTTACTCATTTAATATATGTTGTATAAGATACGTGGCAAAAATTGGCTCGGTACGTCCCCGGATACCCTTGGGACATAGAACTTTCCAACTTTCGAAAAAGTGGAAATCCCAAGGTGGCACGCCCCTGGGCGCGCCAACTTACTGCCTCTGGGCTAAAAGTTTTATCCCAGAGCGGTGTGTCACGGTCCCAAATGCGGCCCTCCTTCAAATTTGTCAAAAATTGCATTTTTTGACTTTTCTTCGCGGGTTCGGTTAAATACTTCAAGTCCTATTCTTTAACTCACTTATTAACCTTAATATCCTTTGTTTAGAGGTCCTCTTAACCTCGTTTTGAACCCCACAACTATCCCCTGAAAATCACAAAACACTTCCACAAAGGTTTAATCCCATATACGAGGCCAAATTCAATTTTTCTCATCCTTAGCATTACAAAATACACACGTATGGCTCTCGACACCTAAATAATCATTGTTCAATGTCGTCAAGTAGGGTTGGGAAGGTACGAGGTGTTACATTCTTCCCCCCTTAGGAATATTCGTCCTCGAATGTTAGTAACATCGTCTCATGTACATCCCATGCATCTCTCTCTTAGCATATATACGCATATACTCACAATACTCATGCATACTTTCTTGTTATTGTTCTAACTCCATACCTTGAACTTTCTCCTGTGGGTACTTTGACTTCATGATTTATTTGGCTCCCTATGTGATTCGATTTCTCCACCGTATCTTTACCAAAGCTATTCTTATTTTTCCATTTATATGGCAATATATATATATCCCTTCATAAGGGACATCCCGCATAGCTTGTCCATGTAATAAACTAATGAATCTCAGCATATGACTTGTGTTAGCCTATAGTTACTATTTTTCCATCTTAACCTTCTCCGTAGCGTAGTGAACAAAATCTAACCCCAAATAAGGTAATTCCACTCAGTTTAACTCGCCCAATTGACGATTTAAACTTTCTTCTGTATAAACCCTTGCAGATACCATGATGATACTTGCACAATAGCTATCATGATAAGCACATTCAATAAAGGGTAAATGATCATCCCAACTACCGTTTGAGTCTCTCGCACAGACTCGTAGTATACTGTCAAATGTTTGGATAGTCTACTCTATTTGTCCGTTCATATGAGGGTGAAAAGTTGCACTCAAATTCACGTATGTAGCAACTTCCAAACCTATGTAGTAAATTGAGCATTTCAGAACTCCGTATAGTTGTACTTCCTCTTTAATAACTACCTCGCATATTCGTCAACCATGTAAGTGGTCTTGAAAGGCAACATGTGTTATGTAGGTAAACCTATCAATTAGCTCTCATGTGGAATCAAAATTCCCAAAATATATATAAGGCAACCCTTATGTGTATGAGGCAAACTTGCAATAAAACCCATGTTAACCATATCTTATTGTAACCTGGCCAACATATACATGGCATATAACCTATAGGTTTTCTGATGCTCTGCTATTACCTATTGATAATTCGGTCAAGGAGTTACACTTTTTTTTTTTTTTTTATATTGCCTCGCCAATGTCTTCTTACCAAACCATGGTACATTTTTGTTTCTCTCCCAATGACAATAGAATTCTATGAATGATGTGCTTCGGTTCTCCTTCCTTTCCCTCGTGCGTAAGGTCAAATCTCATCGACCTTTGTGGTACGTTCTTTTTACTGAATCAAACATAGAATTCACATGTTGCTTTTACTTTATCTCAAATTTGAGTCCCTCTATTTAAAGTGTATGCAAGCTCCTATGAGCAATAGTCATATCTCAATATGAACCCTAAGTAGTATGTCAAATAACTCCTACACTTGTTACCTCAAGATCATGTGTGATATAGTTTCTCTCATATGGCCACAACTGCCTTGAGGCATACCCTGTTAGCGAAGCATCATACTGCATCAACACACATTCGAGGCCAACCTCAGAAGCATCACCATACATTGCATAACCTTTGTGTCTTAACGAAATATAAAACTGGTGTAGAAGCTAATTTACCTTCTAACTCTTTGAAACTTGTCTCATATGCATCACTCCGCTGAAAATGAGTTTTGTATATTAGCACTGGCAAGGGTCCAGGGATAGAAGAAACTCCTTTAGTCATTCTCCTCAATCACCAACCAACCCAAAGAAACGAAGAATCTTTGTAAGCATCGCAGGCCTTAGCCAATTTTTGTTTTGTACTGTTTCTATCTTTAGCGTATCGACCTTCATTCTGTCATCCTATACAATGTGACCCTAAAACGCTATGGATTTTATCCAAAATGCATACTTGGAGAACTTTGCATTCCACTGACGATCCCATCTTATAACACCTGCTGTACATAATTGACATGGTCCTCTCGTGATCTTGATTAAACCAGAATATCAACCATGAACACGGTTACAAATACATCAAACAATAGTTTGCACACCCTATTCATCCACTCCAAAACAGTAGCTGGTACATTTGTTAGTCCCAATGACACAACTTAAGAACCATTACAGTCAGAATGTGGTCGCAAGTCTGTCTTGGGTACATCTTTGTTTCTAACTCTGACTTGGTGATAACCCGAGCCCAAGTTACTTTTGTTTCCGAGACATTTGGTGCAAGAACGAGTGAATACAATCCGTTTGATAAAAAGGAACAACACACTTGGTACCCTGTAACTGATCAACCAATCGTCAATTCTTAGGGGGGGTAGTTGTTCTTAATCGAGACTTTACACAACTGCTACTAGTCAATGCACATTCTCAAGTCCCATTTCATCATCATTTTTTTTTATTTTTTTTTGTCCCATTCACATAGATGCGCTCTCTTAATTACTCTGTTTCATTCCGATAGAGTTACTGGGGCCATGGTATATATAGAAGAAGAGAGAGAAGCGGAGGGTCTGAAATCACAGCAATATGAAGCTCTACTTCCTGTTTTGGGGGTACGCCTGGAAATTTGTCAGGCATGATATCAAGAGAGTCATTTGAACACCGGAACCTATTGAGGACTCGGTGGTTTCGTATCAATCGCTCACTCTCAGATTAGCTGGCATACATACCCCTTGGCTATCAATTTCGTCACTTTACAATAGACAGCAAAATGTTTCCTTGGTGCCCCCACATTACTCTTCCACTCAGGAACATGTTCGTATGGATAGTGAAAATATACCTTGGTAAGTCACCATGGTATCACAAGAAACCAACTAATCCATTCCCATGATCACATGAACATCCACCATTTGCAATTCATAATATAGCCAATGTATTATACCCCACGTCGTTACCACATAATCATGACGCATTTCTTTTAGCGACAATAATTTCCCCTTTTGGTGTAGAGTTGTTTCAAATGGATGAACTAAACCTTCTACTATCCTTTCACAAAGTTTCTTCTTCTTTTTGTTTTTCAACAATCAATGGAATAACATAGGATAGGGTAAATCCCCAAATCAATCAATGTAAATACGTTAGAAATAAAAACAGAGCATATACCTATTGCATCATCCGGAGAAGCCTCAAATTTCTACCAATCCACCACGGCGTAGGTACTGCCCTAGATGTTACTAGAACTAGCTTCTCCTCTAGCACCCTTGGCATGACCAGCAGCTTGTGCACCTCTACCTAGAGGAGGCACATATGATGTCGATGCGAAGGTTGGTCCCGTGGGTCGTGCCATGCCACCTGTGTTCCTTCGTGGACACCCCCTTGCCACATGCCCTGGCATGCCACAATAATAGCAAACATTCTATCCAAATCGACATTCACCGGCATGAAACCTCCCGCAGCGCTGACACAACCGACGATGAAACCTCGGGCGGTTCATACTGTCTTGTGCTTGGTACCCCACTGTACGTAAACCCTGAATCTCACCTCCTTGCCCAAACTGGTTGCTTCAAAACCCTTGGAATAAAGGAGGAGTAATGTTGGTGGTATGGGGAAATGATGGCCTAAGTGGTTTGTAAAAAGTCCTATGCCCAAATCCTCCTTGGGACGTCATGTTTTGTCCCATGGGTTTAGCCTTTTTTGGTGATCTTTCTTCCACTTCTTTCATCCTCTCTCTCTTCCTCTGTCCCCCCTTGTGCCGCATAAGAGCTTGTCTTTGAGCTTGTGCAGCAACTACACGGGTCAATATTTGCACCGCACTCATCAAGTCCTGCTCAATGGTATTGTCGGGTAGTCCCAAAGATACTACTCTCTTTCCCCGCTCTTCTGAAGCTGGAAAAGTAGGAAAAACCTGTGATGCAAATTCGGTATCAGCACCACCTTGACTAGCTGAGGCAGGTGGTGATCTACTCGCTCCTTCCTCGGCAAGCATTTCAACCTTCTT
Organism: Capsicum rhomboideum; assembly: GCA_031232105.1. NCBI lineage: Eukaryota > Viridiplantae > Streptophyta > Magnoliopsida > Solanales > Solanaceae > Capsicum > Capsicum rhomboideum. Next base: position 43,415,430 of record CP124708.1, on the reverse strand, counting down.
ACCCTTGCCTTTATCTCTTGTCATCGGCAGTTTCTATATCACAGAAAACCAATCGCCATGGTCAGATATAATCTAACTTACAACACTGGCTCTACTGCACGATCTAGGAATGAAGAAAAGGAACAACATCCTAAATGTCCCATAGCCTCCTACTTATAAATGTGGTGCACAACACATTGATAAGTAAGACTCTACTCAGACACGGCTTTGTAGACACCCTTAGATCGAACTGCTCTGATACCACTTTTGTCACAACCCGAAATCCCATTCGGGCCGGACTGGCACTCGAAGCCAACATGGCCCGAGAGAACCAATCTTTGCTTATGAATACTTGCATGCATCTTCTCATATGGACCTTATGAAACCCCATGCAACTATGCAAAAGTCATGGATATGGAAACGGATATGGAAACATATGCCATATATATATATATATATCAACTTGGCCGTTGGGGCCAACAAACCAAAATGAGCATACATATCTTACATTCTGTTCCCACATAAGTCTACAAAGCCTCTACTGATACATGACTATGACAATCCTAGAGTCGGGACCACACCCCGCTCTATATGCATATACAATACCAAAATAAATGTACATAGCAACTAAGGAAGCCCCGAACCAACTGGAGCTCACCAAAAGTCGACAAAAGATCCCAACCTACAGTGGAGGCCTACTAGTACCTGCGCCTGCAGCAAGTAAGGTAAATCCCCCGAGAGGGGTCAGTACGGAGAATGTATTGAGTATGTAAGGCCATAAGAAACTTGTTATAAATACATCAATAGAATAAAAATGTAATAGGATAGGCAACATGAACAACTCATCGATTTGCATATGTGGAACAGTGTAGCTTACATAAATTAAGTTCTTCTCTTTATGATTTATTCCTCATTGCTCATATCATAACGTACCCGAGCCCCGACAGATTAGTGGGTCTTAACATCACATCATGTGATGTTGGGATTGGGTCGAGTTAGGCTTATGCCCCTGGACCTGCCACCCATCGGGATCGAGTCGAGCTAGGCTTATGCCCCTAGACTTGACACCCATAAATCAACACATCGGGATCGAGTCGAGCTAGGCTTATGCCCCTAGAATTGCCACCCATAAATCAACACATCGGGATCGAGTCGAGCTAGGCTTATGCCCCTAGACTTGACACCCATAAATCAACACATCAGGATCGAGTCGAGCTAGGCTTATGCCCCTAGACTTGCCACCCATAAATCATAACCAACAACAAATGTGTATTACTTTATTCTTACTTTTGATAGAGTGATACTTATGAGGAATTGATTCATCCTCTTATGAGAGAGTGATACAATCAGTGATGAGAGATTAACGTATGTACATAGCCACAACATTCTTGGAAACTCAAGAACACAACATGATTGGGACTTTTGGAACATGTCCATAATTATGTAACCCATGAACCACAATAACTCATGAATGAGGAGTATAGGACTCAATAATAGATAACATCATTTGAATCATTAGACGCAAGTCAATGAACAAGAGGTATGTGTATAGCCACTATTGGCACTTTGGAACATAACCTTTTTGGGCTTTTGGAACATTGACTAACGAATATGAGACATACAATTCCCAAGTGATCAATGAGTAGGGAATATGTAATAATAACCATTTGTAAACGGATATAGAATACCTTAGCACATTTTGGGATAGGACTAGCATAATGCCAATGTGAATACGACGTACCGCAAAAAGATACGAACAAAGTAACCTTACATACCTTGTATTCTCAATACCAACACACAATATTAAATGCGTATACAATAGTTCAGTTCCTTCCTTATGTTCCACTCTACAACAAAAATACACAACGGAGCCAATATTAACCAGCAACTACTTAATGCATATAATAAGTAACATTCTCATGTTTGCCTTTAAACATGCCATGTCCCACTTGACACAACCATTCATGAAAGTATTATTCCAAAAATCCCACAATATTCCCAACATTGACCAACACATGATAACCAATAGCATGTCATGCCAAGTTCACACTTTCCACTCTCAATTATCACCACATCATACTTATTCCATCAATTTCCTTCAACACACCTCACAACAACAAATCGTCCAAAATACCCTAATTGACACTTATATGAAAATAGCATGTTTAACAACAAAATAAAACCATACATGTTCATATTTTATCCATACCATGCTTTTTCATTAAGACATCAAGTCTCTTTTCACCTTCAATTCACAAAGATGGCACATCTTTCACCAAAAGCAACAATACACCATTCACCACCTTGCCAACACAACTATCATGATATACATAATCTACCATGCATATAATATGTTAATCCATGAGAATAAATCCTTACCAAGGCTTGGAATAGGATGATCTTGCTTCAAGAGTTGTCTTTGAGCTTCTAGGGTTTGAGAGAAAATAAATTGAAAAATAGACCAAAAGGCATGAGCTTCCAAATGACCAAAAAATAAGATTTTTGGTCCCTTTTATAAGAATTTATGTCCATACTTAGACACTTCTAAAGCATTAAATGCTTGTTCTAGAAGGTCTTGAAAGAATGGGTCATTTGACCCATTTTGGGCCATGCATTCTTTTCATTTTTGGGCCCTTTTTGGGCCCAATTCACTTAACCCAGTAAAATCTATAATTTCTCATATTAAAGTCATATCATACGTGTTACAAAAATATTCCCACTCATGTTATTCATATCTGTAGCCTCGATCCCAAGAACAAGCGATTCTAGCCACGTATGGCCTATTTTGTCCAAAAGGGTAAAATCGTCATTTTGACCCCAAATTCGTTCTCGAGTAATTTTATCATGCCAATATAATATTTTACTCATTTCATATATGTTGTAGAATATACGTGGCAAAAATCGGCTCGGTACGTCCCCGGATACCCTTGGGACTTAGAAATTTCCAACTTTCGAAAAAGTGGAAATCCCAAGGTGGCACGCCCATGGGCGCGCCAACTTACTGCCTCTGGGCTAAAAGTTTTAGCCCAGAGAAGTGTGGCACGGTCCCAAATGCGCCCCTCCTTCAAATTTGTCAAAAATTGCATTTATTGACTTTTCTTCCCGGGTTCGGCTAGATACTTCAAGTCCTATTCTTTAACTCACTTCTTAACCTTAATATCCTTTGTTTAGATGTCATCTTAACCTCATTTTGAACCCCACAACTGTCCCATGAAAATCACAAAACACTTCCACAAAGGTTTAATCCCATATACGAGGCCAAATTCAATTTTTCTCATCCTTAGCATTACAAAAAACACACGTATGGCTCTCGACACCTAAATAATCATTGTACAATGTAATCAAGTAGGGTTGGGAAGGTACGAGGTGTTACAAGGCACTTGGATAACACTATTGATTGCTAATTATTTGAGTAACTTTAGTTTGTGTATGCAAAGTTGTTCATTGATATTGTAATGGCATCCTTAGATACTATTGAGTCAAGTTGATAAGTGATTTCATGAACACCTGTTTTGTAATTAGAAAGATAAGTGGTTTGTACTTTTGAGATGAATTTTGAAAGAGTCTCGTGACTGTCGTAGTTTGTCCTACGTTTCTTTTGCTTTAGAATCATTTTTAGTATAATTGTGTCTTGTTTCTTGCAGACAACCAAACACTCTAAGTTGAAGGTATTGATGTACTGGAATTTGACGACACATTTGATACTTTTAACCATGAATAAGTGCAAGTTCTTAATCAATTTTTGTTAGATTTGATCATTTTATTATCTCATTTGTAGAAAAATGTGCCAAGGCGAGAAAGAAAGTGAATTATGCTAAAAAGAAGGAACTGACAACAAATATGATGGGTCGTGTACCATACAATGGATCGTTGCCTCAATAGTTGAGTTGAAATAGAATGGAATTCTAAGTATCAACAAATCGATTGCCAAGTTGATAGATTATCAACATCCCGAGGGGTCATCTCTCCAATTTTTGGGCTAAAAGAGATTCTTGTATAAATGATAAAGCACCGATGGGCTCCCACACAGACTTTCATATCCGTGACAGACCATTTATCCAACCATGGAGCTTAAGTAGAATCTCAAGAAAATTTACTGGATAGAGACGATGGTTAAGGCGATGAACCGCCAGCTAGGCGATGAGCCATCAACTAAACTGTGAGATGCAAGGCAAGATTTTCTTCAATTTTAATTTGGTTTTTAAATACCTGTACTATAAAAGCTACTGTTAATTTTTTTCTTTATTCAGCATTTTAGAGAGAAAACTCACATTACTCTTACGTTACTTTGGGGATTTGAGCTATTAAACTTGGTTTTTGGAATACAATTAAAATTGGGATTTTGTTTGTGTAAGTCTATTCTTTATCTTATTAATTCTATGGCTTTGTTTTCTTCAAAGTCTATGAGTGGCTAAATCCCACAACAAGAGTTCTTTGATCCATAGTGAATTGATATCTTTAGCATCAATATTAGTGTAGAATCATATAGTACAAACGTTTGTATTGTTAATTCTTTCATCTTAATCAATTTCTAATGGTTGCATCTATTAGAACCTGTCTTAGGTTTAACTTGCTTGAGTAAAGAGGTTAAAACTAGGAACAAGAGTTAATATCAAGGATTCGGGGTTTTCAACCCTCCTCTAATGGTTAATGATGTAATAAGATTAACCAACTTGGGGATATTATTGAGTTTCACATTTTATCACTCTTAGTTCAAGAGAATTGGAGTGAAAATCATCTAATTAGGTTGAGAAATGATTAGATGTATCAAAGTAATCGATAGCCTTGCATGCTTTGCACTAGAAAAGTCGATTATGTAATCGATTATGTTATGAAACCATCGTGAACACAAACCTAATTCTCTCTATTAATTGATTAAATTTATTAAAATTTCACTATTGTTACTTTATCAAATTTGGCAATTGAATAACAAACACTTTTTACAAACTCCCATTTTTATGAAAATAATCAACTAGTTGTCAACGTAAATGCATATGGATTAGTTTACACCTTATTCCCTGTGGGATTCGACCCCAACCGATTTGGGTTTAATATTTTATAGCGAACACTTAATATTTCTAATTTGAGGTGTAATTTGCGAGTATCAGCTCCTTCCGAGAGCGTCTCTCCAAATTTCTTCACCATGACGGACTCGGTTTCCTCCTTAGTTAGATTGTTGCCATTGGTTGTTGTAGTGAAAAACAATAAGTATTATTGGGAGTATCAGTTCCCATCATACGTTGGGATGTATGGTATCTTGAACCTCTTTGGGATGGGTCTCATCATAGCGGAGGCCATGTAAGGAACCTTGGCGTAGCTTTTAGTCAGGCTTCTTTACCACCATTGGGGCTCTTGGAATTCGGTCCATCTGATAGTTGAGCTCAAAGTACTGCGCCTTTATTTCCTTTTTTAGCAGTTCAAACAACTAGGCCCTTGGGGATAGGATCATTGTCTACTATCGTTACCCCATCCATCCGGTCGTCCTGCTAATGGTCATCCAATTCCTCCCGCTTATTCTTTCTCGAAGTTACCATAGTCCCATGATTAGCACTTATTGGTAGCTTATCCATCCGCCTCTCTTGTACTACCATTCCCTCTGGTAGCTCCTTCTGAGTTGTAGTCAAACTCCTAAAGATATCCTAAAAACCATGTAAGTTAGGTTCTTCATCATCAATGTCCAGATCTGTAACACCCCGTACCTTCCCAACCCTATGCGATGACATTGAACGAGGGTTACTTAGGTGTTGAGACACCATGAGTATGCATTTGGTAAAGTAAATGATGAGAAAATTGAAATTTGGCCTCGTATATGTGAGCAAACCTTCATAGGAGTGTTTTGTGATTTTCATTGCGCATTTGTGGGGTTCAAAATGAGGCTAAGAAGACCTCTAAACAAAGTATAATAAGGTTAAGAAGTGAGTTAAAGAATGGGACTTGAAGTATCTAACCAAACCCGCGAAAAGAAGTCGAAAAATGGAATTTTCGAAAATTTTGAAGAGGGGTGCGTTTGGGACCGTGCCACGCCGCTCTGGGATAAAATTTTTAGCCCATAGGCAGTGGGTTGGGGCGCCCAGGACATGCCACCTTGGGTTTTCCACTTTTTCGAAAGTTGGAAATTTCTAAGTCCCAAAGGTATCCGGGGTCGTACTGAGCCGATTTTTGCTATGTTTCTTCTACAACCAAGAGTATATACATGAAATGAATGAAATATTACATTGGTATGATAAAATTACTCGAGAACGAATTTGGGGCCAAAATGAGGATTTTACCCCTATAGTCAAAATAAGCCAAACGTGGCTAGAATCACTTGATTTTTGGATTGAGGCTACGAATATGAATAGCATGAGTGGGAATATTATTGTAATACATATGAGACGACTTAAACACGAGAAATTATTGATTTTATCGGGTTAAGTGAATTGGGCCCAAAAAGGGCCCAAAAATGAAATAAAAGCATGGCCCAAAATGGGTCAAATGACCCATTCTTGCCAAGACCTTCTAGAATGCCAAATTAATGACTTAAGGATGGACTCAAGGTCTATAAAAGGGGCCAAATATCTGATTTTATCATGAGAAACACCCATGCCTTTTCTATCTTTTTCTAGAAATTTCCCAAGAACATCTCTTTGGCTTTCAAAACCCTAAGGCACTTCTTGGAGCAAGATCATCATCTTCCAAGCTTGGATAAAAACACAAGGAAGGAGAGGGAATTTTGTATGCACGTCTAAGATTGTGTATTCGTATTAAGAATACAAGGTATGTAAGGTTCTTCTTTCATATCCTTCTGCAACATGTTGTTCATATTAACATTGGACTTGTTTCAATTCCGAGAGGCTTAAAGTATATCAATTCAGGTTGACGTATATTGTGATTCATACGTGTCCTATTCTTAGATGAATGATGATTCCCTTATCTCTTAGTCGTTGATGGAAGTTTCAAAGATGTCATAACGTTGTAAAATCTAAGAGAACTATCTCAACGAGAGCAATGGGGTAAAGAGAGCTTGTTTAGTTGGAATAGTATTATTCCATTCATGTCTTGTTCCAAAGTCCTATAGTATGATGATTATCCTTGTGCCAATTGTTCATAAGTAAGTGTACCAATCTCATAAGAGTAATAAGAGAGGTGATGTGCAAGTTAGTATAATTACTCCTCATAAGTGAAGATGTCAATCTCATGAAGTAAGGGAGTAAAGTGAGATGTGTATACAAGTGTGTGCTTTAATGCCATGATCTTTAGCGTGTCATAATGCACATGGTTGCCATATGTTTCATTGAGTATGGATCACATTCTAGAGAGTATAAGTTCCATATGGAATAATCCCAATATTGTGGTATGTTATCTATTATAGCCCACCAAAGGTGAAGGTCCGGTATCATATACTTACTTATGTAAAAGATCTCATAAGGTTAGTGAAGGAGGTAAAGTGCGAGATAATATATCTATCCCTCATAAGTTAAGGTGTTAATCTCATGAAGTATAAGAGCAAGGTAAAGCATATTTGTGTGATTCAATTAGTGTCATGATCCTTAAGTATTAATCTCTCATACGTTGATATGATCTCCCCACCATGAGAGTGGATGTATGTTACCCCACCATGAGAGTGGATGTATGATCTCCCCACCATGAGAGTGGATGTATGTTACCCCACCATGAGAGTGGATGTATGTTACCCCACCATGAGAGTGGATGTATGATCTCCCCACCATGAGAGTGGATGTATGTTACCCCACCATGAGAGTGGATGTATGATCTCCCCACCATGAGAGTGGATGTATGTTACCCCACCATGAGAGTGGATGTATGATCTCCCCACCATGAGAGTGGATGTATGTTACCCCACCATAAGAGTGGATGTATGTTTCCCCACCAATAGAGTGGATGTAGGTTAAAAACCCTAATAGAATGGATGTACGTTCGTAGAATAGATGTATGTTATATTATTACCCCCACCACAAGAGTGGATGTATGTGGATGAGTGTCATTCTTTCTGACCAAGTAGATGAACACTAGTGGTAATGAACCTAGAAACAAGAAAGAATCTCTTGTATATAGAAGAAGCTATTGGAGGCAAGTTTCTTGAGTGAAGGTAATTTCCTTAAAGGAAAGTAATTATAAATGATATTATCTAAAATGATGGTTTATCCCCATTGACTATTCTCTCATATTTTATTCTATTGACATTCTCATGTATGATGTTATTTATTATAAGCCTTACATACTCAGTACATTCTTCGTACTGACCCACTCGGGGGACTTACCTTACATGTTGCAGGTGCAAGCATTAGTAGACCTCCTCAGTAGACTGTGGATCATTTGCAGAGTTTTGGTGAGCTCCACTTGGTTCGGGGCCTCCTGAGTCATAGTTGTATAATTGTTTTGATGTTGTAAATATTGTATAAAGTGGGGACTTGTCTCGACTGTTAGTTGGTCTTGTAAATGCATCTGTTAGAGGCTTTTGTAGACATGTGTGGGTTATGAATGTAAAAGATAAATGTTCGTTTGATGTGATGGCCCCAACGGCCAAGTTTCCTAAATAAGTATATAGCATATGTTATCATGATCATGCCTTCCGCATAGTGCATACGGTTTAATGAGATTCATACGAGAATATGCATATGAAAGTTTGTGAGAAAAGATTGGTTCTCTCGGGCCATATCGGCTTCGGGTGCCAATCACGTCTCGATGGGACTCGGGGCGTGACAAAAGTGGTATCAGAGCAGTTCGTTCTAAGGGTGTCTACAAAGCTGTGTCCCAGTAGAGTCTTGTTCATGGATGTGTTGTGCACCACATTTATGAACAGGAGGCTATGGGGAATTTAGGATGTTGTTTCTTTTCTTCACTTCTAGATCGTGCAATAGAGCCAGTGTTGTAAGTTGAATTGACATCTGACCATGGTAAATGTTTCTCTTTGCTATAGTAACCATAAATAGCATTCCTTGATCATTCCCTCCCATATGAGATTCGGGAGGCACGTGCAGACCAATTTCTCCATTTACGTCAAGGAAATATGAGTGTTAGAGAATACAGTTTGCAGTTTAATTCCTTGGCTAGATATGCTCCAAATATAGTAGCCACCATGGAAGATAGAGTCCATCGATATGTGGACAGATTGGAGCCTTATTTGGTCCGAGACTGCACTATTGCTGCCTTAAATCGAGATATGGACATAGCTAGAATACAGGCTTTTGCACAGAAAATGGAGGATCAAAGGCAAAGAAAGAGGATACATAAAGCAGAAGAAGGGCCATCAAAAAGGGCCAGACCTATGGGCCAATCTATGTTGTATCCAGGAGACTCTGGATCTCGAGTATTACTGCCTAGACCCTCAGCCTCTTATTCCACAGCAGGTGCTCATTCCCAATTTCGAGGGTCTAGAAGTGGTCGATTTGGACAGAGTAGTGGGATTCATGGGTCACACGCCACGAGATCTTCTCGTCAGTTGTGCCCGCGCTGTGGGAGATTTCATGCAGGCGAATGCCGGTTTGATACAAATTTTTGCTTTGTATGTAGTAGGCCAGGACACATGATGAGAGAATGCCCACAGAGGTCTACGGTTAGTATGACACGGCCTGCCGGATCAGCCAATATGGCATCGGCAGCTGGTGTAGAGTCTGCTGGTCGCGGTAGAGGTGACAGAGGAGTAGCCAGTGCCAGTGGAACACAGAATCGCACCTATGCTTTAGTGGATCGGCAGAATAAGGAAGCACCTCCTGAGGACGGTACAGGTATTTAGGTATATTACCACATTTTACATAATGTATTGATTGATTTGCGCTCTACTCCATCGTACGTTACTCAATCGACTATCGTGTAATTAATAGTACACCGAGGTTATGAGTGAAGTCAATAGCAATATTTCCACCTGTCGATGAGTTGAGTATAGTAAAAGGAACATAACGTAATGGTAGTAGACAGGGCAAAGTGACCCTATACGACATGCCATGTGAAATGGTCGAAAGTGTATAAGAATGTCGTTTCATACTGATCGAGGGATTAATGAAATCAAAAGTACGTGGAGTTCACGATACAGTCTTGGGGGTATAATAAGTGAGTCTTTACGAGTATTATGTGTGTATATGAGAACATTTCGACTTATGTCATGACAGTGAAACCATGCTATGAACATTCGAGGATGAATGTTTCTAAGGGGGGAAGAATGTAACACCCCGTACCTTCCCAACCCTATGCGATGACATTGAACGAGGGTTACTTAGGTGTTGAGACACCATGAGTATGCATTTGGTAAAGTAAATGATGAGAAAATTGAAATTTGGCCTCGTATATGTAAGCAAACCTTCATAGGAGTGTTTTGTGATTTTCATTGCGCATTTGTGGGGTTCAAAATGAGGCTAAGAAGACCGCTAAACAAAGTATAATAAGGTTAAGAAGTGAGTTAAAGAATGGGACTTGAAGTATCTAACCAAACCCGCGAAAAGAAGTCGAAAAATGGAATTTTCGAAAATTTTAAAGAGGGGTACGTTTGGTACCATGCCATGCCGCTCTGGGATAAAATTTTTAGCCCAGAGGCAGTGGGTTGGCGCGCCCAGGAGCGTACCACCTTGGGTTTTCCACTTTTTCGAAAGTTGGAAATTTCTAAGTCCCAAAGGTATCTGGGGTCGTACCGAGCCGATTTTTGCTACGTTTCTTCTACAACCAAGAGTATATACATGAAATAAATGAAATATTACATTGGTATGATAAAATTACTCGAGAACGAATTTGGGGCCAAAATGAGGATTTTACCCCTATAGTCAAAATAAGCCAAACGTGGCTAGAATCACTTGATTTTTGGATTGAGGCTACGAATATGAATAGCATGAGTGGGAATATTATTGTAATACATATGAGACGACTTAAACACGAGAAATTATTGATTTTATCGGGTTAAGTGAATTGGGCCCAAAAAGGGCCCAAAAATGAAATGAAAGCATGGCCCAAAATGGGTTAAATGACCTATTCTTGCCAAGACCTTCTAGAATGCCACATTAATGACTTAAGGATGGACTCAAGGTCTATAAAAGGGTCCAAATATCTGATTTTATCATGAGAAACACCCATGCTTTTTCTATCTTTTTCTAGAAATTTCCCAAGAACATCTCTTTGGCTTTCAAAACCCTAAGGCACTTCTTGGAGCAAGATCATCATCTTCCAAGCTTGGATAAAAACACAAGGACGGAGAGGGACTTTTGTATGCACGTCTAATATTGTGTATTCGTATTAAGAATACAAGGTATGTAAGGTTCTTCTTTCATATCCTTCTGCAACATGTTGTTCATATTAACATTGGACTTGTTTCAATTCCGAGAGGCTTAAAGTATATCAATTCAGGTTGACGTATATTGTGATTCGTACGTGTCCTATTCTTAGATGAATGATGATTCCCTTATCTCTTAGTCGTTGATGGAAGTTTCAAAGATGTCATAACGTTGTAAAATCTAAGAGAACTATCTCAACGAGAGCAATGGGGTAAAGAGAGCTTGTTTAGTTGGAATAGCATTATTCCATTCATGTCTTGTTCCAAAGTCCTATAGTATGATGATTAGCCTTGTGCCAATTGTTCATAAGTAAGTGTACCAATCTCATAAGAGTAATAAGAGAGGTGATGTGCAAGTTAGTATAATTACTCCTCATAAGTGAAGATGTCAATCTCATGAAGTAAGGGAGTAAAGTGAGATGTGTATACAAGTGTGTGCTTTAATGCCATGATCTTTAGCGTGTCATAATGCACATGGTTGCCATATGTTTCATTGAGTATGGATCACATTCTAGAGAGTATAAGTTCCATATGGAATAATCCCAATATTGTGGTATGTCATCTATTATAGCCCACCAAAGGTGAAGGTCCGGTATCATATACTTACTTATGTAAAAGATCTCATAAGGTTAGTGAAGGAGGTAAAGTGCGAGATAATATATCTATCCCTCATAAGTTAAGGTGTTAATCTCATGAAGTATAAGAGCAAGGTAAAGCATATTTGTGTGATTCAATTAGTGTCATGATCCTTAAGTATTAATCTCTCATACGTTGATATGATCTCCCCACCATGAGAGTGGATGTATGTTACCCCACCATGAGAGTGGATGTATGATCTCCCCACCATGAGAGTGGATGTATGTTACCCCACCATGAGAGTGGATGTATGATCTCCCCACCATGAGAGTGGATGTATGTTACCCCACCATAAGAGTGGATGTATGTTTCCCCACCAATAGAGTGGATGTAGGTTAAAACCCCATTTAGAATGGATGTACGTTCGTAGAATAGATGTATGTTATATTATTACCCCCACCACAAGAGTGGATGTATGTGGATGAGTGTCATTCTTTCTGACCAAGTAGATGAACACTAGTGGTAATGAACCTAGAAACAAGAAAGAATCTCTTGTATATAGAAGAAGCTATTGGAGGCAAGTTTCTTGAGTGAAGGTAATTTCCTTAAAGGAAAGTAATTATAAATGATATTATCTAAAATGATAATTTATCCCCATTGACTATTCACTCATATTTTATTTTATTGACATTCTCATGTATGATGTTATTTATTATAAGCCTTACATACTCAGTACATTCTTCGTACTAACCCACTCGGGGGACTTACCTTACATGTTGCAGGTGCAAGCATTAGTAGACCTCCTCAGTAGACTGTGGATCATTTGCAGAGTTTTGGTGAGCTCCACTTGGTTCAGGGCCTCCTGAGTCATAGTTGTATAATTGTTTTGATGTTGTAAATATTGTATAAAGTGGGGACTTGTCCCGACTGTTAGTTGGTCTTGTAAATGCATCTGTTAGAGGCTTTTGTAGACATGTGTGGGTTATGAATGTAAAAGATAAATGTTCGTTTGATGTGATGGCCCCAACGGCCAAGTTTCCTAAATAAGTATATAACATATGTTATCATGATCATGCCTTCCGCATAGTGCATACGGTTTAATGAGATTCATACGAGAATATGCATATGAAAGTTTGTGAGAAAAGATTGGTTCTCTCGGGCCATATTGGCTTCGGGTGCCAATCACGTCTCGATGGGACTCGGGGCGTGACAAAAGTGGTATCATAGCAGTTCATTCTAAGGGTGTATACAAAGCTGTGTCCGAGTAGAGTCTTGTTCATGGATGTGTTGTGCACCACATTTATGAACAGGAGGCTATGGGGAATTTAGGATGTTGTTTCTTTTCTTCACTTCTAGATCGTGCAATAGAGCCAGTGTTGTAAGTTGAATTGACATCTGACCATAGTAAATGTTTCTCTTTGCTATAGTAACCATAAATAGCATTCCTTGATCATTACCTCCCATATGAGATTCGGGAGGCACGTGCAGACCAATTTCTCCATTTACGTCAAGGAAATATGAGTGTTAGAGAATACAGTTTGCAGTTTAATTCCTTGGCTAGATATGCTCCAAATGTAGTAGCCACCATGGAAGATAGAGTCCATCGATATGTGGACAGATTGGAGCCTTATTTGGTCCGAGACTGCACTATTGCTGCCTTAAATCGAGATATGGACATAGCTAGAATACAGGCTTTTGCGCAGAAAATGGAGGATCAAAGGCAAAGAAAGAGGATACATAAAGCAGAAGAAGGGCCATCAAAAAGGGCCAGACCTATGGGCCAATCTATGTTGTATCCAGGAGACTCTGGATCTCGAGTATTACTGCCTAGACCCTTAGCCTCTTATTCCACAGCAGGTGCTCATTCCCAATTTCGAGGGTCTAGAAGTGGTCGATTTGGACAGAGTAGTGGGATTCATGGGTCACACGCCACGAGATCTTCTCGTCAGTTGTACCCGCGCTGTGGGAGATTTCATGCAGGCGAATGCCGGTTTGATACAAATTTTTGCTTTGTATGTAGTAGGCCAGGACACATGATGAGAGAATGCCCACAGAGGCCTACGGTTAGTATGACACGGCCTGCCGGATCAGCCAATATGGCATCGGCAGCTGGTGTAGAGTCTGCTGGTCGCGGTAGAGGTGACAGAGGAGTAGCCAGTGCCAGTGGAACACAGAATCGCACCTATGCTTTAGTGGATCGGCAGAATGAGGAAGCACCTCCTGAGGACGATACAGGTATTTAGGTATATTACCACATTTTACATAATGTATTGATTGATTTGCGCTCTACTCCATCGTACGTTACTCAATAGACTATCGTGTAATTAATAGTACACCGAGGTTATGAGTGAAGTCAATAGCAATATTTCCACCTTTCGATGAGTTGAGTATAGTAAAAGGAACATAACGTAATGATATAGTAGACAGGGCAAAGTGACCCTATACGACATGCCATGTGAAATGGTCGAAAGTGTATAAGAATGTCGTTTCATACTGATCGAGGGATTAATGAAATCAAAAGTACGTGGAGTTCACGATACAGTCTTGGGGGTATAATAAGTGAGTCTTTACGAGTATTATGTGTGTATATGAGAACATTTCGACTTATGTCATGACAGTGAAACCATGCTATGAACATTCGAGGACGAATGTTTCTAAGGGGGGAAGAATGTAACACCCCATACCTTCCCAACCCTATGCGATGACATTGAACGAGGGTTACTTAGGTGTTGAGACACCATGAGTATGCATTTGGTAAAGTAAATGATGAGAAAATTGAAATTTGGCCTCGTATATGTGAGCAAACCTTCATAGGAGTGTTTTGTGAATTTCATTGTGCATTTGTGGGGTTCAAAATGAGGCTAAGAATAACTCTAAACAAAGTATAATAAGGTTAAGAAGTGAGTTAAAGAATGGGACTTGAAGTATCTAACCAAACCCGCGAAAAGAAGTCGAAAAATGGAATTTTCAAAAATTTTGAAGAGGGGTGCGTTTGGGACCGTGCCACGCCGCTCTGGGATAAAATTTTTAGCCCAGAGGCAGTGGGTTGGCCCGCCCAGGAGCGTGCCACCTTGGGTTTTCCACTTTTTCGAAAGTTGGAAATTTCTAAGTCCCAAAGGTATCCGGGGTCGTACCGAGCCGATTTTTGCTACGTTTCTTCTACAACCAAGAGTATATACATGAAATGAATGAAATATTACATTGGTATGATAAAATTACTCGAGAACGAATTTGGGGCCAAAATGAGGATTTTACCCCTATAGTCAAAATAAGCCAAACGTGGCTAGAATCACTTGATTTTTGGATTGAGGCTACGAATATGAATAGCATGAGTGGAAATATTATTGTAATACATATGAGACAACTTAAACACGAGAAATTATTGATTTTATCGGGTTAAGTGAATTGGGCCCAAAAAGGGCCCAAAAATGAAATGAAAGCATGGCCCAAAATGGGTCAAATGACCCATTCTTGCCAAGACCTTCTAGAATGCCACATTAATGACTTAAGGATGGACTCAAGGTCTATAAAAGGGGCCAAATATCTGATTTTATCATGAGAAACACCCATGCCTTTTCTATCTTTTTCTAGAAATTTCCCAAGAACATCTCTTTGGCTTTCAAAACCCTAAGGCACTTCTTGGAGCAAGATCATCATCTTCCAAGCTTGGATAAAAACACAAGGACGTAGAGGGAATTTTGTATACACGTCTAAGATTGTGTATTCGTATTAAGAATACAAGGTATGTAAGGTTCTTCTTTCATATCCTTCTGCAACATGTTGTTCACATTAACATTGGACTTGTTTCAATTTCGAGAGGCTTAAAGTATATCAATTCAGGTTGACATATATTGTGATTCATACGTGTCCTATTCTTAGATGAATGATGATTCCCTTATCTCTTAGTCGTTGATGGAAGTTTCAAAGATGTCATAACGTTGTAAAATCTAAGAGAACTATCTCAACGAGAGCAATGGGGTAAAGAGAGCTTGTTTAGTTGGAATAGCATTATTCCATTCATGTTTTGTTCCAAAGTCCTATAGTATGATGATTATCCTTGTGCCAATTGTTCATAAGTAAGTGTACCAATCTCATAAGAGTAATAAGAGAGGTGATGTGCAAGTTAGTATAATTACTCCTCATAAGTGAAGATGTCAATCTCATGAAGTAAGGGAGTAAAGTGAGATGTGTATACAAGTGTGTGCTTTAATGCCATGATCTTTAGCGTTTCATAATGCACATGGTTGCCATATGTTTCATTGAGTATGGATCACATTCTAGAGAGTATAAGTTCCATATGGAATAATCCCAATATTGTGGTATGTTATCTATTATAGCCCACCAAAGGTGAAGGTCCGGTATCATATACTTACTTATGTAAAAGATCTCATAAGGTTAGTGAAGGAGGTAAAGTGCGAGATAATATATCTATCCCTCATAAGTTAAGGTGTTAATCTCATGAAGTATAAGAGCAAGGTAAAGCATATTTGTGTGATTCAATTAGTGTCATGATCCTTAAGTATTAATCTCTCATACGTTGATATGATCTCCCCACCATGAGAGTGGATGTATGTTACCCCACCATGAGAGTGGATGTATGATCTCCCCACCATGAGAGTGGATGTATGTTACCCCACCATGAGAGTGGATGTATGTTACCCCACCATGAGAGTGGATGTATGATCTCCCCACCATGAGAGTGGATGTATGTTACCCCACCATGAGAGTGGATGTATGATCTCCCCACCATGAGAGTGGATGTATGTTACCCCACCATAAGAGTGGATGTATGTTTCCCCACCAATAGAGTGGATGTAGGTTAAAACCCCCAATAGAATGGATGTACGTTCGTAGAATAGATGTATGTTATATTATTACCCCCACCACAAGAGTGGATGTATGTGGATGAGTGTCATTCTTTCTGACCAAGTAGATGAACACTAGTGGTAATGAACCTAGAAACAAGAAAGAATCTCTTGTATATAGAAGAAGCTATTGGAGGCAAGTTTCTTGAGTGAAGGTAATTTCCTTAAAGGAAAGTAATTATAAATGATATTATCTAAAATGATGGTTTATCCCCATTGACTATTCTCTCATATTTTATTCTATTGACATTCTCATGTATGATGTTATTTATTATAAGCCTTACATACTCAGTACATTCTTCGTACTGACCCACTAGGGGGACTTACCTTACATGTTGCAGGTGCAAGCATTAGTAGACCTCCTCAGTAGACTGTGGATCATTTGCAGAGTTTTGGTGAGCTCCACTTGGTTCGGGGCCTCCTGAGTCATAGTTGTATAATTGTTTTGATGTTGTAAATATTGTATAAAGTGGGGACTTGTCCCGACTGTTAGTTGGTCTTGTAAATGCATCTGTTAGAGGCTTTTGTAGACATGTGTGGGTTATGAATGTAAAAGATAAATGTTCGTTTGATGTGATGGCCCCAACGACCAAGTTTCCTAAATAAGTATATAGCATATGTTATCATGATCATGCCTTCCGCATAGTGCATACAGTTTAATGAGATTCATACGAGAATATGCATATGAAAGTTCGTGAGCAAAGATTGGTTCTCTCGGGCCATATCGGCTTCGGGTGCCAATCACGTCTCGATGGGACTTGGGGCGTGACAAGATCGATAGGCCTCTCCCACCTTTTCTCTATTTTTACATTCATAGTGTTCACATCAAGAGGCAATTGGTCATCCAAAGAAGCCATTCTTACCCCGAAACCCCCAAGGCATCACGTCACTGGACTTAGGAGTCTTTTTAGGGGAATTGTCCCTCACACAGTCATCATCATTGTTTGCCATGACCTACTCTCCTATAAACAAAGACACAGAAAGAAAACTAGCAAACAGTAATGAAGCTAATAAACCCCTGTAGTTGCTCTGGCCCCATGGTGGGAGCCAAACTGTTTATTGTCTTTTTGGTACAGTTGAATTTATTTATGAGTCAAGAGCATGGATTATGGTTTTAGGTTTGGCTTAGTAACGAACGTTTGCAAAAATGTAAGCAACGTAAGATAAAGATCAAATAAATTAAACAACACAGAGTTCTAGGAACAATTTTGTAATGTTAGTCGATTATTATATCCTTTCGGCTTATGTCAAAATATTATCGAGCTTGGGTGCAATAACGAGAAAGTAGTAAAATAGCTAAAGGAAATAGAGAATTCTTAAGAACCCAGCTAAAAATATTTTATTGCTTCTAGGGTAAGTATGGGCAAAAATCAAATCTTTTACAATGGGAGAGGGGTGTTTATTTATTGGGTATAGAGGTTTCCTTTAGTCCAATGGGATAACGTTATTCTCAAACCCTATAGTACCGTGTCCAATGACCCTTGGCTATTTTTCCTTGAGCTGTTGGGGATGCCAGCCTAGTATTGTGTGTCTGACACGGTAGAACCGAGAGTCTCCTATGCACCTAAATAATCTGACACACCATCCTCTTTGTCGTTCAGTTGTATGTAATTGCCATCGCTGGTACTCTATGGACACTTTTGTTTTGCCTTAGTGGACATTTCCTTGTGTTGAGCTTATTTTCATGACAACACATTTATAGGTTAGTTCGTATCATACCCGACCTGACTCGGCTCAGTCCTTTTCCAAGTCATTTTACCCCATACACTATTTATCACTAATTTAAGTTGCTTAGCCATGCATTGCTTTACTAATTTAAGCTCGATGAGATGGATTTTGATAAAACTAGTCAACATGATACTCATTAGCTACTCTATTAGCTAGGGCACACTTAGAAATCAACTCCATCAGAAATAGAAACAAAGAAGATATAATAAGGGAGTGAGAAGGAACGATTACTCCTTAAGTGTAAATGCATTTTCAATTACTTCCTAATGTACAATATCTTAAATGTGCAATCAAAAGTAACAAAGGAACTTCATGAGAGAAATAAATTTCAGGTCTTCAACTCTTTTGAAGTAACATACACACTGTTCCTGAGCAACCAACACTTAGAAATAAAAGAACTATGTACGCCACTTTCTATCACCATAATCCTCTTCATCAGAATCATCACTCTCATGAAAACATGGATTCTTCTCCTGCACAAAAAAATTGCAACACATATCACTAAAACCAGCCCCACAAAAATAAAGAGGGGATAAACAAAATAGAGATAAAAGGATTTGCAGCTCAACCTCCTATTTCATTAAAATCATAAACTAAGGCCTAGTTGTCAATCATAATATCCTATTTTTAATTGCAGATTTTAGTAGAAGGGGAAATCCAGAGTATTTAAATGGTGGCAAGCACATAATACATATGAAAAGAAGGAAGAGGACACGCTCTCCAAACACAGTAAAAAAGAAATGATGGATTTGGTATAAAAGAGAAAACCGGTTTGAATTCATGATTAGAGGCTCTTTGAGATTCACGGTCATAACTCCTCTTTGAATTATCTGACCGATAGTAGTCATCTTCCCTGGGTCGCTTGCAATGATAGTCTATTTAAGATAGAGAGTTTGTTATTTGTTAAATCTACACTAATGAAACAAAAAACAAAAAAGTTCAATGTTGTTGAGCATTAGAAATAAATCAAAATCTTTGAAGAGCTTACCTCTGCCACGTCTATAAGAGCCTCCATGACCATGATTTCCACCATGTCTATCACGTACAACATTACATGTATCAGTCAATGCCATACACATAGTTAAGATCAATAAGAAATTTATCACATTTTTACCCTATTACATTATATTGCATAACCTACTACACCACACCATTTGAGAACCATAGATACACTCAGATGATGTGAAGTTACTAGAAGTGCAATGAAAAACTCAGTGGAACCTGAATATTCAGTGACAACTATTGCATGCTTAAAATCCTAAATTGATTGATTCAATCTCATCCTTTTCCCTTTTTCTTGTTAGAGAGATTTTAAGTTAAAATTTGATTTTATACTAAAATAATAAAAACTCACATCAACATTAATTTGGGAAAACCAACCAGATTAATTATGGGAAAGAATAAGGCTAGCCCAAAATTTAGAACTGGAACAAAAAAAAAAAAATCAATAAAACCCAGAAGTGTCATTCTATCCATGCTCAAATTTATATAATTCTTTTCACCGTACAAATTTAATCTACTATGAAGATAGAATGTAAACAGTGTGTTTAACAGTTGTAGTATTTAATATAAAAACCAATATTCCTTTAACACTCTGACAGCTGTAGTCATAACTCATTTAGTAAAAGGCACATATATTTAAACCAGTGAGGTGCAATCAAAAACAATTGAGAGAAAGAAATTGTTTGCTAAGCTGCAAGAAAGAATCAATATTATTGAAGAAACAAATACTTACGAAGCTAAGAGCAGTCAAACATACAGTGAGGTGGTGGCATAACTGCATGGTGGGTAAGCACCCAATGATCTTGTACCATAACCACCTCGGATTATAACAAGTTAAGGTATTAAAAGATAGTCCTAAATTCTTAAATATAAATAGAGAAAAATGATGTCTTAAACCCTATGGACATTTGGGTGAACAAATGAAAAAATAGCATTGTTCTAGTATCTCGGACTATAATGCTAGAGTTTCAACCAATAGTCCTATACGGTGATCAATGCTTAGTGCATGATAGGATGAAAATATTTTTATCCGAAATTTAAAAAATTAAGAAAATAGCTACAAAACAAAAAATTGATTGTTTAAAAAAAAATTGAAAAAGTTGAAAGAAAATTATTGATACATGATTTTGTTGATGGAAGATAGGGATATTTGGATGATAGTCGCTATGATATTCATCACGTACCTGCGAAAAAGATGTAAATTGGATCAAATACTAGCATGAATCTCAAGATAAAAGGATGAACCACTGATATTACCTGTCCACCACTCCTACCACGGCCTCATTGCCTACCTTTTTGGAATCCCCAATCAAAATCCACACGAATAGGGTGATCATCAAGAATTGTCCCACTTATATATTTGACAGAGTCCTTAGCATCGTTTCTAGAGTAGCACCTAAAAATAGTTTTGCAGTTATTACCGATGCAAATGATATTCTCCTCAACTTCTTTTGTTTTATTCTTTGGTTTTTTCCCCTTGTACACGGAATGGAGTTATCCCCCTAAGGGAGATAAACTTAAAGATATAGATGAAACGAACTGCAACATATGTTGGGGATAAATCCCACCACAGAAATAATATTTGCGGTAATAACAGCAGAATAATAACGTAGCACTGTGAAACGGTAATCAACAAAAAGGAATAACAAGGACACAAAGATTTTAACTTGGAAACCCTTCTGAATAAGGGAAAAAACCATGGGCCCAAGAGGAGCAAAATAATCCACTATAATGAGGAATTTTACACTTTGTAGGTTCGAGTTAAATACTCTAGAAACCACTACACTCAAAAGGAATAACCCTCTTTTGATTTTTCACCTCACTATAATACGGCTCACACTCTCTATTTTTCCTCACACACTATTTTCTCACACTCTCTATGAGATGCTCTCCACAACTACTTCTTAGTTGTTGTTTTTGGATGTGTTACAAATGAGGAAATGATGCCTCCTATTTATAGGAAAGATGGCCAACATATCATCCAATCAAAATGCTTGGATTTGTTGCAAGTTGTGCCAACTTGACAATTTGCAAATCTTGCTTGGATTGATTGCAAGTTGTGCAACTTGACAATTTGCAAATCTTGCTTGGATTAGTTGAAAGTTGTGCAACTTGACAATTTGCAAATCTTGTTTGGATTTGTTGCAAGTTGTGCAACTTGACAACATGACAATTTGCAAATCTACCCATAACAAGCTTAAACAAGTTGGCAAATTTTCACCTACCAAAAATAAGTGTTGTTTCCCATAAGCTACTTGTATTTTGTTATTCATTTTTATTTTTATTTTCCATTAAATGGGTATGGACCATATCAATCTCCCCCTCCAGACCCATTAACCGGAAGGAGATAGCACCGAGCTTCTAGTTTTAGTGCATACCAACAAGTTCCTTGCATAACTCGAACTTGTCTCTTGGCACCACCTTGGTTAGCATATCCGAAGGATTCTCACTAGTAGTAACCTTCTTGACCTGCATAGATCTGTCATCTAGCTTTTCTCGAATCCAGTGATATCCCACGTCTATGTGTTTCGTCCTTGCATGATACATGGAGTTCTTGCTCAAGTCTATTGCACTTTGACTGTCACAATAGACGACATACTCCTTCTGATGCAAGCCAAGCTCTTGAAGGAACCGTTTCAGCCATACCATCTCTTTGCCAGCTTCAGTAGCTGCAATATACTCCGCTTCAGTTGTAGATAGTGCAACACACTTCTACAACCTCGACTGCCATGATATAGCTCCCCCTGAAAAGACAAACAAATATCCAGTAGTGGATTTTTGATTATCAAGATCACCTGTCATATCAGCATCGGTATAGCCCTTCAAGATTGGTTCCGATCCTCCAAAACACAAACAGTCTCCAGAGGTACCTTTTAGGTACCTGAGTATCCACTTGGCTGCTTCCCAATGTTCTTTCCCAGGGTTTTCAAGAAACCTACTAACAACACCAACTGCATGAGCAATATCTAGTCTGGTACACACCATTGCATACATCAAACTCCCGACCGCTGAAGAATAAGGAATTTTTGCCATATTCCCTTTCTCCTCCTTTGTTACACGAAACATCTTCTTGCTCAACTTCAAATGACCCGCAAGAGGTGTGCTAACAGCTTTAGCATTTTTCTTATTGAAGCGTTCGAGTACACTTTCAATGTACTTATCCTGAGATAGCCACAACTTTCTGTTTACTCGTTCTCGAAAAATCTTCATCCCCAAAATTTGTTGTGCTGGGCCCAAGTCCTTCATATCAAATGACTTGGACAAATCTCCCTTCAGCTTGACAAGCAGCTCCTTGTCCTGTCCTACAATTAGCATGTCATCCACATACAACAATAAAATAATAAAGTTGTTGTCAGAAAATCTTTTGAAGTATACACATGGATCAGAATAGGTCTTTGTGTAAGTTTGACTTTGCATGAATGAGTCAAACTTTTTGTACCACTGCCTCGGTGTCTGCTTTAACCCATAAAGACTCTTATTTAGTTTACACACCATGTGTTTCTTTTCAGCTACTTCAAATCCTTCTGGTTGCTCCATATAAATTTCCTCTTCCAAATCTCAGTGAAGAAATGCAGTTTTCACATCTAACTGCTCTAACTCAAGATCTAGGCTAGCTGTTAAGCTCAAAATGGTTCGAATAGAAGTCATTTTGAAAACAGGTGAAAAAATTTCATCAAAATCAATACCTTTCTTCTGTTCGAAGCCTTTTACCACCAATCGAGCTTTGTATCTGACAAGTTTGCCATTTCCATCTTTCTTGAGTTTAAAGACCCACTTGCACTTAAGCGATCTTTTACCTTTTGGAAGTTCAACCAGCTTGTACGTGCCATTTTTCTGTAGAGATTCCATCTCTTCTTGCATGGCTTTCATCCACTGGTTCTTTTTCGGATGGGACAACACCTCCTTAAGACTTTCTGGCTCCCCCTCATCATTGATAAGGACATACTCTGAGGAAGGGTACTTGGATGACTCTACCCTTTGCCTTTCTGATCTCCTCAGAGGTTGAGATTGATCTTTTTGATTAGGGTACTCTACTTGCTCGGTATTATCACCAAGTTGCTCCCCCTGCTCGACAATCTCATCAGGTTGCTCCCCCTGCTTGGCAACCTCATCGGTTGTACCTTCTGCACTTCTGGGATGGGTAGAAGTAGAAGGAATGGTAATAAGGTTAGGGATTATACCATTCCGTTTCTTGGCCTTCTCTGACAGATCATCAGCAGTTTCGACTTCACTTTCTCGGAATACAACATCTCTACTTCTGATGACCTTCTTCTTTACAAGATCCCACAATCTATGCCTGAACTCTTCGTCTCCATATCCGATGAATATGCAGGGAACTGATTTATCATCCAGCTTTTTTCTCTGCTCCTTCGGTACATGTGCAAAAGCTCTGCAACTGAACACCTTCAAATGTGAGTAGGACACCTCTTTATTAGTCTAAACTCTCTCTGGAATATCAAACTCCAATGGAACTAATGTACTGCGGCGATTGATCAGGTAACAGGCCGTCTGAACTGCTTCACCCCAAAATGACTTAGGCAGTTTAGCCATTCTGAGCATGCTTCTAACCTTCTCGACAATGGTGCGATTCATCCGCTCAGCTATACTATTGTGTTGTGGGGTTCCAAAAACTGTTTTCTCATGTCTGATTCCATGGCTTGAACAGTACCCTTCAAATTCCCTTGAAGTGTACTCACCTCCATTGTCAGTGCGAAGACGCTTTAGCTTTCGACTCGTCTCCGTTTCCACCAGAGCATGAAACTTCTGGAATACTTGAAACACCTGATCTTTGGTTTTCAAGATATAAACCCATAATTTTTGTGAATCATCATCAATAAAAGTAACAAAATATTTGTTACCGCCTATCGATTCTACCTCCATTAGACCACAAACATCCGAATATACCAAATCAAGTATATTCAACTTTCTTTCATCCGATGTCTGAAATGAGACTCTGTGTTGCTTACCAAACAAACAGTAGCCACATGGTTTTGCCGTCGTACCTTTGGCAAAAGAGATGAGTGATTTCTTAGCAAGAATCTGCAATCCTTTCTCGCTCATATGACCCATTCTTTTGTGCCACAAATCAGCAGAAATCTCTTCTCGAGCCGCATTCAATTCACCTCAACATATTTCTGCATTTGTCCTGTACAACGTGTCACGAGCAACTCCTTTTGCAATCACCAATGCTTCCTTGGTGAGTCTCCATTTTTTATTTGCAAAATAGTTTTCGTACCCATCTCGGTCTAAAGTAATTCCCGAGATCAAGTTCAACTGTAAATCAGGTACATGGCGCACGTCTTTCAGAACCAATGTGCATCCCATATTAGTCTTGATACTAATATCTCCGATCCCCACAATCTTTGAGTAACTTGTGTTACCCATTTTCACAGTGACAAAATAACCTGCTACATATCTGCAGAATAGATCCCTTACAGGTGTAGCATGGTAAGATGCTGTTGTATCAACCACCCATTCCGACTCTAGCCATGCCAAGTGCATGCACTCCTCTTTATCATTTATGAAGAGAACAACATTATCATTGTTTTGCACTGTGGTAGCCGTGTTGTCGTCATTCTTCTGGCCACTACTTTCACCTTTGCCCTTTTTTAGAATTGGACAATCTCTTTTGAAGTGACCTGCTTGATTGCAATTGTAGTAATTTCTGACTCTTGATTTAGATCGGACCTTGGACTTTCCACGACCTTCGGATCTGTCATAGTTACTTGAACTTCTCTGGTGACTCCTGCCTCTACTTTCTGAGATGAGAGCATGACCATGATTTTCAAGATTCTTTCTCATCTTCTCATTATGTAGAAGAGATGACGTGACATCCTTCAGCTTAATAGAGTCCTTACCATGCAAGATGGTTGTTGCCAAAGTATCGTAAGAAGATGGCAACGAGTTCAAGAGAACAATGGCTTTATCTTCTTCCTCGATCTTTACCCCGAGGTTAGCCAGCTGCGTGATTAGTCCGTTGAGCACATTTAAATGTGACAAAAAAATTGTACCTTTACCCATATGTAGGGCGTACAATTGCTTCTTTAGGTACAATTTATTTTTCAGTGTTTTGGACATATATAGATTTTCTAACTTTTTCCAAATGTCACATGCGCTATCTTCGTCGATGATGTTATTGACCACATCATCTGTTAAGTGCAACCTGATTGCACTAGCATCCTTTTCATCCATTTCTTCCCAATCCTCCATTTTCATGGATTCTGGCTTTTTGGATTTGCCACTTAGTGCCTTGTGTAATCCTTGTTGGATAAGTAGATCCCTTATCCTTCTCTGCCATGTTGAGAAACCGCTATCACCGTTAAATTTGTCTACCTCATACTTTACTCCGGATATTTTTATTTCTCCGAGTATAGTACGACCCTCCCAAAAAAATTATTTCTGTGAATAAGCAGAACCTGGGCTTTGATACCAGTTGTTGGGGATAAACTCCACCACAGAAATAATATTTGCGGTAATAACAGCGGAATATTAACGTAGCACTGTGATACGGTAATCAACAAAAAATTAATAACAAGGACACAAAGATTTTAACGTGGAAACCCTTCTAAATAAGGTAAAAAACCACGGGCCCGAGAGGAGCAAAATAATCCACTATAATGGGGAATTTTACACTTTGTAGGTTCGAGTTAAATACTCTAGGAACCGATACACTCAAAAGAAATAACCCTCTTTTGATTTTTCACCTCACTATAATACCGCTCACACTCTCTATTTTTCCTCACACACTATTTTCTCACTCTCTATGAGATGCTCTCCACAACTACTTCTTAGTTGTTGTTTTTGGATGTGTTACAAATGAGGAAATAATGCCTCCTATTTATAGGAAAGATGGCCAACATATCATCCAATCAAAATGTTTGGATTTGTTGCAAGTTGTGCAACTTGACAATTTGCAAATCTTGCTTGGATTGGTTGCAAGTTGTGCAACTTGACAATTTGCAAATCTTGTTTGGATTTGTTGCAAGTTGTGCAACTTGACAACCTGACAATTTGCAAATCTACCCACAACAAGCTTAAACAAGTTGGCAAATTGTCACCTACCAAAAACAAGTGTTGTTGCCCACAAGCTACTTGTATTTTGTTATTCATTTTTATTTTTATTTTTCATTAAATGGGTATGTACCCTATCAACATACACCTAATACCATCTTGGTGTTTATAAAAAGAATTCACATCATCTATCAAAAAAATAACAAAAAATAATGAGCACATAGTTTTTTTCTTGTTACTGCAAATAGTTCAATGGTGCTTCATATGAGTTAGGCGTGGAAGTGAGGTTTGATACCCAGGTCATTGAAAGAGAGTAAGTTTCAAGTATCCTGTATCTTAGGTCTTTAATTTAAGAAAATGGAGAGATTGATGATGTCACCCAAAGAATGCTATATCAACTATACACTGTCCATATATTGATTGATAAAGTCCAATGCTAATATAAATAGAATAAGAATTCTCTCTAGATCTAATTTCAGGTGGATTTGAGCTAGCATGTCCAACCAGAAGCTCAAACCGAAGAGGAATGACCAGTAACTCGTACATTTGGATATAAGCGATAACATAGCTAAAAGATGAACAAAAACATACAGACATTACACAAGCAAGGATTTGATAGATCTCAAGAGCATGCTACTTGGGTGCTCAACAACCAACGAAAGGAGAAAACACTAATTTGGGAGGAAACAGTCTAAGCAGCAAAACACATTATACAATCTCTTTTTATATACAAAATTGTTAAAGTGGGTGATCATATCATGCAAAACCTTAAGTTGTTAGAGATATAGTATACTTTTTATTACCTAATTATTCTCTTTCCTAATTTAGATGGCACGATTTTAGTTGATAAAAAAAATTTCACATTTTTGTATTAGAAAATATATAACTTTAAAATTTTTATTTTACTTTTAATGTGATGAGTTATAGCCGCAGAAATGTCTAAGACACATTAAAACACAAGTTTCAAAAGTCTTTATTTTTTTACACTATGTGATCAGTCAAATATTGTCATATAAATTGGTATAGAGGGAGAAAATTATATCATAATGAATCTGTCACGTTGAAATCTATAGTTAAAATTAAAGAATATTAGACTAAATATATCTCACTTTAATGCATCCGTTAGTGATTCTTTGTGATTCTAAATGATGTCCAATGAAACCTTCAAATACATGACAGTTAGGTTTAACAACCATATATCTCACTGCAAAATTGAATTCAAGTATCTCATCATTTATGATTTCTAGACATTCCTCACTCTTGCTATGGTATAGCCATAAGTTGTAAAGAGAACAACCAATCAGAGCTAGTGCCATCACAACCACCTTTCTGAGATTGGCATTGTACAAGTTTCGTTCCACCAGTAAATATATACACATTAGATAAGGATTTCTGAACAAAAAGCTTTAAAAAGTATTGCACACATAAAATTGGAATAACCTTGTTTGCATGTTAAACTAAATAATCTTGAAAGCAATGTAGAGCCAGAGGGGAAATTAAAACATGTGATGTATAATAGAGGAGCTAAGTAGGCGCAAAATATTGCAAATAACAATTTTCTTAGATTGATTTGTTGATATTTCAAGTACAGCATCAAAGTGGAGAAAAGAGCTAAACAATTTAAGCGATAATAAAAGTTGAAATAGCAATACTCTACATCTTTTTTATTTTTCCAAATCAGGAACATTCATACATTCCTTCAATTGAATTTATGAAGAGATAAAAAAACTACTAATAAATTTCCCCATCCCTAAATAGGCTAATCTACAATTTGTTTGGTTATACAGGTGTCTTTCTCTCCATGTTAAGTGGAATACATTTTTAGCTTAAAACTCAAAGATAAACAATTGTATATAACTGCAAAAACTCAATATATCCGAAAGTAAAATGCTGATGAAACTTGATCACAAAATACAATTACATAAAGAAGGTATTGAGATCATATAAATTACTCACCTTAATCTCTTATTTTATCGTCTCTATTAAAAACTGGTTTAAACTCCATGACAGATGAACAAGATGCTAAAGCACGACATTCTTTACACATATGAGAGTGTTATTTATATATTTACTAATAATTTATATATCGACTTAAGATGGCGATTCATTTCCGACAGTGATTAGCATTTCTGGAAATATCTGGCCAAAGACACTTGTAGAATTGTGAAGAAATGATCAAATTTTTGTGGTCATATCTCAAGCATACAAAAAGCATATTTGTCCTATTAATGTAGTTCTTGTTGCTTTTATTTTGTAGTCACATATTTTGGACCAGTTTTAACTATATTTACACTCGAGGATTGATCTCAAAAAGATGTATATCATTTACATGATTAAAAAAATATCATGAAAATAATTCATCGCTGAAAAATTAAATAAAGTAGCAAAATTTAAACAATCTTGTAAACAATAGAATAAAAAAAACTACACAAAGAAGAACTCGAATAATTAACCAGTAGTATTAAAATACCAAGTTAGGTACTTCTATATTTTTTTAGGTCTTCAATATTGATTTGATTGACGACAACAATCATTTCTCTTTGAGGAATTTCAATTTTTAGCTTCCCTCTCTTCGCCTATATATATTTTTTAATTGAAAAGTGACTACAAATATGATTGAAAATCTCTAAAATGAATAAAATAAATAATTTTTTTATCATATCAAAAAGATGAGGTTCAACTTTGAGATCTCAGACCCTTCTCAATAAAAAGAAGTTAAGATGTAAAAGAACATTGCTTACCACACTGTGAAATACTACCCAAACATTCTTTTGAATGTTTGATTTCCTCACTACATTGTGTTTAAGTTGTATGCCAATTTTCCTTTCAAGAAATTACACTACTAATTTTATTTACTTACATTTGTTGGTTGGGGATTTTTGACTAAGTTTTCCATGAAAAATAATTTTTGACACACCCACTTATCAGAACAACAAACCAATACAATCAATGTTTGAACCATGAGATTACCCTGAATAGAGAAAAATGAAGGTAGTGACGTTGATCAAACAAAATTATAATTTCTCCCGTCACTTGAGTTATACAAATAGAAACTGACAACATATAAATAAAATGATTACGGAGAAAGAATAAAAGTTCAAAGACAGTCAATAAATTAAGAATCCAAAAAAATATATAAATTGATTTTCAAAATATTGACGCTAATTAAAATGGATAAAGTTATAAAAAGTGTGAAAAATAAACTGATTCAAACAACTCTGCATTGCATGGCAATAAAATAAATCAGCAGTAATAGACACCCGTAAAAGTATGCTGAATATAACAATATCTAGCTATAAA
Organism: Capsicum rhomboideum; assembly: GCA_031232105.1. Classification (NCBI taxonomy): domain Eukaryota; kingdom Viridiplantae; phylum Streptophyta; class Magnoliopsida; order Solanales; family Solanaceae; genus Capsicum; species Capsicum rhomboideum. The sequence goes on along the minus strand of CP124708.1, from coordinate 43,385,712 downwards.
ATATAAAAGATTGCAACAACCACAATAAATTTTGAAAATTTTTTCATAGCATGTCGACTAAACAAGTCAGCAGATGAAACTTTTCATGGCAATAGCGATACACCCACAAATACAAGACCACAAAGAGCGAGTATCAAATATTTAATTTATCATTAAAAAATATTAACCCAAACCTAAATCCCCAATTTAAAATATTAGGTCAAAATCTCAAAGCTCCTATCAGTAAATTAGTTGATTGCAGATTCTGTTAGTTTGTTCACCAAACACACATGCAAGGATGAAAGATGAATTGCAGAGAATTCTGAGATACGTATTCCATATGCACTAGAAGGAATTACAGAGAGAAAAGGAAAATTGTTTTTACAGAATGAACTTCTCTAATCTACACATTAGCTATGCACACACACACACACACACACACACACACACACACACACACACACACACATATATATATATATATATACTTCCACTAACCGACCTAAGCACTAAATATTTGCAGCTCATAACTGCCTAACAAACATATAGCTTAACTAACTGATAATGTCAGCTAGTGACAGCTGGCCTCCAACTCCAACTCAAATATTAGCAATCTCCTTGTTATATTCTCTAATAGCCCCCTTCAATCTAGGTAGCATGAAGATTTTATTCACTCTTAGCTTGGATATGTGATAAGTATGTTGATTTTTATATAGGCGTTTGGTGAGAACATCATTAGGTTGCTTAGAGGAGCACAAGTAGTTGATGATCATAAGACCACTTAGGACAATTTCCCTCATAAAATGACAATTTATGTCAATGTGTTTGGTCCTCTTATAAAAAAGGATTGGAAGCAATCTTAATTGCAGCTTTGTTTTCATAATGCAAAGAAACAGGCAATGTTAAAGGTATTCTCACTATGTTGAAGATAGACCAATGATCCAAGTAATTTTTTCCACTATAGAGGCAATACTTCTATACTTTGCCTCAGTTGAACTTCTAAAAATGGTGGACTGCTTCTTAGACTTCCATGAGAGTAGGAAACTCCCATAATTTATGAAGTATCCAATGACTGACTTCCTAGTATTGTCATATGAACCCCAATATTTTATCACAATAAGCTTCCAAAGAACTAGTAGACTTTGCTGCTAAGAGAATTCCCAACCCTGGTGATTGTTTGACACACTTCACCACCTTAATAGCAACATTCATATGAGATATTTTGGGAGCTTGAATGAATTGACTCAAACTTTGAACTGCATAAGATATGTCTGGTATGGTAAGTGTAAGACTTAACAATCTCTCAACTAATCTTTGATACTCACCAGCAATCACAAAAAGGGAATCAAAAGTGTAATGTCCCTCCAGGTCATTTTCTCAATTTCTGTGTGTTTTGCCATTTTGAGCTTTCCTATAGTGGATACAGGTTATTTATTACTTTTTGAAACTGTCGGTAGATTATCGAACAGTTAGTTTTGATTTTAGACTCATTTCCCTATTTTGGAGCTTTCGCTGTTAAGGATTTGGTCTCGGACCAAAACTCCTAGTAGACGATCTCAAATCAAAATTTTAACAGATCTATCAGCTCTGGAATGTTGATTTTAGTCTACAGAGACCCTTGGTCTGAGTCGTGAGGCTTTCGAACTCATTTTGGGCTATTGGGTAGATTTGGTGAAAAATGGAGCTATAGGTGTGGACCCCACATTTAATCTAATTGACCTCGGATAGAAATTTTGATGGTTCTGTTGAGTTTGGAATATCAAATTTGGTATGGTAGAATAGTTTGTTTGTGCGCACGGGGTTTTGAACGAATCTCGAGCACTCTATCGGAGTCCATTTTGGACTTAGCTAAAATCTAGTAGCTGATATCTGGTGTGACCGCTAAAGTGGTCTTGTAGACGCTTTACCGATAGCCTCTTTAGAGGTTCCAAGCTACTTTAGCGTCCTTGTCCATTTTGGCGAGGACCGCTTAAGTAATCCCTTGTCCGCTTAAGCGGACGTTTGCTTAAGCAATGGGGTGCCGCTTTAGCGGCCTCAACCTTTTATCAATGTCTTCTTAAGTGGTCAAAGTCTGGTTTAGTAGTAGCAGCTTAAACGGCCAGGTGTTCGCTTTAGTGGCACCTGAGGGCTAATAAATCCCCTTCTTAACCTATTTTCTCCCTCATTTCTCAACCCTTTTCCTCAATCTTGAGAGCATGAGACATAGGAAAATAGGGGAAAACATCCATTGAAGCTAAGGTAAGTTGGCTCTAAGCTCCTTGATCCTTATTCATCATTTTACCCATTGAATTCCGTCCCATTTCATTATAAATTCGTTGAAATTAGGTATTTGAAATCCTAATCTTTGGGGACTAATTTAAGCCCTGATTTACACTTCATTTGTGCTCAACTTTTGAGTGCACATTCCTTATCATTCGAAGGACCTTGAGAAGGATTTAATTTTTGAATTTCGTTAGCGGGCCCCACGAGCCCATTATTGACTCTATTTTGGGTCCGAAGTTTTATATTATAATATGGGTATTGTTTTACTCATAATGATGTGTAGGTTACTATTTTGATAGTGTGATGTCAATTCGGGATCATGGAGCAAGGTCGAGCAATTTGTGGGCATTTCAAGAATTGCGGTTCGACATCGAGGTAGGCTTCAGTCTACTTTTCTCTATGAGATTGTGTATAGTATAGATTACATGCTAGGTAGGGAATATAGGATATGATTATGACTAGTAAATCATGACTTAGCCCATTTTATGGAATTTGGGGTAGAGATGTGACCCAAACCCTAGTACAAATACTTGTTATGTCCATAGAGTCCTATTACCTTGAATATAAGAATGCTAACCATAGTTGATAATTAAGGATCCTTTGGTATGGGACTTACCATTTGACATAGCGATTCAGGAGGTTTTTCCCAATTAGATCCTTGTGGTGGATTTATGCCCTTGATTATTGAGGTTGTTCGGGTTATGAGACCTTGCTATATTGGATATATGTTATTGGACCCGAGACCGTGATTATGGGACAAGTTGGACTCTAGATTAGTATTCTACCCTTAACAAGGGTATGGTTATTATTTATAGACGCTTAGGCACTTATGGTTATATTTTTTGGATACTGGTGATGGCATACATTCTATTTGGCGCATTCATGCTCATTTAGTTGTATGATTTCGACCAAAACCTTGATTTTACTACTATTTCCAAAAAGGGATTTATTTTCACTTTTCACTTTAAATATGGATTGTTTTATAATAGGAATCGTATTTCCACTTTTCAATTTAAATATGGATTGTTTTATAACGGGAATCGTACCACCTTATTTACTGGATTATGAGCTTTTGGAACTAAAAATGATGTTTTAGAACTTTGACAGAGGATGATTCCTATCCATTATTTATCCACTCATTTTATCACTACTATTTACTTTGGTCGAGGGATATTCCGACCCTTTGTACATGATTATGATGATTTAGTCCCGAGCATTATCTTGGGCAATGGATTTACGAATTTATTTCCTTTTAGTCGCAGTTCTAGTCCGTGCACTAATTTTATATATATGTCTATCCGGTATTAGATGGAGTAGATTGATTATGATATGTATTATAAGTCCTGGATCGGGACACCAAGCATGTATATGGATTTCCCAAATCCCCTAGGGGGGCCCTTTATCTGAGAGCCGTCGTGCCGGAGAAGCTTGGTCACCATAGGTCCTACCTTTGAGAGCTAGGTGAGTTGGAGGATGTGTATACACTTGGTATGGTATGGTTTGAGATTGTAGAACCAGTTCGAGTCCGGTGTCCCCGATATGGTTATGACATTTTGATTTATGTTGCATTCATCCATTCATATGCATTACCTATTACTAGTATAGTTTTTTGGTGCCTGTATCTATCGGTCTTATGGGGGGCTGTATAGGTACAGGTTATGGTTTCTGTTTGCTGAGTGTTTTCGTGAAACTTTTGGGATTATGGGGGTCTGATTAGGTACTTATTTGTCCGAACTAGCTGATTACTTTATTATTATTTATTATGGTTAGTTTGTGGTAGGTTCATTATGGACTAGTACCTGAGATTGGAGGTATTTTTCTGATTCCTTTATCCTCTCGATAAGTTATATTATTTATCTCAGGATTAGTTACCCTTTTGGGGTAGATACTTGATGATGCTAGTGTAGCTTGTTTACTTGGCTAGGGACCATGAGATGTTAGGTTGACGCCTTCAGGTAGTTACCTTTGAGTTAGTCCTATATGTATACATATAAGTATGTTATTACCGTATATCCCTCTCTTCCTAGATCTATTCATATTGTATATGTCCCCTTTGGCCTAGTATATTACTGTATATACTTCTTTATTCATTTATTTATGTAATGGCCAGGGATATACGGTATTGTACTTTAGTTCCTGAATGTTATCAAGATAGGATAGTTATCCCTATTGCTCCATTAGCATTGTTAGGCCTAGTTTCTTGGATAGTTGCCTGTAGTCACTTTTATGCCTTCATGTTATTTATACTTATGTTATTTCTGGAGCTTAGTCGTTCGTTGCCTACTGAGTACCACATGTTTGGTATTCATACTACACTCTACAGCCTATAGGTTATAGTACTAGTTATCGTTGTTGATGTGTGTATATCGTGCGGAGCAGCTATGTATCAGAGACTTGGGGTGAGCTACATACATTTTGGAGATTCCCTACTCTACTTCTTATTGTAGATTGTTCTCTATGTTGTATCAGAGATGACTTGTATATATTTACTTTGTTCCTATATTTCATTTGTGCTCCTGTTGTATTAGAAGCTCGTATACAGGCTCCACCAGGTTTTGCGGTTATATATGCCTTGCTATTATATTTATTCCGCTGCTTTTTTTATTTCTATCAGTAGTACATTACTAGTTGTTTTAGACTATGGGTTGGCTTACCTACTGGTGTGTTATAGTAGGTACCATCATGACCTGAGAAATTGGGTCCGACAAATTGGTATCAAAGCCTAGGTTTACCGGTGTTATTGGTACAAGAGCTAAGTGTTTAGTATAGTCCTGCGGATTGGTGCAGAGACGTCTATATCCTATCTTTGGGAGGCTACAGGGCATTCTTAAGAAAATCTATTCTTGACTCCTTGTCGTGTGTCCGTACTTCTATGAACCTCTAAGTGCTTCTTTTGACTCCATTCTCTATCAGATGGATAGCACAAGGTCATCAATAGTTGCGGACAGTATTTCTGCGCATGTTACTAGAGTTTCAGTTCAACGTCGGGCTAGAGAGTTAGAGGTTGATATCAAGAATCTTCAGCGTTAGCCAGAGGGTCTGGGGTCAGCCCAGGTTCCGACAGAGTTTGTGATTACCTCAACAGCTCAGGGTTTGATGTTAGGGGTTCTAAGTCTATTTCTTGATACCTCCTAGCTAGAGGTAATATCAAGTCTATCGAGTAGTTCTCTGACTAGAGTTGGATTGGTTGGTGTTTAGTAGGGTTCTCTATCTATTTTAGAGTATGAGATCGGGTTTCTCGAGTGGGCCAGACATACTCCTATATTATTTCTTACTGAGCATGAGATGTTGCAGAGATTAACTAGAGGGTTAACTTTATCACTTCGTTTGGCATCAGAGCATTTGATAGTAGCTGGATCTTCTTTCTCTAAGGTTGTTGATCATGCAAGAGTTACAGAAAGGGCTTGCTTTGAGGCATATAGAAGTGGCAGTATGAGTCCATGTTAGCAGTTCAGTATTAGGGGTATTCCATCTAGAGGTCGAAATGTTCCCAGTAGAGGTCAGTGCCATCTGTAGCCTATTAGACCTCTACAGGTAACATCTCAGCTTATGGATAGCTCATAGGTAGATTGTGGTGGTATCAGTGGACAGAGTTCTGCTCAGACATCACGGAGCATTCGGTCTAGGTCTTCAGTCTATTGCGACCATTTTGGATTAGTAGGTTTAGTGCATCTCAGAGTTCCAAGAGCATGTTTTGATTATGGTGGGATTGGTCATTAGTCTAAGGAGTTCCCCAGGCGTGGTTCAGTCAGCCAGTTGGGGTTAGCTCATGTTTTCTACCAGGTTAGAGCTTTAGGGGTTTGTTATGACTGCAGAGAGATTGGTCACTGGTCAAGAGAGTGTCCCTGCCATGAGAACATTAGTTATTCAGATCATCTAGATCAATCTCACAGTGTGGTGGAACCTTCAGTTAGAGGTAGTGCACCTAGCGCCTCAGTTGATCATTCAGATACTCAGTCCAAGTTCGGACATGCTCAGATTCATACTCCTTCGGGCACACCAGAGTTATGATTTTTGATTTCTACCATGATAGGTGCACTTTGAATTCTCCGCCTTTAGTTACTGTTTGACCTGTTTTGGGGTTTTCATACCCATCGATGGTTATATGCCTTGACATTTCTATGTTGACTATTGTATGCCTTGGTGTGTTCATAGTGATTGATGTATGCCTTTGTATAGGTTTATGCATATATGACTACCCCTATAGATGATTCTTTAGTAGTGGATCAGTGTGGTATGGTCCTAGGGGGTAGCATTTGGGTTAAAGTCCCATTTTTCCTTGGCATTTTGGCCTTGGTGAGATCTTAGAGTGGTACTAACTATGTTTTTCATTTTGGTGCCACCTGTATCTTATGTTTTTGATATTATTGTGATTGTTTTGACATCCACTGATTTTTATTTGATAAACGGCTAGATTAGAGTTATCTAACTAGCATTCTTCCCATCCTTGCGATCCTTATTTCAATGGCGTTGATGGCTATTGGTTAGCCTTCCCTTTCTATTAGCAAGGAAGGTTGTTGATCGAATGATGGAAGTGAAGGTAAGTTTGACCTTCCAGGGCTTTATTATGACTTAAGCATTAGTAGTCTTCTTCCATAGCCCATTTTTTTTTTGTGATGCATTTGATATTTGTCCTTCGGATCTGGATAGTTTGTCACCCAGTAGTGGCCTTGATCTTGGTGTTGATGTTCAGTTGGAGTTGGCAATACGATTCTATTGCTCGCTTCTGATGATGGAAAGTCTAAGGCTTACTTTTTGATTTGCTAGGTTCGTCTCTTGGTGATCGGTTAGATTTTGGTATTGGTATGGAGTTATATACTCTGTTCTTCCTGTGCTATGGTTAATGGTTCAGCTGAGTTAAAGTTGATATAATTGGGAGAATTCAAAAAATTCTCATTTCGGCACTTGTTCGACCTTATATGACTTCGCGGAGTGCTTCTACTTGATGATTTGTGCCTACGGATATTCATTGACATGGATTAAGTATTGGATGACCAAATCCATGCTGAAGTTGTAGTTCACCGAGTTAGAGTAAATGGGTGATTTTGGAAATTCCCATTTAGACTTTTGTTCAGCCTAATATGGTTTTGTCGATTGCTTCTACTCAGTGGTATGTTCTTGGTTACCAAAGCGGGAGTCTTTCGGAGTGAGAATTTGTTGCCATTTATTGGCTATTAGATTTTGCTAGATGTCGGTTGGATTATACAGTTTGAGTTACTTGAGTTCCGTCTCTCACTAGTACTGTTTGCAGCCTTGGCTAGTGTCACGACCCGAATCCCATTCGGGCTGGACTGGCACCCGAAGCCGATATGGCCCGAGAGAACTAATCTTTGCTCATGTACATTCGCATGCATATCCTCATATGAATCTTATTACACCTCATGCACTATACGAAAGTCATGGACATGGAAACATATGCCATATATATGTATATAGGAAACTTGGCCGATAGGGCCATCAAGTCAAACAGAACACACATCTCTTACATTCACCTTCCCACATATGTCTACAAAGCCTCTAACTGATTCATGAACACAACAAACCTATAGTTGGGACAAGTCCCCGCTTTATACAATAATTACAATACCAAAACAATATACACAGGTGACTCGGAAATCCCCGAACCAACTGGAGCTCACCAATGATCCGCGGATGGCTCGTAGCCTATTGTGGAGGTCTACTAACACCTGTGCCTGCATCATGTAAAGTAAATCCCCCAAAGGGGTCAGTACGAAGAATGCACTGAGTATGCAAGGCTATAAGAAACTTCATGATACTTAAAAAAAACCTCAATGAACTTGATTTCAAGAGAATAGTCAATGTGTATAAATCATCATTCAATATGTGTGGAAATATGTTCCTTACGTTCATTATTCCATTTGCCTTTATGTCCGTTACTTTTAGTAGTTAGAGTAACCATCAATATGCAATGCAACCGGCAATATATATATAGAGAGAGAGAGCAGGTTCGGCCCTTAGGGCTACCCCCTGTCAGGTTCGTCATCAAGTTAGGCTTTTGCCCCACTGAGCTTCCCCCCTGCCATCACTCGGAAAGGAGTGAAGCAGGTTCGGCATCAAGTTTGGCTTTTGATTCACTGAGCTTTCCCCCTGATCCAACAATATCGGTATCGACTTGAGTTAGGCTTGCGCCCCCCCAAAGCTATCACCCGTACTCAATAAGTATAAATAAAATATAAAGTAACCATGAGGAAAAATATAAAGTAACCATAAGGAAAATATAAGGTAACCATGAGGAAAATATAAGGTAACCATAGGGGAATTCCTTATTTCATTACTTCTTATTACTTCTCTCTTTTACTTAATGATATTGATACATTGGAGATCATAAACTTATTTGAAACACATAACCGCATTACTTCAGTCTTTTACATTCATGAGATTGATACTTTTGAAGTTGTAACATTATTGGAAGTTTTGGAACATAACATTGTTGGAAATTGGAATCATTTCCATAATTATGTGAGACAAGAATGACAATAGATCAAGACTAAGACATAGATGATAGCATGAATTGAGATGCCTTAGCACATTTCAGAATTGAGTAAGTACCATAACAAGGTGAATACTATATGCTGCGGAAGGATACGGAAAGAGTAACCTTACATACCTTGTCGTCTTACTACGATTACACAGGCCTATATGGGGATACAATAGTCCAGCTTCCTCTTTATGTTTCACTCTACAACACAAACATACATCGGAGCTTACATTAGCAACTAGTTACTATACCAACGTATAAATCGACAATGAGCTATATGACTGCCGTATAACGTCATTTCGTCCTTTACAATACAATCCACTTTGTTACCATGACAACAACATCATCACATTTCACACATTGACCAAGACATAATAAACCCATAACATTTTACACCAAGTTTACCCTTTACACTTCCTCATTAACACTACGTTACCTTTTCTACGTCAAGTCACTCGATAGCTTTCACAATTTTTAACATCAATACATATTTTATACCATTCAAAATACCTTCGGTATACTCCTTTATAGTCATTTAAAAGGTACCATAAGTTGATAATTGCATCCTTGAAGGGTATAGGGGTTTTGGGGGGCCAAAGGGAAGCAAAAACAAGAAATTCAGAGTTTTGGGCTGACCTGATAAGCCACATGCGCCCAAAGGTGGATGAACTGCATCCGCAGGTGACCTTTGGTAGTAGCCATAGGCACCTGCGTTGGCACCTGTGCCCGCAGGTGCTTCGTCTGCGAGGGAGGGTGCCCGTTTCGGCCAAAAAGGGTCTCTTTTGGGTCTTTTTATGCAATGAATGGTCCATGATCATAACTAAACTTATTTTAACATATTTTTGATCATATCATATGCCAACCATCATCCATGGTCTCACAACACACATAAACATCACCAAAACCTCACTTTCTTTTCAATCCGCCACCAAATCCATAACCAAATTTACAACAAAAATTCCAAATATTATACACAAGAATAAAACAAGGAAAGACTATAATCACATATCACATGTCAATATTTAATCCCTCAAGTTCACTTCCTTCAAGATCACAGTCTATGTTCAAGTTTAAAATGCAAAACCATCCTCCAATTTAGCAAACACAAATTGTTTTATACATAGTGAAATTCTCACACTTCACCAACATAAACAACATGATATAAACCATATTACATGCATAAAATATAGTAAACCATTATAATATACACTTACCAAGTATTGCAAGATGATGATCTTGGTCCAAAAGATGAAGGTCTAGGGTTTGTTTTGAATAAGGAAATGTTGAGAGAATTCTAGAAATTTCATGGGTGTCACAATGATATAAAAATCTGATTTGTTCCCTTTTTATATTCCCTTAAGTCTCTCTTATCCCATTCTTGACATTAAATGCATGGTTGATTTGGTCAAATGAAAGATTGGATCATTTTGCCTCATTGGGCCAAGTCTTCCATGTAATTTTGGGCCTCATTTAAGCCCAATGGCTCATGACTCATTTAATTCCCAACAAATTAATGGATAATTCATCAAGTCTCTCATGTTTTACTAATTCCATAAATGTAAACGTAGTCATATAGGTTTGATAACATACGGGGTGTTACACCTCCTACGAAGGTCTAATCCCATGTACTAGGCCCAATATCCATTATCTCCTCAATAACATTACACATTACATACTTTTGGTTCTCGACAATTAATTAACCATTTTTCAATGTCGTCAAGTAGGTTTTGGTAGGTACGGGGTGTTAAAGTGAGTTCGTTCTTATGCCTTGTTGCATTATGCCCTTCAGCCATTGTAGAGTTAATTCCTTGACTCTCTATCATGTTGTCTTCCCTAGTTGGGATTATTTTCTTCGGCGACATTTCAGTTTCAACCTTACGGAGATTGTTGGGCATGTGCTTGATTTTTGGTAGCATGGTCGGTTTGAGTGTTTGGCCTTTGTAAAGGCTTGTTGGCTCTAGTTGTGGTTTTTGACCTTATTGGTATGGCATCTTGAAAGTTAAAATGGGTTTTGGACTTTGGATGCTTACTCGTCAACAAGATCGATTGAGATAGTTGAGAGCGAGTAGTTCAGCTTCAGTGTTGGGGTTTTAGCTTGGGATTCCATGACTTGGTTGCATCCCCATTTTGAGATCTTTCTCCAGTCAGGCATTCATTTATAGGTTGTCTAAGCCTACTCTTACCACCGATTTGGCTTTCTTCAGTCCAGATAGTCCGTTGGCACGACATTAGTTATTACTGCTTCTGACTTTGGTTCTTCAGTTTTGGTCAAAATTTTGGACTGCCTGCCTAGCAGTGGCAGTATGCTCAAGATGGATTTAGCATAGTTCCACCCACGGTCGATGGGGCATTCTGGATAAGATCATTCAGTTTCTATGGTTTGTGCCTCAGACTCATAACTATCAATTTTGAGGGTCATCCGAACCAGTTGTAGCTTTGGCTTAAGAGTACAGACTTTGGTCACCTCTGTTGTGTGTCCTGGTAGTACCTTATAGGCTTATTTCTTGCGCTTTTCATTATGGATTTTTTATAAGTCAGCTTCAGCCTTTCGAGGTCAGTGTGTTGTGAATGCGCGGATAGGACTCAGATGATATCTTGTATGGTTCGGAGTAGGCAGTAGGTTTGGAAAGGAAAAAGAAGGTTAGATTTGGAATTGGAGTTGGTTGCATAATTCATGCCTTGGTTTGCCTTTGGATTGGTTGAGTTACTGCCTGGTTAGGCATGTATTAGTGTACTGTTAGCAAGTTGTGGTCTAGATTTACGTGCGTCGATCGTTCTCTATTCAGTTGGAGGCAAGTTAATTGTTGAGGTTGAGTTTTGGTTATTTGAAAAGTGAAGTAAGGAAGTTTGTTGAAAAAAGGATACCTTTGGAAAAATCCCTTGAAAGCGTTATCTCTTCTTTAAGGTTGTATGGGGAGTCATGTTCGGGGCATGTGGGCCCAGTACCTCATCTTTTTGATCTTTCGGGCTCTTTCTATCCATTGACTTTCGCGGACGAAAGTCCTTTTAGTAGTGGATATTGTAATGACCCTCCAGTTCATTTTCTTGATTTTAGTATGTTCTGGCATTTTGAGCCTTCCCATAGCGGCTACAGGTCCTTCATGACTTGTCAAAACTGTCGGTTCATTTATCGGACAGTCTGTTTGGGTTTTAGACTCATTTCCCTATTTTGGATCTTTCGTTGTTAAGGATTTGGTCTTGGACCAAAACTCCTAGTAGACGATCTCAAATGGAAATTCTAACAGCTCCATCATCTCTAAAACTTTGATTTTAGGCTAGGGGGACCCTTGGTCTGGGTCCCAAGGCTTCCGTACTCATTTTGGGCTATTGGGTAGATTCGGTAAGAAAATGGAACTATAGGTGTGGACCCCACATTTAATCAAAAATACCTCAGATGGAAATTTTAATAGTTTCATTGAGTCCAAAATGTCGAATTTGGTATGGTAGCATAGTTTTTTTGAGCGCACGGGGTTCTGAACAAATCCCGAGTACTGTATCGGAGTCCATTTTGGACTTAGCTAAAATCTGGTAGCTGATATTTGGTGTGACCGCTAAAGCGGTATAGGAGCCACTTCAGCGGTGGCCGCTTTAGCGGTACCAAGCCACTTTAGCGACCTTGTCCATTTCGGCGAGAACCGCTTAAGCGCTCCCTTGTCTGCTTTAGCGGACGTCGCTTAAGCGATGGGGTGCCTCTTTAGCTGCCACAACCCTTTTGTCGGTGACCGCCTAAGCGGTCAAGGTCCGCTTTAGCGGTAGCCGCTTAAGTGGCCAGGTGTCCGCTTTAGTTGCACCTGAGGGATGATAAATCCCCTTCTTAAACCATTTTCTCCTTCATTTCTCAACCTTTTTCCTTAATCTTGAGAGCATGAGATGTGGGAAAATGGGGGAAAATCCCTCATTTTGGTTATAGCCTTTGGCTACTAACTTGGACTAAATCTTTTAACTTGTCCATCAGCCTTATATTTGATCTTGTACACCCACATACACCCTATAACTTTCTTTTCACTAGGAAATGTAACGAGTTCCCATGTCTTGACATCCTCTAATGCTTTGATCTCTTCCTTCATAGCCTGGACCCTCTAGCATAATGTATAGCTTGATAGTAGGTATTTGGTTCAGTTTCTATTGATTAGTTAGCAATGAAACACTGATAAGACTTTGAGAGACAACTATAATCAATTACCTGAGATAGAAAAAAGGGCAATTGGACTGCATCAGTTTTCCAGATTGATGACTTGCTTGTTCTGGTTGATCTTCTTTTAACAGTCTGTGAGGGTTCATCAAACTGTTACATTGGATTTTTATCTACTACTGGTACATCAGATGCATTCTCTAAAGTACTGTCAAAAGGAACAGATTCAGTAGATATTCTATCCTCTATGATTAAAGTATCAGGCTCCACATCTAGGTCTGGATCTTCAGGAATTAAAATCTTGATTCCTCTATTAGGATCATGCAATAGCCTTCATTGTGATTTTTAGAATTTTCTATATTTTGAATATTTTTTCCTTCATAATTGTTGCTTTACATTATTTATGAGATGTAGGAATGGTTTGAATGGTCCCCCAAAACGTTTGAAAATGATTTATTTGACTTTGTGGTTTTGAGTAGCCTTTTAAAGAGATATAGTTGACTTTGATCAACATTAAACACTTTGTGACTCGAGCGTCAGATGGTGATTTTTTCTGTTTTGTTAGATTCAGAATGTTCATTTTGGGTTAGTATCATAGCTGGTTTGGGTTCTGAGGCTCTTTTATGAATTTTGAGTGTCTGATTAAAATTCTAGTTTTAATTGCCTAAAGTTGGTTTTATATGTAATTTGTTGATAACGACCTCGATAGGTAAATGCAATAGTTCCAATGAGCCTGGAACGTCGAAATTAGCCTAGTAGCATTATTAGTTTGTTTCTGTGGGGTCCCAAACGAATCTCGAGGGCCCATTCAGAGAGTGTTTGGCTTGAGCTTCGTTCTAATTGTTGTTTTCTGGTGCCTGGTGCCTTCCTTCTTTGCATTCGCTGCCTTATCCTCACATTCGCGATGAAGGAATTCCTTATGCATTGCGTTCGCGAGGGTAGGATGTGTTCACGATGAAGGATAAATATGGGTCGGGGTATGAGTCGATATCTTCTTTGCATTTATGGATAGAGGCCAGCATTTGCAAAGGTTTTGGTTCAGGGAAGCCTTACATTCGCGGCAAGGGGGTTGCATTCGTAGAGGCCATTTTGACCCCTGGATAGAATTTAATTCCCTTTTAGGCCCAAACCTTATTTTCTCCATTTTTAAGCTTGGGAGTTCAGAATTAGGTGATTTCAAGGGGATTTTCAAGGTCTCTTTCATGGGTAAGTTTGTAAATCATGTTTTCATCTTTTTTCGTTGATTTCATTAAAAAATTATCTTAAAATCCTTGCTTTTAAACATGGAATTTTGCGTTTTATCCGGTAAAAAGAAAAGTGAGCTTTTCTTTAATTTCTACTCGATTTTCTTTGGGCTTTCATCTTTAGAACCCTAAAATTATGGGGAAAATGATTCTTAAATAAAATCTTAATTTTACTCTTTTATTTTTGGCGCTAATTTTCTCAGTGATTTTAGATCAAGAACCAAATAATATTGATATGGGTATCGTTATACTTCTTCTGATATGTAGATTTCATATTTTATTAGATTGGATGTGTTTGGTGATGATTTGTAGGAGTAGAGCTTCTTATTGATACTTTGGACTGTGTTTTGACTTTGGAGGTCTTCTTTAAGGCAAGTTGAGATGTACCTTGACTCTTTTCTGAGATGTTTATGTGTTATGTACTTATTCGCTTGAGTTTTGTGAATCGCTAAGGGTTTGGAGGTCCCACTTAGATATAGTGATGAGCATCTTCGTGGGTACCGGAATCTATTGATGAGTTGTAGTTATATAATTGTTTATCGTGTTTATTCTTACTACTTGCAAATATGCTTAAAGTAGATTATAGATACGTAACTTATCGATCTTGAGTAAATTGATAGTGGGTACCTATTTAAGAGCTTGAATCATTAGTGGTAGATTTTGATGTGATGATTAGGTTTTAGCAACTATTTAGGGGATAATTATGTTATTATTGTTATATGATGGAATGATTGGGATTTAATAAATACTTAGAGTATGAATAGGTTGTAGTAGTTGAAATACTTAGAGTATGAATAGGTTGTAGTAGTTGATGTAATTATTGGATTTAGTAATCTCTTAGGATATAACCGATGATAGTCTAGCTAAGAAGTTAAGAAGGGAATCTTGGCTTAGTTATGAGTAAGAGGAATGAAGATGAACCTTGGGGTATATTGTTAACTAGCTTAGTTCTCCTTTTAGTAACTTAGCCTGATAGTGTCATCTTTGTGAAAGATGGGACTTATGGTAAGAACCAAGCTAGGTTTTTGTGTAAGTTCGCTATATTTGCATTGTTGGAATTGTTATTATTTTTGTTTTGCCGTGTGGGGGCTTATGTAAATATTATTATTGATTTGAGAGAATAATATTATTGTGATGCCCGAGTGGGGGCTTGAATTAATATTATTTGCCTTATTTTTACATTATTTGCCTTATTATTATAGTGATGCCCGAGTGAGGGCTTAAATTGATATTACAGGCCTTATTTGAGCATTAATTATCTTTATCATTATCGTGATACTCGAGAGAGGGGCTTGGATTGATATTGTTGATATCTAATATGACTCTTTATTCCCGTGGTGCCATGTGATGGCTTATATCATGAACTATTGACATATTGAGTAGATTTTGAGCTCATTTATATCATTATTGAATTGATTCATTATCTTCATATTGATTTGGTTATGAGCATACATCCTCATTTCATTCATTCATATTCATGAAATTGGTACCACTAAGAAACACTAAATTTTGAAAGAAAATGAAATACTTTATAAAACCCTTGATCGAGGATTTTGCCGGCAAGGTTGATTGACATATGAGATTGAAATTGTGAAGGTATATGGATTGTGAACACCCAATGGGTCCTGTCCTTCAAGCTTTTGATCGAAAGGTGTATACGAGATGTCATACGATGGTTTATATCACTATCATCCCATGCCATGTGATTGCTTACATCATTATCATTACATTGCATTGCATCTCTTTGTATGATTGATATTGCGTTTGATTATTTCCTTTTGTATTGTATTACCATGATTGAACCTTGTTTGTGATATTATATATTTTGCATTCATTTCACTACATTACATCATATTGTACCATCTCTTGGATGATTTATAGGTTGAGATATTATGAGACGTGGGCTATAGCTATGGCTTGATCAGTGAGACTGTTGTGTTGCAACTATTGGTTGCATGATATACACATAAATATACACTCTCACGATTCTATCTTAGATTATTGGTTGGTCATAATGATTGATCATAATATACTGTATTGGTGAATCTCCCAATGATTGATCATAATATACTGTATTGGTGAATCTCCCTCTTAAATTGACTTTCATTACTTGTTGATCATAAAATGATAAGTGTTGACTCACCTGGATTAATTTGTCTATCCTATTTATTGAAATTTCTTTAACTGTTTCGATTGGGTTCCCTATTAGGTTGGGGTGGCATATTGACTGGTTGAAGGTTTATTTGGGATAAATTAGATAGTTGGGGTAGTGGTCCTCGCCATCACTTTGGATTAGGATCGGTTATCGACCATGCTTGATGAATACACGTGTTTCGTACTCACCCTTGCCTTTTCTTTTTCTTTTTTTTCACCCCTTGTAGTTACTGATTCAAGTAGCGGAGCATAGGTCATATTCTTTCAGTGTTGAAGTTGCGGAGATTGAGGTAGTGGCTGACGAATCTCAGAGCTTAGCCAGATCTCTCCTCTTTTATCTTATATTTTATCTTCATTTAAGATACTTTAGTTTATTTGATATTATTCTGTATTAGAGGCGTGTACTAGTGACAATCAGAGTTGGGATGTATCATTGGCATTATATTTTTTTCTATATTATTTGAGATTATTTATATTCATCTTCTGCTTCTGCTTCTATTTTACTTTGATTATTGATTAAGGGTTGGGTTAGGCTTACCTATACCGGAGGGTGCGACAGGTGCCATCACAGACTCTATTTTGGGTCTAAGTGGATGTTTGTATATTTTCCCCGCAGCACTCCATTTTCCATCCCTATTCTAAAACTTAATGATATATTGTATGTTGATTTTATCAATCATACTTAGGTAATTTTTGAGACCTTTCATACTTGAAGGATTTCTTTTTGCCTATGCTTTCTGTATTTGACAGAACCAAGCTAGTACTAATTATTATTTTGTAATATAATTTTGTCTAACCATCAAAAAATGTATGTTCTTGTCATGACCCAATATTTGAGTCATGATGGTGCCTACCGAAACCCACCAATAGGCAAGCCAAACCCTAGCCCGGAGCGACAAGCAACAGGCTAACGGCGGAATCTCAAAAACTAGAGATGAAGTGGAAGTAATCATACTCAAAAACATACTAGAAATATAAAGACAAATAGAACCAAAATAAACGCATACCGAGACTGAGAAGGAAGAGGACAAAATATATAAAGTCAAGAACCCCTCCCAAGACCTGATGAGGTCGGTACAAAAGCCACTACTAGACATATCCAGAATACAAGATAGAAACCAAATATATATAACAAGTACAACAGTCTCGAGAGCAAAAGACTATATAGTAGAAGATGGAGTAGGATCTTTCTCGGATGTCAGTAAGCCCTCCCTACTCTGGAATCAGTGCTGAGAGAGCGTCACGTCAAAATCGTCGGCTAGTGCCCGAATCTGCATCGGAGAAAAAGATGCAAAAGTGCAGTATGAGTACCGGGGCAACGAGTACTCAGTAGGCATCATCGGCCGACTGAGCTCAATGTAATATAAGCAAGCTAAAATGCGAGGGTGCATGCTAAGTCCAGGGTATAAGTAATAAATGCATAAGTAAATGCCGAGGCGTATGGATATGCTTAGAGAAAATAAATAAATGTGATACAGAATAATAAGTAAATAAATGTGTAAGTAAACATACAAGTCGAACATAACCTATCTGGGCCCCCATAAACCCGATAGGCACATGAAAGAAAACAATAACCCAGCCTGGCCCCCATAAACCGGCGGGACACACAAGAATAGTAAATGCATATTCACCTGTATCTCGAAGGTGTATCAGTATCCAGTAACCACAATAACCAACAAGAGTGCACCGGGCTTGAACCGGCACCAATGGGTAATAACAAGAGGCCAGATGCCGTAGTCGAATCGAAAGTAGTAGGTTATAACAATAGGCCACATATATATCATATCTTCCGGACTCGAACCGAAACTCAGAGAACAACAGTATCATAATCACGGTACCCAGTACCAGAGCTCATAGTGTACCTCAATCCGGGGCCGGACTCGAACCGAAACACCCAATAGTCAATAATCAAAATCATCATATCAGAATCAGTAGCCGTACTAGAACCGGAACTCATCATAGCCAGTAACCAGAACAGAATCAAATGTCATATCATATCAGATAAATGGGGAACGCCCTAGTCCCAAGTCAATACTAGTATATAAGTACAGAAGCTAATCCCACAACATGCTACAAGTAAATCTCAGGGTCCTTCTAGGTCACTATCTACTATAAATAATATGTATATAGAAGTCTGGGTATGCATGATAAGTCATGGAAAGGCGGGTCAGCGTTCTAACTCAAACTAGCCGACCTAGGTCAAAGAAGATGCTATCAGGGACTAACAAGGCTAAACAGGCCAACCGGGTATAATCGGGGTGACTCAATCCCATCACAACCCTAATAGGTCATA
The DNA here is from genome assembly GCA_031232105.1 of Capsicum rhomboideum. Classification (NCBI taxonomy): domain Eukaryota; kingdom Viridiplantae; phylum Streptophyta; class Magnoliopsida; order Solanales; family Solanaceae; genus Capsicum; species Capsicum rhomboideum. The sequence continues at coordinate 43,367,149 of CP124708.1, read as the reverse complement.
TAGGGATTAACTAAGCCCAAAGATGTCAAAGTTCTGACAAGTCGACAGAAAGGATAACGGGGCCCGCTATCGGGTCCCGAAAATTAGGTTTGGTTATACTTGTCTAAGTCTGGCCTAAGTCTGTATAATCCTGAACTAAGGTCAAACAATAACATTCCCAAATAGGCAACACAACAACAATACTATCCGACCCCAAATAGGTCATCCGTGGTGTACCACGAGGATAACGGGCCTGGAATATATCTGAATAGCCCTATCTGGCCTAGAAGGCCTAAATCACAGCAAACCAGCACCACCAATTCTATAATACCATCCCACAACACCAGCACAATAGCATACATATATCACACATAAACCCAATCTAAGTGCAAAGGGAGGTAAACCTAGCCTACCTAGACGCCGCCGCAAGCCTGCCGAAAGAACCAGCTATACAGGAGCCTTCCCTTCCTAGAGGCCTCTGACTGCTACCAAGCTACCAAAATAATAAAATACATGTCAAAACATAACTATTGATACCTATATTGCATTAGTTTGGAAAATGGCCAAACAGTCCATGTGGGGCCCGCTTGTAGCATCGTAAAATTAAAACCGTCACAGTGTCCCAAATAACTCAGTGACCAATAGTCACAACTAGCACCGCTAAATTCGAGCTTAATATGTGTCTCAAATAGCCACAACAATACCAACATATAGGAAAACTACCGTAATACGATAAAACTTACCCAAATAACAATGATTACACATCCACAAACACTTCTCCACTAGAACCCGAGCTTGAATAAATTAATGTAAATAATTTATTTTCAGTAATCAAATATAGTGTCAAAACATATTTTCTCCACAAATTGCTTATCACATTAGTAGATACCTATATCTAGAGAATACATCCAGCAAATAGGCACTTATAATGACTAATGTAAAAGAGTGAAGGCATCTTTAATTTTACTTAGGAAAGTGAAATGAAAAGGCTATTAAGTCATATAAGTATACAATTATGTATGGTAACCGACTAAAGAATGGGTGGTTCAAAATATACCTCCAACTAGTGAATAAATGTGACTAATTGAAATGAGATGCTGCCACCTATCCATTTGTAATGTATTGCACCATTTCCTCCACTTCCACGTGGAGTGGAGGTGGCACCCCAATGTACTTCTTATCCCAGATTATATATATATTCGGGTATTGCATAGGCTCGTGGTAAACTAAATACAACTTTTTGAATATACCATAATTAATAGAAAATTATTTCTAACAAAACCTCTTTAAAATAAAAATATTATTTTAACATATTTAAATTCACTATCTCCGCCTAAATTATTAATACGTTATAAACCTATTATAAAGTAGTATAGTTATATATATCATAACTAAGGAATTTTAAAAATTTCAAAGACATTTTTGAAAGGTAATTAACTATGTCATTTTACCAAATTCAAATTTAATTTCATATTTTCCAACGTGCTCGGTCTAAATAATATTCTTAAACGAACTGCCCGGGAATCGAACTGTCAGTCCCAGCAAGTCATAAATAACTTGGGGCAGTTATAGAAAAGCTCTAAATGCAGAGAACACACGAAAACGAGTGAAATGACCGGGAAGGTCATTACAATATCCACTACAAAAAGGACTTTCGTCCGCGAAAGTCAAGAATAAGCACATACCTGAAGACGTGAACAAGTAGGGATTCTGGGCTCGCATGTTGCTTTCAAGCTCCCAAGTAGCCTCCTCAACTGGACGGTGATGCCACTGTACCTTAACCACTGTAATGTCCCGGGAGCGTAACCGTCTGACATCTTTATGTAAAATGGACACAGGCTCCTCCACAAATGTTAACTTATCGTCTAATTGAACTAAGTCCCACCGAAGCACATGCAACTCATCCGAAATGTATTGTCACAGTATACAAATATGAAACACTCGGTGGATAGCTGAAAATGCCGGAGGTAAAGCTAGCACATAAGCCACCTCTCCAACTGTCCGCAAAATATCAAAGGGTCCAATATATCTGGGGCTAAGCTTACCCTTCCTACTAAACCGTATCACGCCGTTCATGGGCGATACTCGTAAGAAGACCCTATAACCCACCCTGAATTTCAATGGACAACGTCTACGGTCAGCATAACTCCTCTGTCTACTCTGAGCTGTCCGCAGCCTATCTTGAATAACTCGAACTCGGTCCAAATATTCTCGGAACAAATCTATGCCAAGAGGACTGACTTCTGAAGTTTCGAACCAGCCAACTGGAGATGACACCGTCTGCCATATAAAGCCTCAAACGGAACCATTTGAATGTTGTAATAAAAGCTATTATTATACGCAAACTCTGATAAAGGCAAGAATTAATCCCACTGACCCCCAAACTCTAACACACAAGCGCGGAGCATATCCTCTAATACCTGAATCGTTTGCTCTGACCGTCCGTCGGTTTGAGGATGAAATGCAGTGCTGAGGTCCACCTGGGTACCCAACTCTTCCTGGAAAGTCAGCCAGAAACTGGAGGTAAACTGAGACCCTCGGTCTGAGATAATAGATATTGGCACTCCATGTAGGCAAACCACCTCCTGAATATATATACGAGCTAGTCTCTCAGCACTGTAGGAAACTCGAACATGGATAAATTGTGCAGACTTAGTCAATCGATGTACAATAACCCAAATACTATCAAAACAATGGGAGGTGCGAGGCAATCCAACAATGAAATCCATAGTGACCAGCTCCCATTTCCACTTGGGGATGGGTAATTGCTGAAGTAAACCACTGGGTCTCTGATGTTCTGCCTTTACATGCTGACAACAAAGGCATCGAGCTACAAACCCTGCTATATCTCTCCGCATACCACTCCACCAATAGTGTTACCTCAGATCCCGATACATCTTAGCTGTCCCAGGGTGAATAGAATACCTGGAGCTGTGCGCTTCATGGAAAATCAACTGAATCAAATCTCCAACCCTCGAAAAACAAATACGACCATCAAACCTAAGAACACCATTTGAATCTAAGGTAGCTCTCTTAGACTCACCCCTCAATACCTGATCTCGAAGGCTCCGGAGACCACTATCCTCAAACTGACGACTCTGAATCCGCTCCAGCAAAGTAGATCTCGCACCAACACAAGCTACAACCTTCCCGGGGTTAGAAATATCCAAATGTACCATCGAGTTAGCTAAGGACTGAATGTCCAAAGCCAACGGCTGCTGAGAGACTGGAATGAAGGCTAATCTACCCATACTCACTGCCTTCCGACTCAAGGCGTCCGCTACCACATTCGCCTTGCCTAGATGATAGAGAGTAGAGATACCATAGTCCTTTAGCAACTCAATCCACCTGCCCTGCCTTGAATTAAGATCCCTCTGAGTTATAATATGCTTAAGACTACGGTGATCTGTAAAGATCTCACAATGAACACCGTAGAGATAATGCCTCCAAATCCGTAGTCCAAACACAACCGCTGCTAACTCTAAATCATGAGTAGGATAGTTACGCTCATGCACCTTTAGCTGCCTCAATGCATAAGCAATAACATGACCCCACTGCATCAGAACACATCCCAAACCGCTACCAGATGCATCATAATACACGGTGAAACCCTCGCCCTCAACTGGAAGAGTCAACACAGGGGCAGAAGTAAGTCGATCCTTAAGCTTCAGAAAGCTCACCTCACATTCCTCAGACCATTGAAACGAAACCTCCTTCCTGGTTAGTCTGGTCATAGGAGATGCAATAGACGAGAAGCCCTCAACAAATCGCCTGTAGTACCCTGCCAACCTAACGAAACTGCGAACTTCAGTAGGCGATGTGGGCCTAACCCAACCTCGAATAGCCTCAATCTTCGCTGGGTCTACCAATATATCGTGTCTGGATACAACATGCCCCAAGAAAGCTACAGACTCAAGCCAAAACTCAAACTTTGAGAACTTGGCATAAAGCCGATGATTTCTCAAAGTGTGGAGCACAATCCTCAAATGTTGCTCATGTTCCTCGCTACTCCTCGAATAAACTAAGATGTCATCAATAAACACAATCACAAAGGAGTATAAGTGTGTCCTAAATACACGATTCATTAAATCCATGAAGGCTGCCGTGGCATTAGTCAACCCAAAAGACATCACCAGGAACTCATAATGGTCGTACCGAGTCCTGAAGGTTGTCTTTGGGATGTCCTCAGCCTTAACTCTCAACTGATGATATCCATATCTCAAGTCTATCTTCAAGAATACTGCTGCACCCTGAAGTTGATCAAACAAATCATCGATACGATACATAGGATACTTATTCTTCACCGTCACCCTATTTAGTTGTCTGTAATCGATACACATTTGTATAGACCCATCCTTCTTCTTTACAAACAGAACTGGAGCACCCCATGGAGACATACTCGGCCTGATAAAACCATTCCGCAGAAGTTCCTGGAGCTGAGTAATCAACTCTCTCAACTCAGCAGGAGCCATAGAAATAGGTCGGGTGCCCGGCTCGAGGTCAATAATGAACTCTATATCACGCTCAGGAGGAAGGCCAGGCAGGTCAGTCGGGAATACATCAAAAAACTCACGAACAACAGGGATGGAGTCAAGCGATAGACTCTCAATAGTAGCATCCCGAACATAAGCAAGGAATGAATCACATCCCCTCGACATCAATCTACGAGCCCGAACATATAAAATAATCCCTGTCTATGTGCGGCTAACAGAACCCTGCCACACCACCGGGAGTACACCAGGCATAGCTAAGGTCACGGTCTTGGCAAAGCAATCCAAGACTGCATGTTGGAAAGATAACCAGTCCATGCCCAAAATCACATCAAAGTCTACCATGGCCAATACAATAAAATCAACTGGAGTCTCAAACTCCCGAACAGTCACTAGACAAGATCTATATACCCGATCCACTACTAAGGAATCACCAACGGGGGTAGATACATGTAAAGCTACAGATAATAACTCAGAAAATAAACCCAACCGTGGTGCATAATAAGTAGATACATAAGAAAACGTGGTTCTAGGATCAAATAATGCAGAAGCTGGCTGGTGGCATACAGAAATCGTACCTGTAATCACCGCATATGAAGCCTCATCCTCTGGCCTAGCCGAAATGGCATACAACTGATGATGGCTACCACTAGTCTGAGCAACGACCTGGCTACCAGTCCGACCTCCCTACGCTCTACCTCGAGAACCATGGGGACCACCCCGACGACCCTGTGCATCACCTCTGCCTGCTGGCGGTACAGATCTGATGGGTTGTGCTGTCTGAACTGAAGGATCAATCGCCCTGCGCTGAGGACACTCACGCGCGAAATGACCGACAACCCCACAAGTATAACATGCTCCTGGCTCCTTGCCCAGCCCAAAAGATCTGGCTGATCCAGTATGACCACCTCTAGTCGATGAACTGTACTGACCACGTCCATGAGGCTGACTACTAGAACTACTATAGGCGGGCTAACCCCTATCAAAAATCTTCAAGCTGACTGTACGGGCCTACTAGGTTGACCCTGTCGCTGAAAGGACCGATGCTGCTACTGTGGGTACCTATCCTCTGAAACTGGAACCCACGACCTCTGAACTGCGAACCACTATGGCTCCCACTGAAACTACCTTGGACACGAGGTCTCTTATCAATGCCCCCTTGGGCCTCGTGATCCATTTCCTCAATAGAGTATACATGCTCAATAATCTCTGCGAATGACTTCCCTGAAGTCACTAAACTCTGGGTAGCCTTGCGGAGTGGCAATCTCAGTCCCCTGACAAAACATCTAACTCTCTCATACTCATTAGGCAAAATAAAAGTAGCGTGCCTAGCAAGATCATGAAACCTCGCCTCATACTCGGCGACAGATAATGAACCCTGAGTCAATCTGGAGAACTCATCCCTGAGTCGCTCCCCTATAGTATGGGGCATATACTTTCCCAAGAAAATCTCGGAGAACTGGGTCTAGGTAATCGGTGGAGATCCCACTGGTGTGGAATCAAGATATCCCCTCCACCATCTCCTCGTTGTAGTATCAAACTGATATGCCACGAAATCAACACCACGAGACTGTACCAATCCCAAATTCCTCAGTCTATCCTCGCAGCTGGAAAAGAACTCATATGCATCCTCTGCTGGAGTACCAGCAATTCTAGGTGGAGCTAATCTCAGGAAATGGCTCAACATCTTCTGCTCCTCGGTAGACATAACTGGTTCAGCTACTACTGGCTGTGGAATTACCGATACAGGAGGAACCTCTACTCTAGGTGCTGCAGCTGCAGGCTGCCCACCAATACCAACTCCATGTACTGCTGGCTGGGCTCCCTCGGCTGATGGTCCTCCAACTAATCCCAGCAACTGCATCAAAGTATCTTAGAACACTGGAGCTATAACGGGATCGGGTGACTGATACCTAGGACGATATCGGCCTGGGGCTGCTGCTCTGCCCTTACCCCGACCTCTTTGTCGACCACGACCCCTAACAGGAGCCCTTGCTGTAGGCTCGGGGTCCCGACCCCCAGCTCTCGCACCATGCGTCCTAGCCATCTGCGTAAAAAGTAAACCAAATGAAAATCAGAAACCAACATAGACTTAACGCACAGACATGAGTCAATAATATGAGAGACTACCCTACGAATTCTCCATAGCCTCCTCAGGATAGGATACAGCCGTCCCTGCACTGATCCTCAGGACTCTAATACACACTGGCTCATGTACCGACACTACCCGTACAACCTAGGCTCTGATACCAAGATTTCACGACCCAATATTTGAGTCATGATGGCGCCTACCGTAACCCACCAATAGGCAAGCCAAACCCTAGCCCAGAGCGACAAGCAACAGGCTAACAGGCGGAATCTTAAAAACTAGAGATGAAGTGGAAGTAATCATACTCAAAAACATACTAGAAATATAAAGACAAATAAAACCAAAATAAACCCATATCGAGACTGAGAAGGAAGAGGACAAAATATATAAAGTCAAAAACCCCTCCCAAGACCTGGTGAGGTCGGTATAAAAGCCACTACTAGACATATCCAGAATATAAGACAAAAACCAAATATATATAACAAGTACAACAGTCTCGAGAGTAAAAGACTATATAGTAGAAGATGGAGTAGGATCTTTCTCGAATGTCAGTAAGCCCTCCCTACTCTGGAATCAGTACTGAGAGAGCGTCACGTCAAAATCGTCGGCTAGTGTCCGGATCTGCATCGGGGAAAAAGATGCAAAAGTGCAGTATGAGTACCGGGGCAACGAGTACTCAGTAGGCATCATCGGCCGACTGAGCTCAATGTAATATAAGCAAGCTAAAATGCGAGGGTGCATGCTAAGTCCAAGGTATAAGTAATAAATGCATAAGTAAATGCCGAGGTGTATGGATATGCTTAGAGGAAATAAATAAATGTGATACAGAATAATGAGTAAGTAAACACAGAAGTCAAACATAACCTATCTGGGCCCCCATAAACCCGATAGGCACACGAAAGAAAATAATAACCCAGCCTGGCCCCCATAAACCGACGGGATACACAATAATAGTAAATGCATAGTCAACAGTGTCTCAAAGTTGTATCAGTATCCAGTAACCACAATAACCAACAAGAGTGCACCGGGCTTGAACCGACACCAATGGGTAATAACAAGAGGCCAAACGCCGGAGTAGAATCGGAAGCAGTGGGTAATAACAATAGGCCACATATATATCATATCTTTCGGACTCGAACCGAAACTCAAAGAACAACAGTATCATAATCACGGTACCCAGTACCAGAGCTCATAGTGTACCTCAATCTGAGGCCGGACTCAAACCGGAACACCCAATAGTCAATAATCAAAATCATCATATCGGAATCAGTAGCCGAACTCGAACCGAAACTCATCATATCCAGTAACCAGAATAGAATCAAATGTCATATCATATCAGATTAATGGGGAACGCCCTAGTCCCAAGTCAATACTAGTATATAAGTACAGAAGCTAATCCCACAACATGCTACAAGTAAATCTCTCTAGGTCACTATCTACTATAAATAATATGTATATAGAAGTTTGGGTATGCATGATAAGTCATGGAAAGGCGGGTCAGCGTTCTAACTCAAACTAGCCGACCTCGGTCAAAGACGATGCTATCAGGGACTAACAAGGCTAAACAGGCCAACCGGGTATAATCGGGGTGACTCAATCCCATCACAACCCTAACAGGTCATATAGGGATTAACTAAGCCCAAAGATGTCAAAGTTCTGACAAGTCGACAAAAAGGATAACGGGGCCCGCTATCGGGTCTCGAAAATCAGGTCTGGTTATACTTGTCTAAGTCTGGGCTAAGTTTGTATAAGCCTGAACTAAGGTCCAACAATAACATTCCCAAATAGGAAACACAACAACAATACTATCCGACCCCAAATAGGTCATCCGTGGTGTACCACGAGGATAATGGGCCTGGAATATATCCGAATAGCCCTATCCGGCCTAGAAGGCCTAAATCATAGCAAACCAACACCACCAATTCTATAATACCATCCCACAACACCAGCACAATAGCATACATATATCACACATAAACCCAATCTAAGTGCAAAGGGAGGTAAACCTAGCCTACCTGGACGTCGCCGCAAGCCTGCCAAAAGAACCAGCTATACAGGAGCCTTCCCCTTCCGAGAGGCCTCTGACTGCTTCCAAGCTACCAAAATAATAAACTACATGTCAAAACATGACTATTGATACCTATATTGCATTAGTTTGGAAAATGGCCGAACAGTCCACGTGGGGCCCGCTTGCAGTATCGCAAAATTGAAACTGTCACAGCATCCCAAATAACTCAGTGACCAATAGTAAAAACTTGCACCGCTAAATCCGAGCTTAATATGTGTCTCAAATAGCCACAACAATACCAACGTATAGGAAAACTACCGTAATACGATAAAACTTACCGAAATAACAACGATTACACGTCCACAAACACTTCTCCACTAGAACCCGAGCTTGAATAACTTAATGTAAATAATTTATTTTCAGTAATCAAATATAGTGTCAAAATATATTTTATCCACAAATTGCTTATCACATTAGTATATACCTATATCTAGAGAATACATCCAGAAAATAGGCACTTATAATGACTAATGTAAAAAAGTAAAGGCATCTTTAATTTTACTTAGGAAAGTGAAATGAAAAGGTTGTTAAGTCATGTAAGTATACAATAATGTATGGTAACCGACTAAAGAATGGGTGGTTCAAAATATACCTCCAACAAGTGAATAAATGTGACTAATTGAAATGAGATGCTGCCACCTATCCATTTGTAATGTATTGCACCATTTCCTCCACTTCCACGTGGAGTGGAGGTGGCACCCCAATGTACTTCTTATCCCAGATTATATATATATTCGGGTATTGCATAGACTCGTGGTAAACTAAATACAACTTTTTGAATATACCATAATTAATAGAAAATTATTTCTAACAAAACCTCTATAAAATAAAAATATTATTTTAACATATTTAAATTCACTATCTCCGCTTAAATTATTAATAGGTTATAAACCTATTATAAAGTAGTATAGATATATCATAACTAAGGAATTTTATAAATTTCAAAAACATTTTCGAAAGGTAATTAACTATGTCATTTTACCAAATTCAAATTTAATTTCATATTTTACAACGTGCTCGATCTAAATAATATTCTTAAACGAACTGCCCGGGAACCGAACTGTCAGTCCCAGCAAGTCATAAATAACTTGGGGCAGTTATAGAAAATCTCTAAACACCGAGAACACACGAAAACGAGGGAAATGACCGGGAAGGTCATTACAGTTCTCTTCAATACACTAAGAGAGAGGATCATACTACTCAACATTCTCCAAGTAATTTTGAGTTCTTCTTAGGGATGGCAATTAGGAGGGCGGGCTTAGACATACATAGGGTAAGGGAGCTCTCACGCTAGTTACAGGGCGAGTTCAAGTATTTTTTTGAAAATTTAAAGTGACGGGGGCATTGGTGAGGAGGGTTGTTCTTTCAATCACAACATATAATTTGATTTGCATGGAAAACATATTACATGGAAGATACTCTTTTTTTGCTAGAAATTGATTTATTATTTTATCACTTTAACCTATTGGACATATAGAATTCTTCTTAATTTTTAAAGGTAATAAAAAAAATATAGAAGTAAGATTTTTTACACCAGTAATAGTTGTGCTCTACTTCATATTTGCTTTAGTTATGAGGACTTGATAGACAATCAAAAACTGCTAATATGAATTTATATAAATAATACAACTCAAAATTTTATGTCAAACTAAAGTCAGCTATTAAAGAACATGATTTACAAATATCAAAGAACAAACTTTTGACTATATATATATGTGGGGTGGGGTGGGGGGGTTGTGTGTGTGTGTGTGTAACTAAATACGTGTGTATTTCTTAGGATTCTTGCATAATCGTACCGGCAACAAAAAAAATTCAAAAAATGGCCACATGCATATGTAATGTATCGATATTGTATAAATAGTATATGTCTGTTTATATATAATGTATAACTATGTATTAGACATGTTATACATCCATATACGGTGTTTATACAATATCTACATATACATATTTTTTTCAATCCCAACAACCTCAAATATCCTCTAAATAGTCTCAAATTTTAGATATGAGATTCTCTCGATGTTTTGAGTCTTTTGATATGTTATTAACTTGAAACGATTCACGTTTGCAGCACGTCAAATTTTAAAATTGAGATTTGAAGAAGCTTTAATGGCTAACGAAGTCTTTCAATCCCTATCAACTCAAAATCACCTCTAAACAGTTTCAAATTTTAGTTATGATTTACTCTCAATATTTCAAGTTTTTTGATTGATTATTCACTCTAAATAATTCACATTTTCATATGTCAAATTTTAAAATCGAGATTTGAAGAAACTTTAATGGCCGAAGCAGCGAAGAATAAGGAAAGCAATGAAGAAAAAGGAAGGAAGAAGAAAAGAAGAATGCAGAAGAAATGAAGAAGCAGAAGAACTGAAGAAGGAAGAGAAATAGAAGAGTAATGCAGCAAAATGCACTTCTGCTGTAAATAAAATATGTTGAATGGCCATTTTCAGTAATTAATGATAATTGGGGAATTTTATGTAAGGAATTTTGACCCAATAGATATTTTATCTAGTTTTTCCATATTTTTTCACCTAATAGCTTATCACTTTTTAACACATTATATCATACTAAAGGAAACAATTATACAAAAACAACATTGACCAAATAATACGTGATTTCTTTCTTTTACATTGCAATCTATATTCTAAGATTTACATAATTACGTGACCAAAAAAGATTTATACAGAGCGAGACGAGGCAGAACATGGTGGGTTGAAAATAAACAAAGTGTTATGCGTGACAGGACGAAGGGGATTGAATTGCACATTAAGGCTTAACCTGACCTGTAAACCCTCTCCCATTGACATCCTTAGTTATTTTCTTAATATAATCTCAAGGCATATGCTTGCTTCTCAAGTGGGAATTGTCTAAACACTTGTTCAAAGAAATGTCCTTAGCATGTTGTCTAGTTTATTAGTGCAAGAATTAAAGAGTTGAATATGATCATGACTTGACTTTGACTGTATGCTAATCTATATGCATTTAAAGCTTGTGATCTTATTACGTAGTTTTTTAATACTCAATATGAGCATACAATTTACTCTCTTTCTTTTTTAAACAAAGGATTGTTCTAGAATTTCATAAAGATAAATTACTTTAGAACAGTAGTATTGAGCATGTGCTTAGCACGGACATGACCTATCTAGTATTTTTTAAGCTCACAATATCGTAACTAACTCTCTTAACCGACTATTAACAAGACTAGCAACCTAAGAGTTGAAATGAAATAATTATCCTTCCATCTAATTATAATTAACTCTATGTTACTAAAGAGCTAGAGTGAAAGTGATTAACTCCCCTACGATTAGGGTGTTCACAGATCAGTTGGGTCGGTTATTGGTCAAAATAAAAATAAAATCAACTTTAGTTGCTTAATAAATTATTAAACCCAAACCAAACTAAATAAAATAAATATTTACGGTTTGGTTTTTATCTATTTTTATTTGGTTTGATTTGGTTATTCAGCTATTAACCATACACAAAAATAAAAGAAACAAAGAATAAGACTACGTGATCAATAAAGAAATTACATTACTTAATCCTATTGTTTTGTCTAAACTGAGACAAAATATCAAAACAAATGATATTCTAAGATACATCTACTGAAAGAGCAACTAATATTCAAAATACATTACCAAATTGTGTACAAGAACACATTATGTAACAACTTTTGGGCTTGGACCTGATCTGTCTCTTCTCATTTCTCTTTCTATTTTGTACTTTTTTAATGAAAGAGTTGGCTTGGTTTTTTGTGGTGTATAATCCATGTGGAAGAAAACTCTATGTGTCAATTTACTTGGCTAGGAAGTAAACTTGGAGAGCAAGCAAAAATTTATGAAGGGAAAATTTTGTATTTATTTTTCCTTTTCTTATTTTGTTCTTGGAGCCCAAGTTTGTCCATCAATAAAAGGATGGTCATTCTTCATTGTTGAAACCATCCCAAAATTCATAGTTAATCCACTATAAGAGTAGAGAATTGAGATAGCAATTCTCTTAGGTGTAATTAGGATTTCTCTTCTTTCTTTGTTAATATAAAGGCAATTGTTCTCTGGTGGATGTAAGATCAGCTAGATTCGAACCACATTAAATCTTGTGTCTTTCTTTTATTCGTTATTGCACGTTTCTGCTAACAATTGGTATTAGATCCAAGGTTTTATCTAAGTATGCTCTGTTGTTGCAGCACAGTTTGAACTTTCACATCAGAAAAGAATTACTTTGGTTTTCTATATTTCCAAATACTATTTGTAATAGAAGAGGAAGAATAAGTAACGATGAGTTTCATAAAGTTTGAAATTGATAGATTGAGTGGGCGCAACAACTTTAATATCTGGAAGATCCAAATGATGGCGTTACTACGGAGGGAAGGTTCAATCCACTCTATTGACAGAAAGTACCCGAATGGTACATTGGATTCTGACAAGAAGAAGATTAAAGATGATGCATTAAGTGTCATCCAACTGTCCCTTGCACCTAACGTGCTCTATGAAGTGAGTACAGGTACCAACGAGACGGCCAATAGTTATGGGAAAACCTGTAAGGGCTTTACCAGGACCGATCGTTGGCAATAAGGATATTGTTACAATGGCGTCTTCACACATTTAAGATGGAGTCAAGTAATTTGTTGCAAGACCATCTAGATGCGTTCAATAAACTTGTCATGGACCTACAGACTGCCAAAATTAAAAAGAATGAGGAGGTGCTAGCATGTGCTTTGCTATTTTAATTGACTTCAAAATATCGTGATATTGAGAATTCAATGATGTATTACAAGGATCCTATCACTCTTGAGAAAGTGAGTCAAGCACTTACTCTTGTGATGTGCGGAGCCATTTTTAAGGAGACAAAGATGATGAAGCTAGTGGGCTCTTTATGAGAGCCCGTACTAGAAAATAGGGAAGGAGCAAACCAAAGCTCATATTAAAGTCTCGTGTGAACAAAAATAATGCAGAGTTTTGGGATGTCACAAGAAGGGAGACTTTGAACAAGATTGCCCAACATCAAAGTCCAAAGAAAAGGCGAGTGCATCCATTGTTGAACAAGTGCATGATTCTGGTAATGAATATGTACTTACAACATCATGTAATATTGGAGTCTATGGCAACAAATAGGTGCTAGATTCTGGTTGTACTATGTATATGACATTCCGAAGAGATTGGTTCAACAACTATGAGAAAAGTGGAGGAACCATAGTAATGAGCAATAACGCAACTTGTAAAATAGGTGGCACTGACTCAGTTCAGGTTTGCTGCCATGATGGAATCGTGAGGAGTATTACAGAAGTCCATCATATTCCTGATCGCAAGAAGAATTTGATCTCCCTGGGTACTCTGGATAAACAAAGCTGCAAGTACATGAGTGAAGGAGGAACTATGAAGGTGACTTAAGGTTCTTTAATCATACTGAAGGCCAAGATGGAGGATGACCTAATGGTAGGAAGCACCATTATTGACTCAGTTAATGCATCTACCATGTAGTTATTTAATGATGATAAGGCAAGATTGTAGCACATGCGACTGGGTCATATAAGCGCACGAGGACTGGAGATGCTGAGCAACCGTAACCTTTTGAATAGTGAGAAGATCAACTCACTTGAATTTTTTGAGCACTGCATCCTAGGAAAGCATAAGAAGGTCAGCTTCAACACTGGAAAGCACAAGATAAAAGGGGTGCTGGACTACATCCATTCATATTTTTGGGGTCCCTCTAAGCTTCAATCGAAGGGAGGAAAGAGGTATCTTCTCACATTCATTAATGATTTTTCATGAAAGGTTTGGGTGCATTTCTTGAAGGCAAAAAGTGATGCTTTTGAAGCATTTAAGAAGTGGAAGATTTTGTTTGAAAATCAAATAGAGCGGAAAATCAAGTATTTTTGCACTAACAATGGCTTGGAGTTTTGCAGTGAAAAGTTCAATAATTTCTGCAAGGTTCATGGGATATCAATACATAATACGGTCAGGCACATCCCACAGCAGAATGGAGTTGCCCAGAGGATGAACAAAACTCTTCTTGAAAAGGCTCATTGTACGATCCTACAAGCCAAAAAGTCCAAAGTGTTTGAGGCTAAAGCAGTTCACACTACTTCTTATATTGCCAATCGATCTCCAGCATCAGTGATTGACTTTAAGACTCTGAATGATGTATATTCAGGTGAACTATTCATACTTGCGAGTATTTAGGTGTCCAGCTTATTATAATTTTAATGAAGGAAAGCTTGAATCAAGGGCTATAAAGGTCATATTTGTAGGGTATGTGGATGGAGTAAAAGGGTACAAACTTTTGGTGTTTGTCTTTACTCAAATTTGTAGTTAGTAGAGATGTTACCTTTAATGAATCATTTGTACTTGATCCTCGTAAAGTTTCTGTGGAGTTATCAAGAAATAAGAACAACAACCAGGTTAAGCTTACCAAGGAAAAGGATCAAGAGACTTAAGTTGATGAGTCAAAAGATGCAGATCTTAAAGAACTTCCTGTCAATGAACCATACATAATTGTGAAGGGAAGGGATAAAAGGGAGATACGGAAATTGAAACACCTTATAAAGCAAGAAAATCTGATTGCATATGCGTTCGTAGTTGCAGAATAAGAGATTAAGGATATTAAGCCCTTCCTATATATTGAAGCAACCTTTTGCAAGGATGTTGCACAATTGCAGTTAGCCATGACGGAAAAGATAGAATCTCTTCACAAGAATCAAACATGGGTCTTATAGAAAGAAAGAGGGAATTCCAGAAGTGGAAGATGCTAGGTTCAAGGTGATATTGGTTGCAAAGGGTTTCAATCAGAAGAAGGGAATTGACTAATATCAGATATTCTCTTAATCGCGAAGCATAGCTCAATTCACGTGCTACTAGCATTGGTTGCCCAATTTGACTTGGAGCTTCAACATCATGTCTGGTAACTTTGTGATTTATTTACTATTGTATGTTGATGATATACTTATTACTTCTAACAACATCACAAAGATAAATACTTTGAAGAAACTGTTGAGCAAGGAATTTGACACAAAGGATTTGAGAGCTGCAAAGAAAATCCATAGAATGGAGATTTCAAGAGAAGACGGTGTTGTACATATTTCTTAGAAGAGGAACATCTAAAAGGTTTTTGAGAGATTCAATATGCATATGAGCAAGACTATAAGTACACCGTTAGCTCCTCATTTTAAACTTTCAGAGTTACAAATGCCTCAAACTGAGGATGAGGTGGAACATATGTCAAAGGTTCCTTATGCTAGTGTAGTTGGTAGCATTATGTATGTTATGGTATGAACACATCCAGATATAGCTCAATCTGTAGGTGTGGAAAGCAGGTACATGGCCAACCCAGGAAAGAGGCATTGGAAAGCTATCAAGTAGATATTGAGATATCTTAAAGGAGCTTCTGATGTGGGCCTAACAATTCAAAAAGGTGAAGGTATTTTAGTTCTCAATTATGTGGATTCTGACTATGCAGGGGATCTTCATAGGAGGAGGTCCACAACTGGATACATCTTTACTCTCGTTGGCAGTGTAGTTAGTTGGAAATCGACTTTATAGTCGATTGTCTCTTTGTCTACAACAGAGGCAGAATATATAGCAACAACGGAGGCAGTGAAAGAAGCTATATAGTTGAAAAGTTTTTGGCAAAATTGAGTTTGGTTCAGCTGGAATCAACTCTAAGATGTGATAGTCAAAGTACTATTCATTTGAATAAAAATCAAAGATTTCATAAGCGCACCAAACACATTGATGTCAGATTCTATTTCATTCGAGTTGTCATTGAAGAGGGAATTATGAAGGTCGTAAAGGCTATCACAAACGATAACGCTGCAGACATGTTGACCAAGATAGTCCCGCTCGCTAAGTTTGCACACTGTAAGGACTTGGCGAGAGTACGTATCAACTGATGAAACTATGAGAGAACAGCTGCTAGGTGGAGCAACTATTGTCAACAAAGGTTTGATTCTTCTTGTTTCTTACAATAGGGTTGCCTAGTAAGCTTAGAAGTTTTGACTGAAGTTGTTCATACGCATGCTTGGAACGCAAACCAAGGTGAAGATTGAAAGAGTTGGTTTATTTTTTGTGGGGTCTAATCCATGTGGAAGAAAACTCAATGTGCCAATTTACTTGACTAGGAAGTAAACTTGGAGAGCAAGCACAAATTTGTGGAGGACAAATTTTGTATTTATTTTTCCTTTTCTTATTTTGTGCTTGGAGCCCAAGTTTGTCCATCTATAAAAGGATGGTCATTCTTCATTGCTGAAACCATCCCAAAATTCATAGTTAATCTATTGTAAGAGTAGAGAATTGAGATAGCAATTCTCTTAGGTGTAATTGGGATCTCTCCACTTTCTTTGTTAATATAAAGGCAGTTGTTCTCTAGTGGATGTAGGATCATCAGCAGTGGCGGACCTAGGATTTTGTTCAAGCGGGTTCAAGTTACAATGAACCATGATGGACATATCGATAATTTTTTCCTATTTCCCATAATACCCCTGAAAAAATCGGTTTGGGTATTATTTTAATTCTAAAAGAAATGAAGAACTCTCTCCGTGTGTGTGTATATATATATATATATATATATATTAAAATTAAAACTTATATTCCCCTAATATTGTTTTGGGACCGTATTCAATTTAAAAAGAAAAAAATAATTAGAAAAATGATATCATTTTCTAACAAAAAATATACTTTATCATTTTAACTGCTCTTTGATTTAAAATGTTAATTATTAATCTTATAAATAACAATAAAAATCTTGCAATTTTGAAAAATCATAAATAAAACAACCAAATAATTTAGTAAAGTAATTAAAAAATGAATATACACAAACCTAACATTTGTGTATACCAAGGAAGAAGGAAAAAAAATATACAACATTGTATACAAAAGATTTTAAACTAACTAAAATAACAAATAACAAGTATAAGCTATAAATTTATAATGTGAATTATTAGTATTAACAATTTAAACCAACTTCATGTAACAAACTTAAAAGGAAAACTTGAACTAATCGCTACTCATCACTAGGTAGCACTATAATTAATGTCTAGTGTGGACCCACCACTAGGATTAAAAAAACCACAAAAGTGTAGATGTCCAGGTTTGATCCCAAGTCCTCTTACTTAATTGAACCCGAAAAAACACCAAGCTATGCTTCTCCTTAGATCAATGTGGGTTCATTTATTTACATATACCGTTTTTACAGTGAATTTATGTATATAAAAAGTCAAAAATTTCGACGAAGCGGGTTCGATTGAACCCGCTTGAACCAATGTAGGCCCGCCCATGATCATGAGGATCTAAACCATGTTAAATCTTGTGTCTTTCTCTTGTTCTTTATTTCACGTTTCCGCTCACATTTAATCTTTTAAATAAATTTTGATGAACGTATTACATATTTATGATTAGATACTTAAAATTGATCATAAAAATAATATATTATGTATACATAATTATAAAAAAATATATGTATATAATATGTCGATTCGGTTCGATCATTTCTTTAATTTTTTTGAACAAAATCAAAACCAACCCAAATATTATTGATTTTTAAAAATACAAAATCAAACCAAACCAAAATCGATTTATTTAATCGGTTTGGTTTAATGTTTGGATTTGGGCCGATTACTACCCAAACTGCGAACACCCCTGCCTATAGGGTAAACTAAAAAAATTGTCCTCTTTTTGAGTGACTTTGCTTTTTTATCCCCCATAAGAAAAGTCCAGCAAAACTAGCCTTCATTCTTTTTTATGTATAGAACAAATACCTATTTACCCCTCCATACTTCAAATATTTTTAAACAACTCACCATTCTCATTTATCTTTCAACTTCTATTTTTTTTCTTTTTTTTATTTTACTTTGATTTATATTTTTTCTGTTCTTTTTTTCTTTTTTTTTAAATATTTCTCAACCTTTACTTTTTTCCTTTTCTCCTCTCAACTTCTATTTTTTTAATTTTTCGTTGGTTTTTATTTTTTTCTCAATCTTTATTTTATTTTATTTTTTGTTGTGTCTTTTTTTTTTTTTTTCAACCTTTATTTTTTTGTTTTCTCCTCACAACTTCTATTTTTATTGATTTTTTAAAAAAATTTATCAACCTTTTTTTTGTTTTTGTTTTTCTTCATTTTTTTCTTTTTCCTCAACTTCTATTTTTTTTTCTTATCTTTTCTTTTCTTCGATTCCTTCCAAACAATAAGTTACGCCCCTTGGGCAAGCGTTGACACTATCACATTGTGTCTTGATTTATGAGTTGTTCTATAACTCTTGCCTTAGAGGCAAGACTTAACCCAAGGACTTTCAAACAACAAGTTACATCCCATTGACAAGAGTTGACACTACCATATTGTGTTTTGATTTATGAAATGTTCTATAACTCTTGCCTTAGAGGAAACACTCATCCCAAAGGACTTTCAAGCAATAAGTTACGCCCCATGGGTTAGAGTTGACACAACCACATTGTGTTTTGATTTATGAGATATTTTATAATTCTTTCCTTAGAGACAAGACTCATTCCAAAGGACTTCCAAGTAACATGTCACTCCCCATGACCTAGAGTTGATACCACCACATTGTGTTTTGATTCACGAGATGTTCTATAACTCTTTCCGTAGAGGTAACACTTATAAAGGACTTCCAAACAGCAAGTTACGCCCCATGGACAAAAGTTGACACTACCACATTGTGTTTTGATTTGTGAGATATTCTATAACTCTTGCCTTAGAGGCAAGACTCATACCAAAGGACTTACAAGCAACAATTTATGCCCCATTGGCTAGAGTTGACACTACCACATTGTGTTTTGATTTATGAGATGTTCTATAACTCTTGTCTTAGATTCAAGACTTATCCCAAAGGACTTTCAAGCAACAAGTTACGCTTCATGGGCTAGAGTTTACACTACCACATTGTGTCATGATTTATGAGATGATCAATAACTCTTGCCTTAGAGGCAAGACTTAGCCTAATAACTTTCAAACAACAAGTTACGCCCCATGGGCAAAAGTTGACACTACCACATTGTGTTTTGATTTATGAGATGCTTTATAAGTCTTGTCTCTAAGGAAAGACTTAGACCAAGGACATCCCAAAAAAATAAGTTACGTCCCATGGGCAAGAGTTGACACTACCACATTGTGTCTTGATTTATGAGATGCTCTATAACTCTTACCTTAGAGGCAAAATTTAGACCAAAGGTTTCCAAACAACAAATTATTCCCTATGCCATGAGCCATAGTTGACACTACCACATTGTATTTTGATTTATGAGATGTTCTATGACTCTTGCCTTAGAGGCAAACTTAGCACAAAGACTTTCAAACAACAAGTTACGCCCCATGGGCAAGAGTTGACACTATCACATTGTATCTTGATTTATGAGATGCTATATAACTCTTGTCTTAGAGGTAAGACTTAGCCCAAGGACTTTCAAACAATACGTTATGCCCATGGGCAAGAGTTGACACTACCATATTGTGTCTTGATTTATGAGATATTTTATAACTCTTGCCTTAGAGGCAAGACTTAGCCCAAGGACTTTAAAACATCAAGTTACGCTCAATGGGCAAGAGTTGACACCACCACATTGTGTCTTGATTTATGAGATGTTCTATAACTCTTTCCTTAAAGGCAAGACTTATCCCAAAGGACTTTCAAACAACAAGTCACACCCTTAAGTTTATTTCGATGTCAAAGAAAGAAGATTTTCTTTGCAGATTATCTAATTTTTTGTTCATTAACAAAAAAGATAGAAGCTGACAAAAAAGAAAAAAGAGAAAAAATAAATAAATAAAGATTGATAAAAAGAAATAAAAAAGATAAGAAAAAAAATAAAGATTAAGAAAAAAGAGAAGAATAAAAACACACACACACAAAAAAAAAAGAATAAAGGTTGAGAAAAACAAAAATGAGAAGAAAAATAAATAAATAAATAAAAATAAAGTTTGAGAAAAATATAAAAAAGAAAAAATAAATATAAGAAAACTTAATGTTGGGACAAATGAATTAAAAAAGAACTAAAAAATAAATAATGTTTGAGAAAAAAAAAAGAGAGAAGAAAAAAAAATAAAAATAAAAATAAAAGTTGAGACAATAAATTAAAATAAAAAAAAAGAAAATAGAAAGAAAGAACAAAATTTAAGGAAAAATAAAAAAGATAAACAAAAGAAGAAGAAAAAAAATTGAAGTTGAGAGATAAATGAGCATAAAAATGTAAAAATATTTAAGGTGTAGAGGGGTAAAAATGTACTTGTTTTCTATACATAAAAAGAAAGAAAGACTAATCTTTAAAGACTTTTCTTGTGGGGAACAAAAAAATAAAACCACCCACTATGGGGCATCCCATGTAATTTCTGCTGCCTGCAATACTTCACATTGTACAAAAATTTATTTGGTTCCAAATTAATGCTTTAACTCATAATTAGTTGTTGGGGTCTAATACCTTTTCACAACCAGCCACCTTCTCTTTAATTGTGATTGTGAATTGCATTTTTACTGATCCAACCCACAAATTTCATTCATTTCATGTACTTCACTGACAAACATCCATGTTTTTTTCTTTGGGTCCTCCAAAATCTCCACTACAAGGCCATCTTCACCAAGTCTAATTGCTAAACTACCCCCACCAAAACCAAGACTTGCCGAGTAAGATTTGGTTTTAGTAATATCAAAAAGGGGTTTAGTCAAAATATTTCTAATCCAATTTTTGGAGAGGACTCAACCCAAGATTTTGCTTCTTCTCGTGTTAACTCCCACTCAAAACTCTCCTTTTTTATTCCTTGTTATGTTGTCTGGAAAACCTGGGAGCTCTGAAACAACTTCAAAGGTGCCAGCTTTTGATGTTTTGAGCCAAAATTTGAAGATTTTGAAGGTGGTTGTCTCTGTAAAAAGGAGGAAATCACCATGTTTGCTTATGGCTACTCCATTTGGGAACTTGAGATTCTTTAGGAGAACTGAGACTTGTTTGTTTTTCATGTCATATTTCATTAGTCTTCCAGTGTTGTCACCACTAACGATAACTGATACATAACTTATTCAAAAGCATCCACATGTAAGCAACTGATCACAATTAGAGACAACAAATTCAAGATTTAGAACTTTAAATTTAAATTTTTTATGACAGAATGGAATATTTGTTAAAATTTTAGCGATTTTTCACTTATGTAGTTTTGTTTCTTACTCCTTTCGTCCCAATTTATATGATATATAAGTTTAAGAAATAAAGAAAACTTTTTAAACTTGTAGTCTAAAATAAGTCATAGATGTTTATGTGGTTATAAATCATTTCATTAAGGATAAAATAGATAATTTAAAATTAAATTATTATCTCCTATGTCCCATTTTATGTGACACGTTTTGCTTTATAAGCATGAAATAGTTTAAGTTTGACTGTGGATTTAGACATGAAATCTTCATACTTTTTAAAATAAAATTTATATATTTGAAAACTACGTAAAAAGTACTATAAGATAATAATTGACAATTCAAAATATTTAAAGATATATGAAGAAATAACAGTTAATGATAAACTTGCTTGAATCTTGAAATTTAAAAGATGTCACATAAATTGAGATCGAGGGCATAACTAAATATAGAAATGTAACTTTTTGGGACTGACTAAAAAGAAAAGTAAATCATATAAAATGAAACAGAGGAATTATTAAAGTGTTAAGTTGAGTGGGTGATATATGTTACCTTCTTGAGATTGTGGCGCTGCTATCTGTAAAATACATGACCGCATGAATTTGATCAATGCAGAGTGAATTTTGTGAATCCAAAAGGAACTCCTTCTGCAATTTTATCAACTTCGGTAGCAAGGCCTCCATTTGGGCCACAACGAGAAGGCCCAAGTAAGCATCTGCAATATATAGATCACCGGTATTTTCATCAAAGTCCAGACCCAATGGACGCCCACATCTTTGCTCAGTATCAGAATGATCATGAAAACCTTCACATCCATCCCCGTTATTGCAGTCCAGCTCAAAAACATCAAATAAAGAGTTCAAGTTATAAAATTATTAATTTGGAAAAGGGACAAATATATCCTTGAACTATTATAAATGTACGCATATATCCTCCGTTATATTTTTTGTATGTATATATTCTTACGGTCAATTTTTTTGGGTTGTATTTCCTTTAACCAAACGGCGGGGCATGTCCACCTTTTCTTCAACTTCCTTCACCAAGTCTATGCCTAAAGGCTTTACATCACCAACTTTGAACCAACCTATATGTAATCTACACCTCTTCCTATAGAATACTTCAAATGGAGCCATGTTGATACTAGAATGGTATCTATTATTGTACAAAAATGCATGCAACGATAAGAACTTATCTCAATGGCCACCAAAATCAATCACACAGGCCCTTAATATATCCTCAAGAACATGAATGGTCCTCTCAGACTGCCCGTTAGTTTGAGGATGACATGCAGTGCTAAGGTCAATCTTGGTGCCCAACTCTTCATGTAACCTATCCCAAAACTTAGAGGTGAATTGCGTACCTCTATAAAAAATAATGGCAACTGGCACCCCATGCAACCTCAATATCTCTTTGACATAAATCTTGGATAACTTCTTCGAATTGT
Organism: Capsicum rhomboideum; assembly: GCA_031232105.1. Taxonomy (NCBI): domain Eukaryota; kingdom Viridiplantae; phylum Streptophyta; class Magnoliopsida; order Solanales; family Solanaceae; genus Capsicum; species Capsicum rhomboideum. Next base: position 43,343,959 of record CP124708.1, on the reverse strand, counting down.
ATTCTACTATAACCAGAATGAAATGAGCAGACTTGGTTAGCCTATCTATTATGACCCTTATAGAGTCATGTTGCCCTAAGGTCTGAGGAAAACCTACCACAAAATCCATGACTATCCTTTCCCAGTTCCACTCAGAAATGGGAATTCTCTGAAGTAAGACCACAGGCCTTTGATGCTTTTATTTTGCCTGCTAAAAGTTATGGAATATAGACGCATACTCTACTATATCTATCTTTATTTTGGGCCACCAATAGAGATGTCTCAAGTCACGGTACATCTTTGTTGCACTCGAATAAATAGAGTATTGAGAATTATGAGCTTCTGCAAGCAAACTCTGAATCATATTACCAACACGAGGCACACACATACGTCATCTTACCCTCAACACCTCACATGGGTCATGTGGAATCGGAAGCTTCACCATACACCACCTTGTCCTGAATTTTATTTAGTTTCATATCCTCAAACTGTCTTGCCTTGATTTGATCAAGGAATGTTGACCTTAACTCTACACTAGCTAATACTCCACCCTATTCAGAAACACCAAACAGCATGAACTGCGATACTAGAGTTTGAATCTTTCTAGCCAAAGGTTTCCTTAACACCCTTAAGCGAGACAAACTGCCCATACTTATGGATTTCTGACTCAATGCATCTACCATCATATTGTCCTTGCGCAAATAGTATTGAATGGTCGCATCATAATCTTTCAATAATTCCATCTATTGCCTCTATATCAAGTTTAAATCTTTTGGGGTTAAAACATACTACAAGTTGTGATGGTTTGTAAACACTTAACACTTGACACCATAGAGGTAGTGCCTCCAAATCTTAAGTAAAAAAACCATCGCTGCCAACTAAAGTCATGGGTAAGATAATTTTTCTCACGAGGCTTTAATTTCCTTGAAGAATAGACAATCACATTCCTAGCCTGCATTAACATGACACCCAAACCAGAGCGTGAAGCATCACAAAACACAATAAAGTCCATACCTTCAATTGGCAAGGCAAGAATGGGAGCTGTTGTCAAAAGAGTCTTGAGCTTTTAGAAGCTCTCCTCAAACGTGTCAGACCATAAAACTGACATTTCCTTCCCGATTAGTCTTTTCAAGTGAGTAGCAATGGAAGCAAAGTTCTTGAAAAATCTGTGATAGTACCTAGCAAAACCCATAAAACTCCTAAGCTCAGTCAAAGAGTTAGGTCGAAGCCAACTCTTGACAACCTCAATCTTCTAGGGATCTACCATTACCCTTTTTTCTAAAATCACATGAACCAGTACAGAAGACATCCAAAATTCACATTTAGAGAACTTAGCATTGATAACGCTCAAATACACTCAAAAAAAGATGTACACGATCGTTATGCATATATATTAACCCAACTCACGAGTTGGGGTCGATCCCACAGGGAATGAAGGAGATAGGTTCACCTTCAAGTGTAATAAGTCACTATATATTTGCTTGTAATGTGCAAAAATGCAATGAAAAGGATTTGTATCGAACCTTTTTTTTATCCAATTTACTAATTGTATGCTTGATTTGCAAAATGAGAACTAGAAATTTGTAATCAAGGATTAAAATCACTTGGGGTTATGCCTTTATGAATGTGAATACATGCATGGTTAAATGGATATTTGCCTAAATTCAACTAATCATTATGGGTAGGCTAGGTCTTAGATCTTAATGCTGATTTTTTAATAAAATATTAAATATCACAAGTGGGTTCTTTCGAACACCTCATAAGTGTTACTTCATGAACAACCTAAAACCTCAATTTAGTAGCCTTATGTCTTCGATATATCATTAAATGATGAAAATCAAGTCATTGTTAACCACTACTCCTCACCTATATCCCCTTTGCCATGAATGATAGGAGATCTAGGCTTAATTAGAGTTTGCAACCTCCAATTTTAGGTTGTTAAAACACAGTAGAGGTCAAACCCATAGTAATTTATCAATTAAAAAGGCAAATAAACAACACCCATGCAATAATCACACATAATCCCAAGTTGGGGAATTTAGCTACTCATAGAAAGAGAAAAAAGAATTATGCCCATATTATCATTGAAGTCTTCGATGAATCCAAATATTCACAAGTGAAATCTAAATCCAAAGTAAAGAACAAACAATAAACTAAATTCCAACTTTAGAGTTTCAATTACAAGCTTCTAGATCTCAAAGTTGAAAAAAGAAAGGGTTTAAAGCTGCCAAAAAGCCTTTTATAGCTGAAGCAAAATCGGGCCAAGAATTCATGAAAATGCTACTGCACTTATTTAGGCGATAGAAATTCGGCATTGCTGAAGTCCATGGAAATACACTGATGTACCTCTTTGATCACCAGACTGACGTTCAAACTATTCGTTAATACATCGAACTTCCTCTCCTCATCGTCAAACTGCTTTAATTAGATATTGGTTGAACTATTGATTTGGGCGATGGAATCTCACTTAGGCAATACGCCAACAACTTTGGCGATCCGCCAAACATCATGGGCAATGCTCTTTTGTATTTGAGCTCTAATTCTCCATCTTTTGCCTTTTTATGCTCTATCAACCACTTCTTAGCTTTAACCATGAAAATAAACCAAAAAAATATTAAAACTAACTTAAATTGGCATTTAGGACTTGATTTCTTACTATTTTAGGCCCAATGTGTCGCAAATTACTGACTCATCAATACCCTTAAATTAAAACTTTGCTCATCTTCGAGTAAATCAATGCACACACAGTAAAATCAACATTGCCTACAAATGGAACTACTTGGGAGCTTAGACACATGCTTTTTTTGTGAAAACACTTTGCCCTCATGGTTTTGAAAACAATGGCATAAGTATCACCCATCAAATATTCAATTTGTGAACAAATAGCCTCAAATGATGACTAGTTATTACCAAACCAAGTACATGGTTATAGACCTCAATTAAGGTTAATATTCATGATCAAGTAGTGCAATCAAGTGCCCTCACAACAAATAAGTCCCTTCCCTCAAGAAACAATCAACAATTAAACATGGGACTACCATGAATCACTCACACTCTCAAAGACAATCATGAACACGAGTACCATGCCATAGGCTTGCCCATATGCTCTTATTCACCACACTCAAGCATACTACATTGGAGATCACTAAGGTCTTACTTTGGATTGTAGCATAGGCAACAAGTAAGGTAGGATAAGTTAGGGTTATAGTGACTCTACCCTCTCGAAGCATCTAATGAGACCTCAACTACATTTCCTTCACCAAAGCTTACTTCTTATGAAATACTAAGGACTGATTCTCTAATATTTTTCATGCTATATTCCTCCTCCTATCCCCTTTTTTTTAAAAAATCTAAACTTCTTCAAATATTTAGAAGCTAAAAACACAATTGCAACTCTTTTTCAATTCTTTTTATTCCTTTTCTCCCTTTTTAAGTAGGATTACTAGAAGAGGAAGTGAGTGGTCCCCAAAACTATGAAATTCTGATTACAAATCTAACCTAATGGCTTCTCCACCCTCAACTTAGGCTTTTGGCCTAAGTTGGTTTACGACTTCACCTAAATGCTTCAAGATGGGTCTGGTTCAAAAGATGGAATTATGGAAAAATAGGGTTCGACATATAATGAGTTTATCCAGGAAATAGGTTCCAAGTCACAAATTAGGAAAAATATTTGTCACTCAACTCATAATGGGAATGGCTATTTGGTCAATTTGGAGGTTCACTCTCAATTAATGGCCTAGGATCACTTCTCTAATATTGCAACAATCTTTGCTTAGCTATAGAGAAATCGGGAAAGTTCTAGGTGGACTCATAGAACAAAATTGAGTCAAAATCTCACCACACATGGCACTCAATTGCACACTTGAAACACCCTTTCTCAATTGATGTACCATATTCATAGCATATGTCGAAGAAGGTACTCAAGTTGTCAAAACAAGATGCGGGTGTTTACAAAAATTAGGGCCTAACTAGTTCAACTAAGCCAAAGAAAATTTTAAAATAGGGCTCATTTTGAAAATTGGAGTAATTCACAAAACGATTTGGCTATTTTAGGATTTGAGCGTGTGAACAATCTCCCTGAGAGTACTATTCAGGTCAAAGTGTTCTACTGCTAGTACAATTTTCTCTTAAGTACCAATGCCAAATAGAATTTTATTTATTACTATACTACGAACTACTATCCTAAAATAAAGGTACAAAAATAAGAAATGAAAATCACACACACTTAATTCAACCTAAAATAGAAATCATCTCAAATTATTACAAACCAAAATTAAATATCTGAAAATGTCATACAAAAACACACACCAATAATAAAAATAAATTATCAAAAGTAGAATATCCAAAAGTAGGACAAAATATTACGGATACAAAATAAATAGTACCCCCTCAAAAATGAAAAGCATGCATTGTCCTCAATGAAATAGGACTAATAGAATGAAACAAGGCTAATAGAATAAAAGAGAGTGAGTGGAAGGGTCCCACTAAATGAGGCTGATCCCATGATGGTGACTGGCTCATAGTAGCAGCCTCTATCTGGGCATTAGTGCCCATCTAAACTCCAAGAGTGGTATTTGGGGGTGGATCTTGTATGGTGGCATCTGTCTCCATGGAAGTAGCTAGACTGGAGGTCTAATAAATTGTCAGCTTACTCGGTGTGGACCTTATAGTCCTAATCTGGGTAGTCTCCCAAGTCGACCTTGATCTTAGGCGTATTTATACACCCAAGTGTCATTATTTACGCGCGTTTAGCTTAGTTTTGAGGATAATTTGATGTGCTTAATGAAGTATAAAGTGTGTATTTGTGTATTTTTATGTTAATTACTATTTTAGAATGTTTAATATGCATTTTTAATAAGTCAAGAGTCAAAATGATCAAATAGAGTTTAGACGAGAAAACTAGTGATGCTAGCTTGAGCTATGCTTGCTTTAGTGTACTTTGATGAGCTCTATTGTGTTGTATGTACTAATGTTTGTTATGAGTTGTTGTAGGATAAAATTTGAGTATCTATGGAATCTAAATTAATGTTATAAATAATCCACAAGGAGTGTGGAAGCAAGGAACAACTAGACAAGAAGAAGAGAACAAGGATTGGCCTAGATCGCACCTTGGGTAGCACCCCTTGCGCCGCACCTCCCATAGAATGGGAGGGGGGATTTATTACCACCCCATAGGTAAAGGGAAAAATTTTTGGTCCATGATATATCCCTATGTCGCACACCCTTGGCCATGTGATGGGCATGCGACGCAACCCCCCCTAAACAATCTAAAAGTTGGTTTTTCTCTTGTTTTAAGTTGAGGGCAAGTTGGTCAATGCATATAATTAGTATTGTGCAGCCTATGTAAGACCTAAAGGAATATATAAGGAGTAATTATACACATTTTAATGTATAGCTTTGGGGAAACACACATTTGGAGAGAGGAGAAGGCAACAAGGGCTCTACGTTAGGGTTTTTCTTCCTTTAGTTTCTAGTTTTCTTGTAGTTTTACTTATGAATTTATTAATGGTGATTATTTGTATGAATATGAGTGTATAAAAACCATATTTATATGGTTAAGGCTATGAACATGATTTCTTAGCTTATATTTGAGTTGGTTAATGTTGATTATCACATTTGGTTGTTTTTGTTTTTCTTGAATTTACTATTCTATTGACTCGCGACCTTTAGATTACATCTATATTTATTTTATGAGCTCAGAAGAAGTAACATTATATTTGAATGTGGAACATAAGGAATGGGTTCTTGTCTTTTAGATGATTAAAGATAAGATTCGCGATTAGAATAAGAATATACCTACTTTGCCCCATTTGACTAAAATATAGGATGAAATATAAATGTGTTTGAATTAGTTCCCACATCCAAGCTCAACGATGTAGTTGTGAGGCTAATTTAAATAGGTGATTAGAGTTACGTAAGACCATGATCATGATATTAACCCTGTAAATCGACAACCAAGATGGTTAACTTAACCAACAAAAGTATATAGCTTTGCATGATTGTTCAAGATGCTTTGACCCTGGAATCCTCCAAATCATTGTTTCCAACACTTTTACTTTCCGTTATTGTTCATTGTTACTTTTAGCTTAACAAATCTCAAACTCTCATTGGTTATAAATCGCACTCGTTTAATGTTAATAATAATACTTGAATTGGATTGTCGGCTAAATGCCAAGTCCCTGTGGGATCAATATTCAGCTTGCAAGAGCTACTTTATTACTTGTACAACCATGTACACTTTCGTGTGCGGTTGGGCGCAATATGTTTTTGTCACCATTGCTGGGGAATTGAAAAATTAGCAACCTTCTAATTTGTAATATTACTATTTTGTTTGATAAGTGCTATCAACTTGGTCTTAGCTACTGAATTTATAGGTACATGTTTGAATCTTTAACAAGCTAGCAAGAAAGAGGGAATTGGTTGAACCACACCCCAAACCTGAGCGACGCTTGCACTAATTGAGAAGAGAAGCAGCACTTCTCTTTCCAATCTTGCAAGTTCAACAAGATGAGACTATTCCTGCAGCAATGGCTGATGAACAACCACCCCACAATATAGTGCACGAAGTGGCAATCTTATTCGTAACCACTATGACCTCTAGTATCCAAAACCAGATGAATTTGGCTGATTTGAGCTTAAATGGAATATGGTACAATTGTTACACACAAGCCAGTAGATTACAAGCTTGTCATATGAGGATCCACAGGTCCATCTTCAGAATTTTCTAAAGATCGGTGACACATTTATTCTCTCGGGAGTCTCCATAGATTACGTGAGGCTCACTCTTTTCCCACTTTCACTTTTGGGAGAAGCAAAGAAATAGTTGAAGGCAGAACCTTCAAATTCAATCACAACTTGGGACGACTTGGAAAAGAAGTTCGTCATTCGATTCTTTTCACCAGGAAAAGCTGCAAAGTTGAGGAGTGAGATCTTAAGTATCAAGCAGAAGCCAGATGAAAATCTTTATCATTCATGGGAGAGATTCAAGTCTCTTCTCTGAGATTGTCCGCATCACCAACAAACAAATGAGGTATTAGCTCATACTTTTATTAAAATTCTTGACCATAACATAAAGATTTTGCTAGATTCAGCGACAGGTGGACAGGCTTTGGAGAAAACCTATGATGAGCTGTATACTCTTCTCAACCGTATTGCACAAGATAATATTGAGTGGCAGGGTTATGTATAAAGAAGTATGGTGAAGAATTCTGCAGGTATGATTGATGTAGATAGTGTCATAGCAGTGGCTACACAGTTTGCCACTTTTCAGAACCAGATGATGACTTAGTTTCGCAAGTTGAGTATGGCTTAACCTCAGGCACAAGTTAATGCAGTTCAGCAGGTTTAGACTTTGTGTGAAATTTATTGTAGTTGTGGTCACTATACAGACTTATATGGAGAAAATCCAGAGTCAGTAAATTTTATGGGCAATACACAAAAAATTAATCAAAACTGTGGTAATGCCTACAACTGCAACTGGCAAATTCAGCCCAACTACTCTTGGGGTAATAATCAGGGTCAACCTCAGTAATTTCAGCAGCAACAAGGTATTCAAAACAACACTCAGGCCAACAATATAGAAGATACTTTGAAAAAGATTCTGGCCAACCAAGTACAAATGGCAGCAGAGATCAAAAATCAGCAATAGGCTCAATAGAATTTAGAGATACAGATGAGCTAGTTAGCTTAGGTACAAAATGCAAGACCTTAAGGGGGTCTACCTAGTGACATGGAGCAAGATCTAAAGCAAGTTATGGAAATCACCTTGAGGAATGGTAGAGATTTGAGTGATGCATCTCCAAAGATTAATCATGTGGTGCAAGCAAAGTTGATCATACCTAAGCAGATGGAAAAGCAAGTTGAGTCCAAAGAAGCTGACAAAAAGGGAAGTCTGAGTACCCAAATGAGAAGTTGATTGAGCAAACCCAAAACAGACCACCCCCACCATTCCCTCAAAAGCTTTAAAAAGTCAAAGAGGATGCTTATTTTATGTAATTCATTGATACATTCAGAGAACTTCACATTAACCTTCCTTCGTTAGATATTTTACAGGGAATGCCCAAGTATGCTAAATATTTGAAGGATATGGTGGTGAACAAAAGAAGGCTTGGTGATATTGAGACTGTAGCACTTAGTGAAGAGTGCAGTTCTGTGGTTATGAGAAAGATGCCCAAAAAGCTCAAGGACCCTAGGATTTTCACCCTCCCAATACAAATTGGTGAAAATGATGTTGATCAATCTTTGAGTAACTTAGGGGCAAGAATCAATCTGATGCCTCTTTCTATCTTTAAAATATTGGGCTTAGGAAATCGAAGGCCCACATCAATTGTGCTACAGATGGAGGACAGAACTAGAGTGGAGCCCGAAGGAAATTACTAAGGATGTTCTCATTATGGTTGGTAAGTTCATTATTCCTGCTGATTTCATTTTTCTTGACTATGAGGTAGATGACAGGGTACCAATCATATTGGGACATCTATTTTTGGCTACTAGTAGAGCTGTGATAGATGTTAGAGAGGGAACACTTAAGATGAGATTGAATGATGAAGAGGTGGTTTTCAGAGTGTACAAAGCACTTAACACACCTTAACACTACAGAGATCTATGCATGATCACAGCCGTAGAAGTGGATAAGTGTGGAGTAAAGGAGTGCAAACTTCCAAATACTTTTTTAGACTCTCCCATGGCGTTGCCCAAATTGATGACTAAGACTGGGCTTGAAAAGATTACATGTGATTCTACACGAGGTGAGATAAGTGGTAAAAGGGCAACGTCTTATGATATTATTGGTAGAGTAAAGAATAGAAAAAAGTTATGGTCAATAGAAAAGAAGAGATTGAGAGACTGTTGATGATAGATATGATGTGAGTTGTACTTAGATAATAAATCGAGCGCTGCTTGGGAGGCAACCCAAGTTAAGGTAGTTATTTTTATTTTTTAATTTCTTTTTAGTATCACCTATGGTTTTGTTTTGGTTTTATATTGATAGGTTGAAGGGATGTCTGAGTACCTTAGATCTTAGTTAAGGAGAATGGTAAAAATGAAGTGTGGGGTCCCCCGAACCTCTTTGATGGATATGATACTACTAGCTAGGCCTAGAGGCCTCAGGGAGTAATTCTATTCTTCATTCTTTGATTTATACTTTAGGGATAAAGTATGATTTTAAGTGTGGGGTGGGATTCTTCCGATTTGGTTAGGGTGAAGTGCACTATAGGATGTCTATATTTTATTAATTTGCAAGTTTTTGACTAAATTTAAAAAAAATACAAAAAGATTTTATCTTTGGTTATTTTTAGTTTTTGCTATTTTGTCCGTTTAGTAGAAGCACACTTCACCCACCCCTCATTTTTTTTTTTGGTTCTTTTCTGAGGGAGAGTCCTTTGAACCCAGTATCCTTTTTGATATTTAGGAGTAATTTTTTTTTAAAAAATCATTAGGAATAAATAGAGATGCTCTAGCTAGGTGCTACACATGATTACTTGTTGCAAGTGGTGTTGAATTCTAAGGAATATTGTGAAAAATTGAATAACTTCTATGAGACACCTAGGCTATTTTATCTGACTCTTATGTGATGTTCTCTTAAATTTGAATTCTTGCGATTGCTTGGTTGAGAGTGTATAAAGATCCTTCTCAAATTAAACATGTGTCATGTGTGTTGAAGTTTTTGTATATTCCATGTTTGCATAATGATGTGCCTGGTGTATTTACAAAGCGAAACAAAGAATGTTGAGATTAAAAGAGGATATAGGCATTTGTTTGATAGCCAAGATACCTGTTGCGCATGATCTTAGTTAGCCCGTTGAGCCTTTAGCCTATTCTTTGGTAGCATCATATGTAGCTTATTCCTTATTTTTAAATTGACTGGAATTTGATCCAAAAATCCTAAGCGCTTTAGTTGAAAAATTAAGATGTTAAGGAGTTTGAAACTAAAGATGGAAAAAGTGAAAGTGAAGCCCCGAAGTAATAACTATGGGTGTGTTTAAAAAGTTTATCTGTTATTGGTAGAGAGTAATGTAATGAAAAGCAAAATTGATCAAAAGAAGTGAATCATGTGTTGATAGCAAATACTCTCTACTAAATATGTGTAAGCTAGCTGAAAGAGATGGGGCAAAACAAAAGAGAGGTGGGTAGATAAAAGTGGTGAAAGCTAGGTTGGTTGAAGATGAGTTTAATGTATAGTGTGGTGTATTAAAGAACTTAGGGAAGATATTCATTTTTACTGGCTAGAATAGTTCCTACCCATCCCTTAGCTTACATTACAGGTTGTAATAGTCCTACTTGATTTTGAGCTTTGATACTCTGATATTAGTGGAGCACTACACTAATGGAAAACTTGTGGTTCGTCATATGTGACATGTGAATTCTTTGTGAGAGTGAGCGGAATTTGATTCTTACACCTATTCTTGTGATAAATTGCATATCTGTGAGTGATTATGAGTGACTATCTTATGGTGAGGGAACATGTTTAATGATGAATGAGTGACTTATATGATCTCTTTTTTGAGTAATATGCATGAGTTTTCCAACTTGGTAGAGTCAATTCTTGATGCTAGGAAGTCTTGAAGTAGTATTCATGTGTTTTCAATTGTAATATGACATGCCTAATGTAGGGCTTGCTATTCATGTAGTCATTGTAGTTCTAGCTTGAGTATATTAGTTCAAATAGTTATGTTAGAGTTTTCCTTGATTGTGATTAGTGTAAAGAGTTGTTCGAGGACGAACAAGGCTTTAAGTGTGGGGTGGTGATCTTAGGCGTATTTATACACCAAAGTGTCATTATCCACGTGCGTTTATCTTAGTTTTGAGAATAAATTGATGTGCTTAATGAAGTATAATGTGTGTATTTTTGTATTTTTGTTCTTGTATTTTTGTTCTAAGTTACGTTTTTATAGTGTTTAATATGCATTTGAAACAAGTCAAGAGTCAAAATGATCAAATAGAGTTTAGACGAGAAAACTAGTGATGCTAGCTTGAGCTATGCTTGTTATAGTGTACTTTGATGAGCTGTATTGTGTTGTATGGACTAATTTTTGCTATGATTTGTTGTAGGAGAAAATTGGAGGATATATTTAATCTAAATGAATCCTACAAACAAGCCACAAGGAGTGGGGAAATAAGGAACAAGTAGACGAGAAGAAGAGAACAAAGATTGGCTGAGATTGCACCTTGGGGAGCACCCCTTGCGCTGCACCCCCCATAGAATGTGATAGGGACTTGCACTTCACCCCTAGGTCTAGGTAACACTATTTTTACCATGCTATATCCCTGCTTCGTACACCCTTGGACATGCGATGCAACCCCCTCAAAATCGTCTAAACGTTGGTTTTTCTCTTATTTAAGTTTAGGGCAAGTTGGTCAATGCATATAATTCGTATGGGGAAGAATATAGATGACCTAAAGGGTTATATAAGTAGTAATTATACAAATTTATAAGGATCTCTTTGGATCAACACACGTTTGGAGAGAGGAGAAGGCAAAAAGGGCTCTACGTTAGGGGTTTTTTCCTTTACTTTCTAGTTTTCTTGTAGTTTTACTTATGAATTTATTAATGGTGATTATTTGTATGAATATGAGTGTATAAACATAGTATTTCTAGGGTTGAGTCTACGAACATGATTGCTTAGCTTATAAAGATCTGATTAATTTTGATTATCGCATTTGGTTGTTCTTGTTTTCTTGAATTTACTATTCTATTGACTCGCGACCTTTAGAATACATCTATATTTCCTTTGTGAGATTGGAAGGAGTAACATTAGAGTAGAATGTGGAACATAATAAATGTATTCTTGTCTTTTAGATGATTAAAGATAAGATTCACGGTTAGGATAGGAATATTCCTAATTTGCCCCATTTGGCTCAAATATGGGATGAAACATAAATGCGTTTGAATTAGTTCCCACATCACCGCTCAATGATGTAGTTGTGAGGCTAATTCAAATAGATGATTAGATGCTCGAAAAACCATGATCATGATATTAACCCCGTGAATCAACAACCAAGATAGTTAACTTAACCAATGAAAGTATATAGCTTTGCATGATTATTCAAGATGCCTTGACCCTGGAATCCTCCAAATCATTGTTTCCAACACTTTTAATTTCCGTTATTGTTCATTGTTACTTTTAGCTTAATAAATCTCAAACTCTCTTTGGTTACAAATCACACTCGTTTAACATTAATAGTATTACTAGAATTGGATTGTCTGCTAAATGCCAAGTCCTTGTAGGATCAATATTCAGTTAGCAAGAGCTACTTTATTACTTGCATGGGCACGTACACTTGTATGTGCGGTTGGACACAGCATACCTCTCCAAGGCAGCCTCAAGAATGACCTGATATGTGGCCTGCACATCTGCCTCCATCTGCACTTTTGAGTCATCAACTATCTTGGACTTAGTAATCTCCTCATAATTAGAAGCATGATCCTTCTCGTCATCCTCATCATCATCATCTGTCACAGGCACACTCTCTAGAATAGGGGCTGGAGGTGGAGCCTGAGATGACGTGGCTGAGAGATATATCAAATTAGGGAACTGGAGCTTGTCCTCATGAGTCTGGAAAGAGTATAGCTTAGTATTCATCTTAGTCAGCTCGACATCTAAGATTGAAGGCTACCATGGGGTACTCAACTCATCTATATTGACCCTATAGATCCTCAAAGACTCTCAAATCCCTCTCATCTCCTTATGCATAGGAGCTAATGCTGACTGAACTACATTTTTAATCATCTGAGGCATCTGTACAACTAATCTGGTAGATCTAGCATCAGCTGAATGGGCTACGTGGCCCATCTGGATAATGGCAGCCTAAGTAAGTGGGGTCCTTGAAGTGCCTGGAGTATCTTATGGTCGTCGACCATGGGCACTAGGTCAAGGAGGCTGGAATAATGGACCTGTGGATGAATCTAGAGGTGTAGGAGCTATAGTAGTAGGAGTGGGATAGCTGGCACCACTATCAATTGTGTCAATCTCAATTACTGGGGAAATATTCACCTGAGATTTCTTCTTCTTCACCACTTCAACTGTCTCAAGTCTGGTTATGTCCACTGCAGATATAGGGGTGTACTCAACATCCTTCTTTTTGTCAAAAGGAACATTAGCTCGGACGCAATTTGGTAATGAGGCATGGGAAGGATAGAGAAGTCTGATCCTATTGGGCTCATCTAGCAATGTCTAGGGAAATTATCATTGCAAGATTTAATCTCTCCTTCATGATGATCAGACCCAGCAACACCTCCTTTGGATGTCGGATGAAAGCCTCATTCTGCAAAGGAATGAGGTTGCTACAAATAAAGCTCAACTAATATCGAGCTTTCAAATTAATGTCATCTTTCTCAATAAGGGTGCTCAGAGTAAGCCACGAAGGTGTCCCATCACTAACTAAAGGGGCTAAACAACCTCTAATATCGTCAACATGCTTCTTAGCATAAATAGAAAAGTATTGAGATATATCGAGGGAGTCACCATATATCAAGTTTATCAATGCCCCATCGCACTTAACATTCACACCTAGAACAATCACTTTATCTCTGGTTTCTTGAGGTTTGTATATCTTCCTCTTAGCAGGCAACTACTCTCCATGCATCTCATAAAATTCCCGAACCCACTTCTCCACCTATGGTTTCAGAGGCTTGATGAATTGCTCAAACCCATGGTGCCATATGACATCTAAAACCCTTGGGTGCTTGCCTTCCAATCCTTCCTTACTTAACCTTTGTTCTTGTATGATTGTGTATTTTCCCAGAACTTTGAAGGATTTAGAAACCGATGACCAACCATGATTTGAAAATTTTAGGCTACATTGGAGCTTAAATCATCCCTTTTTTTTCTTCTTGGTAGGCTCAACTCCACTAGTATTGAGGGGTTCAGGAATTTGAAAAGTTTTGCACTCCTCTGAGGTAGTTATGCTATACCTCTTGGAGTTTGAGCTATGTTTCTAACTTGACTCCTCAGCGATTGGACCTTTGTTTTACCTTTTTCAACCCGTTTCTTCATCTAAACCTTTCTCTCGTATTGAGCAGGCCTCAGAATCGATTTCTCTTTTGATTATTTTGATGTGTGAGGAGGAGTACATGTGTTGTTTTTGGCTACATGCCTTGGAAAAACCATATTTACAGATGAAAAATTCAATGAACTAGTCCAAGGTTAGCAATCACATAAATATCAATCACATTTCAGTAGTGCATCACCAAAGTACTTCGGCGGATCACCGAAGAGTTTCGCGATGCACTACCTCTATCACCCAATTAAATAATTGGAAATGTAGAGTTTGTTAAAGGAAGATTGGAGTTTGGAGATTCTCCCAGAGTATCACCAAACTAGTAAGGCATCGCTAAACTTGCACCTTGAATAGCCAGTCTCACTGTAACTTTAGGTGATATCGGGAGCACTTTGACAATCCGCCATGAAGTTTGGCACATCACCAAAGTTCTCAACCCTATTGTAAAAAGTTGTCATCCCCAACACTTTGTCCTTTCAAGCCCAATAAATCATTTTCATGGAAATTTCAACTCAAAAAAGACCATGGGTACTTAGACTTACCCAAGTTTCAATACCAAAACAACAAATTCGACAATTTTCCCCTTAAGAATGATGTCACCCAATCTGTCATTGAGAAAAATTATTTGACCATGAAGTGTGATGCACCAAATTAGTTCAAATAAATCAAACCCATATTCAACATATACCCAATTCGAAGCTTAAGCCAAAAATCAATTCAAAACAAGGATCAATTTAACATAATCTAACCCACATTCGAAATAGATTTTCCCAATTCGAAGTTCAAGTTAACCCACATTCCAAATCGAGTAATATTTAACCCATAGGAATGATATTACACCTCATACATGAATAATAACAAATAAACCCAATTTCACCTAACTCAAGTAACCCTAAGTACCCATTAACCATTTGAAACAAGTTTAAGCCCAAAAATTCAAGATCTAAGATTGAATACTCAAGAAATGTGATTAAGAACATGGATAAAATATAGCAATGAGTACAAACAAACAAACATAACTTCAAAGAAAACAAAGAGATCTAACCTTTATATTCAGATACAAAAATTCACTTAGGAAAGGTGTGCGAACAGTGATGCTCGAAATCCTATGAGTATTGACAGCGGCGATGGCTGTACGAGTGTGTAAAGTGGTATTGGTGAATTGAGAGTGATTTTGAGTGAGTGTATGTGTGTTTGTTGAATCAGGAAAGTGATAGAAGAGAGTGAAATGTGGAATAGGAAAAGATTAGAAGAAAACAAAGAGTCGAGAGTTGAAAATTCAAGAGTCAAAAAAGTCAAACTGTCATCATTTTAAATTCAGTTGTTTTCGATGATATAGTAGAGCATCGCCTAAGTAATAAGCAATACACCAAAGTGACCGAGCATCGCCAAAGGTGATAGTTTCCTTAGCTTGGAGGTTTACTTGGGTGAACAAGTTTGGCGATGGACAACTTTACCGCCAAAGTCTTCGACAATCCACTGAACAATGGATTTCATCACACTTTTTCACAGTTTAGAAGCCTTGGGAGATCTATTTAGGCGAAGAACTTCGGTGATTCGTCAAAGTGTTTGGCGAATCACCAAAGTCAATTTCCTGGATCTTTGAGCGCGATCTCTCACATTCTTATACTCTGACTTGTTTTGTGATATGTATTCCATATTCCAACTACATCACACACATGCACCGTGCAACAAACATTATTCAAAAGAAAAATAGGAAAACTTGGGTTTCCTTCCAAGAAGAGCCTTAGTTATCATCGTGGCACGACCTTGTTTCTAATCAATTAAAGATCTTTGAAGTGGTGTGCCTTAACTTTAGCAACTCCGGGCCCCCCAATGTAAAAGTGCTTTAACCGTTGGCCATTCACCATAAACCTTCTCTTCTCATGGTGCTCTAACTCAATTGTACCACTCGGATAACATTTACCACCATGAAAGGGCTCCACCATTTGGACTTGAGTTTCCCTGTAAAGAGTTTCAACTTTGAATTGAAAATCAACACTTCATCCCATGCTCAAAACTCTCTGTTCAATATCTTTGCATCATGCCACTTTTTCATTCTCTCTTTGTATAGAGCGGAGCTTTCATACGCCCGAAGGTGAAATTCCTCCACTCTAGAGTTAGAGGCCTCCTTGCAATACATGTTAAGCTTCTTTAAAGCCCAAAGAGCGCAATGTTCTAGTTTAACCGGTAGGTGACAAGCCTTCCCAAAAATAAGTTGATAGGGATACATTCTAATAGGTTTCTTAAAAGTTGTATGGTACGCCCCAAAAGCATTATCCAATTGCCTCGACCAATTAGTTCATCCCACATTGATGGTTTTCTCCAAGATTGTTTTGATCTTCCTATTTGACACTTCAACTTGGACACTCATTTGAGGATGGTACGGGGTAGCCACCTCATGCTTCACCCCATACTTTTCGAACACGCACCAAACACTCTATTGTAAATATGAGAACCTCCATTACTAATGATTTCTCGGGTCTTGTAAATATATGCTTCCTCAAGAAAAATGCTACACTTTTGATCTCATTATTTGGCAAAGCAACTGTCTCAACCTACTTCGATACATATTCAACGACCACCAAAATATATTTATTCCCATACAAGCTTATAAATGGACCCATAAAGTTAATGCCCCCATACATCAAACAATTCCACCTAAAGATTAGGCTTCAAGGCCATCTCGTGCCTCCTTAAAATGCCTCCTTGCATTTGACACTACACACAAGATCGGACCAACTCATGAGCATCCCGATGAAGCATAGACCTATAAAAACCACTTTGAAGAAATTTGGCGGCCGATCTCACACGACCATAATGGCCACCAAATTGTGAAAAAAGGCAAGATTTAAGAATGGGCCTAATTTTTGATTTCATCATACATCTACGGATCACTCCATCCACATATTCCCTAAATAAATAGGGTTCATCCTAATAAAACTTCTTCACATCATAGAGGAAGTATGTCATTTGGTAATAATTCAAATCCTCGGGGAGTAGACCACACACCACGTAATTTGCATAATCCACATACCATTGTTCTACACCTCCCAAAAGAGCTATGAAAATTTTGTCGGGAAATGCTTCATCAATATAAATTTTGCCTAACTTCTCATTATTAGACTAAAGGCGAGATAGGTGATCCGCCTCTTGATTTTCGCATCCTTTCTAATCTTTCACTTCAAATTTCAACTCTTAAAGTAATAATATCCATCGGATCAACTATGGCTCAGCCTCCTTCTTAGCCATCAAATATAAAAGAGTGGCATGGTTGGTATGCACAATAACTTTTATGCCCAACAAGTAAGCATGAATTTTTTCAAAAGCATAAACTACGGCTAGCAATTCTTGATCCATAATCATGTAGTTTCTTTGTGCATCATTCAAGGACTTACCCGCATAATATATTGGATGAAATATATTGTCCTTTCTTTGACCAAGAACCGCACCCAGTGCCAACCTACTTACATCACACATTAATTCAAAAGGGAGTGAGCCATTTGGGGCGATAATGATAGGATTCGGTATAAGTTTCTCCTTGAGGTAATTGAATGCTCTTTCACAATCTCCATAAAAGTCAATTTTTTCGTCCTTTCCAAGGATCATATACATAGGATTAGATGTCTTGGAGAGATCATTGATAAATTTTCTCTAGAAGCCGGTATGTCGTAGGAAACTTTGGACACCCTTAACAGAGATTGGAGGAGGCAACTTGGCAATTACTTCAACCTTGTCTTGGTTGACTTGAATTCCTTAGCCCGATATCTTATTCCCTTGTACAATCCCTTGTTTAACCATGAAATAGCATTTCTCCCAATTTAGTAATAGGTTAGTTTCCACACACTTTTGAAGAAGTTTAGCCAAGTGCTCAAGACAAGCCTCAAATGTGTCACCCACTAACCAAAAATCATCCATGAAGACTTCCATAGAATTTTGCACCATGTCTAAAAATATTGATAACATGCATCTTTGAAAGATGGAGGGAGAGCATTACATAACCCAAAAGGCATGTACTTGAAAGCAAATGTGTTGTATGGACATGTGAAAGTGGTTTTCTCTTGATATTCGGTGGCTATGGAGATTTGGTTATATCCAGAGTACCCATCAAGGATACAATGCCAACCCCGCCCAACCAAAATATCTAGCATTTGATCCATGAAAGGCATAGGAAAATGGTATTTAAACATCTAAGAATTATGTTCTTGGTAATCCATGCACACTCTCCAACGCGTAACGGCATAATAGGGACAAGTACATTATTTTTATTGGTCCATGATTCCACTCTTTTTAGGTACACATTGTATCGGGCTCACCCAAGTGCTATTCGAGATAGGATACACTACGCCCGCATCGATCCACTTAATAATTTCCTTCTTAACCACCTCTTACATAGGAGGGTTTAACCTCCTTTGATGTTCTACACTTGGCACACATTCAGGCTTCAACTTGATTTGTGAGTATAAATGTCGGGAGGGATCCCAATAACATCGGTTATAGTCCAACCAATAGCCCTTATGAAGCTCTTCAATATCGATTTCAACACCTCAACTTTCCATATCAAAAAGTTTTCCGCAATAATAACAGGCAAGCTGTTGTCTTGCCCCAAGAATACATAGCGAAGATAAGGAGGGAGCATCTTGAGTTCAAGTTATGGAGGCTCGTGTATTAATGGATAGGTGCGAGAACTCTCCCTATTCTTTAGGTCGAGGTCAAGATTACAGGGGTTCTTAGTGTATGAGCTGTGACCGGTCAAAGAAGCTACGGCCTCATCATATTCATAAACATGTTCTCTTTCGTCGTTCCACAAGACCGCCACTAGTGGCTCACTAAAATACACCTCTATTGCATCAGCAACCTCATCATTAATCATATCAATCACTAATATAACTTGCAAATCTCAAGGTTTCTTAATAGACTTGTATACATTAAAGGTGACTTCGTCACCACTAACCTAAAATTTCAACTCCCCACACTCCAAATCAACAAGTGCTCTTTCGGTAGCCAAGAAGGGCCTACCAAGAATAATGAAGACTTCATAGTCGCTCTCAAAATTTATGATAACAAAATCTATAGTGAATATGAATCGATTAACTCAAACTAGTACATCATAGAGAACTCCCACCGGTATTTTTATTGATCAATCAGCCATTAAAAGCCTCATAGTAGTGGTCTTAGGAGTCCCTAAGCCTAAATTTTTTAACATGACCAATGGAATCAAAGTGATACTTGGTCCAAGATCACACAAGGCTTTACCAAATTGGTAAACACCAATGGTACAAGGGATAGTAAACGCCCCCGGATCTTTCTTCTTTACCACCATGTTGCTAGACATTATCGTACTACAATTATGTGACACTTTAATCTTTTCGAAATCCATGACTCCCTTTTTGGTTACCAAGTCCTTCATAAAATTAGCATAACTGGGTCTTTCAATTAAGAACAATGGTATTTTCATGGGCAAGTTGCTAAATTTGAGAGAAACTGCTTGAATTTAGTGTCATCCTCCTTCTTCTTGAATCTTTGCGGTAATGAGAGAGGTATATTGATTGTCGACTTTGAATAAATCGGACTCTCATTCATTTTTGAGACATTTTCATCAACCAATTATTGTTTCTCTTCATTCATAATCACATCCTCCACTTCTCTTGGTTTTTCTACATTCGACTCTTTGGGAGAGGAACTTCTTCATTTGGCTTGTCAATCCTTTTTCTCTTTCCAATTGTTTGCTCATTAACTAACTTATCGTTGGGGTCTTCATAGAGATCCAATACCTCACCATCGAGTGTCCTTCTGCTCCTAGTGACAATGGCTATACAATAAGCATCATTCTTGAGATTTGTCACGGTGTCAGTAGAGAGTCCTCCCTTTTGTCGAGGGTTGAGGTAAGCTGAGATTTGGCTCTATTGGGTCTCAATTTGCTTGATCAAAGTTGCATGGGAAGTGACCATTTGGTTCAATTCTGAAAATTTTCCCTTCATTTCTTTGAGCATTTTGTCACTCCCTTCAACCCCTATAAGTATTCTAGAAAACATATCTTCCTTCTTGTAATTTTTTGGATCGATGAAGGTGGTTTCCTTGCCCTTTTGTATATCATGAGGGGGGATGTATCTATCACGATCTTTTTCTCTATCCTTATCCCTCCAATCTCGATCTATCTCTCTTTCTTTATCCCTCCAATTTCAATCACGATCACAACCTCTCTAATTGGGAACTTTTCTATATATATAGTTGAAACCAAAAGCCAAATTATATAGTTTAAGATAATAATTACTAATTTGTATATTTTTTAATGTGTTTGGCGAGACGTTGTTATAGTTAATAGTTAAGGAATAGTCTGTCAGATCTATGCTTACAGTTAGTTTTGCTATATCTATAGTAGTCGTTTGGTTTCTTGGTTGATGGTTGGAGTTCTGCATGGATTAGTTGTAAAAGATTTCATTTTGGAAGACTATTCTATCCTTCCAACCTTATTTATTGCCTTGATTTTGGTAGGTAGGTCGGGAAAACCCCATTTGGTTCGATAAGAATTGGATCTCTTCATCAAGCAACTTGAATTCATCATCCTCATACTCTCTATTTCCTCTTGAAGTTACGACACTAACCACTTTTTGGATTGGCCCCATGACATGGTTTGTTAGGAGGTCCATTTGGGTCATGATTTTAGCCATGTTTTCGTCTCTCTCTTCATCCTTTTTCCTTTGTTCTTAGCTCACATAAGACATTAAGGGAGACCCCATGGCCACCTCGACATCTCATATGTGCTATGATGCTCTACTTTACTTCATCATTTGGTCTAACAATACCATAGCAACCATGAAGGTTTGATTTATTAGAGCTCCTCAGACAAAGTTATCCGCTACGATCTTATTCAATAAGTCCAAAGACCTATAGAAGATTTGAAGTAGAATCTTATCTGAGATTTTATGATTGGGGCAATGAAGCAATTTCTTCTTGAATCTAAGCTACATTTCATGTGGGGCTTCACTACTCACTTGACAAAAGTTTTTTTATATCATCTCTAAGTTGAAGCATATGTGAAGGTGGGAAAAATCTATCAAGGAAAGTTTCTGTCAATTCAACCCAAGAAGTAATAGAACCCTCGGGCAACTCTTTTAACCAACTCAGCGCCTCTCCCTTCAAAGTGAACGGGAATAATTTTCTCCAGATGGATTTTTGGGAAATGTTAGCAATCTCAAAAGGGGTGAAACCATTGATGAGATTCTTCAAGCACATGTTTGAATCCTCATGCACTTAGGCTCCAAATAATCCCTTTATTTGAAGTAGATGAAGCATGACACTAGTTACATGGAAGGCCGCATTGCCTATAGTGGGAGGTATATGAATAATTCCCTTCCCACATCTCCCAATTTGTCCTCATCCTCAAGCTATCCATAAAAAGTCATGGTATCACTACCGTGTTGACTCATCATAACTTGTTGGCTCATGTTATCACCTAAGCAAGACAAAAACAACAAATTAAGTAAATTCAAACTACAGCAAACACAAGTGATTCAAAACACTACAAAATGAATGATAACTTTCAATCTCCGAAAATGGTACCATTTTTTATAATGATCATATACACTCAAGAAAGGATGTACGCGGTCATTATACAATATATTAACCCAACTAATGAGTTGGGGTCAATCCCATAGGGAATAAAGGAGATAGGTTCACCTTCGAGTGTAATAAGTCACTATATGTTTACTCATAATGTGTAAAAATATAACAAAAATAAAATGGGGGATTTATTTCGAACATTTTTGTATCCAATTTACCAATTGAACAGTTGGTTTGCAAAATGAGAACTAGAAATTTATAATCAAGGATGAAAGTCACTTGGGGTTATGCCTTCACGAATGTGAATACATGCATAGGTAAATGGATATTTGCCTAAATTCAACTAATCGTTATGGGTAGGCTAGGTTTTGGATCTTAATACTGATTTTTTGATAAAATATTAAATGTCACAAGTGGGTTCTTTTGAACACCTAATAAGTGTTACTTCATGAACAACCTAAAACTCAATTTAGTAGCCTTATGCCTCAGATCTACTATTAAATGATGAAAATCAAGTCATTGTTGACCACTACTACTCACCCATATCCCCTTTGCCATGGATGATAAGAGATCTAGGCTTAATTAGAGTTTGTAACCTCCAATTTTAGGTTGTTAAAACACAGTAGAGGTCAAACCCATAGTAATTTATCAATTAAAAAGGCAAATAAACAACACACATGCAATAATCACTACTCAATCACACATAATCCCAAGTTGGGGAATTTAGCTACTCATAGAAAGAGAAAAAAGAATTATGCCCATATTCTCATTGAAGTCTTCCATTGAATCCAAATATTCACAACTGAAATCCAAATCCAAAGAAAAAGAACAAACAATAAACTAAATTCCAACTTTAGGGTTTCAATTACAAGCTTCTAGATCTCAAATTTGACAAAATATAGGGTTTAAAGCTACTAAAAAGCCTTTTATAGCTGAAGCAAAATTGGGCCAAGAATTCATGAAAATGCTACTGCACTCATTTCGTTGATAGAACTTTGGCATTGCTGAAATCCATGGCAATATACTGATGTACCTCTTTGATCACCACATTGACGTTGACTTTGAGCATCAGTTATTTGCGCCTGGTGACTGTGGCAATGGGATTTTGCTTCACCGAACTATTCGGTAATACATCGAACTTCGTTTCCTCATTGTCAAACTGCTTTAATTAGATATTTGTTGAACTGTTTATTTGGGCGATGGAATCTCACTTACGCAATACGCCAACAACTTTGGCGATCCACCAAACATCATGGGCAATGCTCTTTTGTATTTAAGCTCTAATTCTCCATTTTTTTGCATTTTTATGCTCTATCAACTACTTCTTCGCTTCAACCCTAAAAATAAACCAAACTAACATTAAAAGTAACTCAAATTGGCATTGAGGACTTGATTTCTTACTGATTTTAGGCCAACAAATTGCCAACTCATTAAGCATAAAGCTTCTTCTCCTTCAAAATCCCCAAAATAATACGAAAATGACTTGCATGTTCCTCCTTACGTATGGAGTAGATAAAAATATCATCAATAAGTACAATCATAAGCAAATCCAAGAAATATTTAACAATAACATTCATCAAACTCATGAAGGTCGTCGGTGCATTGGTCAATCGAAGGTTATCACTAAGAAATCGTAATGCCCATATCGAGTTCTAAAAGTTGTCTTGGTTATATCCTCAAGCTGACCCTTTAACTGGTGATAAACTGACTTTAAGTCTATCTTGGAGAAAACTGAAGCACCCAGTAACTTATTAAAATGATCATCTATTCAGGGCAAAGGATACTTATTCTTGATGGTAACCTTGTTCAACTGTCTGTAGTCAATACACATTCTAATTCTACCATCCTTTTTCTTAACGAACAACATTGGAGCACCCCAAGGCAAAACACTAGGATGAATAAATCCCTTATCAAGTAACTCCTACAATAGAGTCTTGAGTTCTCTCAACTCAGTCAGAGCCATTCGATATAGAGGAATAGAAATTCGGCGAGTGCCCAGCTTCAAATCAATGTAAAAGTCAATGTCCCAATCTAGAGGTATATCAGGAAGTCTGTAGGAAATACCTCCTCAAATTCTTACACTACGGGAACTGACTCAATAGAAGGGGAATCTATACTAACATCCTGAAGATGTGCCAGAAAGGCCAAACACCTCCTCCCAACTAACTTTTTAGCCCAAAGAAAAGAAGTAATTTTCACGGGTCTCGGCTTATACACACCTTTCCATTCTAACTTATCCATCCCAGGCATCTCTAAGGTCACAGTCTTAACATTACAATTCTGGACAGCATGATAGGGAGATAGCCAAGTCATAACCAGGATGGTATCAAAATCAAGCATATCCAAGATTATCAAATCTACCCAAGTTTGGAAACCCATAAACACAACAGAACAGGTATGATACACTTGGGTCACTACTACGGAGTCTCCAACCAGAGTAGACACATATAAAAGAGAGACAAACATATCACAAACCATGTTCAGTACCAAGGCAGATTTAACAAATACATAAGAATAAGTGGAACCCAGAATAAACAAGATAGTAGCTATCCAGTCATAGATGAGAATAGTATGTGTAATGACAATGTTTGAAGCCTTGACCTCTTATTTTCTTGGGAAGGCATAACATTGAGCTATATCATCAATCTAGGCAACCTCCTTAGCAAGCTACACACAACCTCTCCCTGCATTACCACTACCTTGATTTCCACTACAACCTCCCCAATGATTATCTCTCCACCCTATGGACGACCTCTACTATTACCTCTACCACCCCTACTAGTAGGAACCACAACTCTCGCCTGCTACTACCTCTAAAAACCATTCTGTCTCTGAGGACACTCTCTCGAAGTGCCTCATAGCACCACAAGTATAGCAACTTTAATCTAAGAAAGGCCTGCTAGCAGATGAATATAAAACCCCTTGGATTTTCATAACTAGGGACTAATGAGTATTCCCTAGTAGACCGACTATAGAAGTTGGTAAAGATGACTTAATAGGCGAGCTAAATAGGCCAGATGACAATGACCCCTAGAGTAAGAACCACCAAAGTTACCCAAATTCTGGGATTTCTTTGTTGTGACCTTGGCCTGGCCAAACTGTTTGACTCCTTCAACCTTCTTCACATAATCAGCAACATTATTAAAGGTCTTTCCAGCAGAAGCCATGTGCCCAACCAAGACCTACAAGTCAGTGTTCAAACCCTTCATAAATAACCAAATCCTCTCCTCTTCTGTACTAAGCAACTAAGTAGCATAACATGAAAATGCATGGAACTTAGACTTGTAGGCTGCAACAGACATATTGCTCAATGGCCAAAAACTCATCCTTTTTGCAATCACAAAGAGTATGGGGTACATACTTCTCTAAAAACAAGGTATGGAATTGGGCCTATGTTAATGAAGGTAAATCTGGTGACCGACATTCCACATAATCCCTCCACCACTTCATTGAATCACCTTACAATTGGAAGGATACAAACTCAACCCCATAATGCTCTACAATACCCATTTTATGCAGCCTTTCATAATAGTCAACTATGAACTACAATGCATCTTCAGTATCAGAAATGACAAAAGTAAGTGGTTTCATCTTCAGAAACTTAGTCAGCATGTGTTGTTTAGTCCCATTCATGACATGAACTAACATTCGGTGTGGGAAAATCTTAGTCTCCAAAGCCTCACCCATCCTAGAAGTAAGAGTGGCGGTCAGTTGAGCACTTGGAAACTGATAAGTAGGTATAGTAGGAGTGGCTTCAGTACCTGCCAACCAGCTCAAAAAAGCAAGCACCTATTGGATCACCTCTAAAGATATAGGAGGAAGAGCTAAACCCCCAGTTGGTTATGGCTCCTTATGATCCATAACATTATTATTCACAAACTTCTCATACTTATCTTAGGATAGGGGTGGTGTCTCAGATATTTGATTGGCCAGATTAGCTTCCTCCCGAGCTCTACCCCTGGCGGGTGTTTCTCTACCTCTCTCTCTCCCCCTATCCCTTCATAAACCTTGAACTTCCAATTCTGTAGCTGGAACTACTGGTGCGGGGGCTGCTACTTTAGCTCCATTAGCACTAGAGTTCACCATAATTAAACAAAAGAATCAAGGGGTTAGAAACCAATTTGGATCGCCCGATACCAATTGGAATCAAATTATAGCATAAAAGAAGAGAGAAAGTGATAATTTCCTAAAGTCCTATAGCCTCTTGAAACAAAGTATAGAAGTCTCAATACCATTATACAAGACTCTACTAGACCCATGTTTGTACAATGAAATCAACAAACCTGGTTTTGATACCAACTTTGTTACAACCCAAACCCGTCGCGAGGGCATCCACACTAACCCTTTGGTGGGAGAACCATCTTAAACTACTCAATACCAACACTTAATTAAATTTAAAAGAAACTAATAATTCCAATATAAGCCAATGTTTCAAATAGTATAACATCACAACCTATGCGAAAAATGGAAAAAAGGTCTAAAATGCCCCATGAACTGAAAGTCATTATACCAAACCACTATAATTATACCAAACCACTATAATTCCAATATAAGTAGAAGACTCATGTTTTCTTGGAAGAGGTAGCTCACCCTTGAGTCAAAATGTGCTTTGATATAAAGCTGAGGTCTCAAAGAAGTCGGTGGAAAATGCTCTGCACTCAATAAAAAAAAAGATCATAGGTAGTATCAGTACAAATCCACTATGTACTGGTAGGGTCATCGGTCAACCCAAGATTAAAAATGTGAACAAATAACCATAACTTAGTAAACAAGTACAACCATGAACACCTAACAATTATCTTTACCTCAAATATGTACCATTTAGCCTTTTTCAAACAACACCAACGAATTCAGTCAAGTGTAAGTCAATATAGACACTATACCAATTCAACACCATGAATACCAATATTAACCAAGTCAACAAAACCATGACTCAACAATAATAAGTTACACCTTGCCTCAAATACACAAGTAAGTATACATCAGTAAATGATAAGCCATTCCTTTATAATTTTAGTCTGGACCACTCAAGGATCCAATTTAACAACAACAATAAAAATGAAAATAACAATAATCATAAACCCAATCCGCTCAATGAACCATCAAACTCACCAATACATTGTACACACATGCTAAAGAGTTTTATGGTCGCCCACTAGCCATGACCTACAGGGGATGATCTCTTATCTATGTATCAATATCCCAGACATCTAGTGTCTGCCAACCTTATACCAACCATTGCCGTGATGATGTCCATTACCAGCTTATCTCACAATAATAATAACAAATCCCATAAAAATATCCATTACCGGCTCATCCCACAATAATAATAATAAATCCCATGAAGATGCCGTTTAATAGCTTATTCCACAAATAGCAACAGATATCACACCAATCATAACCATATGAGAATAAACAACCATACTTGTATAATCAACAAGCCTTTAATATAACTTCATTATATGTGATTAACGCATAGGATATCTTTCAATGATTTACTTCCTTTGAACATACATTGTAACAAGTATACGAAGAAACAATTAAAATGCACATAGAAACCAAGTTGGGTTTTCAACTATATTTAACCATCACCTACCTCAATCCAAGCTTGCACCACTCTATCAAGCTTGAGCCTTGCCTTTTCTTGCAATCTCTGCTTTGTTATGTCCTAAAAAATATAAACATAATTCCAGCAATGACCTAATACATTCAAGGATTACAACCTACTCCCTTAATCCCAAGGTGAAATTCATGGTCATTCCCCTCTATTCTAGGGTTTTCTACCATCATTCCACCTTAATTCTACGAATTTAATGGTTATAATGATGAATTCTATATATGCAATCATAATTTAATAACCCTTGACCAAAAACCAAGGATTTTCCATCTAATTCACCTAATTGCACCCGAAAATTAACCTAGGTCAAGTCTAATCCTTCCCTAAACCCAATAACAAGTGATTCTAGGGATTATTTATCAAAAATGTAATGACCCTCTTGGTCATTTCCTGCATTTTCATGTTTTTTCAATGTTTAGTACTTTCCCACAGTTTCACCAAGTATTTTATGACTTACTGGGATTGATAGTTTGGTCACCGGGCAGTTCGTTTGGTTTTTAGAGCCAATTCCCTATTTTGGAACTTTTACTATTAAGAAATAGGTATCAGACCTAAAATTTAGGTATACGGTCTTGAATTTCAATTCTGACAGTTTCTTTAGCTCTAGAATGTAAATTTTAGGCTAGGGGGACCCCTGGTCCGAATCCTGAGGCTTTCAGACTCATTTTGGGTTATTGGGTGGATTTTAGTTAAGACAATCCTTGGGTGTGGGATCCACATTCGATCGAAACGATCTCAGATAGAAATTTTGATGGCGTCATTGATCCTAAATGTAAAATTTGGTTGGGTAGCATAGTTCATTTACATTTATGAGATTCTTAATGAGTCTTGAGGGTCCGATCAGAAACTTGGAAATTGTCAAGTTTGCTGGTGCTACTTCAGCTGGTGTAGGCGAAAAATAACCTTCGCATTTCTATGGTCTAAACCGCATTCACGAAGGCCAAAGTTATTGGTTATCACTTTCATGAGCTAACCTTCACATTTCCAAAAAGTGAACTGGCCAATCGGTCTGGGCTTCCTTCTTTACATTTGCGATGGATCAGCCATGTTTGCAAAGGGTTAGCCCAGTCACGAGTCGTGTTTATGTCGGGGTCCCTACAATTACAAAGAAGGGACCACTAGGAATATTTAAAGTTGTGGAGCCCAAAATCTCTCCTATGTTCCTAAGTCTTTCACCATTAAAAACCCTAGATGTTTAGAAACTTATGGAGAGAGATAATTGGGTATCGGGAGTGAGTTGGAGACATCATTTTGGTCATTGAACTTAGAGGGACGTGTTGTCGGTTTCACCCATTTTTTAGGGTAAATGATCCTTGAACTTAGAGGGACGTGTTGTCGGTTTCCAATTCGTGATTCTGTTAGCAGGCCCTATGTGGGATTTTTGGTTCGATTTTTGAATTGGAGCATTTATATGGAATATGGGTATCATTAATCTCGTCTTAATGCATAGATTATTATTTTGATAGTGTGGCAGGATTTAGAGGCTTCTCGGATAAGGAAAGCCCTAGAGTAGTCGATATTCTAGAGCTTTGGCGGTGTATAGGTAGGCTAGGCTTACTTTCCTCATAGATTGAGCTTTATTATGCTATTAGTGTAGTATTATGCTAGCTATGGGTGGGTATTTATGACTTGGTTAGTTGTTTGGTGTTTTACTTGCTAAAGTTAGCCGGTTTGGGGGCCTCTTTGGTAGAATTTAACCCTGTTTCCCCTTATAATAGTAATAATAATGCCTTATGACTAGTTTTGGCTTACTTATGACCATCGGATGGAATTGTAAGGCCTTAATCTAGGCTTAGGTAGGTGCTTGCCTTAGTATGGATTCTGCAGAACTAGTAGCGAGCCTCGCCTCTTCTTTTAGGTCAAATGCCAGAATTAGTTCCTTATAGATCTAATAGGCCTTTATTCATCACATTAGATTAAACCTTGAACCTTAGGATGACTTAGACAATTCCATGAACTTTGTTTAGCCTTACTACTATGATTAAAGTAACATTTTGGCCTCTAGGACCATATATTTATATTGTATGAGTAATATTGCTTTGTTTATCAACTTGAACATATTTCTTGGAAGTCTAAATACTAATCGTACATTAAGGAAAGTCATGATCTTAGAACATTTGGACACTTAGCATATTTATATAGTTTCAGTTCGAGTCAGGCGATTACTAATTCTCTTATTGCTTATTATAATGAGTTTACCTATGTCATATTTACCACATGGTACTTATTTTCTAGTTCTGGTTCAAGTTCGGCATTCATAATCCACATGCGACACTTTACTATGATAATCTTACTTATTAGTTTCAATTCAAGTCCGATAATTATGGTTTGAAGGGGATTCCAGGTACATCATCACTTGTTGGCTCTTGTTACATTATTATATTTGGTAATTCCTTTGTGTCTGTACCCACCAGGCTTATGGGGGCTCGATTAGGTTATTTCTTTCTTGTTTGAGCCTTCTGGGTTTTGGGGGGCATAATTAGATGTAGTTAGCTTGCATTTACATTCGGATACCTTTTATTTTGTATGCTCACAGTTTTCGCTGATTGAAGCATTAGTTCCATTTATGCCTCTTTATTTCTGATTAAGTTTACATACTTGTATTTTATTATACTTTTATTATGATTTAGCTCTGTCAGCTGATGATGTCTACTGAGTACCCACTATTTTTGGTACTCATACTATACTTTTGCATATTTTTTTGATGCAGATCTGAGTATGAGTTACCTCCACTGACGCTTCATTCAGGCTTGCTTTTAGGGATTCAGTGATAGGTTGAGCTTTCAGAGCTGGAATTAATTCTCTCTCCTTTTGCTATTTTTCGAATAGTCTTTACCTTTCTGAGACTATATATATATTTGATATTGTTTAGTACTCTAGTTTTGATCTAGTGGCTCTTGTACCAACCTTACCATGTCATAGGATACTCTTTTGCACATTTCTCCTTCTCTTCAGTTGTCCTTTATTATTATGTTTATATATATCTCACTACCTAGTATTTCTGTTGCATGACTAAGTTTAGTATTATTTTTACTTGCCACCATTTAGCCCATTACTCATCATTTTGAGCAACGGTTTGGCTTACCTACTGGTGGGTTAAAATAGGTGCCATCATGACTTGAGAAATTGAGTTATGAAAAATTGGTTTTAGATCCTAGGTTTACTGGTGTTGTTGGTACAAGCGTAAATGTCTAGTAAAGTCCCACGGATTTATATGATGATGTTTGCATCCTATCTTTGGGAGGCTACAGGATATTCTTAGGAAAATATTAGTTTCTTGTTCAATTTATGCGATGAGTCTATGTTGGTTTCTAAGTTCTTATTTGTTTCATTTTTTTACAAATGGCTAGGATGAGAGCTACGATGAATAGAGATGGAGACCTCGAGCCTGTAGCTAGTACCCTTTAGAGGCCGAGGTCGACCCAGAGGTTGAGGCCAGTCTAGAGCTGCAGCCCCAGCTAGGGGTCCGAATTGTGAGCCTTCACCAGCTCCTGCTATTGTCCCTACCCAAAGGTAGCTTCAGGGATTCAGCTGCCCCAGCCGCTGATAGGACAAGGGAGGTCTAGGCCCCACTAGGGTCTATTTCTTTCTCAGTTTTCAGATATTCCTTGCTTCAACTATTGGGATTCGTAGGTGGTGCATCGTCTGATGGTACTCAGTCAGCAGACCAGAGTGGTACTGATCTAGGAGCGTAACCTGTAGGTGTAACTCATCGAGTTAAGGTTCCTTCAGCATCGATAGTTCTA
The DNA here is from genome assembly GCA_031232105.1 of Capsicum rhomboideum. NCBI lineage: Eukaryota > Viridiplantae > Streptophyta > Magnoliopsida > Solanales > Solanaceae > Capsicum > Capsicum rhomboideum. Next base: position 43,313,056 of record CP124708.1, on the reverse strand, counting down.
CAGCCGGCAGTTGCTCAGCCTATCATGAAAATCGAAGAGTAGAACATGTTGGGCTAATTTCTCAAATTGACTCCACCTAGGTTTGTAGGTGGCCTAAGAGAGGATGTTTATGATTTTCTAACTAGTTGCAAGGATAGGCTTCATAATTTGGGGTTGGCTGAGTCGTGTAGAGTGGATTACATAACATATCAGCTCGATAGGCCAGCGAGATAGTGGTGGAGGGGTTATCTTGATTCCAGGCCAATTGGATTTCCAACTATGACATGGGCTCAGTTCTTCGAGGCTTTTATTGAGAAGTACATGCCTCGTACTATGTTCCAGCGCCTGAAGAATGAGTTTTCTTCTTTGATATAGGGTTCTATAATGGTGGCCGAGTATGAGGCAAGATTTCATAAGCTATCCTGATATGCCACCATGATTCTGCCTACATAGTATAAGAGGATTCGATATTTTGTTAGAGGGTTGAGTCTATCACTCCATAAGGATACTTAGAGTTTAATGACTTTAGTGAAGTCTTTTACTAATATTACCGTACATACCTATTCTATATAAGAGATACATCACGAGGCCCGAGGGGGAATCGATAAGAGTCAGCGTCAGTAGGGCAGTCATTATTGGAGCCACAACGGCTCATAGTTCAGAGACAGAGGTTTTCATGGTAGGTACCCTCAGTATCAGCCATATCAGCACCATTGTCAGTCTATTAGGCTCGTTCAGGCAGTACTTCAAATTACTGATTTGGGTCAGCCCGATTACAGTGACTATATTGGTTAGAGCAGTGGTCAGTCCTCAATGGGTGCGCTGTCTAGGTCTTCAGGTTGAGGTGTACATTCCAGGTCAGTCGGACCTTCAAAATAGCACAGAGTGCCCAGGGTCTGTTATGATTATAGGGTCATCATCCATTTCTCCAAAGAGTGTCCCCGACATGGGATGATTAAGGCTACAACACAGAGTGTTCATCCGATTAGATCAATGACGTCTCTAGCTAGAGATGGTGTATAGGGGTGGTCCCTAGGGTTTTAGAGAAGGTCCTCAGGCCGGTAGGATAGGTGGTCCGTTAGGTACCTATTCTGGAGATGGATAAGGTCAGTTGTATGTTGTACCTGGTAGGCTAGAGTTGGAGTTTTCAGATGCTATTATTACAGGTATGATTTCAATATACCGTCAGCCAGTTATTGCTTTATTTGATCCGGGGTCCACTTATTCATATATGTCTGCTTATTATGCACCGCAGTTAGAGTTGTCTTGGGAGCCTTTATCTATGCCATTGTGTGTATCTACTCCTATGGGTGATTCATTAGTAGTGGATCAGGTTTATATATCATATATTTGGACTGTTTGAGAGTTTGATACTCAGTCTAACCTTATTATGTTAGATACGGTGGATTTTGGTGTGATTCTGGGCATGGACTAGTTATCCCCCTATCATGCAATCTTAGATTGTTTTTCCAAGATCGTTACCATAGCTATGCCTGGCATACGCCCGATTGTGTGGCAGGGTCCTTATGATAAAGCTAGGAGACTAGTATCTAGAGGTTGCGAGTTTTATCTTGCTTATGTTCGTGATGTTAGTGCGGAGAGTCCTTTGCTTGATTCTGTTCCTATTATCTGTGAGTTTCTTGATATTTTTCCTACCGACCTACCTGTCCTTTCTCCTGAGCGTGATATTAGGTTTTCTACTATCCTTGAGCCAATCACCCGACCTATTTCCATAGCACCTTACCATATAGATCTTGCCGAGCTTAAGGAGCTAAATTCTTAACTTCAGGATCTTCTGGGTAAGGGTTTCATTAGGCCGAGTGTATCATCTTGGGGTGCTCCTATCTTGTTCGTGAAGAAAAATAATATTTCTATGCACATATGTATCAATTATAGGTAGCTGAATAAGGTCATAATGAATAATAAGTATCATATGCCTCATATTGATGATTTATTTAACCAGCTTCAGGGTGCGACAATATTTTCTAAGATTGACTTGAGATCTAGATATGATCAATTGAGGATTTGGGCCGAGGATATCCCAAAGATAGCATTCAGGACTTGCTATGGCCATTATGAGTTCCTGGTGATGTCTTTTGGGTTGACCAGTTCCTCAGCAGTGTTCATGTACTTGATAAATCGTGTTTTCAGGCCTTATGTAGACTCCCTTGTGGTCATCTTCATTAATAATATTCTTGTATATTCAAGAAGCATTGAGGAGAATAAGAAGCATTTGAGGACTATACTCCACACTTTGAGAGATCATAGGCTTTTTGCCAAATTCTCAAAGTGTGAGTTTGGCTAGAGTCTATGACATTCCTAGGAGTCTGGGACATGTTTTGTCTAAGAAGGGGATTATGATGGATCTAGCAAAGTTTGAAGCTATTCGTGATTAGGCTAGACCTACATCTCCTATCGAGGTTACCAGTTTTATTAGTTTAGTAGGCTACTATAGGTAGTTTATTGAGAAATTTGCTACTATTGCAGTACCTATGACCAGATTAACTAGGAAGGAGGTTCCATTTCAGTGGTCTAATGAGTGTGAGTTGATCTTTGTGAAGCTTAAGGGCTTGCTCACTTCAGCTCCTATTTTGACGCTTCCAGTTAAGGGTGAGGGATTAACTGTATATTGTGTTGCTTCTGGTGTTGGTTTGGGGTGTGTTCTGATACAGTAGGGCCGAGTTATTACCTATACGTCAAGGCAGCTAAAGGTGCACGAGTGGAAATACCCTTCTTATGATGTGGAGTTGGCGGCGGTAATTTTCGCGCTTAAGATTTAGAGGCATTACTTGTATGGCATTTGTTGCAAGATATTCACCGACCATCATAGTATTTAGTACATTATGACTTAGAGTGATCTTAATTCGAAATAGCGCAAGTGGATTGAGTTATGAAGGACTATGATATCTCTATTTTATACCATCCGGGCAAGGCGAATGTGGTAGCGGACACCTTGACTCGGAAGGCTGTGAGTATGGGTAACTTGGCCTTTATTTTAGTTTTAGAGCGGCCGTTGGCTTTGGAAATTCATTCCTTAGCCAACTTGATGGTTTGACTTGATATTTCAGACCCCATGAGGATTCTTGCCAGTGTTAAGGCTAGGTCTACATTGGTTGAGCAGATTCAGAGTTATTAGTTTGAGGATAGTAGACTTTGTGGCATTCGTGATCAGGTACTAGAGGTGGTTCTTGGAGGCCTACTTAGATTCAGAGGGCCTTTTGATATTCAACAGTCATATTTGTGTTTTGAGGATTGGAGACTTAATTAAGTCAATTCTACAGGAGGCTCATAGCTCCAGATATTCTATTCACCCTGGAATAGCTAAGATATATATAGATTTGAGGCAACACTACTGGTGATATGAAGAAAGATGTAGCAGACTTTGTAGCTCGTTGCTTATATTGTCAGTAGGTAAAGGTCGAGTATTATAGATCGGGTGGCTTGCTTCAGAGACTACCCATTTCTGAGTGGAAGTGGGAGTGGATTACTATGGATTTTGTGTCTGGTTTACCTCGCACTTCTCATGGTTCTGACAATATTTGGGTTATCGTTGATCGATTGACCAAATTGGCTTATTTCATCCCCATTCAGATTTCCTTCAGTGTCGAGTGGTTGGCCCATATTTATGATTGAGAGATAGTTTGCCTCCATGGATTACCCATGTCTATTATTTTAGATAGGGGTTTAGTGTTCACTTCTAGCTTCTGGATGACGTTTTAGGAGGAGTTGGGTACTCAGGTGGATCTTAGCACCGTTTTCCACCCTTAGATCGACGAACAGTCTGAGCAGACTATTTAGGTTTTGGAGGATATGCTACGAGCATGTGTAATGGACTTTAGAGGTCAGTAGGAGCAACATTTAGGCTTGGCGGAGTTTACTTATAATAATAGATACCATTTGAGTATTGAGATGGCACCATTTGAGGCAATGTATGGTAAGCATTGTCGATCTTTGATTGGTTTGTTTGAGACTTATGAGGTTAGCCCCCGTGGTGCCAACTTGCTTTGTAAGTCTGTGGACAGAGTTTACATGATTTAGGATAGGCTACGGGCAACTCAGAGTAGGCAGAAGAGTTATGCTGACCGTAGGCTTCGTGCTTTAAAGTTTGGAGTTGGTGGCTGGGTTTTCCTTTGAGTATTCCCCATGAAGGGAGTGATGAGGTTCGATAAGAAGGGCAAGCTCAGCCCCAGATATATCGGTCCATTTAAGATACCTCAGACCGTTGGGGAGGTACCTTATGAGTTGGACTTATCCCCAGAATTTTCAGTCGTTCATCAAGTTTTTCTTATATATATGCTATAACGTAACATTTTTGATGAGTCGCACGTGCTTCATTGGGTCTCTGTTCAGTTGGATGAGAGTTTGACCTACGTGGAGGAGCTAGTTGCTATACTTGCTAGGGATGTTACACAGTTGTATTTCAGAGAGATTCTAGTGGTTAAGGTATAATGGATACACTGTCCAGTCGAGGAGGCTACTTGGGAGATTGAGAGTGAGATGCGGACCCAGTATCCCTACCTGGCCCTCAGGTATATTTTGATCCTTTACTTTCACAGACGAAAATCCTTTTAGTAGTGGATATTGTAATGATCCTCTAGGTCATTTTCTATATTTTTGATGTTTAGAGCTTTCCCAGAACTGCAGCAAGTCATTTATGACTTGCTTGGACTAACAGTTCGGTCACTGGGGAGTTCGTTTGTTTTTTAGAACCAATTCCCAGTTTAGGAACTTTTGTTGTTAAGAAATAGGTATCAGACCTAATCTTCAGGTAAATGGTCCCGAATGCCAATTCTGACAACTCCGTTAGCTTTGGAATGTCAATTTTAGGCTAGGGGGACATTTGGTATGGGTCTCGAGGCTTCCAAACTCGTTTTGGGCTATGAGTTGGATTTTAGTTAAAACGACCCTTGGGTGTGGGACCCATATTATATCTAAATGACCTCATATGGAAATTTTGATGGTGTTGTTGAGTCCAAAATATCAAATTTAGTAGGGTAGCATAGTTTATTTACATTTTTAAGATTCCATACAAATCTCAAAGGTCCGTCCGAAAACATGTTAATTGCCAAGTTTGCTAGTGCAGGCCCAAAATGACCTTCGCGTTCGCGAGGCCTTGGCCCTGTTCGCGAAGGACAAGTTAGTGGCTATCGTATTCACGAGCCGCCTTCGCATTTGCAAAGAGTGAGCTAACTGATTAGTCCAGGCTTTTTCATTCGTGATCGCAGTGAGCCGACTGCGTTCGCAAAGGGTTAGCCCTGTCACGAGTTGCATTCGTGAAGGGGTCCCCATGATAGCAAGGAAGGGACCCCTAGGCATATTTTAGGCTGTGGAGCCCAATTTCTCTCCCATTTTTCCTAAGTCTTTCACCATTAAAAACCCTAGAAGCTTAGAAACTTGTGGAGAGTGATCATTGTGTGTCGAGAGTGATTTGGAGACGTTATTTTGGTCATTTCCTCACCATTATTTCCATAAATTTCCTTTTAATTTCTTAATTAATTCTCCGATTAACTTTAAATCCCTAATTTTACGTTGGGGCTGATTTGAGGGTGCATTTGTGCTCGGATTTCACCCATTTTTTAGGATAAATGATCCTTGAGCTTAGAGAGATATGTTGGTTTTCAATTCGTGATTCTGCAAGTGGGCCCCATGTAGGACTTGTAGTTTGATTTTTGACCCAGACTATTTATATGCAATATGGGTATCATTATTGTCATCTTAATGCATAGATTATTATTTTGATAGCATGGTAGCATTTGAACGCTTCTGTAAAGGAGAAAACTCCGGAGTAGTGGACTTTCTTGAGCTTCGGCGGCGTCCAGGTAGGCTAGGCTTACTTTCCTCATAGATTGAGCTTTATTATGGTATTAGCGTAGTATTATGCTAGCTATGGGTGGGTATTTATGACTTGAGTTGGTAGTTTAAAGTTAGCTGGTTTGGGGGCCTTTTTGGTAGAATTTGACCCCGTTTCCCCTCATAATAGTAATAATAATGCCTTAGGACTAGTTTTGGCTTACTTAAGACCTTGGGATGGAATTGTAAAGCCTTAGTCTAGGCTTGGGTAGGTGCTTGCCTTAGTATGGATTCTGTGGGACTAGTAGCAGGCGCCCCGTCAGTCCCCCTTTTTGGTCAAATGCCAGAATTAGTTCCTTATAGATCTAAGAGGCCTTTATTCATCACATTAGATTAAACCTTGAATCTTGGGATGACATATACAATTTCATGAACTTCAGTTAGCCTTACTACTCTGGTTAAAGTAACGTTTTGGCCTCTAGGACAAAATATTTATATGTATGATAAATATTGCTTTCCTTATTAACTGAACCATATTACTTAGAAGTCTAAATACTAATCAGACATTAAGGAAAGTCATGATCTTAGAACATTTGGACACTTAGCATATTTATTTAGTTTCGATTCGTGTTCGGCAATTAGTATTCTCTTATTGCTTTTTAGAATGAGTTTACTTATGGCATATTTACCACATGGTACTTATTTTCTAGTTTCGGTTAAACTCCGGCATTCATAATCCACACACTTCACATTACTATGATAATCATACTTATAAGTGTAACGACCCGAAATCCCATTCGAGCCGGACTGGCACCCGAAGCCGATGTGGCCCGAGAGAACCAATCTTTGCTCATATCTACCCATATGCATATCCTCGTATGAATCTTATTAAATCTTATTATTCCACATGCAACTAAGCGGAAGTCATTAACATGGAAACATATATCATATCTATATACGAAACTTGGCCGTTAGGGCCATTAAGTCAAAATGATCATACATCTCTTGCTTTCATATACCCACATACATCTACAAAAGCCTCTAACTGATGCATTTACAAGACCATCTAAAAGTTGGGACAAGTCCACGCTTTATATTTACAACCTCAAAACAAATTTACAACTGTGATTAGTCTAGAAGCAACTGGGGCTCACCAAAGATCCGCAACTAACTGTCAACTTACTATCTTTTTACAAATCTACTAGTTCCCGCACCTGCAACATGTAAGGTAAGTCCCCAGAGGGGGTCAGTACGAAGAATGTACTGAGTATGTAAGGCTTATAAGAAATAGCATCATACATGAGAATGTCAAATAAAATATGAGAGAATAGTCAATGTGTATAAACCATCATTTTATATAATATATTTTATAACTACTCTCCTTCAAGGGAAATTACCTTCACTCAAGAGACTTGCCTCCAATCGAGTCTTCTATACCTAAGAGATTCTTTTTTGCTTCTATGTTCATTACCACTTTGGTTCATCTACTTGGTTAGTAGGTTGTAAAAGAATAACATTCATCCATATACATCCACTCTAGTGGTGGGGTAACAATATAACATACATCTACTCTATTGGGGGGTTAATAATATAACGTACATCCACTCTATTAACGTACATCCACTCTATTTTTGGGTTAACATACATCCACTCTCATGGTGGGTTAACGTACATCCACTCTCTTGGTGGGTTAACATACAACCACTCTCATGGTAGGTTAACATACATCCACTCTCATTGTGGGTTAACATACATCCACTCTCATGGTGGGTTAACATACATCCACTCTCATGGTGGGTTAGAAAATAGTACCTACACATCTCCTCATTTCTTATTTGGGAGAGATTGATTTATTAAGGATCAAGATAGTATATAATACCGGGCCTCCACCTTTGGTGGGTTATGACAAATAACATAGCATAATATTGGGATTATTCCATACTGAACTTATACCCTCTAGAATGTGATCTATACTCAATGAAACATATAGTAACCATGCACATTACTTCTTTACAAACTTATACCCCTTACCTAGTTATGAAAGTGACACGTTAAATATCATGACACTAAAGCTCACACTTATATACACATCTCACTTCACTTTATGAGATTGACATCTTCACTCATGAGGAATAATTATACTAACTTGCACATCACCTCTCTTATTACTCTGATGAGATTGGTACTTTTACTTATGAAAGATTGGTACAAGGGTAATCATCATACTATAGGACTTTGGAACAAGACATGATTGGAAATTGCCATCCAAGTTGAAATAGATTCTATTATGTTATTGCTCTCTTGAAATAGTTCATCTCTAAATTTCAACGTTATGACATCTTTGGAACTTCAATCATTGAACAAGATATAAGTGAATCATAAGTCATCTAAGAATAGGACACGTATGGAGAACAATATACGTCAACCTAAATTGATATACTTAAAGCCTCTCGGAATTGAAACAAGTCCAATGTCAATGTGAACAACATATTGCAGAAGGATATGGAAAAAGGAACCTTACATACCTTGTATTCTCAATATGAATACACAATCTTAGACGTGCATACAATATTCGTGCACCTTCCTTATGTTTCACTCTACAACACAAATTCATAACGAATCCAACATTAACCACCAATTACCTTACAATGGCATACAATAACAATAAGTTGCATGTTTGGCTTTAACATGTCATTTCCCCCTTAACAATATCATTTATGAAATTATTGTACCAATAATCCCACAATATTACATACATTGACCAATACATGATAATTAATAGCATGTCACACCAAGTTCATACTTTACACTTCTCCATCACCACAACATCACAATTATTCCATCAATTTACTTCAATACACCTTACATCAACAAATCGGCCAAAATCCCACAATTTAGAATTATATGAAAATAACAAGTTTAATAACATAATCACCCCATACATGTTGTTATTTCATCCATACCATGCTCTTTCATCAAAATCACAAGTCATATTTCAAGCTTGAATCTCATAGATCACACATCTTTTCCACAAAACCAAAAGTGCCATGTCCAACACTTCAAACCATAAACAACATGATATACATAATATCTCATGCTTATAATATGTTAAATTACAAGAATAATCACTTACCCAAGCTTGAGAAAGGGTGATCTTGCTCCAAAAGTTGCCTTTGAACTCTTAGGGTTTGAGAGAAAATAAGTGGAGAATTATCTAGAAAGCATGAGAGTTTTCAAATGAATAAATTCAGATTTTTGCCCCTTTTTATAGGCCTTTAATTCCATCCTTATCCACTCTTGTGGCATTAAATGTTTGGTCTAGAAGTCAAGGCAAGAATGGGTCATTTGACCCATTTTTGACCCATGTCTTCTTTTTATTTTTGGGCCCTTTTTGAGCCCAATTCACTCAATCCAATAAAATTAATAATTTCTCATGTTTAATTCATTTCATACGCGTTACGCCAATATTCCCACTTACGTAATTCATACTCGTAGCCTCAATTCCAAAAACAAGCAATTCTAGCCACGTATGGCTTATTTTGGCTACAAGGGTAAAATCGTAATTTTGATGCCAAATTCATTCTCGAGTAATTTTATCATACCAATATAATATTTTACTCATTTCATGTATATGCTCATGGTTGTATAATAAACGTAGGAAAAATCAGCTCAATACGTCCCCGGGTACCCTTGGGACTTAGAAAATTTCCAACTTTCAAAAAATTGAAAAATCCATCCTGGCACGCCCTTGGGCGCTCTAGCTTGCTTCCTCTGGGAACAAAAATTTGTCCCAGAGCAGCCTGGCATGCCCTCTAGTGCACCTGGGCCTTAGTTTTTTCGAAAATTTTGTTTTTCGACTTTTCTTCGCGGGCTTGGTTAGATAATTCAAGTCTTATTCTTTAACTTACTTCTTAGGCTTAATATAATTTGTTTAGATGTCCTCTTAGCCTCATTTTGAACCCCACAAGTGCTCCACGAAAATCACAAAAAACCTCTTATGAAAGGCTAATCACATGTACGAGGCCAAATTTAAATTTTCTCATCATTAATATTACAAAATACATGCTTATGGCATCTCGACACCGACGTAACCATTGTTCAACATCGTCACATAGGGTTGGGAGTATACGGGGTGTTACATTCTCCCCCCCCCTTAGAAACATTCATCCTCGAATGTTAACAATGTCGCTTCAATTACAACAAATGCATCTCTATATTAGCACATGTACGCATAAACACTTAAGGCTCATGGATATTTACTTGTTATTGGTCTACTTCCACACTTTGAACTTTTTCTTCCATTTGAAACAATATGGGTACATCGATTTCATCATTTTTGTTTTCTCAACTTCTCATGCGATCTCTTCGACTTGTTGATTTATTCAACGAACTTTTATGGAAGTTACGTCTTTATTTATTAACCTTCACACTTGACTAGTGAGATCCCCCGAACTTTATGTCTTTCCAATGGGAACAATATGAAAGGAAACTCTTATACATTTTCACCAATTTCACATGCCAAGTTGTATAGGGTCAATTTTTCCCTTCTTTCTGAATTCCGTTATACCTTCATGAGTAACACTTTTAAGCATACTTAATCATCTATGATCACAAACATCTACTATACCATTATGATATGTTCCTTTAACTATAATAAATTTACCGACGGAGAGAGATATTCCATTGACTTAACTAATAACCCAGTGTCCCATTAGATTCGTAGTAGCTGGTGGGGTAACATACGATAGAGTAGAGCTCAAATCAGTCAATACATATACATCATGTAAACATTTAGTAATATACCTAAATACCTGTACCTTCATCAGGAGATGCCTCCGCATCCGGCCGGTCCACTAAAGCATAGGTGCGATTCTGAGTTCCACTGGAATTGGCTGCTCCTCTGGCACCTCTACCGCGACCAGCAGACTGTACACCAGCTGCCGATGCCACATCGGCTGATCCGGTAGGCCGTGTCATTCTACCTGTGGGTCTTTGTGGGCACTCTCTCATCATGTGTCCTGGCCTACCACATACAAAGAAAACATTCGTATCAAACCAGCATTCGCCTGCATGAAATATCCCACAGTGCGAGCACAGCTGACAAGAAAATCTTATTGCATGTGATCCATGAATTCCATTACTCTGTTCAGATCGACCACCTCTAGATCCTCAGAACTGAGAATGAGAACTTACTGTGAAATAAGAGGATGAGGGTCTAGGCGGTAACATTCGAGATCCAGCTTCTCCTGGGGACACCATAGACTGCTCCATAGGTCTCGCCCTTTTTGATGGCTCTTCCTCAGCTTTTTGTGTCCTCTTTCTTTGCCTTTAATCCTCCATTTTCTGCGCAAAGGCCTGTATTCTAGCTATGTCCATATCTCAATTTAAGGCAGTAATAGTACAGTCTCATACCAAATAAGGTTCCAATATGTCCACATAGCGATGGACTCTATCTTCCATGGTGGCTACTACATTTGGAGCATATCTAGCCAAGGAATTAAATTGTAAACTGTATTCTCTGACACTCATATTTCCTTGACATAGATTTAAAAACTAATCCGCACGAGCCTCACGGATCTCATAGGGAAGATAGTGATCAAGGAATGCTGCTTCAAATTCTTCCCAATTTGGTGGCATTACACCAATACCACGAGACTTCTTCCAATCTTCATACCACAATATCGCCTCTCCTTTCAATCTATAGGCTGCCAACTCAACCATTTCTACACCTGTTACGTGCATCACCTCTAGTGCTCTTTGAACTTGGTCCACAAAATCCTGTGGATCTGCTTTCGGATCGGACCCTGTGAATATGGGAGAGTCTAATTTTAGAAAGTCCTGTGTACGCCGACTAGCTGCTCTAGCCGCGTCATCTTCATTTACCATTGGACCAGTTCGTCCCTGTGTTTGTGCAGCCACTAACTGAGTCAACATATGTACTGTATTTGTTAGGTCCTGATCTGTGGCATTCATTGGCGGTGCTGCGGGTACTTCTCTAACTCTTGGCTCTTCCGGAGCTGGAAAAGTAGAAGAAGACCGCGATGCAATTTCGGCATTAGCTCCACCTTGACTAGCTTGGTCAGGTGGTAGTCTACTCATTCCTTCACCAGCAGGCACATCCACTTGCTTTCCTTTTCCTCTACCTCTTCTCGTGATTGGCATTTTGACTATACCAAAGAAAAACAATCACCATAGTCTGATACAATTCACTTTACAACACTGGCTCTATTGCACGATCTAGAATAAAGAAAAGAAACAACATCCTAAATGTCCCATAGCCTCCTACTTATAAGTGTGGTGCACAACACATCGATAAGTAAGACTCTACTCAGACACGACTTTGTAGACACCCTTAGAACGACCTGCTCCGATACCACTTTTGTCACGACCCGAAATCCCATTCGAGCCGGACTGGCACCCGAAGCCGATATGGCCCGAGAGAACCAATCTTTGCTCATGTCTACCCATATGCATATCCTCGTATGAATCTTATTAAATCTTATTATTCCTCATGCAACTAAGCGAAAGTCATGAACATGGAAACATATATCATATCTATATACGAAACTTGCCTGTTAGGGCCATTAAATCAAAATGATCATACATCTCTTGCTTACATATACCCACATACGTCTACAAAAGCCTCTAACTGATGCATTTACAAGAACATCTAAAAGTCGGGACAAGTCCCCGCTTTATCTTTACAACCTCAAAACAAATGTACAACTGTGATAAGTCCCGAAGCAACTGGGGCTCACCAAAGATCTGCAACTAACTGTCAACTTACTATCTTTTTACAAATCTACTAGTGCCTGCACCTACAACATGTAAGGTAAGTCCCCCGAGGGGGTCAGTACGAAGAATGTACTGAGTATGTAAGGCTCATAAGAAATAGCATCATACATGAGAATCTCAAATAAAATATGAGAGAATAGTCAATGTGTATAAAACATCATTTTATATAATGTCTTTTATAACTAATCTCCTTCAAGGGAAATTACCTTCACTCAAGAGACTTGCCTCCAATCGAGTCTTCTATACCTAAGAGATTCTTTCTTTCTTCTATGTTCATTACCTCTTTGGTTCATCTACTTGGTTAGTAGGTTGTAAAAGAATAACATTCATCCACATACATCCACTCTAGTGGTGGGGTAACAATATAACATACATCTACTCTATTGGGGGGTTAATAATATAACGTATATCCACTCTATTAACGTACATCCACTCTATTTTTGGGTTAACATACATCCACTCTCATGGTGGGTTAACGTACATCCACTCTCTTGGTGGGTTAACATACATCTACTCTCATGGTGGGTTAACATACATCCACTCTCATGGTGGGTTAACATACATCCACTCTCATGGTGGGTTAGAAAATAGTACCTACACATCTCCTCATTTCTTATTTGGGAGAGATTGATTTATTAAGGATCATGATAGTAATACCGGGCCTCCACCTTTGGTGGGTTATGATAAATAACATAGCATAATATTGGGATTATTCCATATTAAACTTATACCCTCTAGAATGTGATCTATACTTAATGAAACATATAGTAACCATGCACATTAATTCTTTACAATCTTATACCCCTTACCTGGTTATGAAAGTGACACGTTAAATATCATGACACTAAAGCTCACACTTATATACACATCTCACTTCACTTTATGAGATTGACATCTTCACTCATGAGGAATAATTATACTAACTTGCACATCACCTTTCTTATTACTCTTATGAGATTGGTACTTTTACTTATGAAAGATTGGTACAAGTGTAATCATCATACTATAGGACTTTGGAACAAGACATGATTGGAAATTGCCATCCAAGTTGAAATAGATTCTATTATGTTATTACTCCCTTGAAATAGTTCTCCTCAAAATTTCAATGTTATGACATGTTTGGAACTTCAATCAATGAACAAGAGATAAGTGAATCATAAGTCATCTAAGAATAGGACACGTATGGATAACAATATACGTCAACCTAAATTGATATACTTAAAGCCTCTCGGAATTGAAACAAGTCCAATGTCAATGTGAACAACATGTTGCAGAAGGATATGGAAAAAGGAACCTTACATACCTTGTATTCTCAATACGAATACACAATCTTAGACGTGCATACAATATTCCTGCTCCATCCTTATGTTTCACTCTACAACACAAATTCATAATGAAACCAACATTAACCACCAATTACCTTACAATGGCATACAATAACAATAAGTCACATGTTGGTTTTAACATGTCATTTACCCCTTGACAATATCATTTATGAAATTATTGTACTAATAATCCCACAATATTACATACATTGACCAATACATGATAATCAATATCATGTCACACCAAGTTCATACTTTACACTTCTCCATCACCACAATATCACAATTATTCCATCAATTTACTTCAATACACCTTACATCAACAAATCGGCCAAAATCCCATAATTTAGAATTATATGAAAATAACAAGTTTAATAACATAATCACCCCATACATGTTGTTATTTCATCCATACCATTCTCTTTCATCAAAATCACAAGTCATATTTCAAACTTGAATCTCATAGATCACACATCTTTTCCACAAAACCAAAAGTGTCATGTCCAACACTTCAAACCATAAACAACATGATATACATAATCTCTCATGCTTATAATATGTTAAAGTACAAGAATAATCACTTACCCAAGCTTGAGAAAGGATGATCTAGCTCCAAAAGTTGCCTTTGAACTCTTAGGGTTTGATAGAAAATAAGTGGAGAATTATCTAGAAAGCATGAGAGTTTCCAAATGAATAAATTCAGATTTTTGCCCCTTTTTATAGGCCTTTAATTCCATCCTTATCCACTCTTGTGGCATTAAATGTTTGGTCTAGAAGTCAAGGCAAGAATGGGTCATTTGACCCATTTTTGGCCATGTCTTCTTTTCATTTTTGGGCCCTTTTTGAGCCCAATTCACTCAACCCAATAAAATTAATAATTTCTCATATTTAATTCATTTCATACGCATTACGACAATATTCCCACTTACGCAATTCATACTTGTAGCCTCAATTCCAAAAACAAGCAATTCTAGCCACGTATGACTTATTTTGGCTACAAGGGTAAAATCATCATTTTGATGCCAAATTCGTTCTCGAGTAATTTTATCATACCAATATAATACTTTACTCATTTCATGTATATTCTCATGGTTGTATAGGAAACGTAGCAAAAATCGGCTCAATACGTCCCCGGGTACCCTTGGGACTTAGAAAATTTCCAACTTTTGAAAAATTGAAAAATCCATCGTGGCACGCCCTTGGGCACGCCATATTGCTGCCTCTGGGCTCAAAAATTTGTCCCAGAGCGGCCTGGCACTCCCTCTGGCGCTCATGGGCCTTAGTTTTTCCGAAAATTTTGTTTTTCGACTTTTCTTCGCGGGCTTGGTCAGATACTTCAAGTCCTATTCTTTAACTTACTTCTTAGCCTTAATATAATTTGTTTAGAGGTCCTCTTAGCCTCATTTTGAAACCCACAAGTGCTCCACAAAAATCACAAAACACCTCCTATGAAAGGCTAATCACATGTACGAGGCCAAATTTAAATTTTCTCATCATTAATATTACAAAATACATGCTTATGGCATATCGACACCGAAGTAACCATTGTTCAACGTCGTCACATAGGGTTGGGAGTATACGGGGTGTTACAATAAGTTTCGGTTCAAGGCTGGGAATTATGGATCGAACGGGATTCCAGGAATGTCATCACTTGTTGGCTCTTGTTGCGTTGTTATATTCGGTAATTCCTCTACGTCTGTACCTACCGGGCTTATAGGGGCTCGATTGGGTTATTTCTTTCTTGTTTGTGCCTTCTGGGCTTATGGGGGCCTAGTTAGGTGTAGTTAACTTGCATTTACTTTCAGATACCTTTTATTTTGTATACTTACTATTTTCATTAATTGAAGCATTAGTTCCATTTATGCCTATTTATTCCTGACTTAGTTTAAATTCTCACATTTTATTATACTTTTATTATGATTTAGCTCAGTCAGCCGATGATGTCTACTGAGTACCCATTGTTTTTGGTACTCATAATAAAATTCTGCATCTTTTTCTGATGTAAATTCGAGTACGAGTTACCACCTCAGATGCTTCATTTAGGCTTGCTTTTGGGGATTCAGAGATAGGGTGAGCTTTCAGAGCCGGAGTTGAATCTCTCTCCTTATGCAATTTTTGGGATAGTTTTTACCTTTTTGAGACCACACATATATTTGATATTGTTTAGTACTCTACTTTTGACCTAGTGGCTGTTGTACCAACCTTACCAGGTCATGGGATACTCTTTTGCATATTTCTCCTTATCCTTAGTTGTCCTTTATTATCATATTTATATATATCTCACTGCCTAGTATTTTCTGTTGCATGACTAAATTTAGTATTCTTTTTACTTTCCGTCATTTAGCCCACTACTCGTCATTTCGGGCTATGGTTTGGCTTACCTATTGGTGCGTTAAAGAAGGTGCCATCATGACTTGAGAAATCGGATCGAGACAGAAAAATTAGTTAGTGGGATATATTTACTTACCTCAATGAAGAAAATTAGTGGAAAATCAGTAAAAATTGCCAAAATCGCCTCCCCCAGCCCTTGGACTAATGTGGACTGAAAATAACATTTTTTGGTTATTTTCTACACTAAACAAATGTTATCCCGCTGTAGTTGGACAATTCCCGCTATAGAGGCATCGCTATAGTGGGATTCGCCCGCTATGACAGGATTGACCGACTCTGACTCTAGCTATAGTGGAATATTCCTGCTATAGCAGCCAATGGTAGTGGCCTGCCTCCCGCTATAGCATCCTAGGAGGAGATAGAAAGTCCGTCAACCCCTTAAACTTGCCCATTTTACAACACACTTTTGGATATTGACATCCCGAACAAATCCGATATCAGGAGTTCTACTAACCCGAATTCGCATTCGAAAGTTTCTATGGATTCCTTAATGTCTTAACTATCATAAAATAACTCCAAACCACAAAATCATCCACTGATACCTTCTCTAATTACACTAGACCATACCATGCTTGGATTTCAGCCAAGACTAGTGTATCCTGAAATTTCAAAATCGTTATCTGGGAAAACCATATCCCAAATTTCAGCACGCTAGACTTTACCATAATGACGGAAAGGGTCATTATAGATATGTTAAGGAAAGAAGAGAATGGAAGATCAATTAAGAGGGGGCGAAACTGCATACTTACATTATAGAGCTAATGGAAGTTGAGAAGTTTACGTCGAGCCACAACGTTAAATAAGCAGCTAGTTTGGAGGCAACCCAATATTTTTGTATTAATTTTTATTTTTATTTATTATATTCTAATATATAAAAAAATCCTTTCTAACAATATTTTTGAGTGTGTTTCTGCAGGATTTTGAGGCTTTGGAGCAAGGAAAGTGAAAAACGGGCACTCAAAATAAGGTTTAAAAAGGAAAAAAAATTAAAAATGTAGAAACTAGTGAATATACACTAGGAGTCGCCCAAGGCCCCATAGTATAAATTCACAAAAAAGAAAATTTTCTTGATTTTTCATTTTAAAAAAATAAAAATTAAAAATAAAATAAATACTACTAGATTCTCCATATTTTTGTCCACTAGTGTACTTTAAATTCTCTCTCTAGAATTTTTATTCTAAGTCTCCATCCTTCAACAGTTCTTCTTAAAAAAATAATTTTTTCATTTTTTAATTAAAATTTAGGCCAAATGGCCATTTTATTAAATAAAAGGATGTAACTATGTACAAACACCAATCTGGTTAGGCCTAAATGGACCAAACCCGCCTAGTCTGCCAAAATAATAAAAGAAAATAAATATCTAAAACGAAAAACCAAAATCTGAAATAGAGATCTAAGTTTAGAAACATCCGATCAAACTCTTCACTTCTAGAAACTCTTCATCTTCATCAAAGCTTACCACAATAGTTGTCGGAGACAAAGAGTGATACGAACCAAAATATGAAAACAAGAACAAAGTAAGAGAAATCGAAAGGTAACAAGAAAAAATGATAAATATAGACACAAGGAGAGGAATCGTAAACAAACCAATGGTATATTAAACCAAAGACCCTTAAATGATTAACATAATACAAGCACCTAACTCCTACGAAGACCGAGAGGGAAATTACACTCCTCACAACCAATGTGTCTAAGCAAATCAACAAGCTCCCAACAAGTTCAATAAACACTCTCAAGTGTAAACTCATTAAAAATCATCTAAGTGTACGAAAAGAAGAAACCTAGCTATTTATAGCCATGAGCT
Organism: Capsicum rhomboideum; assembly: GCA_031232105.1. NCBI lineage: Eukaryota > Viridiplantae > Streptophyta > Magnoliopsida > Solanales > Solanaceae > Capsicum > Capsicum rhomboideum. The sequence continues at coordinate 43,294,972 of CP124708.1, read as the reverse complement.
ATTTATTACAAAATGGGCCCAAAAGTGACCCTAAATGCCAAATAGGCCCAAAAGTGATCCAAGGTTCCAAATATTCAAAGGGTGAGACTCCACTATTGCCAAAATTATCATGGTGGGTCACAATACTCCTCCTCATTTCTAAAACGATGCCAATTACCTTGAGTGAGGATCTTCGAGGCAATTCCACATATATCATCCTCTCCTTCTTGAAGAGAATTTGTCCTCAAATTCAAGAGATCATTATTTTCAAGATCAAGATCCTCGAGGAAATCTTTAGAGTTGGAAGGGTTCATAACTCACTTAACCAAAAAAAGTAGAATGCTAACCTCTCCTTCTTGAGGCAAAACCTCTTCAAATGGAACTTTGTTGATAATCATATTTGGGAAGGTTACATTCTCATCACATGGATATTTTACACCTTCTATATTCTCATCAATGTTATAAACCACTTCTATGTGTTTCTACTCTTGCTCCACCTCTTCCTTATAGTAGGGTTCACCTTCACGAAGTATAATTGCTCTTTGAGTTGGACACTTAATCATTTGATGACCCCATTAGTCATATTTAAAGTATTTAGTACCCTTAAGATTAGGATTACCTCCTTCTCTAGGGGGATACCTTGGAGCATTCTTCTCAAAAGACCTTTTGAACTCAGAGCCTTGAGCTCATGTTGATGACACTTGTTTTCCCGCTTTGGGATTGATGGATTTCTCCATCTTGATATCTCGCTCAACATAAACAGCCCCTTTTAAGAGATCATCCATCCGAGCGAACTTGTGTATAGACATTCTAGAGGTAATTTCTTGATTCAACCCCACTTTGAATCGGATCTTGGTGTGCTCTTCATCCTCGTTGTAATCAACCCTCAAGAGTAGGTTTTAGAATTCATCATAGTACACTTCAACACTGTTGTCTTCATGCCTCAAATTGTACAACTTGGCTACCAAACCTTGTCTATACCTCTTCGACACATAGTTGGCTCTCATAATGGCCTTTATTAGTTCCCATGGTGGATAATGACCTCCATGAAGAACCCCTTGCATCCTCTTAGTCGATTCCCACCAAGTCAATGTATATCCTTCAAATTGATCAATGACATAAGTTGTCTTATTTACATCGAGCAAATCATTAGCTTGGAAGATCCTCTCACATTGTGACTCCTATTTGAGGTATCTTTTGGGATCACTACTTCCTTGAGAACTAGGAAGAGTGACCTTTATAGAGTTGAGGCCCAGGTCACGACCTCCATATCCATCTTGGTACCTTGGACCATTTTCTTGAGCACCATATCCATAACTTCCTTCTACTTATCCCTCAAATTCTCCTTAAACTCCTACAACTTGGTTGGGTGGCATTTGATTAAGCGGAACTTAGTAAGGTGGGTTTGGGTTTTGTGGTATTTGGTAGTGTGGTACTTGGATTTGTGGAACTTGATAGGGTAGGTATTAGGGTGGGTTGAGACTTTTTGGGTTCAATTATTGTGGTATTTGATAATTTAGAACTTGGTTTTGGGATGTTTGGTAGAGGGAGTGAGAATTTGTGGAGCTAGAGGTCGTGGTGAGTTTTGGGGTATTTGTTGGGGTGGGTTAAATTGTAGGGGTCGGGATATATTTTGTGGAGTTTGATCGGAAGTAGTAGTAGTAGGTAAGGGAGCATTACCTTGTTGGGGAGGGTAAAACATGTGGTGGAGAGTTCTAGGAGAAATGGTAGCCGAAGTTTCTTATGCTTGCCCACTTGAGGATGCTTGGAGTTTTTTTTGCGGAGTAGCATTTGAGGAGTTAAGATTACCCTCCACACTCACCATTGTTCCCTCTATATTCATCACTCGCCCTTCCATATTTGAGATCTTCTTATTCATGTTTGATATATCTCCCCTCATCACATTTATATCTTATCGCAACCCCATGATGGCCTTAACCAAAGTGTCTAAGTTTACTCCGCTCATGGTAGGTTGTACCTTATCTCCCGGTGCCATGGTACCTATCAACAAGACACTCAACACAACTAACAAACCAGTTAACGTTAGTGAAATCAAATCTTATAATCACTAGTGTCTTCACACTTGGATTGGCTCACAATTAGCTCAATTAGTTGATCTTGCTTGTTCACGTTCGTATATGAAGTGCCAATTTGTTACTCCCAGTTAGAATGGATTCTTTCTGAGTGAAGAACGTATGACTCGATCAAAAACTAAAGGACTTGAATCAAAGAAGTTAACTATGAAATAAATAATAAAAGTACACAAAGAAAAGGACAAGAAGAAAAATGGACTCAAGAGCTAATCACAACTAAGTAGAGTAATTACTAGTTGTTAACTAGCTTAGAAATCAAAGAAAAGATTATTAAGAATCAAAGAAACAACAACTAGAAATAAAAAGATGAGCTACAGTTTTGGACCCTCTTGACGGCTCAAGTGTTGGTCCGTCTGATTGGTGGTGGTTCATCAGGGCTCCCATCAATCCTAACCAGTATAGGTGCTAAGGGAGTTTCCGGGTGATGGATCAAGTGGCGATCCATCACTATTTTGACTGTGTGTCAAGTCTTCCACTACTCCAAGACAGAATGAGGTCCTTGACTTCTCTTGGTTGACAGGTGTCTTGGTGGTCCGTTGGAGGCTTGACGGTTAGTCAAGGGAGTTGTCAACCCCTAAACAGAATGTTTCCCAATATGGATCTTGGTGACAGATGGAATGGAGAACCTTCAAGGGCTTGACGGTTAGACACACAAGCCGTTAAGCTCAACCAAACTAGGTGCAATTTGGATTCTAATTCACGAGGTTGATTTCTTGACTTCTTGGGGCCTGCTTCACCTCGTCTTTACCCTTTATGGGTCAAAAAATAATTTTCTCAAAATTTACACCAGGGGTTTTGGATCAAATTGAACTTTCTTGCTTCTCCTTCACCAAGACCTCCAAGAATAAAGATAAAGATTTCAAAAACCCAACTCACTAATTTTAACTTGGAATTGCATCAAATTTGAGATCCGAGCTCCTTTTGGTATGGGTAACAACCAATGCCTTTCAACCCTCAATTTCACTCTAAAAGGTTTAGATTTGAAGACCCATTTCAAAATTTCATCAAGCTCAACTCAACAATGCTAGAACCTTCAAATCAATTTCGATTACGCTCAAATCTTAGATTTAGACTCAAATAGCACTAGGGAACAAGGATTTAGCACTAGAAACTCAAGAAAATGCAAAAATCAAAAAATCAAAATTTAAAAAAACCCAAAACGTGAAAACCCTAATTTTTTTTTGTGATTTTCAATTTTCATTTCTTCAATACCACAACCCAAGACTAGAATCGTGGGAACGGTTCTAAGCTCGCCTGTGATACCAAATAATATGAACCAAAATATGAAAACAAGAACAAAGTAAAGGAAATCAAAAGATAACAAGGAAAAATGATAAAGATAGACACAAGAAGGGGAATCACAAACAAATGAATGGTATATTAAACCAAAGGCCCTTAAGTTATTAACCTACTACAAGTACCTAACTCCTACAAAGACCGAGATGGAAATTACACCCCTCACAACAAACGTGTCTAAGCAAATCAACAAGCTCAATAAACACTCTCAAGTGTAAACTCATTCAAAATCATCTAAGTCTAAGAAAAGAAGATACCCAACTATTTATAGCCCTGTGTTATTTATTACAAATGGGTCCAAAAGTGACCCTAAATGCCAAATGGGCCTAAAAGTGACCCAGGGTGCTAAATACTCAAAGGGTAAGACTCCTCTATTGCCAAAATCATCATGGTGGGTCACAATACTCCTCCTTATCTCTAAAACAATGCAAAATATCCTGAGTAAGGATATTCGAGGTAATTCTGCTTATATCAAAGTGAGTGAGAGATCAACAGAGATGAATAAAGGTCGAGTTTGGATACATTTCACATTTGACATTCACAATATCTCACGAATTCCATGAATTCCAATCCAACAAAATACTTCTTCAACTCGACCATACCATATCAGGCCATTAACACTCAAATAATAACTTTACCTTAATTCTCTTAGTGCCAAGAAAAAAATTTGAGTTGAAAATTTCCTAACATTTCTTTTTCTTAACAGGTTGAACTCACAAGGAGATAATACCATTGTTAAAAATCGAGAAGCATCAGGTCTATTTCCAACTCAAACAGGTAAGAAACAACTTTTTACATCTATTTAGGTAACACATGTTTTTGTCCCGTACAATTTAAGATCTGTATGTTCCCTTATAATTCTAGTTTGTGTATTACAGTTCTTTGAATGAAACTTTATTATTGCACCATGAAATTCCTATTTTTACATTTTATCACCCGGAGAATAGCAATTTGGTTTTTGTCCATGCTTAGTAATGTTTTTCCAATATCTAGAACTTCTAGGATTGAATTATATGTAATACTTTATATACCTGTAAAATAGAAAAATTGATTAGTAAAATAATCCATCTCCACGTTGACTTTTTGGAAAGTATGCTCAATTTCCACATTTATGTTAGCCCTCAATCTGTTAATCTTCTTGATTTTCATAGCAATGTACCAAAGTACTTCCTGAATTCCATCTAGTATCTTGTTAAGTTTAAAAGAATCTGTTTCTAGGAAGTACGGTATTCCAAACCACATCTCAAAGCAACAGTTTTAGCCTCCAAATAGGAAATAATACCCAAACTTTTAGTCTCTACATATATGAAATCTCCTGTATCATTCTTAATGCAAAAGGCATTTGCACTAGGCCTTGGATTGCCCTTTGAAGCTCCGTCAGAGTTACACTTAGAAACATCTCCATTAGGAAATTTCCACTTCACAATTTTATGATCAATGATAGGTTTAGAGGCTTCAAAAAATTTCATTATCATAGGCCAATTATTTGGTAGGTTTCTTAACAAAGGATAACTAGTAATTGCCAGAAAGTGAAGATTTCTGTTAATCTCTATCTTTATACTAAACACAGACATCTTACCTTCATGCTTGATGATATTCCTCCTTTTCCAAATTTTCTATAAAATAAAGGCAGGAATATCCCTATATAGTGCCATAAGCTTAGCAACACATGGGGCCTTCCACCATTTAAAAGTTGTATCTTTTAGTTGTAAAAATGGACCCTGCACACCTGTTACTGCTGCATAAGTAGACCATATACTGGTAGCTACTTGAAAAGTAATAAAAGAATGCTCCAAAAATTTACAAGCTATGGTATCACAATAACAACACCTAACTTCACCTACCAGACCAACTCTAACTAGGAAATCACCAATAAGTAGCCTCTTTTTCCGTACTCTCCATCGGAAATAAGAAACATTAAAATGAATTCCTTTCTCCTAAATAAAATTGTACTCATCCTCCAATGTTCATGGGACTCTAAGAAACTCCCAAGCACTGGTAACAGTGAATTTTTTGAGCTTTATAACCACCACCATGGCTTATCCCATTCTTCTGAATACTCTACTGCTCCAACTTCTCTGATAATGTTATTACATAGCTCATCTGGAAAGAGCTGATGTAGTAGGCCCTCATTCCACCTTCCCTGTAATTTTAGCTTAGCCACATCCTCAAAAGAGAGATTAGTAGAGTAGTTCACTGGAAAGTAATAATACAAAGCACCCAACTGAGTCCAATTATCAAATCATATACTAGAATGACCACAGTTTGGCTCCCATCATATTTCTTGATCAATATTATCCCTAGCTTGTAGCATGTGCTACCACATTTGAGAACCCCATATCTATTCCACCACCTGAGGTCTATGTCTTTTACAATGCTTATTCTACATGAAATAAAACTGCATAGTTTTTTGAGTTCTAAAAATCCACAACAATTTAGTATATAAAGCCTTTGCTACATCAAATAAAGATCTAAAGCCCAACCCCCTTAATGTTTTGGTAAAGAAATATATGACCAAGATGCCCAATACTTATTTCTTTCAACTTCTTTGAAATTCTTTAGAAATCTAGCAAAGAGTATATGTATATCATTAATAACACATTTATAGGGGAAAATGATTGATAACTGATAATGGGAATACTCTGCACCACATTATTTATCGATATAGTGTTACCTCCAAAAGATAGAAGTTCCTCTTTCCAAGCTTGAAATTTGTTCTAGACTTTCTTCATTAGCTTTGAAAAATGATTTTTCCTTTTTCTAGAAGGTCTAATTGGACAACATAGATATATCAAAAAAAAATTACCTCTAGAAAAACTAGTGCAATCTTCAATTGTCTGAATGTCAGTCTATGCAGTCTTGTTATACATAAAGAAAACACTTTTCTTAATTAATCTTTTTTCCAGACTGTTTCTCATAATCACCCAAAATCCTTATAATCAATAGCAAAGAAGCCCAATCAACAACAACAAATATAGTAGTATCATTTGTATTAGCAAGATGATTTATATTTCCACTCCACTTTAGCATTACAAAACCCCTAAAATCTCCCTGAAAAAATAAACTGTTAAGAGCCAAAGATAACACTTCAGCAGCTAAAATAAAAAGAGCCGGAGATAAAGGATCCCCTTGCTTCACTCCTCTAGAAGAGTGGATAAAACCATGAGCTTACCCATTATCAAAATAGAATACCAATTATTGGCTACCAATCCCATATCTTATCAAACACCAACATGTCAAAACCTATATGCTCTAAAACTTTGACTAGGACATTCTCTATTATACTTCTTATTTTCACAAAACCAGATTGGTTTTGAGAGATTAGCTTAGGCAAAATTCTTTCTAACCTATTATGCAGAATTCTAGAAATAATTTTATTTTGAAAGTTACTCAAACTAATTGGTCTCAAATCCTAAAGGGACAGAACCCTTTCATTTTTTAGATAATAAAAACAAAAAGTATGAGTAATGGACTTAGAAAGAGTAGAACCAGCAAATAAACGTGCACTACCTTAACAACATCTCCACTAATAATATCCCAACAAGATTAATAAAAATGGCCAGTAATACCTTTAGGGACACTAGCACTATCTCCATTAAGTTCAAATACTACTTTCTTAACTTCAGTTGTTGTTGGTTTCCCATTCGGATATGAGTTATCATCTGCAGAAATCAGACAGAGGACCTGATTAATCAAACTTAGTTCAAAAGATTCAGAAATAATATTGAATTATTACTAAAGAAAGTAATAGCCTCAACAACTAGTTGGTTATTTCCTTTAGCCTATGCCCCATCATTTTTCTGAATCTTATTAATGGCAAGTATCTTCCTTATTCGATTTACCAAACTATGAAATGATTTGGTATTCTTGTCCCCTTCAGTAAATCAATGTATCCAGTTATTTTACCTCCAAAACTCTTCTTCATAGTGCAGATAGTATTTAAGTTCAGCCTGGGATTTTTGAAGAACAATTCTATTAGCACCAGTAGGAAGTTCTTCAAATAAATCTTCCTTCATGCTGACAATATCCTCCCTAATTTTTAGCTGCTTGAAGACGTCTCCAAACCTCACCCTACTTCAAGAAGTTAGATTCATTTTAGTCTTCTTCATTTTTAATTTTAGATTAATGAAAACATCATCAGACCCTTTAGCGGTACAATTCAATTTCACCAACTCCCTAAAGTCCTCCTTTGTAGTTCAAAACTCTATAAATAAAAGGTCTGAAAAATAGAGAAGTTTGCCTTCCATAAGATAACAGAAGGGGGGAATGATCATACAAATTTCTATCCTAATGCTCCATTTTTACACACCCCATAAGATCAAGAAAAAATTATTTAATTACAAGTATAACTAGAATTTTGAATATACAAACATCATCAACTTTTTCATTCCACCAAGTAAAAGGACCACCTTTGTAGTTAATATCAAAAAGCTCACATGATTTGATGCAAAAAGCAAAATCCTCATATTCCTTATGATAATAGGAAGACCTCTAAGCTTTTCCTCTCCACACGTAATGACATTGAAGTATCCACCAATAATCCAAGGCATTATCATGTTCTGACTTAAGTTATATATATCATCTCACAAGTCTAATCTCTCAACAGCTTCAAACTTAGCAAATACAATAGTAGAAATCAACTGCTGACTATCTGGTAAAGAATGTTGATTAGTGATTTGTTAATCTGAATCTATAATTACTTCCACCTGAATGAAATCTTGAACATATACCCAATCTTACCATTCTAATTATAATTTGCATATTGTATGCCCAATCTCCTATGGTACTTTTGTATGTGTCTCACATCCTGAAAGGGTTCCACTAAAGTAGTAATTGAGAAACAATTATTTTTATGAAGTATCTGAATTCTGTGAAGTGAGAGCTTGAATTTCACAGATCTAATGTTCCAAAATAATTCTTTTAGATTCATTTATAACTTGTTGATAACGCTCAAATACACTCTAGGAATTGAATGTACGCGGTTGTTAGCAATACTTTTACCCAACTTAAGAGTCGAGGTCAAATCCACAGGGAATAAGAGCAATAGCATCACTCTCCAGTGTCACAAGCAACTATAAGTTGGCACGTATGCTAAGAATTTAAACTATAAAGTAAAACGGGGATTTTTATTTCGGAAAACTTCATATCAAGTTAACAGATTCAACTCAAGTTTGTCAAATTGAACGTAGCAAGATTGTAACCTAGAGGTTAAAGCACTTAGGGTTATGCCTTCTTGAGAATTATTATATGCATGGGTGAGTGAACATACACCTAAGATTCGATAGAAAGTTATGATTAGGCATGGTTTTAGGTATTGGTATTGATTTCTCAATCAACAACCAAATTTCACATGGATTTCTTCCAAAAACCCAAGTGTCTAAACTACTAAACAACCGATAGCCTCAAGATGAATGATTTATTCCTAGCATCACCACTTAAATAAGTTAACTCAAGTGTTGTTAGCTAAATCTTATCCCTCTTATATTTGCTTTCAAGCAATATAAGAGATCCAAGCATAAACCGAGTTTGCAACCTCAATCTATAAGTTAAAACATAGAGATTTAACTAAAATCATAACATACAACCTAATACGAAGGTAGATAATCACCACCCATACAACAATCAATACTCAATAATGTATAACCCCAAGTTTGGGAAATTAACTACTCATAAGATAAGAAAAAGAAAATATTCCAAAATTCTTCTTCCATATTCTCCATAGAATTCAAATGATTCACAATAAATATCCAAATTCCAAGCTCAAAATAGTTAATCCCACAACTAGGGTTTGATTACAAGCTTAAGATTCCTCAAATTGACAAAAGATACAATTTCCAATGGCCAAAAAGGCTTAAATAGCAGCTACGAAAATGGGCTACATAATTATAGAAATGCCACCGCCTGACAATTCGGCTGAGCAATGTCCATCGCCGAATGAGTCGATGCAACACCGAATTGCTTATAGCTCACCAATTCAGTCAACATATCAAGCTTCATGGGTTGGCTTCTGTCTTTTTTGGCGACGCAGAGTGAGGTTCGCTAATTGAGTCAGCCATGCACCGAACTGCTTCGTGTGTCGCCATTTTGCCTGACACCTATCTTGGCATGAACTCCTGAAATTAGCGATAACTGAGCAGGATCGGCGATGCGCAAGACATATTGGTGATGCGCCGATTGTCCATTGCATTACCTTGGTGAAAATTTAGCTTCAATGTTTATTCTTTTTGCTCCTTTTTGCCTCCTTTTGCTATCCCAATCACTCTTCGACCTTAACCTTAAAATTAAACCACAACAACATTAAAACCCATTCAATTTAGCATTTAGGACATGCTTTCTTCTTATTTTTAGGTCAAATGAGTCGCAATTTGCTGACTCATCAACACCCCCAACTTAAACCTTTGCTTGTCCTTGAGTAAATCAATGCACATATAATAAAATAACCAATGCCTACAAATAGTACAACTTGGGAGCTTAGACACATACTTTGTTTGTGAAAACACCTTGCCCTCTTGATTTTACAATGGCCCAAGTTTTACCTATCAAACTCTCAACTTGTCAACAACAAGCATCAAACATTTGCTAAATATTACCAAGCCAAGCACAAGCTCATAGACCTCAATCAAGATTTGAGAATACTAAAGCATAGAAATTAAGCGCCCTCACACAAAGAAGTCCCTTCCCTAAAAACATAATTATCATCAATTTTTGGGACTAACACAAACCACTCACTCTCCAAAAGATGATCAAGAATACAAGTACCATACCATAGGCTTGCCCTTAAACTCCATTTGACCATATTCAAGCACGCTACTTCGAAGATCACTTAGGTCTAGCTCGGCTTGTAGCGTAGGCTATGGGTAAGGTAGGAAAAGTTAAGGTTATAGTGACTCCACCTCTTCAAAGCATCTAGAGATACCTTTACTCACTCGACTATCCCAAGGTTAGCTCTTGTAATTACTTCACAGACCAATTCTTCAAAAACCTTTCAAGTTAATTTTTCTCTTTCTATCCTTCCAAACTTTAAACACTACACATATTTACAACTAGAACCAAACTACAACTCTTATATATATATATATATATATATATATATACACACACACACAAACACACATCTACTATGGATACAAGGATAATCAAAAGAGGATTTTAGCGGTCCTCACATTTATGAACTACCAAGTACATACAAATTCCGAGGACCTCTCCACCCTCAACTTAGGCTTTTGGCCTAAGTTGGTCTTTATCCTCACCTAGATACTTCGAGAAGGTTAGGTTCAAGAGAGGGGTATGAGGAAAAAGGGTTTCGACTTGTAACAAAGTTATTCAAGAAAACGGGTTTCAAGGCTCAAATTTGGGACAAAGTTGGTCACTCAACTTACCAAGGGGTGGCTCAATTTTGTTCAAAATGGTGGTTTACTCTTGATTAATGTCCTAAGATCATATCTCCAATATCACACACTCTTTGCTTTAGAAGTAGAGCAACTGGGCAAGTTCTAAGTGGACTCAATAAAGATCAAATCAAAATCTCTCCCGCCCATGAGACTCAATTGCATACTCAAAGTAATCTTCCTTAATTATCGTACCACATTCATAGCACATATCGAGGAACGTATTCAAGTAGCCAAAATGAGATACGAGTGTTCACTAAAAATAAGAGATTAACTAGCTTAACTAAACTAATGGAAATTTTTTTAAAATGGGAACATTTTTGAAAAATGGGCATACATCACAATGGATAATAAATTCAAGAGTCACACATATGAGAAACCTGCCCAAATGTACCATTTAAGTCAAAGTGTTCTATTGCTAGTACACTTTCCTCTTGAAAATGCTTACCAGAATTAATTTTATTTGCAATGGAGCTAACAAATACTAAGCTAAAAATCAAAATAAGGAAATAGAAATAACACATCACACACCACACACTCAATGAAATCCAAAACACCAATATTACAAATACAATAAATAGACACCCCACCCCAGCTAAAAAGTATGCATTGTCCTTAATGTAATAGGACTAAATAAAGTAGAAGAGAGTGAAAGTGAGGGTCCCCCTAGATGTAGCTAAGCCTAAGGTGGCGACTGGATCACCAAAGTAGCCATTATCTGGGTATCAGTGCCCAGCTCATCTCCTGTAGTGATCTATGGGGGTGGATCTGGAACAGGGTCCTCAATCTCTAAGGCAATAACTGAATCGGAGGTCCAAATCTATGTAGTCTCACAAACCAACCTCTCCAATGCAGAAAAAACCAAAGCATCCTCTGTATCCTGCCTATTTGTCTGCGCAGCTAACTCAGGCTCAACCTGTATCCCAATTTGGCCTAGATACTTAAAATAACCCTCGATCTCAGCACTGTTTACCTCATCATCAGAAGCATGATTATCCTCATCAACCTCCTCCTTCTCTAAAATAGGATCAATATCATGAGCAGGTATAGAAACTAGAGGTGGTGCCTCAGGTAGAGCTCCCCAAAGATGTGTCATATTAGGGAATCAGAGCTCATTTTTGTGCTTCTGAAGGGAAGCAAGCTCATCCTACATCTGGGCCACAATGTCAGGCATAGTGGACTATGGTGGGGCACTCAACTCATCTAACTTCCTCCTAAAACTCCTAATAATCTCATGAAATCCTTAGAGCTCCTCATGTATTGGATCCAATGCAGTTTTCATCGTGACATCAATTATTCCAGGTAACTCTCTCTCAAGTCCAGCCAACCAAACACCCCCCATACAAGCTAATTGTGCTATCCAGATGATGTCAGCCTAAGTCAATGGGGCTTATGAAGAACCCAAAACAGTAAAAGGCTGAGGACTGGGGCTTCTAGGGCAAAGTGGATGTGATGATGTATATATGAATGGGACTGGAGGAGTAGGAGTAGTAATAGACCCAGGAAGGGTCAGAACTGAAGTAGAATCAGGAATGGGCTAGTTGGCACCACTATCAATGGAACCAAGATCGACTCCGGGGAAAAATCCACTCGGGCTTTTTTCTGCTAAATATCTTAAACGGTCTTAAAGCAGGTAATATCAATAGCGCCAATAGGAGTGTACTCAAAATCTTTCTTTTTGTTGAAGGGAACCTTTGCACGATGGCATAACTCAGTGATTAGGCATAGAAAAGCCAAAGAGGTCTGCTTCTATTGCACTCGACAAGTAATATTCGAAGTTATAATGAAAGCCATATTAAACCTTTCCTTAGAAATAATTGTGCCCACAAGCACCTCTCAAGGACTAACAAGAATGGACTGATTCTGGGATGGTAGTAAATTACTACACACGAAGCTCAACTAAAATCGACCTTCTAAATGAATATCTTCTTTCTGAATCTGAACCTTTGGTGCAAGCCACGGAGGGGTGCTATCACTCAACAATGAAGCTAACCAAGATCGAATCTCCTCAACTGGGTCCTTAAGTTGTGTGGAAAAGTAATGAAAATTTAATGTTATGCATGCATAGATCTCATTGATAACTGCATCATCACATGGTACATCTACACAATGGACCCTAAGAACATCTATAGTTTGTTGTTTCCCTTTTTTCTTTCTAGCCGGCAATAAATTTCGATACTCTTCTAGAATTCCCTTACCCAATTCTCAACATAAGGCTTCAAGGGTTAGAGGAATACCTTAAAATCATGAGAGTGCAAAGCTGCTAAGGCACTTAGATGCTTACCCTCTAATTCATTTAGGCTCAATATTTTCTCCTCTATAATTGTACACTTACCTGGCACTTTCAAATAGTTAAGAACATAATAGCCCCTATGAGGATGAGGTGGAGGATTTTATGCAATAGTCGACGGTTGTTCTAACCTCTTTTTATTTGTCGGGACGACCTTAGGAGTTTGATGTGGCTCATGAATAGGTGTAGTCAGCCCTTCCTCAGAAGAATCAATATTATATCTTTCGTAGTTTGAGTTATTTTCTGAACTCTCCTCCTTAGTTATCGGGGCTTTGGACTTGACCTCATCTAGTCATTTACGCTTATATACCCTTTTTGGTTATTTTTCCCTCTTGGATGGTGAAACCTTTAGCAATCTTTGAGAATGGAGGAAGGGATTTGGAGTGTTTATTTGATACGTGCTTCGTACGAGGAATATCTATACAAAAGAATAGATATGGGCTCAGCCAAAATTAGCAAAACAGCATAGAAAATTTCACAGAAATGCTTCACCAACCAGATCGGTACATCTCCAACCATATCGATGATGCAACATCATATCACTGAATTAAATAGAAACTTGGCATGCCAGTCGGTGCAGGAAAGTGGGAGTTTGGCGATACGCTGAAAAATTTGGTGATACCCCTCGAGCATTGTTGAACCTCCAAGGCATCGTCGAATCACACCTAAATTAGCAGAACTTTTAGTGACTTTCGGCGATAGGGGGAGCACTTTAGCAATGCGCTATGCAGTTTGGCGCATCACTGAGGTTCTCAAGCCCTCGCTTGATCATCATCATCCCCAACTTCCATTCTAGATTTCAAGGTCCTTCAATGGCTATTTTTTAATTTTTTTCTCAACCATAGGTACTCAGGCTTCCCCAGGTCTTACATTTACTCAACATTCTAATGATTTTACCCTTAAGAACGATGTCACCCAATCTATCACTGGGAAAAATCAGTCAATTTTCTACTAAATCCAAATGACATTTAAAACATAATTTAAATACCCAAAGCTCTAAACAAGTATCCCAAGTGCAAACATGATCAAGTATTCAACACGTGAACATCAATTTTGACTATTTCTCTCTAATCTAATCACATTTCAAATTTCAAAACCAACAATTTATCAACTAAATATCTACCATGAAAGAACTAGAATTTTAACACAATACACCAATTCAAAAGACTTATCAATCAAATACTTAATCAATCAAACACAATTCAAAGTGAAAGACGAGTTTGAACATTTGAAGCTTGTAGGAGAAATTCGAGGAAGAAAATAACAACTTCATAATCACTGTGCACGTGTGGTGGTGGTGTAAAAATCCAATGTAGAGATTTGCGTGGGATTATGTGAATGCAAAGGGTTATTGAGTTATGTGAGTGAATATAGAGAGGGAAATAGGAAATGAATAGATTTTGTATAAAACTAAGAGTCAAAAGAAGGTGAAGGGTCAAGGATCAAGAAGTAAAACCGTTAAAATTTAGACCCCGACCATTTTGGTGATTCATATTCTTTCGCGGAACATATCAGCGATGCGCTAATTTGTTGATCCTTCGTTAAAACTTACAGTTCACATGACTTTCGCTCACCTTTTAGCAGAGTAGATCGGCGATGGTCTACCTGTTACGAAAGGCATTGGCGATGCGCCAATTTTCATGTACCATTACTGAATGAGACAGCATGTTTGAGGTTGGGAAACATCTATCTGTGAGGGGTTTCGGCGATGCACTAGTTGGCTCTGAGCATCACCAAAGCGTCCTCTCTGGAGCTTTGTGCATGATTTCCCAACCTTTTCTTCTCCAACTTGGATCATGTCGTGTTTACCATTTTCAACTCCATCACTCACCTACACAAATCAGCAAACATTATTCAAAATGACAAAAAGTAAACTTGGGTTGCTTCCCAAGAAGTACCTTAGTTATCATCGTGGTACAATGTTGTTCTTCATCCTTCATGCATTATTGAGGTAAAATGATAATCCCCAAAATGAAAAAAGAGGGATAAAGTACGAAAACAAGAAAAATGATAGAATCAAAATACAGAAAGTAAAGGATAGATAGATAGAGATAAAAAGATAGAAACTAACAAGAAAATCAAAGGAAACTAAAGGATATGTCAAATCCAATAACCTCGAAAGATTAATCCAAAGAAAGCACCTAACTCTTACGAATGACCATGAGGAAATCGTAAAGCTCTCACAACCACCATTTCTAGGCAAAAATCAATACAAGCTTTTCCAAACCTTGCTAAATCATAAGGAAAACAAACAACAACACTTTTCTCAAGGCATGAGGGTTAGTGTTAGAAAAATAAATCATAGCACCATGCCAAGGTTTTACACACCTAACATATAGCCAAGCATCAAATATTCAACCAAGGGATTGTAACCCTACAAAGTAAAAACTAATTGGCTACTCAAAACACTTTGACAAAAGGATAAATCAAGAGAACCATGGAAATTAGGTAATAGCAAATGTAACTTCACATTGGCTCTACATTTCCTAGAGTCCCACTTTAAGTCAAAAGTTTCATGAACATTCCCATGGCTAAGTGCAATGTCATAAGCTAGGTTTCCCCAAGTTAAGACTCCACCTAAAGCACTAGCCATTCTCAAAAATGGGATTACTCCCAATTCACCGCAGGGGTCAAATACTAAGGAATTCCCCACACAAGTCAATAAGCATATTGTATTTAAACTTAAACAAGTGGACCAACCAAAGGAATCCCTACCCCCAAATAAAATAATTCCAAGACTAGCATGGACATCATCATAGGCAAAGAGGTAGTATAGAAAGGAATCAAGCATAAAAGTCTCACCTTGGATGGAGTCAAAGCATAGAAGCACACAATACTCTTCCTTCCTAGGCAATTTCATGTTTACATAAAATGTTGATTCAACATGGTTATGAATAACATCATATGCAAAAAAGGTAATAAAGAAAGGTGCTAAGGACACTATTCTCTTCTAAGGTACGCTCATTGGTAGGCACACACAAGGAGAGAAAGAGGCATTTCAAGCGTATAGAACCTCTCTTCTTCAAGCAACTTCCAAGAGTCCCACTTGACACTTCAAATTGTCTAACCCTATGAAGGTGACAAGAAGTCTTTAACAACCATGGACTCTCACACAAATAAGTAATCAACTTAGCATCCACAATTTATGGTCCACACAACTTAAACACAAGTGTGTTACATAAGGATGTAAGTATATAAACAACACCCAAAAGAGTCAATGACACATTTTCCCTAGGGTCCTCAAGAATGATACTACCTTTGAGAAAGGGGCTATCAATTGCAAAAAAAATGATAAAGAAAGGTATTACATAAGTGGAATTCACCCAAAGTGTTTTCAAGAGAAGACTCACTCTTTGACGTACAAGCAATAAAGCTTTGGTCATGAATGGAAACACACCATGCAGAATTCTTTTGGACCATTTCACTGCTCCTCTTCTTTAAACAACACTCATCTTTGTTAGACATGTCTCCCATATACAACTTGAGTCTACCAAGTGGATTATAAATTCTGATACCAATTTTGGTGGTTGCGGATAACTCGGATCTTTTTCTCATATATGAACCAAATGATTCTTTATTCTGTTGTTTATGAATTAAATGATTCTTTATAATATTGTTTTTATAATGGAATTAATCGTAAAATCTCTTTTATATTTTTTGTTATGTGTTCAAGATATAGTATATCTTGGGTTCTTTGATATTTTTCTATAATGGTTGTTAATAACTCTTGTACTAACATTCTATCTTTTCTAGTTTGTATCCAGTGTTGGAGTGATTCGTATTTAGTCATTTAATCTGAGTAGTATAGATCTAATTCATATCTTTCTTCGTCATAATCTGCTATATTAAATTCTAACCAATTTTGTTGCATTAATTCTATTATTTCATAGGTAACTAATATATCATAGATTTTTCTCCTTATGTCATTATCAAGTGGTCTAAGGGTATATAATACAAGTATTTTGTAATCATTATTTTCATCTATTAAAGGGGTATGGTTGCTCATTTGATATTTATTATTCATTTTATTATGTATTTTCTAAACATATTCCCTCTAACCTCTTTGTTTATCATTACCTGTATCATTTTATAATAAAGTTATTCTGAATAATCTTTTCTGGCCACTACTATGATTTTTCGGCTTCAATCGTTTACCCTAACAGCGCCTCAACATTGTTTACTCCCCTTTAACGGCCTCCTTGCCTACTCGGTTTCAACTTTAGGATGGCATATTCTGGGCTTAACTACTCTTAGCCTAATATTTCATAGTAAGCTTTCTCAAGATATTCAATATAACAATACTATAACATGATAAATAATAATGATATTCAAGAGATTATAAGGAATACAAGAGTTTAGCTATACATATCTATGAATAGATATACCTGAGTGGGTATCTTATCGGATTGCTCCATAACTCAAAAAGATAAATATTTTATTTATATGGAAGAGGAGAGGATTTTGTTGATGGGGGTTTGTTGATTTTATATCTTGTATTTCTTTATTTACTAATTTTTTATTTATTATTGGGATTTTATCTTTTCCTTTAGTGTATCTATAGTCTATTATATGTTCTTTTTGACTAATTACGTAGTATTCTTCTTTTTGTCTTTTCAACCAATTTTTTACTATAGGTACTTCTAATATTTTGTCTATACTTAAGTCTAATTCTTTTCTTTTTCTTTGTTCGAATATATTGTTGTCAAATATTACCTTTTGGTGTGAAAATTCTTCAGTATTAGTTAATGCCTTTGGTAATTCTAGACATAGTTGTTCATTTGTTATTATGTCTTTTTCCGGTACTAGTTCTCTTGTAATATAATTTTCTTCTTGTCCTGTATTTATTAATATTAGATATTTTCTTTGGTCCAATATTCCTGTTATGTAGTAATGATATGGTTTTATTTCTTCCATTTTATGTTCTATTAAATTTTGTGGTATATAATCTATTCTTCTTGATGTACTCATTCTTGATGATGATGTAGGTGTATCGTTAGTTATTCTTTTCGAGGTACTAAGTCTATCTTTGACTATTTTTAAGTCTTCTTCTATGTCTAGTTCTTTATAGCTGTAATCATTATTATCTATGACTGTAACTATTTTTTCAAAAGGATTCTCGATCTTGATTTTATCTATTTTGTTTTTTGTTGTTATGTTATGTTTTGTAGTGTAGATGTATAGGTTTTTACATCTTGCTGTAAATATTTTACTTCATGGTGCTAACTCTATTCTTGACATTTTCCAGTATAATACTAATGATTTATCTATATTTTTATCAGTTACTGCTACTAAATAGTTTGCACTTATTATAAATTTAAATTTTTGGTATATTAAATTTCCTTTAACTACACTTATAACACTTTTTTCTATAGGGTGTATGATCCTATCATCTGCTAGATATATTTCTATTGGGGTGTCTATTCCTTCTCTAAAACATGCTTTTATCAATATTTCTGTTCCTCCTAAGTGTACGTATTTAATTGAAACATATACATAACTTATAGAAAAAATAAACGAAACTACACTAAATCCAGAAATAAATACAATAGATAATAAACCAAGTACATCAGGAGTAAAAAATCCAAAATATCTAGATACAAATTACACTAATAGAAGTTATGAATCATACGATAGGAATAAAACTTTATGGGATAAAAGGTTAAATAGAAAATGGACACCTAGACAGATAACTGAACAATATAATTTCTTGGACTTAGATTGTGTAGCAGATATAAATAAAACAATCCAACTGTGGATAGGATATATTTCAAAACAATTAATAGATAATAAAATATCAATGGCAGAAACACCAGGCTATATAGAAAGAACACTGATAGGAACAGTAAAACTATGGTTACAAAACTTACCAATAGCAAGCTTAACCACATTGAGAAATAATAAACAACATGATGGAACAGCTGCAACAACGACAACCGAAATTCTATATAAATATGAGATAGTAATAAGAAATGAATTTAGCAGTATGACAACAGAAATAGAAGAACAAAATAAAGAAATACAAGATATAAAAGCAAAACCCCCAATTAAATACGTACACTTAGGAGGAACCGAAATATTGAATATCTTGAGAAAGCTTACTATGAAATATTAGTCTAAGAGTAGTTAAGCCCAGACTATGCCATCCTAAAGTTGAAACCGAGTAGGCAAGGAGGCCGTTAAAGGGGAGTAAACAATTTATTTTTAGTATCTTATTTGGTATTGGGTAATTATATGTTTTTGTTTTTGCATTTAAATTTCTATAATCTATAACCATCCTACTTTTTCCTCTTTTTTGTTCACTATGTTTATTTAATATAAATGTTGGGCTAGTATGTTTACTATTACTTTCTTGTATGTAATTATTGTCTAGTAATTCTTTTATGTTTAGTTTAAATTCTGTTAAATCATCAAAACTGTATTTTCAGGTTTTTTGTGTTATGATACTGGTTTCATTTATTAGTTCAATTTTTACTTTTGTTTTATGTTTTTCCCATACTTGTAAGGGATTATCATTATATAGTAATTCTAATTTGTCTTGAAGTATTTTTATTTTGTCTATTGAAAATATAATTATTTCTATCTTCGGTTCACTTGTTATCATATTTTGTAGTTTTTGGGTAATTTTTTCACTTCCTTCAATCCATGGTGTTGTTTTTCTTAATTTATTATTTACTCTTTTAGCTCCTATTTTTTGCTTACATGGGGTAGTAAACCACCAATGTGTCTTTGTTAGTATATTTGGGTATAAATTATCTAAGAATGGCATTCCTAGTAATATATCTTTAATTGTAAATTCGTAACTATACATTTCTTTGATGTGTAATATTTTATCCCATATTTGTAGTTTTATATTTCTTGCTTTATGTGTTATCATACTTCCTTCATCATTGAATCCTGATATTACTATAGGTGTTGTTAATTTATCCCATTTTTCTTCTGGTAGACAATTATATTTACATAGGTTAGCTTATGCTCCTGTGTCTATCATAAGGATATAATATCTATTATTATATCCTTCTACTATTATTTTAGCAAGTATATATACTCTCGTCATTTTTTTTTATTCTATCATATCAAAGTCTGTTTTATTATTACCTTTTTATTTTCATAAGTTATTGTTAGTTGTTTATCTTCTAAGGTATATGGTTTTAGTTTTTCTAACCATTTTATTCCTAATGTAATATTTTTATCTCCTTGGTAGATTTTGAATTTTATTAGTATTGGTATACCTCCAATAATTAGTTCTCTTTCTGTTGTTTCTTCATTATTAGTTAATGCCTTTGGTAATTCTGGACATAGTTGTTCATTTGTTATTATGTCTTTTTCCGGTACTAGTTCTCTTGTAATATAATTTTCTTCTTGTCTTGTATTTATTAATATTAGATATTTTCCTTGGTCCATTATTCCTGTTATGTAGTAATGATATGGTTTTATTTCTTCCATTTTATGTTCTATTAAATTTTGTGGTATATAATCTATTCTTCTTGATGTACTCATTCTTGATGATGATGTAGGTGTATCGTTAGTTGTTCTTTTCGAGGTACTAAGTCTATCTTTGACTATTTTTAAGTCTTCTTCTATGTCTAGTTCTTTATAGCTGTAATCATTATTATCTATGACTGTAACTATTTTTTCAAAAGGATTCTCGGTCTTGATTTTATCTATTTTGTTTTTTGCTGTTATGTTATGTTTTGTAGTGTAGATGTATAGGTTTTTACATCTTCCTGTAAATATTTTACTTCCTGGTGCTAACTCTATTCCTGACATTTTCCAGTATAATACTAATGATTTATCTATATTTTTATCAGTTACTGCTACTGAATAGTTTGCACTTATTATAAATTTAAATTTTTGGTATATTAAATTTTCTTTAACTGCACTTATAACACTTTTTTCTATAGGGTGTATGATCCTAGCATCTGCTAGATATATTTCTATTGGGGTGTCTATTCCTTCTCTAAAACATGCTTTTATCAATATTTCTGTTCCTCCTAAGTGTACGTATTTAATTGGGGTTTTTGCTTTTATATCTTGTATTTCTTTATTTACTAATTTTTTATTTATTATTGGGATTTTAGCTTTTCCTTTAGTGTATCTACAGTCTATTATATGTTCTTTTTGACTAATTACATAGTATTCTTCTTTTTTTCTTTTAAACCAATGTTTTACTATAGGTACTTCTAATATTTTGTCTATACTTAAGTCTAATTCTTTTCTTTTTATTTGTTCGAATATATTGTTGTCAAATATTATCTTTTGGTTTGAAGATTCATCTTGGTAGTCCTCATGTTTAAGTATTTGAATTTCTTTTTCAGTCATATTCTTCCTCTGATTCATTTATTATATTATCATTTATCTCATTTTCTGATAATTCATATATGCTATCTTCACTTTCTAGTTCATAGTCTATGTATTCCATTTGTGTGTATTCATCATTTTCTATTTGTATTTCTGTTATTTATTTTTTCTTTGGATATTGGGTATTTTACAGTCTTTAGCTAAATTTCCTAACTTTTCACAGTTATAACAGTTACATTCTGCTAATTTTTTCTTTCTTTTATATGGTCTTTTATTATTGTAATTTTTTACATAATATCTTCTTCTTGGTTTCTTATATTTATATTTGGATTTATATGGTTTATATTTACCATATTTCCTTTTTTTGGCTCTTTTATAATATTTATCCGTGCATCCGAATTGGGGTGCTGTTTTATTTTTGCAACATGCTAAATTTTTTACTAATATTTTATCCATCTTTTTATTTTCTTTGTATTTTTCACATAATTCTACAAACCAATTTTGTAAAATTTTTATCCTAGCTCCTAGTGTATCTGCTAATCCTGCTTCATTCCAATTTTTTGTTATTTTTGAACTAAAAGGTTCTGGTAGTTTATTAAAATATAACTTTCTTATTTCTTCACTTTCATCTATACTATATATTCCTTTATAATAATAGTCTCTAAATGCACAAGTATATTCATCTATATAGCACATATTACATATTGCTAACTTTGTCATTAAATTTCTGTTTATAGTTTTTTCTTTATTTTGTTCTTCTATTTCTGTTGTCATACTGCTAAATTCATTTCTTATTGCTATCTCATATTTATATAGAATTTCGGTTGTCGTTGTTGCAGCTGTTCCATCATGTTGTTTATTATATCTCAATGTGGTTAAGCTTGCTGTTGATAAGTTTTGTAACCATAGTTTTACTGTTCCTATCAGTGTTCTTTCTATATATCCTGGTGTTTCTGCCATTGATATTTTATTATCTATTAATTGTTTTGAAATATATCCTATTCACAGTTGGATTGTTTTATTTATATCTGCTACACAATCTAAGTCCAAGAAATTATATTGTTCAGTTATCTGTCTAGGTGTCCATTTTCTATTTAACCTTTTATCCCATAAAGTTTTATTCCAATCGTATGATTCATAACTTCTATTAGTGTAATTTGTATCTAGATGTTTTGGATTTTTTACTCCTGATGTACTTGGTTTATTATCTGTTGTATTTATTTCTGGATTAAGTGTAATTTCGTTTATTTTTTCTATAAGTTCTGTATATGTTTCACTTGTTTCTGAATAATTTTCTTGTGTTATATTATCATCACTTTCTTCGTTTATTTCGTCTATTCTTATTTCGGGTAACTTATCTTGTTCTTCTTTCAGTTGTAATTTTGTTTTAAACTGTTCTATTTCATTTGCTAGTTTTAGTTCTTGTTCTTTTTCTTTTCGTTTTTCTTTTTCTTTCTGTTTATCTGCATATAACTGTTTGAGCATTTCTAATTCTTTTTCAAGTTCTACGATTTTAGTATTTTTTATTTCTTTTATTTGCTGAATTTCTTCCTTAGCTTGTTTTTTTATTTGTTCAATTTCTCGTTTTAAATCTATTTCTTCGTTTTCTTTTGTTATTCTTACCATAGCAGTTAAACTATCTTCTAATTTGACTGTTTCTTTTTCTAACATCAAATTTAAATTATTTCCTATTTTCTTATATCGTCTTCCTAGATTTGAGAATATTATAGTTATTTTTAATCCTTCTGAATTTTCATATGTTTTTTCTTCTAGTGCAAATTCTTCTTTATTCATCTATAATCCGTGTTGATATTTATATTCTAAGTGTTGTATTTCTAATTCTAAGTCAGAATATTATGTTTCTTTGTACTATTAAAGATTTATGGCAAGTTCCTGCAAATATATTGTAGTTTAGTCTATCTTGTCTATGTATTAATTCTTGTATTAATTCCTTAATTTTTTCTAAAAGTTGTTGTCTGTATTTAGTATTCATATTTTATTTTTAAGATATCGAATATATTTATATTCTGTTTTAGATATTATATCTATTAATTGGGATAATCTATCATTATCTGTTTTACTAGTAGTTAGATATTTATATTCGGGATATAGTCTTTTTAGTTTCTTTTTTATTTTTCTTAGGTTCGTATCTTTTCTTGCCTTTTTCATTATGTCAGCATTCTGTCTAGTTGTTTTGGCTGATTCCTCTTTAGTTGATTCCTCACTATTATATAGTATGTCGGAGATATATGTATGTTGATTTTTAATATCTTGTTCTAATGTTATGCCAATTTCTTCATAGCTTCTTAGTTTATTGTTATTTTGTTCCATAATTATATTACTTTTCTCATTGCTTTGTGTAGTGTTTCTTTGTTCATATTTTTAGTGTTCATAACTCTGATACCAATTTTGTAGGTTGCGGATAACTCGGATCTTTTTCTCATATATGAACCAAATGATTCTTTATTCTGTTGTATATGAATTAAATGATTCTTCATAATATTGTTTTTCTAATGGAATTAATCGTAAAATCTCTTTTATATTTTTTGTTATGTGTTCAAGATATAGTATATCTTGGATTCTTTGATATTTTTCTATATTGGTTGTTAATAACTCTTGTACTAACATTCTATCTTTTCTAGTTTGTATCAAGTGTTGGAGTGATTCGTATTTAGTCATCTAATCTGAGTAGTATAGATCTAATTCATATCTTTCTTCGTCATAATCTGCTATATTAAATTCTAACCAATTTTGTTGCATTAATTCTATTATTTCATAGGTAACTAATATATCATAGATTTTTCTTCTTATGTCATTATCAAGTGGTCTAAGGGTATATAATACAAGTATTTTGTAATCATTATTTTCATCTATTAAAGGGGTATGGTTGCTCATTTGATATTTATTATTCATTTTATTATGTATTTTCTAAACATATTCCCTCTAACCTCTTTGTTTATCATTACCTGTATCATTTTATAATAAAGTTATTCTGAATAATCTTTTCTGGCCACTACTATGATTTTTCGGCTTCAATCGTTTACCCTAACAGCGCCTCAACATTGTTTACTCCCCTTTAACGGCCTCCTTGCCTACTCGGTTTCAACTTTAGGATGGCATATTCTGGGCTTAACTACTCTTAGCCTAATATTTCATAGTAAGCTTTCTCAAGATATTCAATATAACAATACTATAACATGATAAATAATAATGATATTCAAGAGATTATAAGGAATACAAGAGTTTAGCTATACATATCTATGAATAGATATACCTGAGTGGGTATCTTATCGGATTGCTCCATAACTCAAAAAGATAAATATTTTATTTATATGGAAGAGGAGAGGATTTTGTTGATGGGGGTTTGTTGCTCAACACATGAGCTGATCGATGCCCCTTCTCTTGTCATTTACATTCCTATATATAGGAAAACTGAAATGGCCTTTACTATTTACAAATGGCCTTTCAGAAAATTAAAAACTAATGACTCTTACTATTCATGAATGACCTTTACTATTCATGAATGACTGACTCTTACTATTCCTACTTTATGACTTTTTATAAAAGAAAACAAAAGTCTTAACTATTCACTACTTTATCTTTACGACTTTTTTACATAATAAAACAAAATACTTTAAAGTAGTACTATTCACATATCTCATCAATGTCTTGTCTTGTCTTTATCTTCTCATCTCTATCTGTCTTCTGCTTTTATTGTGTTTATTCCATGTCTATTCCAGTTGGATTTCTGGCATATCTACCTTGTATTCTCCATTGCATTTTGTGCATTGATGATCGGGGTATTTATGTCCAATTAGCTTGCAATATCTGGTTAATAATTCTTCTGAAATAAAATTTTTCTTAAGTGCTCTTGTTGTAGGTTGTTCTTCTGGTCGAAGTAAGGATAATATCCAATTTTTGACTTCTTCCATATCTGCTTCTCGTAGTTCTCTGGAGTTTGAATATACCATTAACTGGTCTCTTGAGTAGTAGCTCCATATAGCATTTTCATTTAAATAATTATTTGCTAATTCCTGAATAATAGTTGATATACCAATTATTCTTTTATTGACATAAAAACTAGGTATCTCGATTTTTGGTATTTCTGGCTGTTGGCCTATCTCCTCTGGTATTATCATATCTTGTGTTAGTCCTATTTATACAACCTGTATGATAGGTTTTATCTCATTGTAAAGTATCTCTGCTGGTGCTGTATAGAACTTTACATAAAGTAAATTTCCTTTTGTAATTCTCTTGTATGTTAGTAATGCTCTATGTACTTCGGGTATTCCTGTTAGATCTTCGCCTTCGTATGTATATACAGTATTTAGTAGTCCATATTAATAACATGTTTTGACTAGGTTAGCACTGGTTTTTGGTTGTGCTATTAACTTGTTGTATCCTTGTAATTTTTGGGTTATGTAGTCTTGGGTTATGTCTTGGATTGTAGTAGATCTGGGGTTGAGATTTAAATATGTTTGGATTTTATGGATATTTCTAATGTAGTTTTGGGAGATGTGGTTGTATATCTTTTTATCTTGGTTCAAACTGTCTGCGTATGTGGAGGTTTGAGGTTGTGTGGTATTTTGTGGCTTTTGTATTTTTGGTGTAAATGGCTTTGCAAATATACTGTTTAAATTGGTATTTGTATATGGTTTCTTGGTAGCTTGTCCACTTGTACCTGCAACATTAGCAAAGTTGTCATGGGTTTTTCGGAGTTTCCCAACGTCTCCTTCTACCTCTGGATTCTTAGAGTCTTCCGATCGACTTATCTCAGCATATTTATAGTCATGCGGCTGACTTGTACTAGCTTTAGATTTCAGTTTAGCTTCATCAATCTTTAGCTTTTGTACTTTAAAGTCTATACTGTCCACTTTTACACAAAGTGTAGTTAGAGCTTTGAGGATATCTTCCATTGTACTATCTGGTTCAGTTTGAGTAGCTTTGTCTTGATAAGTAATCTGCAATGACATTTTTATTAGACTTAACTAACTCAATTGTAAATGTAAAATTCTGTACAGTTAATACTAATCTCCGTATTTCTTTTGTTGTTACTGAATCGTGTATCTTCCGTGTTATCCACCATTTTACCTGTGTGTTATCTGTTCTTACAATAAATTTGTTATATACAATATATGGTTCAAATGCTAATAAACATTTATATAATGCAAATAGTTCTTTTCTATTTATTTCCCATTTTAATTGTGGTTCGGCATAAGATCCTGAATAATATCTACAATGATGTTCGGTTTTTTCGTTATCGTATTTATACTTAAGAACTCCTCCATAGCTGTGATTGCTAGAGTCTGTTTCTACTATGTATGCAAATTGTCTATTTTAATCTGAAAAATATAATTTTGGTAAATCTTGACACATAGTTTTAATCTTTTGTATATATGTTTTATCTTTTTCATCAAAATAGTATTCACTATCTTTCTTTAATTTTTTCTGTAAAGGTTTTAAGTTTTCTGCTAACTTAGGTATTTATTCTCTTACTTGATTTACTAGTCCTAAAAAGAATTGTAATGTCTCTTTTGTATCTAAAGTTTCATTTGAATTTATTATTTTTTGTACTATATGGGTCTGCATTTTTATTCCATTTTTATCTATTTGTATGCCTAGAAATTCTATTTGATTTTTCATTATTTCTGCTTTGTTTTTACTTAAGCTGATTCCTGATGTTTCTATCATATGTATGAATTTTTCTAATAATTTTATATGTTCTTCTTGTGTTCTAGAATATAATAGTATGTCGTCTATATATACGATGCAATTTTCTAACTGATTAAAATAATTTTCCATGAAGTGTTTATATCTACCTGGTGCATTTTTATATCCAAACGGTAGTACGTTCCATTCAAAAAATTCTTGTGGGACTGTGAATGCTGTTAATTTTTTAGATTCATCTTCTAGCTTTAAATGGTAAAATCCTGATTTACAATCAAATTTACTAAAATAATTATATCATTCAAACTTTTCTTGTCATCTTGACCAAGCACCAAGTTGGGTGTATAACAACCACCACATTCTAAGAGGTCACCGGGGTCAAATAGGAGAAGGGTAGAAGTATCCAAGAACAAAGGTCAAGGCAATACCAATTTTTCCCAAAGGTGCCACCATCACAATTAGACATACCCTCTATACTACTATTGAAAATATCATAAGCAAAGAGAGGGTAGAGAAAAGTGTCATGCAAGCTAACTTCAACTAAGGTGTCCTCATGCATGTACTCACTATTAGATTCAAGATCATCACCATGAGTATCCTTAATAATGGAAGCACACAAAGAAGAAGTAGAGGCAACTTCTAAACAACTAATACTTTCTTTTTCAAGGGAAGAATCCTCAAGTAGACACAAACCATTAATAACATCAAGGAGGTCATGACTCAAGTCATTACAAGAATCACACAATTCATCCTCATATTTGTCAAACAATAGTGGAGTGCTATACAAGGGATCACTACCAAAATTAATTTCTCAAGAACAATCACTAGTTGGGTTCCTCAAATATTCAAGCAAGTCAAAGCTATCTTTACCCAAATGATAATTCTTTTTCAAAAGTGAGAGATCACTATCAAAAATTGGATAGTTAGCATAATCTTCACTCAACCCTATATTCTTAATGCATTTCAAGAAAT
Organism: Capsicum rhomboideum; assembly: GCA_031232105.1. NCBI lineage: Eukaryota > Viridiplantae > Streptophyta > Magnoliopsida > Solanales > Solanaceae > Capsicum > Capsicum rhomboideum. The sequence goes on along the minus strand of CP124708.1, from coordinate 43,266,989 downwards.
AGGATAACATGTGAATCTTATGCATACTATCCTTCTTTTCAAGCATATCTAAATGCAAATCGCTAGATGCCACACTAGGAGTGATCTCACAATTATCAATCAAGACATCTTTCTTTGAGAGAGGATCATTAACCAAAGGTGAGGAATCAAAGCATACAATTTCACTCTAAAAAAGATACATGTCATCTTTCATGATATTTTCATTCACATGATCAACTCTATCAACTACATCACTATCTTGAGGCTCATCAAGCTCACAACAAATATGCTCAAGTAGTGGATTTGGTTCACAAGAAAGTTGATCAATGCACACACCTTCACAAGTTATTGGAAGTTCACATGCCAACATAGACTCACAAGGGTCAACTAGTGTGTGAATACTCTTATCACATAGCAATGGGACCTAATTCAAGTTAAAAGTGCTAGCACTAGGTGGACACAAAACGATCTTACTAGAAGAGTTAATTCGGTCATCTATAAGATTAACTAGTGTTGGAAAACTCACAACAAGAACTTGATCATCATGAAACTTAGCACTACCAAGAGTATCACAAAGGGAAGACTCATGAGACTCTACATTAGACAAGCCACAAATCACACTCACTTGGCTACTCGCCACATCAAGACATTTCAAGTTTAGAGAAGTGCAAGGGTTAGCATTGTTACCTTGTAGCTCATACAAAGTATGTTCTTCACCTTAGTGTTCAACATGGGGATTGTTTTGGGAAGTAGAATTCAAGTAGTCAAAGGACTCCTCAATGTTTTCCATTCTACCACCCATTCTTGATATGATACCAATCATGGAGGTTAAATGACCTTCCATCACTCCCATTGTAAGTTTATAACCTCAATCTTTTCCCATATAAACTTTTAGGTATCACTTCTCATGGGATTTTGAGATTCTTTTTCCATAGCCATAGTACCTAGCAAGTAAAACACTTCAACAAAGACAAAAACAACGTTAGTGTTAGCAAAATAAAGCTCACAATCACTCGTGTTTACACACCTTTGATTGGTTCACAATTGGATCGGCTAATGTTGAAGATTGCTTATACTTCGGTGGTACACAAGGTGTCGATTTCTACTCTTGGCCAGAGTGGACTCTTGTTTAGAGAAGGAAGGACGGCTCTATTACAAACTAACATACTTGAATCAAGAAGTAACTACAAAACCAAACTAGAAAAGCACACAAAGAAGAAGGACACAGAAAGAAATAGGACTCAAGAACTAATCAATAACTAAGTAGGATATCACTAGTTGAAAATTAGTTTAGGAATCAAAGAAAATGATTAGGAATCAAAGAACTGAAACTAAGATGTTAGAACCTAAGAAAAATGAGTTTCGGGATCATTGAGGTGTGTTCAAGTGACCTGGTGACTATGCCTGTATATCTGCATAACCTTCATCTCTGTCTTCTATTATGGCCTCATATTTTTGTGAATATGCCTGTATATCTGCATCTGTGACCTGATGAGTAAGTATATCATGAAGACTTCCATAGGAGAACCCTATTTATAACCCATTGCTAATTGTTTCTCTACTGCAGGTGCTACCTCTTTGTGTTGATTATCTAATTGAATTAGCAAATGTTTATTTGGATCTGGTGGAATCTCTCAATCTTAGTGTCATGACCCAAATGGTCATGAGTGGCACACACATTAAACCTCCAATGGGAGAACCATCTAACCCAAATCTTAAACTAATCACTTAGCATAAACAATAATAAATAATGATCTTGGCTAAAATAATTTTTTAATTTCCATAATTTAATAAATATATAAAAGTGCGGAAATAAATATCAATTACAATTATCCCAAGGACCCAAAACTCACCACACAATAACATTCTAAAAATAAACCAATGTATAAAATGAATATCTCAAAAACAAATAATAAAGGAGTGTCATTGTCATAAGGAGTGGACATGATCAATGAGAAGATCTAATGGCTGTCTGAAGGTAGGTGCTCACCCTTGGATTGATAAGATGCTAGTCATGAACCAAATATAAGGTCTCGTCTCAATCGCTAGAACACTTTTTACACTCTATAAAAGAAGAGAACAAGTAGCATCAATACAAACACTATGTACTGGTAGGTATCATTAACCGACTTAACTTAAAACACATATATAAACAAAAATCAAATAAGAGCAACTAACATTCAGTACATCACAAGTAATTGTACCAAAACACCACTATCCATAGAATAAACTCTTACATAATCAACTAACATAACCATACGAATCTTCGTCCTATAAACACATTTGTATTACCACCACAAAACTAAGTTCAACCTCAACAATGGAAGAGCCTATAACCCTCTACTTAACTTAATTGTAACATACCAAGTCACGTTAATCTAACTATCTCACAGGTAGTCTCATGCTACTTCTATTGATCACAACACTTATACAATGCAATTAAAAAGTCAATACATTAATAATATAAAATAATGCATCATGAAAATAAAATCAATCATAAAATGTGTAAACACATACTAAGTGTCTTATATGCATAATAGTCGTAACCTGCAAGGGATGAGCTCAGTCCATGTACCACACCGACATGTTACCCAACCCTCTGAACAATAAGTTGTAAGCAACATATACCGGTGTTATACCCCTCCTACTGAATATCTCAATCAATATCAATAAGAATATGATAAAGTGCATAAAATATGGAATTAAATAATTTATCTAGACATTTTTTCAAATTTAAGGTGCATCATTTCATGTATACATTCAACTACCAAGTCAATTCACCAATCACAAGTATGCCCAAAGGCAAATTCATAATTATTCAACTCATAGATAGGCATGAAATTTAAATTAAGTCTATAACTACATTTTAAACCATAACCTCCCTAAGATCAACCCCTAAAATGAACTACTTCACTTGAGGCTTACTTTTTCTTGCCATTTCAGCTTGTTCTTGGTCTCGAAACAATAACAAAGAACAATTCTATGATTCATTCTTCAACTCTAGGCATTAAGAACCTAAATCCACTAATTTAACCCATAAGCATAGCCTAAATCATCATTCTAGAGTTTTTTACCCTTTAATCCACTCTAATTCCCCATAGTTTATGAGTGACAATACAAATTCTACTCTTTAAAGTGTATTCGAGCATCCTAGAGCCATAAACAAGTAATTTGGAACTACCTATAAGCAATTTACAACAATTCATTCAACCTAGGCGTAAACCCATAAATTCCACCATGAATAAGTTCTGACGATTCTGAGGACTAAAGGAATTAATTACGCATTAGAATGGTGAAATAAACTTATCTTAATGACAGGAAACACCCAAGAATGAATAACATTGTAACACACTGCATTTTGCATGTATCTGTTATATTTATATGGCACTTGATATATCCTCGTAGTATAGGTAATAAATTGGATTTCTTATGCGAATATTGATGGTATAAATAGGTTTGACCGATACTTCCATGTATTTTTATGTGACATGATCAAGTTAATGTCAATGAAAGTATTTGAACTTGAGACAACATGGTGGTATTTAAGCTTAAGGTTTAAAGTGGCCAAGTATATACAAGTGTTAAGTCAAGTTAGAGGGATTAAGATTTAGAAAATAGAATAAAATAGTGAGCTTCTTGCTTGGATTAATTAAGATAGTAGATGCATCAGCTACTTGAGCTATATGGATCTAGTTAAGGGGCCAAGGTAAATGGGTTAGATTTAGGACTATATTAATGGACTCATTCGAGGCCCAAACTAAGTAAAAGAAAAAAAAATGAAAAAGAAGCACAACACCCAAATATACAAAGGCTAATGTAGTTAAGCCCACCTAAGAATAAAGAAAGTAGGTGCATCACCTACTTTGACCTTTTGAGAAGCTTGATATAACCAAGTAGGTGCATTACCTACTTGACCAATTTGTAGTCCAAAATGAGAAAAAAAATAGGTGGCTGAAAAGGGGAATTATAAGCTCAAGATGAGATGATTTTTCTCTTCATTTTAACTTATAATATTCAGCTCCTATTAAGTTTCTCTAAGATTTCTCTTGGCTTCAACTAGTAGCCCCTATATTCCTCCTAGGGTTCTTGAAGAAACCCTCACCTTTGTAAGCCAAGGTAAGTGAAAACACTTAAAGTTTTAGCTTAATTCTCATAGGTAAGATTAGGAGAACATGTTATTCATGCTTAAGTATAGTTATAGGGTAGAATGTTTCCACAAGCTAACTGCTTACTTTTCTTTGTTAGTAAGAGACTTTTCTCTTCTTCTTTGGTTTAAGTGTGAAGGGAAGTTCAAGCTAAAAGGATAAATTATAGATATTGAGATAAGATGACTGCTCCATTTTTGTCCTCCTTATGTATGATTTTGGGTAAAGAATTATGGGTGTGTTTTTATTAAGAACTCAAGGAATGGTGAGTTCAATATTTGGTTGTTATGATAAAGAATATTTGGGGCAGTTTTTGGGACATTTTTTATGTGAATATGTTGGGGATTTCCTGGTTGATGTTGGGGAAAGGTATGAATAGTTTATATTGAAATTGTCATGCCCCAAATCCCATCGAGGCGGACTGGCACCCTGAGCCGATGAGGCCGAGAGAACCAATCTTCATCCTCACACACTCATGCGCATGCTACTCAATAAATATCATCACCACAAATAGATACAAGATGCCAATAGCGGAAACCATGGAACATACATGATAACTATGAAACTTGGCCGTTGGGGCCTTCAAGACAAAACATACGTTTCTTACATTTTCTTCATTTGTCCCACAACATCTACAAAGCCTCTACAGATACATGACAATAACCAACCTAGAGTCGGGACAAGACCCTACTCTATGCATATATACAATACCAAAATAAATGTACATAGCAACTCAGAAATCCCCGAACCAACTGAAGCACACCAAAAGTCCGCAAAAGATACGCAACCTACTATAGAGGTCTACTAGTACCTGCACCTGTATCAAGTAAGGTAAATCGCCCAAGAGGGGTCAGTACGGAGAATGTACTGAGTATGTAAGGCCATATGAAACTGTTACAAATACGTCAATAGAATCAAAATGTAATAGGATAGGCAATATGAATAACCCATCGATCTGCATATTTGGTACCATGTACCATACATAAAATGTTTTCTTCGCTTTATTGTTTATTCCTCATCACTTATATCATATCGTACCTGGGCCCTAACTGATCAGTGGGTCTTAACATAACATAACTATCACGCCCCAAATCCCATCGGGACAAATTGGCACCCGTAGCCGACATGGCCCGAGAGAACCAAGCTTTGCTTCTATTCATTCATATGCATGTCATAGGCAATACCACCATTACGTAAGAACATGAAAGGCAAAATACAGAAAAACATGGAACATGGGACATATATATATATACATATGTGAAAATTGGCCGTTGAGGCCATCAAGTCAAAACGTCATATACCACATTACATTCACACACCCATACATGTCTACAAAAGCCTCTACATAGACATTTACCAAAACCAACTGAAAGTCGGGACAAGTCCCCTCTTTTAGACAACATATACAACACCAAAACATATGTGCAACTGTGACTCAGAGAATCCCCGAACTAACTGGAGCTCACCAACGATCCGCAACAACTGGTAACCTACTGTGGAGGCCTACTAGTACCTGCGCCTGCAGCAAGTAAGGTAAATCCCCCAAGAGGGGTCAGTACGAAGAATGTACTAAGTATGTAAGGCCATATGAAACTTGTATGATATGTAAATATGTTAATGAACTCAAATACATATGAATGATCAATATGGATAAGGCACTATACTGAACTTTGGAAACCATGTATATTGCTTTCATTACTTTCTTTGTATCTTTGCTTCTATGATTATTCATCTTTGCCTGTGACCTGTGATACCCGGGCCCCGACTGAACAGTGGGTTTTAACATAACATATCATTATGTTGGGATTGGCTTGAGCTAGGATTATGCCCCTATAGCTGCCACCCATGAATTAATATATATCGGGATCGGCTCAAGCTAGGTTATTACCTCTAGAGTTGCGACCCATAAACCAACATTTCAGGTTTGACTCTAGCTAGGTTATTACCCCTAGAGCTGCCCCCTGTTAGGATCGGTCCGAGCTAGGCATATGCCTCTAGGACTGCCCCCTGATCCAACAAATCTTGGGATCGGCTTGAGCTAGGCATTTGCCCCGATAGCTACCACCTATACTTGATCATTGGCCACATATATCCATTACTTTATTTATTACTTTGAGTTTGATACAATGATAGTTGTAACTTTACTTGAATCTTTGGATCATTAACCAATGAGTGAGAGACATGTAAATAAACATTGTGAGAAACATAACACCATTGGAACCATTGGACAATAATCAATGAACAAGATTCATGAGTATAATCACTATTGGAACATTGGAACATAACCTTATTGAGCTTTTGGAATAACACCATTGGAACCATTGGACAATAATCAATGAGCAAGAGACATGAGTATAATCACTATTGGAACATAACCTTATTGAGATTTTGGAATAACACCATTAGAACCATTGGACAATAATCAATGAACAAGATACATGAGTATAATCACTATTGGAACATTGGAACATAACCTTATTGAGATTTTGGAACATTAACCATGAATATGAGACATGTGGTTCACAATTGATCAATGAATAAGAACTATGTGATAATGACAATTGATAACCGGATATTGGATACCTTAGCACATTTCGGAATAGGACAAGCGTAATGTCAATGTGAATACTATTTGCCGCAGAAAGATACGGACAGAGTAACCTTACATACCTTGTATTCTCAATACGAATATACAATCTTAGATGTGCATACAATGTCCCGCTCCTTCCTTATGTTTCACTCTATAACACAAATACATAACGGAATAGACATTAACCACAAACTACCTTACAAATGCATATAACGTCAATGAGTCACATGCTTGCCTTTAAAATGTCATTTCCCCCTTGACAACATCATTGATGAAATTATTATACCAATAATCCCACAATATTCCATACATTGACCAATACATGATAATCAATAACATTTCACCACAACACTTCTCCTTTACACTTTCTCATCCACACCATATCACAAATAATCCACCAATTCACCTTAATACACTTCATAGCACATATCGGCCAAAATACCATAATTTACACTTATAGAAAAATAAAAGTTTAATAACGAAATCACACCATACATGTTCATATTTTATCCATACCATGCTCTTTAATCAAAGTCACAAGTCATATTTCAAGCTTAAATCCCATGGATCACAAATCTTTTACCAAAAACACAAGACACCATGTTCAACACTTCCAAGCATAACCAACATGATTTAAATACTCTCCCATGCATATAATATATTAATCCATAACAATAATCACTTACCCAAGCTTGAAAAATGATGATCTTGATCCAAAAGTTGGCTTTGAGTTCTTAGGGTTTTGAGAGAAAAAATGGTTGAGAAATGTCTAGAAAGCATGAGAATGTCCAATGAATAAAATCAGATTTTTTGTTCCATTTTATAAGACTTTAAATCCATCCTTAGCCATTAAATGTGGTGTTCTAGAAGTTCAAGGCAAGAATGGTTCATTTGACCCATTATTGGCCCATGTCTTCTTTCACATTTTGGGCCCTTTTTTGAGCCCAATTCACTTAATCCAATAAAATCAATAATTTCTCATGTTTAAATCATCTCATATGTGTTACAACAATATTCCCACTCACGCTATTCATATCCGTAGCCTCGATCCCAAAAACAAGTGATTCTAGCCACGTATGGCTTATTTTGACCACAAGGGTAAAACCGTCATTTTGATGCAAAATTCGTTCTCGAGTAATTTTATCATACCAATATAATACTTTACTCATTTAATGTATATACTCGTGGTTGTATAAGAAACATGGCAAAAATCGGTCAGGTACGTCCCCGGGCACCCTTGGGACTTAAGAAATTTCCAACTTTTGAAAAATGGAAAAACCCATCCTGGCATGCCCTTGGACCCCCCATCTTGCTGCCTCTGGGCTAAAAATTTTGGCCCAAAGCGTCCTGGCATGACCTCTGGCGCTCCCCAACCTTATTTTTTTGAAAATTTTGTTTTTCGACTTTTCTTCGCGGGTTTAGTTAGATACTTCAAGTCCTATTCTTTAACTTACTTCTTACCCTTAATATCCTTTATTTGGAGGTCATACAAGCCTCATTTTTAACCCCACAAATGTTCCACGAAGTCACACAATACTTCCTACAAAAGTCTAATCACATGTACGAGGGCCAATATCAACTATCTCATCCATAACATTACAAAATACATACTTATGGCTCTCGGTACCTAGGTAAACATTATTCAATGCCGTCAAGTAGTGTTAGGAAGGTACGGAGTGTTACAATAACGTTATGTTGGGATCGACTCAAGCTAGGACTTTTACTCTAAAGCTACCGCCCATAAATCAATATATCGGGCTTGGCTCGAGCTAGGTTATTACCTCTAGAGCTGCCACCCATAAACAAATATATCAGGTTCGGCTCAATCTAGGTTATTGCCTCTAGAGCTACCACCTGTTAGGATCGGCCCGAGCTAGGCTTATGCCTCTAGGACTACCCCCTGATCCAACAAATTCGGGATCGGCTCGAGCTAGGCTTTTTCCTCTAGAGCTACCACCCGTACTCTCACAACCAACAAATATGCATTACTTTATTTCTTACTTTTAAGAGATTCATACCTTTACTGGCGAGAGATTGATTCATACACTTATGAGAGATTAATGTATATATATAGTCACCACATTATTGGAAGCTTAAGAACATAACATTATTGGGACTTTTGGAACATGTCCATAATTATGTAACTCATGAACAACAACGACTAATGAATGAGGAATATGTGACTTAAGAATGAATAGATTCTCCTTACGTCGTCACTTTTCTTGAAACAGTTTCTTTTAGTAGTTACAACATTATTGGAACTTGGAACCATTTTCATAATTATGTGATCCATGAATGAAAATAGACCAAGAGTAACGTATATATGATTAACAATAGATGATAACCTGAAACGAGATGCCTTAGGACATTTTGGAATGAGTAAGTACCACAACAAGGTGTTCACTATATGCTGTAGAAAGATACGAAAAGAGTAACCTTACATACCTTGTATTCTCAATACGATTATACATCTTAAATGTGCATACAATAGTATCGATCCATACTTATGTTTCACTCTACAACACAAGTACATAACGGAATTTACATTAACCATAAAACACCTTACAAATGCATATGACGTCAATGAGTTACATGTTTGCCTTTAAAATGTCATTTCCTTCTCTACAATACCATTTACGGCATTTTCATACCAAAAATACCCCAATCATGACATACATTGACCACAACATCATATACTAATAGCATGTCACAACAAAGCTTCTCCTTTACACTTTCTCATTCACACCATATCACAATTAATCAATCAAGTCACCTTAATACACCTCATAGCACATATCGGCCAAAATCCCATAATTTACACTTATAGTAAAATAACAAGTTTAATAACATAATCACACCATACATGTTCATATTTCATCCATACCATGCTCTTTTATCAAAACTACAAGTCATTTCTCATATTAAAATTCCATGGATAACACATCTTTTAGTAAAAAGCAAGAATGCATTATTCACACTTCTAGACATAACCACCATGATCTACATACTCTCCCATGCATATAATATATTAATCCATAAGAATAATCACTTACCCAAGCTTGAAAAATGTTGATCTTGCTCCAAAAGATGGCTTAGGGTTCTTAGGGTTTGAGAGAAAAATGGTTGAGAAATATCTAGAAGGCATGAGAGTTCCAAATGAATAAAAATCTGATTTTTGGGTCTTTATATAGTCCTTGGGGTCATCCTTAGCCACTCTTGGCATTTAATGCTATGTTTGGCTTGGTCAATGGAAGAATGGGTCAATTGATCCATTTGGCCCATGTCTTTTGCCTCATTTTGGGCTTTTATTGAGCCCAAATCACTTAACCCAATGAAATCAATAATTTCTCATGTTTAGATCATTTCATACATGTTACGACAATATTCCCATTCACGCTATTTATATCCGTATCCTCAATTCCAAAAACAAGTGATTCTAGCCACGTATGACTTATTTTGACCAAAAGGGTAAAACCGTCATTTTGATGCCAAATTCATCCACGAGTAATATTATCGAATGGAATTCCAATTACTTAAATTATTCCATTTATAGGCTCGTGGTTGTAGAAGAAATGTGGCAAAAAGCGGCCCGGTACGCCCCCGGGTACCCTTGGGACTTAGAAAAATTTCCAACATTTGAAGGGGGCACACAAGCAGCCTGGGGCGTGACACCTTGCTGCCTTTGGGCTAAAAATATTAGCCCAGAGTGGCCTGGCACTCCCCTGGGCGCGCCCCACTCCTATTTTTTTAAAATTTTTGTTTCTTCGACTTCTCTTCGCGGATTTGGTTAGATACTTCAAGTTCTATTCTTTAACTTACTTATTACCTTTAATATACTTTGTTTGGAGGTCCTCCAAGCCTCATTTTTAACCCCAAAAATGCTCCACGAAGTCACAAAACACCTCCTACGAAGGTCTAATTGCATGTACGAGGCCCAATATCAATTATCTCATCAATAACATTACAAAATACATACTTATGGCTCTCGACACCTAAGTAAACATTGTTCAACGTCGTCAAGTAGGGTTGGGAAGGTACGGGGTGTTACATTCCTCCCCCCGTTAGAAACATTCTTCCTCGAATGTTAGTAACATCGTCTCATGTACATCCCATGCATCTCTATCTTAACATATATACACATATACACATAATACTTATGGATATTTCCTTGTTATTGTCCCAACTCCATACCTTGAACTCTCTCCCCCATTTGAAATAGTCATGGGTACTTTGACTTCATCATTTCTTTGGCTCCCTACGTGATTCGGTTTCTCCACTGTACCTTTACCAAAGCTATTATTTTTTTTTCCTCATCTTTCCGCTTATCCATATAGAATGGCAATATATATCCCTTCATAAGTGACATCCCGCATAGCTTGTACATTTAATAAAAATAATGGATCTCAGCATATGACTTGTTTTAGCTTGTAGGTACTGTCGTACCCCTTTAACCTTCTCTATAGCGTAGTGAACCAAATCTAGCCCCAAATAAGGCAGTTCCACTCAGTTTAAATCACCCAATTGATGATTTAAAATTTCTTTTATATAAACCTTCGTAAGATACCATTTTAATACTTGAACAATTGCTATCATGATAAGCACATTCACTAAGGGGTAGATGATCATCCCAACTACCTTTTAAGTCTCTCGTACAGGCTCGTAGTATGCCTTCAAGTGTTTGGATAGTATACTCTGTTTGTCCGTTCGTCTGAGGGTGAAAAGTTGTACTCAAATTCACGTATGTACCCAACCTTTTCTGAAAAGAAACTTCCAAAAATGTGTAGTAAATTGAGCTCCCCTGCCTAATGTAATAGATTTTGGAACTCCGTATAGTTGTACTTTCTCTTTAATGTACAACCTCGCATATTTCTCAGCTATGTAGGTGGTCTTAAAAGGCAACATGTGTGATGATGAGGTAAACCTGTCAGCTATCTCTCACTCATTTAAAATCAAATTTCCACAATGTACTAGACAAACCTGTGATAAAATCCATATTACTCATATTCCACGTCAAAACTGGAAGATTGAGACGCTGCATATAACCTTCAGGTTTCTGATGTTCTACTTTGACTTGTTAACAATTTTGACATTGAGCTAAAAATTCTGCAATGTTCTTCTTCATATTCCCCCACCAATACATGTCTTTCAAATCATACTACCTTTTGGTAACTTCTGGATCAATAGTTAGCTCATCTACATCCAATACACACGATCTGCCTTGACATGGAAGTACTCCCTCTTGCGTAAACTCAAATTCCTTCATCGAACCTTGTGGTACATTCCTTTTTTAGCCGAACTAAAAATTGGATTCGCATGTTGCTTTTCCTTCACCTCTACGAATGAAGACTTTATTGCATTTTGCGCTATAACTCTTTGATCTGGCGTTTTAAGTAAAAGCCCTACCAAAATGTTTAATTAAGGTGGACTATACCTTGCTTTCCCATGACCCGACTGTCTGAACTTTCTAGTGCTTTGCGGTTTAACGCATCGGCCATCGCATTTGCTTTTCCCGATTGTGATTTCGATATCATATCATCATCTCCTAATAATTTGAGTCACCTCCCCTACCTTTGATTTATGTCCCTCTACTTTAATACATATTGCAAACTCTTATGATCAATATTTATATATCAATATGAACCCATCTTTCAAATAAATACCACAATTGTTACCTCAAGATCATGTGTGGGATAGTTTCTCCCAAATGGATGCAACTGTCATGAGGCATACGCTATTATCTTATCGTGCTGCATTAACACATATCCGAGGTCAACCCCGGAAGCATCACAATACATTGAATAACCTTTTGTGCCTTCGAGAAATACTAAAACTGGTGTAGAAGTTAATTTTCTATAACCTGCCAACCCAAGAATCGACGAATCTCTGTGGGCGTCGTAGGTCTCTTCTCTTTTTTTTTTTCCACTGCTTCATTCTTTTGCGTCTCAATCCTTATTCTTTCATCCGACACAATGTGACCCAAGAATGCTACGGATTTTAACCAAAATTCATACTTAGAGAACTTTGCATTCAAGTTACGATCTCGAAGAATCTGTAACACATGCCATACGTAATTGGCATGGTCCTCTTGTGATCTCGAATAAACCAGAATATCATACATGAACACGGTCACAAATACATCCAAGAATGGTTTAAACACCATATTCATCAAATCCATAACAACAGCTGGTACATTTGTTAGTCCCAATGACACAACTAAGCATTCATAATCATCATACTGTGTTCGGAAAGCTGTCTTGGGTATATCTTTGTTTCTAATTCTGACTTGGTGATAACCCAATATTTAAGTCACTCTTGTTCTAGAGAAATTGGTGCAATAAAGAGTGGATACAATCCTTTGATAAAAGGAACAACACACTTGGCACCCTTTCAAAAGCATCTTCTTGTGGAAAATGAATATGTACCTTCTTAGACCGACAATCTACCATGGCATAACAGGAAACCAACCAATACATTCCCATTATAACATCAATATCCACCATTTTCAATTCAATAAGATCAGCCAATGTATCATAACCCCACATAGTTACCACACAATCATGACACATTCTTTTAGCTACAATAAATTCACCTTTTGGTGTAGATACCCCAAATAGGTTAACTAAAAATTCTAGTGTTCTTTCACAACAATTTTTTCCCATAGTCAAGGGGATAACATATGATAGGGTACAACCCGAATCAATCAATGTAAATACGTTACGTAAAAAGACAGATAATATACCTGTCACGTCATCAGAAGAAGCCTCAAATTTCTGCCGATCCACCACGGCGTAGGTATTGCCCTAAATTCCATTAGAGCTAGCTGCTCCTCTAGCACCTCTGCCATGACCAACAGGTTGTGCACCTATACCTAGAGGAGGCATAGAGGATGTCGATGCGGCGGTTGGTCCCGTGGGTCGTGCCATGCCACCCGTGTTCCTTTGTGGACACCCTCTTACCACATGACCTGGCATGCCGTAAAAATAGCAAACATTCATTCCGACCCGACATTCACCTGCATGAAACCTCCCGCAGCGCTGTCACAATCAACGATAAAACCTCAGGTGGTTCATACTTCCTTGTGCTCGATACCCCACTGTCCGTAAACCCTGAATCTCACCTCTTTGCCCAAATTGGTAGCTTCTAAACCCTTGGAATAGAGGGGGAGTAATTGTTGTGGAATGGGGAAATGATGGCCTAGGCGATTTGTGAAAAATCCGAGGCCCAAATCCTCCTTGGGACGCCATGATTTGTCCCATGGGTTTAGCCTTTTTTTACGATCTTTCTTCCAATCCTTGCATCCTCTTCCTCTGCCTCTGTCCCTCCTTCTGCTGCACAAGAGCTTGTCTTTGACCTTGTGCAACAACTACACGGGTTAATATTTGTACCGCACTAATCAAATCCTGCTCAATAGTTTTAACGGGAAGTTCTGAAGATACTTCTCTTCTTCTCAGCTCTTCCGGGGCTGGGAAAGTGGAAGAAGCCCGTGAGGCAAATTCAGTATCAGCTCCACCTTGACTAGCTTGGTCAGGTGGTGGTCTACTGGATCCTTCTCCGGTAATCTTAACAACCTGATTACCCTTGCCTTTACCTCTTCTTGTCATCTGTAGTTTCTATATCAAAGAAAACCAATCACCATGGTCAGATATTTTTTTTTCCACTTACACTTTTGGCTCTATTGCACGATCTAGAAATGAAGAAAAGAAACAACTCCTAAATGTCCTGTAGCCTCCTACTTATAAATGTGGTGCATAACACATCCATAAGCAAGACTATACTTAGACACGGCTTTGTAGACACCCTTAGAACGACCTGCTCTGATACCACTTTTGTCACGGCCTAAATCCCATCGAGGCGGCCTGGCACCAGGAGCCGATGAGGCCCGAGAGAACCAATCTTCATCCTCACACACTCATACGCATGCTACTCAATAAACATCATCACCACAAATAGATACAAGATGCAAATAGAGGAAACCATGGAACATACATGATAACTATGAAACTTGGCCGTTGGGGCCTTCAAGACAAAACATACGTTTCTTACATTTTCTTCATTTGTCCCACAACATCTACAAAGCCTCTACAGATACATGACAATAACCAACCTAGAGTCGGGACAAGACCCTACTCTATGCATATATACAATACCAAAATAAATGTACATAGCAACTCAGAAATCCCCGAACCAACTGAAGCACACCAAAAGTCCGCAAAAGATACGCAACCTACTATAGAGGTCTACTAGTACCTGCACCTGTATCAAGTAAGGTAAATCGCCCAAGAGGGGTCAGTACGGAGAATGTACTGAGTATGTAAGGCCATATGAAACTGTTACAAATACGTCAATAGAATCAAAATGTAATAGGATAGGCAATATGAATAACCCATCGATCTGCATATTTGGTACCATGTACCATACATAAAATGTTTTCTTCGCTTTATTGTTTATTCCTCATCACTTATATCATATCGTACCTGGGCCCTAACTGATCAGTGGGTCTTAACATAACATAACTATCACGCCCCAAATCCCATCGGGACAAATTGGCACCCGTAGCCGACATGGCCCGAGAGAACCAAGCTTTGCTTCTATTCATTCATATGCATGTCATAGGCAATACCACCATTACGTAAGAACATGAAAGGCAAAATACAGAAAAACATGGAACATGGGACATATATATATATACATATGTGAAAATTGGCCGTTGAGGCCATCAAGTCAAAACGTCATATACCACATTACATTCACACACCCATACATGTCTACAAAAGCCTCTACATAGACATTTACCAAAACCAACTGAAAGTCGGGACAAGTCCCCTCTTTTAGACAACATATACAACACCAAAACATATGTGCAACTGTGACTCAGAGAATCCCCGAACTAACTGGAGCTCACCAACGATCCGCAACAACTGGTAACCTACTGTGGAGGCCTACTAGTACCTGCGCCTGCAGCAAGTAAGGTAAATCCCCCAAGAGGGGTCAGTACGAAGAATGTACTAAGTATGTAAGGCCATATGAAACTTGTATGATATGTAAATATGTTAATGAACTCAAATACATATGAATGATCAATATGGATAAGGCACTATACTGAACTTTGGAAACCATGTATATTGCTTTCATTACTTTCTTTGTATCTTTGCTTCTATGATTATTCATCTTTGCCTGTGACCTGTGATACCCGGGCCCCGACTGAACAGTGGGTTTTAACATAACATATCATTATGTTGGGATTGGCTTGAGCTAGGATTATGCCCCTATAGCTGCCACCCATGAATTAATATATATCGGGATCGGCTCAAGCTAGGTTATTACCTCTAGAGTTGCGACCCATAAACCAACATTTCAGGTTTGACTCTAGCTAGGTTATTACCCCTAGAGCTGCCCCCTGTTAGGATCGGTCCGAGCTAGGCATATGCCTCTAGGACTGCCCCCTGATCCAACAAATCTTGGGATCGGCTTGAGCTAGGCATTTGCCCCGATAGCTACCACCTATACTTGATCATTGGCCACATATATCCATTACTTTATTTATTACTTTGAGTTTGATACAATGATAGTTGTAACTTTACTTGAATCTTTGGATCATTAACCAATGAGTGAGAGACATGTAAATAAACATTGTGAGAAACATAACACCATTGGAACCATTGGACAATAATCAATGAACAAGATTCATGAGTATAATCACTATTGGAACATTGGAACATAACCTTATTGAGCTTTTGGAATAACACCATTGGAACCATTGGACAATAATCAATGAGCAAGAGACATGAGTATAATCACTATTGGAACATAACCTTATTGAGATTTTGGAATAACACCATTAGAACCATTGGACAATAATCAATGAACAAGATACATGAGTATAATCACTATTGGAACATTGGAACATAACCTTATTGAGATTTTGGAACATTAACCATGAATATGAGACATGTGGTTCACAATTGATCAATGAATAAGAACTATGTGATAATGACAATTGATAACCGGATATTGGATACCTTAGCACATTTCGGAATAGGACAAGCGTAATGTCAATGTGAATACTATTTGCCGCAGAAAGATACGGACAGAGTAACCTTACATACCTTGTATTCTCAATACGAATATACAATCTTAGATGTGCATACAATGTCCCGCTCCTTCCTTATGTTTCACTCTATAACACAAATACATAACGGAATAGACATTAACCACAAACTACCTTACAAATGCATATAACGTCAATGAGTCACATGCTTGCCTTTAAAATGTCATTTCCCCCTTGACAACATCATTGATGAAATTATTATACCAATAATCCCACAATATTCCATACATTGACCAATACATGATAATCAATAACATTTCACCACAACACTTCTCCTTTACACTTTCTCATCCACACCATATCACAAATAATCCACCAATTCACCTTAATACACTTCATAGCACATATCGGCCAAAATACCATAATTTACACTTATAGAAAAATAAAAGTTTAATAACGAAATCACACCATACATGTTCATATTTTATCCATACCATGCTCTTTAATCAAAGTCACAAGTCATATTTCAAGCTTAAATCCCATGGATCACAAATCTTTTACCAAAAACACAAGACACCATGTTCAACACTTCCAAGCATAACCAACATGATTTAAATACTCTCCCATGCATATAATATATTAATCCATAACAATAATCACTTACCCAAGCTTGAAAAATGATGATCTTGATCCAAAAGTTGGCTTTGAGTTCTTAGGGTTTTGAGAGAAAAAATGGTTGAGAAATGTCTAGAAAGCATGAGAATGTCCAATGAATAAAATCAGATTTTTTGTTCCATTTTATAAGACTTTAAATCCATCCTTAGCCATTAAATGTGGTGTTCTAGAAGTTCAAGGCAAGAATGGTTCATTTGACCCATTATTGGCCCATGTCTTCTTTCACATTTTGGGCCCTTTTTTGAGCCCAATTCACTTAATCCAATAAAATCAATAATTTCTCATGTTTAAATCATCTCATATGTGTTACAACAATATTCCCACTCACGCTATTCATATCCGTAGCCTCGATCCCAAAAACAAGTGATTCTAGCCACGTATGGCTTATTTTGACCACAAGGGTAAAACCGTCATTTTGATGCAAAATTCGTTCTCGAGTAATTTTATCATACCAATATAATACTTTACTCATTTAATGTATATACTCGTGGTTGTATAAGAAACATGGCAAAAATCGGTCAGGTACGTCCCCGGGCACCCTTGGGACTTAAGAAATTTCCAACTTTTGAAAAATGGAAAAACCCATCCTGGCATGCCCTTGGACCCCCCATCTTGCTGCCTCTGGGCTAAAAATTTTGGCCCAAAGCGTCCTGGCATGACCTCTGGCGCTCCCCAACCTTATTTTTTTGAAAATTTTGTTTTTCGACTTTTCTTCGCGGGTTTAGTTAGATACTTCAAGTCCTATTCTTTAACTTACTTCTTACCCTTAATATCCTTTATTTGGAGGTCATACAAGCCTCATTTTTAACCCCACAAATGTTCCACGAAGTCACACAATACTTCCTACAAAAGTCTAATCACATGTACGAGGGCCAATATCAACTATCTCATCCATAACATTACAAAATACATACTTATGGCTCTCGGTACCTAGGTAAACATTATTCAATGCCGTCAAGTAGTGTTAGGAAGGTACGGAGTGTTACAATAACGTTATGTTGGGATCGACTCAAGCTAGGACTTTTACTCTAAAGCTACCGCCCATAAATCAATATATCGGGCTTGGCTCGAGCTAGGTTATTACCTCTAGAGCTGCCACCCATAAACAAATATATCAGGTTCGGCTCAATCTAGGTTATTGCCTCTAGAGCTACCACCTGTTAGGATCGGCCCGAGCTAGGCTTATGCCTCTAGGACTACCCCCTGATCCAACAAATTCGGGATCGGCTCGAGCTAGGCTTTTTCCTCTAGAGCTACCACCCGTACTCTCACAACCAACAAATATGCATTACTTTATTTCTTACTTTTAAGAGATTCATACCTTTACTGGCGAGAGATTGATTCATACACTTATGAGAGATTAATGTATATATATAGTCACCACATTATTGGAAGCTTAAGAACATAACATTATTGGGACTTTTGGAACATGTCCATAATTATGTAACTCATGAACAACAACGACTAATGAATGAGGAATATGTGACTTAAGAATGAATAGATTCTCCTTACGTCGTCACTTTTCTTGAAACAGTTTCTTTTAGTAGTTACAACATTATTGGAACTTGGAACCATTTTCATAATTATGTGATCCATGAATGAAAATAGACCAAGAGTAACGTATATATGATTAACAATAGATGATAACCTGAAACGAGATGCCTTAGGACATTTTGGAATGAGTAAGTACCACAACAAGGTGTTCACTATATGCTGTAGAAAGATACGAAAAGAGTAACCTTACATACCTTGTATTCTCAATACGATTATACATCTTAAATGTGCATACAATAGTATCGATCCATACTTATGTTTCACTCTACAACACAAGTACATAACGGAATTTACATTAACCATAAAACACCTTACAAATGCATATGACGTCAATGAGTTACATGTTTGCCTTTAAAATGTCATTTCCTTCTCTACAATACCATTTACGGCATTTTCATACCAAAAATACCCCAATCATGACATACATTGACCACAACATCATATACTAATAGCATGTCACAACAAAGCTTCTCCTTTACACTTTCTCATTCACACCATATCACAATTAATCAATCAAGTCACCTTAATACACCTCATAGCACATATCGGCCAAAATCCCATAATTTACACTTATAGTAAAATAACAAGTTTAATAACATAATCACACCATACATGTTCATATTTCATCCATACCATGCTCTTTTATCAAAACTACAAGTCATTTCTCATATTAAAATTCCATGGATAACACATCTTTTAGTAAAAAGCAAGAATGCATTATTCACACTTCTAGACATAACCACCATGATCTACATACTCTCCCATGCATATAATATATTAATCCATAAGAATAATCACTTACCCAAGCTTGAAAAATGTTGATCTTGCTCCAAAAGATGGCTTAGGGTTCTTAGGGTTTGAGAGAAAAATGGTTGAGAAATATCTAGAAGGCATGAGAGTTCCAAATGAATAAAAATCTGATTTTTGGGTCTTTATATAGTCCTTGGGGTCATCCTTAGCCACTCTTGGCATTTAATGCTATGTTTGGCTTGGTCAATGGAAGAATGGGTCAATTGATCCATTTGGCCCATGTCTTTTGCCTCATTTTGGGCTTTTATTGAGCCCAAATCACTTAACCCAATGAAATCAATAATTTCTCATGTTTAGATCATTTCATACATGTTACGACAATATTCCCATTCACGCTATTTATATCCGTATCCTCAATTCCAAAAACAAGTGATTCTAGCCACGTATGACTTATTTTGACCAAAAGGGTAAAACCGTCATTTTGATGCCAAATTCATCCACGAGTAATATTATCGAATGGAATTCCAATTACTTAAATTATTCCATTTATAGGCTCGTGGTTGTAGAAGAAATGTGGCAAAAAGCGGCCCGGTACGCCCCCGGGTACCCTTGGGACTTAGAAAAATTTCCAACATTTGAAGGGGGCACACAAGCAGCCTGGGGCGTGACACCTTGCTGCCTTTGGGCTAAAAATATTAGCCCAGAGTGGCCTGGCACTCCCCTGGGCGCGCCCCACTCCTATTTTTTTAAAATTTTTGTTTCTTCGACTTCTCTTCGCGGATTTGGTTAGATACTTCAAGTTCTATTCTTTAACTTACTTATTACCTTTAATATACTTTGTTTGGAGGTCCTCCAAGCCTCATTTTTAACCCCAAAAATGCTCCACGAAGTCACAAAACACCTCCTACGAAGGTCTAATTGCATGTACGAGGCCCAATATCAATTATCTCATCAATAACATTACAAAATACATACTTATGGCTCTCGACACCTAAGTAAACATTGTTCAACGTCGTCAAGTAGGGTTGGGAAGGTACGGGGTGTTACATTCCTCCCCCCGTTAGAAACATTCTTCCTCGAATGTTAGTAACATCGTCTCATGTACATCCCATGCATCTCTATCTTAACATATATACACATATACACATAATACTTATGGATATTTCCTTGTTATTGTCCCAACTCCATACCTTGAACTCTCTCCCCCATTTGAAATAGTCATGGGTACTTTGACTTCATCATTTCTTTGGCTCCCTACATGATTCGGTTTCTCCACTGTACCTTTACCAAAGCTATTATTTTTTTTTCCTCATCTTTCCGCTTATCCATATAGAATGGCAATATATATCCCTTCATAAGTGACATCCCGCATAGCTTGTACATTTAATAAAAATAATGGATCTCAGCATATGACTTGTTTTAGCTTGTAGGTACTGTCGTACCCCTTTAACCTTCTCTATAGCGTAGTGAACCAAATCTAGCCCCAAATAAGGCAGTTCCACTCAGTTTAAATCACCCAATTGATGATTTAAAATTTCTTTTATATAAACCTTCGTAAGATACCATTTTAATACTTGAACAATTGCTATCATGATAAGCACATTCACTAAGGGGTAGATGATCATCCCAACTACCTTTTAAGTCTCTCGTACAGGCTCGTAGTATGCCTTCAAGTGTTTGGATAGTATACTCTGTTTGTCCGTTCGTCTGAGGGTGAAAAGTTGTACTCAAATTCACGTATGTACCCAACCTTTTCTGAAAAGAAACTTCCAAAAATGTGTAGTAAATTGAGCTCCCCTGCCTAATGTAATAGATTTTGGAACTCCGTATAGTTGTACTTTCTCTTTAATGTACAACCTCGCATATTTCTCAGCTATGTAGGTGGTCTTAAAAGGCAACATGTGTGATGATGAGGTAAACCTGTCAGCTATCTCTCACTCATTTAAAATCAAATTTCCACAATGTACTAGACAAACCTGTGATAAAATCCATATTACTCATATTCCACGTCAAAACTGGAAGATTGAGACGCTGCATATAACCTTCAGGTTTCTGATGTTCTACTTTGACTTGTTAACAATTTTGACATTGAGCTAAAAATTCTGCAATGTTCTTCTTCATATTCCCCCACCAATACATGTCTTTCAAATCATACTACCTTTTGGTAACTTCTGGATCAATAGTTAGCTCATCTACATCCAATACACACGATCTGCCTTGACATGGAAGTACTCCCTCTTGCGTAAACTCAAATTCCTTCATCGAACCTTGTGGTACATTCCTTTTTTAGCCGAACTAAAAATTGGATTCGCATGTTGCTTTTCCTTCACCTCTACGAATGAAGACTTTATTGCATTTTGCGCTATAACTCTTTGATCTGGCGTTTTAAGTAAAAGCCCTACCAAAATGTTTAATTAAGGTGGACTATACCTTGCTTTCCCATGACCCGACTGTCTGAACTTTCTAGTGCTTTGCGGTTTAACGCATCGGCCATCGCATTTGCTTTTCCCGATTGTGATTTCGATATCATATCATCATCTCCTAATAATTTGAGTCACCTCCCCTACCTTTGATTTATGTCCCTCTACTTTAATACATATTGCAAACTCTTATGATCAATATTTATATATCAATATGAACCCATCTTTCAAATAAATACCACAATTGTTACCTCAAGATCATGTGTGGGATAGTTTCTCCCAAATGGATGCAACTGTCATGAGGCATACGCTATTATCTTATCGTGCTGCATTAACACATATCCGAGGTCAACCCCGGAAGCATCACAATACATTGAATAACCTTTTGTGCCTTCGAGAAATACTAAAACTGGTGTAGAAGTTAATTTTCTATAACCTGCCAACCCAAGAATCGACGAATCTCTGTGGGCGTCGTAGGTCTCTTCTCTTTTTTTTTTTCCACTGCTTCATTCTTTTGCGTCTCAATCCTTATTCTTTCATCCGACACAATGTGACCCAAGAATGCTACGGATTTTAACCAAAATTCATACTTAGAGAACTTTGCATTCAAGTTACGATCTCGAAGAATCTGTAACACATGCCATACGTAATTGGCATGGTCCTCTTGTGATCTCGAATAAACCAGAATATCATACATGAACACGGTCACAAATACATCCAAGAATGGTTTAAACACCATATTCATCAAATCCATAACAACAGCTGGTACATTTGTTAGTCCCAATGACACAACTAAGCATTCATAATCATCATACTGTGTTCGGAAAGCTGTCTTGGGTATATCTTTGTTTCTAATTCTGACTTGGTGATAACCCAATATTTAAGTCACTCTTGTTCTAGAGAAATTGGTGCAATAAAGAGTGGATACAATCCTTTGATAAAAGGAACAACACACTTGGCACCCTTTCAAAAGCATCTTCTTGTGGAAAATGAATATGTACCTTCTTAGACCGACAATCTACCATGGCATAACAGGAAACCAACCAATACATTCCCATTATAACATCAATATCCACCATTTTCAATTCAATAAGATCAGCCAATGTATCATAACCCCACATAGTTACCACACAATCATGACACATTCTTTTAGCTACAATAAATTCACCTTTTGGTGTAGATACCCCAAATAGGTTAACTAAAAATTCTAGTGTTCTTTCACAACAATTTTTTCCCATAGTCAAGGGGATAACATATGATAGGGTACAACCCGAATCAATCAATGTAAATACGTTACGTAAAAAGACAGATAATATACCTGTCACGTCATCAGAAGAAGCCTCAAATTTCTGCCGATCCACCACGGCGTAGGTATTGCCCTAAATTCCATTAGAGCTAGCTGCTCCTCTAGCACCTCTGCCATGACCAACAGGTTGTGCACCTATACCTAGAGGAGGCATAGAGGATGTCGATGCGGCGGTTGGTCCCGTGGGTCGTGCCATGCCACCCGTGTTCCTTTGTGGACACCCTCTTACCACATGACCTGGCATGCCGTAAAAATAGCAAACATTCATTCCGACCCGACATTCACCTGCATGAAACCTCCCGCAGCGCTGTCACAATCAACGATAAAACCTCAGGTGGTTCATACTTCCTTGTGCTCGATACCCCACTGTCCGTAAATCTCACCTCTTTGCCCAAATTGGTAGCTTCTAAACCCTTGGAATAGAGGGGGAGTAATTGTTGTGGAATGGGGAAATGATGGCCTAGGCGATTTGTGAAAAATCCGAGGCCCAAATCCTCCTTGGGACGCCATGATTTGTCCCATGGGTTTAGCCTTTTTTTACGATCTTTCTTCCAATCCTTGCATCCTCTTCCTCTGCCTCTGTCCCTCCTTCTGCTGCACAAGAGCTTGTCTTTGACCTTGTGCAACAACTACACGGGTTAATATTTGTACCGCACTAATCAAATCCTGCTCAATAGTTTTAACGGGAAGTTCTGAAGATACTTCTCTTCTTCTCAGCTCTTCCGGGGCTGGGAAAGTGGAAGAAGCCCGTGAGGCAAATTCAGTATCAGCTCCACCTTGACTAGCTTGGTCAGGTGGTGGTCTACTGGATCCTTCTCCGGTAATCTTAACAACCTGATTACCCTTGCCTTTACCTCTTCTTGTCATCTGTAGTTTCTATATCAAAGAAAACCAATCACCATGGTCAGATATTTTTTTTTCCACTTACACTTTTGGCTCTATTGCACGATCTAGAAATGAAGAAAAGAAACAACTCCTAAATGTCCTGTAGCCTCCTACTTATAAATGTGGTGCATAACACATCCATAAGCAAGACTATACTTAGACACGGCTTTGTAGACACCCTTAGAACGACCTGCTCTGATACCACTTTTGTCACGGCCTAAATCCCATCGAGGCGGCCTGGCACCAGGAGCCGATGAGGCCCGAGAGAACCAATCTTCATCCTCACACACTCATACGCATGCTACTCAATAAACATCATCACCACAAATAGATACAAGATGCAAATAGAGGAAACCATGAAACATACATGATAACTATGAAACTTGGCCGTTGGGGCCTTCAAGACAAAACATACGTTTCTTACATTTTCTTTATCTGTCCCACAACATCTACAAATCCTCTATAGATACATGACCATAACCAACCTAGAGTCGGGACAAGACCCCGCTCTATACACATATACAATACCAAAATAAATGTACATAGCAACTGAGAAAGCCTCGAACCAACTGGAGCTCACCAAAAGTCCGTAAAAGATCCACAACCTACTATGGAGGTCTACTAGTACCTGCGCCTGCAGCAAGTAAGGTAAATCCCCCAAGAGGGGTCAGTACGAAGAATGTACTGAGTATGTAAGGCCATATGAAACTGTTTTTAATACGTCAATAGAATCAAAATATAATAGGATAGTCAATATGAATAACCCATCAATCTACATATGTGGCACCATGTACCTTACATAAAATATTTTCTTCGCTTTATTATTTATTCCTCATCGCTTATATCATATCGTACACGGGCCCCAACTGATCAGTGGGTCTTAACATAACATAGCGTTATGTTGGGATCGACTCGAGCTAGGACTTTGCCTCTAGAGCTACAACCCATAAATCAATATATCGGGCTTGGCTCGAGCTAGGTTATTACCTCTAGAGCTACCACCCATAAACCAATATATCAGGTTCGGCTCGAGATAGGTTATTCCCTCTAAAGCTACCACCTATCAGGATCGGCCCGAGCTAGCCTTTTGCCTCTAGGACTACCCCTTGATCCAATAAATTTGGGATCGACTCGAGATAGGCTTATGCATCTAGAGCTACCACCCGTACTCTCACAACCAACAAATATGCATTAATTTATTTCTTACTTTTAAGTGATTCATACCTTTACTGGTGAGAGATTGATTCATCCACTTATGAGAGATTAATGTATATATATAGTCACCACATTTGTAACACCCCGTAAGTTTCTGAGTCTAGTTAATTCCCGTAACATTTATGGAAATAATGAAACATGGGAGAGTTGGTGAATTTATACATTAATTTGTGGGCTAAGTTAATTTTGTGATTTGGGCCCCAAATGAGGCCCAAAATGAAGAAGAAGACATGGGCCAAATGGGTAAATGACCCATTCTTCCTTTTGACCAAGAAAGCCATTAATTATTGATTTATTTGGTTGGCTAAGGATGACCTTTGAGGCTTTATATAAGGTGTAAAATCTGATTTCTATTCATTCAAAACACACATGCTAATTCTAGACTTTTCCAAGAAACAAGATATTTTCTTTCTCTTTCAAACCCTAAGCCTTCATTCCTTTTGTCAAGATCACCTTTGTACAAGACTTGGTAAGTGTATATTATCATGGTTTAATATATTTTATGCATGGAAGATGGTTTATATCATGTTGTTTATGTTGGTGAAGTGTGAGAAGGTCACTATGTGTAAAACAATTTGTGTTTGCTAAATCGGAGGATGGTTTTGTCTTGTAAACTTGAGCATGTACTTGTGATCTTGAAGGAAATGAACTTGATGGATTCAATATTTACATGTGAGATGTGATTATAGTCTTGCCTTGTTTTATCCTTGTGTAAAATATTTGGAATTGTTGTCGTAAATTTGGTTATGGATTTAAAAGAAAGTGAGGTTTTGGTGATGTTTATGTGTGTTGTGAGACCATGGATGCTTTTTGGCTTGTAATATGATCAAAAATATGTTAAAATAAGTTTAGTTATGATCATGGACCATTCATTGCATGAAAAGACCCAAAAATAGACCAATTTGGCCTAAAAGGGGCACCCGCCCTCGCAAGTGAGGCACCTGCGGGCACAGTTGCCAACGCAGATGCCCCTGGATACTGACAAAGGGAACCTATGGATGCAGTTCAGCCACCTGCGAGCGCAGGTGGCTTCTCAGGTCCCTTCCAGAACCCGATTTTGCATGTTTTTGTCCCCTTTTGACCCCGAAGGCCCCTATACCCTTTATGGATATAATTAGCAACTTGTGATGCCATTTTGATGACTTTAAAGGGTCGTATGGAGGTATGTTGGACTGTATTAATTATGTATTGTTGTTCATATGTTGTTATGAGGCAAGTTGATAGGCTTAATTATGACGGAATGCTAATGAGAAAGCATAAAGGGTAAGTGTGATGTGATATGCTATTGATGTAAGATATTTTGGTCAATGTGTGCAATATTACGGTGTTGTTGGAATGAGAATGCAGTGGATTGTATTGTAAGGGGTGACATGACGTTATATGGCAGTCATGTAGTTCACTGTTGTCTTGTATGCCTGTATAGTAACTAGTTGCTAATGTAAACTTCGATATGTACTTGTATTGTAGAGTAAGGCGTAAGGAAGAATCTGGACTTTTATGTTCATAGATAGACTCGTGTACTCATACTTGGAAGTGAAGGTATGCAAGGTTACTCTTTCCGTATCCTTCTGCAGCATGTATGTTCACATTGTCATAGTACTTATTCAATTTCGAAATGCTCTAAGGTATTCCATATCTGGTAGTTGACTAGTGTTCCTCATGTGTTCCTTACTCATTTGGCAATAGTGATCCATATAACTCATGTAACACCCCGTATCTACCAAGCCCTACTTGACGACGTTGAACAACGGTTATTCAAGTGTTGAGAGTCATAATATTGATGGGATAATTGATATTGGGCCTAGTACATGGTATTAGACCTTTGTAGGGGGTGTAATACCCGTATGTTGTCAAACCTATACGACTACGTGTACATTTATGGAATTAGTTAAACATGAGATATTTGATGAATTATTCATTAAATTGTGTGCATTAATAAGTCTTGTACAATTGGGCCCTAAATGAAGCCCAAAATCATATGGAAGACATGGCCCAACATGGGAATTTGACCCATTCTTCCAATATTTTTCCATTTGACCAATTAACCCTTGAATTTAATGATAAGAAAGGGATAAGAGTGACTTGAGGGTCTATATAAAGAGAGAAAATCATATTTTTAATTCATTTGGACTCTCATGCCTTTACTAGAATTATCTCAACATTTCTAATATCATACAAACCCTAAGCCCTCATCTTTGTGGACAAGATCACCTTTGTACAAGACTTGGTAAGTGTTTATGATCATGGTTTAATATATTTTATGCATGGAATATGGTTTATATCATGTTGGTTATGTTGGTGAAGTGTGAGAAGTTCACTATGTGTAAAACAATTTGTGTTTGCTAAATCGGAGGATGGTTTTGTCTTGTAAACTTAAACATGGACTTGTGATCTTACAGGAAATGAACTTTATGGATTGAATATTTTCATGTGAGATGTGATTATAGTCTTTCCTTTTTTAATCCTTGTGTATAATGTTTGGACTTGTTGTTGTAAATTTGGTTATGGATTTGGTGACGGATTGAAAAGAAAGTGAGGTTTTGGTGATTTTTATGTGTTTTGTGAAGCCATGGCTGCTTGTTGGAATATAAGATGATCAAAAATATGTTAAAATAAGTTTATTTATGATCATGTACCATTCATTGCATAAAAAGACCCAAAAGAGACCAATTTTTCTGAAAAGGGGCATCCGCTCTCGTAGGTGGCTTTGCAGGTCTGGCCCCTTTTTGCATGTTTTCGTTCCCCTTTGTCCCCCAAAGGCCCCTATACACTTTATGGATATAATTAGCAACTTGTTATACCATTTTAATGACTTTAAAGTGTCGTATGGAGGCATGTTGAACTGTATTAAGTATGAATTGTTATTCATATGTTGTTATGAGGCAAGTCGATATGAGTAATTGTGACGGAATGCTATGAGAAAGCATAATGGGTAAGTGTGATGTGAAATGCTATTGATGTAAGATATTTTGGTCAATGTGTGCAATGTTATGGTGTTTTTTGTATGAGAATATAGTGGATTGTATTGTAAGGGGTGACATGATGTTATACGTCAGTCATATAGTTCACTGTTGTCTTGTACGCCTGTATAGTAACTAGTTGCTAATGTAAGCTTCGATATGTACTTGTATTGTAGAGTAAGGCGTAAGGAAGAAGCTGGACAGTTGTGTTCATATATAGACTCGTGAACTCATACTTGGAAGTGAAGGTATGTAAGGTTACTCTTCTATATCCTTCTGCAGCATATGGTGTTCATATTGTCATAGTACTCATTCGATTCCGAAATGCTCTAAGGTATTCCGTATCCGGTAGTTGACTAGTGTTACTCATATGTTCCATACTCATTGGTCAATGGTGAATCATATAACTCATGTCCATTGGTTGACTCATGTTCATTAGCTAATATGGATCTTTATCCTAAGGTTCCACAAGTGTTACATTCCATGAGGGTTCTATAGTATTCCAACTAGGGTTGACATACATTGTTATTCATATATGTTCTACTCTTAGATGAATTATGATCCACTTATCTCTTATTTATTGACGAAAGTTCCTAAGTTTTCATGATATTGTAGATTTTAAGAGGACTATCTCAAGAGAGAGTAAAGATGTAAAGAGAGTCTTTTATTTTGCATAAGCATTTTGTTCCAAATCATGTCATGTTCCAAAAGTCTAATAACAATATGATTATGTTTGTACCATTCTCTCACAAGTAAAAGTACCAACCTTATAAGAGTAATGAAGAAAGTAATGTGCAAGCTAATACATCTATTCCTCACAAGTGAACATGTCAATCTCATGAAGTAAAGGAGTGAAGTGAAATGTGTATATAAGAGTGTGTGCTTCAAATAAGATTATGATCCTCCATGTTTCATTCACTCTTAAGAATGTAAGTAAGAATAACAAGATAAAGAAGTAATGTATAAACAATGAAGTATTCATGGGTGGTATCCTAGGGGTTAAAATACCTAGCATGGGTCGATCCCAATAACACGGGTGGTATCCCAGGGGCGATAGAAAATCCTAGCATGGGTCGATCCTGATACATCCTAGGGGAGTTATGAAAGCCTAGAATGGGTTATCACAGTACATCCCAAGGGCGACACGAAAGCCTAGCATGGGTTACGATAACATCCCAGGGATCACAGTACCTACCTAGCATGGGTTAATAACATCCCAGGGGCGACACGAAAGCCTAGCATGGGTTAATATGACATCCCAGGGATCAAAGTACCTAGCATGGGTTAATCTCATCCCAGGTGCGACAGAACAGCCTAGCATGGGTAGAACAATAAAGATGAAGAAATATGAAGACAAAAGAAGTAAAGAACGTAATGTACATGGGTTCCCACATACAGAAAGAAAGTTTATTCATATTGACTATTTCTCTTATATCGATTCCATTGTTGTTGTTATATAGTATGATGTAATTCTTATGGCCTTACATACTTAGTACATTATTGGTACAGACCCCTCTTGGGGAATTTACTTTACTTGCTGCAGGCGCAGGTGCTAGTAGACCTCCGCAGTAGATTATCGGGTATTTACAGATCATTGGTAAGCTCCAGTTGGTTCGGGGCTATCCGAATCGTAGTTGTACATTTGTTTTGATGTTAGAGATGTTATGTAAAGCAGGGATTTGTCCAGAATTTAGGATGGTCGTGTGTGTACTTCTGTTAGAGGCTTTTGTAGACGTATGTGGGTTTATGAATGAAAGGGATGAATGTTCACTTTGACTTGATGGCCCTAACGGCCAAGTTTCATAGATTGTATGTTTTCCATGATTTTAGTCATTGACATTTTATATATTATCAGTTACATGAAATAACAAACTATTCGTAGAGAGACATGCATGCAAACAGACGTGAGCAAAGATTGGTTCTCTCGGGCCTTATTGGCTTCGGGTGCCAATCAAGCCTCGTTGGAAGTCGGGGCTTGACAAAAGTGGTATCAGAGAAGGTCATTCTAAGGGTGTCTACAAAGTCGTGTCAGTGTAGAGTCTTGCTTATGTATGTGTTGTGCACCACATTTATAAGTAGGAGGCTACGGGACATTTAGGATGTTGTTTCTCTTCTTCATTTCTAGATCGTACAATAGAGCCAGTGTTGTAAGTTGAATTGTATCTGACCATGGTAAATGCTTCTTTTTGATATAGTAACCATGCCGATCACGAGAAGAGGTAGAGGTAAAGGTAGGCAGGTGGATATGTCTGCTGAAGAAGGGATGAGTAGATTACCATCTGACCAAGCTAGTCAAGGTGGAGTAAATGCTGAAATTTCCTTGCGGTCTTCCTTTACTTTTCCAGCTCCGAAAGGGCCAGTTGGTAGAGAAGTACCCGCAGCACCACCAATGAACACCACAGATCAGGACCTTAGAAACACAGTACATATGTTGACACAGTTAGTGGCAGCAAAAAGTCAAGGACGAGATGGTCCAATGACACATGATGATGATGCGGCTAGAGTGGCAAGTCGCAGAACATAGGATTTCCTGAAATTGGACCCTCCTATATTCACTGGGTCAGACCTGAAAGCGGATCCACAGGATTTTGTGGACCAAATTCAAAGAGCGCTAGAGGTGATGCACGTAACAGGTATAGAAACAGTTGAATTAGCAGCTTATAGATTGAAGGGTGAGGCCATATTATGGTATGAGGACTGGAAGAGATCAAGGGGCATTGATGAACTCCCAGCTGGTTGGGAAGAATTTAAAACAACATTTATTGATCATTACCTCCCATATGAGGTTTGGGAGGCACGTGCAGACCAGTTTCTCAATTTACGTCAAGGGAACATGAGTGTTCGAGAATATAGTCTTCACTTAAATTCCTTGGCCTAATATGCTCCAAATATGGTAGCTACAATGACAGACAGAGTCTATCGATACGTGGACAGGTTAGAACCATATTTGGTAAGGGATTGTACCATTGCTGCCTTGAATAAGGATATGGACATAGCTAGAATTCAGGCCTTCGCACAGAAAATAGAGGACCAAAGGCAAAGAAAAAGAATATAGGAATCTGAGGAAGGGCCATCAAAAATGGCGAGACCTATGGGATAGTCTATGGTGTCCCCAGAAGCATCTAGATCTCGAATCTTACCGCCTAGACACTCATTCTCATATTCCACAGCAGGTGCTCACTCTCAATTTTGAGGGTCTAGAGGTGGTCCATCTGGACAGAGTAGTGGAGTGCAAGGTTCACAGACATCAGGATTTTCCCATCCTCCGTGTCAGCGTTGCGGAAGATACCATTTAGGTGAATGCCGGTTGGGGACAAATGCTTATTTTTGTGTGGCACAGAGGGGCACCTAATGTGAGAATGCCCACAAAGGGGTGCGAGTGGTATAGCACGACCTACAGGATCAACCGTTGTATCATCAACATCGGTTCCTTTCCCAGGCAGAAGCATTCAACCTATTGGTCGTGGTAGAGATATGAGAGAAGCAGCTAGTTCCAGTGGGGCCAAAAATCGCATCTATGCTTTAGTAGACCGGCAGAATGAGCAGGCATCTCCTGATAAGGGTACAGGTATATTACCATATTTTCACATGATATATATGTATTGATTGATCCAAGCTCTACTCTATCATATGTCACTCCATCAACTACTGTGAATTTAATAAGACACTGGGGCTATTAGTTAAGTCAATGGAAATATCTCCACCTGTCTGTGAATTTAGCATAGTTAAGAGAATATATTGTATATCGTAATGGTATAGTAGATGTTTTGATCATAGATGAGTAAGTACTCTTGAAAGTATCACCAATGAAAGAAGTAATGGGGTTTGGAAAAAAAAATATGCATAAGAGTTTTATTTCATATTGCTTTCGTTGGGACTATACAAGTATCTATATGAGTATATGTATAGCGATGCTAATATAGAGATGCATTTGTTGCACATGAGATGATGTTGTTAACATTCGAGGACGAATGTTCCTAAAGGGGGGGGGAGAATGTAACACCCCATATCTACCAAACCCTACTTGATGACGTTGAACAACGGTTACTCAAGTGTTGAGAGTCAAAATATTGATGGGATAATTTATATTGGGCCTAGTACATGGGATTAGACCTTTGTAGGGGTGTAATAGCCGTATGTTGTCAAACCTATACGACTACGTGTACATTTATGGAATTAGTTAAACATGAGAGATTTAATGAACTGTTCATTAAATTGTGGGCATTAATAAGCCTTGTACAATTGGGCTCTAAATGAAGCCTAAAATCATAAGGAAGACATGACCCAATATGGGAATTTGACCCATTCTTCCCATATTTTTCCATTTGACCAATCAACCCTTGCATTTAATGCTAAGAAAGGGATAAGAGTGACTTGAGGGACTATATAAAGAGATAAAATCATAGTTTTAATTCATTTGGCCTCTCATGCCTTTTCTAGAATTATCTCAACATTTCTAATATCATACAAACTCTAAGCCCTCATATTTGTGGACAAGATCACCTTTGTAAAAGACTTGGTAAGTGTTTATGATCATGGTTTAATATATTTTATGAATGTAAGATGGTTTATATCATGTTGGTTATGTTGGTGAAGTATGAGAAGTTCTCTATGTGTAAAACAATTTGTGTTTGCTAAATCGGAGGATGGTTTTGTCTTGTAAACTTGAACATGGACTTGTGATCTTACAGGAAATGAACTTTATGGATTCAATATTGACATGTGAGATGTTATTATATTCTTTCCTTGTTTTATCCTTGTGTATAATGTTTGGACTTGTTGTTGTAAATTTGGTTATGGATTTGGTGACAGATTGAAAAGAAAGTGAGGTTTTGGTGATGTTTATGTGTGTTGGGAGGCCATGGATGCTTGTTGGCAAATAAGATGATCAAAAATATGTTAAAATAAGTTTAGTTATGATCATGTACCATTCATTGCATAAAAAGACCCAAAAGAGACCAATTTGGCCGAAAAGGGGCATCCGCCCTGGCAAGTGAGGCATCTGCGGGTGCAAGTGACAACGCAGATGCCCCTGGCTACTGCCAAAGGGAACCTGTAGATGCAGGTCATCCACCTGCGGGCGCAGGTGGCTTCGCAGTTCCCTTCCAAAACCCCGTTTTGCATGTTTTTGCTCCCCTTTTACCCCCGAAGGCCCCTATACCCTTTATGGATATGATTAGCAACTTGTTATACAGTTTTAATGACTTTAAAGGGTCATATGGGGGCATGTTGTACTGTATTAGGTATGTATTGTTGTTCATATGTTGTTACGAGGCAAGTCGATAGGAGTAATTGTGATGGAATGCTAATGAGAAAGCATAAAGGGTAAGTGAATGTGAAATGCTATTGATGTAAGATATTTTGGTCAATGTGTGCAATGTTATGGTGTTGTTGGTATGAGAATACAGTGGATTGTATTGTAAGGGGTGACATGACGTTATACGTCAGTCATATAGTTCATTGTCGTCTTGTACGCCTGTATAGTAACTAGTTGCTAATGTAAGCTCCAATATGTACTTGTATTGTAGAGTAAGACGTAAGGAAGAAGCTAGACTGTTGTGTTCATATATAGAATTGTGTACTCATACTTATAAGTGAAGGTATGTAAGGTTATTCTTCTATATCCTTCTGCAGCATATGGTGTTCATGTTGTCATAGTACTCATTCGATTCCGAAATGCTCTAAGGTATTCCGTATCCGGTAGTTGACTAGTGTTACTCATATGTTCCTTACTCATTGGTCAATGGTGAATCATATTACTCATGTCCATTGGTTTACTCATGTTCATTAGCTAATATGGATCTTTATCCTAAGGTTCCACAAGTGTTACATTCCATGAGGGTTCTATAGTATTCCAACTAGGGTTGACATACATTGTTATTCATATATGTTCTACTCTTAGATGAATTATGATCCACTTATCTCTTATTTATTGACGGAAGTTCCTAAGTTTTCATGATATTGTAGATTTTAAGAGGACTATCTCAAGAGAGAGTAAAGATGTAAAGAGAGTCTATTTATTTTGCACAAGCATTTTGTTCCAAATCATTTCATGTTCCAAAAGTCTAATAACATTATGCTTATGTTTGTACCAATCTCTCACAAGTAAAAGTACCAACCTTATAAGAGTAATGAAGAAAGTAATGTGCAAGCTAATACATCTATTCCTCACAAGTGAAGATGTCAATCTCATGAAGTAAAGGAGTGAAGTGAAATGTGTATATAAGAGTGTGTGCTTCAAATAAGGTTATGATCCTCAATGTTTCATTCACTCTTAAGAATGGAAGTAAGAATAACAAGAGAAAGAAGTAATGTATAAATAATGAAATATTCATGGGTGGTATCCTAGGGGTTAAAATACCTAGCATGGGTCGATCCCAATAACACGGGTGGTATCCCAGGGGCGACAAAAAACCTAGCATGGGTCGATCCCGATACATGCCAGGGGCGATATGAAAGCCTAGCATGGGTTATCACAGTACATCCCAGGGGAGACACGAAAGCCTAGCATGGGTTACGATAACATCCCAGGGGTCACAGTACCTAGCATGGGTTAATAACATCCTAGGGGCAACACGAAAGCCTAGCATGGGTTAATATGACATCCCAGGGGTCAAAGTACCTAGCATGGGTTAATCTCATCCCAGGGGGGACAGAACAGCCTAGCATGGGTAGAAAAATAACGATGAATAAATATGAAGACAAAAGAAGTAAAGAACGTAATGTACATGGGTTCCCACATACAGAAAGAAAGTTTATTTATATTGACTATTTCTCTTATATCGATTCCATTGTTGTTGTTATTATGTATGATGTGATTCTTATGGACTTACATACTCAGTACATTATTCATACTGACCCCTCTTAGGGAATTTACTTTACTTGCTGCAGGCGCAGGTGCTAGTAGACCTCCACAGTAGATTACCTGGTATTTGCATATCATTGGTAAGCTTCAGTTGGTTCGGGGCTTTCTGAGTTGTAGTTGTGCATTTTTTTTGATGTTATAGTTGTTATGTAAAGTGGGGATTTGTCCCGAATTTAGGATGGTCATGTATCTACTTCTGTTAGATGCTTTTGTAGACATATGCGGGTTTATGAATGAAAGGGATGAATGTTCACTTCAACTTGATGGCCCTAACGGCCAATTTTCATAGATTGTATGTTTTCTATGATTTTCGTCATTGGCATTTTGTATATTATTAGTTACATGAAATAATAAGCTATTCGTAGAAAGACATGCATACGAACAGACGTGAGCAAAGATTGGTTCTCTCGGGCCTTATCGGCTTCGGGTGCCAATCACGCCTCGTTGAAAGTCGGGGTGTGACAACTCATGTCCATTGGTTTACTCATGTTCATTGGCTAATATGTCAAAAGTTTCAAAGTGTTATAGTCCAAAGGGGTTCTATAAGTATTCCAACTAGGTTTGACATATATTGTTATTCATATGTATCCTAATCTTAGATGAATTATGACCCACTTATCTCATATTTATTGACGGAAGTTCCTAAGTTGTCATGATGTTGTAGATTCTAAGAGAACTATCTCAAGAGAGAGTAAAGATGTGAAGAGAGTCTATTTATTTGCATAAGCATTTTGTTCCAAATCATGTCATGTTCCAAAGTCTAATAACATTATGAATATGTTTGTACCAATCTCTCCCAAGTGTAAAGGTACTCATCTCATAAGATCTCAAACGAATAATGAAGAGGTAATGTGCGAGTTAATATATCTATCCCTCATAATTAAGGGTGTCACTATCCTGAAAGTAAGGAATTGAAGTAAGGCATAGATGTGTGTTTCCATACTATCAGGATCCTCAATGTATCAATCTCATAAAGTAAATGAGTGAAGTAGTATATATAATCGTGTGTCTCAATTAGTGTCATGATCACTTGATCACTAATATGTCACTCTCATAACTATGTAAAGGAAATAAGATTGTAAAGAAGTAATACACACATGGTTACTTTATGTTTCATTGAGCATGGATCACAATCTAAAGGGTATAAGTTCAAGATGGTATAATATTAATATTATGCTATGGTATTATTACGGTATTATATTATTATCCACCCATAAGGTGATGAGCGGTATTAAATTATTATCCACCTATAAGGTGATGAGAGGTATTATATTATTATCCACCTATAAGGTGATGAGCGGTATTATATTATTAGCCACCTATAAGGTGATGAGCGGTATTATATTATTATCCATCTATAAGGTGATGAGCGATATTATATTATGATCCACCTATAAGGTGATGAGCGGCATTATATTATCACCCACCCCGAAGGTGATGATCGGTATTATATTAAGACCCACATAAAGAAGATAGTTGTAAAAGAAATTAGAGTATTAGAGTATATCCCTTGCATGAATATAAATATGGAGGTTATTATAAGAATTATGATGATAAGAATAATCAAGTAATGAAACTAATGGAAGTAATGAACATGGTTCCATATATTCAGGACGGAGGTATATCCATATGGATTATTCTATTACGCTTAATTTCTTGGAAGTAATTATGTAGTATATAGTTTCATATGGCCTTACATACTTAGTACTTTCTTTGTACTGACCCCTCTTGGGGGACTTACCTTACTTGCTGCAGGCACAGGAGCTAGTAGATCTCCTCAGTAGGCTATGAGATAGCCGCAGATTGTTGGTGAGCTCCAGTTGGTTCGGGGCTTTTTCGAGTCATTATGCATATTGGTTTGATATTGTATATGAGTATAGAGCGGGATGTTGTCCCGACTCTAGGATTGTCCTAGTTATGTATCTGTAGAGGCTTTTTAGACTTATGTGGGAAGTTGAATATAAGATATGTACGTTTATTTTGACTTGGTGGCCCCAACGGCCAAGTTTCCTAATATATATAGCCTATGTTTCCATGTTCATGTTTTCCACATAGTTTCATGAGGAATAATACGATTCACACGAGAATATGCATACAAAGGTTCATGAGCAAAGATTGGTTCTCTCGGGCCATATCGACTTCGGCTGCCAGTCCAGCCCGAATGGGATTTCGAGTCGTGACATGAGTGGTATCAGAGCAGGTCGTTCTAAGGGTGTCTACAAAGCCGTGCCTGAGTAGAGTATTACTTATGGATGTGTAGCGCGCCATATTTATAAGTAAGAGGCTACGGTACATTTAGGAGTTGTTTCATTTCTTCATTCTAGATCGTGCAATAGAGTCATTGTCATAGGTGGGATTACATCTAACCATTGTAATTGGTTTCCTTTGATATAGTAAAATGACGATTACAAGACAAGGTATGGGCAAAGATAAGCAGGTAGATATGCATGTGGGAGAAGGAATTAGTAAATCACTGCCTAACCCAGCTAGTAAATATGGGGTTGAAACTGAGTTTACATCACGGGCACCTTCTCCTCCCCCTTCTCCAGGGAGGCCACAAAAGAGGGAAGTATCCCCAGAATCGCCTGTTAATGTTACTAGGAAGGAGTTATAGGACTTAAGAAATGCGGTGCAAATATTGACTCAGATAGTTGTTGCCCAGAGTCAAGGATGAGTTGGTCCAGTGACAAGTTAAGATGGTACGGCTAGGATAGCTAGTCGGCGGACACAGGATTTCCTGAAATTGGATCCTCCCACATTTACAGGGTCTGATCTTAATGAAGATCCGCAAGACTTTATCGATCAAATTCAAAGGGCTCTAGATGTTATGCATGTGACGGGTATAGAAACAGTGGAGCTTGCAGCATATAGACTGAAAGGAGAGGCTATACTATGGTATAAAGATTGGAAATGATCCAGGGGTATCGGTACACCTCCAGCTAGTTGGGAGGAATTCAAAGCAGCATTTCTTGATCACTATCTTCCATATGAAGTCCGCGAGGCTCGTGCAGATCAGTTTTTAAATCTTCGTCAAGGAAATATGAGCGTCAGGGAGTACAATCTTTGGCTTAATTCTTTGGCTAGATACGCTCCTAACATGGTAGCTACTATGGCCGATAGAGTTCATCGATATGTAGATAGATTGGATCCATACTTGGTGAGGGACTGTACTATTGCTGCGTTAAATAAGGATATAGATATAGCTAGAATACAAGCCTTCGCGCAAAAGATGGATAATCAAAGGCAAAGGAGAAGGATACAAGAATTTGAAGAAGTGCCATCAAAGAGGGCGAGATCTGTGGGACAGTTCATGGTGTCCCAAGGAGGATTTAGGCCCTGAATTTTCCCTAGACCGCCCAGACCATCATTTTCTTACCAGACGGCAGCTAATCCATCTCAATTTTGGGGGTTTAGGGGCGGTCAAGCCGGGAAAAGTAGTGAGACTCGGGGTTCACAGACAATGGGGTATCGAGAACAAGGAAGTATGGGTCAATCGAGGTCTTCTCATCAGCTTTGCCAGCACTGCGGAAAGTTTCATTCAGAAGAATGTTGGCTTGAAACGAATGTTTGCTTCTGGTGTGGTAAGTCAGGGCATCTGATGAGAGAATGTCCACAGAGGGCCACGGGTGGTATGACACGACCTACGGGGTCAGCAGAATTTGGAGGCTCTCCTTGATATAGTGACAGGTACGTTATCTATATTTTTACCTAATGAATATGCATCAATTGATCCAAGTTCTACCCTATCATATGTTGCTCCATTGACTGTGGGAAGATTTGAAGGAACACTAGGAGTAATAGTCAAGTCATTTGAGGTGTCCACACCAGTTGGTGAATTTATTATAGCTAAAAGAGTATGTCGCAATTGTATCATAAATGTTGTGATCACGTTACATTGACTAATATTATTGAGATGGACATGATAGATTTTATTGTTACAATGGGTATGACTTGGTTGGCTTTTTGTTAGGCCACAATAGATTGCCGAGCAAAGAAATTTCATTTTCATTGGAAAGAATTTTCTTGAATGGAAGGGTACATATGTCGCTTAGTCAGAGTGAAGGATAACAAAGTTAAAGCTACTAATGTGAAAGATACTAGTCTACCCCCGTAGGGTGTACCAGTGTAAATTGTATCAAGGAGGTATGGCACGTCGAGAATGTGCATTGATTATAGGCAACGGATTGAAGTGTCAGGAAAATTTTATGTATCGGATATATATATATATATATATGGCCTAAAGAAATGCATTATGGTAAAGCACATCATTCATGATATGCTATTTAGTAGGGATTAATCAATATGTACCATGATTTGGAAGCGACTTATTGACAAGATTACCTGAAAAAAATATTATGAAATTTATACTTCAGTAATCGAAGTGATAACGAATAAAGGTAAAGTGTTTGGAATCTGAAGGTTATAGGCTATGTAGAGATTATTTTTAGTTAGAAACAGATGTGATGCCATATGGGTAATAGTTGATAGGCTTCCCAAGTTAACACATTTGTGGAAATCTTTTCAGAAGAAGTTGGGGACTCAAGTGAATGTAAGCATGGCTTTTCGTCTTCATACAGAGGAAAAACCAAACATAAGTGGAGAAAGACTAAGTATCTATATGAGTATATGTATAGAGATGCTCATATAAAGATGAATTTGTGGTACATGAGACGTTGTTGCTAACATTCGAGGACGAATGTTCCTAAGGGGGGGAGAATGTAACACCCCGTAAGTTTCTGAGTCTAGTTAATTCCCATAACATTTATGGAAATAATGAAACATGAGAGAGTTGGTGAATTTATACATTAATTTGTGGGCTAAGTTAATTTTGTGATTTGGGCCCCAAATGAGGCCCAAAATGAAGAAGAAGAAGACATGGTCAAAATGGGTAAATGACCCATTCTTCCTTTTGACCAAGAAAGCCATTAATTATTTATTTATTTGGTTGGATAAGGATGACCTTTGAGGCTTTATATAAGGTGGAAAATCTGATTTTTATTCATTCAAAACACACATGCTAATTCTAGACTTTTCCAAGAAACAAGATATTTTCTTTCTCTTTCAAACCCTAAGCCTTCATTCCTTTGGTCAAGATCACCTTTGTACAAGACTTGGTAACTGTATATTATCATGGTTTAATATATTTTATACATGGAATATGGTTTATATAATGTTGGTTATGTTGGTGAAGTGTGAGAAGGTCACTATGTGTAAAACAATTTGTGTTTGCTAAATCGGAGGATGGTTTTGTCTTGTAAACTTGAACATGGACTTGTGATATTGAAGGAAATGAACTTTATGGATTCAATATTGACATATGAGATGTGATTATAGTCTTTCCTTGTTTTATCCTTGTGTATAATGTTTGGAATTGTTGTGGTAAATTTGGTTATGGATTGAAAAGAAAGTGAGGTTTTGGTGATGTTTATGTGTGTTGTGAGAGAATGGCTTCTTGTTAGCATGTAATATGATCAAAAATATGTTAAAATAAGCTTAGTTATGATCATGGACCATTCATTGCATGAAAAGACCCAAAAAGAGACCAATTTGGCCGAAAAGGGGCACCCGCCCTCGCAGGTGAGGCACCTGCGCAACGAAGATGCCCCTGGCTACTGCCAAAGGGAACCTGCGGATTCAAGTCAGCCACCTGTGGGCGCAGGTGGCTTCGCAGGTCCCTTCCAGAACCCCGTTTTGCATGTTTTTGTCCCCCTTTGACCCCCGAAGACCCCTATAACATTTATGGATATAATTAGCAACTTGTGATGCCGTTTTAATGATTTTAAAAGTTCGTATGGAGTAATGTTGGACTGTATTAAGTATGGATTGTTGTTCATATATTGTTATGAGGCAAGTTGATAGGAGTAATTGTGATGGAATGCTAATGACAAAGCATAAAGGGTAAGTATGATGTGAAATGCTATTGATGTAAGATATTTTGGTCAATGTGTGCAATGTTATGGTGTTGTTTGTATGAGAATATAGTGGATTGTATTGTAAGGGGTGACATGATGTTATACGTCAGTCATATAGTTCACTGTTGTCTTGTACGCCTGTATAGTAACTAGTTGCTAATGTAAGCTTCGATATGTACTTGTATTGTAGAGTAAGGCGTAAGGAAGAAGCTGGACTGTTGTGTTCATCTATAGACTCGTGTACTCATACTTGGAAGTGAAGGTATGTAAGGTTACTCTTTTCGTATCCTTCTGCAACATGTATGTTCACATTGTCATAGTACTTATTCGATTCCGAAATGCTCTAAGGTATTCCATATCCGATAGTTGACTAGTGTTCCTCATGTGTTCCTTACTCATTGGTCAATGGTGAACCATATAACTCATGTCCATTGGTTGACTCATGTTCATTGGCTAATATGTCAAAAGTTTCAAAGTGTTATATTCCAAAGGGGTTCTATAAGTATTCCAACTGGGGTTGACATGTATTGTTATTCATATGTGTCCTACTCTTAGATGAATTATGACCCACTTATCTCTTATTTATTGATGAAAGTTCCTAAGTTGTCATGATGTTGTAGATTCTAAGAGAACTATCTCAAGAGAGAGTAAATATGTAAAGAGAGTCTATTTATTTGCATAAGTATTTTGTTCCAAATCATGTCATGTTCCAAAGTCTAATAACATTATGAATATGTTTGTACCAATCTCTCCCAAGTGTAAAGGTGCTCATCTCATAAGATCTCACACGAATAATGAAGAGGTAATGTGCGAGTTAATATATCTATCCCTCACAATTAAGGGTGTCACTATCCTGAAAGTAAGGAAGTGAAGTAAGGCATAGATGTGTGTTTCCATACTATCAGGATCCTCAATCTATCAATCTCATGAAGTAAAAGAGTGAACTAGTATATATAAGCGTGTGTCTCAATTAGTGTCATGATCACTTGATCACTAATATGTCACTCTCATAACTATGTAAAGGAAATAAGATTGTAAAGAAGTAATACACACATGGTTACTTTATGTTTCATTAAGCATGGATCACAATCTAAAGGGTATAAGTTCAAGATGGTATAATATTAATATTATGCTATGGTATTATTACGGTATTATATTATTATCCACCTATAAGGTGATGAGCGGTATTATACTATTATCCACCTATAAGGTGATGAGCGGTATTATATTATTATCCACCTATAAGGTGATGAGCGATATTATATTATTATCCACCTATAAGGTAATGAACGACATTATATTATGATCCACCTATAAGGTGATGAGCGACATTATGTTATCACCCACCTCGAAGGTGATGATCGGTATTATATTAAGACCCACATAAACAAGATAGTTATAAAAGAAATTGGAGTATTAGAGTATATCCCTTGCATGAATATAAATATGGAGGTTATTATAAGAATTATGATGATAAGAATAATCAAGTAATGAAACTAATGGAAGTAATGAACATGGTTCCAGATATTTAGGACGAAGGTATATCCATATTGATTATTCTATTACGCTTAATTTCTTGGAAGTAATTATGTAGTATATAGTTTCATATGGCCTTACATACTCAGTACTTTCTTCGTACTGACCCCTCTTGGGGGACTTACCTTACTTGCTGCAGGCACAGGAGCTAGTAGATCTCCTCAGTAGGCTATGAGATATCCGCAGATTGTTGGTGAGCTCCAATTGGTTCGGGGCTTTTTTGAGTCATTATGCATAGTGGTTTGATATTGTATATGAGTATGGAGCGGGATGTTATCCCTACTCTAGGCTTGTCATAGTTATGTATCTATAGAGGCTTTGTAGACTTATGTGGGAAGTTGAATGTAAGATATGTACGTTCATTTTGACATGATGGCCCCAAAGACCAAGTTTCCTAATATATATAGCCTATGTTTCCATGTTCATGTTTTCAACATAGTTGCATGAGGAATAATATTATTCACACGAGAATATGCATACGAAGGTTCATGAGCAAAAATTGGTTCTCTCGGGTCATATCGGCTTCGGGTGCCAGTCAGGCCCGAATGGGATTTCAGGTCGTGACAACATTATTGGAAGATTAAGAACATAACATCATTGGGACTTTTGGAACATGTCCATAATTATGTAACTCATGAACAACAACGACTAATGAATAAGGAATATGTGACTTAAGAATGAATAGATTCTCCTTACGTCGTCACTTTTCTTGAAACAGTTTCTTTTAGTAGTTACAACATTATTGGAACTTGGAACCATGTTCATAATTATGTGATACATGAATGACAATAGACCAAGAGTAACGTATATATGATTAACAATAGATGATAACCTGACACGAGATGCCTTAGGACATTTCGGAAATGAGTAAGTACCACAACAAGGTGTTCACTATATGCTACAGAAAGATACGGAAAGAGTAACCTTACATACCTTGTATTCTCAATACGATTATACATCTTAAATGTGCATACAATAGTATTGCTCTGTCCTTATGTTTCACTCTACAACACAAGTACATAACGGAATCTACACTAACCATCAAATACCTTATAGATGCATATGACGTCAATGAGTTACATGTTTGCCTTTAATATGTCATTTCCTTCTCTACAATACTATTTACGGCATTTCCATACCAACAATACCCCAATAATTCCATACATTGACCACAACATCATATACTAATAGCATGTCACAACAAAGCTTCTCCTTTACACTTTCTCATTCACACCATATCACAATTAATCCCTCAAGTCACCTTAATAAACCTCATAGCACATATTGGCCAAAATCCCATAATTTACACTTATAGGAAAATAACAAGCTTAATAACATAATCACACCATACATGTTCATATTTCATCCATACCATGCTCTTTTATCAAAACTACAAGTCATTTCTCATATTAAAATTCCATGGATAACACATCTTTTAGTAAAAAGCAAGAATGCATTATTCACACTTCTAGACATAACCACCATGATCTACATACTCTCCCATGCATATAATATATTAATCCATAAGAATAATCACCTACCCAAGCTTGAAAAATGATGATCTTGCTCCAAAAGATGGCTTAGGGTTCTTAGGGTTTGAGAGAAAAATGGTTGAGAGAATCTAGAAGGCATGAGAGTTCCAAATGAATAAAAATCTGATTTTTGGGTCTTTATATAGTCCTTGGGTCATCTTTATCCACTCTTGAGCATTTAATGCTATGTTTGGCTTGGTCAATGGAAGAATGGGTCAATTGACCCATTTGGCCCATGTCTTTTGCCTCATTTTGGGCTTTTATTGAGCCCAAATCACTTAGCCCAATAAAATCAATAATTTATCATGCTTAGATCATTTCATACATGTTACGACAATATTCCCACTCACGCTATTTATATCCGTAGCCTCAATTCTAAAAAAAGTGATTTTAGCCACGTATGGCTTATTTTGACCAAAAGGGTAAAACCGTCTTTTGGATGCCAAATTCGTCCAAGAATAATATTATCAAATGGAATGCCAATTAGTTCAATTATTCCACGTATAGTCTCATGGTT
Source organism: Capsicum rhomboideum (assembly GCA_031232105.1). Classification (NCBI taxonomy): domain Eukaryota; kingdom Viridiplantae; phylum Streptophyta; class Magnoliopsida; order Solanales; family Solanaceae; genus Capsicum; species Capsicum rhomboideum. The sequence goes on along the minus strand of CP124708.1, from coordinate 43,222,100 downwards.
GTATAAGAAATGTGGCAAAAAGCGGCCCGGTACGACCCCGGGCACCCTTGGGACTTAGAAAAATTTCCAACATTTGAAGGGTGCGCACAAGAAGCCTGGCACACCCTTGGGCGCGCCACCTTTCTGCCTGTGGGCTAAAAATTTTAGCCCAGAGCGGCCTAGCACGCCCCTAGGCGTGCCCCACTCCTATTTTTTTAAAATTTTCGTTTCTTCGACTTTTCTTCGCGGATTTGGTTAGATACTTCAAGTTCTATTGTTTAACTTACTTCTTACCTTTAATATCCTTTGTTTGGAGGTCCTCCAAGCCTCATTTTTAACCCCAAAATTCCCCATGAAGTCACAAAACACCTCCTACAAAGGTGTAATCACATGTACGAGGCCCAATATCAATTATCTTATCAATAACATTACAAAATACATACTTATGGCTCTGGAAACCTAAGTAAACATTGTTCAATGTCATCAAGTAGGGTTGGGAAGGTATGGGGTGTTACAAAAATATATAAGGAGGGTGTAGTGATACACCACAAAATTGGATGTCATGTAAACTTACTGCCCACTAAACTTTGTATGTTGTTTTGAGGGTGTAATGAAGTCAAAGTTGTTTATGGGGATCTTATAAGAATTTGTATGGTATGTGAATGTAATTGGAGGAGAAGGGGTTGGAAGGAAACCCTTGATTTGGTAAATTATGGGCTTACTGCCCGGCTACCATTGGTGAGGTTAAGTAGCCCAAATATGTTGATTAGATGCTAATACTAGTTTTACTACTTACTCTATTGTAGATTAATAATATAAAAAGAAGGACGTTAATTTAGGGTGTTATTGGATTTGTACAACAAGGTATGTAAGGCTTCTTGATCCTATACTCTGGCATGAATCTAACACTTTTGTTACAAAGTATGTTTCCTTAGTGCTATTCCTTGCAAATGATACGTAATGGCAGCGTACAACCTCTAATATGGCTAACGACCTTATTCCCACTCCTTAGTGTTAAACTACTTTAAAATGTGTTTGTGACTAGATTTGCACATTTACTCTTCTAAAGTGCTACTATGAAAAAGCTACTTTCAACAACAAGCTTCATGAGTTCTTCTCTTAGTCAAACAAGGTCTATTGTATTATTTAATCTCCTATGTGTTATATTACTATTACTGTTGCTTACTAAATCATTGTTACTACATCAAGTGTATATTTATATGTCTTTTACTACTGGTTCAAAGATCTAAACTCAATAATGTCATGACCACCCAAATAACAACCTCAAAGATAAAAAAAATAAAGTAAGATGAATCTGTATATTGATGGGTGGTATCCAAGGGGAGACTGCCTAGAGTTGGTCAATCCCAATTTATATATTACGGGTGGTATCCCAGGGGTGAAAGGAAAGCCTTGCATGGGTCGATTCCGATTTGTGTATTTATGAGGACCGTATCCCAGGGGTTAAAATGCTTAGCATGGGTCATCTTCTTTTACCACTGATGAATTGGTCATTTGTATCTCATGCCTTACAGAGTTTATAAAGAAAAGAAGTGAAAAGTAAAGAAAAGAATGTAATGTAAGTGATCCCACAAGTGCAAGCAAAGGTGGTCTTTTATTCTTATCTACAGTTATATATTGATACCTAATTTCATTTAAGATCTTTCCTTACATATGGTTAAATTATGCCTTACATACTCAATACAATATTTCATATTTACATCTCTCATGGGGGAAACTTAGTTTTATACCACAGGTATAGGTACTCCAGCTAGTATACGCCCTCAGTAGGAGCACAACACACTCAGCCGGGGTTGGTGAGCTCTAAGTTGATTCGAGGCTTTATCGAGTCTTTGATATATGCATTTTGGTATTGTACAGTAGTTTTGTAAGGTGTCCTGTCCCTACCTATACTAAGTTTTATATCTTATAGAGGTTGTGTAGACTAATGTATGAAGTTCAAATATATTTTGTCTCGTAACAGTTGTGGCCCTAATATCTAATTCATGTATATATGGTTTGGGCCTATCTAGGTTTGTCCTTTATTACTATAACATATATATATTTGTTAAAGCTTCATGAATATCATAGTTATATGCATGATAAGTACAAGTTACAAGCTGTTTCTCTTGGGTCTTTAGGGTGTCAGGTGACTGTCCAATTCAACGGGATTTGAGGTGTGACTAAAATCACCTTTCCCTTAGACTTAGATCGAAACTTAAAGGTTTTAGAAAAAGAAAGCTAATTCTAAGATTTTCTGGGTAAAAACTGTCTCTATATTTTGTAGAAAGCTACAACGACATTACTGTAGTGATAAATATTTTGTTACGACGCATCTGCTGAGGTGTGGACCTCTATTTCAGAGACGATGCTTCTGTAGCGGAACCTCCTTCCACTATAGTGGCAGTGAGTTTGAAAGTAGGTATGTCTTCCCAACCTATTCCATTTTACAACACACTTACCATATTTTGACATTACAAAATAACCCCTCTCTGATAATCACTATAACTGGAGTTTTACAAACCCAATTTCCATTCCAAAAGTTTGTTTGGATTACTAAACCTTTTGGCTAACTGATGTCGCCTAAATTACACCTCTAAACAAAGAATAAAGTGGTCATTGATCAAATATATAACCCAACTAGGTTAGGGTCGATCCCATAATGAATAGGTCGCATATTAATCAATGCGTCTATCGAAGCAATCAAAACATTCTCCAGTAAAAGAGAGGGATTTGTAAATAAATAATTTAGTAGTAATAGTTGTTGATTTGTTGGAGTTGTCATCAATATGAGAAAATCACTAGGATAGTGTTCTCCAATACATTCATAACTCCGAAAGTTCTTCATAATTCGTAACTCCTCCCATTAGTTGGAATGCATAATGGATAGGTTGTGTGTACCTAGAATAGGTTTATGCTCTTGTCTAAGCAGTTTCCTCAAATAAATTTTCTCTTCCCCTGAGCCTGCGTTGCTAACCCCTATCTTGGATCCCATATAGCCATCCTGGATTAACGGCTCAAGCTATTAAGTTGAGGTTGATAGCTCCAGTTCTCTGTTGTTTGTTCCGTTCTTCCCATCCATATTTGTCCTTTTGTCCAGAATACATATTCATCCTCTCATCCGACAAATTGATCATGTCGGATGAGAGAAAGGTAAGATCGTGGTTAGATACCACGCCTATCTTTTGGTTCTCTTGGTTTGCTCATGGAATTTATCCTCTTTAGGTCTTCATTAGTACGACCCTTAGCATGACTCTATGGCATCTTCTCACGACCATACCATGCATTCATCTGATTATCCTACACTTCAACTCCTACAGACTTCACTTCTGGCGTTCAATCTCACAATCTCATGGTATGACCTTCACATCTAGGTACGATCGTGGGATCCTATCATTTGATCCTGTTTTATACTTAGCCCCTCTAGGCATGTTTTTAGGAGGTACTTCTCACGATCAGGTGGTACGATCGTAAGATCCATGTACGATTGTGGGTGCTTTCATTTGATCACCATTTGATGGTCACTTCTCTGGTTCTTCACATGATGCCTAAGTACGACCATGGTCAGATCGCACGGTCATGGCAATGGTTGGCTAATGCCCTTTTATGTCCAAAATCTAGCACTCTACTCTTCCAAATGTGTTTGACCTGCAAACACCCAAAAACCCATTATATCCACATAGAAAGACCTTTGTAATTGAAAATATTAACCATTTTAAGCATCTCAAGTCCTGTATTTTCATGATAGAGGAACACCCTCAACTTAGACCATTAGCATGTCCTCAGGTAAACAAAAACACTATATTATCATGACGCTTGACTAAGAGAAAAACCAAGAAAACAACGGTAGTCCAATATTTTACAAAATCATTTACAACACCCATTAACAAAACACAGATCAACACCCTCTAACCTCATCAAACTCAACAAATACTGTACCTTCCAATAATTACTATAACTGGAGTTTTACAAACCCAATTTCCATTCCAAAAGTTCGTTTGGATTACTAAACCTTTTGGCTAACTGATGTTGCCTACATTACACCTCTAAACAAAGCATAAAGCGGTCATTGATCAAATATAGAACCCAACTAGGTTGGGGTAGATCCCATAAGGAATAGGTCGCAGATCAATCAATGTGTCTATTAAAGCAATTAATAACATTCTCCAGTAAAAAAGAGGGAATTATAAGTAAATAATTCAGTAGTAATAGTTATTGATTTGTTGGATTTGTAATCAATATGAGAAAATCACTAGGATAGTGTTCTCCAATAACTTCATAACTCTAAAAGTTCTTCGTACTTTATAACTCCTCCCAGTATTTGGAATGCAGAATGGATAGGTTGTGTGTACCTAGAACAGCTTTATGCTTTTGTCTATGCAGTGTCCTCAAATAAATTTTCTCTTCCCCTGATCCTGCGTTACTAACCCCTATCTTGGATCCTAGATAGCCATCCTGGATTATCGGCTCAAGCTATTAAGTTGAGGTTGATAGCTCCAATTCTCTGTTGTTTGTTCCGTTCTTCCCATCCATATTTGTCCTTTTGTGCAGAATACATATTCATCCTCTCATCCGACAAATCGATCATGTCAGATGAGAGGAAGGTAAGATCGTGGTTAGATACCATGACTATATTTTGGTTCTCTTGGTTTGCTCATGGAATTTATCCTCTTTAGGTCTTCATTAGTACGACCCTCAGCACGACTCAATGGCATCTTCTCACGACCGTACCATGCAGTCATCTGATTATCCTACACTTCAACTCCTACAGTCTTCACTTCTGGCGTTCAATCCCACAATCTCATGGTATGACCTTCACATCTAGGTACGATCGTGGGATCCTATCATTTGATCTTGTTTTATACTTAGCCCCTCCAGGTATGTTTTTAGGAGGTACTTCTCACGATCAGGTGGTACGATCGTAAGATCCATGTACGATTGTGGGTGCTTTCATTTGATCACCATTTGATGGTCACTTCTCTGGTTCTTCACATGATGCCCAAGTACGACCATGGTCAGATCGCACGGTCATGGCAATGGTCGTCTAATGCCCTTTTATCTCCAAAATCTAGCACTTTACTCTTCCGAACGTGTTTGACCTGTAAACACCCAAAAACCCATTATATCCACATAGAAAGGCCTTTGTACTTGCAAATATTAACCATTTTAAGCGTCTCAAGCCCTGTATTTTCACGATAGATGAACACCCTCAACTTAGACCATTAGCATGTCCTCAGGTAAACAAAAACACTATATTATCATGACGCTTGACTAAGAGAAAAACCAAGAAAACAACGGTAGTCAAATCTTTTACAAAATCATTTATAACACTCATTAACAAAACAAAGATCAACACCATCTAATGTCATCAAACTCAATAAATACTGTATATAATGTAACACCCCGTACCTCCCCAACCCTACTTGACGATGTTGAATAATGTTTACTTAGGTGTCGAGATCCATAAGTATGTATTTGGTAGTGTTAATGAGGAGAAAAATGAAATTTGGTCTTGCACATGTGATTAGACCTTTGTAGGAGGTGTTTTGTGACTTCGTGGAGCATTTGTGTAATACCCCGTACACATTCCAACCTCATTTGGTGACTTGGAGTCATGTTTACTTGATGATTAAAATCACTAAGTAAGTAATTTGTAGTGTTTTGATAAGGTATTGGATGATATACAAGTATTGAAGAAGTGGCCGAAAAATTCCGTAAGGTGATGAAACTTGCGCCACTCCCTGTTTTAGGGGGTGTGGCGCAAGCCACTGATTCAGAGGGGGTGCATTTCTTGCGCCACTGCCTTGCTTTGCAACAGTGGCGCAAGGCACAAAGATTGTGCCCTTCCAGACTCGTTTCGCAACGCAATTCTACAACGATTAATAGATGGTTTCTTTTGGTTCTTTGGAGTTCTTTGAGAATTGTTAAAGCTTCAAACACTTCAATAAACTCCTACATACTCCTACATGATCAAATCATGAAACATAAATAGTTATCCAAAATGTTCAATGAAGCCATGGGCGACTAGAATTCCTATTTTTGCGATTGAGACGGCGAATGAGAATATCGTAAGAGAATATTGTCGTGACATTATGGAATTAATTAAACATGAGATATATGGTGACTTACACATCAAAGTTGGTGGGTTAAGCTAACATATGCAATTGGGCCCAAATTTAGGCCCAAAATGGGATAAAATACATGGCCCAAAGGGTCAATTGACCCATTCTTCCACTTTGACCACATTTAATGCCAAGGAATGGCTAAGTATGACTTGAGGTCTATATAAGACAATAAGAAATCAGATTTTCATTCACATAAAACTCTCATGCCTTTTAAGATACTTCTCAAACATTTCTCTAGTTCCAAACCCTAAAGCAAATATTTCCTTGGGACTCTTTGGACAAGATCATCCTATTCCAAGCCTTGGTAAGTATTTATTCTTATGTATTAATATGTTATATGCTTAATATGGTGGGTATATAATGATGGTTATGTTTGCAAGATGGTGAATAGTGTAATTGTGCTTTTGGTAAAAGATGTGCCATCTTGGTGATATGAACTTGAAAAGAGACTTGATGTCTTGATGAAAGTGAATGGTATGGACAAAATATGAACATGTATGGTGTGATTTTGTTATTAAACTTGTTATTTTTCTATAAGTGTAAATTATGGGATTTTAGCCGATATGTGCTATGAGGTGTTTTAAGATAATTTGATGGATTATTTGTGATGTGGTGCGGATAAGAAAGTGTAAAGGAGAAGTGTTGTGGTGAAATGTATTGATTATCTTGTATTGGTAAATGTTGGGAATATTGTGGGATTTTTGGAATAATAATTTCATCAATGGTTTTGTCAAGGGGAAATGGCATGTTTAAAGGCAAACATGTAATTCATTGACGTTATATGCATTTGTAAGGCAGTTGGCGGTTAATGTGAATTCCGTTATGTATTTGTGTTGTAGAGTGACACATAAAGAAGGAGCGGGACCATTATATGCACATCTAAGACTGTATATCCATATTGAGAATACAAGGTATGTAAGGTTACTTTGTCCGTATCTTTTTGCGGCAAATAGTATTCACATTGACATTTCACTAGTCCTATCCCGAAATGTGCTAAGGTATCCCATATTCGGTTATCAATGGTCATTATCATATGTTTCCTACTCATTGATCATTTGTGAATCTCATGTCTCATATTCATGAATAATGTTCCAAAAGCCCAACAAGGTTATGTTCCAAAGTGCCAATAGAGATTATTATTCATGTGTCTTGTTCATTGTTTATTGTCTAATAGTTCCAATGGTGTTATGTTTCCAATAAGTCTATGTTTCCAACAATGTTTATTCATATGTCTCTCACTCAGTGGTTAATGATCCAAAGCTTCAAGTAAAGTTATAACTATCATTGTATCGATCACTCATAAGCAAAAGTATCAATCTCTCACAAGTAAAGGTATCAATCTCAAAAGTAAAGAAATGAAGTAAGAATACAGTAATGCATATTGATTATGTTCATGGGTGTTATCCATGGGGTACAAATACCCGCATGATGATGTTAGTTTATTCATGGTGTGCAAACACCCGCATGATGATGTTCATTTATCCATGGGGTGCAAGAACACCCACATGATGATATGATCTTATCCATGAGGTGAAAAGAACACCTGCATGATGAGGGCCCAGACAGTATATGAGTGATGTAAAAGAAAAGTAAAGTAAAGGCAAGAGAAAGAAAGAACATAATGTACATGGTTCCCAAAGTACAGAACGTTGACTTATTCATCTTGATTATTCATTTGCATTTGAGTTCATTGGAATATTTATGTATTATACAGTTTCATTTGAGCCTTACATACTCAGTACATTCTTCGTACTGACCCCTCTTGGGGAACTTACTTTAAATGTTGCAGGTGCAGGCACTAGTAGACCTCCGCAATAGGTTAACAGTAATTGCAGATCTTTGGTGAGCCCCAGATTGTTCGGGACTTCCCAAGTCACAGTTGTACATTTGTTTTGATGTTGTAAATGTTGTATAAAGCGGGGACTTGTACCTAATCTAAGTTGGTCTTGTATAAGCATCTGTTAGAGGCTTTTGTAGACGTATGTAGGTATATGGATGCAAGAGATGTATGTTCACTCAACTTAATGGACCTAACGGCCAAGTTTCACATATTGTACATGTTTTCCATGACTTTCGTCCTAAGCATTTAGTTATTAGCAATTACATGAGATAGTATGATGTTCATATGAGGCTATGCATACGAATGTACATGAGCAAAGATTGGTTCTCTCAGGCCATATCGGCTTCGGGTGCCACTCCGGCCCGAATGGGATTTTGGGGCGTGACATATACATAAACTAGTAACCATAACACAACGGGATAAAAAAATGGCATTATATAATCAGTAGACAACCCAACACTTAAACAAATTACACTACCCAAATAAACAACAACAAAAATACAAAGCTTATTCCCTCACGTCAAAGAAGTCCCATTGATAATGCTCAAATGCACCCTAGAATAGAGTGTAAGCAGTTGTTAGCAATATAATTACCTAACTTAGAGTCGGGGTCAAATCCATGAGGAATGAATGTGATAGCCTTCACCTCTAATTGTCAGAAGCAACTAGTGCTAACACGTGATGCTATAAAAATAATACATAAAGATAAATGGGGGAAATTATTAGGTTAACAATTGGTAATTATCGAAGTGAACGTAGTTTGAAATGTACAATTCAAAGATTATAGAAATAGAGTTGAAATCAAGTGTAATACGAGACTTGGGGTTATGCTGTTGTAAAAGTGAGAGGTTGCACGGGTGATTGACTATTTGTCTAGATTTAGCTAAGAGTTATGGGTAGGCTAGATTATGGGTACTTAGTGTTGATTTGTCAATCAAACACCAAGGTATCACACATGGGTTCTTTCGAACACCTCACTAGTGTATCTATTTAATCAATCTAATACCTCAATTAGCGTCCTTATGCCTAAGAAACACTATTAAATAATAAATATCAAGTCATTGTTCACTTCCTATTCTTCACCCTCATCCCCTTTGTCAAGGATGATAAGAGTTCTAGGGTTAATTAGAGCTTGCAACCTCCAATTTAAGATCGAGCACATAGAATAGGAGTAAAACCCACAACAATTATCTAATTAGGAAGACAAATAAGCAACGGCCATACAAATTTTCACATCTTACTCAAGCATAACCCCAAGCAAGGAAATTAGCTACTTATACAAGGAGAAAGAGGAAAATCCATTTTATAGCCCAAACATTGCATTCCTGGAAATTAAGAGAATGCCACCGCACTAGTCACCTGCTGGCACAGTTGCCTGACCTGCGCGTATAAGAGACCAGCGCAGGTGACACTGCCTGGTTGCTTAGTTAGCCATCTGCGTGCGCAGCCCATGACATGCATGTGCAGGTGGCCTTTAGTCCCCCTAGGTGTTTATTTGAGCTTCCTTTCTTCACTTTTTGCATTCCCATTGACTCGCATGGTTGGCTCGAGCTCGTATTCATCCACTACCTACATAAAAGAGCTATATAACATGAGAATAAGATCGAATCAATGTAAAATACGAGATAATTCAAGGTCAAATGCGTTAAGAAATGGGGAAAATGTCAACTTATCAACTCCTCCAAACTTAAACTATTGCTTGTCCTTAAGCAATCAAGTATGTTTAAAGTAAAAAGAAAAAGGATACTCTTAACCATGAAACAACCATAAGGGACTACACTAAACAACTACGACTACTAAGTTTAATCGATTCCTCCAATAAGTCATGACAAACAAGTAAGTTACGCTTTCCTTTTCAAGAGTCAATCTTCATCAATCAAGAGCATAAGAGATCAACAAGTAAACAATTTTCAAGTCGAGATGCTTCTCAAGGTGTTACACAAGATTTTTCAGAAATTGCCTAATCTTCAATTTGCTATTTGTCTTGCTCATTTGGCCCAATTGAAGGTAAGAAATCACTCTCCATTTCAAGGTATCCATGCCTCTCACTTGCAAAAGTTTTTTCTTTTACTCCCACAAGATAGTATAGTTCACTAGGATCATAAGGAGAGAAAGAACTTTCGCTCACTCTCACAAAGAAATTCAAGTACCACAAGTAGAACCATAGGCTTGCCCTTTGTGTTATTCTCCACTAATGGGGACCAATGAGGTTTCAAGTCACCAAGGACTTGCTGGCAATGATGAAGGTTAGGTTGAGGGAAAAGATTTATAGATGAACGGACAAGAAGATCTCCCTAAACACAATCGCATTATCGCTTCTTAGGCCTACTTCATTAAAATTTTCCACGTTATTCACCCCCACTTGTTTTGCCTTTGCTACATTTAGATTTCTAACCCTCTTTTGTTAACCCTCCAAACGAACTTCCCTCTTCATTTGCTTTTGGGGATCTTTCAAGAGACTTTCTACTCCTTAGATACTCATGACCCTCTTTTCTTTTTACAAAATTTCTCATTATTTTTTATTATATATATATATATATTTATGAAATAACCAAGCATACATCTCTCTTTACAATCTTACACATCTCCTTTTCTCCCAACTTAGGTTTTGATTCCATCTCAATCGTTCTCACAAACATGCTTCTCCAAGCTTAGACATTTGCCTACGTTGGCCCACGTTAGAATCACGCAATGTGTTTATGGAGGTTGAGTGACAAAAAGGGATTTGGAAAAGACAAAAGTAGGGTGTCATATTATGGTTATTTCCAAAAGGAGAATGAAAGTGGGAAAAGGTTCAAGTGGGTTAACTAGGGACAAATGTCAAGGTGGGATTTAGGTTAAATGGTGGATCAAGATGGCCTCGGGTCATTCTCCAAACCAAGATAGGTCCCAGATTTCGCCTTGAATACACACGGGGCAAGTTCTAGACTATCATGTGTGCACAAGAATTAATCAACAACCTCACCACACTAGGCACTTTTTCTTTAAAATAGAAAGCTAGTCTTCCCTCCAATGAGCAAATGAACTTGACAACCTACTTTGAGTCAAAGACTTTTCTTTTATGAAGAATGAGCAACTGAATTAGAAAGTCACACACAAGAGAAATCTTGAAATAACTTTTCTCTTTTCCTTTCAAAAAATCATTTTCAAAGACTATTTTATCCTTCACAAATCATTTTTGTTTGCCACGACAAATTTGGCGGGACTTTTTGAACTTTTTCAACTACTACTTGACTCTAATTTAAGACAATGGGTATTTCCCCTAAGAATGATGCCCAATCCATCTATCATGGGGGAATACCACTCAGTTCGACAAGAAAAACAAAAATAAAACAAAGAAAGAAAATAATCCTTGGGAAAGAACTGAGTTTCGAAGAAAACCCTTGGATTTTATTTGACATGTATAGACACGAGGTGATAAAGAAAGTTCGCATGTTTAAAATAAACATCACCCAAACAAGCATTAGCATCAGAATAATGACATTTGGGTCTCATTTAATAACATGCGCACAATATGGTACCGACAAGGGCAGTATCCGAATCACATCATCGGCAAGGGCAATATCCGAATCAAAAAATAATCATAAAGATGGCCCGACAAGGGCAATATCCGTATCCGAATCAATAACACAAAGAAGGCCCGACAAGGGCACTATCTGAATAATATCATGAACTGAAATAATATTACAAACCATAAAATGCCCCACCCCCCAACTAAAGAATGTTACATTGTCCCCAATACAATAATATAAAATGAGAAAAGAGGAGGGGAAAAACAAAACTCCCTGAGGCGCACTAAGCGCACGGATCTATCTCATGTGAAGACTGTGACTGCGCTATAGCTGTAATAGTAGGAGCCTCCTCAAACTGGGCTCCTGTATGTACCTCCTCGGGAGGCTGTGAACTAGGACCAGCAACAACTATCCGCGCATGTTGATCCTTAATGGATTTCCCCTTAGCCAACTCCACCTGTTTAGCCTCAGAAAGCCCTGCACCAAAATCAATCTATGTCTCTTCCCCCACAGGAGAGTACCCGAACAAGTCACCAAATGGTAGGACAGGGCCAGTCTCAGCCTGTGGAATGGTGATCTGGGCATCATCAAAAGTGAAGGATGGTTGGATCGACTGATCCTTCAAACGAAGACTATCAAAGTCAGTCCTCAATGTAGTAACCACTTCACTATCCCCTCTGGTCTCAACCGCGGATAATCTCTGCTCATAGTTTAGTATTTGAGCACGTAGAGGCCCAAGACTCCTCTCAATAGCCACCTGAATGAAGTGGGGAATATCAACCACCAAGCGAGATATGGAACTGTCATTTGCTAAGGTCATAGCTGCAACCTTAGCAAATGTCAATGTAGAAGATCGTGGAGGCTCGGTAGATTGAGTAGTGTATGATGGAAGCGGTGCTGAAGGTAGATCAATAACTGGAGTCGTATCACTTTGACTTGGTGGAGCATCAGATGCATGTGAATTCATAGGAGAGGTACTAGCAGTGGGTACTTCTCTCATGGATGAACCAAAAACCTCACCAAACTTTCTTTTTAGGCCCACCGGATTGTCATCATCCTGACTAGTCCAAATATCAATGAATCCCGTACATTTAATTTTCTTGTCAATCCTTGGGAAGAGAGAAACCTTGTGGACTGCACATAATGCCGATATAAGAGCAGGAAAAGGTATTAAAGTGCCCACTTGTTTTGATCGGAGTTTTATCACTTCGGCAATAATCTCTCCCGAATTGACATCCAGTGCATCCCACAGTTATAGCCATTTCGATGGTGACATATTGATCATTGGTGGAGGGAAGCAATCGGTTGCCCACAAAACCAAGCCAATGTTTGGCTTGAATAGAAAGGCCTCTTCTTTTGATTTGTCCTACTCCATTCGCCCAAAGTGGAAGACCTTTTGAAATTATTTGGGAAAGCCATTGAAAATGAACATGACCCCCCAGCACCTGCTTCTTTCTTTCAGTTCCAGAGATGCCCTCACAACCAAAATATAACTTGTTGATTGCGGAGGCGGAGCAAGGCACCTCTACTCCCCTAACAAGTACACTAGGTAGACAAGGTTGGTCCGCTACCGGTGGTTTATACATGTGTTGGTTGTGCCGGATGACATCGGAGGCATAGAATTCCCTGACAAGATCCAAATAATAAACCTCTGAAGGAGACTCGGGGTCAATATATGTGAAGACTTTCCATCCATACTTTTTGACTTGCCTTATTATGTCCGGGAAGTGATCGTAAACCCCTTTCAAGCTGAACACTTTTTCAAGATTGAAACCCCGAGTATAAAACCATTCATCATAAAGTTCCTGCATTTCTTTGACTGCAAATTGGATTTTGTCAACATCCTTAGCTAGTCCCCTTGAAACGTCAAGCGTACTTTGAACATCGGAGATGTTAGGATTGCCTTGTTGCATCAGAATCTTTTTCTTTGAAGTAGTAGCTATGGCCTTGCCTTTGTCTTTGATGTTATCCTTCTTTGCGTCTCGCGACATTGATTTCCATGGAGCCATTCCTAAAAAGAACACAAAAGAATCAAACAACACACAAAAAAAAAATAAAACATGTTCTTGGATTTTATTTTATTTTATATAAAAGAAAGTTAAAGCTCTGTTAAATGAGGTGAATGCAAGGAAAAATATCATATGAAACCACATAGGAGTAAATAAGTACAACTTTTTACCATCGTTTTCGAAAAGTCAAAAACTTCATAACTTCGTGGCAAAAAGTCTATTTAATATATTTGAAAAATAACATAGAGTCACCACTTAATTTTTAGGAAAATTAAGAAACCATTTAAAAAGGTAATTTTGAAAAGCAGAGTCTAGGTAAGGGTTCAAGTAAATTCGAAAGAAGGTGTTAGGAACTTTCGAAAATCCACAAAGTGTGGTTCCCGGCGAATTCAACTTATTTGGCTAAATTTTGAAAAAATTCTTTTAAGTTGTAAAAAATCTCATAGGTGTAACTTGTTTGAAAAATTTATTTAAAAGAATAGAGCTTATTCAATACTCGTCCATTTACTTATTACGAATTGTGAAATAAATAAAAATGTTAAAGTTTCAAAATAATTCTAACTTAACGATTTTATCTGAGTCAAGTTTTTGAGTTAAATAGTTAACCCAATTACTAAATATGGATTTAAGCTACTTAATAACTATGAAGGGATATAGAAAATTCCCCAAGTTATTCTACGAGCTTAAGTTTGCCTAAATATAGTGAATTAAAAGAGAATATTAAATGACCAAAATAAAATGAATAATTTCAACATAAACTTTCTCCCGAGGATTCATCTAGATTAATTAAATTAAATTACAAACAAATAATCAAATTAATTACAAGGAAATAAAGAAAAGTTGAGATTTGGGCCCCTTTTGGCCCATTTTCAAAGCAGTCCAGGTTTTGGACTGAAATTCATGGACTTTGGTCCATTTTCCTGCAGGTATACCAGCTGTATACTGACTGCATATTGGCCTCTTTTTCTCCATGTTTTTGATTGTATACGCTGTATACTAGCGTGAAAACCTGTATGTTAGCTTCCAAAATCTGCATACTTGTTTCCCTTTCCTATATTTCACTGTATATCACTGGTATACTGTTGTATCATCTGCATATACAGCCTTGTGCTTCATGGTTTAGATCCACTTTGGGACTTGGGCATGAAGTTTTAACTCAAATTCGGGGCTTGGCCCCATTGGAAGATGCGAAGGGAGATGGGAGTTCAAATTGACTCGCGACGGAGATGAGTTCATGTATAAGAAGAAAGGGAAAATAATTAGCAAAATATAGGAGGAAATTAAAATCACTTCAACAGGGATCCACATTTAATGATTCATATTTACTCGAGCAACTCTAAAGAAGGCAGACCTATATGTTAAAACATTGCTATCACAAAAGAATTCAACATTCAAACAACCCTCCACTTTCAACAACTATCTCAAACAAAAGCAAAGCTATCATGTTTCTAAAAAGTGAAATATCAATACGTTATCAACTATTTTCAGCACCTCATGATTTGTCCCCAAGAGAGGTGTCGTAAAGTAACACAACGAACCAGACGATTCCACTATCACAATGGGAGATCCAATTTTAAACCAATTATTCAAAACATACTCCAAAACCAACCAGAATAACGACATGAATAGACTATTAAATTCCAATCAAAAGAGAAGCCAGCATATGAGAGACAATTCAGAGGTTAATAAAGCAAGGTTATATGTGATCACATAGTTGTTGAGATGTTAAAATGGGAGACAACAGGATGAGGGAGGCGCAACACATAATGAGTTTTTCTCAACAATGAATATACGGTAAGGTGAACACACCATTAGAACAAGTGAGATGATGATCCATAAACCAAACACACTATCGAAACTTATTAGGGAAGTGAAAAGAAAAATTGTTTCTAGTTCCCTCAATTCACACTATTTCATGCTCAAGAACATAGAAATTATGACTACACAACATTCTGAAACTGAAGCTTCACTAAACATAATGCAATAAAATGACCAAAAATAGCAACTTAACATAACGAAATTATTGACACAATGAAAATGTATTTCACCAATATTCATGACTTAACAACAGCTAAACAAGTTTTAGCAGGGACTAGGACCAAATGAACAAAAAACAGAAGAATAAAGGAAATTATTGAAGCAAAAATCATGCTTAGTTTGAATAAGATAACGAAGAACCACTACTCAACACTACATAGAAGTGAAATTAATCTTTACAATTATCAATAAATCAACACAAAAATGACGAGGAAGAGCAGGATTACCTAGCTCTGGGCAGCGAACCGGGATGATGAATTGACGATGATGATCTCACCACTTTCCTCCACTCGAGAACGACAAGAAAATTCAAAACTGAGCCAAAATTCTCATAACTCCAGGCTGGGGACAAAGGTCCAAATCATAACCGAGTAAGAGAATTCTAGCTCTTTGAGGGTTCTATTCCAAAATCGTCCTCTAAACGGTGGAATGGGGAGGGGTTTATATAGAACCCAAAATCCCCAAATTCTTCAGAAATTATTGATGTGGGACAATAGAAATTTTCAAATTCCTTAACGGATAAGGGTTACAGCTGGAGTGTACGATTTATAAATGATTTTCGGATAAAAATCAGAAAAAAGAGAAAATCAAATTTGGAGAATAATACCATTTGAGCGCTTCTAGAAGTTTATTGAAAACTTTCAGTAGTATAGGGCTCGTGTGGAGCATGCTGATTGTACGAATTTGAGGAGAAAAGAGGAAAAATTGGGGGAGGAAAGTTGGGGCTTTAAGGTTTTTGCTGGGCTCTTGTTGTTGTATTGTTGTTGTCGAAGTTGTGTTGTGAAAGAGAAAGAGGAGTATAAGGGGTGTTATAAGGGTATTGGGCCGGGTCGCTGGTCAGGCTGTTGGACTGGGTCGCGGTTAAAGAAATGGTCCAGCTGAGGGTAGATGGTGCTGATGTTGTTATTGGGCTGGTAGGAATGGGTAGATTAGGGTATTTAAAAATTGAAAGGGAAGGGTAGAAATTAGGTTATTTAATAAATAGCCTAATCAGATTATGATTTAGTCAATTTAGTTAAATTTTAACCAAATTAAAAGATCAATTGGTCAATTTCATTGCAATCGTAATCCAATTAATTTCAATTATGGCCAAACTCACCAAATCGGCTAAATTGAATCAAAATTCAAAATAAATTAATAACCAATTTAACCCTAAGCTTCTTGGTTTAATAAAATAAAATAAATATCTTCTGGATAATTCACTTCAAGAACAAATTATATTAAGATCAAAGTTTGCCCGTTTGAACAAATTTTCAGGATGAGTCTTGATTAAAATCTGATTTTTAATAAAATAATCATTTAAGCAACAAAAAATTATACAATCTTGTATATACGAATATAGGAATGTATAATCGCTACTTAAAATGATAAAATTAACTCAGATACATATTTTGAAAAACTTTTATCTGGATAAAATAAATATTTTGATTTTATTTAAAACTGAAGTAACTCAGGATTAAACCTAGTCGTGGAGGTCAAAAATTAGGTGTCAACACAACTAAACTTCAAACACAATCTACTTCATCTTGAAATGCACACTCCATCCATGACCTTTATATGAACAAAAATGACGTGTTACCCTTAAGAATGGTGTCACCTAATCTATCATAGTGTAATCTATGCATTTTTGCTATGAACAATTATCCTTAATAACTCATATCACCAACAAGAATTACCGGTTCTGTTCCATCATTAATGAATTTAAAGAATAGTCAAAAGATGTTCCACAATCACATTTATCAACCATTTGAAGCAATCAAGTTACAACCTCCTCATGTGAATTTGAACAAACATGTGGTATGCATCATGAAGTGGAGAAATGCACTAAGGGACATGGTACTTGAAAAAGCACCCAATTCACACATCTCCACTACAACATTATAACAAATCATTTATTAATGGAATGGTGCTCAAGATAAGCTCAAAAAAAACATGGTTAAGTCTCTTAGATCATTTACAAAAGAAAATACAAAGAAATGCTCATGTAGGAACTTAATCAAACACATGGTGTGCATAAATTTTGGGCACTCAAGAATTCCCCATTTTGTATATAAAGCATCACCCCCAATTCAAATAATCAACAAAAACATCAATATTACACCATAATAAGTCCATATGAATCAACTCTTCACAATAATCAAGCATAGCACATGATTCACCATTTTTTTCTAAAAGCTTCTTAGAGAAGATTAAACAAAGTGAACTTACCAAACTCAAGAGAAGATGTGGAATAAGGAAAAGAGAATGTGGAAGATTAAGAGCTCTTGAATTATAAATAGTGAAGTTTGCAAATCTCCTTTGGAAGTGAAGGTGAAATAGATGAAGTGTGAGGAAAGAGAAAACTTGAGATTAGAGAGAGAGAAAAGCCATTTTTTCTTTCCTTGTGGTGGTATTATAGGTTGAATTTTGAAAGTATTAAGATATGGGTTATGGGTTATGGTTTAAAGAAAAGAATGGGTCACACTGGGTTGGGTCGGCCTAACCACTTAAATAAAAAAATAATAAAAATACAATAATTTAGCTCCAACCCTCACCTGTGCCCCACTATGCGCACGCAGGTGGGCTGGTTTTACCTGGGCAAAATCCCTGATGGCACTGGCTCAGCGGTGGAGGGTCACCTGCACGCGCATGTTTGATGCCTGCGCACACAGGTGAATGAAATGTCCCATAAAGCCACAAAGCCGAGCCACCTGCGTTGGCCAGCCTGCGCCCAAAGGTGGCTACTGGACCTCAACCAGTAGGTTGTACTCCACCTAATGGCCTCATGCGCCCTGACATGCGTGGTCATGTGGCATGTGCCCCAGCGGGTGACTGATTTAGCCCAAAGGAGTGTATCCCATCTCCCATACTTAGCATTTTTCATATGCATCCACCAAAATAACTAAGAATTAGCAATAAAATAATTTGAAAATGACAATAAGTAACCTTGGGGTGCCTCCCAAGGAGCACCTTGGTTATCGTCGTGGTTCGACGGAGTTCCTCATCATCATGCATCCTTAAAACGAAGCAACTCGACCTTAGCTGCTCCGGATCCACCCTCATAGAAATGTTTTAGCCTTTGACCATTCACTATAAACCTCCTTTTCTCATGGTCCTCCAGTTCAATAGCAACATTAGGAAAGACATTAACCACTACAAAAGGGCCCTACCACTTGGATTTTAGCTTACCCGCAAAGAGTTTTAACCTCGAGTTGAGAAGTAACACTTTATCACCCGCATGAAACTCTCTTTTTAAGATCTTAGCATCGTACCACTTCTTCATTTTCTCCTTGTAAAATGCTGAGCTCTCATATGCCTTAATTCGGAACTCCTCTAACTCATGAATTTGGTCGATTCTTGATTTGGAGGCATCCACCCAATTCATATTCAATTTACGCAAGGCCCATAATGATTTATGCTCTATTCAACCGGGAGATGACAAGACTTTCCAAACACTAGCTGATATGGCGACATGCCAATAGGAGTCTTGAATGCGGTCCTATATGCCCAAAGAGCATCATCAAGTTATCTTGCCCAATTTGTGTGCCCAAAATTTACAGTTTTCTCCAAGATCGACTTCATCTCCCGGTTGGAAACCTCCACCTGGCCACTCGTTTGAGGATGATATGGGGTAGCCACCTTATGCCTCACCCCGTATCTTTCAAGCAAAGCTTCGAATAGCCAATTTCAAAATTGAGAGCCACCGTCACTAATAATGGCTCGAGGAGTTCCAAACCTAGTGAAAATGTATTTTTTTAAAAAGAATGTAACACTTTTACTTTCGTTGGTCGGCAAGGCAATGGCCTCCACCCATTTGGAAATGTAATCAACGGCCACCAATATATACTTATTACCATATGAGCTCAGAAATGGACCCATAAAATCATGATCCCATACATCGAATAGCTCCACCTCAAGATTGGGCCTTAGAGGCATTTCATGCCTCCTTGATACACCACCATGCTTTTTACATTGAATGCATGTTTTTGCCAATTCGTAAGCATCTCGGTGAATGGTAGGCCAATAATACCCATACTGAAGGACTTTAGCAGCGGTTCTCACACCACCATGATGGCCACCAAATGGAGAGGAATGGCAAGCTTCAAGAATGGATTTCATCTCCCCTTCCATGACACATCGACGTACAATCCCATCCGCACATTCCCTAAAAAGATAGGGTTCATCCCAAAAGTACCTCTTCACATCATGGATGAATCTGTTCCTTTGATAGTAACTCAATTCATCAGTAAGAAGTCCGCTCACTATATAGTTTGCAAAATCAGCATACCATGGTGGTGTGATCTCTTTCAAGCTCATGACACGTTCATCAAGAAATATATCATCAAGATCAATATCGCCCCAACTTTCTTCATTTATCTCAAGACGTGATAGATGGTCTGCTACTTGGTTTTCACAACCCTTTCGATCCTTCACTTCAAAGTCAAATTCCAGAAGTAGTAGAATCCACCTTATCAGTCGGGGTTTTGCTTCTTTCTTTGCCATCAAATACCGTAGAGCAGCATGATCGGTGTGCACGATAACCTTTGTGCCTAACAAATAAGCTCAAAATTTCTCAAACCCATAAACCACGACTAGTAATTCTTGTTCCGTAACAGTATAGTTCCTTTTGGCATCATTCAACGACTTGCTAGCATAGTAGATAGGATTAAAAAGTTTCTCCCTCTGTTTTCCAAGCACAGTTCCCAATGCTAGCCCACTAGCATCACACATGAGTTCAAATGGTTGTGACCAATTTGGAGTCACTATAATAGGGGCTGAGACAAACTTCTCTTTAAGGCAATTAAATGCCTTCAAACACTCTCCATTGAATTCAAATTTTACCTCCTTCTCAAGGAGTTTGCACATCGGATGGGCAATTTTAGAGAAATCTTTAATGAACCTCCTATAAAAACCTGCATGGCCAAGGAAACTCCGAACCCCCTTGATGTGAGGCAAAAATTACATATATTCAGTCATTATTTGCCTCCTATTTAGTATTTTTTTTGTCCTTCTTGAGTATTAATTTTTTGAATTATGCTTAATATCATATTTTTATATGTAGGATTAAATTAGTGTGAAGGTGAAGAAATTTGGAGGAAAAATGGGATTAACATCGAGAAGTTATATAAGGAAATCAAACAGGCAGCTTAATGGATTAAATTTAATATAATATTAGAAAGTGACCTATGACTACAATTGAATTGAAGTTGAGGCGGCATGGCCACAGACGTACCAGTTCCAAATTGGACTGGGTTTTTATTGCCCAGTCCATTTTGGACTCAGTTATTTTATTTTGGGATTTTTCTTACACCTATAAATATTCCAATTTTCATCACTTTCAAAACATTGAAACCTTTGAGAGGTAACTTGTAAACTTTTTATTTAAAGAAAGCTTGCCGTCGTGGAGGACGGAGAAAATCGGTTTATTCTTTTCTTCTCCATCTTTATTAATTTTTCTTTGATAATTCATGATTCTGGATTTATTCTACTCAATTTGTAAGTTCATAATTACGATTTTGTCTATGATTTCTAATTGTGATTTTCAAGCCATGAGTAGCTAAATACCACAACTAGGATTGTGGGAACCATGATGAATTAACGAAGTAGGTTAAAATACATAGTAATTTTGGAACGGTATTTATGCATGTATTGTTATTTTCTTCGCTTTGATTGCTTTCTAATGGTTGCAAACGTTAGAAACTTGCCTGTATTCTAAACTTGCTCGGGAGAGAGGTAGAGATTGGGAAAAGGGAATAACAACAGAGATTTGAATCTATCAACCCTCATCTAATAACTTGAGCCTTAGCGGGAATAGTTAGCTGAGATCCAGGACAAGGGTTAGTAGTGCGACACTCGGAGACCGAGAGGAGAAGAGTGAAATTTGTCTAACCAAGGCCGAGAGACGTTTAGGTGAACTTAACTTGTTAGATTTTGCATGCAACACATCGGAATAGCTCACTAGTACGTAGAACCTACGGAGTTATGAAGTCATGGGGAACACAATCCTAGTTCATCATTCTCATTGACTTTCTCAGCATAAATTGATATTTGTTTACTTGTTACTTCAAATTAAAAATTGTTACTTCAAACTAAAAATTGTTACTTGCTCTTTTAAATCCCCCCCATTAAAAATAAATGCCTAAAAGTCTAAATAACCACATGACCTAGATTCTAACCGTATTCCTCGTGGGATCAACCTCAACCTTGGTTGGGTTCTATATTTGATACAACGACCACATTATACTTTTCTGGAGGTATATTTTGGGCGACATCACCCCTTGACAGATATAGGAGGTGGTAGCTTAGCAATGACTTCTACCCTAGCTTGATCGACTTGGATTCCTTGGCCTGATATTTTGTGTCCAAGAATAATCCCCTCCTTAACCATAAAGTGGCATTTCTCCTAATTCAAAACAAGATTGTTTTCTACACATCTTTCAAGCACCTTCTCCAAGTGATCAAGGCAATCTTCAAATGTATCACCAACCACTGAGAAATCATCCATAAATACCTCCATAGAACTCTCTACAATGTCAGAAAAGATAGAAAGCATACACCGTTGAAAGGTAGCCGGTGCATTGCATAGCCCAAAGGGCATGCGCCTGAAGGCAAAAGTTCCATAAGGACTAGTGAAGGTGGTTTTTTCTTGATCTTCGGGAGCTATTTAGATTTGATTATAGCCCAAGTATCCGCCAAGAAACTAATACCAACCCCTGCCCTCCAACTTATCAAGCATTTGATCCATGAAGGGCTTGGGGAAATGATCCTTCTCGGTCCATGAATTTAATTTTCTATAATCAATACACACTGCCCAACCCGTGATCGGACGGACAGGTATAAGATCATTATTTTTGTTTGGGACCACCGTAATACCACCTTTCTTAGGAACACATTGAACTGGACTTACCCAAGTGCTATCCTAGATAGGATAAACTACACCCACATCAAGCCACTTGATGATCTCTTTCTTCACAACTTCTTGCATCGGAGGATTTAATCTTCTTTGATTTTCTACACTTGTTACAAACTCGGGCTCAAGCTTGATCTTGTGGGTGCATATGTCGGATGGAATTCCAATAATATCGGCTATGGTTCATCCAAGTGCCCTAATATACTGAATCACCACCGATTTTAATACCTCAATTTGCCAAGATGACAAGTCTCCTGCAATAATAATAGGTAGAGTTTCACCTTCTCCCAAGAACACATAACGAAGATGAGGTGGAAATGGCTTGAGCTCAATTTGTGGCGGATCTTCAATTAAAGTCTTTGCGGGAGGAGTTTCCTAATTTTTTAAGTCAAGGTCCAACTTATAAGGATTTTTCGGGTAAGACCCAAAACCATTCAAGGATGCAACTTCTTCGTCATATCTTTCATTCCCTTCGCTTTCAAGATTCCACAGGACCCCCACCAAAGCTTCACTAACAAATTCAGTCTCCATAGTATTAGCCACTACATCATCAATCACATCGATTATGGAGACAACTTTCAAATCCATAGGTTGTTTCATGGATTTGCAGACATTGAATGACATCTCTTCATTATTTACTCAGAATTTCATTTCACCGCATTCAACATCAACTAGAGCCCGTCCGGTAGCCAAGCATGGCCTACCAAGAATAATAGGGACCTCGTGGTCAATTTCACAATCCAAAATCACAAAATTGGCTAGAAAGATGAAATGATCCACCTTCACAAGTACATCATACAGCACATCCACGGGTCTTTTTATAGAGTGTACGACCATTAATAGCCGTATTGTTGTTGGCTTTGGAGCTCCCAAGCCTAACTTTCAAAATACGGCTAATGGCATCAAATTAATACTTGCCCCAAGATCACATAAAGCTTTCCCAAATTGATACACCACAATAGTACATGGGATAGTGAATGCCCCTAGATCATCCTTCTTCACAACCATTATACTATACATTATAGCACTACAATTATGTGTAACTTCAATTGTCTCGAAGTCTATGATTCGCTTCTTTGTTACCAAATCTTTCATAAACTTAGCACACCCGGGCATCTCTTGTAGGGCTTCCAACAATGGTATGTTTATCGAAAGGTTGCTAAATTTAGAAAGGAATTTATTTAACTTTGAATCATCTTCCTTCTTCTTAAGCCTTTGTGGAAATGGAGGAGGGATTTTGATCTGTGGCTTAGAGACAACCGAGTTTTCATTCGGTTTTAGATTACCACAATCAACCACTTGTGGGTCTGCGTCGTCTTCACCCTTCTCTTCCATTTTTTTTGACCCGTCAGCACCTTGCCCTTGTGAAATTGGAGTTTCATCTTTTGAATTATCAAGTCAATTCCTCTTTTTACTCAGTTGTCGCCAAATACCCTTATTACTAAGGTTGTCATCCAGATTTACAACATTGTTTCCAAGAGTTCTCCCACTTCTAGTAACAATTACCATGACGTGAGCGTCATTTTTTAGATTCACAACCGTATCACTAGGGAGTCCTGCTCTTTGTCTTGCATTTATTTGGGGGGAGAGTTGACCCATTTGGATTTCAAGTTGCTTTATCGAAGCCGAGTGTGAGGTGATGGTTTGATTGAGATGCGACAAATCCCCTTTCATTTCTCTTAACATCTTATCACTTCCTTCAACTCCCAAGAGGATACGAGCAAACACATCTTCATTCTTATACTTCTCCGGATTAATAGAAGTTGCTTCTTTACCCTTGGACCTATCATGTGGAGGAACATACCTATCATAGTCCCGATTTGTATCTCGCCAATCGCGGTGTCTATATTTATCCCTCCACTCTTGGTCTGTATCACGATCTTTCCACTCAAGGTCTTTCCAATCACGGTCTTTATCTATCCAACCTTGATTCCCACCTTTCATTTGATAGGTGGGGCGGGAACCCCCCGTTTGGTTTGACATAAATCATATTTCTTCATCAAGAGCCTCCACTTCTTCGTCATCGTAAGCTTAGCACCCTTGAAAGCAATGACGTTAACCGTCTTTGGTGTTGACCCCATTACATGCTTGGTGAGTAGCTCTAGTTTTGTCATCATTTTGGCCATACTCTCATCTCTCTCCTCGTCCTTCTTTATTTGCTCTTGGCTCACAAAAGATGCGGAGGGAGCCCCCACGGCCACCTCAGAATCTCTTGTATGCCAACCTTGACTTTGTTTAGTGACTTGGTCCAATAATGCAGATGCAATACCATAAGTTTGTTTCACAAAAGTTCCGCCGACTGTGTTGTCCGTAACCATTT
The DNA here is from genome assembly GCA_031232105.1 of Capsicum rhomboideum. Classification (NCBI taxonomy): domain Eukaryota; kingdom Viridiplantae; phylum Streptophyta; class Magnoliopsida; order Solanales; family Solanaceae; genus Capsicum; species Capsicum rhomboideum. The sequence continues at coordinate 43,197,389 of CP124708.1, read as the reverse complement.
TGTTCAATTGAACTAGTGCTCGATAAAATATTTGAGGAGCATCTTATTCGGAACCTCGTGAGTAGGGCATTGCATCAATTTCTTGTTAAACCTTTGCAAATCCTCATGTAATGGTTCACCATTCAATTGGCGGAAGTTAATAATCTCATCCCTCAATTGTAACATACGGGATGGTGGGAAGAACAGATCCAAGAATGCTTTCGTCAATTCCACCCATATAGTGATTGAACCCGCGGGCAATTGCTCAACCACCATGCAGCTTTGCCTGTCAATGAAAAGGGGAAGAGTCTCAATCGGATGGACTCTTGTGATATGTGGGCGATATCAAACGGCATGCATACATCAATGAAATTTGTCAAATTAAGATTTGCGTCTTTATGAGCATGACCCCCATATAACCCCTTCATTTGAAGGAGGTAGAGCATCACACTAGTAATGTGTAACACTCCATTATCGTTCGCGGGCGGGATGCGGATGGCACTAGCTCTCCCAAATAGTCTTCATCTTCCAAATGTCCGTCAAATGAAGAGGCATGACTACCATGTTGACTCATTGAATCGTGAAGACTTTGTTTGTCACCTGTGGAGAACAAAAACAAGAAATAAAGTAAACTTACACCATGGTAAACACAAGTAACTTAAAACACTAAAATAAATGAACGCTACGTTTCGTTCCCCGGCAACGACCGCATTTTTGATAACGCTCAAATACACCCTAGAATAGAGTGTACGCGGTCGTAGCAATATAATTACCCAACTTAGAGTCGGGGTCGAATCCACGAGGAATGAATGCGATAGCCTTCACCTCTAAGTGTCAAAAGCAAGTAGTGCTAACACGTGATGCTATAAAAATAATACATAAAGGTAAATGGGGGAAATTATTAGGTTAACAATTGGTAACTATCGAAGTGAACGTAGTTTCAAATGCACAATTCAAAGATTAGAGAAATAGAGTTGAAATCAAGTGTAATACGGGACTTGGGGTTATGCTGTTGTAAAAGTTAGAGGTTGCACGGGTGATTGACTATTTGTCTAGATTTAGCTAAGAGTTATGGGTAGGATAGATTATGGGTACTTAGTGTTGATTTGTCAATCAAACACCAAGATATCACACGTGGGTTCTTTCGAACACCTCACTAGTGTATCTATTTAATCAATCTAATACCTCAATTAGCGTCCTTATGTCTAAGAGACACTATTAAATGATAAATATCAAGTCATTGTTCACTTCCTATTCTTCACCCTCATCCCCTTTGCAAAGGATGATAAGAGTTCTAGGGTTAATTAGACTTTGCAACCTCCAATTTAAGCTCGAGCACATAGAATAGGACTAAAACCCACAACAATTATCTAATTAGGAAGACAAATAAGCAACACCCATACAAATTTTCACATCTTACTCAAGCATAACCCCAAGCAAAGAAATTAGCTACTCATAGAAGGAGAAAGAGGAAAATCACCAAAATTCTCTTCCATTTGTTCCATTGAGTTCAAGTTTATCACAAGATTTTGATCCCAATTCAATACAAAAACAAAGGAACGTAATTAATTTCTCTTAGGGTTTCACTCTCTTTTTCTCTAGCTTTTCAAGATGCCAAAGATAGGTTTTCAGATTTGGAAAAATCCATTTTATAGCCCAAAAATTGCGTTCCTAGAAATTCTGAGAATGCCACCGCACTAGTCACCTGTTGGCGCAGGTGCCAGCACAGATACCTGACCTGCGCGCGCAGGTGACACTGCCTTATTGCTTAGTTAGCCACCTGCGTGCGCATCCCATGACATGTGTGCGCAGGTGGACTTTGGTCCACCCAGGTATTAATTTGAGCTTCCTTTCTTCACTTTTCGCATTCCCATTGACTCGCATGGTTGGCTCGAGCTCGTATTCATCCACTACCTACATCAAAGAGTTATATAACATGAGAATAACATTGAATCAATGTAAAATAAGAGATAATTCAAGCTCAAATGCGTTAAGAAATGGGTAAAATGTCAACTTATCACCCATCACTCAGCATATGCAATGTATATTAAGACTGGAACTGAATCAAATCTCTCACTCTCACAAAGAAGTCAGGTTGTATTTGATACCATAGGCTTGCCCTTATTTTCTACACCTTAGCTTTCAGACAGTCGGATTTGGATCACTAGAGGACTTCTATTGGCTTGTAATGTAGGCTTGGGTATGGTTATGGTACGTCTGGGTATAGTTACTAACCCTCCTTGACACTAAGCTATTTTTGGCTTCCACTTTGTCTCCTTTTTTTTTTAATTTCTTTCTCCTTTTAAGATTTTTTCAATCTTTTGGACCCCGGGTGCGGTTTTATTTTCTTAATTTCTCTCTTTTTTTTCTTTTCAAAATGTTTCTTTTTCTTTTCCTATATATAATTCTTTTTCTTTCATCATGCTGCACCTGAATCTCATTTTCTTTTCACTACAATTTCTTCATACCCAATCTTTTATGCACCTTTACATTAGCCACTCTCAACCTGGGAGATTTGTCTGAGTTGAGATGCATAGTGTTCAAGGAGGGACTAGGGCCAAAGCAGGTTCATTGTGAAAATTGGGAAGTTGAATAGGGTAGTTTAAAGAAAAGGTCTATTTAAGTTCAAATTCGAGTTCAAGGGATATCAAATTTATTTGGTAGGCTTATTAGGCATTTAGTAGACTATTTCAAAAAATGGCCTATGATCCTTTCCTAACCTTTTATCCTACTATTTTAGCAAGACTAACCAGTCAAGCTCTACACCACAAACACACGTAGACTAGGTAAATCCTTACGCACTCTTGGCTCAGGGCTATTATTTCAGACACTACCTATTCAGTTTATACACAGTGAGGCCAGGTTGTCACATTCATAATTTTAATGCCATGTCGAGATACAAACATTGGTTACCATTCAAGTAAGCATACAACATAACACATAAATATAAAATTATCAGATAGGTATCATTTAAACAATTCAAAATATTTCACAATTTTTTTGACTGCAACATGTTTTCTTATTTTTCTCTAAGTTACACACAAAACACAAAATAATACAAAAAGAATAATAAAATCAACTAAAAACCCTAAACATGCTGTTCTAACTAGGATAGTGCAACGAAGGAAAAAGAAACACGACAACAAAAATGTAACACCCAGTACATTTTCAAAACTTGTGCGACTAACCTAACATGGATAAAAGTATTTAAACTTGAGATAATAAGGAAATACTTAAGTGTAAAATTAAAGTTAAGTGGTGAATTAAGGTAGAAGGATTAAGACGTTGGAAAACGGGGAGAACATAAGTGAGGTGCTTCCGTGACTTAATTAAGATAGTAGGTGTATCACCTATTTAACCTATTGGGCTGCATTTGGACCTATGTTAATGGACTGAATTGAGGTCCAAACTAAGTACATAAAATAGGTAAGATGACCAGCCCAACACCTAAATATCACTAAGGCCCAACATGCTATGATCCAACTAGAATTAGCCCAAGTAAGTGGACTGTTTTGGACAGCTTATATAGCCAAGTAGGTGCATCACCTACTTGGACTATTTTTGACCAAAAATTGGATAAGAATGAGATAAAAGAGGTGTCTAAGAGGGTTTATAAAGATCTGGAATTCAGCTCATTTATCCATTCATTTCATTTTCCAAAAACAGAAAATTAAAACACTCTCTCCTCTCTCAAACCCCAAACAGCCGCCCTAGTTTTCCTTTAGGGTTCTTGGACTAATCTCCCATTTTGCAAGCCTTGGTAAGTGTTTACCCTTATAGATTAATGTTATATATGTATAATAGGTTGTGTAAAACATGTTGGTGGTGTTTAAAATGTATAAGGCAGTCCTTTAATTAAGTTGGCAGTCCACTTGTGTTGGTTTTGATGAATTTGTCTTCCTTGTGGCTTGGACTTGTATAGGGGCTTAGGGTGTTGAAGAAATTAAGTTATGATGATGAAATTCCAGTATATTAAAGTGTGGTTCTGCCCCTGAATCGTTCCTTTTATGTATGGCTTGATGGAAATGTTTATATGTGTTGGTAAATGGAACGTTTGTTGTAGTGAAAAGAGAACACTCTTTTGTTATGTTAATCTGAATTTTGGAACTGTTGTGGAATGATTTTGGTATGATACTGTGGAAGGCAGTATTGTTACCTTATGGTGCGAATATATGGAGTTTCATTGGAGTGGAAATGTAAAGTATAAACTAGGTAGGTAATCCTACCGGTTTGTAACGGTTATGTTTGTTTGTGGACTGTTTTGGTGGTGTGTGGACTGATTTGGTGTTGTTGTTTTGCAAAAGCAGTAAGTGTTAGGGTAATATGGTTGAATACTGTTATCTGGTAGTATAATGAAAGGGAGAGTGATGCAAAATATGTTTTGGAGGTTGGACGGTTTCTACTTTCCGTTAAGCACCTACTTACCATCTTGTAAACTTATAATGTAGCTAGCCGTTAATGTTTGCTCCATTATGTACTTGTGTTGTAGAGTAACACATAAGGAAGGAGCTGAATCATTGTAGTTACATATTGAGAAGATAAGGTATGTAAGGTTATTCTTTTCCACATTCTTCTGCAGCATCTAGTATTCATATTATCATAACACTTGTCCTATCCCCAAAGGGTTGTACAATATCTCATTTCAGAATTAGTAGCACTGTTATAAATGTATCGCTCTTATAACTAAAGAATGAAGTAATGTGAGTAATTGTGTAATGGTTAATGTTGAAAATGGGTGGTATCTCATGGAGTGAAAGAAACACTCGCATGAATGTCGATCCCATTATTACGGGTGGTATCCCATGGGATAAAAGGAATATCCGCATGGATGGCGATCCCGATTATTATGTTATTTCCCACTGATCAGTTGGGCCCGAGAATGACATGATTGATGATTGATGATGTACAGTAAAGTAAAGTAAAGTACAATAAAGTAAAGAAAGCAATGTACATGATTCCACATATATACCATATGGTAGTTATTTATATCGTTCGTTCACTTGTACTTAATTCCATTGAAGTGCTTATATTTCATACATTTACTTATAGCCTTACATACTCAGTACATTCTTTCATACTGACGTCCCTTGGGGGACTTACCTTACGTGCTGCAGGTACAGGTACTAGTAGACCTCCTCAGTAGGCTACGAGTCATCTACAGAATATTGGTGAGCTCCAGTTCGGTTCGGGGCTTTCCGAGTCATATGTATATGTGGTTTTGCTGCTGCATAAGCATTGTATATAAAGTGGGAAATTATACCGACTATATTTTGGGTTTTGTAGCTGTTAGAGGCTTTGTAGACGTTATACAGTTGAAGGAGGGAATGTTGTGTTGTTGTTTTTTCTCAACCATATGGCTCCAACGGCCATGTCTCATGTTTATATAAATGTTCTTATTAGATTTATATTATTGATATGTTGTGTCCATAAGTGATTGAATGCTAGCCTATTGACAAAAAGTATGCGAACGTATAGAATGGTTCTCTCGGGCCTTAACGGCTTCGGGTGCCATGTCCGCCCCAATGGGATTTGAGGCGTGACAAAAAACCCTAGGTTGTGTACCACCCCCACCCCCAACTTTGAAATCATGCAATTCCCCTATTGCATGAAATCATGGAAAAATGTAAAACTAGGGTAAGGGACATACCTGCGGCGCACTAGACGCCTGTCTTACTCTGATCAGCTGGGGTATGAGATGGGACCTCTCCAGCACCATCTACACTCGTAGCCTCGGTAGTGGCTGCAAAACTATCTGATAGGTGGGCACTGGTGGTGGCCAGTGAACTCAATGATGTAACAAAGGTAGATTCTGCACCCCCATGAGTTCGGGCTACCACCTCTGCAGTCGGTAGAATATCAGTACCCTCAAGAATTACTACCTTAGAGGTCTGTGCACTGTCTTTTACTCTCTTCTTCTTCTTCTCACTCTTCTCACCTTTTGTCCTCTTCCTCAGGGCTGAAAATCATCGCCTATATACTCATTATCAGAATCATTGCCCCCACCTCCCAAGGCCAATATTTAAGAATTAGGGACTAGGGTGTCCACATCCACTGCTAGATCCACTAAGAATGGCATAAGGGGAGGTTAAGGAAGTGCAATTGGGACTGTCCACTAAGTCAACTCCTTGACCGCTTTCTTCAACGTGGCCAAGACAGTAGTAATTACACTTATATCTGGAGTCTAGACCTTCGCAATCTTAGTCGTTATTCAGCTCTCGAATCTATCAAAGTGCGTCTGAACCAGCCACACTGCTTTAATATCATTGACTACCTAGTGTATTACCCCTATCTCTAACTTTCGTAGCCGAGCTTCATGCAAGAGTTGTGTCTTCATAATATGCTCTAGCTGAGAAGTCAAAATCAATATGTATCCAGCAGGACCATATGGATGGGGACCTAAAGGTGTTGTGGCCGGCTGTGAAGATGATGATGTGTCACCGACTGCAGCTGGTAGGATCTCACTAGCAGGGGCACCCCTATAACCTTTGGTGGTAAATCTTAAAGAGGTCCCCGGGATGGAGCCGTCGAGTTCCTCAAATCTTTGATCATCATCAAATCCACTGTCTTTGTTAGCTGCTAAAATATATAAATTGCGATGGAAGGCACACCTGAATCCTGTAACAGCTGTGTGATCAAGCACAGGAATATCAAAGTGGTGTTGAACTGTAGCACCTATCCCGAATCTCCTCCATAATAATGCACGGGATATTCAACTCTAATTTTGCTACAAAAGCAGCTGCCAAGCCTTCATTGGCCGTACCCAATGTATTATCATTAGCCATAGGTATGATGTTGTGCCTCAAAAATGACCACTAAGCCTTTGTGGTGGACTTTAGTGTATGCTTGTATATAGTTGCCCCGTTGACCCATGGTGCCTTTTCTCCAGCTTCTATAATGTACCGCTAATCACTTTAATGTATGACCTTAACATATATGGTCAATTGTTTTTCCCTTTTTAAGTCATTAATCTAGAAATTATATTTCGGAGTCTCCTCAACTAGTACTAAAGTATCTCGAAACAAGTCCTTAGAGATTGCCTTGATGGAGCTATTGCCTTCTTTACCCCGCACAATTACCATATCCAACTGAGGCTGCTTCTTTATATTTTCATCTTTTCTGTAGGGAGTTATGTTTTTTAGCGTAACAACATAGTTTGTATAAGACTCTGTCTCCAGTTCTGGGCCATAGATATGGAGTTGCCTAGTTATCCACCCCAAATTGTATCTCTCAAATACCCGGACAACTTATGGGACTTTCTGCAATGATTCAAGCACGATGGGGGGTTCCTCTTAGATGCACCTCTTTTGGTTCCTCTTGTTCTTTAAGAAAACCCTATCAGTGTAGTAGCCTCTGTAGTTTAAACCACTCCAGCACCTCGAATTAGTACCCCTTGGAAATGGGGCAGCAACAGCAGCACCCTCATAGGATTTGGGGTTGAATGCTTCCTCCTCCTCTGAGAAACTTATCTACTCAGCAGCAACATCATACTCACCCTCATCTTTTTGTATGTCTTTCCCTCCCTCTTCAAACTTAGGAAGGTTGACAAGGGTAGCTACAAGAACTAAAGCCATAGATGTAGTAGTGTCTTTGGCTTTTTTAATTTCCTTACTCTTCATTCTAGTGGTCCGAGGTGAGGATTGATCAGTAGAAATACTGGTGGAAAGTTTCACCTCAGCCCCCTAGAGCTTTCGGACTCACTCTCCGAGGTTGGAAGTGTGTCTTTGGGTGCCTGATTCTTGGAGATGTCCTTCTTCTTCTTGTTCAGTGACTTAGGTACGATTATACTTGTATAGGAAAAGATTAGACATAAATTTGAAATAGTATTTCAAGTGCCGGAACATACTCAGACGACCCCTCCTACGATCGTACAAAAAAGGTATGATCGTACCTTTCAATTGTATGTAGGGTTCCCCAAAAGTATTGGGAAAAAAATCACATCAGACAAACCTGTCCTATGATCGTGCAATGAAGGTACGATCGTACTTTCGATTGTAGGAACAACCCTAATTTACTGAGGGTATGTCACATCAGTCGATCATATACCATGATTGTACCTTAATATTACAATTATGGGATGTGCTCGTATGATGAGCACCTACAATAAGGACCCTGGTACCCCACAATGATCCAGCCTATGGCCATAGGTAGAACCATAAGTGTAGGTTGTATCGTGTAGTGCATTAATACTTAGTAGAATTTAGTCATGCATGTTGAGCCTTATTTTTGACCTTGATTTACCAATTGTTTAGAAATAATGGGTACTCAAGACTTCCCCATTGCTATCACTCATTAAAAAACTCATACACAACATGTATTTTAGTAACCTCGTTGCTATGCTACTCTCCCGATCCTAAATTTTCACTTAAAAATAAAGCTTTTGAATAGAAAAAACTATAATATTTACAAGTTTGCTTTTCAAATTCAAGCACGTGAAAAGTGAATGAGTTCAAAACTTCAGAGTAGCTTGAACACACGAATCAAAGGTAGAATTTTCTTACTCTTTTTCTCTTTTGATCGATTGTAGTTGTGCGAGTTAGAGTTTGAATAAGTGGAAATTAATATCGAGTCTCAGGTATAAGTTATTAGGGCTAAATTCTGAGTGGGTAGGGTTGGGTTTAAGTTGTTATTAAATATCAAGCCCCGACAGACGACTCAGTCTGACGACCATGGAATCTAACCACAATCGTAACTTCTGCTCATATCAAGAGGTTATAGGAAAACTTACCTGGGAACCTATGAGCCTTAAAGACGATCGTGATATATAACCATAACCATTTCTTAAAATTATAGGTTCGATGTCTTGAATATAGGTTTTAAGGAGTTTGATCAAAAGATTGTCACTACGATCATGACATCTAGTTACGATCGTGATGACTAATCGTAGGATAACTCCTAAACTTCATAACCCTGGACTTTTATGTATCTTGTACAGACGAATGAACCCACGATCGTGGGATATTACCATGGTTGTGTAATCCTTTCGTGGGTTCAGTACTGAGTCCAGTTCTGTACTTTCTTCCCTGCACAATCCTTGCATAAGTAACACATATTACCCTATAAATGTGATGATTACAAAATCATGGGTTGCCTCCCAAGAAGTGAATTATTTAACATTGCAGCACGACATGGCTAGGTCGGTTACTCAGAATTCACCAACATGCCCATGGGTTGCCTCCCAAGAAGCACATGATTTAACATTGAGGCACGATTGGGATATGCTTGACATCTCAAGCACCTTCTAAATCCACATCACATATTACATTCACTTCATCCATGGACATGAGATACTATTTCACCCTTTGGCCATTCATCTTAAACTTCTGGCCTTCTTTATTTTCCAGCTCAAGTGCACCATAGGGGAACACTCTAGTCACTCTATACGACCCTCTCCACTTTGACTTCAACTTGCCCAAAAATAACTTCAGCTTAGACTCGAAAAGTAATACCATATCGCCTACGGTGAATTCTCTTTTCTTGATCTTGTGATCATGGTATAGCTTTATCCTCTCCTTTTACAAAGCAAATCATTAATAGGCGTGGAAACAGAATTCATCTATCTCATTTAGCTAATCTAGTCTCAATTTAGCCGCAACATCCCACTCTAGATTTAACTTTTTCAAAGCCCACATTGTCTTATGCTCAAGCTCGACAGGAAGGTGGCATGCTTTACCATACACAAGCTGATATGGGTCCGTACCAATAGGGGTTTTGAATGTTGTCCAGTAGGCCCATAGTACGTTATCTAACATTCTCGCCTAATACGTCCTATTAGGATTCATAGTCTTCGCCAAGATGGACTTGATCTCACGATTTGAGACCTCAACATGCCCGCTTGACTGAGGATGGTAAGGTGTTTCCACCTTATGTTTCAAATCATATTTCTCAAGAAAGGTTTTGAATAGACGATTACAAAAATGAAAACCTCCATCAATAATGATCACCCTAGGAGTCCCGAATCTAGAAAATATGTTCCTCTTCAGGAATGCTGTAACACTCTTCCCTTCGTTGTTTGGAAGTCCAACTGCCTCCACCCATTTCAAAACATAGTCACCAGCCACCAAAATATATTTCATACCACGTGAACTCACAAATGGGCCCATGAAGTCAATGCCCCATACATCATACAACTTAAGCTCCAGAATAGAGGGCAATGGAAGTTCTTACCTTCGCAAGATGTTTCCATGCCTTTGGTATTGGTCACATTCCTTGGCATAATCGTGTGCATCTTTGTGAATGGTGGGCCAATAGTATTCATATTGCAAAATCTTGTGTACAGTTCGTGCACCACTATGATGACCCCCAACTAGAGAAGAATGACATGCCTCTAAAATACTCATCATCTCAACTTCAGGAACACATCTTCGTACCACTCCATCGGTACAACTTCTGAATAAGTATGGCTCATCCCAGAAGAACTTACTCACATCATACATAAATTTCTTGTGTTGGTGAAATGACAAGTCTTCAGGAACCACATCCTCACTAAATAATTTACAAAATCTGCATACCATGGAATCAAATCTTGTGATGCGGCTAGTTCCTGCTCATCCGGGATAGTATCATCGATCTCGAGCTCATCTTTGAGCTTCAACATGGCCTCTTTTTCAAGGCGTGATAAGTGGTCAGCCACTTGATTCTCATTCCCCTTTCATTCCTTTACCTCAAAGTCAAATTCCGTCAATAAAATTACCTACCAAATCAATCTTGATTTTGCATCCTTGTATGCAATGAGGTACCTAAGAGTTGCATGGTCAGTATGCACAATCACTTTTTGTGCCAAGCAAATAGGACCAAATTTCTCAAATGCAAACACCACAACAAGCAGCTCTTGTTTAGTCACATTATAATTTTTCTAAGTAGGTTTAAGCTCTTTGCTAGCATAGTAGATGGGATGTAAGATCTTTTCTTGCCTTTAGCCTAGGACTGCACCTAGTGCCACGCTGCAAGCATCACACATAACCTCAAATGACTTAGACCAATCGAGAGGCCCAATAATAGGGGCTAGAATCAACTTCTCCTTTAGGCACTAAAACACCTTTAGACACGCATCATCAAACAAAAATTTCACCTCCTTCTCCAATAACTTGCACAATGGATTATCTATTTTACAGACGTCCTTGATGAATCTTCTATAGAAACCCGCATGTCCCAAAAAGCTATGAATCCCTTTCACAAAAATTAGTGGAGACAACTTTTCAATCATCTCAATCATTGCCTTGTCGACTTTAATCCCCTTCTTTAAAATCTTGTGACCAAGCACTATTCCTTCTTTAACCATGAAATGGCACTTCTCCTCATTTAGGACCAAGTTACACTCCTCACATCTCCTCAGAACATTAGAGAGATGTGCCAAACAATCTTCAAAAGAGTCTCCAACAACCGAGAAGTCATCCATGAACACCTCAATAGTGTCTTCAACCATGTCAGAAAAATTCACCATCATGCAATATTAAAAAGTTATGGGTGCATTACACTAACCAAAAGGCATTCTCCTGAATGCAAACATCCTATATGGACAAGTGAAAGTGGTCTTCTATTGGTCCTCAGGAGTAATAGAAATCTAATTATAATTCGAGTATCCATCAAGAAAACAATACCAACCTTTACCAACAAGTTCGTCTAACATCAGATCCATGAAGGGCATCAAAAAGTGATCTTTCTTAGTCCAAGAGTTCAGCTTCCTATAGTCCATGCACACATGCCAACCCTTGTTAAACCTTATCAGAATAAGCTTATTCTTCTCATTTGGAACCATAGTGATTCTACCCTTCTTCGACACACAATGGATTGGGCTTACCCACTTGCTATTTGAAATTGGATAAGCCACACCCGCGTCCAGCCACTTGATGATTTCTTTCTTTACCACCTCTTGAATATGCGGTTTCAAACTCCATTGATGCTCAATACTAGGCATATAATCTGGTTTAAGTTGTATTTTGTGTGTAAATTTCGGGTGGAATCCTAATGATGTCAGCAATAGACCATCCAATGGCTCTTTTAAACCTCTTCAAGACAGAAACCAGAGCCTCAACTTGCCAATCTACTAAATCAGCTGCAATAACAACCGACAAAGTATTGTTGACTCCCAAAAATACATAACGAAGATGGGATGGAAGAGCTTTGAGCTCCATAATCGGAGGCTCCTCAATAGAATGTCGAGCTAGTGGGGTTACTCAATTTTTCAAGTCAAGATCTAACTTTTTCGGTGCATAATTATATGATCCCCTATCTTTAAGTGCGCAAACCATCTCATCATAGTTTTCAATATCATCACCCTCAAAATTCATAATTACTGTTGTGAGGGCCTTGACTCCAAGCATATCCTCAATAGGAGCTACCAAATCATTCTTGTCGACTGTATCAATCACAGAAATCACCCGTATATCCTTAGGGTAATTCATAGACTGGTATACATTAAAGGTGACTTGCTAAGTATTTAACCAAAACTTCATCTGCCCTGTCTCCATATCAACTAATGCATACGCAGTCGCAAGGAATGGTCTCTCTAAAATAATAGTAACCTCAAAGTTAACCTCATGACCATACCATGCGGTCGTCTGATCATCCTAGATTTTAACTCCTACAGACTTCACTTCTGGACTTCAATCCCATGATCTTATGGTACGACCATCACATCTAGGTACAGTCATGGGATCAAGTGGTACGATCGTAAGATCCATGTATGATCGTAGGATCTCTTGTCTGATCACCATCTGATGGACACTTCTTCTCTTCTTCACATGATGCCTAAGTACGATCGTGGTTAGATCCCGCAGTCGTGGCAATGGTCGTTTGATGCCCTATTTTTTTCCAAAATCTAGTACTCCACTCTTCCGGACCTATTTAACATGCAAACACCAAAAAACTTATTATATACACATAGATAGACCCTTGTACTTACAAATATTCGTTGTTTTAAGTGTCTCAAGTGCCGTATTTTCACGAAAAATCACTAACATAATATCATCTAAAATCCATCAATTACTAGACCACCAATAACCAGATTTCTCTAGACCACACAACATAAAAAAATCATTCAAAACCAGCATAGCCTGAGATTTCACAATTTTCATTCTAGGGAAGAATTAACCCAGACTTTCTCATGCTAACCAACACCATAATGATGGGATGGATCATTACATCAGATACCAATTAAACAATCATTTATCCCCAAACTACAACTAGAAATAAAAGAGAAAAATGAGTGAGAATTACCTAGATCGGTACACAATTGAGGATAACGCTTGTACATGTTCGCTTCACTCTCCCAAGTGGCCTCCTCAACTGTATGGTTCTTCTACTCTACTTTTATGGATGAAATCACTTTAGTCCTTAAATTTAGGACATCTCTATCTAGAATAGTAATGGGTTCCTTTTTTTAGGAAAGGTTCTCATCAAGTAAAATGAATACTAATGTATGATATAATCACCATCCCCTTGATATTTCTTGGGAATCAAAACACAAAACTCTAGATAGACTCCTGACATCTTGGAGGTAGAGCTAACCTATAAGCCATCAGTCCTACACCCTTCAAGATTTCAATTGGTCCAATGTACCTTGGACAAAGTTGTAACACCCTATATAATCCCAACCCAATGTGACGACGTTGAACAATGGTTACTTAGGTGTGGAGATTCCATGAGTATGTAATTTGTAATGTTAGTGATGAGAAAATTGAAATTTGGCCTTGTACATATGGTTAACCTTGCGTAGGAGGTGTTTTATGATTTTCATGGAGTAGTTGGGGGGTTAAAAATGAGGCTAAGAGAACCTCTAAACAAAGTATATTAAGGGTAAGAATTAATTTAAAGAATAGGACTTGAAGTATCTAACCCAACCCGTGAAGAAAAGTCGAAAAACAAAATTTTCAAAAATTTTAAGTGTGGGGCATGCTAGAGGGCGTGCCACGCCGCTATGGGCTAAAATTTTTAGTCCATAGGAATCAATATGGCACGCCCAAGGGTGTGCCAGGCTGGTTTCGGCCACTTTTCAAAGTTGAAAATTTTCTTAAGTCCCAAGGGTGCCCGGGGACGTACCGAGCCGATTTTTGCCACGTTTCTTCTACAACCATGAGCATATACATGAAATGAGTGAAGTATTATATTGGTATGGTAAAATTACTCGTCAACGAATTTGGCATCAAAATGACAATTTTACCCTTTTGGTCAAAATAAGCCATACGTGGCTAGAATTGCTTGTTTTTGGAATTGAGGCTACGAGTATGAATTACGTGAGTGGGAATATTGTAGTAATGCGTATGAAATGAATTAAACATGAGAAATTATTGATTTTATTGGGTTAAGTGAATTGGGCTCATAAAAGGCCCCAAATGTGAAAGAAAGCATGGGCCAAGAATGGGTCAAATGACCCATTCTTCCATTGACTAAGCCACACTTACCATTAAATGCCAAGAGTGGATAAGCATGAATTTAGAGGTATATAAAAGGAGGCAAAAAAACTGATTTTTAATACACAACAACACACATGCTTTTCTATCTTTTTCTCTAGAATTCTCAAGAACACCCTTTTGGGCTCTCAAACCCTAAGTCATCTTTGGAGCAAGATCACCTTTTTCCAAGCTTGGGTAAGTGTTTATGCTTATTTATTAACATATTATATGCATGAGATATTATGTAGATCATGTTGGTTATGCTTGGACGTGTTGAATATAGCACTTTGTGTTTTTGCTAAAGATGTGTTATCCATGGAATTGTAACTTGAAATATGATTTGTGCGTTTGATGAAAGAGCATGGTATGAATGAAATAACAAAATGTATGGTGTTATTATGGTACTAAACTTGTTATTTTTCTATAAGTGTAAATTATGGGATTTTGGCCGATTTGTTGTTGTGAGTTGTATTGAAGTAAATTGATGGCATAATTGTGATGTTGTGATGATGGAGAGTGGAAAGTATGAACTTGGTGTGACATGCTATTGGTTATCATGTATTGGTCAATGTATGGAATATTATGGGATTATTGGTACAATAATTTCATAAATGGTATTGTCAAGAGGGAAATGACATGTTAAAGCCAAACATGTGACTTATTGTTATTGTATGCCATTGTAAGGTAATTGGTGGTTAATGTTGGTTACGTTATGTACTTGTGTTGTAGAGTGAAACATAAGGACGGAGCAGGAATATTGTATGCACACTTAAGATTGTAGAATTTTAATGAGAATACAAGGTATGTAAGGTTACTCTTTCCATATCCTTCTACAACATATTGTTCCTATTGACATTGGACTTGTTTCAATTCCAAGAGGCTTGAAGTATAGCAATTCAGGTTGAAATATATTGTATCCATATGTGTCCTATTATTAGATGAATTATGATTCACTCATTCTTATTCACTGATTGAAGTTCCTAAGATGTCATAATGTGGTAATTCCTAAAAGAACTATCTCAAGAGAGTAATAACATAAGAGAATCTATTTATCCTTGAAAAGCATTTTTTCCAATCATGTATTGTTCCAAAGTCCTATAATATGATAATTATCCTTGTACCAATCTTTCACAAATAAAAGTACTCAATCTCATAAGAGTAATAATAGAGGTGATGTGCAAGTTAATAGATCTATTTCTAATAAGCGAAGATATCAATCTCATGAAGTAAGAGACGTGAAGTAATTTATATATGTGTATATGAGCGTGCTTCAATTATGTCATGATCCTCAATGTCTCAATCACTCTTAAGAATGGAAGTAAGAATAACAAGAGAAAGAAGTGATGTATAATTAATAAGTAATCATGGGTGGTATCCCAGAGGTTAAAATACCTAGCATGGGTCGATCCCAATAACACGGGTGGTATCCCAGGGGCGACAAAAAAGCCTAGCATGGGTCGATCCCGATACATCCCAGGGGCGATATAAAAGCCTAGCATAGGTTATGACGGTATATCCCAGGGGCGACACGAAAGCCTAGCATGGGTTACAACAACATCCCAGGTGTCACAGTACCTAGCATGGGTTAATGATATCCCAGGGGAGACACGAAAGCCTAGCATCGGTTCACATAACATCCCAGGGGTCAAAGTACCTAGCATGGGTTAATCTCATCCCAGGGGCGACAGAACAGCCTAGCATGGGTAGAACAAATAAGATAAAAGTATGTAAATACAAGAGGAGTAAAGAACGTAATATACATGGTTTCACACATACACAAAGAGAGTTTATTCACGTTCATTAATTCTTTTATATTGATTACATTATTGTTGTTATTACGTATGATGATTTCTTATGAGCCTTACATACTCAATACATTCTTCGTACTGACTCCCTCGGGGGACTTACCTTACATGTTGCAGGTGCCGATATTAGTAGACTTCCTCTGTAGACTGGGGATCATTTGCGTATATTTGGTGAGCTCCATTTGGTTCGGAGCCCCCTGAGTCATAGCTATATATTTGTTTTGGTGTTATATCTATTGTATAAAGCGGGGACTTATCATGACTGTAAGTTGGTCCTGTTGATGCATCTGTTAGAGGCTTTTGTAGACATATGTGAGTATATGGATGTAAGAGACGAATATGTAAAAGATAAATGTCCGTTTTGACTTGATATCCCCAACGACCAAGTTTCCTAAATATGTATATAGCATATGTCTCCACGATTATGTTTTCTGCATAGTTGCATGAGGAATAGTAAGATTTATACGAGGATATGTATACGAAGGTTCATGAGCAAAGATTGGTTCTCTTGGGCCATATCGGCTTCGGGTGCCAGTCCGGCCCGAATGGGATTTCGAGTCGTGACAAAAGTTTACCCTTCTTCTCTAATTGCATCACACCCTTCATGGGTAAGACTTTGAGAAACACTTGCTCACATTCCATGAAATGCATATCACACACCTTCCTATTCATATACTCCTTCTATCGACTTTGAGATGCTACTATCTTCTCTTGTATAAATCTAACCTTCTCTATCGACTCCTTCAACAAATTGGTTCCCCAAGGTCTCACTTTAAAGGCATCAAACCACCTAATGGAAAATCTACACCTTCTTTAATACAAAGCCTAAAAAAAAAGCCATGTCTAAACTCGAATGATAGATGTTTGTTGTATGCAAACTCACACAATGGTAAAAACTGGTCCCACTAACCGTCAAATTCCATTGCACACGCCCAAAGTATGTATTCCAACACTTAGATTATTTGCTCAGATTGACCATCAGTCTGACGATGAAAGGCTGTACTTAGATCCAATTTAGTGACTGAAATATTTCCTAAAATTTAGAGGTAAACTGCGTACCTATATCCGAAATAATAGTGTCATGCCCTGACTTCCAATGAGGCGTGATTGGCATACGAAGCCGACATGGCTCGAGAGAACCAATCTTTGCTCATGAACCTTTGAACGCATATCCTTGTATGAATATTGTTAAGCCTTAAGCAACTATGTGTAAAACATGAACATGGAACATATGCTATATATATATATATATATAGATTTATGAAACTTGGCCGTTGGGTCCATCAAGTCAAACGGACTTTTATCTCGTACATTCATAGCCCACACATGTCTACAAAAGCCTCTAACAAATGCATTTACAAGACCAACTAACAGTCGGGACAAGTCCCCGCTTTATACAATATTTACAATATCAAAACAATTATATAACTATGACTCAGGTGGCTCAGAACCAACTGGAGCTCACCAAAACTCTGTAAATGTTCCACAATCTACTGAGGAGGTCTACTAATGCCTGCACCTGTGACATGTAAGGTAAGTCCCCCGAGGGGGTCAGTACGAAGAATGTACTGAGTATGTAAGGCTCTTAATAAAATGTCATCAATACATAAGAACTTTAATGGAAATACTTATAAGAGAAAACTCCTTAGGTGAAACCATGTACCTTTCTTTTATTAGCAGTACTATTTTTGATCACTCACACGTGATACCTTTGTTCAATGGATTCTTCCTTTGATTAATGCTCATTATCAATTATTAGTCATTCAACATACATCCACTCTTTGGTGGGCAATGACATACATCCACTCTTTGGTGGGCAATAACATACATCCACTTTATGGTGGGCAATGACATACATCCACTCTTTGGTGGGCAATAACATACATCTACTCCATGGGTAGGTCAACATACATCCACTCTATGGTGGGTTAATAACATACATCTACTCCATGGGTAGGGTTAACATAACATAACATAACACTGCTTCCTTTTCTTTCATTATACATTACTTCATTTCCCTTCCTTTCATACTATGAGTGATACCTTGATTATAGAAACATTCTTGAAACTTGAAACACAAATATACATTACTTCACATCCTTACTCTTGTAAGATTGGTATCTTGACTTTACTTTACTTTTGAGATTGATACTTTAACTTGTGAGAGATTTGGTACTTTTGCTTATGAGAGATTAATACAATGAGAGACACAACTTTCCTTGAAGCTTTGGATCAAAAATCAATGAGTGAGAAACATGTGAATAAGCATTATTGGAGAACATAGCCTTCATGGACACATAACACTGTTGGAGCCATTGGGAAAATGATCAATGAACAAGATACATGAACATACCCTTATTGGACTTTTGGAACATTACTCATGAATATGAGACATTGGAACTTTGGATCATGACATGATTGGCATAATGTTATTCAAACAAAACAAGCCCTCTTTACCTCATTACCCTCGTTGAAATAGTTCTCTTAGAATTTACAACATTATGACAGTTTAAGAACTTCAGTCAATGAATAAGAGGTAAGTGAGTCATAATTCATCTAGAAGTATGACACTTGTGAATAACAATATATGTCTACCTTAATCAAAATATTATAGGACCCCTTTGGAATGTAACACTTTTGGAACCTTAGGGTAATGATCACTAAATACAATACATGTGGATATCAACTATTCACCAACCTAAGGTGCAATACCTTAGAACATTTGGAACATTTGACATGTTAGCCAATGACCATGAGCCAACCAATGGGCATGAGTCAACCAATGAACATGAGTCATATAATTCACCATTGACCAATGAGTAAGGAACATATGAGTAACTCTATCCAACTATCGGATACGGAATACCTTAGAGTATTTCGGAATCGAATGAGTACTATGACAATGTGAACACCATATGTTGCAGAAAGATATAAAGAAGTAACCTTACATACCTTGTATTCTCAATACGATTCTACAATCTTAAGTGTGCATATAATAGTCCCGCTCCATCCTTGTGTTTCGCTCTACAACACAAGTTCATAATGAAACCAACATTAACCACCAATTACCTTATAATGGCATACAATAACAATACGGCACATGTTTAGCTTTAACACGTCATTCCCCCTTGACAATACCATTTATGAAATCATCATACCAATAATCCCACAATGTTCCATACATTGACCAACACATGATAACCAATAGCATGTCACACCAAGCTCATATTTTACACTTCTCCATCACCACAACATCACAATTATGCCATCAATTTACTTCAATACACCTCACAACAACAAATTGGCCAAAATCCCATAATTTACACTTATAGAAAAATAATAAGTTTAGGACCATAATAACACCATACATGTTGTTATTTAATCCATACCATGCTTTTTCATCAAAGGCACAAGTCCTAATTCAAGCTTGAATCTCATGGATCACAAATCTTATACAAAAACACCAAATACCATATCCATCATTTCCAAGCATGACCAACTTGATATACATAATATCCCATGCATATAAGATGTTAAAGTACAATAATAGTCACTTACCCAAGCTTGGAAGATGGTGATCTTGTCCAAAAATGCCTTAGGGTTTTTGGGAGTCAAAGAAGTGTTCTTGAGAGTTTTCTAGAAAAAGATGGAAAAAGAATGTGTATTTTGCTTCAATAAAATCAGCATTTTGACCCTTTATATAGGTCCTTACTTTACATCCTTATCCACTCTTGGAATTTAATGCAATGTGTTGTATTAGTCAATGGAAGAATGGGTCATTTGACCCATTCTTGGCCCATGTTTTCTTTCTCATTTTGGGCCCTTTTTGGCCCAATTCACTTAATCTAATAAAATCAATAATTTCTCATGTTTAATTCATTCCATACGCGTTACAACAATATTCCCACTCATGCTATTCATATCCGTAGCCGCAAGCCAAAAACCAAGTGATTCTAGCCACGTTTGACTTATTTTGACCTTAAGGGCAAAACTATCATTTTGACCCCAAATTCGTTCTCGAGTAATTTTATCATACCAATATAATATGTCATTCATTTCATGTATATACTCGTGGTTGTAGAAGAAACGTGGAAAAAATCGGCTCGTACGTCCCCGGATACCCTTGGGACTTAGAAATTTCCAACTTTCAAAAAAGTGGAAAAACCAAGGTGGCACGCCCCTGGGCGCGCCAACTTACTGCTTCTGAGCTAAAAATTTTAGCCCAGAGAAGCGTGGGATGGTCCCAAACGCGCCCCATACTTAGATTTTTCAAAAATTCCATTTTTCGACTTCTCTTCGCGGGTTTGGTTAGATACTTCAAGTCCTATTCTTTAACTTACTTCTTAACATTAATATACTTTGTTTAAGATTCCTCTTAGCCTCGTTTTGAACCCCACAAATGTTCCACAAAAATCATAAAACACCTCTTATGAAGGTTTAATCACATATACGAGGGCCAAATTCAATTATCTCACCAATAGCATTACAAAAGACGTATGTATGGCTCTCGACACCTAAGTAAGCATTTCTCAACATCGTCAAGTAGGGTTAGGAAGGTACGGGGTGTTACAAATAGAAACTGGCACACCCTATAGTTAGAAAATATTCTTAACATAAATCTTGACCAACTTGGTTGTATTATAAGTCACATACATTGGAATGAAGAATACAGACTTAGTCATCTAGTCCATAATCACCCATATGGAATCATATTTTCCCAAAGACTTGGGAACGCCAACAACAAAATCCATGGCTATCCTTTCCAAATTTCATTCAGGAATGGGCAGTCTTTGAGGAGTAGTAATAGGCCTTTGATGTTCATACTTTACCTATTGGCCATTCTTACACTGAGCCACAAAATCCACTATATTCTTCTTCATACGGCTCTACCAATACTACCGCCTCAATTTATGGTACATCTTAGTTGCACTAAGATGTATGAAGTACCTCAAACTATGTGCCTCTATAAGAATGGTTAGAAATAAATCATTTACATAAGGCAAACAAAATCATCCTCAATAATCAACACACCTTCATCATCAAGAATGGCCTTCTTGGCCTCACCTTGCAACACCTTGTCACGAAACTTACTCAACTTCATATCTTTAAACTATCTAGCCTTAATTTGGTCATAAGAAGTAGACCTCACATCCACATTAGCAAGTAGTCCTCCTCTCTTAGTCACCTACAATCTCATAAAAATGTTAGCTAAGGTCTAAACCTCCCTAGCCAATGAACGTCTAGAAATATCTAAACATTCTGAACTACTCATACTATCTGACTTTCGACTCAATGTATCCGCTACCATATTGGCCTTTCCAGGTTATAGAGAATCAAAATATCATAATCCTTGAGTAGTTCTACACACCTTTGCTATCATAAGTTCAGGTGTCTTTGTGTGAAGATATGTTGTAAGCATTGGTGATCAGTGAATACCTCACACCTCACACTATACAAATAATGTTACCATATCTTGACTGCAAACACTACCACTGCCAGCTGTAATTCATGTGTGGATAATTTTTCTCATGAACCTTACGTTGCCTTGAAACATAGGCAATCACATTCTTATTCTTCATCAACACAATACCCAAACCAGAAAGTAAAGCATCACAATACACAATAAAGTCTTTACCTTCAATAGGCAAGGAACGAATAAGAGCCAAAGTTAGGAAAGACTTGAGCTTTTGGAAGCTCTCTTCACACTCATCAATCCATACAAAAAGTACCTCCTTATGAGTCAATCGAGTTAAGTGTGAAGCAATAGAAGCAAACCCCTTCACAAACCTGAGCTAGTAACACTCAAAACCCATAAAGCTGCGAATTTCAGTCACAGAGGTAGTCTAGTCCAATTCCAAACCTCCTCAATATTTTGTAATTCCACCATAAACTCTTCTTTAGAAACTACGTACCCCAAGAAGAACACTAAAAACAACCAAAACTCACAGTTAGAATACATATCATAGTGTTTCTTTTCCTTTAGCAACCCCCCAAAAATGCACAACTTTGGATCATGCTCCTCCCTACTTTTAGAGTACACCAAAATATCATCAATGAACATAATAACAAAAGAATCCACATGCGGCTTAAACACCCCATTCTTCAGCCCCATAAAAGTAGTTGGACGATTAGTCAATCCAAAGGACATCACCAAGAACTCATAATGACAGTATTAAGTTTAGAAAATGGCCTTTGGTATGTCCTCGGCCCAAATCTTAAGCTTGTGTTAACCGAACCTCAAGTCAATTTTGTAGAACACAGAAGCACCTTATAATTGATCAAACAAGTCATCTATCTAGGGCATTGGGTACTTGTTACAAATTGTAAATTTTTTAAGCTCTTGGTAGTCTATACACATATGTAGACTACCATACTTATTCTTACCAAAACAAATAGGAGCACCCCATGGAGAACCACTAAGACGAACGAATCCCATACCTATAAATTCCTACAGCTAAGCCTTTAGCTCCCGTAGCTCAACTAGTGCCATTTTATAAGGAGGGATGGAAATGGGACAAGTGACTGACTATAAGTCTACAAAAATCAATGTCACGATCAAGTGGCATCCTAGGTAGATAATCAAGAAACACTTCTACGAATTCACATACCACCAAATTGATGTAATAGGAAGGATCTAAACACTAGTATACCAAAGATTAGCTCAAAAAGCCCGACACCTCTTCCCAACTAACTTCTTGGCATGAACCAAAGATATAACTCTCAGAGGAGTAGGCTTATAATCACCCTCCCACTCTAATATATCCATTCTGGGCATAGCAAGTATGAATATGTAGCATTATAGTAAAAAATCACATGGTATGGAGATAACAAACTTATCCCAAAGATGATGTCAAAATTAACCATGTCTAGAATTACTAAATCAGCCCAAGTATGATATCTTATGAAAAATTTAGAACAAGATTGATAGACCTGATCAACATTAACCAAAACCCTAACAGGTGTAGATATATAAATAAGGGTATCAAGCATTTCACAAACCATATCAAGACCTAAAGCAAATTTAACAAAAAACATACGAGTATGTGGAACTCGAATCAAACAAAGCAGTAGCCATGTGATCACACATAAGAATAGTACATGTGATCACCGCTTCTAAAGCCTCAGCCTTGGGCTTGCCTTGAAAAGGATAGAAGTGGGCCTTATAAGCCATCTGAGCACCACCTAGATCAGTATGTCCCCTACCTCAGTTGTCCTGGTAGCCACCTCTACCTTCCTGGTGACCACTATGCCTACCCTAAAGATGACCCATACCATTACCTCTACGTCCCCTACCTACTGGACCAAAGCTCAAAAAGTCTGTTGCTGGCCTAATTGAGCAGTGTGTTTGAGAGTAGGGAAATATCTCTTAATATGACAAACTGATATAGCCTAAAATACGCCTCTAGAAAAGTATAATACCGTCACTGTATCAAATATAGAATATCCCACAGGGAATAGACGAAAGTCTGTCTAATGCTATTCTGAGTAATTGGCAGCTAAGTAAAACTGGGGGGGGGGGGGTTGTAAGCAAGTAGTAACAGTAACGATCCTTGATTTTTGGATTTGTAATCAATATGAGAAATACACTAGGACTGTGATCCCCAATGATTCATTAACTCCACCGGTTACTTGTGGTGGCAAAACTTTCCCGCTGTGTTGCATGCAAAATCTAACAAGATGTGTTTATCTAAACGTCTCTCGACCTTGGTTAGATGAATTTTACTCTTCTCCCTTCAGTCTCCGAGTGTCACACTACTAACACTTGTCTTGGATCTCAGATAACTATTCTTGTTATGGCTCAAGTTATTAGAGGAAGGTTGATAGTTTCAAATCTCTGTTGTTATTTCCTTTTCCCAATATCGACCTCTCTCTCGAGCAAGTATAGAATACATGAAAGTTTCTAATGTTTGCAACCGTTAGAAGATCAATCATAATGAAAGAAATAGCAATACATGCAGTCATACCGGTTCAGAATTATTTTGCACTTAACCCATTTCGTTAATTACTCATGGTTCACACAACCCTGGTTGATGGGTTTAGCTACTCATGATTGCAAGAACACAAGAAGAATTCAATGATGAAAACATAATTTTAAAATCACAATAAGAAGAAAACTCTGAAATCTCAATATGAATAAAAACCCTAGAATCGGTGTTCCAAGATTATAAAATCAATAATGTATTTATGAGTTAAAAATAATGAAAATATATCTCAAAACAATGTAATGACCAACTCCTAAACATAGGACAATATAGGGGTATTTATAGATACAAGGTGAATCCTATCCTAAATAAAAGAGGAGAAAAAAGTCGGCAACTTTCCACGGTTTCGTGACTTGGTATCGTGGGTCCAACTCACGTGACGTTGGTTGGTTCAGTGGAAATCAGGCCTCTATGAACACTTTCAGGAGTGTGCCGTGGGGTCACTTTCCACATTACGTAGGTCGATTTCGTAGGTCACTTTTTTTTTTTCAACTTCTCTCTTTTTGTCTTCAAAAACTTCATTCCATTGCATGATTCTTCTTGTCTACTCCATTTTGCCTCTAAAACCTATTTTCCTGCAAGATAGAATAGAAAAAAAATCATACCTACCAAACATACCCAAGTTATTGTATATTTTCCTTGTTTTAAGAATCGAAAGTGCCATGAAACCATGGAACATCAACACCCTCAACTTAGAACGTTTGCATGTCCTCAGGAAAACAAAACAGAATAAACACATACGATGTTTAACTAAGAGAAACCTAAGAGACCTACGATAGTCGACTCATTGCCTTTGGCACCAAAACTTTTCCAACCCCTCCTTTTTGCAAATCAAAACCACGGTGTGCATACATGTAGCATATTATTATGAAATAGAAGGGATCAAATGATGGCTTCGATTACAAACAAACAATTAAGCATATACGCAAATGACATTATTCAAACAAATAACATCTAACAATGCAACCCATGTACTCTTACAACAAAGAAGTCCCATACACTCACAATATACTAATGAATATCAAAGTAGGAACTGGGTCAAAACATTCTCTCTCATAAAGAAGTTCTAACAATATGCGTGAAATACCATATGCTTGACCTTATTTTCTATGCCTTAGTTTTTCAGATAGTTGGACTAGGATCACTATAGGACTTTCATCGGCTTGCAATGTAGGCTTGAGGACGGGTGTGGTACATATGGATATGGTGACTCAACCCTCCTTGACACTACACTATTTTTGGCTTCTCTTTCCAACCATTCTTATTTTTTTCCCATATTCTCCTTCATTTATTTTCAGATTTTGGTTGTGATTTTCTTCGTACTTTCAAAACATAGCTTTTTTTTTTCTTCAGACCCAAATTTGTTCTTTTTTTATTTTACTAACCCCTTCTTCTTACCCAAGTCAAACTATGCACCCCTATAATAACCACCCTTAACTTAGACGATTTGCCTGAGTTGAGGTACACAATGTCCAAGGAGGGACCAGGGTCAAGACAGGTTCATTATAAGTCAAACTGGGAAGTTGAATGGGTTAATGAAAGAAACAAGTCAATTAAGGCTCAAACTCGGGATCAAGAGATACTTACTTCATTCGGTCAGACATTTAGGCTAAAAGTGGACTTATTCAAAAATGGTCTAGGATCCTTTTCTAACCACTATCCTATAACCTAGGCAAGACTAATCGGGCAAGTTCTGAATAGCACACACAAAGTGAACTAAGTAATTACCTCACACACACAAAGCACAGGGTTACACTATCAACTACTACCTATCCAGTTCATGCATTGCTAAGCTACAGTTACTTTGCCTATAATACTAATGCCATAACAAGATCCAATCAGCTATCACAAATTAACATGCTACACATACAATCCAAAACAAAATTTTCAGGTTGGTGTCCTTTAAACAATCAAAAAGCATCATTATCAAAAAGTTTTTCAAAACTGGACTGCACTAAGGTTCCCCTATTTTTCTCCTAATTAAACACGAAAAAAAATAAAATATAAATAAAAAACTAAACATGTTTGTTCTACTATGACAATAAAAATCCCCAAGAGGACATATAGACCCACAAGTACCTTTCGTCTCCACCAAATAAGCATGCATTGTCCTCAATGCATTAGACCAAAGTAAAACAAGGGAGTTAGGAACCTGTGGCACCCTAGGTGCGTGGGTATAATATCGATCAAAATAACAAAAATCAAAGAAAATGTAGGAATATCAAGAAATCTTGGATTGCCTCCCAAGCAGCGCCTGATTTAACGTCACGGAACGACGCGAATGTCTTAATTACTCAGCCTTCAACAAGATATCCCTTGGGTTGGACTCCAGGGTCATCTAAAATATTTATTATTGAAACCACCCTCATGTCCGTTGGCTTCTTCATAGTTCTACAAACATTGAACGTGACTTACTTATTATTCATCCTGAATTTCAGCTCACCTCGCTCCATATCCACCAATGCTTTGCCGGTGACTAAAAATGGTCTTCCTAAAATTATGGGCATCTCAAAATCGACCTCACAGTCTAAGACAACAAAGTCAGCAGGAAGTATAAAGTTTTCAACTTTGACCAAAACATCAAATAATATGCCTACAGGCTCCTTGATCGTATAATCCACCATCAATAACTGCATCTTTGTTGGCTCGAGGGCTCCCAAGCCTAATTTCTTGAATACTACCAGTGGTATAAAGTTAATGCTCACACCTAGGTCACATAAAGCTCTGGTAAAATTAACTGACCCAATTGTGTATGAAATTGTGAAGGCACCGGGATCAATAATCTTTTTCACAAGAGAACGGGATGCAATTTCACTATAATGGTGCAAATCACCAACAGACTCATAACTGACAGTTCTATTCTTCGTGACCAACTCTTTCATGAACTTTGCATATCCTGACATTTGTTCCAGTGCCTCCACCAATGGGATGTTTATGAAAGTTGCTTCAATATGGACATGAACTTATGAAATTTTCCATCCTCCTTCTTCTTCTTTAAGTGTTGAGGGAATGGAGGTAGAGGCTTAGGAATGAGGTTTAAAATTTGCGGGGCTTCTTTTTTTTTTTGTTTCTCAGCATTCACCTTATTTTGATCAGTCTGAGGCTTTTCAACTTCTTTCATGATCTCCCCACTAACAATTTTATTTTCATCCACCTTTTTCTTTAGTCGTTGAGGGAAACGTGAAGGAAGTTTTGGAAATGGAACATACTTCTTTAGAGCTTCCTTTACGTCTTTCGTGGCATTAATTTTCTCTTCTACTGTTGCATGAACACCCTCAACTTGTTTGGGTGCCTTAATGAGAGTCTTCCTCCTTATTATTGTGATAGCCCTACAATGAGCATTATTTCTCGGGTTCTGGATGGTGTTGCTCGAAAGTGTACCTTGTTGACACTGATTCAATGCAGTAGATATCTACCCAAACTGTTGCTCCAACTTTTTTATCACCGATGTATGAGATTTTACCTTTGACTTATTCCTGAGATGTATGCCCTAATCTCCTTCGAGTAATTCTCTTGGCTTTCTGATACCTTGACCAGTTTATTAAGAAGGGCTTCCATCCTCGAATTTCCATCCTCAGCATCACGATTCCCTGGAGAGACATAAAGGCAACTCTTATCTTTGTAGTCATCTCTTCGCATTATACTTTTTGAGAGAGTAGTCAACTAAGTTAGGTCGTGCCGCGACGTTAAATCAGACGCTTCATGGGAGGCAACTCATGGGCTAGTTGGTGAAGTCTGAGTAACCAACTTAGCTATGTCGTGTCGCGACATTAAATCAAGAGCTGGTTGGTAGGCAACCCAAGGGTTATTACTAGTCGTGAGTTGAAAATAAAGATGTGAAGTGAAAAGTGTGCAGCTTAAACAATGGTGGTGACCCACATGACGTAGGTCAACCCACGTGACGTAGGTTGGTATAGTGAAAATCAGAGGACAATTTTTGATTGCGAAATCCAACCCATGACAGGGGACCCACATGACGTAGGTCAACCTACGTGACGTGGGTCGGTACCGTGAAAATCAAACCCACCCTAAAACTTAAAATCCCACCTGACCCAACCAAAATTTTAGCCTACTCTCAATAAAATCTTACACTACCCATTTGAAAACCCTAAACCCAATTTTCCAAGCTTTCAAATATTCGATTTCTTTCTAAGAATTCATCCAAATTAACACCTCCAATCCTATAATCACTAAAATTCCCAGGTACCAAACACTCAAATTCATACCCCCACCACTCCAATTGTAACAAATTTTCCTATCACCCCAAATTCCCTAAACTCAAACCGACCATACACCACCAAACCCTAACCTAAAACCTATACCCGACCCAACTAAACCTCACCAAAGACCCGACTATTTGGAACAATGTCACCTAATGAAAACCCCAAATGCAGAGATATTGGTTCCTCTTTGTAAATCCACACCAAGAACCCAAAAATCAACAAGGCTACGAGATGAGCTTTCAGAGTCAGAGAAAAGTGGCTTCAAAGAGGTATATGAGATCGCTAGGGATGATTCTGATCTTATACCTTATGTTACAAGACAATGAACTGGGGAACAGAATGCATCCCGGTCCATAACTCAGCCTTTCTTGGTAACTCCTATTCAGTCATCTGATTCCTTCCCCCAGTCTGAAGAGGGGGTGGATGCTACAGTAATTGGTGATACTGAAGATGAGGCTGATACACCTGGGATCAATGAGATTGTTGAGGGTGTAGATGATTCAGAGTCCACTGGTAGTGGTGAGGCTGATGAGACAACTTCTATTTTAGGCACTGGTGTTCAGGATTCCACGACTTCTTCATAGAGACAGGTGGCTACACAGCAGGCCGCAACTGTAGTACGAAGTGAAAATAAGAGGTGGTGTGTTCAGGGTATGAAGGCTATTTATGATAGGGATGAAAAGCCGATTGAGCTGGGTGTGTGTAGATGGAATATCACTGAGGATCCCCAGTACGGTTAGATGAGTTAAAGGCACTATTCGAGAATAAGGTAGTGTTTGATCGCTATTGATTCGGGTGAATAACGGAACCTTCGGGTAGCTATAACGCGGAGTTGGTCCGTGAGTTTTATGCTTCATATGCTACTTCTATTGAATTAATCACACTAAATGAGTAGCAATATTGGGACCAACCACCATTGACTCATACTTTGGTTCGTAAGACCAGAGTAGACATCTCTGAGTAGACTATCCATAGGTTCTTATTTGGTGCCGAACGTCCACTTCCAGCTAGTACAACTGAGTTTGATCACCATATGCAGACTGTGAAAAATAAAAAAAAAATGAAGGATGCCGATCAGCATTTAGATCTACTACGATGGGTTGTACAGTACATTATTGAGGATGGTGTAGATGCAAAATGGGTAGCTAAGAAGTTGGATATTAAGAAGTCCTTGCTGCACTTTATGGGCAGGTTTTGATGGTCAATTGTATAGCATGGTCTCAGTCCAACAGGGGCAGATAATTCTCTTACTCTTGACCAAGTTGTTCTAGTAGTGAGCATCATTATCAGATATGACATTAACATCGGCCACTACATTATTAAGGAGATTCATGAGCACGCCTTTAGAGACTTTACTAGCATCAGTTTCCCTATCCATTTCACGGCCTATGTAATAGTGGTGGTGTGGTTACGATGCCTGCAAAAGATTATGCCAATGAGGTGACCCGCATAACTGATGTAGGATTGATGCAGCAGCGAAGTGCTATTCCGATTTCCCAAAAAGGGTCTCAGTCTACTTCATCAGGCACTAATTTTTTTGAAGGGCAAGTGGATCGTAAGGAATCGGTTAGAACTTCAACACCATTTAGTGACCCCAAGGCTGGGAAGTTACCTACCGACGGAAAGTCTCCGTAACTGATTAGGGGGCAACATGCACTACCGCACCACCACCCTCATATGGAATGGTTGTGATTTCACGAGTGTTTTTGCAGCAGTTAGTCGATGGGCAGATGCAGGTTATTAAGAGACAGGCTCACACAGAGGCCCAGATGGCTAAGTTGGTATCTCAACTTAAGCCATGGGTTAGGATGTTGATAGAGGCTTCTAAGGTGAGAGTTGAGGCTCGTATGACTTCTGTTATGGAGAAGTTTATGCGTGAGCTGCATGGGCTTATTTACAGTTTTGAGAACCAGATGGGTAGCCGATTGAGAGAGGCCCATATCCTAGATTTGACGGGGTTGACAAAGGAGGTGGTTGCATTGAGGGAAGAAGTTCAAGATTTAGTAGTTATCCATACTCCTATCATTCCCCCGATACCTACATCGGTACATTCAACACCGGTTTTTGAGGTAGATTTGTTTCCTGACGAAGCGCCTCCAATTGCTAGAGGCAAGCGGCCTCGGAGTCCTGAGGGTCAGACTGATAATGGATATGAGTTTGAGAGTGATCTATGGAGGGTGATTAAGGCCTCTCAGGTTGAGTACCATGGCAGTCAGATTTCCCATAAGCAAGGGCACGGGGTGCGTCCTCTAGTCAGCCACCCCCTCCACCGGACGCACCTAGCATGGAGCCCAGAGAGTATACAAATGATCCTGCTATGGATGGGCCCATATTCAATTCCTAGTGCACCACAGGTATGAATTCACTCCCTTACACTTATCATATTGATAGTTGTGCACTGAGGGCAGTGCACCATTATTTAGTTGGAGGTGGGGGTATACCACCACTTGGGGGTTTTGTTGTCGTGTTTTCTTTTCCCCCAAGTGTGCTATCATAGTAGAACCGACATGTTTAGGTTGTTAGTTAGATTATTTTTGTGTTTTTGTGTTTAATTAGGAGAAAAATTAGGGAACTTTAGTGCAGTCCAGTCGTGAATATGTTTTGAACAACTTTTTGATAAAGATGCTTGTTGATTGTTTAAAGGACACCCCTCCTGAAGAATTTTGTTTTAGAGTGAGTGAAGCATGTTAATTTTTGACAGCTATTGGATCTTGTTATGGCATTAGTATTATAGGCACCATGATGGTAGCTAGCAATGCATGAACTGATAGGTAGTAGTTGATAGTGTAACCCTGTGCTATGTGTGTGTGAGTTCATTACCTAGTTCACTTTGTGTGTACGATCAAGAACTTGACCGGTTAGTCTTGCCAAGCTTATAGGATAGTGGTTAGGAAAGGATCATAGACCATTTTTAATTAAGTCCACTTTTAGCCTAAATGCCCGACCAAATAAAATAAGTATCCCTTGATCTCGATTTTGAGCCTTAGTTGACCTATTTCTTTCATTAGCCTATTCACCTTTCCAGTTTGACTTACAATAAACCTTTCTTGGCCCTGGTCCCTTCTTAGACATTATATACCTCAACTCAAGCAAAACGCCTAAGTTAAAGGTGGCTATTATAGGGGTGTGTAGCTTAACTTGGGTATAAAGAATGGGTTAGTAAAAAAAAAAAGATCAGATTTGGGTGTGAAGAAAAAAATGAGTGAAATAAATAGAAAAAGAAAAAGAAAAAAAAGTGTTTTTTGAAAGTATGAAGAAAATCACACCCAAAATCTTAAAATAAATAAAGGAGAATAAGAAAAAATAAAATAAGAATGGTTGGACAGTGGAGCCAAAAATAGTGTAGTGTTAAGGAGGGTTGAGTCACCATATCCATATGTACCACACCCATCCTCAAGCCTACATTACAAGACGATAAAAGTCCTATAGTAATTCTAGTCCAACTGTTCGAAAAACTAAGGCATAGAAAACAAGGGCAAGCCTATGGTATTTCACACACATTGTTTGAACTTCTTTATAAGAGAGAGTGTTTTGACCTAGTACCTACTTTGATATTTATTAGTATACTGTGAGTGTATGGGACTTCTTTGTTGTGAGAGTTTATGGGTTGCATTATTAGCTGCTATTTGTTAGGATAATGTCATTTGCGTATATGCTTAGTTGTTTGTTTGTAATTGATGCCATCATTTGATCCCTTCTGTGTCATGATAATATTCTACATGTAAACACACCATGGTTTTGATATACAAATAGGAGGGGTAGGAAAAGTTTTGGTTCTAAAAGCATTGATTCGACTGCCATAGGTCTCTTAGGTTTCTCATTGTTAAGAATCGATTGTGTTTATTTTATTTTCTGCCTGAGGACATGCAAACGTTCTAAGTTGGGGGTGTTTATGTGCCATGGTTTCATGGCACTTTTGATGCTTAAAAGAAAGAAAATATGCAATAACTTGGGTATGTTTGGTTGATATGGCGTGTTTTCTATTCTATATTGCAGGAGATTGGGTTTTTGGAGGTAAAATGGACAAAAAGGAAGAATCATGCATGAGAATGAAGTATTTGAAGACGAAAGATCCGAGTCCATACTAATGGAGTGACTCACGATAGGACCCATGTCACGTGAGTTGACCTACATGATGTTGGTCGGTGATGTCGCCCAAAATATGACTCCTAAGAAGTATAAAGTGGTCGTTGAATCAAATATAGGACCCAACTAGGTTGGGGTCGATCCCACAGGGAATAGGACAAAAGTAGGTTGAGTTCTTGTTCGAGTAGTTGGCAATTAAGTAAAAAGGGGGAAAATTTGTAACAAGTAGTGGTAGTAACAAGTGTTATTCTTTGAAGTTGTTTTCAATATGAGAAATACACTAGGACTGTGATCCCCAATTATTCCTTAACTCTATCGGTTATTGGTGCTGGGAAAACTGTCCCGCTGCATTGCATGCAAAATCTGACAAGATATGTTCATTTAAGCGTCTCTTGACCTTGGTTAGACAAATTTCATTCCTCTCGGTCTCTGAGTGTTGCACTACTAACCCTTGTCCTGGATCTCAGATAACTATTTTCGCTAAGGCTCAAGTTATTAGATGAAGGTTGATAGCTTCAAATCTCTGTTGTTATTTCCTTTTCCCAATCTCTACCTCTCTCTCGAGCAAGTCTAGAATACATGCGAGTTTCTAATTTTTCCAACCGTTAGAAGATCAATCACAACGAAGGAAATAACAATACATACATTCACACCGATTTAGAATTGCTTTGCACTTAACCCGTTTCATTAATTCCTCATGGTTCACACAACCCTAGTTGATGTGTTTTGCTACTCATGTTCGCAAGAGCACAATAAGAATTTAAGGATGAAAACATAATTGTAAACTCACGATAATGAAGAAACTCTGAAATCTCAATTATGAATAAAACCCTGGAATCAATAATCCAAGATTACAAAACCAATAATGTGTTTATAATCTCAAAATAATGAAAAAATATCTCAAAACAATGTAATGACTAACTCTCATACATAGTACAGTATAGGGGTATTTATAGCTACAAGAAGAATCCTATCCTAATCAAAACAGGACAATAGAGTCGGTAACTTTCCAAGGTATCATGACTTGGTATCGTGGAACCAAGCCACGTCACTTGGATTAGTGTCATGGAAATCAGGAAACATAGCCCATCTCTAAAGTCTATTCACGGCACCCACTCACGTCACGTGAGTGGAGTCACGCCACGTGGATGTCTGCCGTGGAAATCAGACAACATTCAACATCTCTGAAGATGACTCACAACAGACACTCACGTCACGTGAGTGGACTTCACGGCACGTGAGTACTATCGTGAGTCCCTTATCTATTACTGGACTCATCTCTTTCGTCTTCAGATACTTCTTTCTCGAGCATGATTTCTTCCTTTTTGTCAATTTTACCTCCAAAACCTATTCTCCTACAATATAGAACAGAAAACACGTCATACCAACCAAACACACCCAAGTTATAACATATTTTCCTTGTTTTAAGCATCGAAAGTGTCATGAAACCATGATACATCAACCCCCTCAACTTAGAACGTTTGCATGTCCTCAGGCGAACAAAACCAAAACACACATATACGATGCTTAACTAAGAGAAACCTAAGGGACCTACGACAGTCGATTCATTGATTTTAGCCTCAAAACTCTTCTGACCCCTCCTATTTACAAATCAAAACCACGGTATGTATACATGCAGCATATTATCGTGACACAAAAGGGATCAAGTGATAGCATCAGATTATGAACAAACAACTGATCATTTATGCAAATGTCATCATCTGAACAAATAGTAGCTAACAATGCAACCCATGTACTCTCACAATCAAAGAAGTCCCATGCACTCACAGTATACTAATGAATCTCAAATTAGGGACTTGGTCATAAACACTCTCTCTCATAAAGAAGTTCAAACAGTGTGCATGAAATACCATAGGCTTGCCCTTATTTTCTATGCCTTAGTTTTTTTCCAGACATTTGGACTAGGATCACTATAGGACTTTCATTGGCTTATAATGTCGGCTTGGGGACGGGTATGGTACATATGGATATGGTGACTTAACCCTCCTTGACCCTAGACTATTTTTTGCTCCACTTTTCAACCATGATTATTTATTCTCCTTCATTTATTTTTAGATTTTCGGGTGTGATTTTCTTCACTTTCAAAACAAAATTTTCTTTTTTTTTCTTTTCTTATTCATTTCACTTTATTTTATTTTATTTTTTTCTTCACACCTAAATCTGTTTTCTTTTTTTTTTCTTTTACTAACCCCTTCTTCATACCCAAATCAATCTACGCACCCCTATTATAGCCACCCTCAACTCAGGTGATTTGCCTGAGTTGAGGTACACAATGTCCAAGGAGGGACCAGGGCCAAGACAGGTTAATTATAAATCAAAAAGGGAAAGTGAATAGGCTAATGAAAGAAACAGGTCAATTAAGGCTCAAAAAATCAGGATCAAGGGATACGTGATTCATTTGGTCAGGCATTTAGGCTAAAAGTGAACTTATTCGAAAATGGCCTATGATCCTTTCCTAACCACTATCCTCTAACCTAGACAAGACTAACTGGGCAAGATCTAGATCGCACACACAAAGTCAACTAAGTAATGACCTCACACACACATAGCACAAGGTTGTATTATCAACTACTACCTATCTGGGTTCATGCAATGCTAGCTAAAGTTATTTTTCCTATAATACTAATGCGATAACAAGGTCCAACAGCTATCACAATCTAACATACTACACCCACAATTCAAAACAAAATTTTTTAGAAGGGGTATCCTTTAGATAATCACAAAGCATCCTTAATATTCAAAATAAGTTCAAAATTGGACTGCACTAAGGTTCCCCTGTTTTTCTCCTAATTAAACACAAAAACACATAATAATATAAATAAAAACCTAAACATTCCGGTTCTACTATGATAGCACACTCGGGGGAAAAGAAACACGACAACAAAACCCCCCAAGTGGTGGTACACCCCCACCACCAACTAGCAATGGTGCACTGCCCTTAGTGCACAACTATCAATATAATAAATGCAAGGGAGTGAAGACATAACTGCAGCTCCCTAAGCACCGAAAGTGGGCCCTCCCATAGCGGGATCATGAGGTGCCTAACTAGAGGATGCACCAAGTGCCCTCTGCTCATCTGCGATCTGGCTAGTATGGTACTCCACCCTAGAGGCCTTAACCGCTCTCCGAAGATCACCCGTAAACTCATCACCACTATCCACCTGCTCCTTCAAACTGCGTGGACATTTGCTTCTATCAATAGGAGGCTCCTCATCGACAAACAAATCAACCTCAAAAACTGGCCGCATTGGATCCTGAACAAGCATAGGTGGAATAACAGGGGCACTGCTCGGTGCCAAAGCTTGGACCTCTTCTCGCAATGTAGCTACCTCCTATGTCAATGCTGCCATACCTGGATTCTGTGCTAAACCCAATCGAGTAGCCATCCGCGCCTCAAAGTTATTAATCCGTCCATGCAGCTCATGCATGAATGTATCTATAGACACAGACATACGGGCCTCCACCCTATTCTCTGCAGCCTCAACTGTGGTCCTGACCCATGGCTTAAGTTGGCATACCAACTTAGCCATCTGTGCCTCTGTGTGGGCCTGCCACTCAAACATTTGCATCTGCCTATCAACCAGCTACTGCAGGAAGTCTCTCAAAATTGAGACCATACCAGAAGGAGGCGGTGGTGCTGTAGTACCGGGTACCTCATCGTCAATCGGGTCTGTGCCCTCAGCAGGTGCATGAATAGTATTAGGAACGCTCACCAGTATAGGAATAGGTATAGTGGTGCTCATCAGCTCATCTCTATCTCCAGGCCCTTCAAAAAGGGCTTCTCCTGATGACCCAAAAGGCTAAGACCATCATAGAACACTGGGGATAGATCCCCGCTACTGTATTAACCCAATATCTGTTATGCCGGTCACCTCGATATAGTGATCGATGGTAGGTAGCCTAACTACGCCCGTCCGATCACACAGGCTCTGAATCAAACAGGGAAAAGGGATACTAGTATGGTCTCGAAAGGCAAGCTCATGAATCTCCCTAAGAATGTACCTGGCGATATAAATATCATAACCTAAAAGGATGCTAGCCACCACTACAGCCCGATCCAAGGTGAGTGAATTATCAGCATTAGTGGGCCTCAACCGATGCCTAACAACCGACCACCAAAACATGCCGGTAAAATAGAGTGTGGAGTTTCTGATATACAGCTTCCCAGTGATCTGCCATAGTTATATGGAACTTTTGATGTTTAAAACAAGGAAAAGAT
Source organism: Capsicum rhomboideum (assembly GCA_031232105.1). NCBI lineage: Eukaryota > Viridiplantae > Streptophyta > Magnoliopsida > Solanales > Solanaceae > Capsicum > Capsicum rhomboideum. The sequence goes on along the minus strand of CP124708.1, from coordinate 43,160,684 downwards.
GCAATAACTTGGGTGTGTTTTGTTGGTATGATGTGGTTTCTGTCCTAATTTGTAGGAAAACAGGCTTTAAAGGCAAAATGAGCAAAAGAGGAAGAATCAAGCCCGAGAACAAAGTGTCGAATGGAGAAAGAACAAGAGGCTGCAAAAGAGAACCACTCACGCCACAAGTCACGTGGCGTGGAATTCACTCACGCCACGTGAGTGGCTATCGTGACTAAGTCCAGAAACAGAAAATTCTAGCCTGATTTCCATGGCAGGGGTCATGTGGCGTGACTGACACCTACGTGGCATGGAAGCCTGCCGTAAGTTCACTTCAGAGATCCAAGAAAAGGGCCTGATTCCCATGATAGGAGTCACATGCCGTGACTTGGTTCCACGATACCAAGTCACGACACCGTGAAAGCTGCCGACTCTGTTCTCCTATTTTGTTTTGGATAGGACTAGTTTTGTATCTATAAATACTCCTATGTAGTCCTAAGTACGGGATTTGGACAATTTACTACTTTGAGAGTTATTTTACATTGTTTGAGACATAAATTTTGGTTTTGTACTCATAAACCCTTATTCTGAAGTTGATTGATAATTGAAATTTTGGTTTTTCCTTCATTCTTGTGAGATCATAATTATGCTTTCATCTTTGGATTATTCTTGTGTTCTTGTAATTATGAGTAGCTAAAACCATCAAATGGGGTTGTGTGAACCGTGAAGAATTAACGAAACCGGTGAAGTGCTAAACAACTTTGTACTGCTGTGTATGCATGTATTATTATCTCCTTCATATTGATTACTTTTCTAACGGTTGCAAACGTTAGAATCTTACCTGTATTCTAGACTTTCTCAAGAGAGAGGTAGAGATTGAGAAAAGGAGATAACAACAGAGATTTGGAGCTATTAACCTTTATCTAATAACCGGAGCCTTAGCGGGAAAAGGTTATCTGAAATTTAGGACAAGGGTTAAAAGTGCGACACTTGGAGACCGAGAGGAGAAGAGTGAGATTCGTCTAATGACAGTCGAGAGACAGTTAGATGAACATAACTTGTTAGATTTTGCATGCAGTGCAGTGGGGCAGTCTTGTTAAGCATAAGTCACCGGTGGAGTTAAGGAATCATTGGGGATCACAGTCCTAGTGAATTTCTCTTATTATTTACAAACTCGATATCAGTCAGCAATCGTCATAGTTACTATTTACTAGCAAAAACCCCAGTTTTAGTTACTTGCCAGTTATTTCTTCCAGTAGTTTACTCATACTTAGACCTGTTCCCTGTGGGATCGACCCCAACCTAGTTGGGTTCTATATTTGATTCAGCGACCGCATTGTACTTTTTTGGAGGTATACTTTGGGCGACAACAAATTTTGGCGCCATTGCCGGGGAATACGGTTACGAAGTTGAACATTATTGGTTGGAGGTGATTGGGTGTGTTCGTACATACTCACAAGGGCATACGCCGATGTATGCCAAATACTAGGAGTCAAGGCAATCCCCTGATTCCACTTGATCTTGAAATTGAAAGGACTTTAAGAGCTAATCGGAGAATGGTATATACTAAAGGAGTCCAGAATACCGCAGCTGCGGGGGATGTTCACAATCAGCCAATGCATCCGGCTGGTCAGGAAACAGCGGAGTAAACTACTGCTCGATTGACCCGAGAAGAGCATGCTAGACAAGCTGCTCTTAGACAAGAAGAAAGAGATAATCGAGCTATGTAGGAAGCAGCACAGCGTCTGGATGATGCTGAAGAGTGACAAAAACAATTAAGAGAACAACCAAGACAACGTGTGCCTGTATATAATGATCCTGAAGATGAATATGTGGCCTATTTTGAGCCGATTGAGAATGGTGCTATTGTTCCACCTGAGTTACCTCCAGGCACTAAGTTTGACATTACTAGTGCCATGATCCATCTGCTGAACTTGAAAGGTGTGTTCGCGGGTCTTCCTACTGATGATCCAAACATGCATGTTATGAACTTTGTAGGGGTCTGCACGTCATACAATCTGCCTGTGGTTAACCAAGAGGCAATTCGGTTGAGGTTGTTCCCATTTTCTCTTACAGGAGAAGCCACGTTGTGGTTGGCTGGGCTACCACGAGGTTCTATCACTACCTGGCAGGAATTGAGAAATTAATTCTTGGAAAGATTTTTCCCACCATCCAAGATACTGTAGTTAAAGGACGAGATCTACAATTTTCGACAGCTTCATTCGGAAGCACTCTATGAAACATGGCTGAGGTTCAAGAAAAAGTTGCAGAATGTGCCTAATCATAGGATGAGTGGTTGAAAGTTACTTGAAATCTTCTACAGAGCTTTGAATGTCAACACAAAGAGGGTGTAGGATACTATCACTGGTGGAGCATTCATGATTCTGGGATGGAACCAAGCTTCTGAGATATTGGATCGTGTCACTAAGACTAACCGAGGATGGCATACTCGGGAGACAGATATGCCGGCTGGGACATATATTGGAGCTTCAGCAGCTCAAAGGGCGTTGGATGAATCTGTGGCACAAGAGGTTGCTCAGTTGAGGACAGAGATTGGTCTTCTGGCCAAACAGATAGCTGCTAAAGATGCGGAAAAGGTGCATGCTGTTGGTGCACAAACCAAATCAGTTAGACATGATGATAGTGAGTTAGATGAAGAGGCGAAGTATCTAGATCGTGAAGTGGCGGGTTTCAGAGCCAAGGGCCAAGGGTCTAATCAATACTCTTGGAACTCAAGGCAAGGGAATCAAGGTCGGAACTATTATTGAGACAACTACAACAAATCGGGATACAGAGATCATGAACGGGACCGTGATGGTGATTGGAGGCGGAAAGATGATCATAGAGAAAAGAATGACACTTATGTACCGCCTGGAAGACGTGATGAGGAGTCTGGAAATTTGAGGATGGAGGCACTTCTAAATAAATTGGTGAAAGGAGCAGAAAGTCAGGAGAATTGCTTGAAAGAAATTAGAACTGACATCTCGAGCATAAGTCAAAAAGTGGAGTCTCACTCGACCGCCATCAAACAGTTGGAGCAACAGTTTGGGCAAATTTCAGTGGCACTGAATCAATGTCAGCCAGGCACCCTTCCAAGTAATACCGTCCAGAATCCTAAAAATGATAGTCATTGCCTCGCCATCACTACTAGAAGCGGGAAGTGCACGACAGATCCACCTATGCCTGCCGACAGTAGTATGCCTAAGGATCCAGCGGTTATCGATGTTGAAGTTGAGTTAGAGTCAGATAATGCAAAGGGTAGCAAGGTTCCAAATCAGTAGGATGATAGAGACAATGTAAAATCTGAGAAGAGGAAGGAGAATGAGGTACCAAAAGTACTCAAAACTATTCCGCGACCTCCTCCTCCCTATCCTCAAAGGTTGAAGAAAAAGGCGGAGGAAGGAAAGTATCAGAAGTTCATCACCATGTTGAAGGAGCTGTCAGTTAACATCCCTCTTGTAGAAGCATTAGAACAGATTCCAGGCTATGCCAAGTTTATGAAAGACTTGGTGACTAAGAAGAGAACGATCAGTTTTGAGTCCGCAGATAACATTCACCATTATAGTGCAATTGCGTCACGATCCTTAGTCGAAAAGAAGGAGGATCTAGGAGCGTTCACAATCCCGTGTACTATTGGGTCATACGACTTTGCTAAAGCACTGTGCAATTTGGGTGTTAGCATCAACCTAATGCCATTTGCCGTGTTTAAGCAGTTGGGGTTGGGTTCACCAAAACCAACCTCCATGAGACTTCTCATGGCTGATAGAACTGTGAAAAAGTCGGTGGGCATTCTGTACGATGTTTTGGTGTAGGTTGCTTCTTTCATATTTCCGGCTGATTTTGTGATCCTCGATTGTGAGGTTGACTTTGAGGTTCCCATCATACTGGGGAGACCATTCCTTGCCACTGGTCGCGCACTGGTTGAAATGTAAACTGGGCAGCTGCAATTTAGATTGAATGATGAGCAGGTTACTTTCAATGTCTGTCGGTCAATAAAGCAGCCAAAATATAAGATAGTCATTTCAGTGATAGATGTGGTCGATGATATTGAAGCTGTCGTGCCCATTGAAGAAAGGTTGGGAGTAGAACCTCTGGCTGCAGTGATCATGAACTTTGAAGATGATGGTATAGAAGACTATGATGAGATGGTGGGTGCGCTAGCTGGTAAAGGAGCATACACTTATGCGCCCAAGAAACTGGATCTTGATTTAAAGAATAGGGTAACTCCACCAGCTCGCCCATCTATAGAGGAGCCTCCAGTGTTAGAGCTTAAGGCTCTTCCGGCCCACCTTTGCTACATATTCTTGGGAGCCAATAATACCTTGTCAGTGATTATTTCTGCTAAGCTGGCGGAATGGCAAGTAGCGGCTTTGGTTTCGGTTTTGAGAAGATTCAAGAGGGCCATTGGTTGGTCCATTGCAGATATCATAGGTATTCCACCCAGCATTTGCACTCATAAAATTCAGCTTATGCCAGAATGTGTCCCTAGCATTTAACACCAGCGTCGTCTAAACCCACCTATGCAAGAGGTCGTAAATAAAGAGATCGTAAAGTGGTTGGATGTAGGAGTGGTATAACCTATTGCTGATAGCAAGTGGGTGAGCCCGGTTCAGTGTGTGCCAAAAAAGGGAGGAATCACGGTGGTTCCGAATAACAAAAATGAGTTGATTCCAATGAGACCAGTGACTGGATGGAGAGTTTGCATGGACTATCGGAAGCTAAATTCATGGACTAAAAAAGATCATTTTCCTATGCCCTTCATGGACCAAATGTTAGACCGTCTTGCTGGCAGAGGATGGTATTGTTTTTTTTGATGGTTATTCGGGGTATAATCAGATCTTTATAGCTCTCGAACACCAAGAAAAGACCACTTTCACTTGTCCATATGGGACGTTCGCATTCAAGAGGATGCCTTTTGGTTTGTGTAATGCACCGGCCGCCTTCCAACGCTGTATGATGTCTATTTTCTCTGACATGGTGGAAGACACTATTGAGGTGTTTATGGATGATTTTTCTGTAGTGGGTGACTCGTTTGAGGGTTGTTTGGCACACCTGGCTAATGTGCTGCAAAGATGCGAGGAGTGCAACCTAGTGTTGAATTGGGAAAAGTGTCACTTTATGGTAAATTAAGGTATCGTATTGGGGCATCAGATTTCGAAGTACGGCATAGAGGTGGATAAGGGGAAAATCGAAGTAATTGAGGAGCTGCCCCCACCTATATCTGTAAAAGGCATTCGGAGTTTTCTAGGTCATGCTGGTTTTTACAGAAGGTTCATCAAAGACTTCTCCAAGATTGCTCATCCCTTGTGCAAACTTTTAGAGAAAGAGGTGAAGTTCGTGTTTGATGAAGCATGTCTTAAAGCGTTTGAGTGTCTTAAAAAGAAGTCGGTGTCAGCCCCCATCATTGTGTCACCGAATTTGACTAAACCTTTTGAGGTTATGTGCGATTCTAATGGAGTGGCTTTGGGAGCAGTCCTGGGTTAGAGACTTGAGAAGATATTACACCCGATCTACTACGCTAGAAAAGTGCTTAATCCAGCTCAAAAGAATTACACTGTGACTGAGCAGGAGTTGTTGGCAGTAGTCTTTGCTTTTGAGAAATTCAGATCGTACTTGATTGGCATGAAGGTGATTGTGCACATAGATCATGCGGCTCTTTGGTATCTTATGTCAAAAAAGGATGCTAAGCCAAGACTGATTCGGTGGGTACTTCTGTTGCAAGAATTTGACTTTGAAGTCAAGGATTGAAAGGGAACTGAAAATCAAGTGGCTGACCATCTGTCACGCCTTGAGGAGGAAGCCATGCTGAAAGTTAAAGATGATCTTGAAATTGATGATACTTTTCCAGAAGAGCAAGTGCTTGCAGCATCCCAAGATTTAATCCCTTGGTTTGCTGATTTTGCCAACTTTTTGGCAAGTGATCTAATCCCGGAGGATATGACATATCAGCAGAGAAGAAAGTTCATGCATGAGGTAAGAAAATTCTTTTGGGATGAGCCATATTTATTCAGAGTATGTGCCGATGGCATTATTCGAAGATGCATCCCAGAGGTCGAAATGATGAGTATTTTGGAGGCATGTCACTCATCTCCAGTTGGGGGTCATCATGGAGGTGCAAGGACTGCCCATAAAATCTTGCTATGTGGGTGCTATTGGCCCAACATTTACAAGGATGCTCATGCCTATGCCCGCGCTTGTGACCGGTGTCAAAGGCAAGGTAATATTTAAACAGACACGAACTTCCCATGACTCCAATTCTTGAACTTGAATTATTTGATGTGTAGGGAGTTGACTTTATGGGTCCATTTGTGAGCTCGCATGGAATGAAGTATATCTTGGTGGTTGTTGACTATGTTTCTAAGTGGGTGGAGGCAATTACGTTCCCAATAACGAAGGGGGATGTGTCCGCGAGTTATTATTAGTGATGGAGGATCCCACTTTTGCAACCGGCTGTTTAAGGCTCTTCTTGAAAAATACAGTGTAAAGCATAAGGTGGCCACACCTTATCATCCGCAGACAAGTGGGCAGGTTGAGGTATCAAATCGTGAAATCAAGTCTATCTTAGCAAAAACAGTCAATGCTAATAGGCCTGATTGGTCTCGGAGATTGGATGATGTGTTATGGGCATATCGGACGGCTTTCAGAACACCGATTGGTGCTTCACCATATCATTTGGTTTTTGGAAAAGCTTGCCATTTGCCCATCGAACTGGAACATAAAGCATTGTGGGCATTGAAGAGGTTGAATTTAGACTAGAATGAAGTGGCTAAAATGAGACTGGAACAAATGAATGAGATGGATGAATTTCGTCTCCGGGATTATGAGAGTTCAGCATTGTATAAAGAAAATATGAAATTGTATCATAATCATCGAATTGAGAATCGAGAGTTTCATCCGGGAGATTTGGTGTTGCTGTATAACTCCAAGCTTCGCCAGTTTGCTGGAAAATTAAAGTCCAAATGGTCTGGCCCATTCACGGTAGTTCAGATATTTTCACATGGTGCTATTGAGCTGAAAGGAGCAGATAATGTCCTATTCAAGGTCAATGGACAACGTGTTAAGCATTATGTAGGAGTTTCGGAAGAGATAAGGACGATTGAAGAACTTGAACTTGATGAAGTCTGAGTAGTCAAGTTAGCCATGTCGTGCCGCGACGTTAAATCAGGCGCTTCATGGGAGCCAACCCATGGGCTAGTTGGGGAAGTCTGAGTATCCAAGTTAGCCACGTCGTGCCACGACGTTAAATCAAGCACTGATTGGGAGGCAACCCAAGATTTTGTTATGAGGAGATAGGATTATTGAGGAGCAGTTAGTTGAAAATCACAAAATCTACGAGAAGTGGTGAAATTTCATCCACGACATGAATCACGCTATGTGAGGGGGTTCTACGCCACATGGATGACATCGTCAAACTCAGAGAAAGATTTCCAGGTTCTGAATCAGTTCCACGAAAGCAGTTCACGTGACGTGGATGGGATCCACGCCACGTGACTGGTGCCATTAAAATCAGATACCCAGTCCAGTTACATTACACCAATCACGACAGACTCCACATCACGTGGGTGTCAGTCACGTGGCGTGGGTCGTGTCGTGAATCATAAAACCACCGGATATCAAAATCCGACCCGACCCGAGCCCAGTTTTTCCAAAATAAATCCGACACCCTTTCTTCTTCACCCGATTTATATCCAATTCAAACCCTTTCTTCCCCACTTTAACTTCATTCATCTTAAACCCTAAAATTCTAATCTCCTCTACTTTTCTCCATTAAATCCGAATCCTTTCTCCCCCAAACTCCAAAAATCCAAAAACCATATCCCAAACACTGACCAAATCCGTTCCCTATTCCCAAATCCAACCCCATACCCAAAAAATTTGATCCAAACCCGTTACCATGCCTCCAACATCCAATCCCAAAAGTGACCACCTTGATGTATCATCCCGGATTCGGACTAAAAATTCGGACTTACCGACACATCTGAGGGATGAACCCACTGAGTCTAAACCAAGTGGGTCCGTGGAAGAATTTGAGATTAGTCAGGATGACACGACCTTAGTCCCACGGGCTACAAGGTTACAGACGTGGGCCCGAGCAGCTGTCGAGCAGCTAGTCAGCCGATCCCACCACCTGCTGCACCAGTTATTTCGGCTGAGTCGTCTGAGTCCACCCCCCAGTCTGACGAGGGGGAGGAGGGTTCTGAGTCAGGGTCTGCGGCTGATGCTATTGGTCAGGGTACGTCTGCAGATGAGGCTACGGGTCAGGATACATCTGTGGAAGAGGCTACAGCCACTCCTTTCGAACTGGTACCGAGAGTGCCCCAACTACTGCACAGGATAGGGAGGTTCAAAGGTGGTGTGTACAGGGCATGCGTGCTATTTATGATCGAGATACTGAGCCGACAGAGCGTGGTGTATGTCGAAGAAGCATTATGGAGGAGCCCCGATATAGAATGGAGGAACTGAGGTCATTACCGAATATTTGGCCTCTTTTTGAGCGATATGGCTTGGGTTGGATAGCGCAGCCATCTGGCAGGTATAGCTCGGAGGTGGTCCGAGAATTTTATGCTTCCTATGCTGCATCTGTTGGTTTGAGCACCCCAGTGGGGCAGCGATACATTTTGCAGCCTGTGTTACCTCATGTCATGGTACGCGGTACCCGAGTAGACATTTCGAAAGAGACTATTCACCGCTTCCTGTTTGGGCCTGACCGTCCAGTTCCAGTTTCGACAGCTGAATTTGATCACAGGCTGGCCACGGTCAGAGATAGAGTTAGGATGAGAGATGCAGAGCAGAAGTTAGAGTTGATTAAATGGATTGCAGGTTACATAGCCGAGGAGGGTGTAGCGGCTAGTTGGGTGACTGGGAAGCTGGACATCAAAAAGTCCATGCTCCATTTTGCTGGTCGATTCTGGTGGTAAGTGGTTCGGCATAGGTTGGGTCCAACCAATGCTGATAACTCTCTCACATTGGATAAGGCGGTAGTAGTAGCCAGTATCTTGGCGGGCTATGAGATTTATTTCACAAGGTACATCATCCAAGAGATCCATGAGCGAGCGTTCAGGGAGCACACGAGTATCCCTTTACCGTGTCTGATCTAGGGTCTATGTGATAGAGCAGGGGTAGCCCGGATGCCTGCCATCGATAATTCTATAGAGGTGACCCGGTTGGCATATATTGCGATGATGCAGCAGAGGGGTTTGCACCCCATTATTCCCCGAGTATCACAGCCGTCTAAGGCATCCGGTGCTGCCCTGGATGAGGTGAGTGGTGTACCTTTGCATATTCCTGCACCAGTTAGGCTACCGGTACCGACTGAGGGCACTGACCTTGTTGATGAGAGCGTACCTAGTACTAGTGCCCCACTGACTCCTGCTGGGAAGGTGTCCGTCTCTTGAGACTTTCTGCAATAGCTAGTTGACAGGAAAACAGAGATGTTTGAGCGCCAGGCTTACACTGAGGCTTAGATGGCTAATCTGGTATCCCAGCTTAAGCCTTGGGTTCGATCCACAGTCGAGGCTACAGAGACTAGGGTGGAGGCTTGGATAACTGCAGCTATGGACCAGTTTATGCGGGGCCTGCATGGGCGGATTGACAGTTTCGAGGCACGTATGGCCTCCCGCTTGAGTACTGCACCGAGCCCTGACTTTGCTGGCTTGACCAGGAGGTTGCTGCATTGAGAGAGGAGGTTCGGGGACTGGCATCGACTAGCACGCCAATTATACCACCTATTCCTGTCCCGACCTCCGTACGACCAACTTTTGAGGTAGATTTGTTTGCTGATGAGGAGCCGGAGATGGATAGAGGAAAGAGACCTCATAGTCGGGCGAATAGGGGTGTGAGTGATGATGAGTTCGATAGTGATCTGAGGATGTCTGTTAAAGCCTCCAGGGTAGAGTACCACGCGAGCCAGATTGAGGCAGAGCAGAGGGCGCGTGGTGCATCTGCCAGTCAGACTATTCCCCCACCGAATGCGACCACTGCACAGTCTGATGATCCCGCGGCTGGAGGGCCCACTTTCGGCGCTTAGAGCGCCACAGGTATGTATTCACTCCCTTATTATTGATATGATATCTGTGCATTGAGGGCATTGCACCATGCTTAGTTGGGGGTGGGGGTGTACCACCACTTGGGGGGTTTTGTTGTCGTGTTTCTTTTCCCCCGAGTGTGCTATCATAGTAGAACCGGCATGTGTAGGATGATATTGTTGATGTTTTTTATGTTTCTTGCTATATTAGGAGAAAAATGAGGGAACTTTAGTGCAGTTCAGTTTTGAAAAATTTCTTATGTGTTTTTGTTGCTAAGGATACCCCTCCTGAAATTTTGGTTTTGGAATTGACATGCTTTGTGTGTGAGTGCTGATTGGATCTTGTTGTGGCACTAGAATTATAGGCAAACAACCGTAGCTAGCATTGCATGAACGGATAGATAGTAGTTGGTAATATAACCCTGTGCTATGTGCGTGTGAGGTCACTACTTATTTAGCTGTGTGTGTGCGATCCAGAACTTACCCGATTAGTCTTGCCTAAGTTAGAAGATAAGGATTAGGAAAGGATCATAGGCCATTGTTGAAAAAGTCCACTATTATCCTAAATGCCAAACCAAAAGAATAAGTATCCCTTGATCCCAACTTTTGAGCCGTAATTGTCCTATTCCTTTCATTGGCCTATTCACTTTCCCATTTTTAATCACAATGAACCTGTCTTGGCCCTGGTCCCTCCTTGGACACTGTGTACCTCAACTCAGGCAAATCGCCTAAGTTGAGGGTGGCTATTATAGGGGTGTGTAGATTGAGTTTGGTATGAAGAAGGGTTAATAAAAGAAGAAGAGAAAACAGATTTGGGTGTGAAAAAAAAAATTAAAAATAAATAAATAAATAAATAAAAATGTATATATGTGTTTAAAGTTTGAGAAGAAAAACCACACCCAAAGTCTGAGAATAAAGAATGAAGAACAAGGGAGAATAAAAATGAAAGTGGGAGCCAAAAATAGTGTAGTGTCAAGGAGGTTGAGTCACTATATCCATATGCACCATACCTGTCCCTAAGCCTACATTACAAGCCGAGTAAAGTCCTATAGTGATCCTAGTCCAACTGTCTGAAAACTAAGGTGTAGAAAATCATGGCAAGCCTATGGTATTTAACGCACACTGTCTTAACTTCTTTTTGAGCATGAGTGTTTTGACCTCGTCCCTATGTTGATATTCATTAGTATACTGAGAGTGCATGGGACTTCTTTGATTGTGAGGGCACATGGGTTGCATAATTAGTTGCTAGTTGTTCTGGAAATTTCAATTGCTTATACGTTTAGTTGTTTGTGCATAATTTGGTGCCGTCACTTGATCCCTGTCTATGTCATGATTCTGCATTGCTTACATACACCCTTTGGTTCTACTTTGAAAATAGGAGGGGTCAGAAAAGTTTGTGTATCAAAAATCAACTAGTTGACTGCCATAAGTCCCTTAGGTTTCTCCTAGTTAAGCATTGCGTTGGTGTAGTTTTATGTTGTTCTCCTGAGGACATGCAAACGTTCTAAGTTGAGTGTTCTAATGTGCCATGGTTATATGGCACTTTCGATGCTTAAAACAAGGAAAAGATGCAATAACTTGGGTGTGTTTTGTTGGTATGATGTGGTTTCTGTCCTAATTTGCAGGAAAACAGGCTTTAAAGGCAAAATGAGCAAAAGAGGAAGAATCAAGCCCGAGAACGAAGTGTCGAATGAAGAAAGAACAAGAGGCTGCAAAACATAACCACTCACACCACAAGTCACGTGGCGTGGAAGTCACTCACGCCACGTGGCGTGGCTATCGTGACTAAGTCCAGAAATAGAAAATTCCAGCCTGATTTTCACTGTAGGGGTCACGTGGCGTGACTGACACCCATGTGGCGTGGAAGCCTGCCGTGAGTTCACTTCAGAGATCCAATAAAAGGGCCTGATTCCCACGATACGAGTCACGTGCCGTGACTTGGTTCCACGACACCAAGTCACGACACCGTGAAAGCTGCCGACTCTGTTCTCCTATTTTGTTTTGGATAGGACTAGTTTTGTATCTATAAATACTCCTATGTAGTCCTAAGTGCGGGAGTTGGACAATTTACTACTTTGAGAGTTATTTTACATTGTTTGAGACATATATTTTGGTTTTGTATTCATAAACCCTAATTCTGAAGTTGATTGATAATTGAAATTTCGGTTTTCCTTCATTCTTGTGAGATCATAATTATGCTTTCATCTTTGGATTATTCTTGTGTTCTTGTAATTATGAGTAGCTAAAACCATCAACTGGGGTTGTGTGAACCGTGAAGAATTAACGAAACCGCTGAAGTGCTAAACAACATTGTACTGCTGTGTATGCATGTATTATTGTCTCCTTCATATTGATTGCTTTTCTAACGGTTACAAACGTTAGAATCTTACCTGTATTCTAGACTTGAGAGAGAGAGAGGTAGAGATTGGGAAAAGGAGATAACAACAGAGATTTGGAGCTATTAACCTTCATCTAATAACCCGAGCCTTAGCGGGAAAAGGTTATCTGAAATCCAGGACAAGGGTTAGAAGTGCGACACTTGGAGACCGAGAGGAGAAGAGTGAGATTCGTCTAATGACAGTCGAGAGACAGTTAGATGAACATAACTTGTTAGATTTTGCATGCAGTGCAGTGGGGCAGTCTTGTTAAGCATAAGTCACCGATGGAGTTAAGGAATCATTGTGGATCACAGTCCTAGTGAATTTCTCTTATTATTTACAAACTCGATATCAGTCAGCAATCGTCATAGTTACTATTTACTAGCAAACCCCCCCAGTTTTAGTTACTTGCCAGTTATTTCTTCCAGTAGTTTACTCATAGTTCGACCTGTTCCCTGTGGGATCGACCCCAACCTAGTTGGGTTCTATTTTTGATTCAGCGACCGCATTGTACTCTTTCGGAGGTATACTTTGGGCGACATCACCCAGTCACCCAACTAGCATCAACACCGTCCTCCGCTATATAACCAGCAATCCACCTCAGCAACTCCAACTTTTGTTCAGCATCCCATATTTTAATCTGATTTCTAACAGTCTCCTTGCGGTGATCAAAATCAGCAGTCGTAGCTGGCAAAGAACGGTCTGCACCAAACAAGAATCGATGGATGGTCTGCTCAGCTATATCGAATTTGGTCCCCTGAACCAAAGTGTGAGTTAATAGTGGCTGGTCCTGGTACCGCTGCCCAACAGGTGTACTCAAATCAACAAACGCAGCATAGGACAAATAAAATTCTCTAACCAATTCTGAGCTGTAGGGACCGGGAGGCTCCGCCATCCATCCAAACCCATACTGCTCAAACACAAGCCAAATATCAGGCAATACCTTTAAATCCTCTATCCGATATCGAGGCTCCTCCATAATACTTCTTCGACACACGCCCCACTCAGTAGGCTCGGCATCCTTTTCGTAAAATACCTGCATGCCCTGAACACACCATCGTTGGATATTCAATCTTTGTGAGGGAGCCAGGGTATTCTATTCACTAGTGCCCGAAATAGAAGTTGTAGCCTCTACCGTAGAGGTACCCTGTCCTATAGTATCATCCACAAAGACCGATACCGACTCATTCTCCCTCTCTTCAGACTGGGGGGCGAACTCGAAAGACTGATCAGGAACAATCGGCTGGACAGGCTGTGGAATGGGCTGATGTGCGTCCTGGGCACCAGCTTGTGCCCGAGTATGTAACCTCATGGTATGAGGCACTAGTGCAGTATCATCAGTGCCAATATCAAAAACCTCCTCGAACCCGCTTTTTTCTAATTCTGATGGTTCATCTCGCAAATGGGTCAGAAATTCCAAATTTTTTTGTTTGAATTCTTGATGAAGAATCAAGGTGTTCACGTTTAGGGTTATGTTAGGGGGACATGGTGTCGCGATAGGGTCGAATTTTTGGTATTTGGGTCAGGTTTGGTTTGGATTTTTGGGTAATTGGGTTGGGTGGGTCAAATTTTTAGGGTTGGTTATTCAGATTCGGGTATGTAGAGGGTGGGTCGGGTCTATGGAGGGTTTAGGTGAGGAGGGTTTGTTGGATTAGGAATTTTGATCTTTGGGAATGTAGAGATTTTGGGTAAAGGTATGAGAATTTGGTGAATTTATGGAACTAGGGTTTATGATTAGGATATGGATTAGAGAAGGAGGATGTGTAATGGGAGATGGGTTGGATTTGAGGGATATACCGGAATATATGAAGAGTTAGATTGGGTCGGATAGGGTCTCGGGTACATGGTGTTTCTGCTTTTCATGGCACCACCCACGTGACATGGGTTGCACTCACGTCACGTTGTTCTATGGCATAGCTCACTTCTGCATGTGTTAATGTCCTCTGATTTTCATGATACCACCCACGTGACGTGGGTATACCTACGTCACATGGGTACCTTGTCGTAGGTAATATTCAGAAAGGTAAATATTTTCTCTGATTTTCATGGCATAACTCACGTGACGTGGGTCCACCTACGTCACGAGAGTACCCCTGTCGTTAGTCGGATTCTGCAGGTGTTATCTTTTGAATTTCAGCTAAGGTGTCTTTAAATGCTCAGATCATAAAATAATCAGATCTTGGGTTGCCTACCAAGTAGCACTTGATTTAATGTCGCAGCACGACACAACTAACTTAGATACTCAGACTTCACTAACCAGCCTATGGGTTGCCTCCCATGAAGCGCCTGATTTAACGTTGCGGTATGACATGGCTAGCTTGACTACTTAGAGTTCATCAAGCTCAAGCTCCTCACATGTCCTTATTTCTTCCGTGATTCGCACATAATGCTTTACACGCTGCCCATTGACCTTGAATAGAACATTATCAACTCTTTTTAGCTGAATTGCTCCATATGGGAATACCCTGACCACCGGGAATGGTCTGGACCATTTAGACTTTAACTTTCCAGCAAACAAGCGAAGCTTGGAGTTATAAAGTAGCACCAAATCTCCCGGGTGAAAGTCTTGTTTCTCAATACATCGATCATGATATAATTTCATCTTCTCTTTATATATTGCTGAACTTTCATAAGCCCGGAGACGAAATTCATCCATCTCATTTATCATCTCAAGTCTTAATTTAGCGGCTTCATTCCAGTCCAAATTTAACCTTTTCAAAGCCCATAAAGCCTTATGTTCAAGTTCGACAGGCAAATGGCAAGATTTTCCAAAAACTAGCTGATATGGTGATGCACCAATTGGCATCTTAAAAGCAGTTCGATATGCCCATAATGCATCATCCAATCTTCGAGCCCAATCAGTCCTATTGGCATCCACCATTTTTGCCAAAATAGACTTGATCTCATGATTTGACACCTCAACTTGCCCGCTTGTCTGAGGATGGTAAGGTGTTTCCACCTTATGTTTAACACCATATTTTTCAAGCAGGTCCTTGAACAGACGAGTGCAGAAGTGGGATCCTCCATCACTAATGATAACTCGAGGTGTACCGAATCGTGAAAATATGTTCCTTTTAAAGAATGCGGTGACACTTCTTCCTTCGTTATTAGGAAGCGCAATTGCCTCCACCTACTTAGAAACATAGTCGACAGCTACCAAAATGTATTTCATCCCATGTGAGCTCCCAAAAGGGCCCATAAAGTCAATTTCCCACACGTCAAACAATTCAAGCTCAAGTATAGTGGTCATGGGAAGTTTGTGTCGGCGTGAGATATTCCCTTGCCTTTGACATTGGTCACAAGTGCGAGCGTAATCATGAGCATCTTTGTAAATACTGGGCCAGTAGTACCCACATTGTAAGATTTTATGGGCAGTCCACACACCTCTATAATGACCCTCAACTGGAGATGAATGACATGCTTCCAAAATACTCATCATCTCGACCTCTGGAATACATCTTCGAATCATGCCATTTGCACATACCCTAAATAAATACGGCTCATCCCAGAAGAATTTTCTCACCTCATGCATGAATTTCTTTTGCTGCTGATACGACATATCTTCCAAAACTAAATCACTTGCCAAAAAGTTGGCAAAATCAGCAAACCATGGGATTAAGTCTTGCGATGCTGCCAATACTTGCTCATATGGAAAAGTATCATCAATCTCAAGATCATCCCTTAATTTAAGCATGGCCTCCTCCTCAAGGCGTGATATATGGTAAGCGACCTGATTCTCGGTTCCCTTACGATCTTTGACTTCAATGTCAAATTCCTGTAATAGAAGTACCCACCAAATCAACCTTGGATTAGCATCCTTCTTCGACATAAGATATCGAAGTTCTGCATGATATGTATGTATAATGACCTTTGTACCAATCAAGTAAGATCTGAATTTCTCAAAAGCAAAGACCATTGCCAATAATTCCTGTTCAGACGGAGTGTAATTCCTTTGAGCTGGATTAAGCACTTTGCTAGCATAGTAAATCGGATGTAAAATCTTCTCACGTCTTTGGCCAAGGACTGTACCCAAAGCCACCCCGATAGCGCCACACATAACCTCAAAAGGCATCATCCAATCTGGTGACACAATGATAGGGGATGAAACCAACTTTTCTTTTAGACACTCAAATGCTTTAAGATATGTCTCATCGAACACGAACTTCACCTTTTTCTCCAAAAGTTCGCATAGAGGATGTGCAATCTTAGAGAAATCCTTGATAAATCTTCTATAAAAGCCAACATGACCTAAGAAACTTCAAATTCATTTCATGGAAATGGGTGGAGGTAACTTTTCAATTACCTCAATCTTTCCTTATCCACTTCAGTACCATTCTTTGAAATCTGATGTCCTAATACGATACCCTCGTTGACCATAAAGTGACATTTTTCCCAATTTAGCACTAAGTTGCACTCCTTGCATCTGTGCAGCACATTAGCAAGGTGTGCCAAGCAATCCTCAAATGAGTCTCCCATAATAGAAAAATTATCCATAAAAACCTCAATAATTTCTTCCACCATGTCGGAGAAAATAGACATCATGCAAATTCTGAAAGTGGTCGGTGCATTACATAGACCGAAGGGCATCTTTAATGTAAATGTCCCGTATGGATAAGTGAAAGTGGTCTTCTCTTGGTCTTCGGGGGTAATGAAAATATGATTATACCCCAACTAGACATCGAGAAAATAATACCATCCTCTACCAGCAAGACGGTCTAACATCTGATCCATGAAGGGCATAGGAAAATAATCTTTTTCTGTCCAAGAATTCAACTTTCGATAATCCATGTAAACTCTTGATCCAGTAACCGGCCTCATTGGGATTAACTCATTCTTGTCATTTGGAACCACAATGATTCCTTCCTTCTTTGGTACACATTGAACTGGGCTCACCCATTTGCTATCAGCAATAGGGTAAACCACTGCATCTAACCACTTGATGATCTTTTTCTTCACAACCTCTTACATATATGTGTTTAAACGACGTTGGTGCTCAATACTCGATATGCACTCAGGATTAAGTTGAATTTTATGAGTGCAAATGCAGGGTGGAATCCTTATAATATCAGCAATGGACAAACCAATGGCCCTCTTAAATCTTCTTACTACCGAAACCAGTTCCTCTACTTGCCACTCCACCAATTTAGTAGAAATAACCACAGGAAAGGTGTTGTTGGCTCCCAAAAATATGTAGCGAAGGTGAGCCGGGAGAGCCTTAAGCTCTAAAACTGGAGGCTCCTTAATAGAAGGAACAGCTGGTGGGGTCACCCTATTCTTCAAACCGAGATCAAGTTTATTTGAAGCATAAGTGTATACTCCCTTACCAGTAAGTGCACCAACCATCTCATCGTATTTCTCAATACCATTGCTATCAAAATTCATAAGAAAGGTCGCGAGAGCTTCTACCCCCAACCTTTCTTCAAGAGACACGACAACATCACTATCCTAAACCGTATCTATTACCAAAATCACCCGCATATCTTTCGATTGCTTCATGGAACGACAAACATTGAAAGTGACTTGTTCATTATTTTACCTGAATTTCATCTGCCCTATTTCTATGTTGACCAATGTACGACCAGTGGAAAGGAATGGTCTTTCCAATATGATGGGAACCTAGAAATTAACTTCACAATCTAGGATCACAAAATCAGCCAAAAATATGAAAGATGCAACTTTTACCAAAACATCATACAAAATACCCACCGGATTTTTCACAGTCCTATCTGCCATGAGAAGTCTCACAGAAGTTGGTTTTGGTGCTCTCAACCTCAACTTCTTGAAAATGGCTAACGGCATTAAGTTAATGCTAGCACCTAAATCACAAAGTGCTTTAGTAAAGTTGTAGGACCCGATAGTACAAGGAATTTTGAAAGCTCCTGGATCCTCCTTCTTTTCAACTAGGGAATGTGAAGCAAGGCACTACAATTATGTAAGTTATCTGTTGGTTCAAAACTGATAGATCTCTACTTTGTCACCAAGTATTTCATGAATTTTGCATAACCTGACATCTGCTCCAATGCATCAAGAAGAGGGATGTTTACCGATAACTCTTTCAACATTGTACTAAATTTTTGATATTTTCCTTCCTCAGCCTTCCTTTTCAATTGTTGAGGAAAGGGAGGAAGAGGTCGTGGGATAGTTTTCAGCATTTGAAGGACCTCCTTTTCCTGCCTCTTTTCAGATTTTGCCTATTCGCTAGTATAATGAGGATTTGGAACTGTGTTGACCTTTGAATTATCCGGCTCTATCTCAGTTTCTACATCAACAACCATCGGCTTATTGGTCTTACCACTATCCACAGGTATAGATGTATCTGTGGTGCATTGTTCGCTTCTAGTAGTAATGGCCAGACAATGGCTATCATTCTTCGGATTCTAGACGGTGTTTCTTGGAAGGGTGCCTGGCAAACGTTGGTTCAATGCCATAGATATCTGCCCAAATTTTTGATCCAACTATTTAATAGCAGTCGAATGGGATTCTACTTTCTGAATTACTCCTGAGATGTCTGACCTAATCTCCTTCAGGCACTATTATTGACTCTCTGACCCTTTCACCAGTTTATTGAGATGGGATTCTACTTTTGAATTTCCAGAGTCAGTATCGCGGTTTCCAGGTGGAACATATACGCCACTCTTCTCTCTATAACCAACTTTCCTCCTCTAATCACCGTCACGATCTCGTTCTCTATCTCTATATCCCGACTTGTTGTAACTGTCTCCATAGTAGTTCCGACCTTGATTCACTTGCCTCGAGTTCCAAGAGTCTTGGTTAGACCCTTGGTCCTTGGCTTTGAAACCCGCCACTTCTTAATCCAAATACTTAGCCTCTTCATCAGATTCATAATTGTCATGTCTAGGCATTTTACCTTGTGCACCTATAATATGCACCTTCTCAACATCTCTGGCCGATATCTGTTTAGCCAGAAGGCCAATTTCTGTCCTCAGTAGACCGACCTCTTGAGCTACAGATTCTTCTAAAGCCCGTTGTGTTGCTGAGGCTCCAATAGCATATGTGCCAGTAGGTGTATCTACTTCCCAAGTATGCCATCCTTAGTTGGTCTTACTGATACGATATAATATTTCTGAAGCTGGTTCCCACGTCAGACTCATAAATGCTCCACCAGTGATAGTATTTGCTACAGCCTTAGTATTGACGTTTAAAGCCCTGTAGAAGATTTCAAGTAAGTTTCTACCACTAATCCTATGATTTGGCACATTCTGCAGCTTCTTCTTGAACCTTATCCATGTCTCATAAAGTGCTTCAGAATGTAGTTGTCTGAAGTTATAGATCTCATCCTTCAACTTTAGCATCTTGGAAGGTGGGAAAAACCTCTCCAGAAATTAATTTCTCAATTCTTGCCAAGTAGTGATGGATCCTCGTGGTAATTCTGCCAACCACAAAGTCGCCTCTCCTGTTAGACAGAATGGAAACAATCTCAATCGAATAGCCTCTTGGTCAACTCTGGGAAAATTATATGAAGTGCAGACTCCCACAAAATTCATCACGTGCATGTTTGGATCATCAGTAGGAATACCGGCAAACACACCCTTCAATTTTACCAGGTGAATCATGGCACTGGTAATGTCAAACTTAGTGCCCGGAGGTAACTCTGGTGGAATAATGGCACCAGTCTCTATTGGCTCAAAGTAGGCCACATATTCTTCCTTAGGATCATCATAAACTGGAACATGCAGTCTTTGAAGTAGTTGTTGAGCTCTCAATCTTCTTTGTCTCGCTTCAACCTCAGCCAGTCGCTGAGCTGCCTCTTGCATAGCTCGATTATCAGTCTCCGTTTGCCTAATAGAAGCTAGTCTAGCATGCTCTTCTAGTGTCAATCGAGCAGTAGTTTGATCCACTGTTTCATGACCAACCGGCTGAATTAGTTGATTATGAATGTCTCCCATGGCGGCAGGATACTGAACTTCATCGGTATTCACCATTCTTCGATTAGCTCTCAGAGTCCTTTCTATTTCAAGATCAAGTGGAATCAAGGGATTGCCTTGAATCCTAGTATTGGGCATACACCGACGTGTGCCCTTAAAAGTATAGAAAAACAATATCAATCAACTCCAACAAATAAACTAATCATCTCCATAACCGTATTCCCCGATAACGGCGCCAAAATTTGATGTCGCCCAAAATATGACTCCTAAGAAGTATAAAGCGGTCGTTGAATCAAATATAGAACCCAACTAGGTTGGGGTCTATCCCACAGGAAATAGGACGAAATTAGGTTGAGTTCTTGTTCGAGTAGTTGGCAATTAAGTAAAAAGGGGGGAATATTTGTAACAAGTAGTGATAGTAACAAGTGTTGATTCTTTGAAGTTGTTCTTAAAGTGAGAAATACGCTAGTATTGTGATCCCCAAGGATTCCTTAACTCTACCGGTTATTGGTGCTGGCAAAACTATCCCGTTGCGTTGCATGCAAAATCTGACAAGATATATTCATTTAAACGTCTCTCAACCTTGGTTAGAATAATTTCACTCTTCTTCTCTCGGTCTCCGAGTGTCGTACTACTAACCCTTGTCCTGGATCTCAGATAACTATTCCCGCTAAGGCTCAAGTTATTAGATGAATGTTGATAGCTTCAAATCTCTGTTGTTATTTCATTTTCCCAATCTCTACCTCTCTCGAGCAAGTCTAGAATACAGGCGAGTTTCTAACATTTGTAACCGTTAGAAGATCAATCACAACGAAGGAAATAACAATACATGCATTCACATCGGTTCAGAATTGGTTCACACTTAACCCATTTCATTAATTCCTCGTGGTTCACACAACCCTAGTTGATGTGTTTAGCTACTCATGTTTGCAAGAGCACAATAAGAATTCAAGGATTAAAACATAATTGTAAACTCACAATAATGAAGAAACTCTGAAATCTCAATTATGAATAAAACCCTAGAATCAATAATCCAAGATTACAAAACCAATAATGTGTTTATAAGCTCAAAATAATGAAAAACTATCACAAAATAATGTAATGACTAACTCTCGCATATAGGACAATACACAGGTATTTATAGATACAAGACCAATCCTATCCTAATCAAAATAGGACAACAGAGTCGGTAACTTTCCATGGTATCGTGACTTGGTATCGTGGAACCAAGACACGTTCTGAAGTCTATTCACGGCACCCACTCACGTCACATGAGTGGAGTCACGCCACGTGGATGCCTACCGTATAAATCAGACAACATTCAACATCTCTGAAGATGATTCACGACACACACTCACGTCACATGAGTGGACTTTACGGCATATGAGTCCTGTTGTGAGTAACACATTTATTACTGGACTTAGCTATTTGGTCTTCATATACTTTGTTCTCAAGCATGATTTCTTCGTTTTTGTCCATTTTGCCTCCAAAACCTATTCTCCTACAATATAGGACAAAAAACACGTCATACCAACCAAACACACCCAAGTTATAGCATATTTTCCTTGTTTTAAACCTCGAAAGTGTCATGAAACCATGACACATCAGTCGGTGTCGTGGGTCGACTCCTGTAAGTTTGTAAAGTGGCCTGATTTCCATGACAGGACCCATGTGGCGTCACTTGGTTCCATGACAGCAAGTCACGGTACCATGGAAAAGTGCCGACTCTATTTTCCTGTTTTGTTTAGGATAGGATTCACCTTGTATCTATAAATACCCCTATATTGTCCTATGTTTAGGGGTTAGTCATTACATTGTTTTAAGCTATATTTTCATTATTTTGAGTTCATAGTTACATTATTGATTTTGTAATCTCGGAACACCAATTCTAGGTTTTTATTAATATTGAGATTTCAGAGTTTTCTTCATATTGTGAGTTTACAGTTATGCTTTCTTCATTGAATTCTTCTTGTGTTATTGCAATCATGAGTAGCTAAACCCATCAACTAGGGTTGTGTGAACCATGAGGAATTAACAAAATGGTTTAAGTGCAAAGCCATTTTGAACTGTTGTGAATGCATGTATTGTTATTACCTTCATTATACTTGATCTTCTAACAATTGCAAACGTTAGAAAAACTAGCTTGTATTCTAGACTTGCTAGAGAGAGGTAGAGATTTTGAAAAGGAAATCACAACAGAGATTTGAAGCTATCAACCTTCATCTGATAACTTGAGTCGTAATAGGGATAGTTATCTGAGATCCAGGATAAGGGTTGGTAGTGCGACACTCGGAGACCGAGAGGAGAAGAGTGAAATTTGTCTAACCAAGGTCAAGAGATGTTTAGATGAACCTAACTTGTTAGATTTTGTATGCAACGCAGTGGGACAGTTTTGTCAGCACAAGTAACCAGAGGAGTTAAGGAATCATTGGGGATCATAGTCCTAGTGTATTTCTCATATTGATTACAAATTTGAAAATCAACAATCATTACTATTACTATTTGCTTACTTTCCAATTACTCGGACAAGCACTCGATATAATTTTGTCCTATTCCCAGTGGGATCGATCCCAACCTAGTTGAATTCTATATTTGATACATCAACCGCATTATACTTTTCTAGAGGTATATTTTGGGCGACATCAAATTTGATATCTGGAGGTATATTTTGTGTGACATCTCTTCACCTCCAAAATTTGATGTTGCCCAAAATATACCTCCAGAAAAGTATAATATGATCACTGTATCAAATATAGAACCCAACTAGGTTAGGGTCAATCCCATAGGGAATAGGACAAAAGTCTGTCGACTACTAGTCTGAGTAATTGGCAAGTAAGTAAAACTGGGTTTTTTTTCTAAGCAAGTAGTAATAGTAATGATTGTTGATTTTCTAATTTGTAATCAATATGAGAAATACACTAGGACTGTGATCCCCAATGATTCCTTAACTGCACCGGTTACTTGTGCTGGAAAAACTATCCCGCTGCGCTGCATGCAAAATCTAACAAGATATGTTCATCTAAACATCTCTCGACCTTCGTTAGAAGAATTTCACTCTTCTATTTATACAGTGCTAAACTTTCATAAGCCCGAAGATGAAATTCATCCATCTCATTCATCTGCTCTAGTCTCAATTTAGACACATCACTTCATTCTAGATTCAACCTCTTCAATGCCCATAATGCCTTATGTTCAAGTTCGACAGGCAAATGGCATGATTTAGTAAACACAAGCTGATATGGAGATCTACCAATCGGTGTCTTAAATGTTGTTCGATATGCCCATACTGCATCATCTAATATTCTTAACCAACAAGTCCTATTGCCATTAACCGTCTTCGCCAAAATAGACTTAATATCACGATTTGACACCTTAACTTGGCCGCTCATCTGAAGATGGTAAGGAGTTTCCACCTTATATTTGACACCATATTTTTCAAGTAGGGCTTTGAACAGCTGATTACAGAAATGGGATCCTCCATCACTAATGATAACTCAGGGTGTACCAAATCGTGAAAGAATGTTCTTTTTCAAGAATGTCGTGACACTTCATCCTTTATTATTGGGAAGCGATATTGCCTCCACCAACTTAGAAACATAGTCAATTGCTACCAAAATGTATTTCATCCCATGTGAGCTCAGTCATGGGCCCATAAAATCAATTCCCCATACATCAAACAATTCGAGGTCAAGAATAGCTGTCATAGGAAATTTGTGTCTGCGCGAGATGTTCCCTTGTCTTTGACATTGGTCACAAGCCTGAGCATAGTCATGAGCATCTTTATATATGGTGGTCCAGTAATACCCGCATTGTAATATCTTATGAGCAGTCCGTGCACCTCCATGATGACCCCCAACTGGAGAGAATGACATGCTTCCAAAATACTCATCATCTCGACTTCTGAAATACAACTTTGAATTATGCCATCCGCACACACCATAAATAAATAAGGATCATCCCAGAAGAACTTTCTCACTTCATACATGAATCTCTTCCTCTTCGGATACGACATACCTTTTGGGACTAGATCACTTGCCAAAAAAATTGGCAAAATCTGCAAACCAAGGGATTAGTTCTTGTGGTGCTACCAACATTGTTCGTCTAGAAAAGTATCATCACTATCTAGATCATCCCTCAATCTAAGCATGGTATCCTCCTCAAGGCATGATAGATGGTTTGCAACCTGATTCTCAGTCCCCTTTTGGTCCTTGACCTCAAAATCAAATTCTTGCAATAGAAGTACCCACCGAATCAGTCTTAGCTTGGCGTCCTTCTTTGACATAAGATACCTAAGTGTTGTGTAGTCTGTATGCACAATCACTTTCATACCAATCAAGTAATATAAAAATTTCTCAAAATCAAAGACCACTGCCAACAATTCT
Source organism: Capsicum rhomboideum (assembly GCA_031232105.1). NCBI lineage: Eukaryota > Viridiplantae > Streptophyta > Magnoliopsida > Solanales > Solanaceae > Capsicum > Capsicum rhomboideum. The sequence continues at coordinate 43,136,035 of CP124708.1, read as the reverse complement.
TGCTCAGTTATAGTATAATTTTTCTAAGCTGGATTAAGTGCTTTGCTAGCGTAATAAATCGGATGCAGAATCTTCTCACGTCTTTGGAAAAAGACTGCACCCAAGGCCACATCGCTAGCATCACACATAACCTCAAATGGAATCATACAATATGGTGAAACAATGATAGGGGCTGAAATCAACTTCTCTTTCAGACACTCGAACGCTTTTATACACGCCTCATTAAATACAAAATTCACCTCCTTCTCTAAAAGCTTGCATGATGGATGTGCAATTTTAGAGAAATCCTTTATGAATCTTCTATAGAAACTTGTATGTCCCAAGATACTTCGAATTCCTTTAACCGAAATAGGTGGAGGTAACTTTTCAATCACCTCTATCTTGGCTTTGTCAACTTCAATAACTTTGTTTGAGATTTGATGCCCCAATACGATGCCCTCATCAACCATAAAGTGACCTTTTTCCCAATTTAGCACTAAGTTACACTCTTCGAATCTTTGCAACACATTAGCAAGGTGGGCTAAGCAATCATCAAATGAGTCTCCCACAATAGAGAAATCATCCATAAAAACCTCAGTAGTGTCTTTCACCATGTTGGAGAAAATGGACATCATGTAACGCTAGAAAGTGTCCAGTGCATTACATAAATAGAAGGGTATCCTTTTGAATGACAACGTCCCATATGGACAAGTGAAAATGGTCTTCTCTTGATCCTTGGGAGCAATGAAAATCTGATTATACCTCGAATAACCGTCAAGAAAACAATACCATCCTTTACCAGCAAACATCTGATCCATGAAGAGCATAGAAAAGTGATTTTTTTTGGTCCAAGAATTCATCTTTCGAGAATCCATGAAAACTCTCTATCCAGTAATCGACCACATTGGTATTAACTCATTCTTGTCGTTTGAAACAACAGTGATCCCTTCATTATTTGGCACACACTGAACTGGGCTCACCCACTTCCTATTAGCAATGGGGTAAACCACACCCGCATCTAACCACTTGATGATTTCTTTCTTTACAACCTCTTGCATAGGTGGGTTCAGACGATGTTGGTTCTCGATGTTTGGTATGCACTCAGGATCAAGCTGGATTTTGTGAGTGCAAATATCGGGTGGGATCTCAATAATGTCAGCGATGGACCAACTAATGGCCCTCTTAAACCTTTTAAACACCAAAACAAGAGCCTTTACATGCCACTCCACCAACTTAGCAGAGATAATCATGGGGAAGGTGTTGTTGGATTCCAAGAATACATAGCTAAGGTGAGACGGGAGAGTCTTAAGCTCAAAAACTAGAGTCTCCTCAATAAACATTCAAGCCGATGGGGTCACCCTATTCTTTAAATCAAGATCCAGTTTCTTAGGAGCATAAGTGTATGATCCCCTACCAACGAGTGTACCAACCATCTCATTGTATTCCTCAATACCATCGCTACCAAAATTCATAATCACGATCGTAAGAGCTTCTACCCCCCAACCTTTCTTCAATAGGCACGACAATATCACTCTCATCAACTGTATCTATTACGAAAGTCACCCACATATCTTTCGATTGCTTCATAGAATGGCAACATTGAAAGTAACATGTTTATCATTCAACCTGAATTTAATCTGCCCAGTTTCTATGTCAACCAATGCACGACCAGTGGCAAGGAATGGTCTTCCCAAGATTATGGGAACCTCAAAATCAACTTTACAATGTAGAATCACAAAGTCAGCTGGGAAGATGAAAGATTCAGCCTTCACCAAAACATCATACAAAATGTCCACCGACTTTTTCACAGTTCTATCCAACATAAGGAGTCTCATAGAAGTCGGTTTTGGTGCTCCCAATCCTAACTACTTGAAAATGGATTAAGTTAATGCTAACACCCAAATCACACAAAGCTTTTGCAAAATTATAGGACCCAATAGTACAAGGAATTGTGAAGGCTCTCGGATCTTCCTTTTTCTCGACAAGTGAGCTCAAAGCAACTGCACTATAATGGTGTAAATTATCTGCTGCCTCAAAACTGACAGTTCTCTTCTTCGTCACTAAATCTTTCATGAATTTTGCATAATCTGGCATCTATTCTAAAGCCTCGATAAGAAGAATATTTATCAATAATTCCTTTAACATGAGATAAATTTTTGATATTTATGCTCTTTAGCTTTCTTTTTCAACCTTTGAGGAAAGGGAGGAGGAGGTCGAGGAATTTGTTTGTACACTTGAGGGACCTCCTTTTCCTTCTCGTTATCATATTTTTCCTTTTTGTTAGCATCCTGAGGCTTTTGAACTGCATCACCTTTTGAATTCTATGGCTCTCTATCGCAGTTTCTACATCAACTATCACCGGCTCATCATTCTTACCACTATACACAGGTATGGATTGGTCAGCCGTGCACTTGCCGCTTCTAGTAGTAATGGACAAACAATGACTATTATTCTTCAGATTTTGGATGGTGTTGCTCGGAAGGGTACCTGGTTGACGCTGGTTCAATACCGCCGATATTTGTCGAAACTGTTGCTCTAACTATTTAATGGCAGTCAAATGGGATTTTACTTTCTGACTTGTTCACGAAATTTCTGACCAAATCTCTTTCAAGCAACTCTCCTGATTCTCTGACCCTTTAACTAGTTTATTGAGAAGGGCTTCCATTCTTAAATTTCTATAGTCAGCATAGCGGTTCCCCGGTGGAACATATACGCCACTCTTCTCTTTATAATCTTCTTTTTTCCTCCAATCACTGTCATGATCTCATTCTCTATCTCTATATCTTTGCTAGTTATAATTGTCTCCATAGTAGTTCCGACCTTGATTCCCTTGCCTTGAGTTCTAAGAGTCTTGAATAGACCCTTGACACTTTGCTCAAAAACACGCCACCTCTTGATCATAGTACTTAGCCTCCTTATCAGATTTATAATCATCATGCCTAGGTGTTTTGCCTTGTGCACCTACGGCAAGCACCTTTTCAGCACCTCCAGCCACAATCTATTTTGCTAGTAAGCCAATTTCTGTCCTCAATTATGCAACCTCTTGAGCTACAGATTCATCCAAAGCCCGTTGTGCTATCGAGGCTCCAATAACTTAAGTACCCGTAGATGTATCTGCCTCCCGAGTATGCCATCCTCAGTTGGTCTTAGTGATATGATCTAAAATCTCTGAATCTTGTTCCCACCTCAGACTCATAAATGCTCCGCCAGTGATAGTATGTACTACTGCCTTTGTATTGGCGTTCAAATCTCTGTAGAAGATTTTAAGTAAACTCCTACCACTCATCTTATGCTTTGGAACATTCTGCAGCTTCTTTTTAAACCTTAGCCATTTCTCGTAAAGTGCTTCAGAATGTAATTGTCTAAAGTTGTAATTCTCATCCTTCAACTGTAGCATCTTGGAGAGTGGGAAAAATCTCTTCGAAAATTGATTTCTCAACTCTTGCCAAGTAGTGATAGAACCTTGTGGTAACTCGGCAAACCATAAAGTCGTTTCTCCTGTTAGAGAGAATGGAAACAATCTCAAAAGAATAACCTCTTGGTCAACTCCAAGCAAATTATATGAAGTGCATACCCCCACAAAGTTCTTCACATGCATGTTTGGATCGTGTGTAGGAAGACCGATGAACACACCTTTCAAGTTTAGCAGGTGGATCATGGCACTTGTAATGTTAAACTTAGTGTCCTGAGGTAACTCTGGTGGAATAATAACACCGGTATCAATCGGCTCGAAATAAGCCATATCCTCTTATTCGGGATCATCATAAACCGGCACATATGGTCTTTGAAGGGGTTGTTACACACTCAGTCTTCTTTGTCTCTCTTTAAGTTCAGTGAAACATTGCGCTGCTTTTTGCATTCCTTGATGATATCTATCTGCTTGCCTAAGAGCTGCTTGCCTCACATTTTCCTGAGTCGTCAATCGAGCAGTGATTTGTCCCACAGTTTCATGACCAACTAGCTGAATTGGTTGGTTATGAATATCTCCCGCAGCCACGGGATTCTGAACTTCGTCGGTATTCACTATTCTTCGATTTGCTCTCAGTGTTCATTCAATCTCAGTATTAAGTGGAATCATGGGATTTCCTTGACTCCTAGCGTTGGGTATACACCGATGTGTTCCCACTAGAACAATACAAAAAAATAAAACCAATCAACTCCAACAGGCAAACTAATCAACTCCATAACTGTACTCCCCGACAACGGTGCAAAATTTTGATGTCACCCAAAATATACCTCCAAAAAAGTATAATGCGATCGTTGTATCAAATATAGAATCGAACTAGGTTGGGTTCGATTCCATAGGGAATAGAATGAAAGTATGTCGAATGCTAGTGAGTAATTGACAAGTAAGTAAAACTGGGGGGGTTTCGTCGCAAGTAGTAACAATAACTATTGTTGATTTTTGGCTTTGTAATCAATATGAGAAATACACTAGAACTGTGATCCCTAATGATTCCTTAACTCCGCCGGTTACTTATGCTGGCAAAACTATCCTGTTGTGTTGCATGCAAAATCTAACAAGATATATTCATCTAAACGTCTTTCAACCTTGGTTAGACGAATTTCACTCTTCTCCTCTTGGTCTCAAAGTGTCACACTACTAACCCTTGTCCTAGATCTCAGATAACTATCCTTGTTACGGCTCTAGTTATTAGATGAAGGTTGATAGCTTCAAATCTCTGTTGTTATTTCCTTTTCCCAATCTCTACCTCTGTCTCAAGCAAGTCTAGAATACAGGAGAGTTTCTAACGTTTGCAACCGTTATAAGATCAATTACAAAGAAAGAAATAACACTACATCTATTCACACCGGTTCAGAATTGCTTTGCACTTAACCTGTTTCGTTAATTCCTCATGGTTCACACAACCCTAGTCGATGGGTTTAGCTACTCATGATTGCAAGAACACCAGAAGAATTCATTGATGAAAATATAATTGTAAACTCATAATAAGAAGAAAACTCTGAAATCTCAATATGAATAAAAACCCTAGAATCGGTGTTCCAAGATTACAAAATCAATAATGTAATTATGAACTCAAAATAATGAACATATAGGTCAAAAAAATGTAATGACCAACTTCTAAACATAGGACAATATAGGGGTATTTATAGATACAAGGTGAATCCTATCCTAAACAAAACAGGAGAAAAACGTCGGCAACTTTCCACAGTTTCGTGACTTGGTATCGTGGGTCCAGCTCACGTGACATGGGTCGGTTCCATGGAAATTAGGCCTCTTTGCATACTTTCAGGAGTGTGTCGTGGGTCACTTTTCACCTCACGTAGGTCAGTTTCGTAGGTCACTTTTTTTTAACTCTGCTCTTTTTATCTTCGAAAACTCTATTTGATTGCATGCTTCTTCTCGTCTTCTCCATTTTACCTCTAAAACCTTTTTTCCTACAAGATAGAACAGAATACACATCATACCTACCAAACATACCAAAGTTATTGCATATTTTCCTTATTTTAAGCATCGAAAGTGCCATGAAACCATGGTACATCACAAACCACACCATACTCATAGATTGTACAACCTAGGGTAGGTTGCTGAGCTAATGACACTAAAGGAACATAACTACCAGACACTAAAAATGGGTAGCTGACCTCTGACATCCTCCGAATAGACACAAGCATCCTAGACTGAATAGGTTGGCCAGGGTAGCCTGCAAACTCTGTCCTCGAGAATATGAACCACTAGAATTGCCCACCTTGCACTCCTTGTTCTCTATAATCTTGGCATAAGTATCATTCCTCACACCCTCTACTTTTTTAAATAATCAACGATCTCATGAAGGACTGACTTGAAGATGTCATCTAAAGTGCAAAAATATGAAGATTGATATTTAATCATTTCACAAACAAATGATTTTTCTTCTCCTCATTAGTCAACAACTACAAGGAATATCTAGATAAAGCATTAAATTTGGCCTCATAGGCTGCAACCGACATATTTCCCTGCTTGAGTGTAGTGAATTCATTCGTGTTTCTATCCTTCAGAGTGTGTGGCACATATTCTCTAAGAAGAAAGAATGAAACTGTGGCCAAGTCAACGACAGCAAACCTACAAATCTACACTCAACGAATGCCCTCAACCACATTTTGGCATCCCCTGTTATTGAAAAGAAATAAATTTCACATCATTCTTCTCTACCATTTTTATCTTGTGAAGCCTTACATGCTAAAAAATGATAAATTCATAGGCATCTTTTGACATAATACAATGAAATACAAAAGGCTTCATCTTAAAAAATTTGCAAAACAAGTCACATTCATCTCCAGTCATCACCGGATCCAATAACAGGCGTCGAAAAGCACCAGTCTCTGACCCCTCATCCATCCTGGGTGCCATGGAAGTGGAAAGCTGCAACCCTTGATACTGAACAATAAGAATTTCTACGGTAGCACTTATATTGGCTAAACCATTCAAAAAACCTAGAACTTGCTAAATTAGCTCAGATAATATTGGAACTTGTGATGCACCCCCATGAACTGGCATGACATCTGCCTAAAATTTTACCTCTCCATCATCTAGTACCATTTGATCATTCTGAACTATGTCTAGAATATCCTTATGTAGGGGAGGAGGCTTTGATCTCCTCCTTATGGGGCCTCCGGCGGCCTGAGCTCTACCCCTTGTGAGTGCTTCCTTATGGACTCTTACTCTCTTTCTCCCTCTTAATATGACTCTACCCTAAGCAACGTCCCCAGCAGCCAATTATGGTGTTATTGCTACTGCTTTATTGGTGCGTGTGCTCATAATCTGTGAGACATGAGTGAAAGGAGTTAGATACCAATTTTGATCATCAGATACCAATTGGAATTAAGTACTAGCATGAAAGTTAAAAGAAGAGTGAAATTTTCATAAATCGTGTAGCCTCTCAAAGAAAAGTATAGAAGTCTCTGTACCATTCCATAAGGCTCTATTAGACTCATTCTTAAACACTGTGATTGACGAACCTAGGATTCTGATACCATATATTTCACCACCCAAATGGTCGTGATGGCACCTACACTAACCCTCCTATGGAAGAACCATCTAACACAACTCTTAACCTAATCACTTAGCCATTTTAACTTATAATAAGCAATGATTTTGGCTAAAATAAATATTTAATCACCATAATTATATAAATAGATAAAAGTACAGAAATAACTACAGATTACACTTATCCCAAGGACCCGATAGTCACCATACATTCTATAATAAAACCGGAGTCTGAAATGAATATCTTAAAAACAAATAATAAATGTGTGCTATTGCCCGAAGGAGTTGACATTATCAATGAAAAGATCCAATGGTTGTCTGAAGGTAGGTGCTAACCCTTGGATCGATAAGTTGCTGGTCAAGAACCAAATCCAAGGTCTCGTCTCATTCGTGAAACACTTTCTGCACTCAACAAAATAAGAACACATGTTGTATCAGTAAAAACACTATGTACTGGTAGGTATCATTAGCCGACTTAAACATAACACTCTTACATAAATATAAATCAAAAAAGTGCAACTAAAAATCAGGACATAACAAGTAATTGCACCAAAACATCTCTATCCATAGAATAACCTCTTACATAGGCAAATAACACAATAATACCAATATTAGTCCGATTAACACATTTGTACTACCACCTCAAAACTAAGTTCAACCACAACAGAAGAAGAGCCTATGACCCTCTACTTATCACAAGTGTAACATATCAAATCATGTTATCTAACCATATCAAAAGTAGTCTCATGCTACTTGTATTGGTCACAACACTTATACAATTCAATTAAATAGTCAATGAATTAATAATACAAAATAATGTGTCACGACCATCAAATTAATCATAAAATATGTACACACATACTAAGGGTATTACATGCCCAATAGTCATGAACTACAGGGGACGATTTTAGTCCATGTACCATACCAGTGTGGTACCTGATCCTCCAAAATAACAAGCTATAAGCAACATATACTGATGGTGTACCCGACTCACCAAATATTCCGATATATGATTATCTCAATCAATATCAACAAGAATATGATGAAGTGAACCAAATATGCAATTACATAATTTATCTAGACACATCGTCAAATTTAAGGTCAATCATTTCATGTATAAAATTAACTACCAAGTCAATTCACCGATCACAAGCACAATTCACAATTATTCAACTTATGGATAGGCACCAAATTCAAATTAAGTTTATAACTACATTTTAAACTATAACCTACCTCGAATTAAGCCCTAAAATGCACTACTTCACTTGATCATTTCCTTTTCTTGCAATTCAGCTTCTTTTTGGTCTAGAAACTACAACAAGGAAAAATTCAATAGTTCATTCTTCTACTATAGGCATTAAGAACCTAAACCCACTAATTTAATCCATACTCATAGCCTAAATTATTAATATAGGGGGGTTTCACTCTTCAAATGATACGAATGTCTCTAAATTCAAGGTGTGCCTTATACATGCCTTGCTAAACTAATGAAAAATCAACATGGAAAAATCATGATTAGAGTGAGAGAGGGAAATAAATGGTGGCTCTATCCGAGCATACTTATCGCCATCCTTAAGAAGGCCTATGTTCAAAGAAACAAGGAGTTGATAAAGAGTTAGAACCACAAGAGAAGCTATTTGATGTAATAAAAATAAATAAAGATGATATGAAAGTTAAGGCTACAACCGAGGAGAGATGGATAAGAAAATTCATTGCCAAGTGTGTAAAGGGGAGAATTGCAAACAAGGTAGCTTGCCAAGATGAGGTCAAGGAAATGAAGGAACTCACTCCAGCTACACACATCTTTCTAGGACTTGATGCACCACCCGCTCACCCACAAATACTACCAAATGAGGATGAGAACTCCAACATAAAGGTGGAGTAACTACATCTTCAGGGAGTCCCTTAAAACCCTTATTTTATCTTTATTATTGCATGAGGACATTGCCAAATTTTAAGTGTGGGGTGGGGGTATTATTTTCGCTACTCATTATTGTTGGTGGATGTTGTTACATTGTTATTTTTTTGTTTTTGATTTTTAGTGGATTGTTTGTGTTTTTGTTTATGGGGATTGTGTGTCATAGTGTTAGTATAGTATTTTATGCTTTAGATGATAAATTAAAAAAATAGAAAAACAAACAAAAAGCACTATTTTTTTTAATTTTTAGTTGTTTATTTATATTTTATATTTTTGATTTTTATCTTTTAATGATACACTCTTTCCACCTTTTGATTTTTCTTCCCGTATGTTTTTTTTCGGAAGGGTAACTTTTGAACCAGGGCATTTTCAAATTTTCTAGGTTTATTAGTATTAGTTTTAGTTTTTAGGAAGTAACTTTTAAATTTTTAGATTGAGTCAAGAGGTAGAAGATCTAGATCCTCAAGTTAAGATGTCAACTCTATGAACACAAGCATGATTTGAATGAAAATTTTGTATAAAGAAAAGACAATAACCTGGTTTAAGACACCTAGGCTCATTTATTTAACTAGTGCACATGTGCTTAATTGTGAATTCTTGGAGTTTCATTGAATAGGAGTCTACGTGATAGTGTATTTACATTGAATATGTTTCATGTGAAATGTGAGGACTTAGTTGAATTCTATGTGTTCAATTGGTCTCTAGAACTTGCCTTGTGTTTGTTGTAAACAAAAATAAAGTTAGTCATGTTTAGGAAGTGATAGAGGAGTTTCTTTGATAAGCCACTTTTAATTTCCTCTTTTGATGCCTATCCTTGTGTGCTATTGTCACAACCCAATTTCTCAGGTCATGACGACATCTACTATAACCCACCAGTAGGTAAGCCAACCCGTAGTCCAGAACAGCTAGTAACGGACTGCCAATAAAAATAAAGGAAACAATGGAATAAATATAATAACAAGGCTAATATAATCCCAAAACTTAGTGGAGCTAGTACGAGAGCTTCTAATACAACAAGAGTACAAGTGAAATACAAGAAAAATGTATGTATACAAGCCGTCTCTGACACAATATACAGAACAATTTAACAATAAGAGGGAGAGTAGGGATACTCCAAAACTTCGGGAGCTCACCCCAAATCTCCGATCCATAGCTGCTCCGCACGATACACACATCAACGGCGATAACTCGTACTATAACCTGCAGACGGCAGAAGTGTAGTATGAGTAACAAACACATGGTACTTAGTAGGCATCGGCCAACTGAGCTCCAGAAATAATGCAAGCATAAATAACATGAAGGCGTGAAAGTGACTACAGGCAACTATCCAAGGAACTAGGCATAACGATGCTAATGGAGCAATAAGGATAACTATCCTATCCTGACAGTAATCCAGGACTAAAGTGTAATATCGTATATCACTGGCCAAAATACAAATGAAGAGTGAAGGAAGGATATATAATAGTAGTAAAAGGCCAAACAATACATATATGATATGAATAGGCAAAGAAAACAGGGATATACGGTAACACCATTAATATATATATATATACACATATAGGACTATCGCAATGGTAACAACTTGAGGGAATCACCCAAATATCTCAAGGCCCGTAATCAAGTAGGGAAGTTAACTCTAGCATAACTAGGATCCCTAACCAGGCATGACTAAATATGAGATAACCAAACTATAATGTAACTCACCGCAAGAGTAAAGGAATCAGAAACGTACCTTCAACTCAAGTACCAATCCACAACCAACCTGCCACAAACTAACCATAGTAACCAATAATAAAGTAACCGGCTAGTCTGGGAAAGCAAGTACCTAATCAGACCCCTATAAGCACGAAAGGTTCACGAAAACACTCAGTAAATAGCAACCATAACCTGTACCTATACAGCCCCCCATAAGATCGATATATATAGGTGCCAAACAACTATACTGGTGAGAGGCAATGCATATGAATGGATGAATGCAACATAAACCGAAAAGCCATAACCATATCGGGGACACCAGACTCAAACTGGTTCCGCAATCTCAAACCATACCGTACCAAATGTATACACCTCCTCCAACTCACCGAGTTCACAAAGGTAGGACCTACGACTACCAAGCTTCCTCTTGGACGAAAGGGCCCAAGGGCCCCCTAGGGGATTCGAGAAATCCATATACACTACCTGGTCCCGATCTCGAACTTCCAATAACCATCATAATCCACCTACTCTGTCCAGTACCATATATATATATTAAAAATAAATCAGTGCACAAACTCAAACCGCTATTAAAAGAATATAAATCCATAAATACATTGCCCGAGATCATGCTAGGGATTAAATCATGTACAAAGGGTCAAAATATCCCTCGACCAAAATAAATAGTAGTGGTAAAATGAGTGGATAAATAATGGACCGAAATCATCCACGGTCGAAGTTCTAAAACATCATTTTTAGTTCCAAAATCTCATGATCTAGTAAAAATGGTGGTACAATTCCCGTTATAAATTATAAATCCCTTTTTGGAAATTGTAGAAAAATCAAGGTTTTTGTTGGAATCGTACCCCTAAGTGAGCATGAATGCGCCAGATAGTATGCATGCCATCACCAGTATCCAAACAATATAACCATAAGCGCTTAACCGTCTATAATTCATAATTATAGCCTTGCTAAGGGTAGAATACTCACCTAGAGTCCAACTAATCTCATAATCATGGTCTCGGGTCCAATAACATATACCCAATATAGCAAGGCCTCATAACCCGGGCAACTACAATAATCAAGGGCATAAAGCCACCACAAGGATCTAATAAGGGAAAAATCTCCCGAATCGCTAAGTTAAATGGTAAGTCTCATACCAAAGGATCCTTAATGATCAATTGTGATTAACATGGTTATATTCAAGGTAATAGGACTCTATGGACATAACAAGTATTTATAGTAGGGTTCGGGTCACATCTCTACCCCAAATTCCATACAATAGGCTAAGTCATGCTACATTAGCCATACTCATATCTTATAATATTTCTTAGCATGCAATCTATACTATACACAATCCCATAGAGAAAAGTAGACTAAAGCCTACCTTGATGTCGAACCACAATTCATGAAATGTCCATAAATCGCTCAACCTTGCTCCATGATCTCAAATCGAGGTCACACTATCAACATAGTAACCTACACATCATTACAAGTAAAACAATACCCATATTGTAATATAACACTCTGGGCTCAAAATCAGGTCAATAATTGGACAGTGGGGCTCGCTAATAAAATCCCAAAATTGAATCAGTCACGAGGTTCATCGAATGATAAGGAATGTGTGCTCAAAATTTGAGCATAATTAGAGCATAATCGAGGATTAAAACAGTCCCCAAAGTTATGGATTTCAAAGACCTAATTTCTAAGAATTTACAATGAAATGGGACACAATTCAATGGGTAAAATGATGAATAATGACCAAGGAGTTATGAGCTAACTTACCTTAGCTTTAATGGATGTTTTCACCCATTTTCCCATGTCCCATGCTCTCAAAAATTAAGGAAAAGTATTGAGAAATGAGGGAGAAAACGGGTGAAGAAGGGGATATAACAACCCTCAGGTGCCGCTAAAGTGGACACCTGGCAGCTTAAGTGACTACCACTAAAGCCGACTTTGACCGCTTAAGCGGTCACCGATAAAAGAGATGAGGCCGCTAAAGGGGCACCCCATCGCTTAAGCGACGACCGCTTAAGGGGACAAGGGAACCTTAAGCGGTCCTCACCGAAATGGCCAAGGTCACTAAAGCGGCTCCTAGAACGCTTTAGCGGTCACACTAGATATCAGCTACTAGATTTTAGCTAAGTCCAAAATGGACTCCGATCAAGTATTTAAGATTCAATCGAAACCCCGTACGCATAAACGAACTATGCTACCATGCGAAATTCGACATTTCGGACTCAAAGGAACCATTGAAATTTCCCTCCAAGGTCATTTCGTTTAAATATAGGGTCCACACCTATAGTTTTATTTTTCACCAAATATACTCAATAGCCCAAAATGAGTCCGGAAGCCTCGGGACCCAGACCAAGGGTCCCCTTAGAATAAACCAACGTTTTGGAGATGATTCGTTGTCAGAATTTTCGTGTGAGATTGTCTACTAGGAGTTTTGGTCCCAGACCAAATCCTTAACAGTGAAAGCTCTAAATAGGGAAACGACTCTAAAACCCAAACGGACTGTCCGATAATCAAACCGACAGTTTTGACAAGTCCTAAATGTCCTGTCGCCTCTATGGGAATATTCGCCATGCCAGAACGCACAAAGATTGAGAAAATGACTTGGAGGGTCATTACAACTATCCATAGTAAGCCCTTTTGAGCCTTAAGACTATTCTTTGTGTCGTAACCCAACTACTTGGTTCATGCAAGTGCCTACTCTAATCTACCTAGATAGGAGAACCCTCACACCCAATTAGAAAATATGTAAAGGTCAAAAAAGAAATCATCAAATCTTTCAACTATTATAAAACCCATTATAAATCTTCAATTACAAAAGAAATACACTACCTCGAAGATCTAGTCTAGACAGGTGCAAGAGCTACTACACGGAAATTTTAATACGTATGACTCAACTTCTACCATAAGAATGAGAAGAGAGAATCTACTGGAGATTTTTATCCGTGCCAAGCAATAAAACCTGCATTGATCCTGCAATTAGACTATAACTCAGAAAAGGGTACAACAATAGTAGTATTAGGACAACCACACATACTAGTAAGCATCATCGGCTGACCCAAGTTAAATCACATAAACACAATATAAATGTTCATAGTAAAACATGCACTTGATAAATTCAACAAGTCCGATTGAACTCTCATACTTCCATTATTCATTGAACCCCCAATTATCTCTTATCAGTTTACACTAAGCCACAGTAAACCACCACATAACGTTCAACTCTAATGCACCACCTTTCAACACTTCCATCACCTATAGCTTATACATTTAGTACTCATCTCAATTATGTACTCAACAACATATGACCATAATGAATTTAGGACAACACATGTATAATATGAACACATGACCACGTAATGTAAATAATTACAACCATGTTACACTTTATCAATTATGCATTGCTTAGTTTTTCTCAACAATGCCAATTAATTTAGACAGGTATATGACAACATGAACAATGCACCAAGTAAATACCATGACCAATAATAATGCACTCCATCTTGCCATGATTATTATCTTTCTAAAGACTTTAACAATTATTTACACAATTCAATATGGCAATAGATTGAACCACTCATGGATCCAAATAACAAAAATAATATCAGTCGGTTCACTCAAGACACCTAATGTATCAACAACAACATAACCCGATTCACTTAAGGAACCATCAAACTCACCAATACCATATGCACAAATTCTATGGGTTTTATGGTTGCCCACTAGCTGTGACCTACAGGGGACAAGCTTAGTCCATCTATTGAATAACCGAGACAACTAGTGTCTGCCACCCTTATCCCAAACCAAGTGTTGTACCGCCCTTATTCTAACTCCCAACTCTTACACTCCCTGAGTTCCACCAATTTCGTGATGATGAACTTTATCAGTTCATATCATAATAACTACTCATATCACAATAAGTATAATCACAATGAGAAATAACATAACCACACTTACACATCCAAAGAGCCTTTTTATATAATTCATTATTAGTGATTAAACACTAGTAATATCATCCAACAAGTCAACATTTATAGCATGCATTGCACCAAGTAAACAAAGAGACAGTTAACATACACACATAAACCAAATTGAGTTCCAACTATAATTTAACCATTACCTATCACAATGACATAGGGGTATAGTAATATAGATAATTAAGTGAAACACACATTACACTTGGATTCTCCTTTTGTTTTCCTCACAGGGGGAATACATTACTCCTTCTACCTACCACATTATTATCTTTATAAAGGTCCATCTTATTACTAAGTTATCACCATGATCATTCCACCACCTAGCATTCTCATATATCTTACCCCATGCTATTAATCGACTCTAATCAAGACTTATTCTGCTTTACAATAACTCATGAAGCATAATTATATCATATCTACCTACAATTCAATTTAGTAAGAATAGATAAAAGATACCAGCTATAATAATAATTCCACACCATATTTAAGAATACAATTCTTATTCACATAGCCCGAAATTGTTGTTTTTATCCAACCAAATGTCTTGCCCGCAGAACTAAGCATGAAATTTTCCATCAATCTACTTTATGCATGCATTTTCGAACACAACTTTGTTCTACTTAGTAAAACCTATCCTACCTGAGTGCCAAATAGCTGCTTTGGGGGCATGGATGCAAACTTATGACTCCATTCTAGTGATTTTTGGAATAGAATTTGTAAGAAAATGATGGGTGTTACCCCGTCCAAGAACACCCCTTCCTCTCTATTGCTCTAGAGTTCTTATTCAACCCTAGGGTATTTTAGTAATGGTAGAATGGATCATTATAGAAGATACCAATGTAATCATCGTTTATCCCCAAACAATCATGATACGAAAATAATGAAACAAAATGCACTCGATCACTAATACTCACTCGTTGATTATCGAAAATATAATACCCAACCTTGCTCACAAAAATTTACCAAAGTGCTCGCTCGAATTCTACCACGCTTTTAAATCATGAAACTTTCCCACTTAATTACTTATCTTAATAGTAATCCACATGAGGCCACTTTTGACCAAAGTTTTATAAGTACCCAAGATAAATCGAGACCTCGCCAATACACCTTGAGATAAAAAAATTAATTCAAAATAAAAGAATAAAAATATCCCGCCCCTGAATGAACTGGGTCTCGCTATAGCAGGCTGTAGGCAGCAAACTGAGGATGAGGTAAATTAAAAGGTTGAGAAATGGGTTTCTCACCTATTTATCACTTTTTCAAACCCAAAACTCCTCTCCCCTCTCCGATCACTTTGCTTTAAACATCAAAAATAAGATAAATTACGATACAACTCTATCTTCTTACTTTATTACTCACATTATCGTAAGAAATCGCTTGAGATTGAAGAAATAGAGTGATTTTTGAGGGGTTGGTTTTTGAAATTGAATTTTTTCTAGATTTGGATGAATATTCAAAGCATGGTT